>CM026556.1:29374111-30634610 GCA_015143295.1 Tetracentron sinense
CCAAAAACTGAGAAAGCTTTTAGTATGCCCAACAGCCCAACAAAAAAGCTGGCTACCATTCTCTCAATTGAGAAAGCATATATTCAAATGCCATATTAGTAAGCTTAAAAAATATATATATACATATAATATTAAAACCTTGTCTGGAATTAAGGTCTAGATGATACATATTTAATAGGAACCGTATTTTATAGTAATATAGTTCAAGTCAGGGTTGAAAGCTTTTTTTTGAAAAGAGAAATATATATATATATATACACACACACACATGAATTACAATGTTTATTAAGACTATGCAAATTTGGTAACCTTCATTAAACCTTTTTTTTTTTTGGTAAACATGGGTATCCTGATCACAGAGACTCAGACTAGTCGCACGTGATGCATAAGTAAACCCCCAACCCATACATCCGATATTGAGGGAAGCTCATATTCGATCTCGAGACCTCCGAATTTACCAACCCATACATTCGATATTGAGGGGAGCCCAAATTCAATCTCGAGACTTCCGGGTTTACGGTTCGTCCTTCGACCACTAGGCTACTCCCCCGAGGGTTCACTAATCATAATTACATTGATATATTGTATATCTCTACTATTATAATGCCAATGCCCTGTTTAAAACGTCGACTGAAATTTTTGCTAATTCTAAATTTGCCCTTTACAATCAAAGGTGTTAAAAACATTAATTATTTTTTTTTACTAAATTCCAATACTATCTCTTCTATCATCTTATGAGTCCTCCACTTCTAAGCAGACCCAAGTGTCCCGTGTCCCAAGTGTCCCGTGTCCCTTTTAAGCCATGTTTAAATTAAATTAAATTAAAATTAGTAATTTTGTTTTTTGTTTTTTTTTCTAAAAACCATGGTTAGATTACTCAACCTTAGGGAGTTAACCATAGTTGATGGGTAGTAAAAAAAGGGGCGTGGACCAATGAGGTCACTGGGTCAGCTTCTAAGCTGACCTTGGGGTCCATTTTCCATTTCCCTTATCTTATTTTCTCATATATGTCATCCTTAAAAACGTACTATTTTTTCCAAATTCACCTAAGAGTCCAGTTACGCCACTGAGGTTGCAATATATCCCTTTTAACACTCCTTGATTGTGGTTAAGATTTACCCACCTATATTTGGTTTTTAGAAAAATATTAATTTTTTTTAAACGTTGGTTAAAATTCATTAACTCTAAAAAGTAAGGATAAGTGAGTGAACCCTAGGGGTGAGTGAATCTTAACCATGGTTAAAGAGTGTTAAAAGGGACACATGGTGACTTCAGTGGCATAACCGGACTCCTTGCTCTCTTAGCAAAATGCTCCAAAAGAATAATGTTTCCCCAAGGCCCTGTCCGTCCCCTTTCTTTGTTATATCCAAAATACCCCCATAGTTTGTTGGTTCTCAAAACGTCCCTATGTCATATTTCTATAACGACGTGTCCCTCAAGTTTCTATTCCTAAAATATTCCTTAATTTTATTTCCAAAATACCCTTACTAGATTTCAACTTTCCAATCTCTCTCCCATTTCCCCTCTCTCACATGGATCGCATGTGCTGCCAACTAGTGATTATTTAAACACAATGATATTTAGTATTTTTACAAGGAATAAACCATTAAATATGTTAGGCAATGACTTTAATTCCTTGCATTAAGGATGTCTCTTGTGTATGTGTGTGAAACTGCTACTGTCCACGCGACTAAGGGAACCTGAAAACTTTTTTTTTTTTTTTTTTGGGAAATAGTTAACGTACCCATGAATTCCATTTGTAAACCTAAGACATCTATTCATTGATGGATGTCTCCTCTCTTAAATGCTCAACACAGTAGGTTTACAAATGGGATTTATGGGTATGCCTATCACTTTTGTTTTTTGGTTGAAGAACTTGAAAACATTACTGAGTCCTTTTTACCCCTATAAATTAAATATCATTCCTTAACTAGAAGCATAGTTCTGTATTATCATAGAAGAAAGTACAATAATAATAAAAAAAAGCTTCTAGTCCCCATATATGAGTGATTGGTCCTTGTAAGAAGTCTAAAAGATTTTTAGTTTTAATGAGTTTGGTAATTAATACAACGGTAATCATGATAAATGTTACAAATTAACTTGACATTCGAATGACATTTGTACTCTTATATTGGTTACCAAATTCAATACCTCCGCAGTCGGTGAAGTGAGGAAGGCGTCACGGCTCCCCTTTTCTTGCCATACGTCTCCTTTAACTCGCTTTTAATTGTGTGCTTAAGGTTCACAGATCCTTAGGATTCCAAGACAGTTAACTTCTTAACTATAGTTCCAAGGCAATTAAAGGGACTTTGTGAGGGGCGAGGAGCAGACTATTGCTCTTCAATAAATATAACGATAGATTGATATTTTTGTACGGAAGTAATAATTAAATACAGTAAATAAGAAGTTCAATTAAACTTTTTTTTTTTTTTTTTTTGTACTTTTTGTCCAATTCATTTAATGAATTATTTACTATAAAAATACTAATTTACCCTAAGAAATATAATTTCACTATTTTTATACTTCATGTTTAATCCATTACCAAAATACTAATCTATCATTGTATTTAATATAATGGTATTCAATACATATGGGCAAAATAGAGCATACTTGGGATCTCCATTTGTAAATCTAAGACAGGTCCTCATTAGTTTACGCCCTCATTCTTAAATACTCACTAAATGTGGTGAAAATTTCAAAGTAAAGCATAGACCAATAAGGACCAGTTTTAAGTTTACAAATAGAACTCCTAGGCACGTTAATTATTTTCTGGGCAAAATACATTAGTTAAGGTTACAAAGTTTTTTAGCAATGATTAACGTACTGCATGGTATGCCATCTAGCGTATTGTAGTGGCCCCGTATCCCTTTTAACCCCTTTTTAACGTTGGTTAAGCTTAACAAAATTAAGATTAATTTTAAAAAAAAAAAATTAAGGTTGGATGGATGAACCCTATGAATGTGTGAATCTTAACCTCAATTAGTAAGTGTTTAAAAGATGTGGGGACCAAAGCATACCGCACGGTAAGCTAAATATTTTCTTCTTTTTTTTGTCGATATATGTACCTATGTTAAGAAGTAATCATTAATTAGTGGTTAGTATTGGGAGTTACCTCATAAGTAATGACGAATGTAGTGGGTCATTGAAGACTCAAACCCAACACTCAAGGCTAGATTGAGTGGTGCATCACTGGACGGTTGGTCACAGATTTAGAGACAAGGTTTGCTTCTTTGAGTTTGATCTATTAAGTATTAACCTTCGTTTCATGAGTCCTAGAAATAGGCTAATTTTGTTGAATGTTACGATAAAACACAATATCATAACAAGTCACATAATTTGAATATTAAAAAGAAGATGGGTCTCCTTTGTTATGTCTCTATCCTAGTAAGGTTAGGTAGCCCACTAGGGAAAAGTCCTTCCTTGGAAAGAACACTCAACCACAAGTTTTGGAAGTGTGCAGGTAGCTCAAGTTGACCCCTTCTCCCTCCCCACCTAGACTTCATAGCTCCTTATTAGCCTGCATAATGGATGAATAGTTAAACTATTTTATTACCCTTTGAATCATAACTTTATAATATTCCTCTTTATAACTGTTTTGGGTTTTAACTCGATAGTTTTCCCATGAAATACCTACATATTACACTAAAAACAAACCTCCCAAGAAGTTCACATTCATGTGTATGGAGAGGGTAAAGGTGGCAGTGTTGCCAATTAGGGTGGCGGTGGTGGAGGGCAGGGGCGGAGCCAGGGGAAGCTGTCTCTGAACATCTGGAAAAATTTTTATTATGTTATTTAATTATTTAATAGGGTCTAAGCATGGTGCAAGGGGGAATGGGGGACAGCTGCTTCCTGAAATTAAAAAAATATATATATTTTAGACTGTTATTTAATTATTTAATAGGGTATAACTATGAAGCAAAGGGCAACTGTATTCTAAAGAATGAGAAACAATACTCACGTGATATGCATGAAACCTATGGAGAGGCAGTCCACGAACTTAGTCCTAAAAAAAAACAAACCTTTTAGGCTACACCCCAAACCCCACACCTCTCTAGACCTAAAATATTTTGTATTCGTCTAATTATTCTCTACAAATCTATCAACCATTACTAACATTTTTAATCAACCGACGCTTGCCCCAACAAGAAAATCCTAGCTCCGCCCTAGTGGAATGTACAAGTCATAATCTTTTTTCTTATGAGAATTGATTCTTAGAAGTGTTTTTTTCTTCTTCAAAAATTATGTTCTAAAAGCACAACTTTTATCAGAATCATTATGTTTCAAAACACATTCAAACGGTGTTTTCAAATTTCTTTTTCCTAGGAATAAAAAACCGTTCACTAGAATGATGCGAAATAGGCCAACGAAGCCATTGGAGGCTTATGCGAACTTCAATTCTAACCTGTTACGTCTAAATAGGGGCGGAGCCACATGGGACAGAGGGACTGAACCCACTCCCCCCCGATGAACTTTTGAGGAAAAAAGGAAAATGTTTGGCTGAATGTTGATCTTCATTGGCAAGGAGAGCAGCTATCTCCTAACTTAAAAAAATATGTATTCTTTACAAACAGGTGAGATGGCTCACTAACTTGGCCCTCAAAAAGCAAAAAAATGGAGACAATGCCCCCAAATCCCCACACCTCATTGGTAGCCCCGCAAGAAAATCATGGTTAGCCCCTACGTCAAAACATACTATCGGATTTGGAATTCAACAAAATAAGTTTTTTTCCCTGTTTCTTTTCATACAAAAATTGATTTTTATTTCTTCTTCTTTTTCTCTTATGTTCAATATTTGAATTTACCAAACTACATCTCGATCGGTTAAGAATAAGGTGAGCATGTCAGAAGATAATGTTCTCATAATAGTCCATGTCATAAGCTATTCTACGTTAAATGATACCTTAACCGAAGTTCTGCATTGGAGTTGAGTTGGGTGTTACTGTTATAACTAGTTCGACAAATCTAGAGAAATACGAAAATAAGAAATCAAGCAATCACACAAAAAAGACAAGTTATACGTGGTTCGGCAAGGTGCCTACGTCCACGGGAGAAAACGGCAAAAAATCCACTAAGAACACTGGAGAAATACAGAGTACAGAAGCTCTCTCAAACCCTCGTTCGAAACCCTCGAAAAACCTCTTTTCTACGCCGCCTCAAAGAAAACCCTTTATATACTAGGGTTACAACGAAAAGTAAAACGGGTCAGACACCGGGTCATCAAGGATCCAGGTAAGATCCATACCGACTTCCCAACAAAAAACCCATATTCTGAATTTGAGCCAAAACTCACAAATCTCCACCTTGGCGAGAATTCCAACAAAAGCAATCTCCACCATAACAAGCAACTCCTCTTGCCGCCTCTACCAGCCCCCTAAGGGCACTCAAGTACTATCAACACCAATCAAGTCCAAGCAATGCTTGAACTTGACTGCAGGGATGGGCTTGGTCATCGTATCTGCTGGATTATCTGCTGTAGCAATCTTCTTCACTGCAATAGTTCCCTGAGAAACCACATCTCTAATAAAATGGAGTCTGACATCAATGTGTTTGGTCCTCTCATGGAACATCTGATTTTTGGTCAGATGTATGGCACTCTGACTGTCACAAAACACAGTAGACTGCTCCTGCTGCATCCCAAGATCACCAACCAAACCTTTCAGCCATATAGCTTCCTTCACTGCTTCTGTAGCTGACATATACTCAGCTTCAGTAGTACACAATGCAACTATAGACTGCAGAGTTGCTTTCCAACTGATGGCACTCCCACAAAGAGTGAAAACATAACCTGTCAAAGATCTCCAGCATAGTCTGAATCAACATATCCAATGACACTATCAGGAGTGTCACTGCCTCTGTCATATATCAACCCAACATCTGTAGTACCTCTCAAATATCTATGTATCCATTCCACTGCCTGCCAATGGGCTTTCCCAGGCTTATCCATATACCTGCTTACCACGCTAACTGCCTGTGAAATGTCTGGCCTAGTGCAAACCATAGCATACATAATGCTCCCAACAGCACTAGCATAAGGAACACGTGACATGTGCTCCACCTCCTCCTCAGTCTGCGGTGATAAAGCAGCTGAAAGTTTAAAATGAGCTGCAAGTGGAGTACTCACTGGCTTCGACCCTTGCATACCAAAGCGTTCTAGTACCTTTTCAATGTACCTTTTCTGAGACAAGTGCAATCTGCCCGCTTTTCGGTCTCTGTGAATCTCCATTCCCAATATCTTCTTGGCTGCACCCAAGTCTTTCATTTCAAACTCACTGCTTAACTGAGTCTTCAAATTCTTGATCTCAGACATGTTCTTAGAAGCAATCAACATGTCATCAACATACAACAACAAATAAACATATGAACCATCAGACAACTTCTTGTGATAGACACAACTGTCATACTCACTCCTACAGTAATCCTTTCTAATCATGAAAGTATCAAACCGCTTATACCACTGTCTAGGAGATTGTTTCAAACCATACAGAGATTTCTTCAGCAAGCACACATGGTCATCCTTTCCCTGAATCTCAAACCCTTGAGGTTGATGCATGTAAATCTGCTCCTCTAGCTCACCATGCAGAAAAGCTGTCTTGACATCAAGCTGTTCAAGCTCAAAATCAAACAAGGCAACCATAGAAAGTAGCATACGAATGGAACTGTGCTTCACAACAGGTGAGAACACTTCATTGAAATCAATGCCCTCTTTCTGTGAATAACCTTTCGCCACCAATCGAGCTTTGTACCTTGCATCCTCTACCCCTGGAGTTCCTTCCTTCATCTTGAAGATCCATTTGCAGCCCATAATTCTTCTTCCTTTTGTCGGTTTTACTAGTTCCCAAGTCTGATTCTTGTGAAGAGATTCAATCTCCTCACTCATGGTTACAGTCCACTTTGCTGACTCTTCACTAGTAATGGCCTCTTGATACGTACTAGGTTCCTGAATCTCAATGTCTTCTGCCATACTAAGAGCATATGCAACCAGGTCTGCATAACCATATCTCAGAGGTGGCTTAGATTGCCTCCTCTGTCTGTCCCTAGCAAGAGTCCATTGTTGTTCTTGCGGTGCTTCTTCTTCCATCTCTGGATGTTGCACATCTTCTTCCTCTTGCTCAACTGGAACAACTTTCTGAGTATTCTCTGAAGCTTTTATTTCAAACTCCACCTTCTCACTGACACCATGATCCTTTCCTGCATCAATACAATCCTTCTTAGGGGTGAACAAAGTTGACTCATCAAAAGTCACATCCCTACTGATAATACCCTTTGATGACTTGATCCAGTACACCAAAGCCTGTATCCCTTCACACCATCTGCATACCCCATAAATATGCACTTCTTTGCTCTAGGCTCTAGTTTACCCTCATTTACATGAGCATAAGCCGTACAACCGAAGACTTTCAAATCAGTGTAATTTGCAGGAGACCCAGACCATACCTCTTCAGGAGTCTTACATTCGATAGCAGTCGATGGAGACCTGTTAACCAAATAACAAACTGTGTTAACAGCTTCAGCCCAAAATTCCTTGGACAACCCAGCATTAGAGAGCATACATCTTGCCCTCTCCAACAATGTCCTATTCATACGTTCTGCTACACCATTCTGTTGTGGAGTGTATCTTACTGTTCGATGTCTCACAATCCCTTCATTTTTGCAGAACTCATTAAAAGCACCCCCACAGAATTCCATGCCATTGTCAGTTCTCAACCGCTTGATCTTTTTCCCTGTTTGCTTCTCGATCAAAGCCTTCCATTGCTTGAACTTCACAAAAGCCTCATTCTTGTGTTTCAAGATAAATATCCAGACCTTCCTTGAAAAGTCATCTATAAATGTCAACATGTATCTACCACCACCTAGAGAGGGGACACGAGAGGGATCTCAAATATCAGAATGAATATAGTCCACAGTACCCTTGGTTCTATGAACAGCCGTACTGAACTTAACTCTGCACTGTTTTCCAAAAACACAATGCTCACAAAAGTCCATCTTCCCTGTCTTCTGACCACCAAGTAAATCCTGTTTACTCAACAATGTCAAACCTCTCTCACTCATATGCCCCAATCGCATATGCCACAACCTAGTGGTGTCAAAATCCGAATCTGATGACGATACAGCAGCTGCACCTGTAACTGTATTGCCCTATAACACATAGATACCATTCTTCAAATATCCCTTCATCACAACTAGAGCACCTCCCTTAAAAATCCTCATAACTCCACCATCAGCTTTATAGCTACAACCATTGGAGTCAAGCGTACCCAAAGAAAGTAAATTTTTCTTTAACTCTGGAACATGCCGTACATCGGTTAAGGTTCTCACAACACCATCATGCATCTTGATTTGAATTGAGCCTATCCCAACAACCTTACAGGCTACATCATTTCCCATCAAGACTCTACCACCATCATTAGACCGATAAGTAGTAAACCAGTCTCTATTAGGACAGATATGATAGGAGCAACCCGAATCCAGAATCCACTCATTACCCGAGCTACCAACAGTAATTGTGAGTACATCCCCGTGATCCTCTGCTACACCAGCAACATTCTCTGAATTATCTTTTCCTTTCCCCTTACGCTCTGGACAGTCTTTTCTAAAATGTCCTTCCTTGTGACAATGAAAACACTTCATTTTTCTGGGCTTTGATTTTGATTTGGACCGACTTCTACTATTAGAAGTCTTCTCATGTGTTCTCTCTCTTACAAACAAACCTTCACCAGATCCCTCTACATTACTCTCAGATACTCTTTTCTTCAACTCCTTAGAGTTTAGGGCTGCCTTAACATCCTCCATGGTAAGAGTTTCTCTTCCATACATCATAGTGTCAACAAAGTTCTCAAAAGAAGGCGGTAAAGAACACATTAAAATAATTGCTTGGTCCTCATCATCAACTTTAATGTCTATATTTCTTAAATCTAAAATAATTCGATTGAATTCATCAAGGTGGTCTTTAAGAGGCATACCTTCGCGCATCTGGAGTGTATACAATCGCTTCTTTAGGTACAAGCGATTTGTGAGAGATTTCGTCATATATAAACTCTCCAACTTGAGCCACAGTCCTGCTGCCGTTTCTTCTTCAGCAACTTCTCGCAGAACTTCATTGCTCAGGCATAACAGAATCACACTAAATGCCTTCTCTATCAGTTCATCCTTCTCACTGTCATCCATTGTTGCAGGCAAAGCTTCTTTGCCCTTCAATGCTTTCGTCAAGCCTTGTTGCATGAGCACATCCTTCATTTTCAGTCGCCAAAGACTGAAATCATTCCTCCCATCGAATTTCTTAATGTCAAACTTACCCGCCATTTAGATCTACCCAACCTAAAGCTCTGATACCAATTTGTTATAACTAGTTCGACAAATCTAGAGAAATACGAAAATAAGAAATCAAGCAATCGCACAAAAGAGACAAGATATACGTGGTTAGGCAAGGTGCCTACGTCCACGGGAGAAAACGGCAAGAAATCCACTAAGAACACTGGAGAAATACAGAGTACAGAAGCTCTCTCAAACCCTCGTTCGAAACCCTCGAAAAACCTCTTTTTTACGCCGCTTCAAAGAAAACCCTTTATATACTAGGGTTACAACGAAAAGTAAAACGGGTCGGAAATACGGGTCGCACACCGGGTCATCAAGGATCCGGGTAAGATCCATACCGACTTCCCAACAAAAAACCCATATTCTGAATTTGAGCCAAAACTCACAGTTACTGCTTTAGTCTCACATTAGTTGGGTACTAGTTTATGGAGGATTGTACAAGGGGCCTCCGCTCCTCCGTTAGTTAGGCCCTTTCGGAGTTGGTGTGTGAATTTACCCTTATGACACCTAAGTGACTACCATAGGTCGACCGACGTGTGTCTCTCTATAGAGTGTGTTAAATGATACTTTTAACGTAATAATAAGATATTCTACGTACCTGGTGGCTCCAGTGATAGAACGTGCATCCCACAAGGTGAAGTTGATTTCGAATATGAGGTGTTGCGGTTCAAAGTCGTACTAACCCTAAACTAACTCCTAAAGAGTGTGCCGTTCTTCAAGGTTTGAAATGGTGGTCCTCCAACCTTAATCAAAATTTTGGATTTTTTAGTGAAATTTTGGAATTTTTAATTTTTTAATATCAATTAAATTTAATTTTTTTCATGAAATTTCGATCAAAATTTTAGAAAATTTCAGCTGATATAATATTTTATTAAAATTTAATATATTTATATAAATATTCTTATTTATTAAATTTTTTTTTGAAATTTCATGAAATTTTGCAATATTTGAGAATTTTATTTTAAAAATAATTAAAATAAAATTCTGAAATCTACAAATCTGAAATATTACTCATTTCGAATTCGGGGGTATGAACGAAACCGAAATTTCAAACCTTTCTGCTCTTGCATACTCCTCGTTCTACAATAGAGATTTGATCATAGCCAATTGCGAGAGTTCAATCGCACTCATAGGCCAACATGTGTCCCTTTTAACCCTTATTAATTATGGTTAATATTCACTAACCTTTACGGTTCAACAATATAACATTGGTTTTAAAAAAATATTAACCCTTAAGGTTATTATTTCTTAACTAGAGTTAAATTTTTTTTTCTACAAACTAATTTAATATTGTTGAACTCAAAGGGTTAGTGAATCTTAACCACTTTTACTAAGGGTTAAAGGGACACATGTTGGCCTGTGGGTGGGATTGAACTCTCCCAGAGTTCAATCAAAGTTGGTTGTGATCGATCCCTATACTATACAGTAACTGACCTCAGATTGTCTCTGGCGAAGCTAGAATGGGCTATCGGGCAACCATAGAATAAGGGACATGTGGCCTTAAAAAGGGGAGGAGTCATTTCATTTTCTCCCCATGATTTTGACTTCTCCCCACTTGATATATCTTCCCCTTTATCTCAACATCTAATCACCATGTGTCATATAGTGTCTGCAGAAGTCAAAATCATGGGTCCATGATTTTGACTTCTCCACCACATGTCCCCTATTCTATGGTTGCCCAAGACAAGCCCATTCTGACTTAGCCAGAGACAATCCAAGGCCACAGTAACACCTCTTATAGAGGATGCGGTGAAGTAAATCAGCTGTTGCCGGTGATCTGTAGTTGCACTGAAAAATAGAAAATTCCCTACCAGTCCCCCGAGCTCCAACAACTACAACGTACTTTGTCCCCCTTCCACTTTAAGAGTAAATAATGTGGCATGCATGCTTGTAATTATTTCGAATTTAAAGGGGTAGTTTTGTAAAGTTTTTCTTTATAATTACAAACATGCCACTGTAAACGCTTAAAGGGGAGGTACATGATTAAGTTGCAACCCCACTTAGTTTGGTTAGTATCTGTTCTAGTTAGGGGTGGGCATATTCACCGCACTCATTCAAAGGATTCAATCCCTAGTCAGTGTGCTCGAAAAATAATAGAAATATCTGAAAAAAATACCAATATTTTAAAATTTCATAGATGGTTCATATGAAAGGATTTTATGTTGAAGCAAAAGATAATAGAGAAATTTAGCAAAAGTCTCAAGGTGATGGCGACAAGTGTTACTACATCTACCTATTACTTTGAGAATTAGTGCAAATAATAATTTCATGCGTAGGACTAATGATCTTATTTTTTTGAACCCTTCTGACTGTCTTGAAAGAATGACGGATTATAAAATGATTGAATAACAAAAAAAAAACTCAACTTTGGATTGTAAAATTTTTTTTTCAAGCTAATATGTATAACTATCCATTTTTCAATTGTGCAAGTTGTATATTCCATTGTTCATGGGCTCTTACCCTTTTTTATTTGAGAAATGCTATTGAGACTGGCCATAGGGAAACCCGTGACCTTTCCTAAGGAGACACGGTAGCAGAGGGTCAAAATATTGGCCTAAGGTAACCATTACCAGTTTGTCCCGTAAAAGACTTCTCCTTAATCTTTTTTTTGGGTGACCGTAGGTTGTCCGCAACTCAAGACTCCGACTAATCCCCACGGAGCAGGACCCCCACCTTAGGCAACACGATACGCAAGTGCATCCAGAGTCGATCGTAGGACCACCGGGTCTACGGTTCATGTCCGCAACTCAAGACTCCGACTAATCCCCACGGGTTGCCCAACGGGACCCCCACCTTAGGCAATACAATACGCAAGTGCATCCAGAGTCGATCGTAGGACCACCTGGTCTACGGTTCATCCCATGACAACTGGGCTACACACACGGGGGCTGACTTTTCCTTACTCCAGCAAAAATAACTTGCTCACATTATATTACTCAAATCATTAAAATTGTATGTTTTGTAAGAAATAACTTGACTCAAGTCATATTTTTTGACAAAACCTCAATCCGAGAAACAAGTAATGAACACTTTAAAGCGTTCCAAATTTTTTGATGCCCTAATATTGTGTCTCCAGCTTGTAATATGTCTCCTGTGAATAAAATTAGTGAAATATCAGCAAAAGAATTAGGTGTTGACAATTTGGAGCAAGGGGCGAGTCTTAGCTCGACTGCCTTGCTATACACCAGTTTTTCAAGGAAATTGCTGAAAACTCTTCGATAGTACCTACTATCGAGTTCTAGGTCGCACATTTGAAAATCAAACCGCCACAGGCTGTTTTTTTTCTTTTAATGGTGGGCCCACTTAAATGTTTGAACCTTTGGATTTTTTATCTTGTGGCATTTGCTACCGATGATAGGTACTATCGAGAGTTTTAAACCACTTCCCTTTTTTTTGAAGAAAAATTATTACATCCATAATTTATATAAAAAGGGGAGAGAAGCAAGCAAGTGTCGTTTCATTTATGGTTTCCACTTCTACCCCTCTTTTCACCTTTTATTCCACTTGTGACAACTGAGTACAACCACAAGTGCAATGTGTTTAAATATTAATGGTAAGGTAATCACATTGTGTCGTATGGAGTAATGACATGAGTTGTTGTATAAGTATGTAAAAGAAGAAAACATTAGAAATTTCGGGGGGGCGTTTGGAGACCTAATTGAATTCATTTACAAATTGTGTTAATTTTAGAATGCTTTGTCTTTTAAGTTTAATAAAAGATGAAATTATCTTAATTATAAGATTAATGGATCCAGAGCACGTGATCATTGGGTAAATAACCGAGGTGACCAAACTGATTCTTAATTTCTTATCCATAAGCTCATGTACCTCTCCTTGTTTGGAGGACAAAAATTGTAGAATAGAAATTTTTTCTTTAAAAATAGTTTCCCCTCATTTTTTAAGAAAAATTATCCTCCGAAACATAAAATAGTATTGGAGAATTATTTGCAGCAAAAAATTCAATTTCTAGCGTTCTGAACACAAGCAGTTTTTTCCCCAAAAATAATATCATTCATGCAAACCTATTTTCCAACTAGAAAGCGTAGCCAAAGAAAGAAAAAAAAGGAATTTGTATTACTCTCGTTTATATAGTGCTTAATCAGATTCTCACAACTTCTTTGTCTGCCTCAATGGCATGTTCCCCACTACGTACTAATCCAATATTCTTAGCACAGTCATTCAAAGCTAAGAATCAGATGCAGTGTTTCTTATTAGAAGATCTTCAAACTAAGGGTGTGTTTTAGTTTGATTTTTTTTTTGCTTTTCAATAAATCTGTTTTGATAATTTTATAAAATCACTACCATTTTTTGCGGCACGTACATGTTTATCATTTACTCAATTATTTTCTCGGTTATTATATATATGCCCAATGATTATATTCTAAACGTTTATACCCTTAATAACCAAAGTCAAACGCACCCTTACTTTTGACCTCCTAGGGTTTTAGATCAAAATGCTCGAGTATGAAATCAAAAATACATGTTTGAAATTATTGGGTTGAATACCTTTGAGCTTCTACAACCCCATTCAAAAGGACCTGATAATGAATGGGTATTTCTTTAAACTGTAATTATGGGGCTAATGAGCTCAATATCATTGGAAAACTCAAGCTTGAAATCAATACCATTCATTTGTAATCACTGTAAACTTGCAGGATAATGAGATAGCTCTCTCTCTCTCTATCTATCTCTACTCCATTACAGACATATTGCATGCACAAACACGAGCAGTTTGATGAGTAAGGTGAGTGTGAAATCGATTAGATTATATTCCCAACAAAGCAATCTTAAGAGTCTGGAGAGGTCCCTTTTGCAATGAGAACGTGCACCACTAGAGACAAAGCAGTAGCAGAGAGCGCTGGGAGGCCATGATCATAGCCAACGTCCTGTCTCTCATCATGCCCATTTGCTCCCCCCCATCCATGATGGCCATATCCCACACCCCATTTTTATGCAATCATGGCTACTGAGTTATCTATGTAGCTACGTGACTATCATGGGTCCCACCCCAATCCCCTTATATATTACTTAGAGCTCTCAATGGGTGGGCTTATCCAAGCCCAGCCCCTTATTTGTAAGGGTTTGGCCCAAGCCCTCACAGGATTTGAACTAGTTAGGCCCAAGCCCTATCCTCAAAGTCAAGGCGGGCTTGGGGCTTAAAAAGAAGATCAAAAAATATTGTCATGATATTTGTCAACTTGGGGCTGACGAGTAATGACTAAGGTAAAAGAATAACAATAAGAATGTTAGAGATATAGGTTAAATAATTAGATTTAGACGTTGTTTATCTTTAAATATGGGGATATGGTAGTAAAAATACTACCATACCCTAATAAATATTTTGTTAATTAGAGGTTATATATAGGTCATTTTAAGTTAAAAATTTTAAATAAATAAATAAATAAATAAATATATATATATATATATATATATAATCCTACTCTCAAGGGATGTTGCCCAAGCTCCGCCCTCATGTCAGTGGGCCTAGTTTTTTAGGCCCACGTGAGCCTGTGGCTTTATAAATGAAAAAAACTTCATTTTTACGGTCTTTTGAGGGCCGGGTTGGGTACCCTCACATGAGGGCCAAATTAACAGCTTTATATATTACTACTATGCCTTACATGCAATGCAGGTGAGAGAAAGGGAAGGAGGAGAGAGGGGACCTAGTAAGACAGTAGGAAAGTGTGGAAGATAGAGAAAATATTATTGTAATGATAATTTTTCCCACGGTGATTACAGTAATTGGGATAGAGAAGTGTACTGATAATTTATAATTGTCATTACAATAATAGAGAAGACAATAAGGGTAATTTCATAAAAGTGATAAAATTCAATAACCTTTTTAAGGGTTATATTCTCATAATAATAGTGATAAGCTATAGATAATGTAAGATGAAGAAAAACTTAGCAACAATGGTCTTCTTAGCCAAAGCCTAGGCGAACGATGCTAACCTTATTCTCAGCCATTTCCTACCTAGTCAAAAATCAACAAATTGTCCTTCTTTCAATAAAAAAAAATCAACACGTCTTTGTTTTAACATGTATTGTCTTTCAATTGAGAATAAGAATTACACGAGAGTAGGGGTAG
Organism: Tetracentron sinense; assembly: GCA_015143295.1. Lineage (NCBI taxonomy): Eukaryota > Viridiplantae > Streptophyta > Magnoliopsida > Trochodendrales > Trochodendraceae > Tetracentron > Tetracentron sinense. Next base: position 29,389,512 of record CM026556.1, read on the forward strand.
CAGTCTCAAACCTAAAAATGATAACTAGCATACTTATACATGAGAAAAGTGTCACTATGCAAGATTTTAAATAATAAAAAACTAGCAGGTGGCACGTGCAATGCACGTGAGAGCAAGAGGAAGGAGTTAATCACAGTTAACATGAGTTAAAAGGGACACGTGTTAACTCATGGGTGCGATTGAACTCTCCCCGAGTTCAATCGCAATTGGCTGTGATTCTATTCTTTAAATAGATAAGGGGTAGTTTGAGAATTATAGTAAAACATTAACACATTAAAATAAAACATTGAATCAAAGTTTTGTTTTGTATTAGGATAGTTTGGAAATTTCGAAAAAATCAAGCTACGCCTCCCTCTCGCATTATAATAGTAAAGATGAATGCAATGTTTTTAAAAATGTGTATATTAACAACTTTTCTAATGCGTTAGAATGTTATTGGTCATTTGGAACTTGAACTACAAAGATTATTGTTGCCAAGTTTTGTTTCTTAAACTATTGTTGTATGCAATAAAATACAGTGATATATATGGTATGGGGTCCAATTCAAAAGATATTTTACAAAATAGTGAAATTTCTATTAACAAAAATGTTGCTCTACTAGTTAAATATTAACGAAAATACCATTACCCTTTGACCTTAAAAAAATGAAATTCGGAATATCTTTCATTTGGAGTTCCCCGATATAATATTTTAAAGAGCAGTGATTAGCGTACCCTCAGATAATGTACCACGGTGTCTTTGTGACCCTTTAAAAATCCCTCTAACCCTAGTTAAGCTTAACTAAATTAAAGGTAAGATTTTTATTTTTTCTAAAAATTAAGATTGGATTGCTTAATCCTATGGGTGAGGGAATCTTAATCATAGTTAGTTAGTGTTAAAAAGTGGGACGTGGACTAATGAGGAACAACCATTTTGTTAGGTAATAAAAACCACCAATAAGTTAAGCATTTGTCTTAGTTATACCTCTCAGTCTCTTCCAAATGATCTTGCCATGTAGACCGGGCTTGCGGCAAATAGGGATGGCTGCAAATTCCCACAAGCTGTCTTCATCACATTAGGGAGTCCTTAAAAGGGTTTTTACTTTTGACATTCTAACTTTCTTCTGATATTATTATGCTTAAATTTATTTATTATAAGTCAAAAAATCATTATTAATTATAGAAAAATGTTTAAAATATTATTATATATTAGCATAAAAAATGTTATTAGACAATATTATATTATATATATATAATATTTCAAGCCAAATTATGGCTCCAACTTGACTTATGGAAACATTCAAACTCAAATAAAAACTTTGCAATTTGATTAACCCTAAAATGTCAAATTGAGTGGCTAAATCGAGCATAGCCGATGAGCCAACTTTGAGTCTAGTCATTCCTAAGGGTGGTTAACGAACCATGTTAGTTGTTAGTTGTGAACAACTAGAGCTCGCTTGTCAAACCCTCGTTCAAGCTTGTTTATTGCTAAAGAGAAACTAGTTACATTCTGGTAGATTAGTGTGGGCTTCATGACACAAAATGCTGGAGCCATCTTTGATTTAGGCCCTCTCTAGGGTGAAGCTTACATGGGCTGCATGTGTGTGGTGTGTGTGTGAGTTTGCATGTGGTGTGTGTGTGTGTGTTTGCTTGGGTGGTGTGAGTATTCCCCTATCTTTGCCTTCAGTCATTGCCTTGTGGTATGATTGACTTAACCAAAAAAAAATCTTTGATTTAGGCCCTCTCTTTCAGAACTTGATATGGCCACCCTCAAATCAAGACTTTTTGGCCAATATTCAATTGGAAGGCCCCACACACTCTTCAAGTCAACTAACCCTTCAAGTCAACTAATGCATCAATTTGTGTGTAGACATCTTGACAAGCGTGCAAAGTAGGTGTGTGGCGCTTTCTAATTGGTAATAGTAATGTCCTCGCCAGCACCAATTGGAGAAGAACCTAAGTCTCAAATCAAAGGCAACGCTCGCTTAGCATGTGAGAGGTACGAGGATCAATAACCCGCATCTCCATCATGTGTTAGTCTTTCAGGCATTATTTTTTTTTCTCTTTCGTCCCGCCTCAAAGTATCACAGCTATGATTATCAATGACACTCAGATGAGGTTTCGGGGAGTGAATCCACTGTCGTGGATACAACAGCCTCCAGGTCCTTCTTTAGTGCTTGGGATATTGTTGTGGGCTTTATTAACCCGCCTACTACATGGTGTAAGTGGATGGCTCCCTCAATTGGGTTTTGGTGCCTTAACGCTGATGGGTCGTCCAAAGTACAATTGTAGAGCCCCGGACCTTTTCACATTTAATGCATGACACTTTCGTTGCCATTTTGCCTTTAAAGAGGTATAATTAATAAATAAGGAAGAAATTGGAAATTCCGAAACGTCAGAAATGTTCGTTTTCGAAGTACGAACCCAACGCAAGTTGAATCGTCGAAATCGGACGAACGAGTCAAAAGTTATGGCCAAAACAGTTTGGACCTGCAGACCACCGATCGCTCGGTCCATGGAGCGATCGATCGGTCCAAAACCGATCGCTCGGAGGCTATCGACTGGTCGAGATTTTTGTATGGGGAAATTTTCCAGAGAGTGAAATTTTAACCGATCGCTCGGTTATGAAACCGATCGATCGGTAGGCAACCGATCGATCAGTCATTAACACCGATCGCTCGGTACTCGCGTTTTTGCAGAAAACTTAGTAAGGGTGTTTTAGTCTTTTGGGCAGTTTACTCTTACCTTAAGAGTCTTGCCCGAGCCTTTAGGGCTTATTTTACAATACTTAGAAGATTGAGAGCTAAGGAGAGGAGAAGAAGGCGATCTCTAACCTAGGGTTTGATTTTTGGAGGAGAAATCAAAGGGGTTGTGAACCCACGCTCACCTCAAGTCCATTTTCTTCGAGATCTCGGCTCAAGCTCGTGTGGGGCACTCTCCTCAAGCTAGGGCAGCAACTCACGGTCGTTTTGAAAGGGGGATTTCTTCCTCATTGTTCAAGGTCGGTACTTCTTACTACCCTCCTAGTTATAGCTTCCCTTTTCCTTTATTTCTTCTTGTTTTCCTTCATTTATATATGTGTTATGAGATTGGTGGTATGAATGGTGAATGAAGATGGATGTTGGCGAATGGATGCCGTGTGGATGATGTGATGAATGAATGGGAAAGGGCATTGTATTAATAATGAACATACAAGTGTGATGTGAGCATAACCCACCTAGGAAAGCATGATCTAAGTTTAAGTGAATAATGAACACACCTCATGTTTGATGAAATGCCAAGGTGAACAAAATAAATGATAAATTAAGGGAACTCATGCTTAATTGCTCTTGAAATTTGTTAGGGTTCATGATAGTGTGTTTCTTACATTTGTTAAAATGCGTAGATTATTACTCACTTAAATTGTTATATGCTATGCTTTGTGAATTACCCCAAATTGTCATATTTAATTCCAAATGCAAGTATGCACACGATCTCACGAGCACGCATGAAATGACGTGATTTACCGATGTTTTAAGTATGGGACGTAGAGGTGGGGCATATCCTAAGATATGTTTCACTTCGCTTTTGACAAGGGCAAGACAATCATGCATTTCATAGGGAAAGGTCTCCCATCCCCTCGCATGACATGCATAGCATCGCATGACACGCATAGCATAGCATGGCATGACACGCATAGCATAGCATCACACATCACGCATGGATGCTAGTTGCGACGGGCTATGAACGGCAACTAGGCATTCACATTCCGCATGGATGCTAGTTGCGACGGGCTATGAACGGCAACTAGGCATTCACATTCTGCATGGATGCTAGTTGCGACGGGCTATGAACGGCAACTAGGCATACCCATCTGCATATAGGGTACTAGTTGTGACGGACTATGAACGGCAACTAGGCATGTGAACATGTTTAAATTATGAACAAGCAAGCATGATACTCGCATGACACGCATGACATGACATGACACGCATGATATGACAAGATAAGACAACATAACAAGTTTCAAGCACGGAAATGGTATTTTCAAGTCAAGTCAAGTGCACGATGTTTTCAAGAGGTTTCATCGGCTTTCTACGAAATACAAGCATGATTATAAATTGTTTTGCTTCCTTGTATGATATAAATTGTTCATGTTCTATATATGCAACTTGCTTTCTCCTTTATGTATGCTATCTGTATGCTATGACTATTGGTTAGTGCTTAGTACCCGCTGAGTATTCCATGCTCAGCCGTACTTCTTATGTCGGCAGGTGACGGCGGAGCAGCTGCTCCATTTGATATCTGTGCTCCGAGTCCATGGGTGGAGGAGGAGTACGTCGAGGAGCCTTTTGAGGAACCTCTAGTAGAGGGTTACCATTAGGTGGTTGTAGATTCTGAGTGGACTAGCTGTGGGTGAGATGAGAGATTATATCCATGTATTTTGGCGGGTCTGTCCGCACTTTCTTCTGGTTACTTTTTGTATAAACTTGGACCATATGTATATACTTAGAGGTTTGTTAGACTTCCGCTGTGTTTTATAGTTATGTTTCCGCTATAATGTCCTCTATTGTATATGCTCTGTGGGTTTTTGCAGGTTGGTTTGTCAAGCAAGTCATGTAAGTCATGATTGAGTCGTCCAAGATTCACTCTAACTCCTAGGGTGGGTTTTGGGTCGCGACAACAATGGTGGGCATGAGGTGTATTATGCAAAACCAACTCAAGGAAGCTTTGATTAGCATAGCTTGTGGTACTCAACTGGCCCCTATTGTGGTCGTGGAGCTTATCGCTATTAAGAGGGGTCTGGTCGAGGCGCTGCCTCGGGGCTTAAGGATACTAGTTATCAAATCCAACTCCAAGGGTGTCATTGACTGCATCGAGGGCCTTCTTGAATGGCCCTGGGTTGCGTACCACTGCCTTCTTGAGATTACTTCTCTAATGCAAAGTTTTGAAAGCGTTAATGTTTATAATGTCTTAAGAGAAACTAACAGGGCAGTAAATTTATTATCTACTTTTTGTAATTGCATAGAAGAGTTTTGTCAAAAACCATTGGAGTTCTTTAGCGTGCTCTCTCGCTTTGTTGAGGAGGTGCTAGGGGTTATATATATGCTTGTTTGTAGATCTTTTGTTTTTTTTATATAATATTTTTTCTTTTCGAAAAAATAAAGGCACACTAAGATAGAGGGCTAAGTATGAATTTGACTTGGGATCTTCTCCAATTTTAGTTGGTGGTAAGACCACATGCACTCCTAGGGGTGTATCCGAATCGGGCTAGCTTGAAGTTCGGCTCGACCGGATCAAGCTAGGCATGAGCTCAAAAATAGGCTCAAACGAGCCGAGTCGAGCTATTTTTTGAGTTTGAAAATGTATTCAAGCCGAGCTCGAGCCAAGGCATGTTTGATTCAGCTCAGCTCGACCGGATTGAGGCTCGGTTCGACTTGAGCTCGGCTGGAATATTATATAAAAAAATAATAAACTATAATATTAGACATATATTATTATTATTATTATCAATAATAATGTGAGAGGCATGCGTAGATGACTTTTTCAAAATTTCCAAATTACCCTTATATAAAAATAAAACATTGATTTAACGTTTTATTTTAATTTCCAAACTACCATTGCCTTTGATTTAATGTTTTACTTTAATTCCTAAACTACTCCTTGCAATCTATCTATTTAGAATCACAGCCAATCGTGATTGACCTCGGGGAGAGTTCAATCACACCCATGGGTTAACACGTGCCCCTTTTAATTCCTATTAACTGTGGTTAACTCCTTTTCCTTACTCTCACGTGCATTACACGTGCCACTAGCGAGTTCAATTAGGTGTTGTTAACTCATTCCCCTCACTCTCACGTGCATCGCATGTGCCAATCCCTAGTTATATATAATAAAAATATTATTATTTTTATTTTAAAATATTTTTTTTATAGTTCAATCTGAGCTCAAGCCAAGCCGAGCTTTTCAAACTATGGAAAAATTTCAAATCGAGTCGAGCAGGCCAAGCCCAGCTCAGCCCGGCTCGAGTACACCCCTATACACTCCCCCCCACCCATTTGCAATGCCCCAAAACTTTATGCACGTGCCGCTAAATTCTATACATGCAACAAGGGTAGCTGGCGGTCTCCCCTCCAATTACCCCCCGAGAAGATCCTAAGTTATGAATTTTGGCTGACTCACCCTCAGGTAGGATGAGTCACTTCCCAACACAAATGTCATTTCCCATCACCAAAAAGGAGGTCGTAAACAGAAAATATCCCTGCAAGAATCCACACCGTTCATATCATCAGCATCCTTTAATGATTGGATTTTGTTGATCATTATGATAAGATACAGTGGGACCCATATCTCATGGGTCCGTATATGATGATATTGATCTACCACTGCTAATCATTTTTGCTTTGCATGTAATTTCATGCCTTTGGCTTGTTTGAATTTTGAAAATATAGAGCCTAAACAAAGAGTTCTTTATAAACTCATTTTTAATTGTTTGGATGAACTTTGCTGAGCATCATGGATTGTGAAATTCATTTTTCTCCTCTAAATTGATTGCCTGCATTTTTTAACTTTTGAATAGGCTTGTCCGACGTATCGTGGGGCTAGCCCAGTGGTTGCATATCCCCTCATTAGGAGGGTGGTCCCGGGTTCAATCCCGTGAGGAGGGGGGTGCCCGTGGTTGTTGAGTTCACTTAGAACAGATGCCAACCCCTACTAATCAGACTGTGCAAGGAAAAAAAAAGAAGAAGCTCATTCAAAAGCCTGTTTAGCTGTTTATAAGAAGTTTTTATGGTTCAATGCGGCTAGTTTTTTATTTCTTTTGATGAACAGCGCAATGCGACTAGTTTTTTCTTTTTTTTATTTGGTAATAGAGATTTTTCATTTAACAGAAAGTGAGTACTATATTGAGTACTATATTAAATGCCAAAGCCTTGTTAGGTGAAAAAGAAGCATAAGTCCAAGAGATATTTCGAATACTTGAGTTGAGAGCTGCTTGGATTAGCCCATGGGCCGCAGAATTGTCATGCCAGAATACAAAGCTAAACTGAATATCTTCACACTAAGATCGGAGACTATAAATATCATTCATGATTGCGTGAACCTCCCAGTGCATATGAGTGGAGGAACCTGAAAGGAAATCAATTAATTCCTTTGAATCCGACTCAATAATGGTCTTACTCCAATTGTTAGAGATTGCCAATTGAATGCCGAGCTTGATGGCTGATGCTTCAGCTATACGACTGCTACCCCCAGGTAGCAAAAATTGCGAAGATGCTACGGTGGCTTCCAAGTGGTTACGGGCAATGGCACTGGCCCTAGCAGCAAGGTTCGACGGGAGAGCTACCCGTCCACATTAATCTTTATCCAATCCGTTGGAGGCGGCTAGTTGATACCCCTACTTTTTGAGCTTGACTTTATAATTGAGCATGTAGGAATTGCTACCCAATTTTTCTCTTTAAAATTGACTTAATCGGTCACGATCAGGCTTGCATTTTTTTAACTTTTGAATAGGCTCGTCCAACATATTGTGGGGCTAGCCCAGTGGTTGCGTATCCCCTCATTAGGAGGATGGTCCAGGGTTTAATTTTGTGAGGAGGGTGTGCATGGTTGTTGACTCTACCCAGAACAGATACTAACCCTTACTAACTACAGTGTGCCAAAAAAAAAAAAGTGTCGCTGTTTATAAGAAGTTTTTGTAGTTCAATGTGGCTAGTTGAAATCCTTTATAATTGAGCATGTAGGGAATGCCACCCAATTTTTCTCTTTATAATTAGGATAAAGCTCCTGAGACTGTCTTAGGGCCGAGGCCACCGAAACCATGCTCCTGGAACATGGGATTTCAAGTGGGGGCCCACCATATGAAATGGGCATCGCCTAAAATCCTGTGCTTGAGGAGCACGGTCTTTGTGTTCTTGGCCCTAAGACTATCTCAGTAGCAAAGTCTTAATAATTAAGCATGACTTAATTGGTTCAACACGTGTCTTCACTATATGCAGCTGGTTAAAACTAAGGAAGGGCAAGAATTTGTTGTTGAAGTTTTAATAGCTGCAAAAGCAGTGGAAAATAGTAAGGATAAGTGTTCTACATGTAGAGGAAGAGAGAAACTTGGGCCAGGACTCTCCATTTGTGAAAATGGGTAGCCCTTTTGTATGGGAAGCCCTTCTTATAGATTTGCAACAAGCCAATGGATATAGTTTTTTCTTAGTGTCGTACATTTGGGTTGCATTGCCGTTTCCAGCCTAGGTAAGGGGTGGAGGGTTGATGTCAAATTGACAATAGTAATTATTTATTAATACAAAATCATTAAATAACATGACAAAAGAATCATTTATCTTCTTTTAAGCCCAGACTTGACCAGGCTTGGCCACTTGGGCCTAGCTAATTGTCACGGAGCGCTTGTTAACCGAAGTGACTAACCAATTCAAATGCTGCCTACTCTCACACCAATGGCCCGGAATGCCCAGTACATGACTGGTGTGGGACTAAACATACGCACGTGACAGGTTCTCCTGCCTAAATCCCTAACGCCCTCGTCTGGAGGATCCACCCTTAAATCCCAACGTCCTATGAATCCGTCCAACACCCCCCAATGTTCCTGGGTCAGCTCTGATACCACTTGTCACGGAGCGCTTGCAAACCGAAGTGACTAGCCAATTCAGATGTTGCCTATTCCCACACCAATGACCCTGTCACGTGCGTATGTTTAGTCTCACACCAGTCATGTACTGGGCGTTCCAGGCCATTGGTGTAGGAATAGGCAGCATCTGAATTGGCTAGTCACTTCGGTTGGCAAGCGCTCCGTGACAAGTGGTATCAGAGCTGACCCAAGGACATTAGGGGTGTTGGGCGGATTCATAGCACGTTGTGATTCAAGAGTGGATCCCTTTGACGAAGGCGTCAGGGATTTAGGTGGGAGAGTCTGTCACGTTCGTATGTTTAGTCCCACACCGGTCATGTACTGGGCGTTTCGGGCCATTGGTGTGGGAGTAGGCAGCATCTGAATTGGCTAGTCACTTCGGTTGGTAAGCGCTCCATAACAAGTGGTATCAGAGCCGACCCAGGGACATTGGGGGTGTTGGACGTATTCATAGCACGTTGGGATTCAAGGGTAGATCCCCTGACAAGGGTGTCAGGGATTTAGGCTGGAGAGCCTGTCACGTGCGTATGTTTAGTCTCACACCAGCCATGTTTTAGGCATTCCGAGCCATTGGTGTGGGAGTAGGCAGCATCTGAATTGGCTAGTCACTTCGGTTGGCAAGCGCTCTGTGACATAATGCCTCACTCTTACAAGTGATAGCTAGACTTGGACCGACCTTAGCACTGCCTAGGCCCCACCCTTAGTCATAAGCTTAGTACCTATTTGTGTGTAAAATTACATTTTTGCCCCTACTTTTATGTTAAATGGGTTTGACCGGTCAATACCAAATACTTTAACTTAGGGGCCGTTTGGATAAACTTCCGTTTTTTTGTTTTTATTTTTTGTTTTTAAAAAATGAAAACGACTTTTTGTTTTCAATTTTTTTAAGTAGGAAACACGTTTGACATTACTAACTGTTACTTATTTTAAAAAAGAAAAACAAAAAAATATGTTTGATATATATGATTGAATAATTTCAATTCATGGTGGAAGTAGTGGTGAGTGGTGGCAGTGGGTGTAGTGTGGTGGTGGTGTGGTGGTGGTGGTGGTGGTGGGTGGTGAGTAGTGGTGGTGGTGGTGGTGGTGGGTGGTGGTGGTAGTATTGTGGTGGTGGTGGAGGTGGTGGTGGGTGGTGGTGGTAGTATTGTGGTGGTGGTGGGTGGTGAGTGGTGGTGGTAGTATTGTGGTGGTGGTGATGGTGGTGGTGGTTGTATGGTGGTGGTGGTGGTAGTATTGTGGCGGGGGGTGGCAGTGGAGGTGGGTGGTGGGTGATGAGTAGTGGTGGTGCTGGTAGTATTGTGGTGGTTGTTGTGGGTGGTGGTGGTGATGGTGGGTCTATGTTTTTCATTTTTGTTTTTTGTTTTCAAAAAAAGAAGTAGTAGAAAATTTTTGTTATCTTGATTTTTAAAAATTTTGTTACCAAATTTTAAAAACAGAAAGGAGAAACATGTTTTGTATAAAAATTTTCAAAATTTTGTTTTTAAAAACAAAAAACAGAAAACGGAAGTGCAACCAAACGGGATCTTAACTCTCTTTATTGAGTAGATATCGTATTCTTCTAACATGACTTGGAGTGAACTAGGGGAGAGTTCAATCGCACCCACAAATTAACACATGTCACTATTAACCTTATTAATTATGATTAAGATTCATTAACCCTTAGGGTTCAATAATCTAACCTTGGTTTTCTTTTGAAATTATGTAACTCTAGTTAGAAACTTTTAACTCTCAAGGTTAAAAGTATTTTAATTTTTTTTCTCTAAAAACCAGATTAGTGAACCCTAGGCACATAATTGTGATAACAGTGACACGTGTTAACTTATGAGTGTGATTGAATTCTCCCTGAGTTCAATCACGATTGGTTCTGATTCGAACTCTCACTTGGAATCCTCAATGGTTACTCCTTGGAGTCCGGTAATAACCCAAAAGCTTTATAAGTGATCCTTTAACTCTAGTTAACAACCTAAACTTTTAGAGTTAATATTTTTTTTAATATATTTTTAAAAAAAAAAACCAAGGTTAGATGATTGAACCCTAAGGGTTAGTAAATTTTAATCACAATTAAGAGGTATTGAAGGGGTAACATGTTGACCTGTAGGACGTCACTGGACTCCAGGAAGTCTAGTTATAATCGTAAAGAATTCCATGTCTTCTAAAATTTCACCAGGAGTGTATATTATATAATATATGCGCTCCGGAGGCGCTCTCGACCCAAACCTAAATTGAAATTTGACGCTCTTGCTCCCACTCTACGCTCTGGTTACTTAGGTCATAAGTCATAATAGCTAGTGAATATATATATATATATATATATATATATATATATATATATATATATATATATACACACTAATAAAGTGTGCGTTGCACGTAAATATTTTCATAATTTAATTTTCAAAATTCTATATAAGTTTAATGAATACATTATTAATATTGTACATCAACTTGAATGTTTAAGTACGGTAAAATATGTAGTAGTATTTGATCTAATTAAATATAGATTATTTTTAAATTTCTACCATATTAAACTTTCTTTTAGTATTTCAAAATTTTAGCTAAAAAGACTTGGTAATTTTTACTAATAAATATTAAAGAGGTAGGTAGGAAGAATGAGGTGCACATATTAATTTCTTACTAATAAATTAAAAATAACTATAGAATTTTGTCTTAATTGATATTTTAATAAGAATGTTAATATTATTCAGTCATAGTTAGGTGTGTATATTTATATGTAGCACAAACTCAATGGTCGGATGTGTATATTTATGAAACTTAGAAAGGAGATGCCTATTGAGTATGTCCACGTCCAAGAAAATACAACAGTTTAATCCAAAGAGGAGCTCTGCTTCACGACGTTGAACAGAACTCCCCTTTTTACACTATGAGAGTGACATTCTTGTAATTTAGTGTATTACAAATTTACCCTAACAGAGCTCAATAATTACAAATGTGTCATGCCCACAGAGTAAAATGTGGAGTTCTACTTCAATGCCGTGAAGCAGAGCTTCGGCTCAAAATTAATCTCAAAATACAATTCTTATAGTCATTGGTTTTTATTTATTCACCTTGCATTTGATCATAAGCATTCCATGTTTTCAAATTACTTTTCTATTAGAAAAAAAAAGTGTTTTATGTATCTAAAAGAATATGTGGATTCATCCCATTTATTAATGGGACATTTGAATTAGATTTTTTTAACCAAAAATCAATTCTGATAAAATTGATTGCGTAGAAATTCATGATTGGATAATCATTTTTTCAAATAATAGTGTTCAGAGAATACGTAGGTGAGTCTTAAAAAAACAATTTGGGGGCTACGCCCAAAGCCTAAACCCCCAATGTTAACCCCCCTCCAAGAGAATCCTAGCTCCACCCCTGCCTAAGATAGGGCTCGATACACCATGCTCTATAGTTATAGTCTCTTTGGTGAATAGCTCCTTTCAATTCAAATTTTAGAATAAAGTAACCCTTTTTTTTTGTAGTTTTATTCCTTTTTAAAAAAATATAATCTTACTGTTAGAGTATTTCTAAGAAGATAGATTTTAAGTTTTTAGTAACATATATTTTCACTAAGATAATTTATCTACAGTGGCCCCACATACTATTGATGGAAGTAGTTTACTTATATTAGAACTCTTAAATATCTAAATAGTATATTTGGAAATACCTTAAGCGAATGAGAGTCCTTCTTAGCCTAGATTTCTAGAAGCAGGGTTTTAGAATTTCATGAATTCTAACTTAGGACTTTAATATTATAATTAATAAAAGTTACTAACTATTCTTAAAATTATGATAATTATTATATATAATTAATCAGTAAATAATTATCTTTTATTAAAAAAAAATTATATTATAAAGTCAATAAAATTATATTATAATAGTACATTAGTAAACTGTACTGTAAGTTACTTAGTTTTAATTTAATTAAAATTATTTTAAAATAGATGATATTGACTGAAGTATTTCACTTATAATAGTTAAAATTATCAATAATGGGCCCACGTAATATTGATTGAAAAGAGCTGTGTGAGTGTGATTGCTTGTAATAGTAAATTTTGGAAATACTAAAAACAATATTCTGATGATGGAATGGAGAATTGTGTGATTGCTTACCGGCAACAAGAGAGAGAGAGAAGGAGATGGAGATGCCTGCACCTCCTGAGGAAATCCCACTGGCCACTGGAGAAGGGTCTTCAATCCAAGTCTCCTTAAGATCAAGGAAGGAAAGTGGGGTTACGGGATTCATCTTCTAGTGAAGCGTGGAGAGCACCAGAAGCTCAATTCTCTGAATCGTTTCTCCTCAAAAACTAATAACTTGTATTAATTAAGAAGATTTACATTGAAACAAGAAGTAGTTTACATTAATAATTCAATTACTAATCTAAACTCTATAAAATTGGAGGCCACAACTATTTCTCTATTTAGTCGATGTGGGATTGGTTCTCTTACAAGCCTCCTCACGTGCAACCCTAATTCTTAGGTATGTCACGTGCGCCTTTTTATGGGTCGTCAATCATGCAGCTTTTATGTTTGGGTCTGTTATTGTAGACTTATTAGATAAGATCTACCAATATGATGGGGGAGGTCTAGGAATCTAATCTCCCTAGAATATGAGTTGCAAGAGCTCCAATGCCCCCAGCTAACTTCTGACCGTATTGACTCTACTAAAGTAGGTATGATGACTCTACCTAAAGAAAAAACAATACGTTTAATTTAAAATAAGGATAAAGTAGGGCAATACCATAGGTTAATAAGTTAATATTTTTAATTAAAGAGAATTTTAGTCTAAATAAAGTTTAGTATACTCCTTGTACTTTTATTAGTAGAATAGAATGATATATATAAGGTTCGGGTTTGGCAAAGAGGCAATCCAACACACGACCCAGTCTTGAGAGAGTACTCGAGGTGGTTGATATACCAGTGCATCGTAAGATCGGTTTAATACCGCATCCCCTATGGGTGCCACCCAAAAAAAGTTATCTTCATTTGCATAATCGTTTATCACGATTAAGAAAAAAGTGGAATACAAAATGTGATTACTATAGAAAAGCCCAAATAAAAAACCACATGTTAGGTGTGGCCCTTGGAATAGGCGAATAGGTAGAGTAGATCACGTGACTCGATTGCATATCTAATCACGATTGAACTTTCCTGCTGATTAAGATTCACTAATTCTTAGGATTAATATTTTTAACCTATAATAAAAATAAATCTAAAAAATTAATCCTAAGAGTTAAAATATTAACCCTACACTTACGAGAGAGAAACAGAGTGATAGTCATAGAGTGTCGACAAGTGATGGTCACCGCCAATGAGCCAGAGATAAGAGAGCGAGAAAATAGACTATAGAGCGAGGGAGTAGACATTGTAGAAGAGAGATGGGAGATCAGTGATTAAATGAAATGATAGGAGCTGTTGATGGGTGGTCTTTATTGTAGCAAAATTACTACATTACAATGAGATTGTTGCCTAAGCCTGACTCTCTTGTCAACATACTTAAATTTTGTTGGGCCCAACTGAGCATGCGGGTTTTATATGTAAAAAAACCCTCAATTTTGCAGGCGTAAGAGAGCAGAGAAAGCTTAAATGTTTTGGCCAAACTGAGCTTGCGGGTTTATATGTGTATTTTTTAAAATTCTTAGGTGCCGTTTGGATTGGATTTTTTTGGCCCAAAATCAATTCTGATAAAATTGATTGTGTAGAAATTCATGATCAAATAATCATTTTTTTTCAAATAATAGTGTTCAGAGAATACGAAGTGGAGAGACTCACCTACGTATTCTCCCAATACTATTATTTGAAAAAATGATCATTTGGTCATTAATTTCTACACAATCAGTTTTATCAGAATTGATTTTTGGCCAAAAAAATCTAATCCAAACGCCCCAGTAATCTTGCAGGCCTAAGAGAGCTTGGCTGGGCCGGCCATAGAGGATGTTTCCTAAGCCCGACCCTCTTGTAAACAGGCCTAAATGTTTTTGCAGGCCTAAGAGGGCCAGGCCGAGTATAGTCATTGAAGGCCGTATAGTTTAATAAAAAAATGGGTCCCATGACGTCAGCGCCACATCATGCTTACAAGAGAGAGGGTTGTGTGCAGTTTAACATCTCATATCATGATAGGATAACTACTCGATTGTCAATTGTCATATCAAAATGGGGTCCCACTCATAATGGTCGGTAGCTCATTCACTCGGATCTCTCCTCTCCAGTAGGAACCGGAGGATTTTCCTCCTGTTTCAACTTCGAAGTGAGAAGAAAGAGCTCTATCCCAGGGATCAGATTTGGTCAGCCCTCGCCAGAGCCTACTCACAAAGCTCATTTAATTGCCCTTTTAACTCTTGTTAACAGGTTTTAACTTTTAGAGTTAACAGAAAAAAATTAATATTTTTTAATAGAAACCAAGGCTAGGTGGTTGAGCCCAAAGGGTTAGTAAACCTTAACCATAGTTAAGACGTATTAAAAGGGTCACGTGTTGACCTATGGAATGAGGGCCAGATGGGTTTTTGTCTGGCGACGGCCGGACAAAATCCCATACCTCTATTCCAACATCCGTACAGCCATATATGCCTTTTCCTGGTTTCCTGCACCATCGTCACTTTTTTTTGGTCAAATTCTTATGAATGAAATTTTGAGGAGAAGTCCGTTACGGAAAAACCGTCATTTTTTATTTGTTAATATAAAACAATGACACTTTTGTAATTTTAAGAGATAAGAGACACTGATAAAAGTTTCTTTCAAAACACTTTAATATAAAATAAGGACACTTTTGTAATTATAGGAGAAACAATGACAAAGCAGGTTTCTTTCTTTCAAAACACTCGATTAGCCTTAACTCCAGGAATAGGGTAAATGCTCTCAAACTAGGGTAGAGTGGCAATCGGGCCAAATTCAGTAGAGCCTATTAAAAAAAATTATCAAAATTCAAGCTCAAACCCGGCCCATTGCCATCCCTAAACTAGGGTTGATGGGGTCACTGCGCAATGTTGTGGTGTAAGATCCTATTTTGGGTTAGAAGTTTCTCCGCCCAACTTGGATTAATGGGTCTCGTGATGCAATAATATGATTGGCAGAAGAAAATCATCCATCCTGCTCTAATACCGACACAGCTTATGTGGATCATTCCATCTAAATATTTCTCTAGAATTTTCTTTAAACCCCCTGTTTGATTCCTTCGAAAATAAGTGGAGAAAGGAAAAGTAAAAGGAATTCGAATTTTCATCGTCTGCTTAGTGCGTGACATCAAAACATACTCTCTTGTATGTGGCCCATGGTTTGAAATCACATTTATATCTATCCACCAACTTGAATCGAAATTTTAAAAAATCTAGATTCTTCGGCTAAATTATGGAGTTTATTTTTTTTTTTTTAAAGTATTTTTATTAAAATTAAATTTTACTATATTAATATTATTATTTTATTTTTTTTTAATAATTTTTTATATTTTTGAAAAATAGGAACGAGAAAATTTTCAAAATATTTTAGAATATTTCAGAATTTTATTTAAAAATTAATTAAAAACTTCTAAAATAAATTTCTAAAATTCCAAAATTTCACCCAAAATTTTGAAATTTGCAAATCCAAAATTTTAACATTTCAATTTCAGAGGGTGAGATCAAAATTGAAATTTTGCAAAATTTCAATGAAATTTCAAACCTTGGTGTGGCCTGAGTAGTAGGCATCACACGTTCGATCAACACGTGATTTTTTTGAATTTATAAAAATTTAATGTGCAGTTTAATTTAATAATAAAATGTTTTATTAAAATTATGTAAAATTAACCAAATTAACGCATGCCAACCTTGAGCCTAAACATCCAAGTTCAAATCAAGTTCAAGCCAAGCTCAAGTGTGAAGAGTACTGAATTCTTTAGAAACCTCTGAAAGACCCATAACTGAGATTGTATGTCCTCTTACTAGGAAGTTCTGAACCAGTTGGAAACGGCAATACAGGAACCCTATGGACTATAAAAGATTTTGGCACCTCCGTCTTTCATTAGTAATATGTAATTCCAACTAACCAAAAACAAAGTGATGGTCAGAACAACAAAATGGCTAAGAAGCCATTAGTCTGAGCCGCAGGATGACATGGCCAAAATCTGGGTAATTTTGATTCTGAACATATAGACAGGTTGCTAAGTGAACCAAATGGAAAAGAAAATGACTTTGCAAAAAGAAGTGCATATGATACTATTAAATGATAAAGGGTTCAAGAGCGAAATCAGAACTACACCTCCAGGCTACAATCATAAATCAAAGGCACTACATAGGGTGGAACAAAGTGAACCAAATGGACAAAAAGATGATTTCCACAAGAAGTCAATTGATCTTTTATTGCAGGGTTAAGGCCTCAAGAGTACTAAAATCAAAAAATCGAAGTTTGGCGGGTGAGGGTTAGCACTAAACTCTGTTTTAGTTGGTAAGCTCCCAAGCGATTTAAAGAATGAATGAATCATTCATTAATCTTTTCAATAATTCATTCATTATATTACTGATCATGTATCCATAGATCTTATCCCACCAAGGTCAAGGTGTTCAGAACAATGCCATCTAGGGTTCGATCAGTGGTAGCTGTATTGGTATAATGTAATGGGCCTTTATTGCCCTCTTAATTTTATGTTTCTCTTGTATGGACCTAGGGCCCATCCTTGTGATATTTCCTAGTTAATATAAGCATCAAAGAGAAGAGGAAATGTTCACTCCCTCATTTTGTCATTTCTCTCTTCTTCTCTTTCCCTCAAATCTTAGCAAACCTACAAATCTACTTGGTATTAAAGCATCAAAAGGGAAGGAGTATCTTAATAAAACAAACCGCAACACTCAAGAGGAAGAACAGCCACTGTGACGTCACTAGCCATATGGCTGAAGTCAGCCATATGGCTTAGGTACCCATGGGGTTGTTTTGAAGGTATGTTCTTAGAGATCTTGGATTTAGAAATTTTTTGAATCAGATATCATGTGATTTGGACCAATATTGGTGACGTTTCATGAATTTAAAGAAAAATGCAGAAAAAATACATGGTTTGATTAAGATTCAAATAAAGTCAGATGGCTTGTTGTTAGTTGTGTTAATTGGTCAAGAGTGAACCCTTTTTTTTGCAAGGAATGTTTCTATAAGTTTGGTGCGATTGACAAAGATTTAGAGGAGTTGTGAGAGTTCTTCTAGCTCTTTATGTACCGTTCCCTGTTGTGGGACTATTTTCTGTGTTTTTTTTGCTTAGGACAGCAACTTGTATGGCCTCCTTGGTGCTTGTAATGCTTATATAAGGTTTTTTTTATTTTTATTTTTTATGAACTCAAGGTCGATTGGAGGTGTGACTCCATTGTTCCCCAGGTATATTGAAGTTGGACTCGAAGCAAAGGGCAAATTGGAGGCGTGACTCCATTGCTTCTTTGAGGGTCATGTGTTTGTATTGTGTGTGTTCGAAGAAATGTCAGAGACATCCCAATCCTCAAGTATGGTAGCTCCAAGTGTTGGAGTGGGACATGAGGGGTCAAGTCATGACAAACCCTACCTACAAATCACTTCAAAAAAGCTTAATGGTAAGAATTATGTATATTGGGCAAAGTCGGTTAAAATGTATGTTGGAGCAAATGGTAAAATGAGTTACCTACTTGAAGAGATCGCGGAGCCTAAAAAGTCGGATCCTAAACATGCCAAATGGACCCAAGACAATTTGATTGTGATATCTTGGCTTACCAACTCAGTGTAAACTCACATTAACAGGGGTTTAGTGTTCTTGAAAACTGCAAAGGATGTATGGAACACTCTTGCTTAAACCTACTCAAAGGTAGGCAACTTTGCCCAGCTCTATAAGATCCAATAGGATATTTCCCAAACTCGTCAAGGGAAGATGCCCCTGAACATGTACTATAGCAAGTTGAGGGAGAAATGGGAAGAATCCGATCACTACTCTGACTTCTAACCTAGTTGTATTGCTCATGTTGTTGCCTTCAAGAAATGGGTTGAACGTATGAGGATTTTTGAGTTCCTCACTAGTTTGAACCAGGAATTTGAGAATGCTTGCTCACAGATCCTTGGTCGAGACCCCCTTCCCACCACCCTTAATTGTGTTTATGCCTACATCTAGAGTGAGGCGAGTAGGCGCGATGTGATGACTCCCAACATGGTTGTTATCCCTGAGAGATCATCTACTATTTTCTCCACTTTCTTGCGTGGTAGAAGAGGAGGTAGTAGGGGGAGTCCTAGGGGTCAGGTAATCGGTTTGATGGTACCAATTTCAATGGCAAAGCTAAGTTGAAATGTGATTATTGCGGGCAGGCTTGTCATACTCATGATCAGTGTTGGCAACTGGATGAGAGGTTTACCCAGAGAGGGTGTTGCACAGGAGGGTTTAGAGACACCTTTGCCCATGTTGCCATAGCAACCGCACATTCCTCATCTCCCCATGTTTTTCCTAGAAATGATGTGGAGTCTCTCCGCCACGAAATTGAAGCCATGTGTAGAGCCATGTCCCAGTTAGTAACTCCTTCTACTGCATCCACCTCATCCTTTGCTTAGATAGGTAACTCTACCACTGCCCTTAATGTCTCTATCACATCCAGTGTAGTCAAGGCGTCTAGGCGATGCCTAAGCGATAAAAATAATTAAATTATATTTATATATATTAAATATATTTATATGTAATATTAATATATACACATTATATAAATAATAGATACATAATTAGTTTGAAGTTTTCTAACTTTTAAGGTGATTTTGAGTGTTGACTTTGGATGTTGCTTTTAAAGTTTAAATGCACCACCTATATCTAAGATAGTGTTTTTAGACTTTAAAAGAGGGTTTTAAAATAGGGTTTAAGAGTTTAAATGATGGTTTTAAAATAGGGTTTAAAATGGGAAATGTTTAACTTAACGCCACCGCATTTCACTGTAGAGGAATGTGCGGTCCTCATTGGTCCATGTCCCCCTTTTTAACACTCGTCAGTTACGGTTAAGATTCATTCACCCCTAAGGTTAAGCAATCTAACCTTAGTTTTTGAAAACAAAATATATTAACCTTAATTTTCTTAAGTTTAACCATAGTTAAAGGGCTATTAAAAGGGACACGTAGACACAACATTTGACTACATAGTCAAATGTGTGGTGGGCTAATCACTACCCCATTTAAAATATGATTTAAAAGAGGTTTTTTTAAAAAAATTTAAAATAGGATTTTAAAGGAGGGTTGAAAAAAGGGGTTTAAAATAGGTTTTTAGAAGAAAAAAAATTGTATGGACCGCCTAGGCGACTGCCTAGCGCCTAGATGCCTAGGCGTCGTTGTAGACACCCTGTTTTGCCCAAGCTTCTCTTCTCCCGCTTCAACTCTCCACTTCTCCAAGGCTTTCCCAAGCACTCTTGTCACACCTTAGCATACCCCATAGCCTACCCTCACCTCATTTCATGTGGGACCCCCAAAACCCAAAAGCAAAAAGCAAACAAAAACTAAAAAGCAAAAAGTCAAAGAAGGGAAGAAAAAAAGAAAGCAATGCTTTGGTCGTTTATGTCATAAACGACCAAAGCCTTTTGGGCTGAAAAGCTATGGTCATTTATTACAAAAACGACCCTCCTTTTTTGGCTTTGAAAAATTGGTCGTTTTTGATAAAAACGACCCGATTTTTTATGCTTACTTTGTGAAGTCGTTTATATTAAAAACGACCCGAGCTTGACCCGTAACTACCCATGTGCGAGGGAATCTTTTCCGTTACAAAAGGGGATTTTTTGGTCCTTTTTACCAAAAACGACTGGACCATTTTGGCCTATTTTCTCCCTGTCGTTTTTGACAAAAACGACCAGACTAATACTCAATTTTTTGTCCATCAACTCTTATGGTATATTAACTTTCTTTGGACCAAAATACCCTCAATATTTTCAAGTTTCTAGGGATTTCGTCCAAACAATTAAAAAAAATGACTTTTATGTCCCTAAAATTGTTTAGTCCCACATTGGAAATGGATGAGTTTTTCCCCTCAACCTCTCCCCTATAAATACCTCACCCCTTTACCCCATTTGACACCACTCTTGCTAGCCAAAACTCTGCAAAAAAGAGACTAAGAAAGCCATGCTTTGCAAGGCATTCTAAGTCTTGAAAAAAAATTTTCTTTTATCCTTGTCCCTTTGCCCCAAAATTCCCAAAATTCCCTAAGTCCCAAGAGAGTTAGAAGAAGAAAGCCTTGGAGAGGAGAAAGAAGGAGAAAGAAGGAGAGCTTGGAGCATTTGGGAAAAGCTTGAAGATTTAATTTCAAGTGGATCTCCAACCCATATAGGTAGGCCAACACCCTACCTCATCTCATTTCCTTTGTACTACTTCTCTTCTTTACCCTCTCTTTTATTCTTTTTATGATGTGAGCCTTAGGTAATCTTTAAGACCCACCCCCTCTTTTCTTCAAGTAGTTTGGACCCTCCTATGACACGTTTCGCCGATTAGGGGGCTTCAAATGGAAGGAAGAGGGGTAGGAACCCTTAGGTCTTTTTTTTTAGAACCCTTTTTTTATTTCCTTTTAAAAAAAAAAAAATGATATACAGGCCAAGTCGTTAAAATTCTCCCCCCTCTTTGCTCTAATGCTCATTAAGGACCCCCTAAGACGCGTTTCGCTGAATTGGGGCTCCTTGTGAGATATGAGATATAGAGATATCCATAAACCCACATTTTCGTTCTCATTATTGCTCGAGCATTGTAATGAAGTGTTCCTCTTCTCCTTAAAATGTTCATTAAGGACCCCCTACGACGCGTTTCGCCGAATTGGGGCTCTTTGTGAATAGTAAGGAAAAGAGGGGTATTCCATTCATTGTTTGACACATGTTTGTTTTCAAAAAATCATTTTATTTTCCTTTTTATCATCATTTTAGGCAATATAACGATGTCTAATCTTTCTAGATTAGAGTCGTTATAATGCCGATTTTTAGATAGATTTTTATCATTATTTTAGGCAATATAACGATGTCTAATCTTTCTAGATTAGAGTCGTTATAATGCCAATTTTTAGATAGATTTTTATCATTATTTTAGACAATATAACGAGGTCTAATCTTTTTAGATTAGAGTCGTTATAATGCCGAATTTTATATAGATTTTTATCACAATTTTATGCAATATAACGATGTCTAATCTTTCTAGATTAGAGTCGTTATAATGTCAATTTTTAGATAGATTTTTATCATCATTTTAGACAATATAACGATGTCTAATCTTTCTAGATTAGAGTCATTATAATGCCGATTTTTAGACAATTTTTTCATCATCATTTCATGTGTTCTAACGATGTCTAACCTTTCTAGATTAGAGTTGTTATAATTCTTCAGAAATTAGAATTTCATTAATCATTTTCTTTAAGCCGATTTATTAAAGATTTTTAAGGGAATTTTGAAATCATAGGTTACCGTCTTTGGACGGGTGATTTGGGGTGCCTAACACCTTCCCCAAATCACAATAGAACCTCCTTTCCCGGGATCTCATTATGGTTTCGCATTGATTTTATTTTAAAATGAATTTCGGTGACCAATCACACCATAACTAGATGATTGGTGGCGACTCAAAGTTCTTTCTCTTCAAAAATATTTTTCGAAAAAAAAAAGGTCGCTATCTCATAGTCGCCTAGGAGACAAACAGTGAATTTCGCCCACCTAGAGGGGCGCCTAGGCGGTTCAAGCCCAAAAACGCCTAGGCGACCGCCTAGGTGACGCCTTGACTACACTGGTCACATCTACTCATCCCTCTTGAATCATTGATTTTGGAGCCTCAGAGCATATGACTGGTATGTCCTCTATTTTTTCTTCCTATCACCTTTATTCTGGGAGAGATAAAGTTCGTATTACGGATGGTATAATGTCCTCCATTGCAGGCAAGGGTACTATCCATCTCTCCCCATCTATACCTCTGTCCACTGTTCTTCGGGTGTTCCTAACATTGATACTAATCTTTTGTTTGTTATTAGTATTATCAAATCCCTGAATTGTAGTGTTACCTTATTTCCTTCTCATTGCCTTTTTTAGGACCTAGTGAGTGGTGACGAAGCCGATGATTGATAAGTGGTCGTGAGAAGGATGGGCTCTACCGACTGGATTCCTCTCCTATGATGTGTGCTCATCAGTCATCTTCAAGCCACATGAGTAATTTTGACCAGTTGATGCGATGACACTTTCGTTTAGGCCATCCCTCTTTTTTGCTTCTCAAGAGGATGATTCCTCACTTGTTTGTTTATTTGTTTGATGTTTCTTTTCGATGTAAAACTTGTGAATTGTCAAAACATTGTAGGGTATTATACCCTTCTAGCACTTCTAAACATAGTTGCAGGGAAGCTATGTACAGAGTGGGAAGCTCGCTTCTTCGGAAGCTCGTTTCTCAGACTCGCTTCCTCAGACAGATTCGCTTCCTAGGAAACTCGCTTCCTTGGACGGATTCGGTTTTTAGGAAGCTCGTTTCCATCACGTTTCATTTAAGATCAAAGAGAGCTATATATGTGAAGTAATGAGAAAGACCATAGTCTATAGCCTTGGGGTGTAGACTTTAAGCAATTATCGTCAGTTTGGAACCTAAGACATCTACTTTTTTCACAAAAATCTCATGTAAGATAAAATCAAAGATATAGCTACTCATAATAACATAATGGGAATGAGGAGAATATATCTCATTTCTCGCTTCTCGTTTCCTAAGGTTTTTTTGAGCCTCGCTTCCCGCTTCTCGCTTTTGCTTTGCTTCTCGTTTTCGCTTCTCGCTCTGGTAACTATGCTTCTAAATGCAATTCACCTTTTGAACTGGTTCATTTTGATGTTTGGGGTCCTACACCCACTACCTCTATGTTTGGTTATAAATATTTTGTGACTTGTTGATGATTTTTCTCGTGCCACTTGAGTGTATCTTCTTAAGTCCAAATATGATGTTTATGCTTCTTTTCAAGCTTTTCACAAGATGGTATGCACTCAATTTGATGTTAATCTTAAGATTGTCCACTTTGACAATGGTGGGGAATACCTGAGTGGGGCCTTGTGTACCTATTTTACAGACTATGACATTATTCACCAAACCACGTGTTCACACTCCCCAATAGAATGAGTGGCTGAACTCAAGAATCAACACTTACTTGACATCACTAGATCTCTTTTCTTTACCATGCATGTTCCCAAATACCTTTGGTCAAAAGCCTTACTGTCCGCTGCCTTTCTTATGAACCGAATGCCCTCCCGGATCTTGTGCTTCAAACCCTCCTTGACATCCTCACCCCTACGTCTCCCCATTTTCCTCTCCCACCCAAAGTATTTGGGTTTGTCTGCTTTGTGCATATACCCAAACATGACCGCACCAAACTTGACACTCGTGCGGTTAAATGAGTCTTTCCTACTCAGAAGGGTTATAAGTACTGCCATCTTCTTTCTAAGTGGAAATTTGAGTCTATGGATGTCTCTTTCTTTGAGAATGTCCCTTACTTTCCAACTTTGAAGACTCCTCTTCAGGGGGAGAATGTTGATGTTGAAGAATTGTTTTCTTCTCCCGTTCCTTTACCTCTTCCTATTTTTGATATTCATATTTCTCCTGTGGTTGACATTGAGAATAGGAAAGTGAGAGATTTGCAGGTTTATTCCAAGTGCCGAAGATTTATGTCTCACGCTCCCTGCCAAGATTCTCCCTCAAATCCGGATCATTCCAACTCAAGTAATGACTGATCCCTCACTTCTTGATGATTTTGATCTCCCTATTGCAATAAGAAAGGGAGTTAGAACTTGCACTCAACATCCTATCTCTAATTTTGTTTCTTGTAACTTCTTATCTCCTTCCTATTATGCATTTGTCTCCTCATTGTCTTCTGTGTCTTTACCTTGCAATGTCTTTGAGACTCTTGTTCATCCTAAGTGGAAGGATGTGATGTATGAAGAAATGAGAGCTCTTGAGAAAAATGACACATAAGAACTTATAGATCTTTCAAAAGGAAAGAAGTCAGTTGGATGCAAATAGGTCTTCACAGTGAAATACAAGTCAGATGGATCTGTGGAAAGGTACAAAGCAAGACTAGTAGCAAATGGTTTCACCCAAACTCATGGAATTAATTACCAAGAGACTTTTGCTCCCATTGGAAAAATGAACTTCATCCGTGTGATTCTCTCTCTTGCTACTAATCAAGACTGACCTCTTCATCAGTTTGATGTGAAGAATGTCTTCCTTCATAGAGACTTAGAAGAAGAGGTTTACATGACTATTCCTCCTGGTTTCAGTTTGTCCACAGTTCAATGGAAGGTTTGTAAATTAAAGAAGGCCTTATATAGATTAAAGCAGTCTCCCCATGCCTAGTTTGAGAGGTTCATTGGAGTCATGAAGAAACAAGGGTACACTCAAATCCATACTGATCATACTTTGTTTATCAAGCATTGTCAAGGTAAGACAACCAGTGGATGATATAGTTTTGACAAAGTCTGATGCAAAGGAAAATGAAGAGGTTAAACTCTCCACTGGCTACAGAGTTTGAGATAAAGGACTTAGGGTAGTTAAGGTACTTCATTGACATAGAAGTTGCAAGATCAAGGAAAATAGGGATTTTTATCTCACAAAGGAAATACATCCTAGACCTTTTCAGAGAAATAGGGATGTTGGGGTACAAGCTTTTGAATGTGCCAATAGAGCAAAATCACAAGTTAGCAGATGATGATGGTGAGCCTCTAAGTGATGCAGAAAGATATCAAAGACTTGTTGGTCGTCCTATTTACCTTTCCCTCACTCATCCTGGTATAGCCTATGCAGTAAGCGTGGTGAGCCAATTTATGCATGCTCCAAAAATCTCTCATTAAGAGGCAATTTACAAGATTCTCGGGTACTTGAAATCGTCTCCTGTGAAAGGGATTCTATTTGGTTGTCAAGAGCACTTAAGAGCAGAAGCCTACATAGATGCTGATTGGGCAAGATCTGTTTTTGACAGAAGATCTACATCTGGGTATTGCATGATTGTTGGGGTATATCTTATTTACTTGGAGAAGCAACAAGCAGGTAGTAGTGGCAAGGTTTAGTGCAGAGGCTGAGTTCAGAGCCATGACTCATGGAATATGTGATTTTTATGGGTAAAGATTCTTTTGAAGGAGCTTGGATTTCCAGTGGACAAGCCTATGAGCCTCTAATATAATAACAGAGTTGCAATTGCCTACAATTCAATCCAGCATGACAGAACCAAACATATTGAGATTGATCGGCATTTCATAAATGAAAAACTCGGTTCTAGAGCATCCCTTATATGAAAACCGGTGACTAACTTGCATATGTCATAACTAAGGAGGTTCCTAGCTATCACTTATTTGACATACTTACAAGCTGGGCATGTGTGACATAAATGCACCAGCTTGAGGGGGATTGTTGGTATAATGTAATGGGCCTTTATTGCCCTCTTAATTTTATGTTTCTCTTGTATGGGCCTAGGGCCCACTCTTGTGATATTTCCTAGTTAATATAAGCACAAAGAGAAGAGGAAACGTTAACTTCCTCATTTTCTCATTTCTCTCTTCTTTCTCTCTTCTTCTTCTCTTTCCCTCAAATCTTAGCAAAACTACAAATCTACTAGCTGGGGTCATCTTACTTGGAGCATATCATAGGGTCTTATAGACACAAGATTGAAAGCTCCGTAGGGTTGACCCACTCAACTAAAAGGAGAGGAACATAATTCTTTCATAGACTCCAATTTAAGCATTCTCAGTTCTTCCAATAGTACCTTAGGTAGCGTTTGTGAACACTTAATTTAAGGTCTTAATAGGTCTGGCCTGTTAAGCTCTCAAGTTCGTACTTTGTTTTTATTGGAAGCTCTCAAGTCCGTACTTAATTAAGTAGCTTAATGAGCTTTTGTGCTAAGCTCTTTCTATTTATCATGTGTATTAAAATTTTACTTAAAACTATACAACTTTATCCTTACAAACATTTTAAAATCTCAAAGATACCCTTTTGGCTTTAAAATTGTTTGTTCTCTAACTAGGGGTCTTCTGTAAGGTAGAAACATCCTCAACCGAACCCAACATGTTTATAAATGACTAGTGAAAAAGCAAACCCAAACCTGGCCCAACAAGAGAACCCTCAACCTAAACCTCCTATCCCATGTAAAATAAATTTATAATAATTAAATATACAAAACATATTTATAATTAAGCGTATATGTTTATTAGTATTTAAAATTATAATAATACTTAAATTTAAAATTAATAGTTAATAATATATTATGTACATAATTATTTAATATTATGATAATCATTAAATAATAAATTTAACATATTTATATAAATTAATTTATAAGTTAACTATAATTTAAATTATGATAATATTTAATAAACCTGCCATTATATTACATTTAATAAACATGCCATTATATTACATTTAATAAACATACCATTTATATAATTATATATATATATATATATATATATATATATATATATATATATATATATATTAACTAGGTATCATGTCTCATTGGGGTCCCAGTACACAAACTCGAACCCGACCAATAATAAAAGGGTTGTGGGATCCCTAACCCGTGTAAGAAGTTGGGCGATTTTGGGCGAGTAGACGAATTGGGTTAGCAATTGCCACCCTTATCTCCAATTATTCACCAAACAAACTTTTGATCTTATTTCAAATTTAGATCTGTGTTACCAAACAGTCTTAATAGATAATTAACAGTTCAGCTACAGACCCTTTCTGCTACAGATCTTTAAGCTGCAAACCTCAACTTAACCATTAACCATTCCCAAACGCTACCTTAGTCTGCTCTCAAGTCCTTTTGAAGTCATCGACCAGCAAATTTACTAACTTCATTAATCAATTTTTTTATGTAAAAAGTGGCAATCGACATATCACTGTTTCATTCTCTCATTAGTGTTATGGTATGTGTATTGCGGTCTGGTGTCACAACTAAGAGATACAAGAAGGTCAACAAAAATTGCCTACTTGTTACATACGTCCATTTACTAAATCACGAGTTCTTTAGAATAAAAAATGATCACTGGGGCATAAGCCATAAAGTAGAATGGAACAGTGATACGGACATGACCTAAACACAAAATTGTACACCAAATTGTTTCTAACAATGGTTACATTAATCAGAAGTAGAATGCATGTCTGAACTCAAAATGGAAACAGCAGGGCCAAACTAGGGTAAATTAAAAACCACACGACACATGCTCTTTGCATATAAAATACCACTTTACAAGGTGGAGAAGATCTCAGATATCACAAATCATAGGCAACAGAGCAATGAGAAAGTTCAAAGAAACATACATGTTTTTTTTTTTTTATCAATAGCACATTTTATTGAAACCGAGCTAAAAACAAAACAACAAAACAAGACACAACCGAACACACTCAGAGAGTTTACAAGGAAGTAAACTCTCCAACAACCTACTACAACCCTACCAAACCCGAATCCCTCATGGCCGCCAAAAATTAGAATACAAAATTCAAAATATCCTCCCTAGAGCATATTACCCCCACCCACTCCAAGACCGTCATCCGAATGCGAGCACACAAACGAGGCACTGAGGTCCCCCCACCTTCAAATACTCTCCTGTTCCTCTCTTTCCACACAAGCCAAGAAATCGCTCCTAGAAGAACACCCCAAACCACCTCCCTAACCCTTCCTCCCCCTTTCCAGGGCCAACTCTCCAATAAATTTCGCACTGTCATAGGAAACACCCAAGGCACCTCCAACCGAGATAAGAAATAGTTCCACACCTCCCTTGCTACTAGACAATGTAACAAGAGATGGTCCACTGTCTCCTCCTCCTGGAAGCACATATAGCACCCATTTGGCATACTCCAACCCCGCTTCTTCAACTGATCTTCAGTGAGAATTCTATCCAACACTGCAGCCCATAAGAAAAAAGAGACCTTAGAAGAGACTCTTGCACACCAAACAGCCCTATGAGGAAATCCCCCCCCCCCCCCCCCCCCCCCAATCCGGCATACTCATTGATCGATAGAGGATCCTAACCAAAAATCTCCCATGCTACTCTTTGCTCCACAACCGATAGTCACGAACCTCTGGATAAATGGCTATCGCTGAGATACACTCCAAGAGCCTAACTAAATCTCCCATCTCCCAATCATGAAGGTCTCTCCTCAACCTAGGACACCAGACCACCCCCAAAGCCCTACTCACATATGAATCCACTACTAGAGCCTCCTTGTCTATTGCTAACCCGAAGATGTTGCCAAAATCATCCATAAGCCTCGACGAACCCGACCAAACATCCTTCCAAAACTGAATTTCCAATCCTCTCCCAACTCCATAACTGATTTAGGGTAGTATGATTTAAGATACTATTAACTTCCTCACCAATCTTTAATATGAGGACAAAAATAAATCTCTGGTGACTGCATGCAACCCTTGTGCTTTTGTGCCACAACAGACAAAAATTTCCTCCATTTTCTTATATCCCTATCATCTGTAGAGCATACTTCCACTAGGAAATGCATAAGCTGTCATTAAAGATTGCAATTTCATTACAAAGTAATTCAAAGGATCCAGATCGTTTATGTCATGACTCGTGCACTTATGCTCTCCATAAAATCAGTATGACTGACACTATATGCCTGTAGTTTGTGGTCATACATGGCCTTCTTTCTCACATCTTCCTCTTCTTTAGTCTATTACTCGCAGGAATTATTTTCATATAAACTCCCTTCTATAAATCTCTGTCCAGAAATGCATTCTTTGCATCGAGCTAATGTAGCAACTGCACAATTGCTGTTACCAATAAAGTCTACAATCAGTTAATAGTTCTATTTGTGTGAAGTATTTGCCTTTTGTCTTTGGAACATGTCTTACATATTTCAATTTATTATTATAATCAATAATGTACTAGACTACTTAGGAGTGGAAGATTAACCATTGTTGAGACTTTTCTTTTTTTGGGTGTGTAAGTTGGATTGCACAGCTGATTCAGCCTGACATGAAATTCCATATATGCATCTAGGGAACAAACGCTTCATGTAGAGAGTAACCTCATAGTTTCAGTGCAAAACATTAACTAACCAATTTGTTCAGAGGAAAGTTCTCCTTTTTTCTTCTATTGATCCCATCTTAAACACAGTTTACATATTTAAGCCAAATAGATGAAGACAGCAATTGTTCTTAAAAGATATTGTAAGGGGTTTACCATTTTTTTTCCCAGGTGTAGCTGGAAAAGAGTGAAAATTCTACAAAGGAATTTCCAGAACAATGGAAGAAAATACCAATTTCAAACTTTCTTCCCTCCCAAATATATGAAGAAATAAATCTGAGGAAGTTGGCTTACTTTGAAATGTTTTCCATGAAATCGTCCAAAACATACTTCTGGAAAGAGTGAAAATTCTAAGAAGGAATTTCCAGAACAAATGTTGAACCTACCAATTTCAAACTTTATTCCCTTCCAAATATATGAAGAAATAAATCTCAGGTACATGGTTTACCTTGGAATGTTTTCCATGGATCATCCAAAACGTTCCTTATATGTTTGCATGTTGTGATTGACATTAAATTAATTTTTAGTGCTTGTTTTATTGTGTTTTCTACTAAGTATTGATCCTATTTTTTATTGTTGCTTTTAGTACCTTGAGGTGGCAAATGGTTTTAATTAAACGAGAACGGATTTTATCGATTTCTGGATCAGCAGCCATTCCCGAAACCACCGAGGTCTGTCCAAGTTTAATAACTGTGCCTTTACTTAAGAAGGTAAAAAGAATGAACCTTTGACTGATTGGTGCTCTGCAAAAAATGGTTTTAGGTACTAGGAGATAGAAGATGAATAAAGGACAAGTGGAGAGTAATATGAAGGCATTGCTAGATAGATCAAGAAAATAGGAGAGGAATGTTTGAAATAGAATAGGTGGAAACTTCCTGCAACTACAAACCACATGCCAAGTGTTGAAAGTGAAGAACTTTGGATAAATGTGAATTTACAATGAGAATAAAGAATTTGCAATGAACTTTTCATTTGATATAGAAGTTGATTACTGTAATAAAACTTTCTGAACATTTTATTGGGGCCAAGTATGGACACTCCAGGTAGGGGTGTAGACCTGGTTTTTACTCCTAAATTATTGTAATAGACCAGAAGAAGAAATCCTGCATATAATTTTGACCGTTATATATTTAGGAAACCTTAATATATTTCTTATTTGTATACAATCATGATGAAAATGTAAAATGTCGCAAATGCCAACTCAAATGCTAAACCACGATATGCATACATAAATATATACACACACAACGTATGTGTACATATGTGATGCAAACATCCAGCAGCAAAAGGAGTTCAAAGTTTATCATAGGCAGAGGAAGAAGAAGAAGGCCCCCATGTCACTATGGATAGATGATTTGGAGTATTGAAGACCTCATAAGCACACATTGATCATTAGAAAAACTCAAAAACCCCACATTGGGAAGGTGTGTGCATATGAGGGTCGATTTAGCATAGTTTTTAAAGCCTAATGGGCTGGACTTTTGGTTAGGGAGGAAACAATTTATTAGTATTAGCTTATTTTAATCTTTTTAATAGTTTGGATATTTTAAACTTTAAACAAGTAGGATTTGCATCTATTTAAACTTAATTTCTGTTGTAATTTTTAATTGATGAATTTTATGAATGAAAAAAAGTGTTTTTGAGCATTCTCCAGTGATTGGATTTGGTGTGATGCCGTTGGAGTGATTCTCAAAGGATTCTTGGTATGATGTCATGGTAGTGATTCCCAAAGGTCTAAGGTAGGTTCTTCATCTTCTCTTTATTCTTCTCATTGATTTTTTGTTTTCATTGAAACTCTAATCAATAAAATCCTAGATCTTATTTCCCTTGCAAGAAATCTCACCCAAACCAAATCCTAGATTTCTTTGTCAATTGTTTTTGATTGATTTTTCTAGTTTCCCATTCAAGAAACCACAATCAATCAAAACCCTAGCCTCCCTACCCTATCCCATTACTGTTCAACCTTCCCACAACCCTTTCCTCTTGCTGTCCCTTCATCCTACAGCCCTCTCATAGCCTATTCCTTCATCCTACAACCCTCCTACGGGTTACAATTTGTACCAACCCTATACAACCCCCCTTTTTACTGTTACAGCCCTAATACCATGTCCTATTGTTGTTACAAGACCCTAGACCTATTCCAATTGCTAATACAGATTTCCTGCAATTGCAAAACCTTATAACAGCTATACCTAAACCCCAATTCAATTCCAAACCCCATCACAACGAATTTCCAAAACCCTAAACATTAAAATCTCAAAATCCTAACCCTTTAACCTTTGAAACTCTAGAAAAGGTTAAAAATCTACAATGACTTAAGAGTTAATCCCTAAGCTTATGGAAACATAGAATTCCATACAACCCTTGCAGATATAACTGAGGGTTGCAGTGTAGGTTTATGACGTGGCCTCAAATTGTTTTCTTGAATATTCTTGATTATTTATGTATGATAAGAATGCTATTTTATAATTTTCCTTATTCTTGTTAATCAAATCTTTTTTTTTATCGATAAACCAAGCAAAATATATTAATGAAAAAAAAAAGGCTGAGCTACAAAGACAAAAAAAAGGCAGAAGTTCACAAGGGCGTGAACCAAAAATAAGGAAAAGCATGACTAAACAAGAAGAAACCATGATAGCCCCTGAACGTTGATTTTCGGACGCTACAGATCAAACTAATAGAAAACCCAGATCCACCTCCAACTATATAGATGAGACCCATTCCAAAACCAACGAACCGGTTCTGGAACAAATAATATGAAGAGAGGATAGAGAGTTCTCAAAGACTCTCTTGTTCCTCTCTTTCCAAATAGACCACACTATAGCACTAGGCAAAACCAACCAGCCATCCTTGAACCATCCCCACTTACCAAGTCCCAGCAGGATAAGAAGTTGTGAAAGGAAGAGGGAAATACCCACTCCACGCCTATTCAAGAAAAAAAGAAACTCTGAATCTCACGTGCTACGGGGCAATGCAAAAAAAGGTGATCTACCAACTCTTCTGCTTGGAAGCACATAAAACAACGATTAGTCATCATCTACCCTCTATTTTTCAAGTGATCACATGTGAGAATCTTATTCAAAACCGCATTCCATAGAAAAAAAGATACTTTAGATGGAATGCATGGATTCCACACTATCCTATGAGAAAAGGGGTTGATGGATCCGACCCAAGCATAAAGCACCTGAACTAGAGATCTCACTGAAAAATGACCCTTGTTGCCTCTAGACCAAACCCTGCAATCCCGTCCATGAGAAACCGGAGGATGTGACCCCAAACGCGCTAGAAGCCTCCCATACTCAACTATCTCCCAATCATTTAATCTCCTTCTCAATTTTGGACACCAGACTACCCTCTCACTGACCTTATCGATGTAATCACTAACGGAAGTGTTCCTATCAATAGCCATGCTACAGATAGTACCAAAATCATCCTGTAATCTAGAGGCTCCACACCATAAGTCCTTCCAGAACTGAACCTCGAACCCCTCGCCTATCTTATACTCGAAGAATGGAACTACTCAACGAGCGACCGACATTATCCCCTTCCACATTCCGACCCCGTAGGACCTCTTAACTTCCTTTGGGACCCAGCACGTGAAATCCCCATATCTGGCAACAATCATCGCCCGTCACAAACTCTCTTTCCACCTTTCAATAGATAAGACGATTGCCACCCCGAAAAACGCTTGGCAAACCTTTCCACCACTGGGGCCCATACTGCCTTAGATTTGAAACTAGCCCCGAGGGGCATGCCCAAATACCCCGATGGAAGGGACTCCACCTTACAACCAACACATGCTGCCAGGGCGACCATATCAGGGACGGCCCGAACCCCTATGAGTTCAGATTTGGCCATGTTGATGTGCAACCCTGAAACTGCTTCAAAATAAAGAAAGAGGCTCTGAAGTACGACTAGATCCTGGCTCAAAGCTCTACATAAAATACAAGTGCATTCAATGGTGCCACCTAGGACCAAAACCCATTCTATGCATTATGTACCCATTCTTGATCTCAGCACATTAAATTTTAGGTCATTGCATTGTCCTACATCAACTTAGGTATTAAAGCTTAAGGTATGAGCTTAGGGAGTGAGTCTTGCATTTAAATTCAGGAGTCCATTATCATTGTTTGCATTGCATCCATTGTTAGGAGACCCTAGAGTCACCTCATGTATGTCCATTGTTCTTGGTTGATTCTTCTGGTTTCTCATTTAAGAAACCACAATAAATCAAAACCCTAGCCTCTCTACCCTATCCCATTGCTGTCCAACCTTCCCACAGCTCTTTCCTCTTGTTGTCCCTTCATCCTACAACCCTCCCATAGCCTATTCCTTCCTACAGCCCTCCTACAATCTGTACCAACCCTATACAGCCCTCTTTTTAGGGTTACAGGCTTACAGCCTTAATACCCTGTCCTATTGTTGTTACAAGAACCCTAGACCTATTCCAATTGCTATTACAGATTTCCTACAATTGTAAAACCCTATAACAGCTATACCTAAACCCTAATTCAATTTTGAACCCTAACACATCGAACTTCCAAAACCCTAAACATTAAAACCCTAAAACCATAACTCTTTTACCTTTGAAACCCTAGAAAAGGTTAGAAAATCAATGAATTGAATTAAGAGTTAATCCCTAAGCTTGTGGGAACATAAAATTCCATACAACCCTCGCAGATATACTAAGGGTCGCATTGTAGGTTTGTAACTTGGCTTTGAATTGTTATAAATTATTTTCTTGAATTTTCTTGATTAATTATTTGTGATAAGATTGCTATTTTAAAGTTTTCTCAGTGTTTTAAAACCCGAAAATTCGTCTCGGCTCGGAAACTTGCCGAGTAGAGTCAACTCGGAAACTCGGGCAAAACTCATCCGAGTAATGACACCTAAAACTCGGACATTTAATATTTTTCTAACACTATATACACAGTATAAATTCAAAATTAATGATAAACAATACCTAAAATGATATATATATAATTCAATATATACTAAACACCCCTCTTTTGTTTCATATTTATACTTAAGAGTGGGTGAGGTGTGTTAAAAAAGAAAACATAATTTGGTCACTCGAGTAAGCCGGTTTACTCGATTTTCTGTTTTAACAAAAAAAGTATAAAACTCGGGCTAGTCGGGGCGAGTTACTCGGTTTCCAATGTCAAAACCGAGTTTTACCTCAAACTCAACTTGAAACCTGGCCGAGTCGAGTCGAGTCGACTCGCCGGGTTTTAATACTATGGTTTTCCTTATTCTTGTTAATCAAATCTTGATCTCAGCACAATAGATTTTGGGCCATTGCATTGTCCTACATCAATATGTATTAATGCTCATATCATCTCTAATACATGGCAGTAAGCAGCTAAGGTGCAGAGCAATATAAGTCAGAGCATTTAATCACTAATTCATAACAAGGAACCTTTACTTACTAAGATATCAATGCAGGATAATCTGGAAATATCAGTGGTTAGATTAGTGGAAATACAGCTTAACTTAATCATGCATAACATTTCAAGTCAGAGCACATGGTAACATTGGCTATAAGACTATATCTCAGAACATGACATCAAAATATGGCATCAAACCTGGTATGTTCGCTGGTGCCTCTTAGAATATTATTTATACATGAAGACACAGCAATTTAAAATACACGGAATGACGGAATCATATTTCATCGTAGTTATAGCTGATTCTCACACTTATCACTGGTCAGTGATCAGCAACTTTGCATTTGTACCACCAGCTATTTCTTCCTGGCTAACCAGTTTCTCAGTCATCACAGGTTGACTAGTGATAGAACCATGAATCTGTTCATTCATTTCAACAGAATGAGGCTTTGAAGGATAAAACAATGTACAAGATTCAGAACCAAATGTGGTAAAGCTTACTATGGTAAGAGCCTCGAGAGACAAGGCATCATTAGCAGGCCGTATTGATGGATCTGAGGGCCTGAGAAACAGTAAGTGTGCAATAGACCGATCAATGGGATTTGTATCAGTTTCTGTATGCATAAATTCGAACCTGCACTAAGGCCATTTAGAGTAAGCTTCATACACAACAAAAATACAGTTTTAGCAGCACTTCAAAAACTATAAGAAAAAGGAATGCAAATGAAAGTGGTTCATGAAGATATTGAAAGAATGAATCATTATATTTGCATCTATGATCAACCAATTACAGTGTGTACTCCTATTGAATATCTTCCAAGCAACACCTTTATTATTCCAACAAATACATAGTTTGTAGATAGAAGAAGAAAAAAGACACGAATGGTGTGTCAAGTATGTTTCCATCATGTTAACTTGTCTTCTTTCTCGCTAAATGGGTAGACTAATTGGTCTCTCTCTCTTTCTTTCCTTCTATTTGTGGGTGGACAATATGGTCCCCTCTGTTCTTTGCATGATTGTTAAAGGCGTCCCATAGGCGACCAAACATACAGTTGGGCTTAGGCGGCCCAATAACAAAAAAAGCTTTAAATGCCCCAAATTCCCTCTAGGACCCCAAAGCTCTCACAAACCCATCTTTACAACGGTCATTAATAATTTAAATAAGCAGACTCTATAATTATATATATTTTACCTATTGTATATTTTTATTACCTTTCTTTAGCATAATAGAGAAGAAATGAGAGTAAGAGATATGTCCTCTCCCTCTCTCTTCTCTCTCTCTCTCCTTTGTTTGGCAGTTACATTGATTGTTGGACTATTTCTCTATGTTTTCAGTCTTACACTCTCCCACTCTCACCCTCTCCCCTTTCTCTCTCTCTCTTTCCCCACTTTGTTTGTCACTGTAGCTGTTGTTTTTCTTTGTTTTTTATCCTCCGCAATCCCTCTCCCCTCTTTCAATAATCATTGTAGACTATTTGTTTGTTTTTTTCATTTTTTATTCCCAATGCTTAATATCCCCCTTTATTATTCCTACAACTATCTCCAATGATGGTTCTATTAGAGTGCATCTTGACAATGAAAATTTTACAATTTATATGAATTGTAAGATTCCTTATTCAAGGAAATGCAGCATACATACATATATCTCATATTGGAGGATTTCTAGTATAAAGAGTGCATTAAGAAACGCCTCAGGTGTCCATGGGGTCTATTGCCTTGATAACCATGGTTAGAAACACCTCTATGTACACCACTTTTAGCTAATCAATCCACAATCTCATTTGCATCCCTAATTGTAGAAGAAAACTAAAATCCATCCTCAAACTAACTCTCCTATATGGTTGAATACATTAAATCATAGTTCAAAAACCCGAAAACTCGACTCAACTTGAAAGTTAGCCGGGACGAATAACTCGGAAAACTCAAAAAAAAAACTTGACTCAATCCAACTCGGAATATATATGTAATATGTATGTACCAATATTGCAATTACCAACTTCTTGGCATTTTGTCTATGATTGAATTACAAATAACTTGAAAAACCTAGGTTAAAAGAATCAAAAGTAGGCTGGTTTTGCAGCCTCAAACCTAAAATCTAGATTTAACAGAACTCATAGTAGGATGGCTTTGCAGCACCCCAAAAAAATATGATCAGTGTGACGTTCAAGTTTAGATTTTAAAATTATTGAAAATAATAAAAATACCATTATGTGACTCAACCTAGTCTGGCAAGTTAAAAAACTTGACTCAGCTCGACCGAGTCACCTGAGTAACTCGCCAAATAGTGTCTCATTTGAGTTTTGAGGTAACTTGACTCGAAATTCAATCGAGTAACTCGGCCAAGTTACTCGGGTGACTCACTGAGTTTTCGAACTATGCATTAAATAGTCTCCAAGGACTATTTAGTAAGTGACTAGCCTATCTAGTATCATGTAAGTATTGAGATACATTATTATTATGGATATAGATACACCGTATCATGTCATTAAGGACATGATTCTAATCTTCTTTTTTAAGTAATATAATAAATAATAAGAAAGGGAAAATCAGCTCATAATCTTTTCTCTCCTTCTCTTCTTTTTTAATAAAGTGTCCGTGAATAGTTGGTCATATTCAAGGGTATGTGATTCTAGATTTTTAACTATATTTCTAAATTTTTTGGAGAACGTTTAGAGGAATTTTTCTCACCAAAGGTGTTTCGTGAGAAAAAAATCAAAAATTGAAAACTAATCGGTGCAATCTGTCCGGGCTATTTTTTCAAGGGAAAATTGTAAATGTTTGATGAGTTTGAATATTTTCAGAATTTCTGAAACTAGTTTGGGAATGTTCCATGAAGAATTGAAGTAGGGGTGATGTATTTTCATCCCCTTTAGGGCTATATTTTTGCTTTTTTTGGATTTTAAATCTCATAAATTTGAGATTTAGGAAATTTGTGTTCTTCAGTTATTTTTAAGGAATATATTATCACCAATGTTGTCTGAAGGGGTAAGGTGATTTCTAGGGTATCCAATAATCCAAGTTCGACGCCTATCAGAAGCAAGTGGTGATAATCCTAGTATGCGGATCACAACTATAAAGTTGGAAGGCATTCTACATGGATGATTTATTTTCATCTTTTGCAGCGTGTGCTGGGGGTCACACCTTGTCCTTCTCCTAGAGATATTCGAATTTGGTCTAAGGATAGTAGTGATTAATTCATAATGAGATCCTCCTTACCTTATGGGATTGTCCTTGTATTCCGTTTCCTTATAGGATTGTGTGGAATCCTGGTGTTTCTTAAAAGGTATCTTTTTTCTTATGGGCATATGAGAACAAAATTCTCACTAGTGATTATTTAATGATAAGAGGACGCATAATGGCTAATCGTTGCTTTTTGTGCCACGAATTGGTAGAATCATTTGTTTTTGCGTGACTCAAACATAATTAATAATAAAAATTTGAAGAAATACATTATCATCTAGAGATGCCAAAATTCTAAGTTCTAATAGTCATGCAATTTTGTAATGTGATGAAAAGAATAGGAGCATTGTTAAAATATCGGTTAGCTGAAGCAAGCATATTAATAAAAGAATGTGTAGAAAGCAAGCTGGCTGTCATACTTATTTGATTCTTCAGTCGTCAATACTTCACTTTTATCTCTACTGTATTTGCTGCTACCATCCGAATTTCCAAAATGATGCCTTTGTTCAGCACTTCTAGCCAAGCGGTACAAACTATCCCTTAAACACAGTTTTGTTCTAACATCCAACTGAAATCAAGCAGGTCAACTGAGTCAGGTCCAAATAAGTTGAACATAATCAGAGAACTTCAGATGTGCAATGTTAGTGTATATACTCTCTTTTACACACACACACACACACACACATATATATATATATAGAGAGAGAGAGAGAGACAAAAAAAACTTTCCCTAGAAGCTGCTAACCGCGTTTCTCAATCATGCTTTCCCCCGCCCACAAGAACTTGCATTCATGGCAAACACTTGAGGCCAGGCAAAAGGAAAATTGGCCAAACCCATTTAATATCAAATGTGTGATTCGAAAGTAATTAATAGGAAGCAGACCCACTGACTGTGTGCATCAACAGGAAAGTTTTTACCTTCCCTTACACTCACATCATGAATAGGACTGATTCTAATTTTAAATTGAAGGACCAATGTTTTAATACCCCGACCGGATGACAACCCAACACTGCCTCAAATATTAAGGAATGGAATCAAATCTATATTGTACATTTGTGGCTGTAGGGAAACTGGGAAAGTTTATGGACGTAAAAGTGTTTGTCGAACTGCATACACAATAAGAGACTAGCAGAGAAAGAAACCTGTTATGCATGTCAATATAGATATAAACATAGGCCCAAGAATAGATGGAGATCGCACACAAATACACGTATATATGTTATATGTACAGATGACATACATGCATGTATCTATGTAATCTATTCAGTTGTGTGCTAATTTCAAATTGAGGTGCTTGAAAGATAAAATATAATTATACCTGTTCCATGACAAATTGAAGCTGTCGAAAACTAGCTTCTAGTGAGATTTCATCCAAAACAGAGCTCACACAAGAACTTTCCTGTACATTCGAAGAATCTACTTCTGCTGGTAGTCCTTTGCTCATTCCTTCAACTCCACCATGACCTGAAACTTTGTTTTGAATTTGGTGCAATTGCTTCCGTACTGGAATTTGATCAGCAAATGCGGCATGAACCACCAAATCCACGTGTTGGGGATCAACAGTAGATGTTCCCTGTACTTCTTGTCGCTGGTGAATATTTTCTATCTTCTCATCTGATGTCATAGCTGGTTCCTTTGCCGAAGGATCAGGAGATCTCTCCATATTTTGTGCATAGTCTGATGCATAGGAAGAAGCCTTCAAAGAAAGAGAAAGGCGAGCTTTGTTTTTGGATTTGGTACTGGAAAGAGTTGGTGTGACTGGAATTTGATCTGAAGGATGATTGTACTCCGAGTGCACATAAGGAATATATGTGTGCAAGTAAGTCAAGCAATCAGGTCCTATGTTTTGCTTCTGTTGTTGAATGCCTTGGGAATGAAAAACTTGCTGGCATGAGGTCACAGGGGAGGGAAGCTTTACACTTGCAAATTGTTTCATTGTCCCACGACAATGAAAAGAACCACCACTTAAATGTTCTACATATCGGTCTTTTCTTTTCCCTTCTGATGATTGGTTTTGGTGCTTTGACTGCTTTCTTTGCAAATTAATCTGCCACAGAATAATTCATTTAATTGTTAAATGGACATGGAACAAAATATCGATATCTGTCGATATCGGATGGATCCAACACATCTATATGCTTCAAGGTTTTTTTTACATGATATCGAGTATATATCTTATATCGTTCAATATCGACCAAGATATGTGTTTTAATTTTTATTTTTTATAAGACTTTGGCCTTTGGGTATGAGAGTGCCTCACTCTATCTTATTTAAATAAAATATCAGTCAAATAAATTGTTTATATGTAAATAAGGTTATACCCCCCATTTGGATTCAATAAAAATTATCTTAGATCCAAATTCCTAAAGAATAAAAAGTCAAATTTTCAGTTCAAGAACAAAATCCGTTTTTTAGCGTCTTTTTGAGAATTTCAACTTCCAAATGCTAAGGTATTTCTCAAATCTTAAAATTTAATAAATTCTACCATATCAAAACATTACTAAAACTCAAAAGTCCAGTGAAAAAAGTCTCATATTTTAGTTTTTAAAAATATTTTCATTTACAAAATCAAAAAGTCAACTAACAGTTCAGTAGAAAAAGACCTCCGTTCAAGCTTTATAAAAAAATTAAGCATATTATGGGTATCCTCCATCTAAAATACTTCCAAATTTAAAATCCAAAAGAATCATATAGATATATTTCTAGTTATGAGTTGCATGAATATGAGTAGGGGGTGTGTAGCCCCATGTGGCAATGTCAGTGACACTTGTGCTCTTAGGAACATAGCTATGAACAATATCCATATGGATATGTTTTTGGGTATGAGCCACATCCATATGGGTATAGAGGTGTACAACCTTATGTGCGAGTGTTGGTGGCAGTTGTGCCTCAGTATCCACCAGTGGATGTGTTGCTACATTTTGGATCAGATGACTAACAGCGTTATGTACTTGAGTATACATTAATATAGCATAATGTGATGAGCTGTGCATAGTATTGTACATATGTGGATAACCAGTATTATCGTCAGCCTAGTCTGGACATGGATGACTTTAAACATCTGTGTAACTTCTTTTGGTTTTGAATGAAACATTTTATGTAAGTTAGTGATGAATATGAATCAATCATATATTGTCGTCAATGCACATATTTGTCATTTTCCATTGCATCTCTTATGTACATTATTGCTTTTTAAAAATATTTTTATCCTCAAATGTATATTAACTTTTATTTCAGCATTTTCTGGAGTTTCACTACAAAATTCCATGTTTTGCCTCATTTTTCCCCATTTTTCCAAAAATCTCTGATAAACGATATACCTTGCGATACATCCCTAATATATCTTTATCACACCAGTACAACATGTTATGTGATATCGACATTTACAATCTTGAAAATGGAAGGTGTAAGCACCCAATTTTTACACCCTACCTTTAACCATGGTTAGCCTGCACCCCTACCCTCACTCTCAGGCTCCAACTTTAGGCTTAACCCTAACCCTGACCTAACCCTAATCCTGTCCTAACCTTGACCTAGGCCTAACCCTAACCCTAACCCTAGTCCTAACCCTAATCCTCAACGCCTAGTCCTTGACCTAACCAAGCTTAAACCATGGGCCTGAGGCCTAGTTAAGTCAAATCCAAGGACCCGAGCCCATTATCCGAGCTTTTAATCCGAAGAACATTTCTCTAAAGCCCAAACTCATGTCTAAATCCCAGAGCCAAACCCTCACTCAAACCCTTAAGCCTTTGCCTAAATCCAAATCCATGTTTTAAACCCAGACTCAGGCCTCAGATCACAAAGCTTACATCTCCATAACCCTAAACCTATGTTTGGAAAGCCCAAAACCGAACACTCTAGAGTCCATATGCTAAAGCAAGATCAAATGCCCACACCTTAAACCATTGGACCCAACCAAGGCTGAGGTCAAGCATAGCCCCATTACCTAGGTTCAAGTTTACCACCCTAACCAAGGTCCTTAGGTACCCAAGCCAGACCCGAACTCAAAGTCCTATCCCCTTGGTCTTGATAGCATGTAGCACACACATGTTGTTTTGAATTTAGCTAACCCCCAACCATGCATGTGCTGTCCTTTGTGTTTTGTAATATTGGCATGTGACTAACACCCACCCATAAACAAAAGGCCAAGTCAAGGTTCTCTTTAAAGTTGAATATCAGAAAACCCATGTCCATGTGTCCCCAATGGCCAGCCCTCCTTTTTTATGTTTAGATCAACCCAGCTAAACAAAGGTAGCCTGCACATAGCCTGTAGTCCTTGCACCCTCTGAAACTCCAATTTGACCCTCCAATGGCTGCCCACTAACTCACCAACCTCCCTTCCTATTTACAAATCTAACATAGCCTTCTAACCTGCATAAAACCCCCCACCTCTAAGCATTCAGGGGAAGAGAGGTTCAGTCCAAAAAAAAATCCCTGAAGAAAAGACTTTCACGTTTTTATAGTCTCCTATTTTTCTCAGAATCAAGAGAGAGTTTACATCTCCAACCTAGGAGAGAGGTGCCCTTGGTGTTTAGTGGGAAAAAAATCTTTGGCTAAAATCCCCTGTAGCCTAGTCCTCTTGAGGTCACACCAGTCCTTTGCAGCTTGAACAATTGTAAGAAGAAGGGTAGGTTCTCGACTTCTTCTTCTCCATCATGGCTTTCCTGCTTTAGCTTGTATTTTGAAAGAAGGTCCCTCCCCCGTTCTAGCCATGGGATTTCCTTGTTGCCTATAGCAATATAGGAGAACCATCACGGCCATAGGAGGAGAGGCATTCCTTCTCCATTTCTGTCATGTGCCCACTTAAGCTGGTCAGTTAACCTTTGTACCATCCCTAACCACACACACGCACATGTTGCTTAGGTAATGATAGCATGTAGCTAACACGCGCATACATCACACACACAGTGTTTAGGTAATGCTAGCACGTAGTTGTAGCTCACACATGTTGCTTAGGTAATGATAGCATGTAGCTAACACACACGTAGTGTTTAGGTAATGCTAGCATGTAGCTGTAAATCACACACGAATATGTTGCTTAGGTAATGATAGCATGTAGCTAACACACAACAAACACACACATAGTGTTTAGGTAATGCTAGCATGTAGCTATAAAACACACACACATGTTGCTTAGGTAATGATAGCATGTAGCTAACACACACATACATCACACACATAGTGTTTAGGAATGTTAGCATGTAGCTAACACACACACATCACATACATGCTGTTTTAGTAATGATAGCATGTAGCTAACACACACACATCATGCACACACACATCGCATTCATTCATTTGAAATGTTACCCTTACTTCATTACATTTTCATCATTGTTCCATATTGGTTCCATGTATCATTTAGGACAAAGCTGGACCAAAAGAAGGAGAGTTGGTGCCGCCCCAACCTCTGTACCAGGAAAGTGCATGCCAACCTCATT
The DNA here is from genome assembly GCA_015143295.1 of Tetracentron sinense. Classification (NCBI taxonomy): domain Eukaryota; kingdom Viridiplantae; phylum Streptophyta; class Magnoliopsida; order Trochodendrales; family Trochodendraceae; genus Tetracentron; species Tetracentron sinense. Next base: position 29,433,076 of record CM026556.1, read on the forward strand.
ATCAACATTTTGGGTGTTTTAGTTAGCCATCCTTAGCTCCCCTGAAGCCTTTTTTATCCAAAACGATGCTAAATTCAGCACTGTTTTGGACTCTTAGGATTTATTAAAAGTTCACTTGGACCATACATTCGGACCGCAGAGATCCTCTAGACCTCTGAAAAAGTTCCTAATGAGCGTTAAACTTAACCCCTGTAACCTCCCCTTGACCTAGGTAGCAAACCAAATATTGGTAAAATACAAAACATTACAAAATCAAAAAAACCAGACCTAAAGCCACTCCGGTGCATACCTTAACCATGGTTAATAGCCTTTACCATGGTTAATTCCCACTTAGCCACTCCGGTGCAACCCTAGCCTCCGGGCTAATCCCTAAGCCACTCCGGTGCACACACACCCCTCTAATCCTGGTACGGGTCTAAGGTACCGCCCGAACTACACCCGGTCTGATCCCGTCCTAGCAGGTATGTAGGCAGCCCATCTATTGGATTCGACCTCTAGGTTAGTATTTTCTCCTTCTTGGATTAGCACACCTTAAATGATTTAAGCATTTTTCTTGTATTTTACCCTTGTTTGGCTTATACCTAGGGAGTAGGTAACCATTGTAAAATGGGGGTCGTAGGGTGCCTAACACCTTCCCCGGGACTTAACCGAATCACTTACCTAGACTCTAACCGAGACCGTAGGTCCATATTCATCCACCAGGGTCTTACTTCCCCCTGATAAAGTAAGTGGCGACTCATAATCAACTAGTGAGATCCTAAAAGGACGTTTTAGTGTCGTTCCTCCGCGGGGCCCGGCCCAGAAGGAAAGGCGGTGAAATTCCATGCTCACAGAAGGTACTTAGAAAGAGGGCAGAATAAATATATAAATATCTAATTGTTTTTTTTCTACTGTTCCATCTAGATCAAGTGGTTAAACTTAAAATCAAAGGATACTAGTAACTTCTCAAGTTCCAAAAAAATTGAGGAAGGTCTCTCTGACAGGAACTAGGTGAATGACTAGATAATATGGGGTATAATAATGTAAATCCATAAACATCCATTTGTAAGGCAATGGAATAAATAAGACTTCTCTGGAAGCGGAGGGGCCCTAGAGAAGTGTACTGTTTCCATCACAACAAATAAGATATAGTTGGATCGTCCTCTTCATTAGACTAGAGCAAGAAGTCCTCGGTACTGTTCAAGATTTTTTGTGCATGCCATGTTGAATTTTTTACTGAAGTAAACTTATAGAAGCCATTTGATAAACTGAAAAGAAAATAAACATCTCATGAAATCACCATATCTGGTTTCATGACATATCACCACACTACTTTCACTTTTAGTCTGGGTGACAGGTTTTATTCTATCATCAATCCCCCCCCCCCTCTTCCATTTGCAGGAGCTTAACCAGTTTTTTAAAGCAACGATGAAAAGAAAAGTTCCACATATTCCTAGGAGTCAAAGAAATTGTAAAATGAAACATGTAGTTGCTTGAAAACATCATGATTTTTACTAACCTGTCCCTTGGACGTAAATTCCCCCCTATTTTCAGCATTTGCATCCAAGCAATTGGCATACGATGAGGGAGAAAAAGTAGCAGACTCATTGGCATCTAATGTCTGAAAACTTGTTTTGGAAGTATTGAGGACACTTTTCTCACCGGAATCATTGACCAAAGGAGTGACACTGCTACAAATATATTTCATATCAGCTTCATGATGTTCTGATGTACTTTTCAATGCACTTGACTCTGAACATGAAGATTTGGAGCCTGGCTTCAGAGCATCTTCAGATCCATCAATAGCACATGAAGAAGATGAAAACCAGGACAATTCATCATCATTACTAGCAGTCCCTAGCCCAAATGTGGAATCACAGCTTCTGCATGATTAAGAAAATAATGATTTAGTTCCAGGACAGATCAAAGCACTATGCATCAGATATGCACAGTATTCTCAATCTTGTTGGCATAGAGAGATCCGAATGATGAAACTGAGCAAATCAAACTTCAGCTATGGATACAAAAGCAATGATTTGAATACTACCTAAACATCCTGTCAACATCCTCAAAATTGCCCATGTCAGGCCAGTCATAATACAAAAGGTCACTGCTCTCCTTATCCTCACGATCATTACCAAAAAATTCGAGATCACTGTCTGCTTGAGAAATATGACCGAGCGGAAACCCACATAAATTGGTGTCGGCTGAAGCACACCTATCACTGGGGACAGGAGCATCGGTACAAAACACATTGCCAATACTTTTCAAACCAGAACCATCAGATACTAAACTTGTCGCTACTTTGATGGAATCACTATCACATGACATAGAATACACACCATCGGGCGCATGAGACCGTGAACCTTCTTCCAGCATTGCGTCCTTTTTGTCCTTCAGAGTTGGAAAATTTGTTTCCTGCTTTCCATGATTAACAGCTTTAGCAGAATTCAGTGTAATAGCACTTACTACTTCACGCCGTGGCTTCTTATGGCAATCACCCTGAGCTGCACATTCATCCACTTGTTCATCACCAGGATGAGGTACTATATGATCATCATCCTTACCAAACTCATCCCACACAATATCTTCGAACTGTAACACCAGTTAAAACATTTAACCATAAGTACTGCACATGTGTACAATAAATAAATAAAACAAAAAAGAACAACTCACAATAATTTATGAAGATTGAAGACTAATAAAAGAAGTAAAGTTTGAGAGGAAAATATGATATCATATGCATAACTTGTGAAGATAATAGCATATATTGATCATAATGAACATAGCATATATTATTCACAAAATATGATATCACATGCATAACTTGTGAAGAAAATAGCGCGGGCGTGAACACACGCACATGAAGTAAAGTTTGACATGAAAATATGATATCATATGCATAACTTGTGAAGAAAATAGCATATATTGATCATAATGAACAATTACACACGTGCGCGCGCGCGCACACACACACATATATATATATAAAGGGTATTTTAAAAAGCGTATGAGATTTATGCCTTGAGGCGAGGCTCAAGGAAAATGCCGTGAGGTTCAACCATACGACTCAGGCCTCATGCCTTGAGGCTCGCTTTATATATGTGACTTGCCCCTTATACATTAACGAAAACTAGAGTTCTAGCCACATGATTGAGTCTTAAATGTCAATTTTTAAAAAAATTTGTTATTTGTTTCAATTAATAACAAATAACACTTTATTTATTTGGGATAAGCCATTGAAATGATGATAATAACATCTATTTCAACTAACACTTAATTTATTATGTTTAACGTATTAGGCTTTTAAAATTCTTTGAGTCTAATTTATACTAATTTCCATCGTAGGCATTGCAAAGATTTGGAGCCACTAGCTTACAATATAGTTCATGACTTCATTACAATTTTTGCTAAAATTCTAAATCCAAAATATGAATTGATGATTGTACATCATCTTCAATACGTGTATGAACAAAAAAGTAAATCTATTTTTCAGCATTTTCTTGCCCTTATATTTATTGTTTTTATGGTTAAATTATTTCTGGTATTTCCTATCTGTGTACGCATGCGTACACACACAATGTACAGAATACATATATTTATGTATAATAATCTTTCATTAAATTTTTGTCTCTTTTTGTAATTTTTTATATTTATTTATTTGTTAAATGTGGGAGCATGAGGCTTTCTTGTGAGAATTAAGCCTCACACATCTTGAGGTTCTAACACCTCACCTCACGTCATCGCCTTTTAAAAAACTAATAGAAGTAAATATATATACATCACTTGTACGTACCACACAAGATATTCATATTGACTAATTACAATCAAGGAAGAAAGAAAATTTTGCAAGTAGCAATGTTGTTTGGTGAATATAACACAAGAAGCATAGACATTAAGCATCTAATAGCTAAACTAACTTTTTTTTAATCGTTAAATCAGATGATATATAGCAGGAGAATAGGAATGTACAAAACAGTAAGAAAGGTCACAAGAAAATGAGCCAAAAAGCTAAAGCTGGGAAAGCAATAAATAAAAGCAACTGCATAGAAGGAAAAAAAAATCTGAAAGGGCAATCCTAGTAGATGATTTGTCGGCCTGGCATGGCATTACCACAACTGTAGGAGATCCAAACCCTCAAAATCCTTACTAACTTAGCACCAATCCAAAATTAGACAACGGGTGCACCCACGTATCCATGAAGAGGAAAGCTAACCTTGAGAAAATGAAATTTTAATTTTTCTTGTATAACTCTATATCCCAAACTTACAAAACTGTAATACCATGAAAACCTGAAGTTCTACGCAAGGACTTCATCAAAAAGAAAATAAAACACTTGGTGTACTAAGTGAATAAGTTTCACATGTTAAGACATGTGAGAAAAATTATACTTGGAGGGAAGCTATGTACAAGGTGGGATGCTCGCTTCCCATAAGCTCATTTCCCAAACTCACTTTCTAGGACGCTCACTTCTATCATGTCCCATTTAGTGGTCAAAGATGGCTATGTATGTAAGAAGTGATGGAATACATCCGAGTTTAAAGCCTAGAGCGTAAAGCCTGATGAAGTATCATTGGATTAAAACCTAAGACACCTACTTCTCCACAAATATCTCATGTAAAATAAAATTTAATGTATAATTAGTCATCCTAATATAGTGGGAATGAGACACTTATATCTCATTTCTCGCTTTCCATTTCCTAAGGATATTTTGAGTCTCGCTTCCAACTTCTCATTTTTGCTTCTTGCTTTAGTAAACACTAAAGCAATAATATGAGAGTTGAAGAAAATTAATATGCACACATTCCATTTTTCCACTTTAATAGGCCGTATCACACTTTGGCATGATAGAAGTTCACTACTTTCTTCGTGTGTAGCCCAACCAGCCTATTAGAAATCTATTAGACTAGGTCTCCTTAAGACCTCGTATCTGAACCATTTTGAGCACGCCTTAATAAATGAATTAAAAATACTAAAAAAGAACTAACCCCCTAACTCTTTTTTCTTGTACTAGTAATTTTATAGAAAATAAATTATAAGATCATGGAAGACAACCTGATACGGAAGAATCTCTTTTCACACAAATTTCATTGGAGCAGATTTCTTTCGCTTTGGGGTAACAAATTTCTTTCACTTTGGGAAGCCTGACAGTCCGATTTGTGAACTAGCTGGTCACCCAGATTTTTGAAGAAATAATGGATCGGTATGTGGCTTGGCCTGCTGTTGGGCTAGTTCCTCAGTCAGAAAGGTTTAGCTCGAGTTTGAATACATTATCCGAAAACTCCAATGGGAAGATTGTACGAAAAATGTGACCCAGCATGATTGGTACCCACTAAAAGAGAATAAAAACTGATATACCTTTCTAGATGTATACTAGGATGTAACCATAAGAAGCACTTGATGGCATGTGGGGTATAATACTATAAAGTACTTTGTATTAATCTATATGACGCAGTAAATTTGTTCCATTTATCAATCCATATGCCCCCACCGAAAAATTGGAAGGAGTTAAGAGGACTTATTGGGCATTTGCAGCTCATCAGAAGGCTTTCTCTCAGCACTCCGAAGTCAGATCGATGTGAGACATTCTACAAGTTGATGAAAGGAGACAAATTCATATGGGATTTATTTCTTTCATTGATTATTGCCCGTGTAACTTGAATTTATCAAATGAAGTCTAACCATTAGGTTGCCTCAGTTCTCCCATTGCAATAGGTAATGCAACCACTACACCCAGCATTGTAGAAAGAAAAAGACCATACCGCAAGACAACATGTTCCTAAAGCTTGCCAATTCAATTCATAGGTGAGCTCTATATTAGTACAGCATGGCACCATCAACAATGTTATGAAACAGAAGCTTTGAAATTTTGAATGGTTGAAGAGGGAGGATGAGGATCAGTCAATGGAGGAGGATATGGACACTGCTATTGTCAAAAGACTCAAAACCTATGAATGCATAAAAAAATAATTAAGCATAATCTTCAATCCGGGTTACAAACAACAAGGTTGCAGGACGATGTAGCCTAATCCCGGGTCATATTGAAGTGTAATAAGATGATTGTCCTAAGCATGGAAAATGAATTAAGAATTCAATCAAGGGAAGAACATAGTTATTGGTACTCGTATACAAGAGATTCTACTTACTAAGATGCAAAGGATGAAAATAAGGACAATGAAATGAAGTCAATCTAAGCACGAGATTTGCTAAATCCCCGAGAGTAATGATACTGTGAAAGCTGTGAATGTTTATTGTTATCTAAATAAACGACAAGATGAATATTATGGCCCAAAAGGTGTCAGAGGCATGGGTCAATCTGTCCTATAACATATCAAAAATGAATATCAAAGAAGCCTACTATCAAAGATAATCAAAAAAGCCGACCACTTATCTAGAAAATTGGGAACTCAGGAAAATCCTTATTCAGTAAACTATATACTGATTCCGAACACCCAAATAGAACCACGGAAAGAAAAATAAATGAAATGAGGACATAATTACTTAATAATCAGGCATATGCACAATTTGAAACCTTCTCACCCTCCTTTTACAACTTGTGGTTAGGTAAAGATAAATGTCAACCAGAAAGGCATCATTTTCCTCCATTTACTACTTCATCAATTCTCGACAAAAACTAAAACTGACACATTTGATTCACAATCTGTCCTATCAACTCAAGAACAACAACACATTTGATGGCTGGAAAAAGCACTGACACGAAATTCGTATCTGCGCAGCAACATAAACTAAAACAAAACTAAATTAAAATAAATAAAATCCCTACCTCATACATGCCCGAGTCTGACATTCCAATGAGATCCTCTACCCGGCATTAAAGATAGGCATGGTTTTTCGATCTGATTTCATGTTTGACACAAAAAACTCCGTCAGATCTGCAGTTCCCGAATTGAAAGAGTAAAGAAACACACAAACAAACAGTAATACTTCACTCAATCAAGAAGCCCTAATTGAAAACCCCAAAATAACAGAAACTTGGGGGGAAGGAAAGCAGATTTCTCTTCAATTTTAAAGTAAAAGAGCTCAAAAATGAAAACTTTGATAGCTAAACCAGCAAATGCAGTCTAAGGACTTACCAGAAAACCGATCTGCACAATCAATTTGCCGGAAAACCAGATGAAAGCGTCGGAAAACCAGAACTCGAGTTACAGAGCAACGAAAACCAAAACAGCCTGCCCTAATTTGAAGTGACCGGAGATTACTCGCAGATTCCAGACCCTTTTGTCGTCGCGAACGAGGTTTCGTTTTTCTTTATTTTATATATATTATGAATAAAATAAAAGAGAGTCATAGAGGGATTGACACGTGGAAAATGATTCAGAAGAGTGGCAGGAGAGAGGCGAAGGGAGAGAAACGTATAATCAGAATTCGTGGACGAGAGAAATGGATGAAATCCGATCAGTTCCTGAGCTCTCATTTGTCCACGTGTACTTTTCCCTTTATGTGATTGTGAAACGTGTTAGTAGACCACTTGTGAGAAAACTTGCGGTGGAGAGCGCATGGCGTGACTTTTGTCTCTGGCCCTACGGACCGTATTCTTTATTTTTACTTTTGTTATCATTAAATAATCTCATTAAATCAAAATAACATAATTCTTTATATATAGACTCTTAATCTTCTCCAGTTGTAACCCCTTTTTGCCAAAACCGGTTATGCTCATGTGGCCACGTGTTTTTTTTTTACACCCTTTAACTGTGGTTAAGATTCATCAAATCCTAGGTTCACTCAACCTATCTTTGTTTGTTAGAAAAAAAATATTAAATAAATTTTAACCTTAAGTGGTAATGAATTTTAACCACGGTTAATAAATTATTTTATTATTTTTTCTAAAAACTGTGAGTGAACCTAGGAGTGAAGGAATCTTAACGTCAATTAAAATGTGACAAAAGGTGGTCATCTCAGGGGTGTAACCAGTTTTGGCAAAACCGGTTACAACCGGAGAAGATTACGTCCCATATAGACTGACTTGTGTCCAAACATCCCCCTCAATTAATACCCCCCACCATCGTCTCTTTTTTTTTTTATTAATCATCGCCTTTTAAGTTTATGTGGATCATAATATCCGTAAAAGACCCCATCTCATTGTTGTGTGGCCTACCTTTGTTGAATGAAGTGGATTAATTTTTGTCCACAAACGGTGCGTTGTTTCCCATCCAAAGTCGCTTGGATCTGCCTGCTTGTAGGGGTGTCAATGGCAACGGATTTTCTCTGACCGTGTAACCACTCGGCATCGGTCTTTGCATGACTTGTAGGAAGACATTTAAACAATGAAGTGATAGGATGCAAGTGTTGGAAGGTATAAACGTACACACCTCCAAGCTTGGAAGTATATATGTACACACCTCCAAGCTGGCCCAATGTTCTTTTTTTGACACTCATTAATTATAGTTAAGAGTCACTCATCTAGGATTAAATAATATAACTTTTGTTTTAGAAAAATATTTTAAAAAATTAACCAATGAGTGAGTGAATTATAAGCAAAGTTAACTTTAAAAAAAATATTTTTTCCTTGATTTCCTCTCTTGCAATGAAATTAGGAGTGGCCAGTCCGAGGCCTTCGATGTTTAAACAGCATACAGCCTTTTCGGGAGAGGAGGGGAGGGGGAGACGAAGTTGAAATTAACATCTGAAATCGCTTTGCTTCAATGGCAAGTTGTGCACATACCACCGGTCATGATTTAACAAATTGAAGAGCTAGAATAAAGAGTAAGAAGCAAGAGGAGTTCTCAAAGTTGAAGACAAAATCCACCTCGAAACTGAGGTTCTCTCTCTTAGGCTTATCTGTTTGATGTATTATTTCACACTCTGCCTCTTACGCCAATGGTGGGGTGTGGCCTCTATCCCCAGGTGATGAGTCTACAAGAGCTCCAATCCCCAAACTAACCACTAACCCTACTAACGTAGGCAAATGATATCCGAAGCAAAAAAAAAAAGGTATTATTTCTATATTTTAGTTATTTATAGTTGAGGTTAATGTATTGTTTTGTTTTCCATGTTAACATGCTAAAAATAGTTTTCATTAGAGTCCATATATGAAGACCATCGCATGTTTCTCTTAAACCACCATTTTCTGATTATTTTTTTTCCCTTTTCCTTCTAAATTTCTCGCTCTCAAGAAATGCTACCTAAGCTAACCTTTTAACCATCATGTGCAATCATTTAAAATGATTTATCTTCTTCTTCTTGTTCTTATTATTATTGGTTATGAAGGTGAGAACATTTCATCTTCTGTCTTTACTTCTCATTTGTTCTTAGTTTTGTTGTTGATACAGTAACAAGTACTAGTAATTTTTTATAAGCTTGTAACCATGCCTGAGATCTAAGTTTTTGGAAAGCTTGGCCATGTAATTGTAATGACCCGCATTAAATTCACTGGTTTCATAATCTCATGAGTTAATTTCCTAAATAAATGCACTTAAAATGATACGTAAATCCTAAGAGAGAATTAAAGTATTAAAAATCTTGAATTACAAAACTCATTTAATTCACTTGATTTAGTTAAATCAAAGAAAAACAAAAAGTAGCAAATGACTTTTTAAAAAAAACAGCGTCGGCGATCGATCGCCCAAAACGCCGTTCGGTGGCAGGTTTGCGTAATCTTGTGGGTTTTGAGTAATCTTGTGGGTTTTGAGTCCCTATGACTCCCAATATTATAAATACCCCTTATACTCGAGGGTTGAGGGTTTCTAGGGCCTTCTAAACCTAGAAAAGAGAAAAGTGAGAGTTTCTGAGAGATCAAAAAAGGTGAAACTAAAGGAATTCAAAGATCTGGTCAGAAAAAAGAGGCGTGAAGGTCAAGATAGATCCTTATTCGCAAGCGATAGATCGTAGAGAGACGATCAAATGAGGTAAATAACAGATCTAGTATTCAATATTTTGAATAGTTAAATTAAATAATGAATAAAAATGGATGAATCTAGGTAAAGATGTAAGAATATGTAGGATGTGAAGAATCATAGTCTGCTCCTATATTATTATTGATGGATCTGATAAATAGGATGTGAAGAACCATATTTTGATTCCTACATTGTCATTAATTAATGAGTAAAATAGGATTTGAAGAACTAGATCTATTATTCCAGTTATTAATTTTGATGGTTAAAATAGGATGTGAAGAACTTATTTATGATGTTGTTTAATTATTTTGATGGTTAAAATAGGATGTGTGAAGAACCTATTTATGATGTCGTTTTCATTATTCTTGATGGTAAAAATAGGATGTGAAGAACCTATTTATGATGTTGTTTAATTAATCTTGACGGTTAAAATAGGATGTGAATAACCTATTTATGATGTCATTTTCATTCTTTTCCATGGTAAAAATAAGATGTGAAGAACTTATTTATGATACTGCTTTTATTATTTTGATGGTTAAAATACGATGTGAAGAACCTATTGATGAGATTGTTTTATCATTTTTGGATCATTAAAAACAAGATGTGAAGCACCTAATTGTAATATTATTTCTTATCCTTGAATCATTAAATTATGATGCATAGATCTATATTTAAATTATTTATGATTCAACAAGGGGATTGAGAAAGTTATTGAAGTGTGCAGATTTATGAGAAGAATGGGATGATGTATGGATTTGAATGGATTATTTAATTGTGATATTTAATGATGTGTGAGTTCGATTTTATGTTTAAAATTTATGAGAATCATTATTGAAGAAAAAGTTTTATAATTAGGATATTGATCTTTGTTTAAACAAAAATGAGATTTCGACATTTAATTTAGATCATGATTTAGGAATACTTTTAATATTAACTGTGATGTTTGATTGTTGGATTATAGGAAATGTGAGAGGTAGTATGTTATCTGTTATGCTTCTTAATACATGATATACTATTGAATAAACGAACCGCTGATGAAAATCAGACTCACCTAGACCTGGTTAACATACTTTTAATATTAACTGTGATGCTTGGTTGTTGGATTATAGGAAATGTGAGAGATAGTATGTTATCTGTTATGCTTCTTAATACGTGATATACCATTGAGTAAACGAACCTCTGATGAAAGTCAGGTTTGCCTAGGCCTGGTTAACATAGTGGTATGGGACGCTATGGTGAGATGTCTTATATCCCTTGACGGTTAGTTTTAGATGCAATTTAAACAAGAGGTATATCATTGTGTACTCACAAATGAAAAATATACAAAAGTATGAATAAAAAATTAAAGACATTAAGGAGATGTTAAGTGAGACCAAAAGTAAAGTAAGAAAAGTATGAAAGTAAGAAAGAAAGACACACGAAAGCGATAATGTATGTTGTGTTGTGCACCACCGGATACCATTAGAAATGACAAGATATATATCAAAGTAAGTAAGCCGTCGTACCGGAAAATGCACTAAGCCGTCCGTGCAGGATAATGTAAGAAGGGTGGTATCTCGGTAAAGTAAAGTATAGTAACCAATTCCTTATACGGTAAAACGATATTTTAAGTTATTACAAATGCATGTCAATGGGTATTGGTGAGATGATAACGTATGAAATATGAAAAGTAAGAAAGTAAGAAAAGAAATAAGGAAAATAAAGAAATAAAGAAATTGACATAATGTATATGTTTATTTTCCGCACTCTGATTTTATATGTAAATTGATGTATGAAGTGATGAAATGCATGCAAGATGTTATTCTTTATATTGTTTATTATGATCTGTTATATATGCGGAGTAACTCGTTACTCAGCCGATGACTTTTGTTGTCAGCAGGTCCAGGTTCAGGTTCAGGTTTTGACATTTGTATGCCCAGACCTTGAGAAGAAGAGGAGTACATCGAGAAACCCAAAGGTGACTATCCCGAGGAAGAAAGGGACCTTGATCGATGACCTTATTTTTGAAGTTATTTATTAGTGGTTGAAAATTCAGGGAGACTTTAATTGACATCATAGAGATTTATGTTTCAGTTTAGTTTTATGATTATGATCATGATGGATGATCAATATTTTGTTATATTTTTGTTATTGATTATGGAATTATGCATTTATTTGATGTCATTAATGGAAGAAATTTTTAGGTCCAAATTTTAGTGTGCCTTGATTGTTTCAAACATGATGATTTAATAAGTAAGTCACGTGTCAAGATCTCACATTCTTCTAGGTAGGGTTTTGGGGCGTGACAGTAATAGGGTTAGACTCAGCAAAGAAAATAATACTAATCTGTAATGGATGTCAAGTGTGTGTTTGGTAATAAACTTCAAGATCCCCAACATTAGTAAAACAGAGGATAGTCAGTGAAATGTTACTCCAATTTTTCTTCTTTTGGGAGCTAACCACCCCTAAATATTATTCAAAAAGCATGGTTGTGGAAGCAGATGGTAATGCACACATCATTTGCACTTAATTTATTTTAAGATCGGCTTATTATTGTGGTAGTGAAATCTGCATCTCTTCATATTACAAGTATGCAGTATATCTGATATTTTTCTAATTAAATTTTGCATGTCATAGTTGGGCCTTCAGAATGAGTCTTACCAAGTTTGCCTCTAGTCTATGTGGGTTGGAACACTCATTTGAGAAGAACTTCGGTAGCTTGCGAGATTCAGAGTTGGACATTTTTATTTAATATATTCTGGTTGTTTTAATAGTATTTGAGGTGGTGAACAGAAGGATGTGGTTATGTACTTATGTTCATTTTCTATTATGTAATCGAATTCAATCAAATAGTTGTCAAATTCAGATACTCCTAATAATTCTTTCAAAAAATTCATTCAAATATTAATCGGTCGAATTCGAATATATCTGAATTTGAATATTCACATTTGATTATGTAATCGGACGGATTCGGATAATATATGATTCGAATATTTAATCAAATTCAACATCCTTATTTAATCGAATGATACCTTGTAAGGATCTGATGGGAACCACACAGTCATATGAGGAAAAGGTAAATAAGAGCCCGAATGCAAAGCTTGCAAAAAATGATCGCACTAAAAATTGTCTCTTGTTATCCAAAGACCAAACCCGACTATCACTTATAAGAGGGTTAGAGGTAACCTATTGAACTTGAGATAATGACCCCAGAAAGTCCTAAACCTCCCAATTGAACATATTGTGCCTCAAATGGGGAGACCAGACCAGAACCCCATCTCGCCAATCTAAGTACTTAGCTACATAAACCTCTTTATTTAATGCAAGGAGGAAAATGTTGTCATCGGCATGCCTAAATGTAGATTGACCACATCATAGATCATTCCAAAAACTGATCTGATCCCCACTACCTACCTTTAGGCGGGTTAGGTTAGAAAATTGCCTCCATCCTTGCAACACAGCCTTTGAAGCTCTGACCACCATTGAACCCTACCTAATTTTGGGACCCACCTATTAACCCGTGCCTATATACTACCGCGGCCCTCCACAAACTACTCTCTTCACCAAAAAGCCAGAGTCACTCCCACATAAGGGCCTTATTCACCTTTAGTAGGGATGGATATCACGACCACCCCTACTCTTAGATGAATAAATAATTTTCCAGTCACCCATATAATACTTCTTAGAATCAACCTTCTCATGCCATAATAATTCCCTCTGGAATATTTCAAGAGAGGATTTGATCTAGACAGTGATCCTGATCAAAGATAAATAGTATATCGACAGACTACGTAACGTGTTGTTGATCAGGGTAAGCTTACCCCTTTAGAGAGAAAGTGAGATTTCCAACATTGGAGGCACTTAGAAAATGTATCCATGATTGGGCTCCTCACTGATTTTGCTTTAAACTTAGCACCCAAAGGTAGTCCTAGATACGATGTCGAAAAACTCCCTATTATACACCCTAGACAAGTTGCCAACTCCCCTATGTTAGGAATCTCACCCATTTCAAACATGACATTTTTACCAGAATTAATTATGAGATTCAAAACTGCTTCAAAACATTGAAAGAGACATCTGACAAGAGCCAGTTTTGTACAAGAGGCTTCGTAGAATAATATAGTATCATCTGCAAATTGAAGATGAGAAATGTAGTGATTACCATTACCGATGTAGAATCCTTCCCAAATTGAGGGCGAGGCTTTCTGAACCATTTTACGCAAAGCTTCCAAAACAATGATAAACATCAACGAGGAGAATGGATCCCCTTGGTGAATGCATCGAGAACTTCTGAAGTAGCCATGGGGAGAACCATCGATGAGCACAAAGAATCTAACTAGCCCAAAACATGCTCTCATCCAAGCCCTCCATTTAATACCAAAGCTCATCTTATCAAGGATGTATTTTAGAAAATCTCAGTTGATGTGATCATACACTTTTCGTGTCAATCTTGCAGAGGATATCTGACTCCCCCTTACACAAACGGTCCTCGAGACATTCATTTCCTATCAATAGCTCATCGAAGATTTGCCTCCCACTCACAAAGGCACATTGGAAAGGAGATATGATCAATTTCATGACCACTTTCAAAGGGAGTTCTAAAACTTTAGCTATAATTTTGTTCAGGCTCCCCACCAAACTAATTGGTCTGAAATTGTTCTGACGAGTACCCGTCACTTTTAGGATGAAAACCAGGAATGTAATGTTAACAACTGAATCAAAAGAGTTGGAGCGGTGAAATTCATGGAAAACCTATAAGAGAGCCATCCCCATGATATGCCAACATTTCTTATAGAATTCTATGCAAAAACATCTGGCCCTGGAGCTTTGTCCCCAACCATATTCCTGAGCATAGAGTAAACCCCTTCCTTGGAAAAAGGGCCCTCTAGAATATCTATTTGTTGGTCAGAAAGGGTGTCTTGCTCAGATTTAGGATTCCGGTTTACAATTCGAAGACTGAATATAAGATTCATTTTCCTCCCAGAGTTTTGTCACCCGGTGAAACACTTCCTCAGATTGAGAGGATCTACTGGTATTTCACCTTAAGGGTATCTCTAGACTGCTTCTCCAAGGAAGAGACAGTGACATCTTCCTCTCTAGAATCAATCTATTCGATTTCACCGAGAATTCTTTTTTTCTTGATAGGAATCAAACTTAAAACCTCTTTACTTCACACTTTGAGACGAACCTTAAGGACTTTAAGCTTTAGACTGAATCTGGTACTAGCTGAGGCCCAAAAGTTGGCTTGCGACCAAGAATCCTCAACTAGATGCAGAAAATCTGGGTGATCCAATCACATAATCCAACCACTATTTGTAGTTATCAAAGTACTCCTGCAATATCACATATTTTGCATTGCCCTGATTATCTTTTTAATTGGAGCTTCTGTTCATAGTTAATTAATTACTAAATTTATTTAATTTTTTTTGTGTAAGACATACGATTAGACCGCAACCCATGGTTAGAATTTGTTCGAGATTAGTGAAACATGTGAATATTTCAACCATCACACCCTCTCAAGACTTGCCTACTACAAACAAAAACAGAACCAATGGAAGATGCAACAAAGTTTGAAATCCCGATATTATCGGTGATTTCGATCAACCAACCCAAATTGAAATCCCAAAAAATTCGGTATTTCGGCAGGATTTCGGATTTAATAATATTTTATTAAATATACATTTTATTATATATATATGTTAAAAAATAATATTTTATTAAAATATATATTTATATAAATATTATTATTTTATTTTTAAAATAAATATATTAATTTCTATGAAAATTTAATAAAAATATTGAAATATTTCAAGATTTTATTAAAAAAACTATTTAAAAACAAAATTCCAAAATTATGTCAAAACTCCGAAATTCTGAAATTTAACCTGAAATTTCCAAAATAGCATCAGAAATCTTGTTTTCCGAAATCGTTACCATATGGATGCGAAGGGGGGCCAATTTAGAGTTAATGGGGGGGCACGTGGCACAACAATATGATTACCCTCAACTACCGCGGATGGTCCAATAAACGTTGATACAAAGGCGGTAGAAACGGGCCCCGCCATTTTGATGGACAACGTATGATGACTGTAAAGCTGAATAAAAAAAGAAAAAGCTGAATAAAAATCGGGTCCCGCCATCACACCAACCACGCATAGCTCCAAAACAATTAAATTACGGAAGATATTTCGACGATTTTGTCATCGTCGCTTTAAAAAAACAGGCAAAGCACTTGTCCTTTGTTCTTCAATCTCGTTTTCGATTCCACACAAACAGTCTCCGAGTCGGAAGAATAGAATGTCATCTCTTACAGTTCCCGAATCGATTCCCTCTGTGCCCGAAGACTGTGAGCAGATCAGAAAAGCTTTTGCAGGTCTCGGATTCAACTTCTCTTTTGTTTTCCTTGATCGAGACTCATATGGATAATCGATTTTGCAGTTAATTTGATGTTTTTTCCCTTTTATCACATCAGATCTGCTCATTTTCGTTTTGATCTACCTGTTTTTTTTCCCGGTTTTGACCTTCGTGGATCAGCTTTTCTAGAGAGAGAAAAAAAGGAGAATTTATCAGATCAGATCGGTTCATTTTACGCGAATAAAATTATGTTTCGATCTTCGGAAGTCAGGATTTCCAGAGAGAGAGAGAGAGAGAAAAAGTGGAAAATTTAACTTTTTTTTGTTGGATCTGATAATCTGAAAGTAATCCGTCTTTGTTGAAATGATCTGGTTTACATCCAATGTGTTGGCCACTTTTGATCTAAGAAATATGTTATTTTGATATTTGTTTGGTTAGTAGTGCAAGGGATTTCTTGATGGTGTTTTATTCACGTTCGTTTACTTTTTCGGAAATCCAGGCTTTCTGATGTTTGCATTGACGTGTACAGTTGCATTTTGTTTTTAGTCTTTGTTTTGATCAAGGTGTTGATCACGTTGGTTTTGGTGCCAATCGGCCGGTCACGTTGAGTTAGAATTTGTAGCATGATTATTGAATTTATATATCAGAGTTGAATTGGTTTCGAAGATCAGAGACCAAAACCTCTGTTACGCTTACATTGTAAAAACTGTCTTCATCTCAATTAGAACTTGAGTTTGTCATGGTATTGTGCATATGAAGAAAATGATATTGGAGTCCGAAGTAAGTAGATTGTGGATTGACATTACAGGAAGCATCAAGAGGACCGATGTTTTCTGGGGGAGTTTTATGTTAGGGATTTTATAATGTCTTTGATATTTTTTGTTAATTTTTATAGAAAGTTGGAAAGTATTGAGTTTTGTTTGGGCATATAATTATTTTCAGGAATAGTTAGAAGAGTGTTGATGGATCTTCTTTCTACATAATATTTTCGACAGAGATTTCTTCTTGTAGTGGGAAAATGTTTTTCTTTGGTTCACTGCTTGTTGCTTGTTATTTGTTACTCTCAGTTGCTTTATGATTGATCATATATCTGGTATTTTTATTTGGTAGCGGAGGGTATCCCAAACCCTTCGAGGCAAGGACTAGTACCTTCGGGTATCCGCACTGACCCACTCGGAATATCTGTCTGGTATTTGTTAACTATTTGGACAACTTCATCTGATCATGTTTAGATGCCATGGTGATTGAAATTGCCGAACTCAGGCTATAATTCCGGATGCCTTTAATGTGCGAACCTGCTTATGTGGGAAAAATCACTCAACTATCAATCTCATCTTTGCAAAGGACCTGGTTGTATTTGATGTTTGAACAATCGTAACATCTTTATGAATATTGTTGCTATCATATGTTTTGTGTTCTTTGATAATAATAATAGTTGAGATGATATATCATCAATATGTAATTGTTTATCTGTATTCCATTGCTTCCCTTCCCTTTTTTTGATGGATTGATGGTAAGACATTTTTGTCAATATATTTGCAGGATGGGGTACAAATGAGGGTTTGATCATATCCATATTGGCTCACAGGAATGCAGCACAGCGCAAGTTGATTCGACAAGCTTATGCTGAAACTTATGGAGAGGATCTCCTCAAAGCACTGGACAAAGAACTTTCAAGCGATTTTGAGGTTAGGTTTTGGTATACTTTTTGTTTGTTCTAACTTTCTAATAGAGAATGCTCTACCAAGTCCCAACCCATGCTATTCAGTGGCATGTAACTTTTACTGACAATGGCTGATGTTGAGTATCATGGATTTCAGTTCCCTTTCTCTTTTGTGTGATTACTGGTAGAGTGCATGAAAAAGGTGTAATAGAACTTATAACCAGGGCTAGACTTAGGTTGACTGGGATGAGGAATGAGGAAGTAATCAGTACCAGAGCTAAGAAAGCTGATAATTGTTTTTTTGAATTTGTAATAAACAGAGGGTAGTACTCCTATGGACACTAGATCCTGCTGAACGCGATGCATTGTTGGCTCACGAAGCTACTGGGAGGTGGACTTCAAGCAACCAGGTTCTTATGGAAATAGCTTGTACAAGGTCTTCACATGAACTACTTTTGGCGAGGCAAGCCTATCATGCTCGTTTTAAGAAATCCCTTGAAGAAGATGTTGCATGTCACACAACTGGGGACTTCCGCAAAGTATGGCCTTACCCCCTCTGGACTATTAGTAAATTGATGCTTACCAGGAGCTTTTTAAGTGTTGGTTGCTTTTAGTTATGATCACTCAGATGATTTATGCATTTATACTTACTGCTGATTTATGCATTTATTCTTACTGCTTATATGTATTGCTGACCGGAGAGAGTTCCTTTTCTATTTCCTGAAAAATAATTTACTTTTACATGCTTTATCCAGCATTTTCAGGTTGTAGTAAGTGTATCCATAAATTTTAGATATGTCTCAGATGGACTCTTCTAGCAGGAACACATCCCAAGCATGATTGTGTTTGCAATAAGCCACCATGATGGTGCCAACGCAGTGGATTTCTTGGTCAGACTAGTTTGAAATCCCAAAAACTTATGGAGAACAATATATGCCTATGACTTTGATAAAAGATAGAAGATGAGCCATTCGGTTTTGGAATAAAATTCCCTGCAATAGTTACTTTATAAAACTATAAGAATAATATTATGCATCTGTAAGACAATTAAACCTGCCCTACTTAATGAATTCATTTCTGAGTATCAAAACAGGCATCACATCTTGATAAAACCAGCGGTCGCATCAGTCTGGGGCAAGGTATCAATATTAGCCTTTATTAACATCAATAACTGAACTACACAATCAGTGCACGATAAAAGAAATCGTGGATTAAATTACTTATGTCCAATTTCTTTTTTCATTTTGATTTGCAATGTACCCCTTTCTCCTGTCTAAAATGCTGGCCTCGTATGGTTTGGATTACTGATTGATTACACAAGAAGCGCTGTCGTGAATAGCTGTAATAGATAAGCGCTGTCATGGATATTCATGTTTGGTTGGCACTCAGTTGGTATGTAATCATCTAGTCATTTAAAAAAGAGTATTTTGGTTATTTTCAAAAAAGAAAATAATATTTTGGGAATCTCTCGCTTGAGATTAAGGGGTCTTGTATGCCTTACTGGGTGCAAATTTGATGTGCACAACAATTTCCACATTCCTAAAGGTTCATAAGCAGTTACGCTTTTCCATAATCACCTCCTGACGAGATTATGGAATCAGTGGTTATTTACATAATTGATTATTAGTGTTTTCCTTCAAATGTGATTGAAAAGCTTGTATTTTCTGTTTGCTTTATTAATTCTTATTCCTTCCCAGGTTTTGTTACCTCTTGTGAGCTCATACCGGTATGAGGGATTTGAGGTGAACAAGACACTGGCAAAATCAGAGGCTAAGATACTCCATGAGAAGATTTCGGAAAAGGCTTACAATGATGAGGAACTCATCAGGATTCTGACTACAAGGAGCAAAGCACAGCTCAATGCGACACTCAACCATTATAACAATGAATTTGGGAATGCTATCACCAAGGTAAGAACGTGTCTAATGTTTGTGCTCTTGAGTCTTTTTAACTCGAAGGTCATAAAGCTACACAATTGGATGACTGCAATGACCTAATGAATAGACTAATATATATATATATATATATAAAGAGGGGATCGGGGAGATGAATGAAAAAGAGCACATGTTCATACATGCACACAAACATACGATTAAGAGTGGCTGTTGGATCTCCCGATTATATGGTTGTGCGTGTGTGAACATGCGTTCTTTTTCATTTGTCTCCCGATCACTTCTCATATATATACAAAAAAAATACCCAATGAATGGATTCTTTATTTTCCTGGATTGTTTGCCATATGTTTTGACCATTCAAAGAAATCAATAAATTAGAGGGTTATGACAATCCAATCAGGTTGATTTTTCTTTTGCACATAGATCTTCTATATTGGAACCACCGAAAGATGACACAAGCATAAAAATGGTTGAGTGGATGGCCCTGTCGTTTATAGTGGACATTTAGATTTTCCATAACAGAAAGACACTTTTTTTTATTCCATTTTAAAGCATACAACTGCTGAATTATCATCTACTAGGATTTAAATTGGATCTCGGACTTCTGCTTGCAGGATCTGAAGACCGAGCCAAAGGACGACTTCCTCGCATTACTAAGAGCTATAATAAAGTGCTTGACCTATCCTGAGAAATATTTTGAGAAAGTACTTCGATTGGCAATCAACAAGACGGGAACAGATGAAGGGGCTCTTACTAGAGTTGTTACTACTAGGGCTGAGATTGACATGAAACATATAAAGGAGGAGTACTACCGGAGGAACAGTGTCCCATTGGGTCATGCCATCGCCAAAGATTCCTCTGGGGATTATGAAAAATTGCTTGTCGCCTTGGTCGGAAATGAGAATGCTTGAGCAGAGCTTCCAGCGTTATATGAGTTGTTTTTGGTGTGGTTGCAGTATGCTTATCCTACTAGCAGTTTCCTAGCGTGGTTGCTTCTATTGGCATTTTGCCTTGTCCTGGTTATATTTGAAAACAGTCTTTTTATCATTCCTCTGGTTTGTATTTAATGACTAAAATGTGTTAACTTTGTTGCTATATTATATATTTGTATTGTAGTATATCTGAAGAATTATCAGTTACTTCCCTTGTCAGGTGGAACGTCCTAGATGGCTGTGATCATTGGACTGAGGCAGAGGGACAGCTTCCAACGCCAACATGATTCTGTGCTGCCTAGAGTGTGTAAACAGTATAATTGTTGGTTTAGACAACATAGGTGGCTGCCATGATAATCCAGACCCATTTTGGCCATCACTTCACATCAGTTCAGTTTTCTTCTCAAACATCTAATGTTAGTGTGGCACTTGTGGTGCCAGGACCATGGTCCTCATGAGCAAGGTTTGAAATTTCGGATCCATTTGGCCAAATTTCGTGACCTTCAAAACTGAAATGGCTATTATCTCAGGTTGCGCATTTTGGCTGAAATTTTAGAATTTCTATCAAAATTTTGCAGATATATTTTTAAAATTATTTTTTAGTAAAATACTGATGTTTATCGAAATATTACAAAATTTTGTAAATTTTCTGGAACTTTAAAATTTATTTTTAAAACTAAAATAATGATATTAATATTTATGTAAATGTGTTAGATAATATTTTTTTTTAATTGTTTATTTATTTAGGCAAAAAATTCTTAAAAATCTTGCATATATCATGAAAATATATTGTTTAATAAAATATTCAAAAAAGAAAAGAAAATTTCCGACCGAAGTATCTGATATTTTCAGGATTTCAAACCCTGCTCATGAGTCATACCATAGTTCCAAAGATGTGGATACCGGTTGTTTGGTATTCCTGGAGTTATTTTGATACGAAGCTTTGCGCATTTGAGCAGACGTGTTACCAAGAACTTTCCAGCAACAATCAGTGAACTCGTTTAAAAAATAATAATTTAGAAAAATAATTAAAATATCTTAAATACCTAAAATTGAATATGTGGTCTTATATGATACAATAGAGCCCTTAAAGGAATATTTATTTGGCGAGATAGTAAAAAAAGAAGAAGATTTTCTTGCACTTTTTTTGCATTTGGTGTGCAATAAATAAGACTTTGCTACTGAGACCCTCTTAGGGCAAAGACCATTGAGACCATAGGATTTTAGGTGTAGCCCATTTCACATGGTGGGCTCCACCTGAAATCCCGTGCTCTTAAAACATGATCTCGGTGGTCTCAGCCCTAAGAGGGTCTCAAAAGCTTTATCCCAATAAATAAACACACTTTCATTTTCTTGCACTTTCTCGCAGTGACAAACTTTCTCCCAAAAACTTCATTCATCTTTTAATGATTATTTTGAAAGGAAATTTAAGTTTCTTTCTTTTTCTTTTATTTTTTTTCACCCACTTTCTCGAACACAACCCAAGAGAGATGACTGGTTGGCCTAATGAGAACCATGACATGATCAATCAAGAGTCAAGACACTGATTTGGATTGTCAAGTCGCCTGGTAATCTGTGGGGCTATGGAATCACCACCCAAGGAGCTGCCAACCTACAGAACAGTCTCGATCTATGAACATGTGAGCCATATGGTTTGTTCTGAGATAATTCTATCGGGTGCATCATTCATTCTCAGTTCTATATTCCTAACTACTACTGCCCTGTTTCTATATTAAATATTAACAAAGTTTTCAAGTATCTGAACTGTAGAATACAATGACAGAGCATCCACAGGCCACATTTAGTATAGGCAATTTGAAGCAATGACCAACTGTTCTATCTGTACAATCTCAGAAGGTGAGTATTACATACTCTGAAAGATGATAATATTCAAAATCTAGATCACCGATACAACAGAACAAAACATTTCGATATCCACATTTCAGCGACTGGAATCAAAATTGCTTATTTTTTTACACTCTTACAGAGCTCATGGAAGCCATATCCATGCAGCCTGAGTAGATAAGTCCTCATTGGGATAGCAGCATCAGAATCTCAAAAGTTGGAGAGTTAACAAAACTGCTGGCCAAAGATTGATAGTAATAGTAGCGAAAATGCAAGTAATCATGGAGAACATCACTTCTTAATATGGGGAGAAAGTACATCACTTCTTCAAATGGGTCCGCGTGAAAATCCTCTTGCAATATGGGCTGGTGCGTAAGATTGCCGCATGGGGTCGGATTGCCTCAACCAATGAAGCATGGAGAGGACCCTGGTTTTAAAATGAGGATTAGTACATTAAAGAGGAGGGGAGGGGGGAGGAAGGGGTGGGGGGGGGAGAGAGAGAGAGAGAGCTGTCTTGCACCAAAACCCCTATATGTATCTATTTAAGTGTCAGAGACAGAGGTGAGTTGGTTCAAACCTTTGTAACTTCGAGAGCACATTGAATGACATAGTTTGCAAATGGGTCTTGCAGCAACTGCTCAAAGCAAGATGTTGAGAGAAATTCATGGATGATTCTTGATCGGCTCTCAGCACCAAATACCTTGAGACATTTTTCCACCACATTGCTGCTGAACTTTTGTGTTGAAAGGTGAACATAGTTCCCTTCAAATTGGGAAATCAAGTCGGTAGTGGCAGATGGAATCTTTAGCCCTATGATATACTGAACAACATAGTTTCTGTAAAATAGAAGAAAATGCTTCAAAATCGAAAAGCAGAATCAGAACGTGCAAGATTTAGAGGGATGAGGAAATGAATTCAATGAGTGCTGGAACCAATTATTATTCATGTACAATTTTAGATAACCTAAGATGAAACAAGGACGTGAAAGTAATGCATTAGTTTCACTTTTGTATGTTTTTCATCTCACCTCCAGGAACATACTCCAAGCACAGTTCAGCGCACCTGATCGAGTCTCTATTATGATTATATGAAACTTTGAGCAAACGATTTACAGTAAAATTTAAAATGATGTCTTAATAAATTTACTACAGGTAAACTACACATGTATATCCTCTTTTTTCAGGTTACAGCAAAGAATAATATTCATTACATCTGGTGGATAAATGTTCCATTGCTAACAACTAAAATAGTTAACAGGGTGAACAACCCATAGTCTGTGAGCCACTTAGATTCCGGACATCCACCAACATTTTGGTTTCAATGAGGTAAAGTAAAGGAAATAGCAGCATTTCATTCACCAAATGAAAACACAGAAAAGAAAACAAAAGTCAGTTAGCAAGGCCTAGGTTTGAGTGAGATGAATAACCAACACCTAATAAGCGTGCCAAAAAGAAGGAAGTAACACAATCATCAATAAAAATAACACCCCACCAAAAAAAATATGGCAAGTGAGAAAATATGATTTACAATTAGGAAAATATTGTTAACAAGAGAGAGAATGTACAAGAGGCCAGCCAGCTTCGAGAAAAAAAGTCAGCCCATAAAACAAGAAAATATAATACAAACCAGAGCAAAGATTCAAAATCAAAACCAATAATCTTTTGGATTCCTATCCTTAAATTCTCTCAACTGAGAGAACCAAAATAAGGTTCTTAGTTGAGGAAAGCACTGTAGTTTCTGACCAAGCAGAGTCGTCAAACACATGAGTGATGCTTTGCACTCCCTTCACTGGACCAGCAGATAGTGCCAGCGATCATGAGCTAGATAATAAGGTTTCCACCTTCCACCACATCCACATACAAGGGAGAAAGACCCAGGTCATGGCCATGACGTCAAGAAAAACAATCCAGATGATCCTAGTGAAGTAGCTGTGAAGAAGCAAATGATCAATAGTCTCTCCATCCTCCATACACAGATAGCATCCATCAGCAAATCTCCAACCTCTGTTCATAACTCATAAGATGATCTATATTGAGGATCTTACCAAGCGTCACCATCCAAAGGACGAAAATAACCTTAGGAGGAATACCCAACCTCCAGATTAGCCAAAAAGGGGGGAAATGATTGGCCCTAGATGACAATTCAAAGTGGAAAGACTTCACTGAAAAACAACCCTTCAGGTCCTTAGCTCACATTCTCCTCTCTCCCATATCTTTGGATGTGGGTCATTAAACCTAACAATGAGTTGACAAATGAAACTAAAATCCAAATCATTTACCTCTCCTCTAAGAAGAGGCCTCCATACAACATTATCACCCACCCTTTTTAGATAGTCTTCGACGAGAGCTCCCACCTGATACTAGATGTGTTTAGAGCAGTTGTTAGTAGATTTGAAATCCCTTTCCAAAGGCCCATCCCATAGCTAGACACAACCTCCCTGCTCTCCCACACTTTGAGCTCCAAATCTCCCTACAATTACCTTTTAGGCTTAGCAGTCTCTCTGCTTCCTCTGGAAAATGCCAAAGCCACTTACCCAAAAGTATAATATTCCTTCTTTAAAGTTCTAATCCCAAGCTCTGTCCTCATGTGGAAGGTAAACCTGCCAGTCCACTAAATGATAGTTATGGGTAATCTCCTTACAATCCACTAGAAAATCTCTCTGAAGTTTTTCAATTTTATCAGCCACTGAAACAGGGACAGTAATCAAGGATAAATAGTAAGTTGGCATAGATAAAGTGCTCATGATAAGAGTCAGTTTGCTTCCTTTGGATAGCAAATTCCATTTCCAAACTGCAAGCCTTCTACCTACCCCTCAATCACCAGATCCCAGGAATCTTATCCCAAAAGTTGGCTCCTAGAGAGGCCCAAATATAAAGATGGAAAACCCACAGCTCCAACTCATGAATATTCACACTTTACCCACCCTGAAATCTCACTCTTATTAAGGTTAACTCTAAGGCTGTCAATGAATCGGATCCGGATCCGATCCAATTAGAGTTGAAATTGATCTAACTGTAGACTGATGGATCGGATACAGATTTTGATTTTCGAATGCGATTGTAATCGGATCTATGGTGATCCGATTTGATGTGTAATATGTATATATATATATATATAATAGGTTAACAATTTTTGAATGCATGGAATACTATGCTTTCTTTTATTTAAATCATTACGAAATTTATTTAAATCATTACGAAATTTTTGCATGGATTTTTTGTATGCTTAAAAATTAATTTTAGAAATTCAATATTTATCAGATCGAATTTGGATAAGTAGGATCTGAGTACGTTTCTATTGATAAGATGGCTTAAAGCCTCAGTGACCACAATAAAAAGGAAAGAAGATGAGGATCTCCTTGTCTCAAACCCAAAGAACTAATAAAATATCCAGCAGGAGCTGCAGGACTACCATTAATCAAAATAAAAAAGAAACGGATGAATCTTAGGCTTTAAGCCAATTTCTCTGCTCGACACTGAAAACCTATTTTCCTTATCTTATATTCCAGGAAAGAGCAGCTCACATGGCCATATGCTTCATGATGTCCAACTTACATAGCACTTTAGCTTACCATTCCACATCCTAGCATCCAGACTCTCATTGGCTATGAAAGCCCCATCTAAAATTTGACGGATTCTCACAAAATCACCCTCAGAAGGAGAGATAATAGATCTCTAAGAACTTTAGCCAAATCTTATACACACTTCCCACTAGGCTAATTGGTCTGTAGTCTTTCCAATCTTCCACACCCCTTCTTTTGGGAAAATAAAGGCAATATTTAGATATTTGTCATAAGTACCACCCTATTGAAACTCTAAAACCACCCTCAAGAAACATCACGCACAATGGGCCAGCAACTTGTGTTAAAAGACATGCTGAATCCACCCGGTCCAAGAGATCTGTTCCCACCATCTCTTTTGGATTTTTACAAATTTCTTCTTCCTCAAACTGTCTTTCTAGCCTATCACTCCTCCGAAATATAGTCAAACTCAACCCCACCCCATCTAAAATAAGCCAAAAATAGTGAGGTTTCTATATAGCTTCAAGTAAAAGTTAACAGCCATGTCTCTTACGCCATCATCATCATTAACCAGTTCGCCCCAACATGAAGGCTGAACATACGATTAGACGTTTCACAATTCAGCATCTTGTGGAATTCTTATCCCCGCTAATTGGAGATTTTTGCTTCCACGATATATCTCTTTGGTACTGTTCAAATTCCATCTTTTGAATCCCTCTACCTTGGTCAAATAACCATCTTCCTCTAAAGAGCCAAGGTTGGATATTTCTTTAAGAAGTTTCTTTTTTTATCGGTCAATCTGAATATATATATATATATATAAGCAAGAAGCTACAGAGGAGTTCACAAGTAGGTGAACTAGCAATAGAATAAAATATAATACAACTACCTCCAAATGCTCAAAAATTATACATATATATATATATATGTGTGCGCGCGTGTGTGTGTGTGTATTTCACAAGGTCGAATGGATGGCGAGCTCATCGAAATCCATCCTAATGGAACACAAAGCTATGAGAAGTTGTCTGGTCATCCAAATAAATCTCTCCATCGGATGGGCAAGATTGTAAAAAAATCTCTTGTACCTCTCCTCCCATATAGACGAACAAATATTCCCTAGAAGAAAGATCCACGACACAGATGGGAGCATCCAATTCACTCATGGCCCAGTTGGATATGAAATCTTGGAAGGATCTCGAGAAGATTCAATAGCACCCAGATGAGACAATAGTGGCCCTAAATCCCTCTAGCAAAAGGATAGTGGAATAACAGATGATGCACTGATTCCTCCAAAGATAGACATAAAAAAGAAGTGATTTGACATCCTCCATCCTCTACTTTTTAAGTGATCAAATGCAATAATGTTTTCAAGCACTAATGTCCAAGGAAGAACGATATCTAAGGTGGAACACCATGATTCCAAACATCACGTAAGGAAGATTAAAGCTATACCAAAAAGACTGTAGAAATGATCTCACTATGAACCGACCTTTTTTGTCCCTAGACCATAATCCGACATATCTAGAAAGGGTGTTTGGGGAAGTCGAATTGAGGCAATTCACTAAGCACAAAATATATCATCTGCCTCTTAATCATTAAGACTCCTCATCCTAAGTATCCACATTAGCCATCATCTCAAAGCATGAAGTAATCATACAGCTCTTATCCAAGTTTTTAAATCTTAACGCGTATTAGGTTCTTCCTTAAATAAACAATTCCACACCCCCACTCCATGCTCCTTAGGTTCCCACCGACTTCTCTCCATAGTTTGTACCCAATGACCCTCCTCCACAAGCTTTGTTTTATCTCCAAAACACCACAACCACTTTCCTAGCAGGGATTTATTAACTTCTGACAAATGCCACAGACTAAGATCACCATCCTTTATAGGTCAATAGACTAACTTCCAATCTAAAAAATGATTTTCTTTTTTCACATTTTCATTCCTCAAAAATCTTTTTAGAAATATGTTGGCAAACTCCCAAGAGTACTCTTGAGAAGCGTCAATCTCCCTTCAAAAGATAATTAACCATCCAGATAGCCTCTTGTTGAAGTGCTCTAGCGCTGGGTCCCAAACTGACTTTGCTTTGAACCCAGCCCCTAAGGCGCCCCCAAGAAATATGTCGAAAGAGATCAAACCTTAAACCCTAACTCCTCGCCAACCCCCCTAAATTAGAAATCTCGCTCACTCCAAACAAGCTTTGCTAAAATTCATCCTAAACCTCGAGACAATCCCAAAGCATCTAAAGAGGCTTCTAAGAAAACCTAATTGTTGATTGAATGCATCACATAGGACCAAAGTATCATGAACAAACTAAAGATGAGGACCCTTTATCACCAAGTCCACCTCTACTAATCATTGCATAATGAAGAGAATGATAGAGAGTGAATCCCCTTAATGCAAGCATGGATCAAAATATCGATATGTATCAGCCGATACATATCAGATTTTTATGTACCCGAGACGTAGATACGCTGGAATATAAAAAAACTTGCGTATCGTAGCCATATCAGTAGTATCGGGCATATCAGTACCGATACACACCAATACTCTCGATACGAATCGATAAACGTAGTTTGAACAATGTAAAAAAAAAATTGGGGTGTCGACCGATATGGTTCATATATCGGACCGATACAAGCCTTAAAATTGTACTTTTTCATTTTGAGGTGTTTAAAAACACTTCCAAACCCTATTTTCTCTCCCAAATTTCTTTCACAATCAAATTCTAAGCTAAAAACAACTCCATTGTTGAAAAACAAAGATCTCGGCATTTGATTTTGGATTTTAAAAACCTTACCCAAAACTTTGAAGGTATGTAAAAATTAATTCTTCATTTTACTTCTTTAAATTAATGAAAATAGGTTGTAATAAACCCAAAATGAATAAATAAGTTGACAACAATGCTGTCATCATATCTGGGGCACCTATAATGTATCACTCAACTTAAATCCTGATCCCAGAGTGACAAAGTATGAGCCGGCACGAAGCTTAATGTGGTATTAAGCTTCTATCATCTTGTGTATTTTATTAAATGTAAGATTTTAATATAAAGATTGTATTTCATATACTTTGTTAAGTAACTATATTTATCAGCGCGCACGCCTTTTTTATCTTATAAAATCTTTAACTCTCATTTGTATGGTTATAATGTAGTTGTAGGTCTTCATTTAGTTTATTTTTAACTTATATTTGCATTAAAAGAGGTTTTATGCAAGGTATTCAAGTTTTTCCTTACGTATCCAAACTTTTTTTAACGTATCCTCTTTTTTCCGTCGTATCCAACCGATACAGTACCAATACCCCGATACGTATCCTATTTTGGACTTACTGATACGGCGACTGATACCAATATTTTGAACCATGAATGCAAGTAGGGTTGTCAATGGTTAATCATTTACCCGATTACTTGACTTACCCTACCTGACTTAGGAGGTAAGGGTAAGGATTTCTTATCCGATTGATAAATAAGTAAGGATTGGGTAATAGAATATTTACCTGTTATAAATAGGTAAGGAATGGGTAAAGAGTCTAACCCTACTCTTTTAACCGATTACCCGAGGGTAATTTGATAACTTTGCATATGTGTGAAAAACATAATTTAGCTATACTCTTGTGGTTTAGACTAGATGGATGGTAGTTATTTTTATGAGATTATATTGTTGTTCTATGGATGAGTTAAGTTTTATGAGATGGAATGTTTTGCTAGGAATTCTTTTTATATTATAGTTTGATGACTTTGTAGTTATGTATGAATAAAAATGGTTTGTCATATGAAACACGTGATTTATTAGATTTAACATAAATTTATTATGTTATACCCGATTATCCAAATACCCAATTGGTAAGTTGCTTTAAAACAAGTAAAAATTTAAGGTGATTATTTTACCCAATAACCTGATTACCAAACAGGTAATTGGAAATCTTTACCATACTCGATAGGGTATGGGTAAAACATAATTTAGCTATACTCTCGTCCACACTTTTATTTGCTATCAAAATTCCACCCAAAATATTTGTTTGCTCACAATGGAGGGGAAATGATCATCCCCACGACCACCTTAAGTCTAGATGTATGGACTTTTGCCATAATCTTATACACACCCCACTAAACTAACTAGGCGAAAATCTTTACGCACTTAAGCCCCGATCTTAGGATTCAGAGCAAAACGTACTACTTAGGACACTACCAAATCTACCTTCCATGTGAAATTCCTTAGCCACTGTCATGAAGTCGGGGCCAATAACATTCCAACAAATTTTGTAAATTTCAATTGTGAACCAATCAAGCCTGAGGGGCTTATCTCTCTCTCTCTCTATGATAACCTTAAGGATTTCCTCTCCTCAAACAACCTTTCCATGCATCACTCTGATCTTCCAATATGTTATCAAATGCAACTCCATCCAATTGCAGCCTATATATATATATATATATATATAAGTAAAAAAACTGCAGCCTCCCTTATCTTATTCTTCTTATTAAGCCGGAAGTTGAAAGCACTCAAAGCCAGAGTCAAAATTTGGAACAAGGAAGTCTTTGGTAATATCTCTGAGCAAAAATCTCAGCTTCTCCTTGACATTGAGGTTCTTGATTTACTTGAAAGCTCTTATCCTTTATCTCTAGAGGAAAGTCGACTTAGAGAGACCAAGAAGCTAGACTATTTGAAGGTTGTTAGATTAAAGGAGATTAGTTGGAAACAAAAGTTTAGAATCCGACGGCTTAAGGAGGGAGATAAAAACACAATTTTTTCATCGTATAGCTAACTTCAAAAGAAAAAAAAATTCATTTCCAAGCTTCAAGTTGATGGAGTCTAGATTAGGGCTTGGCCATGCTCGGCTTGGCTTGAATTCATACAGATTAGGCCCGGCTTGGCCCGGCCCAAGACCGAAAATCAAACCAAACTCAAGGCTCGAAGCCCGGCTCGAAAATGGAATTTCAAGCTCAAGCTCGGCCCGAGCCCGAACTGATTCGAGCTCGAGCCGAGCTTGGTTTGATATTTTTTTTTTTCCCTGTTTCACGGTTTCACATTTTGTGGCCATTTATGGTGCCGTAATGAAAATGAAAATGGGAAAAAAAAAATCTGTAGAACTAGGAAGAAGAAGAAAATGGGAAAAAAAAATGAAAATGGGAAAAAAAAAATCAAACACTGCATCTTAAAAATTAAAATGGGGAAAAAAAAATGATCTCATACAAATTAAATGTGCCAATCAAATTGTTGTCGAAATAGCGGCGACGATTAGCTACACTCTCCCCAACAGCCTTCAATCCAGCAAAATGGATCACGACATCAAATCTATCTAGGTATTAACAATATAGCCAATATCATCTCTCTTACAAAAAAAGTCCAAAAATCCCCAAATCCATTGCACAAACAAAGCAAGATAATGAAACCGATCACAGTCGCAAAAATCTAGCTTGAAAGTAAAACAAAATAACATCGCAGTTCATGAATCAAGTTCTAAAGGAATAATAAAAACAAACATATCTCAAATTCGAGTTTCTTCGACAGATCGGGACCAACTAAACCCCTAACTCTCTCAACAGCTTCTTCGACCGAGTTATCAAGATTATCGATGATTGAAACCCTAAACCCATCATTAAGAAGCTGAACAACAGTGTGGGTACCAATAAAGCCAGCCCCACCAGTGACGAGTATGGTTTGATTTGCAAACACCATTGAAGAAGATGCAAAAGCAGCGGCAGGCGAAGGAGAGCCGAGCAGGGTTTCTCCGGAGAAGTCTAGGGTTTCTCAGTTTCTCTCGAGAGCTCTGTCTCTCACTCTCTTTAAAGTTAAAGTTTTAATAAGGTCTGAAATCAAGCCTGGCCGAGCCGATCTTCGAGCCGAACCAAACACAACCGAGCCGAGCCTCGGGTCGGGCCGGATCAAACAGGGGTGAGCCCGAGCTCGGCTTGATTCCAGTTTCAAGCTTTTTTTAAGGCTTGGCTTGGCCCTATCGAGCCTAAAAAATCAAGCCAATCTCGGGCCGCACAATCCGGGCCGCACAATCGGGCCGATCGGTCTTTGTGCAGCCCTAGTCTAGATGGAGGATCAGAAGGACATAGAGGATAGTGTGGTCAACTTCTACAAAAAATTGTACTTGGAGAAAACATCGTGGAGACCAAAATAAGATGGACTTCCATTTGATAGTCCAATAACAAACTAAAGAGAAGATTTAGAAAAATCATTCAGGAGAGAAGAAGTGTTGAGTGCTATCGCAGCAATGGCAGGTGACCAATCTCCTGGTCTAGATGGGTTCTCCATAGATTTTTACTGTTTCTGGTGGGACATTATGGGTGAGGATCTTCTTGCAGTCTTGCAGGAGCTCCACGAAGAGGATAATTTTGATAGATCGATTAATAATTCATTTGTGGTGCTGATTACGAAAAAATCTAGAGCCCAGGATATCAAGGACTTTAGGCCAATCAGTCTGATTAGTAGCATGTACAAAATCCTTGCCAAAATTTTAGCCACTCGTCTAATACTTGTCTTAGGATCCATTATGTCCCCCAACAAGGGGCCTTTGTAAGTGGTAGACAAATCTTAAATAACATCCTCATCACCAACGAATGTGTGGATGAGAGTCTTAGGACCAAAATATCGGGGCTGGTATACAATTAATACGGAAAGGCCTATGACAATGTGAATTGGGAATTTTATCCTTTATGTGATGCATAGGATGAGCTTTGGATCAAAGTGGATAAAATGGATGTCAGCCTGCGTATCCTCTGCCTCCTTATTCTCCTAAATGATAGCTCCAAAGAATTTTTCAGGAGTTCCAAGGGCTTAGGACAGGGGGATCCCCTCTCTCTAGCTCTATTCATCATAGTTTCAGAGGCTTTGAGTCAAATGCTCTCCAAAGCAAATGAGGTGGGGTTTGAAGGATGTTTTATAAGGATTACCTAAGTATCTCACATCTCCAATTTGCCGATGATATTTTAGTATTTTGCAGAGCTTCCTACTCTCAGTTGATCTATCTTAGACGTGTCCTTCATTGCTTTAAAGCGGTCTCAAGGTTAATTTGGAAAAAAGTGAAATTGTGAGGGTTGGAGAGATATCCAATCTAGATTTGTTAGCCTGCTGCTTAGGTTGTAAGAAAGGATCCTTACCATCTAGTTATCTTGGTCTCCCTCCAGAAGCCTCTTTCAAAGCCAAAGTAGTCGGTACCAGTTATCGAAAGATTACTTTAAGATTAACTAGCTAGAAATCCACCTGTCTCTCTAAGGGAGGAAAGTTGACCCTCATCAAAAACACCCTTAACAGCCTTCCTTCCGACTTATTACAAGTCCACTTTGTCAATTCCCAAATCCATACCCTTGACCCCCTAGACCGTTTACAGAGAAACTTACTCTGGGATGAGAGCGGAGATGAAAAGAAATACCATCTAGTAGACTGCAAGAAAATTTGTAACCCCTTAAGTGCTGGAAGTCTCAACCTCGTTCCAATTAGTCAAATCAATAAGGTTCTCTTGGGCAAATGGATTTGGAGGTTTGATGAGCATGAGAGTCTTTGGAGGAAGGTGATTGTCGTTAAATATGGGGAAATCTCTGGTTGGAAACCAAAGGGAGTGCAAGGAAAGGATCGCATGAAGTCGGCCTTTGAAAAGGAATCATGGATGTCGCTAAGCTATTGGATCCCCACATTAGGTTTATGGTAGAAAATGGCTCTGAAATATTCTTTTGAAAAGATATTTGGTGCGGTCAATTGAGACTTAAAGATGATTTTGGGAACATTTCCTCCTTGCTCTAAACAAAGATGCCTCAATTGTTGACTGCGTTGAGAGGGAGGGGAGTGAGTTAGTTTGGGGCCCCTGATTGCGGCGGAACCTGAATGATTGAGAAGTTGAAGATCTCCAATGCCTCTTGAGTAGATTGAGTTCCTCTCCTATTGGTACCCAGGTTAGAGATTGTCGATTGTGGTCAAAGAGCAACAATGGTCGATTTTCAATTAGATCTTTCTTACAGTTTTTTGCCCGATTACCCACGCACTATTTTCCTTATAAGGGTGTTTGGTCCTCAGGCGTCCCAACAAAGGTATCTTTCTTCCTCTCGTCTACAACTTTAAATAAGATTCTTACTATGTATCTGATGCTGGACAATGCAAACTAACCTAGGATGATGTGTTTGTGAGATCAGAATTCAAGTTTCAGCAATAATAATAAATATAAAATTATCTAAATTCCACAATCACCATAAAGAACTCCAAAAAGAAGATTAGCAATGCCCTAGGTTAAATCACAATCTTGCAATAATGAATTCTCAAATATGATTTAGGTGATCGTAATGGAAGTAGGAACTTCCACTAGCTTAGGAATTTTAGGCCAATAACCAATAAGATTCCCTTGCCAATTTGAGATTTCAAAAGATTAAGCTAGGCTCAACAATGGTTAGGGTTGACATATACATGTGAAGTATGGTTTCAATTAATATGGAACTCACTAACACAAAACCAGCAGCAAAGTAATCATGAGTCTTCGATATCTAGGGTTATGGTATATGTAAGGTTGCTGTTTTAGGGCTTACAATTGAACTAAGGTGTTGGGACTAATTTATGGTTTAGGGTTTAGAGTATGGCTGTCTTTAGAGTTTAGAGCATAGGAAGCTGTGTTTCAATGTTATAGGTATAAGGGAAGGCTGCAACTGTATGGGAATAAGGCAACAAGACTGTGGCATTAAAGGTGGGGATCTAGGGTTGGTACAACAGTCAAGTAAGGGACTGAGTAGGGCTGGGACAGCAAGGAATATAAGACAAGGATGGTGTGGCAGCAAGGGGACTGTTTACAGGGGCAGCAACAGTCAAAGAACAGGGTAACAGGGTGTTGCAGCAATAGGGGACATGGTTACAGGGGCTGCGGCAGTGAGGGAGTAGGGGTGGGACAGGTGTGGCAGCAGGGAATAGGGCTGGGAACAGGGGTAACAGGCTAACAGCAAGGGGACAGGTACGGGGTAGATTTGGTGAATATACCAGTGAGGTAATGGAAATATAGAGTTTGTTGGTTAGGTTTCTTGGATTAGGGTTCTTGATTAAAAGAATAAAACAGAAAATAGAGAGAAGTAACAATGGAGAATAGTTGCTGTGAATAGTACCCATGAATAGTAGCTCGTGAATAGTGATTTGAGAGAAAATGAGATAGATAGAGAAGAAGAAAATATGGAAGATTACCTTGGAATAACTCCAAGATTGGCATCACACCATTCTCATCAGAGGATTCACAAGCAAAAAGCTCTTCATAAATTTTATTCATAAAAATTATGAAAATTTCTAATCTCCAAATAGAGTATTTATAAACAAAATAATAAAACCTTACTTAAAAGAAAAATACTAATAAACAAAAGAATAAAACCTTACTTAAAAGAAAAATACTAAACTACCCTTATTATGTTCTCTCATAATAAACTAACTACAAATGACAAAACAAACTAGATAAAATAAACAACTAAATAACCAAAGGGGTGGGTCGACCACTATGGTTGCCCATGCCCATCTATGGCCTGATCTTAGCCCTCCGATTGTCATATCTCGATCCGACGGTCGATCATCATCCAAGTCGTGATCCAATGGTGGATCTCCATCATAAACAAAATCCAACGGTCCGATATCCGCATCAATTCTCCTCGACTGAGAAGATTTCGCCATTGGCAAAATAAAACTGTCATACTTCTCCAAGAAGTCAAGAAGTCGCTGCAACTCGTCCCGCATGATCCGCCGTGAATGCCACGTACAATCTGTCTTTGATGTGATCCATCCAGGTTGGTCTTTCCACTTGACAAAATACTTATGA
This sequence comes from Tetracentron sinense, assembly GCA_015143295.1. Taxonomy (NCBI): domain Eukaryota; kingdom Viridiplantae; phylum Streptophyta; class Magnoliopsida; order Trochodendrales; family Trochodendraceae; genus Tetracentron; species Tetracentron sinense. The sequence goes on from CM026556.1 coordinate 29,468,878, forward strand.
TATTTCCTGTGTCTAGTGGAAACCATGCGAACTTCCAAGGCATCCTCTATCTCTTTTGTACTATTAGACATGTGTAGTAGAGGTAATGGAAATAAAGGAGGCAATAGTAATGGAAGTGGACTTGGGAAAAAGAATAAGTCTAGAGTAAGAGGCAATGGCAGGGGAGGTGGGTCTGGAATAGGATCAGCATGGGGGTCATCACGAAGGAGAGGTAGGTCTGGAGGAGGTGGGTTTAGGAGAGGTGGGTGGTCTAGGGGATGCAGGTCTGAGGTGAAGGGTGAGTCCAGACTAGGCTCATCATGTGGGCTATATCATATGGGTCTGTAGGTGATGCTGCTAGACCTCTGAAAAGAACAAGGTCCTCCACATTGAATATTGGGCTAGTACCCATGTCAAGTGGAAAATCCACCACATATCCATTAGGACCAACCCGCTTCAAGATCTTATGTGGTCCAACACTACGGGCCTATGATACCTTTGTCATCACATAATCTCTCACTTGAAACTTTTTATAGTAATGATGTGAATCAATAAATATTTTACAAGTTTCATTATTGACTGCAATTCGTTCTTTGACCTCATCATATAAACCAAGAATTTGTTGTGCAAATGAATCTGTGAACTCACTCTGATGACCTATGATAATGGGATCTAGTGCGTCTTGGATGTCACGCATAGATGAGAGCTCACTCGGAACATCTTCAGGGAAGACCTCTTGAAATTCAAGGACTACCGGCACCACAGATGGTGATAGCTCCACAAACGACTCAGGGACTAGTGGAATCTCTAAAGGGACTCAAGAGCTGATGTTAGCTCCACAAGGGACTCAGGAGCCTGTGGAAGCTCCGCAAGAGACTTAAGAGCTGGTGGAAGCTCCACAAATGACTCAGGAGCTAGTGTTAGGTCCACAAGGGATTGAGGAGCTGTAGTAGCTCCACAGGGGGCTTAGGAGCCAGTGGTAGCTCTATAAGGGACTCCTTGAGATTATTGTTGTGAAGGGATTTAGAATTGCTCTCTTCATGACTTTCACCCTTATTCATGTCCTTCCCAATAGCGAGAACTTTGGGTGGGAGAAGATTTAACTTTATCCACTTGCTTTCATGGATAAAGGAGCATGTATTCGATCTACCGAATATTATTACATTCTTATCGAATAACAAAGGTTGACCCAAAATGATGTGGCCCACATCTATAGGCACAACATCATACCACAATGTGTCCTTATATGACGTGAACTGTATAGGGACAAGACACCTCTAGACAACTGGGATGGAAGATGTATTTATCCACGCAACTCAATAGGGCTGAGGGTGGGCTATTGGCGTCATCTTAGATGGGAGATAGTATTAGATGAAATCACATTCGTGCAAATCCCGCTATCTATGATCACCTTGCAACTCTTTTCACCACACTTGACGTAAGTATGAAAGATAGAGTTCCTACGCCAGTCATCATCTTCCTTGATTTGAGTTAGGGCACACCTAACAACCATGACTCTAGACTTCTCATAGATGCCCTTAGAATACTTACTAGATTCACCTATCACCTGGTTGAACTATGCAGAGTTCATGTTTGGTTAGGCACCAACTAGTGTCCGAAGGCTATATGTGATGCATGAGATGTTAATGAGCCTGAAACCTAAATGCAAGAGACAAATCGTATGCTAACCTAATGCATTGATACCAAAGTTGATGCAGGACAATGCAAACTAACCTACGATGATGTGATTGTGAGATCAGAATTGAAATTTCAGCGATAATAATAAATATAAAATTATCTAAATTCCACAATCACCATAAAGAACTCTAAAAAGGAGATTAGCAATGCCCTAGGTTAAATAACAATCCCGCAATAATGAATTCCCAAATTTGATTTAGGTGATCGTAATGGAGGTAGGAACCTCCACTAGCTTAGGGATTTGAGGCCAATAACCAATAAGATTCCCTTGCCAAATTGAGATTTCAAAAAATTAAGCTAGGCTCAACAATGGTTAGGGTTGACATATGCATGTGAAGTATGGTTTCAATTAATATGGAACTCACTAACACAAAACCAGCAGCAAAGTAATCATGAGTCTTCGATATTTAGGGTTATGGTATATGTAAGGTTGCTGTTTTAGGGCTTACAATTGAACTAGGGTTTTGGGACTAATTTATGGTTTAGGGTTTTGTTGTTTAGGGTTTAGAGTATGGCTGTCTTTAGATTTTAGGGCATAGGAAGCTGTGTTGCAATGTTATAGGTATAAGGGATGGCTGCAACAGTATGGGAATAAGGCGACAAGGCTGTGGCATTAAAGGTGGGGATCTAGGGTACGGAGGTCTAGTAAGGGACTGTGTAGGGCTGGGACAGCAAGGAATATAAGACAAGGATGGTGTGGCAGCAAGGGGACTGTCTACAGGGGCAGCAACAATCAAAGAACAGGGTAACAGGGTGTTGCAGCAATAGGGGACAGGGTTGCTGACATAGTCACAAAAAATTGTGTTCTTTTTTTTTAAATCCGTTTAAAACGCGCATTAATACCATGCCGTAGAAAACGGTGTTTAAAACTAGTTTTTTGAATAAAACACGTATTATAGTTTTAAACCCGTTTAAAACGAATAATACGGAAAAAAAAACACGTTTAAAACGAATAATACGAAAAAAAAAAAAAAGGATAATTTTGAAAATCTTTGGGAATGAAAATTATGCAGATATTGACGACTTTGATGTTTTTTTAAGGGATTGATGAGTATAAATGAGTGGTTTTATTAATATACGTATTTTAGTCTTGTTTTTAATCTTGATAATTGATGTTTTAATGAAATTTACTGACTTGATGGAATGAATTTGATATTAAAATGATATATGAACTTATTATTGTTGATTATAGTTACTCTTTTTGTATAGTATCTCACGAAATTGTTAGATATATTAATTAGTATCGTTACTAACTTCTATAATTATAAATTTTTTCTCCGTTTTTTCTCCAAAGTTTTCCCGTATTTTCCCAATCTTTTCGAATTTTTCCGTACTTGACCCTTGCCGAATTATTCCCGAACCTCGACTTTGTGACTATGGTTACAGGGGCTACGGCATTGAGGGAATAGGGGTGGGACAGGTGCCACAGCAGGGAATAGGGTTGGGAACAGGGGTGTCAGCAAGGGGACAGGTATGGGGTAGATTTGGTGGCTGTAACAGTGAGGTAATGGAAATCTAGGGTTTGTGGTTAGGTTTCTTGGATTAGGGTTCTTGGATTAAAAGAATAAAACAGAAAAATAGAAAGAAGTTGGAGAATAGTTGCTGTGAATAGTACCCATGATTAGTAACTCGTGAATAGTGAGTTGAGAGAATGAGATAGATAGAGAAGAAGAAAATATGGAAGATTACCTTTGAATCACTCCAAAATTGACATCATACTATGCCCATCCCAGGATTCACAAGCAAAAAGCTCCTCATAAATTTCATTCATAAAAATTCTGTAAATTTCTAATCTCCAAAGAGAGTATTTATAAAGAAAAGAATAAAACCCTACTTAAAAGAAAAATATTAAACTATATTTATTATGTTCTCTCATAATAAACTAACTACAAGTGACAAAACAAAATAAAAACAAACTAGATAAAATAAATAACTAAAGGGGTGGGTCGGCCACTATGGTTGCCCATGCCCATCTATGGCTTGATCTCGGCCCTCTGATCGCCATCTCTCGATTTGAGGGTCAATCATCCTCCAAGTCGTGATCTAACGGTGGGTTTCCATCATAAACAAAATTCAATGGTCCGATGTCCGCATTAGTATCATTAAAAGAGCATCAGGTGGAGTATGACAAATTGATGTTATTTGTGTCTGGCTGAGGAAGAGGCAGTTGATCATTTGACCTTGCACTGTACGTTTGTCTTTGGGATTTGGGGATTTGGGCTTTCTTCCTATCTAGGTTAGGTGTGGAGTGGGTCTTCCCTTTCTCCCTCCTGAGCTTCTTATCGAGTTGGCAATTTTTGATGATGGTAGGGCCAAGGAAACAATTTCGACTATACTACCTGAAACTATCTCTTGGGGTGTTTAGAAGGGATGAAATAGTCGCGTCTTTGGCAATTCCTCCTCGTCATAAACTTAATATCTTTGCTCGTATTCAACGCATGCTTGTGGGAAGTGGGGGATATTTTGTTGTGAGGAGATCTACTCCCAGTATTTTCCTTTTGCTATGTTTACTTTCTGTATTTTCCTTTATATTTTTCCCCTTCAATTTATCCCCTTGTAAATTGTTGCTTTCTTCTTCGCTATATGAATATACTTGATATTTATCGAGGAAAAAAACATTCATGTGATCAAACACTTCTTCGTTACAACTTTTCAGATACGATTTGAGAGCACTTCAAGATTCCAGACGGCTTTAAGACCCGAAATTCTAATTTTCCTCAACCACTTCAACAAAATCTGAAATTTGAATTCACATATCCTCAAATTTGAAAGGCATTGAACCTCACAACTGCTTACTTGAGACCAATAGGATAGGTATGTGGTCCCAAGTCAATCTAGAAAGAGCATCCTGAATAGCAAAGGGATACTGAGATTCCTAAGATGAAGACAACATAAATCTATCTAATCTACTTATCAAGGGACGAATTTGAAATTTTGACCAAGAGTATTTAGCTCCATTCAAAGAAAAATCAGCCAATTTATCCCTATCGACAAAATCCCCAATGCCCTACTTGTCATAAGAAAGCATGATAGTATTAAATTCCCCCCCCCCAAAACACCACAAAGGATACCAATACAAGCAACTGTATCAAATTCCTCCCAGACCTCAGAGGCTAAGTACCAACAGCCTTATCTAGAGCATCTATCAACCATTTGTCACCATATCACAATAATCCCTCCAGAGCCTTTTTTTAAATCAGTATAACTATAATCCCTTCAGAGGCTTCTAATGAGAGGCTTCTAATGCAGGAAGGACCTCAGATCCAAAAACTTCAAATTGATTAGCTTTTCATACAGTATCTCAGTGACCACTGTTATTTGTAATCCATTCCCTGTCAGTAACATCATGTCGCCTGACAACCCTGTAATCTATTGCAATCTGGAATCTCAAAACTTTTCAGGTTCTACCGTTGCCTGAAAATCTGCTCCATCTTCCACCCCAACCATCCCACTCAACCTGGACTTCAGGCAAAGAAACAATTTTTTTTTCACCTTTGGCACTAAAATAATATTAATGGGGGAAGTTGACTACTGTTTCCCAAAGCAACTTACACTATGAAAAACATCTTACTACAAGGATTTCACTGAAGAAGATGCTAACAATCACTAATAGGACAGTTAAATATAATACAAAATAACTACAAATGAAGATGCTAACTAGAAACATAACACTCCAATAACTGTAATTTCTCTGTAATTTGACCATATAAAATAACTGCAAAGAAGGGAAAAGAAAGAACTCACAGTGGCAGGAAAACGTTTTTTAATTAAAGATAGTCTAGTTTCAAACCCCTTTACTCAGGCAAATATTTGAATTTTAATGCAAATAAATGGAAAAAACTGCTGGCTAAAATTCAGAGCAGAAATCTTTCATTTATCAGAAAATAACAAAAGAGTATTATTTCTACCTTGAAATGATAGTTAATAGATAATACAGATCATCTCAGAAGTTTGTGTTTCAGTAAACAACAAATTAATGATAGCCCACATTGAATTCTTTCAAATAATTACCCAAAATCATCTTGAGCGAGGAGAAATCCATTGGCGGAAATTTCTGCGACCAAGTTTTCTCTATGTTTCCCAGCTGAATGAGCAATGCATTGTTGCAAAACGCAACACCCATGCTTGTGAGTTGCAATATCAACACAAAACTTTGCAGCAGCATCGAAAATGAACTGCCAAAACAAATGAATGAGAGAGGGAGAGCATTTTAAATCAAATATCTGCCACAACAAAAACAAATAATAACAATCAGACCATAGATTCTATACATTGGTACCAAGCCTAGGAGGTCATGTATGTATTGAATGCATTCTGGTTTTTTGCATATCTATCATATTTATGGATTCATGTTCCTCCTTTAAAATTCTCTATAGAATAAAAGTAAACTAGATTGTAAATTTACAGGCCAGGGTTCGCCTTAGGCTCTATTCAGCTAAATTACGTCGTAGTAATGAGAAATCTATGAAGTTAAACATAAAACTAAGGAACATACCAGTTCCTTGGGGACAAATTTAAGAACATTGGAAAAACAACAATATGACTGGATGATCCAGTGCTTGTCGCTCTCCAGTTAACTTCATCAACTTCGTGAGGCTCCTTGTTGACAACGCAACATATGTTGGTATATATCACTCTCTATATCACATATTGGTTGTTTTACTCACCCAAAATTTGATTTATGTTAGTCAAATGACTTAAAACTAGAAGAGTTGTAATTTGTTCTTCTGATCAATAGGTTTCTAGGATAAAGCCTTTTGGTTCACTGTGGATAACGTCATTATGACCTCATCCTAATTTAGCTACAAGTCTTTTACGGGTTCACAGCAAGCCGTGAACCAAACAAGACTTGCGACAAAATGTAAGCCAAATAAGGCTCGCAACACGGATGAGGTCGTAATGATGAAATTGTGTCGGTTACCATACCTACACAGGTGGAGTTTAACCTCTATTGCAAGGGAAATATGATGTCATCTTCTTCTTCCCAGGGAAAGGGTTATGCAACAGAAACCCTTTTAAAAATGGCTGAGTCAACTTAGATTGAAACCATGTCATGCTGAGTTTGGACCTATTTGAAGTCCAAACTATATAAATAGGGTCTAAAACAGACTCAATAAAGTTGTTTCTACACAATGGCAAATAAATGGGGATCTAATACCACGTGTTGCTGGCAATGTTACAAATCTCGTTCTCGGGTTTTTATCAGTCAAAGTTTTTCTCGGGAGATTTTCAAATCTGAATTTTTTTCAGGTATTTCTCGCCTAAATCTCGGGGATGATTAAGAAATGTATTGAAATTACAGAAAATAGTAATAAATATCACCTAGTTATAAATTCATAAAACCAACAACATTGTGTATTTCTCATGATATTTTTAAAATCTCGGCTAAATCTTGCAATATATACGGGATAAAAAGAGAAAATTATATTTCTCGTGAGATTTTTAAAAAGTCGCGATAAAAACAAAGTTTTAAACTTTAGATGTTTTTCTCGGGAGAAATTGAGTACTTCTAGGGAGATTTGTAATAATGGTTGGTGGTACAACAACCATCTTAAATTAGATCTTCTGGCTTTTATATAGAAAACCGCATAAGACAATATAATTAATTAAATTTACAAACCTGATATGGTTATAAATATGTAGAGATCCTCCTTGAAGGGTTTTTAACTCTCTTCTCTTCTTCTTGCCCAATGGAGTGTTTTTTCTCTCTCAAGAGAGAAATAAATGTTGGAAGTGAGAGTTGGGACCACTCTCTCTTTATAGGATCCCAGAATTATCCTGGCTTTAACTAGTTGTGTAGTATAAGGGATAAGGGGATCTGCACGACCTGAGGGACTTAGTCGGGTGCTCTAAGAGGATACCCTCGTTCCAAAAAAAAAAAGTTTAAAACGACAATACCCATATAAAACACATACTAAACTCGTTTTCCGTATTAAACTCGTATAATAAGCGCACAAAACACATTTATTTATTTTTTAAAAAAATTTATAGGATATTTTTATCATTTACATATTGAAATTTTTTTTTTTTTTTTTTTTTGGGGTTTCTCTCTCATTCTCATTTACCTATTTGAATCTTTATGATAGGGTACGCATTTAAGGTTTATTTTCATACAAATATTATTGAATTTTATGTTAGGGTTCGAACTTTGAAGCTTTTGTGCGGGTTTGAATTTTATGTTAGGGTTTGAATATTATGGGGTTATAGTTTAGAGGATAATGGTATTGTAATTTTTTTTGAATAGTGAATGATGATATCCGTTTGCTAAAATGGTGGAATGGTAAGTGATGACACTTTGAGGGCTATATAATTGCAATTCTTTTGTTGAATGATGACTTTATATGATTGTTAGTAGTTGGTATCATGTTTCCTATTTAAATCTAATTATTAATTATTTTTTAATAAAAAAATCGTACTTTTCCGGTGTTTTTCCCATATAGAACCCGTACTTCTTGGACAGATCATTGCCGTTTAAAACTCATACCCGTACTTGGTGACTATGATTATACCCTTAAACATGATACAATAGTGCATGTCTAGGGTGTACCAAGTTCAGTGTACCTTAAAGTTAGTTTAAGTTTTGTCATAAGGTCAAGTACACTGATATTCTGAGTTTTTAGTCATTTTAACTTTTAAGTTAATTGGGGTTGTCTGTTGTGTGTGTGCCATTTCGAAGTCTTGCAAGTGTAAATCTAATTTCCACACGGCTTAAATGGCTTACCGCTTAAGTTATGTGTAAGTATGATATGGTCTGTTAGTTTCATTCTCTTAGTTTCATATATTGACCTCGAGTTTATTGCCATTTTAGCCAGGAAAGATGAAAGACAAGACATAACAAGCATTTTGAAGAAAAACTTGGAGGATACTATCCACCTTTTACCAAAATTAGCCAACCCCGTTTATAATATCTACATACACTTGCCTCTGTAATGAACTGGTGTGGTTATGGAAGAATTGGAGTGCTACGAGGCACACAATGATTTTTTTTATCAGTACACTCGATGAATGTGCTGTGATTTCATAAACGCTATCAATTACATCAAATCCCTTATTCTTTCAGAAACATACATAAACATTGTTAATTGTTATCCAATGTATGATAAAACTACCCTTGTCGAGCGATGATAAGTTAACTACGTTCTCAATACAGAGCACTCTGAAGGGACAAATTTCAGTCATTCATGGCAAGTTAGGAAAATGTTACAAGTAGTGATGTGTAATTATGTTGCAGCATACAACTTAAGTATCTACCCAAAAGAGCACACATCTTAAGTTATAAAAGGTCATACGTATTTTGTTATATTTTGTCACTTCAAGTTACCTGTGCATAACAGATATAATGTTACTGTCAGACAACTGTGCTGAAGAATTTTTACAGACATATGAGGGCAATATGGAGCCTCTAGAAGTCTAGATATTATATGGTTTGTATTTGAAAGATAATATATATATATAGGCAAAGTAGCAATCAATTAGTCTATCACAACAGAGTGACTTGATACAATCTGTTGTGCATCACAAGTATAACACAAGTTTTTGTGTGTGACATACCAAATGTATATTATATATAAAGAAGTCTATTATAATTTTAATGTCAAGTATAGCATGTATATTCCTACAAACTACCTATATAGTTTAGGTGTACATGAAATAGATCTCTAGAACATTTTATCCAGTTACTTGATCATGTCTTATGACAATTAATAATTTTGAGCTAAAACTCGGTCCAAGTAAATTTCATTTAATCATTCTTCATCATTAGTGCCTTATACCAACAATTTAGGGTCAATAACACAAACCTTGTTTCGCTAGTCTATCGATCCATATCTTTGGTTAGAGCGTGTGTTATCAAATCTTTTCTCACCAATTCCATCCATGTTTTTCTGGGGCCCTCACCCTTTTGGAGCCTTCAATGGTCTTCGGCACAAGAAAGAGTGAGTTGTTGTCTTCATTTGATCATTGCTTTCCTAAAGTGTGGTAATAACTAGAATGGCAAAGCTACATCTTCCATGTGATCATGAAAATTCCTCTAATTCAACACAGGAACAAAAACAGAGTGCGAAAGCAATTTGGAGGATTGGGTTTGCTATCACAAGAGCTTAGCATGCAAAGGTTGTTGTTACCGTACCAACTTTAATTGGTGGAGCGTAGTGCCATATAATTACCATCTATTTCCTTGATCAGATAAATGGAGCCTGGTTCTATACCTTATTACAAGTAGATTAGCTTTCACAAAAAAGTTGATGGATATGTGGCATATCACATATGGATGTGCCAATTTCCATGAAGATTGAAGATGTCTTGAATTTGATGAATCAATGATTATTTAGCCAAAGACATGAAAATGAAGAAAAGACGAATAATCAACGAGGTTTAAACAATTTCTTCTTCTTGTACATTTTGGCAAAAACAACTATGCATAAGACAATCCACGGGATTGTTGGCATCATCATAAGCATCTGCATAAGGTTTATGGTCAATTCTTACAAGATCCTGAAAACAATATGGATAGCAACTGAACAACTAATTTAAGAATTTATAAGAAAAATATACGAGGAGTTGAAGAAAAAGATAAATGTGAAGTTTTAAATTTTACACATTACTTATGGACAGTTTGGAAACAAGGCATGAAAAAATCGACATAATGGAACAGTCTAAATTCAACCTATCACTTGATATCTAAGAGAGAAGTCCAGAACATATAACACTTTGATATGAACTCACGAACATACATGATAATAACAATCCAAATCTTCGAACACCTAGTGAGATCTATCAATTTCAAAAAAGAGAAGAATATATACCTTATTATCTTCACTGCTAAGGCATTGTAAGCAACGCTGTACCACATGATTTCCATTCAGGTCTTTGATGAGATCAAGGAACCCCAGTTCAAGGGCCGAGATAACTAATGATATCTGATGCCTGGTTTTCAGATTCTCGATCAATTTCTGTACCACACGCGTGCTGATACAATAACAATTCTGTCAAGGAACCACACAGGCAATGCAAATAACACAAAAGTCTGCATGAGCTAAGAAAGAAGATTCAAATAACATATGCAGCACTTACCCATGTGTATTTAAAGAGATTCTAACAAGCTCGCCTGGTTCTTCTGTTACCATGAGAAGAATCTGCATTATCTGTTCTTCGTTGCACACATCCAGCAACTTCTGCATAAGGTAATTGCCGAATGGGTTCATCATAAGTTCAACCACATGATCAATAATTTCGTTAAATATTAGTTGTACATCTTGTGGGGTACCCTCTTCGAATTTCCTTTGTAAGAACCGACAACCATGCTGATCCTTTGCTATGAAATATATATACCCTTGGACTTCCACCAAGGAATTATATTTTGGCAGCAGAAGAAAAGGGCAATAAGTCCTCGGACTCTGACCATGTTTGCAAATTTCTTCAGATAGGGATCGGCCGTGTAACTCTGCACTGTTTTCTCGAGGGTTCCCCATACTACTCTCATTGCAGGAACCCTTCTTGTGTCCCCTTGAACGATCACATCCCTTGTTGCTCACATAATTCAAACCATTTCCTTGAATGATGAAGCTATCCTCGCAATTTGAAGCCTCGAAATCCCGGGTACTTCTCATTGAAAGAAGAGATAGAGGAACCCCGCTGTTTAGGGGTGCTTGCGCCCTCCTTTCAAACACTGGAAGGCTATATTGTAGTACATTTTCCTCACTCAAAGGCAGCTTCAGATGTGTCAACTGAGGAGTTCTTTGCGAATTCAATACGCCCCAGTCTCCATTAGAATACATCCTATTTTGCTGTGAATATAAGAAAGCATCAGTAGTGGAAGGCCTACATATAGAAGGGGTCACACTTGGTACTTGTATTCCCCTATGATTACAGTTGCTTGCATGCTCCTCTGTTTGCCGCCATGGAGAACTCATCGGATGAGAAAACAAACCATCAGATCGAGTGGTAGAGATACATCTCCTCTCACCATTCAAGCTCGTGGGATTTCTTCGAACAGATGATTGAAGCCCTTCATAACCATAAAAATCTTTTCTAAAATCTTCAAAAGGACCATGTTTTTCAACATTGCTGTAGTTAGTCCCAACCATAGAACGATCACCAAACTGAAACCCATACGATTCCGTCGGGAATCGTCGTCTGGTCATAGAAGAATCCTCTAATTCATCTCTAATATGCATTCTACGGAGATTTCCCGATAAACCCAGTTCATCCATCAAGTTCTCGTTGGCATTCCTCGGAGAATCAGTTAATTTGGATTCAAATTGCAACCCATTCGAGTAATGGAGATTTCTAATTGGGGTCTGGAATTTAGTCCCATTAAATGGAGACTGAGATGGTGATCCATCGTCAGAAGAGGAGTGCCCACCAGAGAGCCAGCTCCACGAAGAACCTTCCGACTGCAGAGAGACTCCACTAGCAGGGGAGGCACACATATACTTATAATGGCGTGATGGATCATTCCCACACATGCCATGAATTGTCTGTGTGGGACTGGAACCATGGCCATTACCACGAGCATGTTCTTGATGATTATGTTGACGAAGGAGATGTTGAAGATTAAGAGATGTTGCATGAGGGATCTCATCCAACAACATTTCCAGTTCTTCATCTTCCTTCATGTTTTCTTTAATGTTTCTTCTCTATCGAATCTCCTTTAACTTCAAACAATTAAAACAAACAGAGATTGAGATGGACAAAAAAACAGGAATTAATCTCAAAATCCCAAACCCCACATTAAATATCGATTCAAAACGACTGAAAAACAAATACCCAGATGAGATTACCAGTTTTCTAGGGGTTTTCGGCTAAGAAGATCGTTGAAATGCTCTGCCAGAAATTGAAATTCAATTGCATTTCATCTCTAATGTATTTGGGTTTTGAGAGGAGTTGGTGAAGCATGCAAAGATGAGGAAGGAAAGGATATGGGTTTCCATTATACGGTTACTTGAACGTAGATATACGATCTGGTACAGTACACGCAGACGCCATTAAAGCTAGAGAGGAAGACACGCTTATACAGAAAAACAGAAAGAGGAGAGGAGAGAGAAAGACACTGTTACTAGGAGTCAGACTATATAAAGGGGTATTTCTCAGAACAGGCCCCTAGTTTTATCACATTAGGCTAACTTTTCAAATTAATCGTTTTAGGCTTACGCACGTGTGAGCGTTGTGTTAGACTATGGCTTGATGGACCAAAATAGCCCTTTTTCTCTCACGCAATCACGTATAAGAGCATTCCTAGCAGCCTCATCAAATTTCACTCACCAAAATAGCCAAAACCCACAAAAAGTGGTTTTGGTGAGCCACTTTTTTAAAACACTCCTAACAGCCTCACCATTTTAACCAAAAAAAAAAAAGAGAGAGAGAAATAATATTTTATCATTTGTGTGGGAAAATGAAAAAGGAAGAGAGAGAAAAATATTATTTTATTGTTTGTGTGGGACCAAAAAAAGAAAGGAAGAAAGAGAAACCTTATTTTATTTTTTGTGTGGGTCCAAGGGTGAGAAGATTTTGGTGAGTACTGTAGACTCACCAAATAGATTTCTTCATTCTGTTGAGGCTGTTGGGAGTCATTTTAACACCTTTTTAGTCTTTTGGTTCACCAAAATAAGGCTGCTAGGAATGCTCTAACATTATGTTTCTACTTTTTGATTTTCTCTCGATCCATCGATTCTTTTTAGGCACAGGAGTCTCTCGAGTTCAACTCAAGAGAAATCTCTCGAGTTGAAACCCTAGAGGTCCACGTGTCTCCTTTGACACCCCTTAACCATGGGTAAGGTTCACCCAATCCTAGGGTTCACTCACCCATCCTTGGTTTTTTTTTTAATTAATTATTATTTTTTAAATTAAAAAAACTGTTTTTAGAGTTTTTTAATATTAAAAATATATTTTTAATTTAAAAAATAATAATTAATGAAAAAAAAAAAACCAAGAATGGGTGAGTGAACCCTAAGGGTGGGTGAACCTTACCCATGGTTAAGGGGTGTCAAAGGAGACACGTGGCGACCTCTAGGGTTCCAACTCGAGAGGATCCTGAGCCTTCTTTTTATTGTTTGTATTTGAATTTTTCTTTTTTTTTAAGATAAGAACATATTAGTCACCCTAAATCAAAAATATCACCTAAAAAGACATGGTTTGAAAAGTTTTACCAGATAGGGTATGTACTCCCTACATTTGCAAAAAACTACAGCCCGCCTCATCTTCATTAACAATTTTAGTCAATCCTCAAGAGAAATCAATTGGGTTGAATCCGATCTCCTCAGGATCTATGCAAAGCTTCGATAAGAAATTGGCTGCTCTATTAGTTTGGCAAGGGACATGGCAAATATATATATAGAATCATCATATATTAAAAGCCACTAAACTATATAACAAACAACCAATTCTGAAGATGTCATTGAAGATAAATTAATCTGAAAACAAAACCCTCATAATGGATATATCGTCAAAATGAAGTACTTGTAGCAAAGTCCAAACCTAAGGAAAAACTCAAAATCAAACACAAAACAATAATATTTTCCATGATTCATCCTAGTATGCCAAAGTCAAAATTTCTTTCGAGCGGATTAAAATTCAACAGCTTTTGCTTCTTTTAGTTCTTTGAGGCTTGTTTTTCCTTTGCCTTTTGGATCTTCAACACCTTATTCACTATCTTTTGCTCTTCCACTAAGAAGGCTTGGCTTATCCTCTCTCTCACAGTACACCGCCATAAGCATGGTTCACAATCCTACGGTTCCTAGATAATCTACACATCTTGTATTCAGCAAGGTCTTAAGTGAGGAATCCCTTGGATTCTCTTCCCAGTAACTGGATACTTAGGCCTATTGGCTCTCTTCTTAGTGGTCTGTAGACGAGCTTTCCACTAGGAGTTTTGACAACCCTATTTTGGTTGGATTTTGTAGCATAGCTATGCCGTTTGTGATACGTGAACCGCTGAACCTTCTTCGATCAGCTCAAGCTCCCACTCCCTCTAATGTCTTCTTTAGTAAAGAAGGAGGAAAACTGCAAAAGAGACACATGGCAGATATCAAAGGAGTCAAAACAACCAATAATCCTATCGATATTGGCGAGGAGAACATGCTCTTTCCACGGTCGAACACGTGTTGTTAATGCATCCAACCGCATAGAATCAGGCCCCACTTGAATACTTTTGAACCTGAAGCGAGGGGCTACCTCAAGGCCCTTGCTAATTGTAAGGAGATCCATAGAAATAACTGACCCCTCCTCTATAGCCCCCCGAAGTGGTGTGACTAGAGTGCCCCTCCACATCCTGAAAATAAAGCCATACCCGCGTAGGTTGTTATGAACCAAACAATTTGTATTCATCTAAATACAACAGATTGTTACATATTGCGTAGTGTTTGAATTCGTTCTAATCTTTTTGGTGTTCTTTTTTTTGTCATTTAAATGATTTTTTTTATATTGGTTTCGTTAATGGTTTTCCTACAATGGTCTAGAATTATTTTCATTCCACTCTCATGACTGTTATTTGTAGGTGCAGTATTGCTCAATCTCATGTGACGCCCCGAACCCATGCCTTAGGAAATTGCATTTCGAGACGTGTGCCCGTTCATCATTAACACACAACAGAAGACTTTGCCCACCAAAATTCCATGAAATTTTATTCAAGAGCTTACATAAGCAATAACAACTAGTCATCACAATAACCATCATAAGCAAATGTCTTATCTCATTTGCTACAGTAGTTTTTACTTTTGGTGTCATTAATGCACCAGTACACTTTCTAGAATCTATCAAGCGTAGCTCCTTGCCAACTGACAACCGCTTCAAATCTGAAAACATAAAATGAGGGTGATCTATAGAGCCCATCAAATCCACAGTCCATCTATACTATTTTTCGCATAGTAGTACACATAAATAATGATATAGCGAAACAATTCAATTCTCATATTATAATAAGGTGCAGAATAATAAGTAGTATATAATATCGTAAATCATGACCCGAGGTCACTCAGGGTTATTTCACCCTATTTGAGGTTCCCAGCCTCTAAGTGTTTTCTATTATCAAGTTCATTCAATCATCGTCCACAACACCAGGTTGTCGTTTTAGATAACCGATCACGCTTTATCCTTGAGTTCACAAACTCAATCAACTGGGCATTCGCCTGTGTACAAGCTCTATCCCTAAGTCCACAGACTCAATTATCAATCAATCGGGACTTCTCCCGATTATAACCAAACCTCGGGTATGTCAACCCAATTAACCTTAAATCTGTGTATTCAACACATATATAACTCAGGCCTTCACCCAATGACTATCAGGAAAAAATCCTGCAACCTAAACCATTTTCAGGAACAACTCCTCTCACATATCACACTCTGTCAGGAACAACACCTCTCACATATAATTTTTTATCATTACTATTGTGAGAACATCTTCTCACACAATCACATTTGTCAGGAAATACATCTGACCGTCAGGATACACGTCTGATAAGCAGGATACACAACTGATCACCAGGATACACATCTGATCTATCAGAAAATGAAATTCATTTGACAAACCAGGGACACACCTCTGACTAATAGAAAACACCTGACCACCAGGAAACATCTGTCTATCAGGAAACACTTGACTACCAGAAAACACCTGACTACTAGGAACACATCTGACATATCACTTTGCCAGATATAACACCTCTAACATAACACCCTTGTCAGGCAACACACCTAATAATCAGGATACACATCTAATCACTAGGATACACATCTAATAGCTAGGAAACCCATCTGACCTGCTAGGGAAAAAATACATCTAACATGTCAGGGACACACCTCTGACTACCAGGAAACACCTGATTACCAAGAACACTTCTGACAATATAACTCTGTCAAGCAAAACACCTCTAACAGTACCTATACTAGGCAAAACACCTCTGATATCAAATCCTGTTAGGCACAACACCTTGTTACCATGTCTGTAGACCCAATCCAACTTAGAGTTCGTAGACCCGTTATCCATTTCAGAATATTTTACCATTGAAAAACTCTGTTACCATGGCGTCTCATACCACCATGATAATATTCATCCCTAGTAATTTCATTTCACCTCAGTCACCCATATTTGGGCTTACACAGGGTCTCAAGACCCTTTTTCATGCACGAATTTCACCATCCATCACCCATACACGTCATTTCAAACCATTCCAAATATTTCAAATCAACAAATCATACACCGATCGGGCATCGAGCATAAAGTCCGAGTTGTTTAGCCCAAAACCAAGGTCTACGCATCTCTGCTCATTTTTCACGCATCCCCACACTTCATATCCGGTCTCTGACTCTTTTTCCATTTAACATCTATCACACACAAATAATTCACATAAAATATAGTGTGCTAACAGGGAAAATAGAGGAGAGGGATAGGGATTTTACCTTACTATGTGAGTACGGAGGCTCCAGATGGCGAAAAGGATGGCGTGGTTGCGTCTACAACATCGACAAACCCCAAGGTAGACCTTCTCTCTCTAACTCTCCCTTTCTCTCTCTAACTTTCTCCTTTCCCTGGCCTCTCTAATCTCTCTCCTCTTTCTCTCTCTAAAATCACATGAACAGGTGCAGAGAAAATGAGGGGGATGGAGGACTTTATATAGAAGAGATAAGTGGTGAGTCACCATGATGAGGTGTCCCCAATGATGTCATTGGTGACATCCTTGTGATGTTGTCATCACACTTTTGACCATTTTATTCTTTGACCAAAACCCACGGTTTCTCTAATTTTTCATGAACGGGACCCCGAAACTTTGCAAGACAACGTGCGATTGTGTCAATACGACAAGTGACTCTACTAGGGGCAGTCTGACACCCACTGCATGAATTTTAGGAAAAAATATTGAGTTTTGACAGTAAACACTAAGTCTAGAAGAAAAATGCAAACTCACAAATTTCTTGGTTTTAAGTACCAAACACACCGCGGTTTCGCAGTTCCACGTGCGATAGGATCGAGACGACATACAGCCATCCAGATAGCCGACCGGCACATGCTGTGCGAATTTCAGAGAAAAACACTTGATTTTACTGATAAACACTGAGTACCGATCTCAATTCAAAACCCATGGATTTTCAAGTTTCTTACGTACAAGGACTCGCCGTTTCGTGAATCGATGTGTGAAGGAGCCGACACGACATGTAGTCGTACAAAAATTCAAACCAGTACACAATATGAGATTTTTATGGAAAAATACTAGGTTTTATCGGTAAACCCCAAGTACCGACACAAATTCAAATTCCGCGGATTCCCTAGGTTTTGGGTACAAGACGCATCGCAGTTTCGCGAACCGATGTGTGACGGAACCTACATGATGGGTAGTCGTCCAGGTCATAGACCAAAATGCAGTACAGGAATACCGGGTGAGTATCTCTTGGTTTTACCCGTAATTATCGGACACTGAATCCAAGAACCAGAACCCGCGGTTAAACCCAAACACTTTCCCGATGTTTTACGGATTCCGATTAGAAGAAAGTGACACCCTAATATTTATAAACATTAATATTTAATCAATTACACTTAATTAAAGGCCATCCTGACCTCATGATTTTATTTCGAAAATCTGGGTTGTTACACAATCGTTATAGCATATCAATTTATCGATATTAGGTATTGAAAGCAGTATGTATCGATATCAATCAATTGATGATATATTAGCGATCATAAAAACATAAGCAATAAATTTTTTCGGTATTATTGATCAAGAAGCCCAGAAGATATGTGGATTTTAGTGTACATTAATCACTATATGAAATCGATTGATCAATATGGCATATCGATCAATCGATATGATTTAAACCCAAAAAGTAATATGTTAATTGCTATCTTAATAAATTTTCTTTAATAAGGAGATTATTTTATAATTAATATATATTAATCATTTTTTCTGTTATTGATATCTTCAACCAATAATAGGCAATAAATTTGTACTCTACAAAAAAAAAAGATTTGTACCCAAAAATGCATGACTTTTTTTTATTCTTTTGTTCGAATTCATACCGTTAGGTCTCAACCCTTATATCTGTTCTAGGTTAAGGGATGGGTGGATATCCAATAATCTTGGGACTTAGTCCTAGATCGAGCAAGTGGTGCCACGCGCACACTAAAATTGGCGCAAGCATTGGTGACAGTGTGTGTATCCCTTTGTGGGTTGTTCAGGGATCCATCCTTAACCGATTATCAAACTAATCAGGGTTGAGCTTAGGTCGTATTGTGACGCCAAAAATAATCAATAGGTAATAGTTGCAATAGACCACTGGTCTCCTTTAGAGCTATAAATTAGTCAAGATTGGTAAGGTTCGTGTAGAGACCCGAATTTAAATTCTCGGTATTCATGTTATTTTTATGAATTTTCAAGAAGAAAAAATGTGTCCAATTGTAATTCATTTGTTCCTATGAAAATTAATGTGGAATGTCTAGAAGTAGACACCTATTTATTTCACTTGTTTTAGCTCGTTTTTATGAATAAATTGCATGAAAATGAAGTTAACAAAAAAGTAGCAAAAATCTTTTTTTTTTAAATCGGGTTGGCACCGATCGATTGGTACCACTAGCATCGATCGATCGCCGGCACCGATCGATCGACAACCGATGGGCGATTCGATCACCCAACACGGTGATTTTTCCAGAAAACATGACTTTTCGACCCTTTTAACACCTTAGGGTCCCTAACTCTATAGATACACTTTATTTCGTGGGTTTAGGGTTAAAAAAGCTTCCTAAGAGCTTTAGAGATCCAAAAAGAGGGAAAAACCTAGAGTTTCTAAAGATTTTCAACTAGAGAAGAAGGTAAGTGCTTGGAGATCGAAGGCCATTTTCAAGCGATAGATCGTAGAGAAGCGATCAAGAGAGGTAAATATGGATTCCCTTCTATCAATAAAATATTCATTGATGTAAATAAGAAGAAAAATATGTAGATTAAAGGTCAGAAATCGATCAAAACATGTTTTATAGTATGAAATCTCTTTAAGCAAGATTTTCCTAAATAATTAAAGTAGGTTGTGAATAACAATGAGTAGGATGTGAATAACCATTTGGATATTATGTCTATGCTTGAACAAGAGGATTGAGATTTATGATGGAGGTATGTGAATGTATGTGGAAGAAGTGATGAATTTCTGGAGTTGAAGTGAACATATGGAATATTTGGATGATGGATGTGAACTCTTTGTGAAATTAGGTTTTTTAGTAAAATTGAATGTATGAAATTATGTGTGAAATTGGTATATGAAGATTGATTTCATAATTTTAAGATAAAAGCCTTATTGAGCATATTTTAATTTACTAACTATGAGATTTATGAAATCCCTTGATTTTGATGTAAAACAAACCTTGAATTATGGTTGCATTGTTTAGGAGTATTATCATGGTGACATAAGTCATTATGATGAATTTTCAAGGGTCTTGTATCGATAATTTAGGGCGTGATTTAACCAAGGGTTTATCATCGTTCACTCACACTCACTCATAATAATTGATATGCATAAGCATGATGAATAACACGATTACAAGTAATTACACAAGTATGTGAGTATACACGTATAATTGTATTATTGAGTTTTGCACTGTCCAAGTACCAATAAGTCTAAGATCAAGGCAAAAAAGTCAAGAAAGTTAATCTCAGGCAAGTCGTGCACACCGAATAATGTGCTAAGCCGCATGCACCAGATAATGTGCTAAAATTTTGGTACATCGATAAGTAGAGTATATGTTAGTCTCTACCCATATATAGAGTGAAGTTATTTTAATTTATTGCACAGTACATGTTGAATTTACTCATGAACAAGAAAGTCAGAAAAGTAAGATAAGCGAGACAAGTCAGAAAAGTAAGAAAAACAAGTACAAGTGAGCACATGTAAAAAGTGAAAAGAAAAGATGTTTCCGCACTTTGATTTATGTATGCGTACATGTATTGTTAATACATGTTATATGCCTTATATTAGTGTTTATAATATTGTTAGTTAGGAATTCATATACGTTGAGTGTTTTTAATACTCAGCTAAATTGTTATTTTCGATAGGTTCGGGGTTTGATATTTGTGCACTTGAACCTTGAGAAGAGGAAGAGTACGTAGAGGAAGATCCAGCAGGTGATCATCCCGAGGGGGAACGTGATCTTGATCGTTGGTCATACTATTGATTCTAGTTCATTAATATTTAATTGAGTTTAAGGATTTTGTAATTGATTAGTTATGGATTTGTGGATAGGTTAAATTGATGGTTAAGAATCATGGTGAATGATTTAGATTTTCATATTTAGTTTAGTTATTGATTTTAATGAATGTTCATTTGAAATATCAATTGTTATTAATTAAGGACAAAATTTCAGGTTCAAATTTTAGATTGCCTTAAATGCTTCTAACATGATGATATGATACATAAGTCATGTGTCAGGGTTTCACTTTAACCTAGGTGAGATTTTAGGGCACGATAGTTCGATTCTAAATGAGCCTCTGTCGCGACCCAAAATACCCCCTAGGAGTTAGGATATTTTGGCTCATGACTTATCATATCAAACAACCCTGTAATGACATACAAGGCATGCTAAAAGTGGAACTGAAAGTTTCTTTTTATAACATCACTGTATTCCAAGCTTTACACATGTAAACTAAAGTAATAAGTGGACATGCCCACTTACAAAATATGTGTACGATACTCCTTCTCATCACTCAAAGATAGGGCCAACTATCAAGTGCCCTCTGCTCATGAAGCTCGCCCAAAGTGGGTACCTCCTCAACATAAGTCTCCTCAATCCAAGCCTCCTGAACGTACGTGTCAACTGGACCTGTCGAAGATAACATTTCGGCTGAGCATGGAATACTCAGCGTATACAAACTACTAAATAACTATACTATAAACATCAAAGATAGCATATGCATATATCATAGCAGAATAAGCATACCAAAGCGGAACAAAACAAATACTTTAAGCAAAACTTTACAAGGCACATAACTTTGAGCAATACTTTAAGCAATTCACAAAACATATAAATTTGAATAATACTTTACTAACAAGATACCTCAATACCCTTGAATCGAACTTTGAGCAAAAGCAATACTTTACAAGTAAGGCGGTAAACACCCTTGAGTCTTTGAACAATACTTTACAAGTAAGGTGATAAACACCCTTAAGTCTTTGAACAATATTTTAAAAGCAAAGTGGTAAACAGCATTGAATCCGAAACTTTGAGCAAAAACAACACTTTACAAGCAATGTGGTAAACACCTTTGAGTCTTTGAACAATACTTTACAAGCAAGGTACCTCAATACCCTTGAATCGAACTTTAAGCAAAAGCAAGACTTTACAAGCAAAGTGATAAATACCATTGAGTTCAAAACAAAGCGATATTTTACAAGTAAAGTGGTAAACACCCATGAATCCAAAACAAAACGATATTTTACAAACAAGGCCCGAAGCCCTTGAGTCCGAAAATCAAAGCAATACTTCATTAGCAAGGCTTTAAAGTCCTTAAATCCAAAACCGTTATTTGAGCAAAACAAGAATTTGAAGAAACTCTTTTGAGCAAAACAAGACTTTGAGAATAAATCATGCTTTAAAATAAAATTCCTCTTTTAGTCAAAATGGTTCTTTTTAGCAAAATCATTACTTTAATCAAACAATACTTTGAGCCAAAACTATTCTTTGAGTTCATAGATCATTATGAGCAATACAATACACATAGAAAACCCTCAAGTATTATGGTAATACCCTTAACATACAAAACATGGTTTATCAAACACAATTTTTATCAGGAGCATAAGTTAAATCCTACTATTCATTAACAATTCATTGCCAATCAATTTAGTAGAAAGTATCTACATTGACAAGATCGGATCCCTACGATCTAGACGCTTTGGAAACACCTCAGTAGCGAGATCTGGACTTCGGAAGCAAGAAGAAAATCATTCTCAGTCGACAAACAACAACCCAAGCCTTAGCCAAAACTCTCTTTTTTCTCTCTCTTTCTCTCTTTCAAAATCCCTCTTTGAATTTCTCATTAGGGTTTGAGTAACTCAAACCCATGAATTTGGGTCCTATTTATAGGTCAAGGGTTGTCAAAACTCTTAAAAGCCTTTAAAAAATATCGCCCAAAGTTGGTTACACTATTTTGAGGTATTTTTGGGCAAATCTCGTCGACTATATTTGGCCCCCTGAACACATACCCTAACACACTTAGAGTATTTCTTACATTATTCCTTTCCAAACTAACTCACCCAAAATGCTTAGAGTATTTATACTATTTGCTTCAAGACCCAATACTTAGAGTAATGCATACTCTTGGCTTAAACACACCAACATACTCGACACTCACATTCCTACTCAATTAAACTCAAAGTAAAAACTCTTTTCATCATTCATCAAACAACTATAACAATACAAGAAGACTTTTGGCCTTCAAAACCATGTGCCCTAGTACTATGAACTTGGTTTCGGGGTTCTACATTATATATAGGATTGAGCTCGAACCCTTTTTTTTATTCAAGTTGGGTTGGGCTAGATTATTAATAGGGTCAGTCTTGGCCAACCTATCTCTTCCAAATACATAATATAGTATGGGTGTTGCTAACGTTCACTCAGTGGGTGAATTTGTTAATCTTCACCAAAACATTTTTTACCCACGTATTAATTTTTGAACTCATTTAAGATAGGGGTAGTTTAGTCCCTTCATAAGAGATAATCATTAAATGCAGGAGATAATAAATGCAATTTGACTTTTCTTGTACTTTAGTTTTTAATGATTTGTCTCTCATTAAAATACTAAAATACTCTTATATTGAATAGAATGACATAGGAGTAAAAAAAGAGTAATGAAGGTTAACAAGTTTACTAGTCTTGGTGAAGAATAACATTCATATAGCATATATCTACGTGGTATATGTACCTATGAATTTATATAATATATGGGGAATGCTAACCTTCACCAAGACTAGTGAACTTGTTAAACTTCATTAGTCTCTTTTACTCCTATGTATTGGATATTATTCTATTAAATATAAGGGCATTATGGTGTTTTTATGGAGGGCAATTCAATAAATAAGAGACACAAAAGTACAAGAAAAGTCAAATTGTACTTTCTCTCCCTGATTTCCTAAGAATAGACTAAACAACCTTTAACTTTATTGAGTTTTGATAATTAATGTAGCGGTAAAATGTCTTGGTAAAGGTTAATAAGCTCACTCACTCAGTGGACGCTAGCAACACTGATATACATTATGATATATTTTAACACTATCAAACACAAAAATATAACACGGTAGTACACAATGTTATATATAATTGTTACAACTCCGTATTACACTATTATGTGTATTACATTGTCATACACACTGTTATACATGATTATTACATTATTATACTATTATATGTATTAATTGAATTATCAAACACAAAATATAACACATATACACACAATTATAACAATGTTATGTATATACATAAGCCTAGTGATATAATATATACATAAGCATTCCCCCTCCCCCCATATATATATATATATATATAAGATTTGGGTCAGACCATACTCAAGCCTTAAGCAGCTAATCCCTAGCCCAGCCTATATAAAAATTGGCCTACATTTTCAAGCCGAACCCTACCCCTAAGGGCTTGATCAACGAGCTAAAAATAGACTTTTTTCATGTCGGGTTGCAGGCCAAATTGACACCCCTATTCTCCTTCCCTACAAATTTGCCATGAAAAGTGAGTTTAAACATCAACAGGAGCTCTGTTCAAGAGATAATTACAGCTCCAAAAAATATGCCTATGAATAAGGGTATTTGAGAAGCAAAGCTTGCCCCATAGGTAGTGTGTGCTAGTCACCACTCCATTGAGACAGGATCCATTCCCGAGAGGGTGTGAGTGTTGTCATTTCCATCCGCCCTTAACTTAGAAGGGAATCCAAATAAAAAAATATGCGGAATAACTAGATCCCGAAGATCTTTACACCATAGAAAGTAAATAATTTTAACTACATGTTAGATAATTACCTCGGTGAATGATGTTCACCAGTGAAGTACAAAACACGATGAAGCTTCAGAACTCTTTGTAGAGATTTCTCGAAAAAATACTCGAAACTCGATTCTCTCTCTTCGCTATCCCTGAGAAGCTTTCGAATCTATTATTGGCCTTTGAAGAACAAAGAGATTAACAAGATGATGAAGAAGACTTTCTATCTCTCAAAATCCTTAAGGTTCAAAACCCTAGCCTTCAAAATCTTTTAAGAGTCTCCCTTATAGCTCACGAAAATTGGGAGAGTTCTCTCTCTTGCTCACGAAAATTTTGAGGAAAGATAATAATTCTCTTGAACCCCACGGTTTGGGTGTTGGGTATATATATATGTGGATCTTATCCACATCTTAATCATTATCCTTATCATTATCTAATAATGATAGTTATCCCTAAGAGTTTCTAAATAATGATAACTCTTATCATTAATTAAACTCCTAATTTATCTATAAGAAGTTAATTATAACAAACCTTCTAATTTGAGATTCTTTTTCCTAAAAGGACTTCTTAATTAATGAGATGTAACTAACTTCCTAGAATCTAGGGATACTAACCAACTCCCTAACTATTAGGGATATAATCAAATCCCTAAACAATCGGGATTCTAATCAAATTAGAAACACCTCAAAGGTGAGCTAGGAGTCGGCGTGAAAGAGAGGGTAGTCTTGAGCATCAAGTTAATAAGGGTAATCCTTATCTCTTTGTTTCTTGTCTTCCAAGAAAGGCATCTAATCTCATTAGACAATGACTAATTAATTAATAAATATCTACTAACCAAAAATCCCTTAAGCATAGGAAACTAAAAGTGAGCGCCCACCTTAGGGAGACTATCCCATGGGCTTGGGCCCACCAATAAGGTCCATTTTTATGGTCTTTTATGGATATGAGTCAAACTCATATCATCTTACATTTGGTTAATTAAATAATAATAATTATTATCATTTAATTTAGATTAACATTTAATCTAAACCATAGATTAATATTTAATCCATTAATATAGATTAACATTTAATCTATTATTTTGAGCTTGTATTTCTTTTATGAATATTTCCACAGATTGCTCTGAGACATTCTAACTCTGGCTTATCCGATGTTATCTCATTGACCCTTTAATAGGAATGATACCGGAATTGCAAGTGACGTGAGATATCTATGTTGCAATTGAATCTCAGTGTAAGAACATAAACCAATAAAGGATCCCACCACATGAACTTATGCATTCGATTGATCCTTCCAAAAACATTATCTCTAATAGACCTTCGAGATTAATATACTATCTAACTCATAGACTATTGTAGATCATCCGGATTTCCAAGATATTTTATTAAGCCATGAGAAACTATTTCTCGTGTAAACCATTTTGAGAAATACTTTTATTAAGTATAATATATTTTATTAAAATATATTTCAAACTTATTTGATTTCAAAATCACATGCGCGGGATTTAAGCTTAATCGACTGTCTTATCCGGAACTTGGATAATCTTTCAATTTAATGAGCATGGACTTATTGTTTTAAATTCATCATGACTCGAACAACTTTTTGATTATCCAACTGTCACTGTATCGTAGTCCCTCAGGTAGAAAGTACTTAGGTGCAATCAAAACAGTCAGATTACTGCTCAGTTATAAATAAACTCATCAGATCTAAAGATCATCAAAATTGTTCAATGTGAATGAAAAACCAACTATCTGATAGTATGTTTATGCAAGAGGTCTCTCATTGCTTGCAATCAATCAGTGTACATTTAAGCACCATATGCTAATGTGTAGTCTCCACTACAATAGTTTAAAATAAAACTACATCTCAATCATTTAGAATATCGATCTTAGCATTGTGACAGTCATATAAGTGAAGTGTTCAGCTTCACCCATAGCTGTGACTCTATAAGATATAAGGAACTGGAAAGTTATATCTGTCTGTGATAGTCTAAAACCTATTATATAGTTTTCCTACAATATATCCTAGGGACCTTGATCGATATCTCATATCGTATAGATCATCTCACGATCTTGGTCAATTACCCATATGAATTTACAATAAATAAAGAAGATGTCTTTATTAATCTAATCAATAAGAATCTTACGATCTAAATTACTTTTCAGCGCATAATGTTTAACAAGAACATATACTTACCTACTAACCCCAGCCTAACCGTATGTCAATCAGCCGAAAAAAATAAATTAAGGGTATTTGGAAACTACAAATAGAAAAGAATTATAATTCTGTTTAATAGAATTTATATGTAATTCTTAAAATGCCCCCATCACAAACATATTTTGAGGAGCTTCCATTATCTCTTGAACTACAGCTCTTGTTGATATTTAGACCGGTTAAAGATATAGTCCCTTATAATTAACATTTTATTACTTAATAACATAAACAAACTTAATTTCATAAATCATAATTGATATGCAAGCTTAAGAATAATAATATGTATTATAAATAAAAAAAATCGTGTTTTTATACTAATACAAATATAGATAGTAGGTGCTACAATTAATTATGTATACAATATTTTTTTTCTTTTTTTGTTAGGCTAGTGCACATGTTTGTACAACACGTCTCACGCATAAATTTAAATAAGTAAAGTCTAAGAAAATATCAAAAGCATTTTGGCACAACATTAAAAAACAGCAAATATATATTTATCTAATATAAGTTGATACAAAACTTTCTTTTTCAAATGAGAGGGACTTTTTCTTCATATTTTTTTACTCCGTTTCGTCCTTCCTTGAGCAATGGCTCTAAACATCTTACCTCAATCACTTAAAAGGAGAACCCTTGAAACGAAGAATGAACATACATGGTACTAATGGAAGAGATTTCATACACGTGTACAATTTGTCGTTTTTGTAAATTACATAATAGAATTGGGTTATTATGACAATTCATCAAATTCCATATAATAAATTTTTGTCATTAGTTTCTTAAATAGGAAATTACCAAAATAAGCAGATCCAGTTTATTGTCCAGCGCTCAAATAGTAATCATAATATACGTTTTTGACTTTATAACGCTGAATTCGTAGGAGACAAGATACGCACCACGCGTATTATCTCTTTCCTGTTTTATGATCTCTCCTACTAATTAGATTTCTTTGTTGCTTGTTACTTCAGAAAAAGAAATAGCGTTTTAAATTAGGAAAATTATTCTAGGGGTGTGTAGGTCATGCCAAAACGCCCAAAGGCTTAATTTAACAAGCTACTCAAATATCTTATAGCCATTTTTTGGAACACCAATAACCAACTTTGGTAAGCCGAAACCTGTTTTTTTGTAAGAGTCGTATTCTTCTCCAGTTGTAACCGGTTCTGCCAAAACCGGTTAGGTCCCTGAGGTGGCCACATGTCCATGTTGACACCTCTTAACTATGGTTAAGATTCACTCACCCCTAAAGTTCACCCACCTATTCTTGGTTTTTAGAAAAAAATAGTAATAAATTATGTTAACCGTGGTTAAAATTTACCAAATCCTAGGGTTAATTTTTAAAAAATATTTTTTCTAAAAACCAAAGATAGGTAGGTGAACTCTAGGGATAGGTGAATTCTTAACCACGGTTAAAGGGTGTAAAAAGGGACATGGTGACCACAAGGACGTAACTGGTTTTGCCAAAAACCGGTTACAAGTGGAGAAGATCACCAGTCTTTTTGTAATGGGATGCTCCCCTATCTTGCCAGTCACTCAAAGGTTGACCCGCGGAAAAAATACCGGCCCAAGCATTTCGTTCGGTCAGATATTTGAGGAAATGAACGATGATCCAATGGTGCACACAAGAGTATGATAACTTCGGAGTGAATGTTGGCACTTGGCAGTCTCCTCACCAGCATCAGCAAGGAAATGAGTAGATGCCGACGGTATCCTCACTCGCAACAACCGGAGAGAATCCTCTCTTTACAAAATTTCTTGCTCCACGCCTGTGTAAAAAGCGTGGCAGCTCTACTCTTGTGCATTTCAAAATTGAAGATATGTAGTAGTGTGATCTCTCTTATCTTTTATGATATGATAATAGGTCGTGGGATCCATTCCTAATCGGCGATGACTTACAAGAGCTCCACTTCCCTTGCTGACTAACTAGGTAAATGATATCCACGACAAAACTGTAAAAGGGACAAGTGTTGGTTTTTAGTCGAGAGTAGGGTTGATATCCACAACAAAAAAATGAAAACAAGGGACAAGTGTTGGTTTTTGGCCAGGGCAGGGTAACTAGGTAAATGATATCAACAACAAAAATAAAAGCAAGGGACAAGTGTTGGTTTTTAGCTGAGAGTAGAATAGCAAGGTTCATGTATAAAAAGAGGACAGTTGTCCGGTGCACCTGACTCATCATCAGTCACATGGACAGCCCAAATAATTTTTTTTATATGGGATATGAAAACTATCAAACTGAAGATGCCCAGAAGCAGAGATAGGCCCACACGAACTTATAGATCTAAACCATTGAAACGGTGGAATTTTCTTATTTACTCCCCGGGATCTTCCGGAAGAGGAGCTGGTGCACATTGAAAACTTTAAATGTATATAATTTGGTGTAGGGGATTTGTACCTAATCTTTCTCCAAAAAACTTTACCCAAGTCCTAACCTCTCAAAATATACCCCATTTGGGAAAGGACTCGGTTCGAGCTACCTTTGTACTAACCTAAGTCCAAACCTAGATAAATGATTACCCCTACAAAAAAACAAAGTCACAAAATGTATCCAATTATAGTGGAAACAACATTGAGAAAAACAAGAGAGTTGTAATTATCCCAATTAGGCAACAGTTCATTGTTCTGAGTCTGGATGTTAAACCCTAATACTCATATCCCACAACCCACCCTCCACCAATCCAAAACCCACAATGCTGGTATAATCATCAAGCATGAATGGCCCTTCACCAGTCAATAACATATAAAGAACACCAAACATGAAGTAATAATGAAAAATAAAATAAAATAAAGGAGTTAGACCTGATAAGTAGTTAAACCAGGGCAATGCTGCTCTCACCACCAGGGGGCTTGCGAACCCCACCCAAGTAATCCCTGGATTCTGCCTTTCCATCAGCAAATATGTTACTGCCACTAATCTCTTTCAGCTTTGCCACACTCAGCGCCTTCTCAGCGGACCCCGGAGGAACGTCTCCCTTGAAGATGTCATTTCCCGTCAGCTCTGCAAACTTCTGGTTGTGTATCTTCTTTGCTGTCTTGACCGCCGTTTCCTCACTAAACATGATATTACTCTGACCTCCAGCAGGCTTTTAAATTGAAACCAAGTTAACAACTGAGTTAGATCTCTAAATCCGAGAGAACCAGAGAAGAAATTGAAAGCTTAGGACAGGGCAGGTGGGGAAAAGAGACTACTTCTGCTAGGACTAAAAGAAGCAAATTCCCCATGCCTGCATTGTGCAAATGGCAAAAGTGGGGGTCTTTGTAACATCTTCCTTGTCGAGAAAATCTAGCCAGCTGGATAATTATAATGATCCAGTCTAGACAATTTTTTCCCGACATTCAGCATATATTTTCTCAGGAGTTTCAAAACACCTGGATGTATGGACCATCATCTAGATGGTTAAATCGTTGGCCATACCTCCCTGTGCATGTGTCTTGCTTATACAGAGTGGTGTCAGTGAGCCGGGCTTGGAGCTGAATTTTTGTAGTTTTTAATAAGCCCGGTACGCTTACAAAAAGGTTTTAGGGCTCGCCCGTTGACACCCCTATAGAGTGCAGGACATGTGCACTGGAGGCTTCTGCATGCTCTCCAATTCTAGCTGAAGTACTCCTTTTGAGAAAGACAGTAGAAAGTTCATGAAAGAATAACAACGAGCACACCTCACACGATAAACTCACTCACGTTGGAGACTTTGACGGATGTGCGTAGAGTTCTTGGTGCAGGTTCTCCCATGTCTTTGCTTTCTTTAGACTCCAACGAGCGTGCAGTGAATGGCCGAGACGTAATTTCAGGAGGAGCGGCAAAGATGTCATGCCCGCTAAGCTCCTTGCATTTTGCGTCCGATAGCTGCTTGTTCAGCTTCGCATCAGATTCACTTTCCAATGTCCCACTTAGCTCGCGCTGCTTTGCCACTTCAGGAATAGAAGTGGGCTTCTTGGGAGAAACACTCTCTTCAGCACTAAATGAGATTTGGCTGATTCCACTAACCACTTGCTGGGAAATTCAACCATAAAATGATAAAAACACATTTTATTGCAACATAAATACCGGCATATCAGCAGATTGACATCACAATGTGCTCTTGAAGGCCCTATGATCATCATGCATTTTAAATCTACAAAGATTAAATGTATACCTGGTATACGCGTAGTCCTGTTTTGTTATTATGAGTCTGGTTGGCACTGCTAGCTTCTGGTGCACCATTTTCCCCATCACTTGCAAAGATTCCGCTGCCAGTTATCTCCTTTAATTTATAACCCGAACAAGGTTTCCTGTAAGTTAGAAAGCATACAATTTCAGCATGCCCAAGAGAAATGATAGACACATATGACCAATAACAGGTTGAGCTACTAGAAGGTGCCAAATGGGCTTTTATGGAGATAAGACTGCACTAGATCATTCAGTTGAATCAGCTCAATGCTTTACTAAAAAACACTTTCCAGAATCTTGTTTTGCTTTGAATCTTCCAATATCTGAACCAAGGAGCATGGATCTTTCAAAAGAGTCATTCCTATGAAAGGTAGATTGAACCAAACATGGGACATGGTTCCAAATTAAGAAAAATTAACTGCAAGGTTCAAAAAATTGACAATATCGGCGATACATCGCCAAAATTTATCGATATCAGTGGTCGGCAACACATCTACATGCTGTTTAAAAAAATTTACACCATATCGAGGATATATCACCGATATCATGCAATATATACTGACGTAAGTTTTTTTTTTGAGGCTTTGGCCTTTGGATATGAGAGTGAAGCCCATTGTCTCATTGCTTCACTCTATCTTATTTATATAAAATATCATTTACCATTAACTTAAGATATTTCTATATAAATAACGTTATACCCTCCATTTGAATTCAATAAAAATTATCCTAAATCCAAATTCTTGAAGAATACAATAATCAACTTTTCAGTTCAAAAACAAAAGTCTTTTTGAGAATTTCAACTTTCAAATGCTAAGATATTTCTCAAATCTTAAAATTTCATAAATTCTACCATATCAAAACATTATTAAAACCCAAAAGTCCAGTGAAAAGTCTCATATTTTAGTCTTCAAAAAAAATTTCATCTACAAGGTCAAAAAGTCAACTAAAAGTTCAACAGAAACAGACTTTACATTCAAGCTAAAAAAAAAATTAAGTATATTGAGTACCCTACTTTAAAAAAAACTCCCAAATTTAAATTCCAAAAAAATCATATAGATATATTTTTGGGTATGAGCCATATGAATATGTGTATGGGGGTAGAACCTTATCTAGCAGTGTCAGTGACAATTGTACTCTCAAGAACATAGTTATGCACAACCAGAGGGCTAATATTCATATGGATATGTTTTTGTGTATGAGTCACATCAATATGGGTATAGAGGTATACAAACTTATTTGCCAGTGTCGGTGGCAGTCGAGCCTTTGAGTAACTTCTTTTGGTTTTGATTGTAGTTCTTGAAGTGAGTTGAATTATTATTATGTATGTTTGTATTGTTATTAATCTTATGAATTATAAATTTATGATTGATTAACAAAATGAATGAAACATTTTATGTAAGTTATATATAATTTAAGAAAATAAATCAATCATACATTGTGTCATCAATGCACATCTTTGCCCCCTTCCCATTATATCTCTTATGTAAATTGTTGTTTTATTAAATGTTTTTATTCTCAAAGGTATATTAACATTTATTTTAACGAAGTTTCAGTGCAAAATTCCAAGTTTGTGCCCACTTTTTTTGCAAAAATCACCGATAAACAATATATCTGGCGATATATCTCTAATGTCTTTTTTCTGCGGCTCGACATGTCAAGCGATATCAACATTTAGAACCTTGATTATCTGTGGGCAAAAGGTGAATCTACAAAGAGTAGATCAACTAACAATAATAGGTCAGTTGAACACAAGCTGGTAAGCTCTACAAGCTACAGCTTGGGCTTCACACAGAAAATGTAGACATCAGAGAGATGTTTACTCCAGTTTTCCAGGATGCGTACCAATTGATGTATCATTTCTACTTGAGCAATGAAATACTGGTACCTTTTTCTAAGCACAAATGCTTTTGTGCACTACATCAGTCAACAACATAATATCGTAGCGTTGTTTCACGAGAACTAAAACTAGCATGGTGAACTAAATTGGCAATTGATTAATTAAATGGATATATATATATCTTTACTATTATAATGGGAGAGGGAGGCGTAGCCCGAATTTTCTGAAATTCCTAAATTACCTTTATATGAAACAAAAATTTAATTTAATATTTTACTTTAATTCTCAAACTACCCTCATCTATCTATTTAAAGAATAGAATCACATTCAATCGCGATTGAACTTGGGGAGAGTTCAATCGCACCCTAGTGAGTAGTGCAAACTCGTTGGGAAGACCAGAGAGAATTTGAGTTGAGTTGTATCCCGGAGATAGAGCTGCCACGTGTCATGGCTTTAATTCTTCACCTCGATCACGACCGTGCGGCACTCGATAACTTGACCCTTCAAGACCAAGTAAGCCTTACCACACTAGCAACTCAAGAAGAAGGATGGAAGAACACAAACACTTGGAGAATGCTTGAACACACTTAGATTACTCACAAGTTCTTGGATGGGTTACAAATGAGGGGCCATCCCCTATTTATAGGACCTAAGGGAGGGTTCTAGAGTTCTAGAACCCCATCTCTCTAGAAGCTTCTCCCACCTCCTCTTTAGGAGAGTCAGTGTAGTCAAGGCGTCTAGGCGATGCCTAGGCGATTAGCCCCGGCTAGGCGAGGCGTTGCCTAGGCGACGCCTAGGCGTGGCCTAGGCGATAAATTTAATATAAATATATATATATATCACGTATATATATAACATAAAAAAGATCAAAACTCCACACCCACATTCCACAAAAACATAAAATAAAAAGTCTATTACAAGCATTCATCACATAACCAAAGACATGTTAACATAGTGGAGTATTAAACACTTCAAAATCTGGGCAAAATACCCAAATTTGTGTCATCCATATATAATATTAGGCAGAGCCCCCTATAATATTAGTGAAAAAAATTGATATTTTTAGTGAAAAAAACGATTTAGAATTTTATTACTACTTCATTACATGTTTTTATATTTTTATTTATTTATTGGGAAATTTTGGATTTCTTTTAAGCAAAAAAAAAAATTTTATAGGATCGCCCGCCTAGAGGGGCGCCTAGGCGACGCCTTGACTACACTGAGGAGAGTTCTAGAAAGTTTCTACACCCTTCTCTATACTCTCTACACAATTATATACAAGCCTCCTACATTATAAATACAGGACTCCTATACTGTATATACATGCTATCTATACTGTGCATGCCCACTTGCACAGTCTAAGTGAGTGGGCATGACACACGTCTTTTGCACATGGGAGGCTTCGACAATCTTCAAGAAAGACTCAATTGTAGCGCCTCTCAATGAAGCGATTCTCAACCTTAATTAAATAAATAATTAATTGCTTAATTATCTATTATTATTTTTTTGTCTGTGTTTGCTAAGTGGCTATGTGTGCAGGGATTTAGCCCAATCACACCAACACATCAAACCCTTGCTTATCCACCAAAAGAGAATATAAAAAGAGACACTCATATAGAATGAAGAACTGAAGCTGGATAGAGGAAAGCGGCAATGCATCTACTTCAAGTGAACTGCTTTTACCTGACGTTAAGTATTTCCCAAACATCCGGCAAGGATCCTAGGCATTGTAACAATCACACTATTGCATGCATCCTATTTATTATTATACTATAGAAATAAGGCTTCGTGGCATCCCGCTTTGATCTCCATTTTAAGATTTGTGATGCCATGTCATCACTTAGTGGGAGCCACAATGACAAACACACTCTCTTAATCACTTCCCTTCCCAAAAAGTATTTTCGTATCATCCTCTCTCACTTGTCTCTCTCAACTAAAAGCATACTTATTTCCAAAGAATCTATTTTCTAAGAGTTTTTTTCATTTCCAAAAAAAGAAGCACAACTCTTCCTTCCCAATCTCTCTTATTCAGCTCTCCAACGAAGAGCCACACCTATCCAAGTCCTCTCCCTCCTAGCATTTGTTGATTTTGTATGTTGTCTCTTTGGAACATTGCCCTACTCAGTTTACCTTCAGCGTTGCTAACAAGCAAGTACGTAAATGATTTTTGCCATTAAAACACTCTTCAAGCTTTTCTGTATCTTCAGCATTTCTTTACAGGAAACAATGGCTGAGCCCAAGACCAAACACAATTGACAGCTCAGGTACTTACTCACTACCCTTTTTATTGAATGGCCGATATGCCCTCAAACGTTTATGCATTCATTTGTTCACTTTCCTCTTGCCCTAACTGTAGAGTTTACTCTCACTCATCTCCCAAATCATTTTAGATTTTATGTGAATTTTAAGTAGCATCTTCTTGTGTTAGCAACCTGGAAGCGCTTGGAATATGTGAGGAACACCTTCTTCGAAAACAACCAAGAAGCAAGTACGCTGAATGTGAGGAACATCTTCTTGGAAGATGACCAAGAGCTCTTCGAGGAGTGGTTGATTAGATTTCAAGAAGGCAAATCCAAAGAGAGGGAGACACGGGAGAAGCAGGAATCAACCTGAAAGAGCTTGGAAGATGTAGCAGTCTCTATGGCAGTTAGAAGCAAGGCTGTTGTCGGCTCCAGGCTTTTCTCCTCTCTTGCTATTGCTACCAACACAAATCCAGGAGCTACTGTAGGTATTGTATAAGTTATCTTCACTAGGATTACCAAAAAAACAAAAAACAAAAGCAGAGTTATCTTCACCAGATATCCTTGTCCAATGCAGGATGGGACACCCAATGGTGGGAGTCTAGGTACCCATGGGTGCCCTTCCCTCGGTTCTTGCACATAATATACTACACCTACAGAATGAGGAGGAAGGTTGGGTTTTAACAGTACAATCAACCATGAATAAAGTTCAAGTCTCCTGGTCATTTGTGTGGTATCTATTAGTTTCATTTTTATTACACACCTGTGCATCACATGGGGTCTTTGCTAGTAGACAACTATATAATATCGAAGTTAAAAGCTATTTTCTAGGGAAAGACATGACAGAATGCATTGAAAGACGTCATAGATCTATTGCAGGAATTTCTGAAGATGAACTTTAGAGTTTTAGCAAATGAAGAGGCAAACCAGGCATCACTGATCATCACACTCTATTTCCAAGGGGGGATTACCGCGACAAATTGAGGACATTCTGGATTATTTTATTATTTCTCATTCTATTATTTTATGACCTGGAATGGTATCCCTAACACAGTAACTACCATCAGAGTGACAAAATTCATTTGCAGTCCCAATTAGTCTTCTCTTTTTTAGCAGCATAAGCATGCATAAATACCTACACTTGCTCTTTGGGATCACCAAATTCAGTTGAGAAGAGAAAACAAAACTCACAAAGCTAAACCTTGATCCACATGCAGTCTAGATAGGCTAGACTAATCAATTAGCATAAAATCCCAATACTTTTGCAATTGAACAAAGTATTGAACAAAAGGAAAAGAATTGGGGAATGAGAAAAACAAAGGCATAAAATACTAAACATTTTTTCTTCTGAAAACCGAGAAATTTTAGGAAAATCCTTCGAAAACAGAACAAGTTGCATGGATCCGTCAAGCTGGCCGCTGGAGCACCCCAGTGCAATTATCTAGTCTTTTCTGCCCATCGCTTAAATCATTTGGAAAGAGAGATAACCCTGGGTGTTCGATGATGTATCTCCTTTGTCGGCTATTGTATGTAGGCAGATTAGACATCACATTTTATCTTGGTGCTCTATTCATACAAAGGATGATGATTTGGGTGATCTCCCTTCGTGAGACTGTGTTCTAATATACTAATATAGTCAGGGAGTGATATTTATAGCAGGATAGAGAATTTTGCTTATTACTGGTACCTGTTGAGTTCACTCGCCTGTGCATTCCGTGTGTTTGACTTCCTTGTTTTCATTTTGCTTAATATATCCCTCTGATTATTGATATTGAAAAGAAAAGGGAACAAGTGCAAGAGAAAAAAATTATAAGACGGAGGAAGGCAATTAAAGAACAAGGATGACAGAGTGGAAACTCAATAATGTCCACTTAAGATGCTAGGTCCAAGATCCAAGAAAGCTAAAAGACCTTTAAAAAAATTAACAAATTACTTAGGCTTTATCCTTTTGAAGTTTGAACCATTAAGATTCGGATCAAATAACTATAAAAACAGTAATAATAGCCACATATACTAAAACAGTGATACTTGGGTTAATAAGGTAACATGTTGTATTGCGAGCGTATAAAGTTCTTATCAGACAACACAGACAGATATTTATCTTTTATCTATCATATTTATCCATGTCACAGGATCCGGAATTAGAAGCAAAAATTCTTTAGTGAAATAATCCAAACAATTTAGCCCATTATGACATGTACAGTCATCAGTGTTAGGTCAAGGGAAGAGAAACCATTCGAGATAGATCACAAACAATGTAAAGCTATCATTGGGAGATCAGACTTCAAAGGAAGAAATTGTCATTGAAAATATTCTTAAATATTTTGATATTAGTTTTCTAGCTGGACTCCGCTCTTGGATTTCATTATAAATATTAAAAACGCCGGTGTAATATTAACATCAAGGAGAAGGTTCTCAATGCAATAATTATTGTACTATCCTACAAGTTAAGAATGCGTGAACAAAAGTGGCCACAAAAGTTTTTTTTTGGTAACGGAGAGCGTCCCAGACTCCCAAACCCTTTGAGGCAAGGACTAGTCCCTTCGGGTGTCCGTACCGACCCACTCGAATTTTCCATACGGACACCAGGGTAAGTCGAGGAGTGGGAGTTGAACACACAACCAAAGGGAGCAAACTAGGAAGCTAGCCAACTGCACCAACCCTTGGTGGGTGTGGCCAAAAAAGTTGGTCAGGATAATCCAAGGGATGCCCTTTCAATGAGAATGTTGGCACAATGAACCCATGAACAGTTGGAAGTTATGACCTATATGAGCCACTAAGGTGGAAAAGAATCGTTATAGTTACCAAGTACGGGTACAGGTATAATATGGCAATGATCCGTTTAGGAAATATAGGTGTTATACGGAAAAAACATGGCAAAAGTATAGGAAATTTTTTTTTAAAAATTAATAATTATAAATAAATAAAAATCATGATATTAACTACTAACAATCATATAATACAGAATATGTGTTTAACACGGTAAAAGTATAGCAAAAATATGTGTATTATACACGTTTGATACATAATTCGTGTATTTAACGAGTTTTATACAGCGATACACGTATAATACGTAACACGACAAAAGTATGTTGTTTTAAATGGCTACCCCTCCCCCCTAAAAGTATTATACGGGTACTATACAGGTGTAATACGGGTGTTTGGTAACTATGGTGCAAACACCAAAGGATATAAAGAGAAGACAAAAAGAATATTAAGTTTTTTGAACTTCATAGACCATCAATGGCCTAGTAACTTAAATTATGATTTTGTAAAATCCAAAAGTAAGTGCAAGTTGAAGGCTCGAGAAAGACAAGCGACAACCGAAAAGAACATAGATGGAAGTAATGAGAAAAGATTTAAGTCACACAACTTCACAAAAGATATGGGCATAGATATAGAGGAATGGCACAGGGAATTGTGCAACCAACCTCAAATAGTTGGGATGAGGCTTGGATGATGACGATGTACAGCCCAATGTAAGAATGATTTGGTAAATGGACATACTTAAGGTTCTTCTCAATTTCCCTAGCCTTCGAAAATGTTACAATGAAAAAACTAAAAGGCATGAAAGATTCAAAATTGGTATGTTGCAAAACATGGGTACTCCATATTAGAGGTTAATTGAGTGAAAGAATTACAGGGAGTGAGTAGAAAAAGTAAATCATTTATTTAGGGTTGTAATCAGATGCTAGTGAGATGAAAAGGCCAACTTTAATTCATAACTAGAGCTTCCTCTGAAATTCTAGGAAAAGAAGAAAAAGTAGCCCAACTTTAAAGGTAATACATTTCACCTATAGTATGTTGCAAAACATGGGTCCGCCCTATTAGAGGATAATTCAGTAAAAGAACCACAGGGAATGAGGAGAAACAGTAGATCATTTTTTTAGGGCTGTAATCAGACGTTAGTTAGATGAAAAGCCCAATTTTAATTCATAACTAGAGCTTCCTCTGAAATTTTAGGAAAAGAGGAAAGGTAGCCAGACTTCAAAGATATGACATTTCACTTAACTACAATGCAAACTGAATATAAAAACATATTAATTCTTAAAGATAACCCCCCCCCCCCCCCCCCAAAAAAAAAAAAAAACACTACTCAAAGGAATTAACAGGACATTCCTCAGAATCATTAAATGATACAAAAGAAAAACTTTATTTTCGAGCATAAGAAACTATTATTCTCTCAAATACTGTTAAATTACAAGGAAAAGTTTTAAAAAATGAGGTCAATGCTTACAGAGAAAGTGCGATCACAGTTCAAACATATATAAGGACTAAACACACTGATCTGGCAATTTTTTTTTGATCTGGCAATTATTTACAAGGTAAGTTTGACGCATTTCTATTTTAACAAATAGAAGGTTAGATCAAAATTCAAATCTAGAGAGAGGCCGGGAATAACAAATTTCTATTTCATTCTTTCAAATCGAAGCACCAAATAAGTAGATCAATAACAAATCAATAAGCAGATCAACATTCCAGGAAGTATGGAACAAGAAAATATTGAAAATGAAAATGTATCAGCAGATCCACGGATTTCAGAGAGAGAGAGAGAGTAATCAGACAAATGAGAAAACCGTGAGCAATGCAGACAAAAAAAGGACCAAAAAACAAAACAAATCTTCCGTACCACCTCGTCCAATAATAGCATTTATTGCCATACATAGACGATCCAGAACTAAAGAAAACACGAAATCGGTAACGAGAAAAAGAAACCCTAGATTTCAAGAAGAAACTCAACCAGATCTAACCTTTTCAGCAAACTCTCAGCCTCTTCATCAGTAACCTGACCTCCAAAAACCACCTTACTAATCCCGCCGGAAGGCTAAAAATTTCCAAAAAGAGAAAACCACAATTCACCACAAAACATAAGCACCTCAAAAAAATCCACCATTTCTAGTCGGAAAAACACCTACCTGGTGCGTACGAATCGCCGTACGTGAACCCGAAATTGCGGAATTGGTCGCCGGAGAATCGACCTGAGGATTTTCAGACCATGTGAGCAGATCTGCTGTAGACGTGTGAGGCTTTCTCACAGGAGTAGCTCTCTCCATTTTTCAAGGAAATGAAGAAATCACTCTGGAGATTTCTCTCTCTCTCTCTCTCTCTCTCTCTCTCTTCAAGCACAGAAAGAGAAAATCTGGATCTCTGGAAATGACGACGCTATCCTCTCTTTGTTTGCTTACCAGTCACCCTTACTCCTACGACTGGTCTTTATTTAAACGCAAGAGGATACCGTCATCCTAAATTTGAATTTTGTTTCGCCTCGCTTTCTTTTAAAGGGAATCAGATACACCAAACAAACCGCCAGCTGTCTGTTTTAGAAAGAGATTGACCAGTTTCGGTTCTTTTCAATTCAAGTTGGGGGTCCTTTCAAATTAATTAACAAGATCGGATCACAGCCGATCGCCGATTGAACTCAGGGTTAGTTCAATCGCATCCACAGGTCAACACGTGGCCTGTTAACCGCCATAAACTGTGGTTAAAATTCTCTTAGGGTTCAATAATCTAACCTTAATTTTTTGATGAAAAAAATATTTAATTCTGGTTAAGAATTTTTAACCCTTCAAGTTAATATTTTTTTTTCAAAAATCTAAGGTTTTAGTAAATCTTAACCGCAATTAATAAGAGTTCAAGGGGACACGTGTTGACATATGGGTGCGATTGAACTCTCCCTAGTTCAATCGCGATTGAGTGTGATCCGATCTCTAAATGAAGACATGAAATCATCTCTTGCACAAAAGTCAGAGTAGGGGTCGTTTCCGGCCTTTTCGCTTCGCACAACTCTGGCACTTTAATTTTAACTGATTAAGAAACCTTAACCCTGAGATTATATTCTCATTTAAATTTTAAGAATAATTTTTTAAAAAACATTAAAAAGTTCCATTTCCTCGTAAAAGCCTGAAGGATTTGGATTGCTGAGACTTAAATCTTGGTACTTTACACTCTGTCATGATTTGTTAAGAAACTTTGGAAATGTTTCTAACAAATTTAATTTTTACCATTAAGAGATTTCAAATCTTATCAATTTTATGAGATTTGAATTATTTTCACTGCATTTGAAGTCTTAGGCGGGACTATAACCCAAAAGATGAAAAGCTTTATACATTTAATTCTCAAAAAATAATGCATATTGTCATGTCCGCTCGTCTGCTAAGACTTATAAAGTGGTTCTCAGTAAAAAGACCCTTAGGATCCGCTCGTTTGCTAAGACTTATAAAATTTGGCACTTTGTGCTTTATAAGAAATTTGAGTCACAGTGGTTTTTCAAAAAACTAATTCTTATCATCATAAGATTTCAAGTGTTATTGTAATTTTTAAATGGGATTTGAAATCATACATTCGTTACATATTAAGTCTTATGGGAATTGCAATTCGAGATAAAAAACATGATATATGTAGTTCTCAAAAGAAAATGCATAAACCCACAAGGGTGTAGCCCAATGGTAATTTGGACAAACTGTAAACCTAGAGGTCTCGATTTCGATTCACTGGCTCCTCTCAATAATGGCTGCATGGGGTGGGGGTATTCCCTATGTTAGCCCGTGGGACTAGTCTGAGCTTTCAAGGCTCAAGATATCCACGGTATCAAAAAAAAATGCATATTGTCCAATAACAAAACTTGCAAAGCGCTGGACTTATAAGTCTTAACACACGAAAGGACCTTTAATGGAAAATAATCCCCTCCTCAAGGCAAGGAGGGGAAAATGTGTCTCGCACCCTTTTTTTGTGTCATGTGTCCTCATTTAACTCTCTTTAATTGTGGTTAGGATTTACTAATATTTATGATTAAAGCATCTAGTCTTGGTTTTTAGAAGAAAAATTAATCACGAGACTTAAAACTTATTAACCATAGTTCAAGGTCAATTAAAGGGCTTTGTGAGGATCCTCGGCCCGAGGAGAGGATTAGTGTTCTTGTTTAATAACTAAAATAACAAAGAAGTTTATAGTATGGGTCTTGCTTGGTTTGCTAAATAAACATTGGAACATTATAGTTACAAAGGGTCATTTGAAATTTATTCTAGTGATTCTCTTATTCTAAAAAAGAATCAATTCTTAAAAAATAATATTCTTGTAATCAATAATGTGTTGAGAATGCCAATCAAAATCAATTATGAATAACATAAACAACTTAATTATGTTTGGATTAAAAAAAATATTGTTTTTCTTGACTCACATTAAGTGTATGTTTGGTTGTTGAGAAAATACTTGAAAACTTGGAAAAGAAAAGAAAATTTTGGATTTTAATATAATTTTTTGTTGTGTTTTGTCCAATTTTCTTTTCTTTTATCTCTTTTCACTTATTTTCTCGACAACCAAACATAAGGTAAAGTTATTTGAAACTATTCAATAGTTTTGACAAGGTTAGCAAACAAAGTCCCTAATGAGTATATACATATCTTCTGGAGACCCACCCTTATTTCAGTTTTGTATTGAAAATTCAGCATTCATCTTTCTTAGACTACTTAATAGTAAAAGAAAACATATCCAAACCTATGAAAGTTCAATAATTTTTCTCAAAAGCTCTCAGTTTATTTGTATAATGTAGTTGAACATTACCAACCCTGACATAAGATGCACCCTAAAATACCCTTACTTAATCTAATTGGTCTAGGACTAGAATGTCTCCATGAAGATGATTCTAACCGGTTTTAAATTTATTACTCAATTCAATAAATTTGTTAGACTAATCCATCTAGGGGACACTTTAAACTTAGAATAATTCAAACTGTAAATCTTATTTAAATAACTATTTCTTTTTCTTTGGAATATTAAAAAAAATAGTATCATGTTTGAGCTTTTGAATTGTATAAAATTTGGTTCCATAAAGTTGCCTACCTTGTTCCTTTTAAACTTCGAATAATTCAAACTGTAAATCTTATTTAAATAACTACTTCTTTTTCTTTGGAATATTAAAAAAAATAGTATCACGTTTGAGCTTTTGAATTGTATATGTAAAAATTTGGTTCCATAAAGTTGCCTACCTTGTTCCTTAAAAAACTACAATCATCTAATGATTAACAAGAAAAAAAATTAGAATTCAAATAAATACTTGATAGAGAAAGTAAAAAATACAAAGTAGGAGAGAGAAGAGAGACAGGTGACGCATGAGATAGAGGAGAGAGACAGGCAACAAATGAGAGAGAGAGAGAGAGGAGTCTTTCCTGCTTGCTGGAGAAGATGACTGAAATTGTTTTTCCTTTACAAGTTTCTTAGACAAAGAGAGAGACACTATGCAACTAGTCATTTTTTAAGTGTTTCATATTTAATTTTGATAAACAACTTTATTTTGTTTCATAAATGTGTTGAACGTAACATATTTCTTAAAATTGTGTTGTGAAAACATGTTCAAACGTATTTTGATTATTTTTCT
Source organism: Tetracentron sinense (assembly GCA_015143295.1). Lineage (NCBI taxonomy): Eukaryota > Viridiplantae > Streptophyta > Magnoliopsida > Trochodendrales > Trochodendraceae > Tetracentron > Tetracentron sinense. The sequence goes on from CM026556.1 coordinate 29,512,309, forward strand.
TTGGAATATTAAAAAAAGTAGTATTACGTTTGAGCTTTTGAATTGTGTATGCAAAAGTTTGGTTCCATAAAGTTGCCTACCTTAAACAAGGATGGAGGAATATAAATTGCCAACCTTGTTCCTTAAACAACTAAAATCATCTAATGATTAACAAGAAAAAAAATAAGAATGCAAATACATACTTGATAGAGAAAGTAAAAATACAAAGTAGGGGAGAGACGGGAGAGAGAAGAGAGAGAGGAGACGCATGAGATAGAGGAGAGAGACGGGTGACAAATGAGCGAGAGAGAGAAGGAGTCTTTTGTGCTTGCTGGATAAGATGACTGAAAGTTTTTTTCCTTTACAAGTTTCTTAGACAAAGAGAGACACACTATGCAACTAGTCATTTTTAAAGTGTTTATCATATTTAATTTTGAGAAACTACTTTATTTTGTTCCATAAATGTGTTGAAAGTAACATATTTCTTAAAATTGTGTTGTGAAAACATGTTAAACATATTTTGATCATTTTGTTCTCATAGAGTGAAGAAAGTTACTCAACACAATGCCAAACAACCCCTAAAGTACCCCTATACAATCCTAATTAGTTTTTGAGGAATGCTATCCATACTATGATTGTTTCAAAATTATATCTTACAACTAATTAAAGCAATAACTTTTTATTTCTTTAAAGTCGATTCTTCAACCAGTTCTAGAAGTATCTAATAATAGACAACTCGTTTTGCTTCATAAGTGGTAGTTGTTGGATTTTGGTTCGAATTAGGCAAAACCCCAAAGGGGCAACCGATCGCCCACAAGGGGGATTGATCGCCGGCGGGCGATAGATCGCCCCTAGTGGGGATCGATCGCCCAGAGCGCCTTTGTTTATAGATTTTCTTCGGGAAATTACTATTTTAAGTGTATTATGTTTTGGAAAACCCCTATTCCGATTGGGAGACTTTCTATTAGTCTAAGTCTCTTGTTTAAACCTATAATTAAGAGATTATGGGAATAGGGTTTGTATCTAAGGATCAAGGGAATGCTTTTGCATTGGGAGTGGAAGATAATAGAAAGGGTTAGAGCATACTAGAGCTTGGGAAATGTTTAAGAGATGATAGATAAGGATTCTTCTTTGAGTTTTCATAGAGAAGGTGAGTTGAATGCTTTTGTACTGGTTCTTCAAGGTTTCTGTAAATAAAGAAGTGATCGAATCTTAACCCGTAGACGTAGGCAGGTTGTTGCCGAACCACGTATATCTCTTGTGTTCCTTTGTGTGTGTGTGTTGGTTTTTTCTTTTCCATCTTATTATTTCTATTGATGTTTTTCCCACAACAAGCTAGCATTCTTATAAGTTTTCTCTTTAATTTGATTGGGAGCTTCATCATTCAATTTAGCAAAGTTTGCATATCGATCCAACACTCCTTTTCATTTGGATTTGGGACATGTAATGAAGAGCAGAGTAAGACATCAGCACTGAGCAAGGTTCTTTGGAAAATACTTAATGGACCGCTCATTACGGTCCTCCTTGGCCCACGCCCCTTTCTAACACCCATTAATTGCCAACACACCTAAACACAAAATATCATGATAATTTAGAAGAGGAGTACTAGCCTTACTCTCAGGCATTTCCTACTCTCAACCTTCACCAACTACCTATCCCTGTTTAGTGAGAGAGACGGCTAAAGCACACTCTCTCACTAAAAAAAAGGATAGGTAGTTGATGGAGGGTGAGAGTAGAAAAGGCATGAGAGTGAGGCTAACACTCCTCTAATTTTGAATCACAAAAAGGACGTATTGGAGCAAGCAGGCATGGTGCATGGGACCAATCACTTATTTTTTCTGGTCATGCCAGCCGACCCTTTGGGACAAGGCACTCATAAAGAAATAGTACACTATTAGTGGGAGCATCATCAAGGTAATTCGAACTTTGAACCCAAAATAGTACCAAGCTTTGAAGCAACCAGTACTTGTAATGCGACTATAATCTGTCACCCTAATCGCTCTCTTTAAAGAGATGGGTATGGCATTTCTGTTTTGGTGGCTCATAAAAAGTGGTCAATATCATTTATCTCGGATTAGTTTTAATAGGGGAATGGGATGGTGCTTTAGCTACGATATTATGAGAAAACTTCTATTAATCTATTAAGAATTTCCTCATTTTAAAGAATTAACTTAACTACTGAAGAATTTCCTCTTGAGGCACACCTTCCCATCGTGCATCAGAAATTAAGATCAATTGATCATGTTTGTAGAGTGAAGTTCATGCTAAGAGATTGAATTATATTACATTTATAAATTAAATATAAAAATGATAAAAGGCTGCTTGAAGATCTAATACCTATTATTATTTCACTATGAAAAATGAAGTACATGTAAGCAATGATGGGCACAAAAGAAAAAATACTAAGGACACTTTATACTCGAGCAAACTAAGACCTCACAAGCCCAAAGTACAACGAAACAAAGTTTCACCAAGAAGTAAATTCAAATAAATTAGACTTTTGGGGGCATTTGATAAAACTTAAAGTAAAGGTTTAATTACTTATTTTACTAAATTAAGCTCTTATTTAATAATAAGACTATTTGATACTATGCGAGTGATGTCAAAATATTTTAGCAATAAATGATTTTACTATTAGACATCTCCCAAGATAAGGACTCTCTCACGATCAGGACCTACATCTCTCAAGATAAAGCTTTATCCTCTATTTTGTATCGATGTTATCAATTGAATGTAACAACTGAAAGTGTTTATAATATAATACGAAGAGAACCCATCAAAGTGTCTTCAGATTTATTTGTTATTTACCACTTATTTAATAAGCCATCTAAAGCTACTTTTTGGAAAATAACTTATTTTGCTTATATGGATAATGTCGATTTTCGGATCATTCTATCATTATAATTAGCTTTTAATTTTTAGAGTTTAACTAGAAAGCACTTAAATATATAGAGCTTGTAGATTATTGTCAGCCAACCATAATTTTATGTGCCCATCATGGCCGATTCACATACTTCTCAAGCTGTCTCAAGCTATCTATTTTGCATTTCGTTGTTCTAGCCACTTGAGCGCATGATTTAACATCTCGTTCACATGAAGATGACCATTGTGATTATTAATGAGATCAACAATTTGTTACGATCCCTGGCTGATTGTATACGAGCTTAGATTTCTACTCCTTAACTACCCTAGGGCTTTTTAGAGTTTTGGTTAGGTTCATAACAAATGGTATCAGAGCTGGTACTACGTTTCGAGTTCGAGTCTCGAAAATAGCAACCTAGGGAAAGGGCTACATGGACACCATGGGCCAGAGTGAGAGCCATCATAGGGAAATGACTACCTGAATGTTACGTCATCATAGGGAAATGACTACCTGAATGTTACAGGCTATTAAAAAAGAGAGACCAGAATGATCAGTCATTACAAAATGGGCCACCATGGACGTTGGCTATGGAACATGATGGTATGTTATGATCCCCGATTGTGTTTAAGTCTAGCTTTCCACTCCTTAATTACCCTAAGGCCTTTTGGAGTAGTGGTTAGGTTCATAATGCAATTTAAACCTATTTAAACCTTAATGAATGTTTACCAATCAGTATGGTTGGGCCGAATACATTTTCAAATTGCTTGTGTATGAGTTACTTTTACAGTTAAGTAACATTAAATTATCTCAGGGCAAATGTCTAAATCAGATAGCAACCATTCATGAGAAGTACATGAGTGTGTAAAGGATATTAAGATAGTGGCAGTCCTTAACCTGAAGGCCTTTTGGAGTAGTGGTTAGGTTCATAATGCAATTTAAACCTACTTAAACCTTAATGAATGTTTACCAATCAGTATGGTTGGGCCGAATACATTTTCAAATTGCTTGTGTATGAGTTACTTTTACAATTAAGTAACATTAAATTATCTCTGGGCAAATGTCTAAATCAGATAGCAACATTCATGAGAAATACATGAGTGTGTAAAGGATATTAAGATAGTGGCAGGCTCTTTCCGGCCCATCATTTTTGTATATGTCCAAAGGAATCAAATTTATGTAGCTCATTACCCCCACAATCAATGCAACTTAACTTGGAATATACAAAATAATAATTACTACTATTATAATTATTGTTATGACAAAGGAATGTTAATTAAGAAGCTAAGAGGCAGTCTTTTCTAATCCCATGTTTAGGAGTTCTCTATATTTTATTTATCTTAATTATATTATCAAAATGGTGTCAACCAAATCCCAAGCAATACTGAGAAGGGTTGGGCTAGTGGCATTGAGAAGCGGAGGTCTTGAGTTCGAGACCCTTCCCCTTGTTGGCCACCCTTCAGGCTTTATCCCGACTTTCCTAGTTGTGTAGTATAAGGGACTTAGTCAGGTGCTCTAAGAGGCCTGAATACCCTCGCTCCAAAAAAAAAAAAAAAAACTGAGAAGTGTGAGGTGTCTACCATTAATCACTTCATAATACTGAACTGAGTAGGAGAAGGAGGTGATGTAAGCATCAATTTTATTCCGGGGTAAGTAGAGAGCCGCCTTCGATGCAAATATATTAGTAACTAAACATCATTTTCTTTAACTTCAGATCCCCTAATTTAGGCTTTAATAGAGGTGAAACCCAAATGAAACAATTGTTAGGGTCCATCTGCGCCCGTTCTTTTTCTTTTTTGCCCCACATAGGGATTTAAATATTAGCTGTTAGTGTTAGTGGGACAGTGAGTCTTAATATTACGTTACCGTAAAAAAATTCTACTAATGGTTATGAGTTCCTCTTAATAGGATTGAACCAACATGGCCAGATCTCCTCCTAAAGTCCAAATAAGTGGCACGCTTTATGATCTTGGGATTTTTTTGGGATTGGTAACTAAAGATTGGTAAATATATTAGTAACTAAACATCATTTTCTTCAACTTCAGATCCCCTAATTTAGGCTTTAATAGATGTGTGTCTTGGAGACGAATGGCGAAACCCAAATGAGACAATTGTTAGAGTCCATCAAGCCCATTCTTTTTCTGTTTTTGCCCCCCACATGGGGCTTGAATATCATTTATTAGTTGTTAGTGTTAGTGGGACAGTGAGTCTTAATGTTACGTTATCATAAAAAATTCTATCAAAGGTTGCAAGTTCCTCTCAATAGGATTGAACCAACATGGCCACATCTCCTCCTAAAGTCATAATAAGTAGCACGCCTTATGTTGCAATTTGGCCATAGAAAGGTGGCTGAAGTTTGTCACAGTTAAGGTTGTCAATGGATCGGGCTCGGGCCTGAGCTTTGGTGAATTTTGAAAAGACCCAGCCTCTTTATAAGAGGTTTTTGAGGCCTAAAATTGGACCATTGACACCCGATCACAGTCCAGAGTGCCTATTGTTTGAGACTCTTTAGAGTGTAGGCTTGAGGTTAGCATGTGCTTAAAAAGTTCCATAACCAGTCATCCTATGGGATTTTTTCTTTGAGCAATAGTTCGCTCCAAGGGTCAGGAGAGAATTATTGCTTTTCGTTCTCACAAAGCAGCCCCTTCAACTGCCATGAACTCAGATTAAGTTTTTTGACCCTATGGTTAAAAATTCATATTTTAATTTTTTTAAACTAAGAGTAGATGGGTGAACCCTAAGAGTGAGTAAATCTTAACAACAGTTAAGAGCATTCCTAGGAGCCTCAAATGGCTAAAACTCAGCAAAATAAAGATTTGGGTTTGGTGAGTGTACAGTACTCACCAAGTTTGGTGAGTTGTTGTACACTCACCAAAGCTAAAATTTCTCTTTCCCTCCTTTTTTTGTGGGCCCATACAAATAATAAAATTAAGGTTTCTCTCTCCTTTCCTTTATTATGGTCCCACACAAACAATAAAATAATGTTTCTTTTCCTTCCTTTTTCGTTTTCCAACACAAATAATAAAATATTGTTTCTCTTTTTTTTTTTGTAAAATGGTGAGGCTGTTGGGAGTGTTTTAAAAAAAGGGCTCACCAAAATGACTTTTTGTGAGTTTTGGCTATTTTGGTGAGTAAAATTTGGTGAGACTGCTAGGAATGCTCTAAGAAAGTTAAAAGGGGGACGTGCCAAAAAAACAGAAGAGCCGAGATGCACCGTCTCGTCACCAACGAAGGAGATGATTATTTTCCTAGGCCGCATTACTACTAATGAAAGCAGGGGACGGGGAGGCCTACGTGGCAGTCCCGGAGTGATTTTAGGAGGTTGGGACCAGATCTAAAGAGTTTTTTTGGCTATCACGTCTATTAATTTCCCTACTCATACCTGCTGGTACCTGTTGATTTCCTTTTAACTCTTATCTTCACAATGGGGAAGATTGGAACGCCACGCCTGTTCTCTGAAATCAACAGACGTGTACGTCACACCTGTTCTTTGAAATCAACAGACCTTTGCACCTGTTCAGTGGCATTTGTAAATGGTAACCAATCCTTGAAGGGTTATGACTCTTTGAAGAGAGGATACATGACTACCTTAAAGAAGCCTGCTAAAGCAGTTGTTTTAAGTACTTTCAGGTCATAATCTGTCTTGAGCATTATTCTTATAGCTCTCTGCTCTCACAGAACAGCTACTTAACCGGCGAGGGCTACCCTTCCAGCTCAATTTCACCTCCCCCTGGTACCGAAGGGAGTTTTGGAGCTTCCATTTGAGTTTGTTTTTGACAAAAGGAGGTTCCCGCTTTGAAGCGAAGGAGCGGAGCTTGTTTATGGCTCCGGCTTGGAGAGCTAAGCAGCGGGGGGGTTCGGGGGGTCCTCCCCCTGATACGAAGCTCTCCTTTTAAGAGAAAAACCTCCTCCCCCTCCTACTAGAGCTATAGCTCTAAAAAGAAGGGGCGAAGATTGATCTGATGCATCCCTCCAGTTGATACCTGTTGAGAATTGGCCACAACTACTATATAAACAGGACAAGTATGTGCTGATTCTATTCTTTTTAAGGCTTCCACCGCATCTAGCAGCACGGCATCATATGCCCACCTCTCAGGTTTCTTTCTTCTTCTTCTTCTTTTCTTTTTTTTCTTGTTTTTTTTTTAATGGTACCTACGTTTGATTTTTTTTTCTGTTATTATATAGAACATTCTTTTTCTTCTTATCATTTGTTATTCTTATTGAAGGACAACTCTTCTACAGGAAAAAACCGTTCACCTATTAGAATTTTTTTTTAGTATACTTTTTTTAATCGGGAACAAGTTTTTTATATATATTACTGTGGGTTCTTAATGGCAAAATCTGGGAATACTACCCAATATCTTTCTTTCGACTCTTCACGCATCTCCGGACTTTCCAAATGTATAGCCAATGTGATTTGTTTATATTCACCCTACTTGAAATACGAACCACACGTGATTTTTTTTATATATAATACATCAAAACATGTAAAACTAAGTTTCAGAAATGAGTAGCTCTCAGTTTGAAGCGGCTTAGACTGAACGAGTACCCCAAAGCTGTCCCAGAATAGCCCCGCCAGTGGCCATGACTATTTTGAGTTGGATTTGTCCAGGAATTTGGAGGCATTTGACAAATTTTGTTCTTCAAGATCTAATCAATGATTATCTACGTGACAAATTGATATGTGCATGCGGGGAATGCTCACCGCTAGATGACTGCTTTAGATGGATTAGATTTTAGGTCCACTTGATAGATGAACGTTTGAACTTGGTGGGAACCATATTTACGTACCTTGCCTACACCATGTATTTGTTTCTACTTATTTGCTTCATTCCCCCTCTTCGATTTCTTTTTTCACTTTTTCCCAAGGGCTGTAATGAGCCGGGATCATCTTTTTCGTACTGTTTGAAGGGATTCATTATGGAACGTAACATGATGTGCTCCCGCCCGCCATTACAAATTGCAGAAACAATGTATCGGCATCTGTGCTATGAATTTGTTCTCTTCTTTAATTTATTCACTTAGTTTTGAAATACAAAAGATGACTAAAAATTTTGTTGTCACTTAAAATACAATTAGCCGTTTTACTATCACATTCATTCCAACCTTTCAATACTATGGTCTTTCTTAGGTCTGAAGTTAAACATGGATTCTTGGCCTGGAAAAGTGAAACTTGGTTTTGTATAGAAATGGGTTATACGTGAAGTCTCTGCTATAAAGACATAGGGTGTGAATGAGATTGGGCATCTCAATTTTTTTTCCCCGGGGAATAGATAGAGAAGCGAATACCATTTTTCATTGGTTCATGTCCCCTTTTTAACATTCACTAATAGGCGGACCCATGGATTCCAATTGAAACCTAGCAATGTGGGACTGAAGGTGGGGGCCATTGGTACTCGGGTGGTAGGTGCCTGCTATGGGCAGGCTTAAATCTGGACGCCAACCCGTTAACCCAGGGCCAGTGCCTAGGGGGCTGTGACGACACTCCGGAGCCCCATTTTTTTCCAAAAAAAAAAAGTCATCTCAAACGTCTACAAATCATGGTCATAAATCATCAGACCATGCTGCGTTTGGGTATGAAACACAGAGATCGAATCACAGCCAATTGCGATTGAATTCGGGAGAGTTCAATCGCTCCCACAAGTCAACACATGTCCCCTTTAACTCCTATTAACTATGGTTAAGATTGTCTAACCCTTAGTGTTCAGTATTCTAACCTTCGTTTTTTTTAAAAAAATATTTAACTCTAGTTAAGAATTTGAACTCTCAGGGTTAATATTTTTCTAATATGTTTTTCAAAAAACTAAGGCTAGATCATTGAACACTAAGGATTAGGGAATCTTAACCATGGTTAATAGGAGTTAAAGGGGACACGTCTTGACTTGTGGGAGCGATTGAACTCTCCCTGAATTCAATCACGATTGGCTGTGATTCGATCTCAAAACACAAGGTAGCCCACATGTGGTTGGGTCTAAACTCAATGAACAAGTAATGATCGGATCAGCTCAAACCATTCCATTACTTTATTTACAAAAGTCTACTGAGGCCTTGTTCTCTACCGACTAAGCTAGAAGGGTTATCCATTGTAAATACGGGTGTTTTATCAACTAGAATTTTCCACGCTATGGTTTGTTGAAAATGTTAGTAATTATTGATGGATTTGTAAAGAATGATCGGTTACAAAATATTCTAAGTGTAGTGATGTGGTTCCACACTTTCTTTCTTTTTTCACAACTAGCTACATGGGTCATCTCATTCGTATGTTTCGTATCATACTGGTATTGTTTCTCCTTAACTATTCCTTTGTCTCGTGATTATACCCTATTAAATAATTAAATAACATAATATAAAAAATATTTTTTTTCTTAAAGTTGAGGAAGCAATAAATTACACTCCTCACCCAATGACTATTCAATTAAATAATATGGTATTTTTTTTTTCAAAAGTCCTGAATTATCCCTCTTGACTATGATCTCTTAAATAATAAAACAGCATAGTATAAAAGAATTTTGTTTTCCTCAATAGTCCAAGGGGGACAACAACCCCTCATGCTTCCATGGCTATGCCCTATTAAACTATATTTTTAAAAAAAAAGTTTAGGTGACAGCTGCACCAAAGCCCACGGTTGTCTTATTTTTTAAAGTTGAGGAGGCATGTGCCCCCCTGCTCCTTTCCTGCCTATGCTCTATAAATCATAATTTATTCATTTATTTTGGTTAATTAAACTAATTACCCCTTAAGTTTGGGGTTGTTCCCTAAATACCCAAGTTTTAAAAACCTTTCTCTTAATGCCCCTACATGCATGCGAGATGTTGGCACATGCGAACTTTTTTCATTTTGGACCATTTTATCCAAATCATTTGGCGGAAAGACATTTGTGTATCAACCATTGAGCTCCCTTTGTTCCTTCTCAACAATGGAGCTTACTTCGTTGATTGAGAAGAGTCTTCCAACGTTTTATTATCTACCATTTCAACTAAGATTTCCACAATAGAGCCACGTTCTACTAAACTAGTAACCACGATTGTGAGAAAACGTCATTTAACCGAATAAAAACACTCAGTTTTGGATTAATATTATTACATGTATGATTAACTTAAAGAAAAAGTTTATAATCATTGCATTTATGATTTTAAACTTAAAATTCTATGTTAGATTGATATTTCATTTTTTATGGTTTGCAGTCAACAAGTCAGATTGATATTTCATATCGATACTAGTTGTGTTCCACGGTTGAAGACGATGTGCATCAATATGTATGGATTCCTAGTGTATCGACCACGTGTAACGGTATGTATCGATATGAGTTTTAAGCAGGTGAATCGACAGCATGTATCAACCGGTATCTATCACGCACACAAAAACTTCATAAAAACTCTTCTTTTTTTTTGATATTTCATCTTTTTTCAAGAATACTTCTATTCAATTTGTACTAGAACACTCATTAAATGAGAAATGAAATGAAGAGCTTCGTAAGATAGCAAGATGAGGAGAGTTTCTCCGATCTCATGTACGTATGTAAATTCCTCTTTTTCTCTTCTTTCTTCTTTCACAACTAGAACAAACCTTTTTTAAAAGTGTATGTGGTAGTGGAGAGGTGTTTAGGACTTTTTATAAATAAAGAATTATGGGAAAGTAGTCATTAGCCTCTTGTGGGAATGGTTTTAAAAGTTGGGTAGTTTGAGAACATACCCAAACTTGGGCAATAAGGAAAAACCCAATTTCAAAAGTTTAGGGAGGCATGTGCTACCCTAGCTCTGCTGACTAAAGTACAACTGTCAAAGGGCTGGGCAGGACCAGATTCTTATGAGGCCTAGCCCTAACCCTAACCCTAACCCTAACCTTGGGAGGGCTTGATCAAGCTACGCCCAAACCATATTTTTAAGGGTGGACCAAAAAAAAAACTTTTCTAAGTCAGAATGTGGCGGGGCTTTTTTTTTTAATTCCCGCGGGGACCTGACATGAAATCCTCCACCTTTATCTAGGATTAGGATGCAACACAGAGAGCCACTCCACAGAATTATTTAATTATCTATATCATCTTTCAATATATCTAACTTTAACATATCTAAGTGAATTTAAAACAAGCTGAACATATAATATCAACAGGTAGCAAATAAATTTATAACTAAACATAGCCTTTCAAAACTACAAAGTATTTTTTTTTATTATCTTCGAATCAACTTCTCAAATGAAATTGCTCTATGAATGCACTGCACACAGCACTTCTGTTTTACAACTCATACCGCTTATATAAGAAAATGGGATATTAATCTTTATAATCCCATCAAATATCAGCTGTTTCTTTATATAGCAGCACCTTTTGAAGAAAAATTCAGTGACTTTCATCATTTTATATTATAAGAGAAAATAACAAGAAAAAGGAGGTGGTATAAAGACTCCCATCAAAACAAATTGGAATTGGTGTAGAACAAATAAGAAAATTCAATAAGGAAATACTAGGCCCTAGGGTTAATGGAACAGGGTACTCCAATGCTTTAAAAATGTATAACTCACCTATAGAAGGTCTAGAGGCTTGCGAAGCAGTGGGGAAAAGGAATTGCACCTTCTCTCTCTCTCTCCCTCTCTCTCTCTCTACAATAATAATAAAGGTTGCAAGATTGCATTGAAGGTGGTTTGTGAGAGACTGAATTATGGTACTTGGTAGGAAAGGAAGCTTGTAGTGCTTATCATCTCTATCTCCTAGTAATTCCCATCTGGAATGAATCATCTCTAAACATATTTGTTCATAAAAGACATGTTTATTCACTTAAGGATCCTTGTTGCATTTTCGAATTTCAAATACTTTAACAATATATATAAAATAAGACAATCTGAGATCCTTATCTGATGAGTTCTATATGTGATCTTATATCTACTCCGGCTTGTTAATGTCTCTAATATTGTTATCGACCGTTTAATGTCTGTGCTTGGACACAAAATGTCCATCCTTAATCACAATAGAGAAAAGACTGTTGTTGAATAGCATATTGTTGCAGTGATGAAGGCTAAATCATAGGTAAAAAAAAATAATGATTAAATTGCCAAATAACAAACTCATTATCCTGGTGAAAGTCTATTTTGTAAACTTGAACTAGTTAGCAACTAAACCGGCCTTTAAAAGAATATTTGCCAAGCTTAGTACTTTGGTGCTGATATGAACACTAACATGAACATAGCATGCTTCCAAGCAGCCAAGATTAACAGTCAAGCCCAAGACTACCACTTTCATGAAGTTTTGGCGAAAAAACATTAAGAAGAGAAAAACAAAAGAGAAGTAAATTGATTCACACAGAGAATAAAGTTACAGAGTATAAAGTTAAAATCCCTGAGGGGTTTTATATACACAAGTGCTTAAAGCACTCTTTTATCAGGTCCTCACTCTCAATTTCATTGCTCTTCTCGCAACTAAATTTCAATACAATGAAGAAAATGATAAAAGGAAAAAAATACTTAAAACAAGTTTTATTTCTAAACACAAGGACAAAAGGAAATGTTTCTCTTCAAACTTACACTTAAAATTGAGCAAGGCACGTTTATTTCTGTAAGCTTAAAGAAGGCTGTGGAATCACCCAATCCAGATTCATGTTTTTCACTCTGCATCATTGTAACCTATGAAGCTGACCCCAATCATCTAGAAGTCAAGTTTCATCTTCGGCAAGCTGCACACTGTATCCATGCATTACATCTGTATCAAATCAAGAATTTAAAACATGAATCAATTGGGCAGTAAGCATAAATAAGCATTGTAAAGAAGCACCAAATAAGCTTATAATTGGACCTGTAATCCAGAAAACAGAATAGAACAGAAAACAATGAGTTGGATTCGAGGCGTTAGAAGCTACTGTCTTTAAACCTTAATTCATCCTCGCACAGTTCAGCAAAAGGGACCAACAAACAAGGTTCCGTGATACAACGGACACAACTCTGATGTTATATAACGAGTTCAATATGCTGTATTTAATTCGTTCCAGAACACTGTTTATCTTCTTCAAGAATCTCAGAACAGAGATTACAGAAAGAGATAAGAGAGAGAGATTGGATCAAAGTGTCCCTTTGAAGGATTACCAAAAGGGAAGAGACATCATAACAGTAAAAACAGTTGGTCTCTTTTAAAAAATGGTTTGGACTTCTTTTAAAACTTTTAAATGAAAATGACCAAAAAGTAATATTGCAGAATTACTAATAACCCAACCCGACCCAACCCAGCCTGACTTGGCCCGGCGCACATGTGTGTGGTTTGGACATAATAAAGTCACAAGGAAGATAGGAAGATAGGTAATAAATTCTCAAGTAGCCCAAGCATTCTTTCAACTCTACTACTTATATACAAGAGAACATTTTACTAAAAATCTGATGTGCAACACATAAAAACACAAGATTTTAAAATATTCAACATTCTCTCACTATTTACAAAAACAACTCAATTTGAGCAGCATACTACAAGAATTCATATTTCAGTGAATGGTGTCTTCCAGACTTTAACCATCATTTAAGTATTTGTATATCAAGTCAAAGTTCACCAGTGTTTTCAGTGACCTTAGTATTGAACTGCTTACTAGGAGTCTCAACGAGCCGAGCCGAGCTGAGCCGAGCTGAGCTGACCTGGGCACTGCTCGGGCTCGGCTCGTTGGAATTTTACAGATGCTCAAGCTCGGCTCGGCTCGGCTCGTTCACGAATCGTTGAGTTCAAGCTCGGCTCGATAAATTTTTTTTTTTTAAATACATTGATAAGCACTAAATTCAATTAAAAAAAATTAAAAGGGCATTTTTTTTTTGGGGATGTCATGTGACTCAAGTGAAAGCTTGAGTTAAAACTTAAACAAAAATAATTATGTTAATGTATACTAAATATATTTTACCAAAAAAAGGGTATACTAAATATATAATATAAATTTATCTTTTAAAGGGTATTATTATAAAATTAATCGAGTCGAGCCGAGCCGAGCTGAGCCACCTCAACTCGTTTATTTTTCGAGCTCACTTTTAAGGCTCAGCTCGGCTCAATGAGCCCAAAGTAAAAGCTCAAGCTCGGTTTATTTCGAGTCGAGCCGAGCTGGCTCGGCTCATTGATACCCCTACTGCTTACACTTGTTGAAGACTTGATATACACATACATTTCTAAAATGACATGTATTCATTTACGTTAGTGTTTTTATGCCCATCAGCCCATGTGCTTTAATACTGATTTTTGTGAGTATTTGATGAAATAACAGTCTTTCTTACTTTAGAAGCGGCCAAACTTCCACACCTACATAGGTAAATCTATTAGAAGTGTTATTGTAACTAGAACCCTTCAACCTTTAGTTATAGATCTATTAAGAGTCATTGCTCATCGTCTCCTTTGTCATTACAATTTTAAAGTGTAGGTCAGTACACTTTATATAATATATTTATAACATGTTTTTTTCATTGAACTTAATTAATATTTCTGCTATAAGTGATACCTTTGAGTTAATATATATATATATATATATTGGTAAGAACTTAATAACTTATAAGACACTTAATGTCTTGTACACTCCATTCCAACTCAAGCCCTTTGTAAGCAGATCCGCCAAATTTTGTAAAGACCTAATACTTAAAACAAAGATTACTTAGGCCCCATTTGGTTGCACTTCCGTTTTCTGTTTTTAAAAACAAAAATTTGGAAATTTTTACACAAAACATATTTGGTAAACATGTTTTTGTTTTTTGTTTTTAAAAATTAGTAGTAAAATTTTTGAAAATCAAGGTAACAGAAAAAAAAACAAAAACAGAACCACTATGCACCACTACTCTAACACCATCATTACTCCACCACCACCACCACTCACCACCCATCACCCCCACCCACCACCCAACCATCAGTCACCACCACCACGACAACCACTCCACCACCATCAACGCCACCAACACCACTCAACCACCACACCCATCACCACCACTCCACCACTCACAACCACTCACCACCACAACCAACACCACTCAACCACCACCAGCATCACCACCACCACCACCACAACCAACGCCACTCAACCACCACCCATCACCACCACTCCACCACCCACCACCACCACCACCACTCACCACTCCACCACCACTCACTACCACTCACCACCACCACCACAACCACTCCACCACCAACGCCACCAACACCACTCAACCACCACCACCACCCATCACCACCACTCCACCACCCACCACCCACCACCCACCACCACCACCACCCATCACCACCACTCCACCACCCACCACCACCACCACCCACCACCACCCCACCACCACTCACCACCATCACCACCACAACCACTCCACCACCAACGCCACCAACACCACTCAACCACCACCATCAACACCACCACCACCACCACCACTCACCATCACTATGGATTGGAATTGCTTACTCATTATTATTTTCATCATATTTCCCAAACGCGTTTTTTTAAAAAAAAAAAAAAAACAAGTAACAGTTTGTAATGCCAAACATATTTTCTACTTAAAAAATTTGAAAACAGAAACTTATTTTCAGTTTTAAAAAACAGAAAAACGGAAGTGTATCCAAACGGCCCCTTAGTTTTTGAGTAATTCTCTTGCATAAATATGCCTTAAACCAATATGCCTAGATTTTCCATTAGTTGTCTTACAATAGGTCTTTATTAGTGTGGCTTCACTATCACAGTACATAGACAATAACAGTAATGGTTTTACTATTAATGGAATTAACATTAAATTCCTTAACCACTCTGCCTCTTTGCGACAAGCCGCTAATGCAACAAATTATATTTCCATAATGGAATCATGCAAATTTGCTTCCCTGATCCCCAAGAGATCGTGGTTCTACCCATGGTGGAAATCAACCTGCTTGTGGATTTAAAATCTGTTGAAACCAACATCACAATAGCCTTCTAACACAATAGGATAACCAATAAAATGAAATCCAAGCATATGGAATTCTTTATCTAAATATACAAATTAATGCATTCCAATGTGCATCCCAGATTACATGTAAACCTACTTAATTTTCCCATAAAATATGATATGTTCGGTCTTGTACAATACATGACATACATTAAGCTACCAATTTGAAAAGCATACTTAAGCTGTGAAATACATCTACCTTCATTCTTAACCAACTTTACATTAGTATCATAAATTGTAGAAGCATGTGCCATATCAAAATAATTATAATTTTTAAGTATTCTACAATAATAAGATTGAGATAAAATAATTCCATTACCATTTCTCAATATTTTAATTTCTAAAAGTATATATGCATCTCCCATATCTTTAATATAAAAAACTGAACTTAAAAAACTTTTAGTTTCTAACAATATATACATATCAGTTCCAGAAAGCAATAAAGTCATCCACATAAAGACATAATAATTCCTTTATTAATATGGAATTTACTGTATGCATATTTATCATATTTGTAGACTACAAAAACAAATCCAATAATAACTTCATTAAATATATTATGCCATTGCGCGAGCATGTGTGTGTTTTTGTGGTTTGGGCATAATAAAGTCACAAGGGACATAGGTGGATATGTAATAAATTCCAACGCCACTTGAAGGTCCAAGCCTTCTTCAAACTCTACTACTTACATTCACGAGAACATTTTACTAAAATTCGATGTATAACTATTCAAAACACATAAGAAGCCACATTCTCAAAAACACAAGATTTTAAAATATCCAACACTTGTGAAGGTATTGCCTTTGAACATGTAACGCAAAATGCATACATTTACAATGTAGAAGATCAAAAAAAGTTTTAATTTTGTAACCATGGTATAACTCTTTTTTTTTTTTTTGGTTAAATAGTATAACTCATTCAGTTCATATAAAGTGTTGACTGCCATCAACTATTTGTCTAGGTACCTTGAATCTTGATAATTGATAACCCACTAAATATTTATAGTTTTACAATGCATACAATGTAACTGCTATTTGAAGCTGGAAAAGCTGAAATAGAAAAAGGAAAACTGCAACACCCTTAATGAGGGGAGAATGTGATTAAAGTAACAGCTTCGCCAAACAGCGGACAGGTAGCATATTGAAGAATAGAGGATGAAGGGATGAAACCAATCTAACAGTTTAATGTGTAACAAAACATCCATTGAATAGTCTGCCTTGATAATATTTTCAAACCTGACCTTCACAGGAAAATTTGAACCAAGAATATTTCTATTACTCTTCCTGAACCCACTTCAGGCAAATTTAAAAGCTTCACAGCATACAAAGCTGCGATGCTCTCTTCATTTTCATATATGCATAGCATTATCATGAAGTTTGTACTTTTACAAGATGAGGTCATTCAGGCAGTGAGTATTTTGGACATGGATTGTTGATGATCTAAAACAGGTTAACCTGGTGGATTCATAATATATTCACAGAAATTTCTGGGTGCAATGATTGTCTGTATTATCAAATGGCAGTCAAGGGTCCAATCCAGTTTACCACCCTTACCTCTATAAAAAAAACCCCACAATCATCCAACTAAACATAAACATAAAAATGAAACCAAAGAATGCTTTTGGTGAAAGTCATGGTCTGGTTTAGATATCTTCATCACAACATTTTATGCACATTCTGAACAAAAGATAAGGATGACAGTCCACACACCCAAAAACTTAGAATGAGAACTAAGGATTTTTCAACGGCCGATGAAAAAGAAAAATATGGATTAAATTGCTTCTATTTGAAGAAAAGAAAAGCACCCATAAAAATTTGGGGCATAAAAATTCAAACCCATAAATCTTATCTATAACCAAAAATAAGAGCTGAAATAGCGGGAAGGAACAAGCTGTGAGAACCGAGATTTTAACCCCCATTCCCAATCAGGAGTGAACCCAATGAGGAATAGCGATATACAGTGATTTAAGGAAAGTCGTCACCTATCTAATTCTGAGGAAATAAGTCCCTGAAATTGTTGGATAAGACATGGTCTGGAAGTCAGAGGTAAGGGTAAGGGATTCAGTTAAGTTAGGGGAATGAGTTAGGCACCCTAAACTCGCATCCAAAGATGGTTGGTTACCTACTCCCTAAGTCTGAATCAAAGTGGGGAAACCATAAAAGAAGCTTTAAATTTGATTAATATGTTGAGCAATGTGATATGAACAATAATATACATGTAATGAGATGGACAAGATAGATACAGAATAGGGATTTTATCCTAGGGGAGCTTAACCCGATCAGGGTTACCTACGTATCCACGATCAGTGAAATCAAGCCACACATAGTTCTAGGAGGTTGTTGATGGTTTGAGTTGATTTGTTTGCATGGAGGTGATTGATGGTTTTCGCTCATATTTAAGGAGCGAAAGGGCATTTTAAGCTCATGTTGAGGAGTGATGGGGCAGTTTATGCTCGTGCCGAGGAGCATTAGGACAATATTAGCTCATGCCTAGGAGCAGTAGAGTTCATAACAGGGTTTTGATAGGGTACACCTGAACCGGGATTCAGGCAGGGGTTCAACTAGGATTTAACTGGGGTTGAGTTTGAACTAGGGTTTAGACAAAGGTGCGGCTAGGGTTTAGCTAAGATTTTACTAGGGCAGGCTCGAACCGGGATTCGGGCGGAGTTTCAGCTGGGGTTGAGTTTGAAGTGGGGTTCGGACAAAGGTGCGGCTAGGGTTTAGCTAGGGTTAAGCTTGAACCAAGATTCAGGTAGGGATTCGACTAGGGTAGGCTAGGTTTGAACCGAAGTTCGGGCAGAGGTTCGACTAGGATAGGCTAAGTTTTGAACAATGATTTGAGCAGAGGTTCGACTAGAGTGGGTTAGGTTTGAACCGAAGTTCGGACAAAGGTTCGACTAGGTTGGACAAACAGTCTAAGCAAAATAAAGCAACTTTAAAAGTATTATAAAAGTAATTTAAACTACTAAAAGACAAAGCAAAAGACAGGGTTTGAAGAAAAGTTACCTTCCGGGAAATCTGAAAAGATATCTGAAAAGAGATCCCGAGAATGAACTCTTCGCAATCGACTTTCCCAGGAATCCAAACGCTACAAGAAGTTTTGAAATAGGAAAGGGAGAGAGAGAGAAGGAATGAGTGAAAAATGAGGAAGGGAGAAGGGGTATTTATAGTTTTTGAAAACATGGAGGCGCTACTTCTAGTAGCACCCATATGGATAAAACCTCTAAAAAAGCAAGGCGGTGGGAACAGTGAGGCGGCAAAAGGGTGCAAACAGGGGTGAGCGTACTTCAAGTAGCGCCCCCCTGAGATTTTTCCAAAATGCGCATAGTAAGGCAGTTTGTCCGATCAAAAAGGAAAAAATGTAATTAAATGGGGGCGAGTAGCGCCCAGATTGAGAGCTGCAAAAAAATATTTTTTATTTTATTGTGTCTTATATGCTTGCGCTAGATGTCACACTCCAATTAACCGAAAACCCAGTTTTCTGTTTTAAGCCCGTTTTGACCCTAGAAACAATCAAAATTGAACCCAAAAAATTGTAAAATTATTTTGGACAAAATGACAACTTTTGAACACTTTTCCAATGGTATTTTGGTCATTTTGCACCATATGGGCATTTTAGGTCATTTTTCGGCTTTAGGCCTGATTTGATCCCAAAAACAATCGAAATTGAATTAATAAAATCCAGAAAAATATTTTAGATAAAATGTGAGTTTTTCAGAACTTTTCAGGGGTATTTTGGTCATTGTTCACCACGAGGGCATTTTTTAGCTTTAGGGGCATTTCCGGAAATTGAAGCACGTGGAAAGAGAGTTCTAAAAAAGAGTTTTTAAGGGTGTAAAAAGAGACTAAAGGGGTGCAAAATTGGGGTACTTACACTTAATATAGCCAAAGATTAGAGTTGAAATAGCGGGAAGAATGAGCTTAAAACAGATATTGAATTGATGGATATGAATAAGATATTGTTTGCCAATATTATGAAATATCACCCTAAAACTACTTAGGCAACAAGATACATTAGCATGAAAATTGTTGAACTTTAGTTCAAGCATTTTTGCGCCAAATTCACATCAGCTGTACCTCCACAGTAACACAACAAACACAGACTATAGAGCAAGGACTAATCTGTTTTGAAGCTTCAGCAAGTTTACATTTTGGGAGATATCTTGCAAGCTCCCTCTTCTGCTTATGGAGCCATCTCTTGCCTGATTATCTTATATCTACGACTTGCCTTGGCATACACCTCATAAGAAAAGCTTCGTGAGACCTCTGAGCCATCAAATCTGACTGATTTATCTACAACTTGCCTTGGCATACACCTCATAAGAAAAGCTTCCTAAGCCATCAAATCTAACTCTCGCAAAGAAAATTTTAATTCTTTGAATTGTTCTTAAACTTGAAAGAGCCTATCCAGTAAACTATTCTTCAGACAGGAAGTACACTAAATTGAGTTGATCCTATGTCTCATAGACATTATATGATTAACTACCATTTTTTGGTGTTGGAAAATATTTTCTCAACATCAAGCTATTAATCACATTGCATGTACTCCATATTCTCACAGCAGATGTAACCAACCACATTGTGGTTTCCAACCCAACCCACTTAATGCATTGTTCTATGTCTGAGAGGTAACTTTGGCATTTTTCATAATCACTGCTTTCTACAATTATTAAAAAAAATGTGTATCTACTATACCTGTTTCCAGTTGAAACTTGAAACTTCAGTTGACTGAAATTACAGATGACTGGTAAAGAAAACTAATACAACTTGGTCAAAGCCAAACTGCGAAGAATCTCTGCTTCAGAATCTATTTATGGAACGATTTCAAATTCAAACGTCAACAAACACACCAACCATGAGGAACTCCATCTTGTAATTTGTATGAAGTCAAAGAACAAAGGATGTGAGGTTAAGGGCATCAATTCAGTACGGCATCGTTTGATAATTTCTGATCGACAAAGAAATGCTATACTTATTTTATTTTAATTTTCGAAAAAAAGAGGCAAATTGATCGAGAATACGATGGGCTCACAAGTGAGCCCAGGAGCGTACAATGGTATAAACTGTAAAAGTAAAACAGCAGAAGACCCAAAAGATTACAGTAGGATTAAATCCGCTATATCAAATCCCTCTCTGATTGAGCATCACTGTAACAACTAAAAACAACTGGCCAATCCTAGAACAAACTGAAGGGATGGAAGAAGAAACTCCCTTGAAAACCCTGGAGTTCCTTTCCTTCCATAAAGTCAAGGGAATGAAAAGAGGAAGAATAATAAATCTAATATTCAATCATAATATCTTCCCTCATGGGAGAATGTAATGAACTTGACAAGATTCCCTCACATGTATTCAAATCCTACAAGTGTAGGACTTCAGAATTGGTGATATTAAAAAGTCATTATATGAATAGCATCTTCAGTTACAGTAGAATTTTGATATCCATAAGTGATTCTTCTGTAAAATGATTTTTCAATTAATAGTCTGCGCATTATGATAATCATTACTGTATATATGGAATATCAGCCACGAGAAGCACCTGCATGCAGTGAACCTAAGATATTTCCAGGTCAAAGTTCTACCTAATCACTTAATTGCAACCATTTGATCTAAAACTTCCTCTGGACTGCTTGTCAAATTTATTTTGACCAGCCATCCAAAAAATTGTGATTAATCAGATGGTTGTTTCTAACACCCAACTGGGTCGACATTGACCTAAGATATCTTCTAGGCAGAGCACATCAGATGGTGAGCTCGGATGCTATGCAGCTGCACTATGTGCCTTGATATTCTTTCATGGATGGATATTACCCTTACCATCTACAATAATCGGGCTAAAGATACCAAAAATTGAAATGTTGAAATATAATACCTTTTATCGAAGGCTTCTCGTACTTATCTGTCCTTTCATTGTCATTTTTCCATTCAATATCATCCTCACCCATTTCTCCTCTTCCATCATTTCCTATGTCACTTTCACTTGCTGTCTCCCACTCAGAATCATCGGCCTCTTGGCCAAAGACGTCACCTGCATCACCCTCACAATGGACACCACCATGTTTCACAGCTGCCTCTCTAAATAACCAAGCTGCATGCATCTGCTTCTTGACTAACCGCTCAGCATAGTCAGGAACTTTATTTTGCCTCAAGGAGAGATCAGGGTCATTAGACTGAGAACACTCATTTATGAACAGAATGGCATCTAACAAGCTCTCTTTAGCCAACCCAAGCATATCATATGCCTGAGCTCTTCTCCACAGGCTCTTGGCATGACGGTTAAGAGGGTTATGAAGACACAGTGCACGTGTAGCATCACTTATGGCTGTCAAGGGTTGTTGCAATAGGAGATGGCACTGAGCTCTATTACTGTACAGCACAACTCTCTCTTTTCTGGACCTCATTGGACACAATGCCAATGCTTCAGAGTACTTTGATGCAGCCCCTGATATATTTCCAGATGAGAATAGCGAATTGCCTTCAAGCTTGACAACTAGTCCTGCTGCCTGTTTGATGTGGAGATCCTCTTTTGGCATACTCTTCTCCCATTTCAATCTCTGTCTGGAATTCAATAGTTCATCAATCAGTTCTTTTGTGCGGTTACTGAGAGAGTTACGTCCTGTCCCTTGTGACTGGACACATTCTTGAAGAACAGTAACAATAGAATCCCCAAGCTTTTTGTGATCTCCCAGACTTGAGATTTCTGACAAGTCTATAAGTGCAGGTACTGCCTTATCAATCACCTGCACAACAAACCAGCAGCATGAAATATATAATAGAATGGCCTAAAGTCAACAACCCCATGAAAGAGTCATATCATATTTAGTAATAGATAGGTTGTAGTGTAGGTATCAGTTAGTTTAGTTGGTAAAGTCTCTTGGCGTCGTACTAGAGACCTGGAATCGAATCTCACCCAGTGTTACAAATCTCGTCCTCGGGTTTTTATCGGCCGAAGTTTATCTGAATTTTTTTCAGGTATTTCTCGCCTAAATCTCGGCAATGAATAAACAAATATATTGAAATTACAAATAATAGTAATAAATATCATAAGTGATAAATTCATAAAACCAACAACATTGTGTATTTCTCATGATATTTTTAAAATCTCGGTTAAATCTCGCGATATATACGGGATAAAAAGAGAAAATTATATTTCTCGCAAGATTTTTAAATATTGCAATAAAAACAAAGTTTTAAACTTTAGCTGTCTCTCTCGGGAGATTTGTAACAGTGATCCCACCTACATCAGGGTTGGGGGGTTATGGGAGGGATTGAAATTACAAATAATAGTAATAAATATCATCAGTGATAAATACATAAAACCAACAACAATGTGAATTTCTCGTGATATTTTTAAATTCTCGGTTAAATCTCGCGATATATACGGGATAAAAAGAGAAAATTATATTTCTCGCGAGATTTTTAAATATTGCGATAAAAACAAAGTTTTAAACTTTAGATGTTTTTCTCGGGAGAAGTTGGGTATTTCTCGGGAGATTTGTAACAGTGATCCCACCTACATCAAGGTTGGGAGGTTATGGGAGGGCTATCCCTCATTGTGTGGCCCATAGGTCCATGTGGCCTCTAATGAACCAAAAAATAGATAGGTTGTAGAAACATTATCTTATGTAGTTGTCATGCTACTCTGAAAGAGTCACTTAACATGTAAGGCCACTAGGCAGTAGTGTGTTGTTTGAGTCTCTGTTTAAAGAACGGGGGTTCTTCAACAACCCCCCCCCCCCCCCCCCAAAAAAAAAAAACCCAACCCAAAAATGGAGACGGAGGGGCTATATTGGTCAGTCACAATGCATTGCCAACAATGATAAATTCCTATTAAGAAACTTAGAGACCAAATATGATGCTAAGATGGCACACAATATTTTAGCTAACCTAAATTCAACCAAAAACCACTGTTACATCTTATTCTCTTCATATCCATAGTTCCACAAATAGGAATTTCATTTTTCATGGTTCATCAAATCTGGAAGGTTTTCCTTCAACAGTTTTACTTGAGCGTTTCCATTCTTGTAGCTTTCTCAAAGGTTTAAAATTGTCATAATTAAAATGTGAATTAAGAAAAATGTGCCTCTTCCTAGCTAACTTAAGCTACGGAGGAAAACCATTGTCAAATTTTGTTAATCTAGGGTACACATGGCTACCTTTCGTTACTGCAATCTTCAGAGGTGTACACATGGCTACACCACTTGGATTTTTCCTTGGGGAAGTTGTGAAATATGTGCAGGTTGAGGAGTTCAATTTATAGGCTGTAGGCTGTGGCTTCTCCTAGACTCCTCTTTGACAGATTTGGTTGGTGTATCTACTGTTTATGGTGATAATATTGTCGTTAGTGGTAAGGAAGTTAAGCTGCCAAGAGCTAAAACTTGTTTGCATAGTCTTTTGCTATGCAAGAATTACGGATTCTTACATAATTCTTCTTGCTAACATAGGTGCTACATTTGAGGGAAGGTATTCGTTTCCTAGAGAAAGTGAGACTTACCTAACATCCATACTAGGTGTAGAATCCTCACCCCAACCCTATTACATCACGGAGATGATTTCCGGTTTGCAATTCAACGGTGGAACTCAAGTCTCAGCTTGTGTCCGGAAAACCATCCAATCCATAAAAGAAATCATTTGGAATCACTCCGACGCCAATATTTATGCCATGCTCAAAAAAAGCAACTTGAATCCTAAGGAAACAGCTCAAAAATTGTTAAACCAAGACTGATAGCTAGGAGATGAGGAAGAAACCATTGAGATATGGTTTTATAATAGGCATGGATGTGTATTATCATGATTACTGGGAAATATAAGGGTATTATAATAATTTTATGTCCTTATTATATATAATAGAATGAAGGGCAGAAAAATTCCCATGTTTTTCTCCCTCAATCTTTCTTCTTCTCTTCTCTTCTCTTCTCCTCTCTTTTTCTTCATCTATATTTTTAGGGTTTCACACTCGCTACTTAGGATCAGAGAATAAAGACAAGACATGTGTTTCTTTTCCCTTTTTTTAATGGAGTGTTCATGAACAGTACCATGAACAGTGCGTGAAGCGAAAGAGGTTTTTTACCGATAAAAAAAAGGGAGCCTTTTTGTTTTCTTTTATTGGTCTGGATGTTCTCTTTCGATTTTA
This sequence comes from Tetracentron sinense, assembly GCA_015143295.1. NCBI lineage: Eukaryota > Viridiplantae > Streptophyta > Magnoliopsida > Trochodendrales > Trochodendraceae > Tetracentron > Tetracentron sinense. Next base: position 29,537,177 of record CM026556.1, read on the forward strand.
CGATGTATTGAGTTTTGAAGACTTCAGAAAAGGTATTGCTGCCCCTACTATATTCTCCTTTGTCTTTTCTTATTTTTTCCAATAATACTAAGGAAAAAAATAGATTGTTGGACTATTGATTACATTATTTTTTTGGAGGCTGAGGTTTTGGTTTGAGTAAGAAAATGTCGACTGAAAGTGGGCCTGAATCGACTTTCAGGGTTTCTAGGAGTTCCAGTTCGATGTCTATCACAAGTGCTTATAGTGACAACCCTAGTGTGCATATCGCAACTGTGAAGTTGGATGACATTAACTTCCTTGAATGGTCTTAATCCGCTAAGATGTATATCAGTAGAAGAGGGAAGCTAGGGTACTTGAATGGTAGGGCAAAAGAGCCTATTGATGATGGGTCATACGACAAATGGGAGCAAGAGAACTGCAGGGTGATGTCATGGCTACTCAACTCTATGCGGTCACACATTAGTAGGGGGTTTCTTGTTGCTCCGTACAACAAAGGAAATTTAGGATAAACTTACCAGAGAATACTTCTCTATAGCTGTCGCACCATTCCTAGAAGTTTCCTATTGCTGTATTTTGTTTTCTTAAGTTTGAATTAAAGGTTACTTAGTTTTCCCCACATTCTAGGGCTTGGAAATTGGGAACTAATAACTTTCTAGGGTTTGATTTGATCTTCAAATGAAACTTGGGTTTTGTTAGTTGATCCCTATTCTACCTTAGAATAGATTGCTGTCAATTTTCACTCCAGACCACAATCATAGGGTTACTTGAGAAATTTCACCTTTTTAGAAAATTTCACATTTGTTCCCAATTATTCAAAATTCTAATTGACTGCCCTAGACATATCTGATTAACCTAAAATTTAGTCTAGACCTGTATCTTGGTCTCCAGAATTCAATTTTGTATTTTGGGGTTCTGAGGTATAAAATTATCAAAATACCCCTCTGAACAGATTTGCCGTATTAGGGTTTGCTAATTCTAGGTCGATCCCTTGAGGAATTCAAGACTATTGCTTCCGCACTGCATCAGTTACATGCTTTAATTCCAAATTCCCTCCATGAATTAATAACTGGCACCTTATCAATATAAATGGGCTGAAGATAAACTTAAGAGTACATGTCACGCAGTGACAATAGAACAGCAATGTAACATCCATGATATAGGCGTCTAAAAACTTTATTTATGCTTCTCAAGTTTTATATATAATTTTTCATATTTACTGATCGTGTACAGCAGAATCTTTCATCTTAACTAAGTGAAAATGAAAAGGTGCTTCCCTTGGATGTTAAAAAGGAATGTGGCACATGTGATGAAATGCAGGTCTAATAAACAAAAAAATAATAATACTAATAATAACTGATAAAAATAGGAAAAGAAGAAACAAAAAATAAGCATCATGGTACACCATACATTTAAATGATCTTCTAGAAGGAATTAAGCCTAGTATCATTACTCGGCAAGCTGACTTCCAAAGTCATAAAAAGAAAAGCAAATTCAGGAAGATGTAGAAGAATCTTACCTTATGACAAGTAGTTGGATCTTGGAGCAACCAAAGAAGACAGTCGATAGCCATATACTGCCAGTCATCTGATGAGCGGGCAATATTACAAAGTGCTTCAACAATACCGGGACAGCTAGCAAAGGGGCCCCTTCCGAGCTTATGATGACAAATTGTCCGCAACAAACCGATACCAGCTGGTGAGTTTTCATTAACAAGTCCACCCCACATTCCTGGTAGTTTTATTAAGAATTCAGGCTTGCATATAACAGAAAGAAACTCAGGCTTGAAGGCAAAACAATTAATTAGCTGAAGAGACCAGCACTGTAACTGACTAGCCCATTCCTCGGCCTTCCTAGACTCCATTTCCACACCTCCCATGCCACGTGTAAGTAGATCACAGTGATAACTACGCCTTCGATCCACATACTGATAAAAATGAGAGTAGACAATTTCTAATGAACTCATTGCCAGCTGAATGGAGAGTTCAAGTACTTCCCCGTGATTTGCCACAGCAGGAAAAGTACTGGCATATGTAGCCAAGTGTCCTAGTGCTCGTACTGCTACTCTCTGCTCCACCCAGGTTAACCTCCCTCTCAGAAGCTCAACTAAGGGAGGAATTACTCCAGCATGGACAGCACTTTCGGCAAATTCTTCCATATTCATGGTGTAAGATCCAATAATATGTGCTGCATAATATGGAATATATATATTCTGGTCGTGAGAAAGCCAGCGGCGATTCTTTAAACCTTTCCAAATAAGTGCTGTCATACATTCAAAAATTCCCAGATCGACGAACTCAGGGTCATTGGGATGCGTCATTGCAGTGTTCCAAAGGCCACTGATCGGGAGAACTTGACCATCATCATCCTGCGAAGGAAGTTCTCTGAAGAACTTCAGTATACTTGTTCTACGCTTACTTGGATTCCCTTCTTTCATGACGCAGAAGAAGCACCCTGGGTATGGACAGTCCGTCGATACTTTATCCATTTCAGATAATCAAATACTCCTCATAGAGCATCAATGCAAATCTTTCAAGGACATAAAACATCATAATTACTCATAAGATCCAAATCGGATAAATCGTTAAACTTAACTGCAAAAGTTTTTTTTTAAAAGGTCCATGGATTTGCAACAATGCCAGCTATAAACTGCATATGCTTGTTAAGCAACTAATATCAATAATCAGAAAGGTCTAGATATCTACAAAAAAATAAATTAATAATAATAATAATAAAAGGTCTAAAATTGAATTAACACATTCCTCAAACAAAACAGACTGCTTCGGCAACCACCGCATCGCTAGATCCATAAGCATATATAGAAATTCAAAAATTACTGTTGAGTCAAAAAAAAAAAATTCATAAATCTTCTATTCAAAGAATCAGCTGAACTAACCTTAATTGTATAGACAATAACACAGATAAAATTACATGAGAAATTATAATAAAGAAAAAAAAAATCCAAAACCCAAATCCATGAAGAACACAAGAACAGCCATAATAATCATCAACACATTCAAAAACAGCATCACGTGTTCCCTACATGAAGTTGATAAAAAAAAAATCCAGTTAAAATAACCCAAAAAGTCAAGAAGATCAAAACCCTAGAAAATGCTGAAATCAGTGCAAACTCTTAGACTCTCAAAACTAGAAGGACAAAACAAACAACAACAAAAATGGATGAATCAAAGCAAGAGAAGATTGTAATCTACTGAAAAAGTAATTTTCAAAAAAAAAAGATTCAACATAGAGATAGATACCTAGGAAGAATCCGGCGAGTACAGATGGCTCAGAAGAAGAAGTGCGCAGTTCACCATACAGAGAGATGTGCGCACGATAGCTTCAACCCAAGCTCAATCAAATCTACGAAATCAAAAGCATTCCTTTTTTTGTTGTTTTGATTTTAGAAAAAGGAAGTGCGTAGTATAAGGAGAGAGAGAGAGAGAGAGAGAAAGCAGTGGAGGTCGAAATACAGGCAGTGGTGTTTGTGGGGATATTCTGACAGCGGAGAAGATCTTGCAGTGGCCGCTTTGTTTGGATGCATGAATTTACATTTAATATTAAAATAAAACGCTTTAAAAATGGGGCCATCCATTTTTTGATTTTCCATTATTATTACACAAACGGTACTATTTCCTTCCTTTTATGAGTTTTGACCCCACCTTCCCACGCGCGCCTGTTTCCGTTTTCAAACGCGATCATCTCTGGGGAGAAGTCTCTGGCATTTTTTTACAGTCCGACACTTTTCCTTTTAACTCTGGTTAAGGGCACCGGATTTCCTTATGCATATGCCCGAGAATTTCACTCGGCATAGCCTCTTTAGCCCACGCGTGCAAAGGTGTTCGGAGATGGAAACCAAAACTTCTACGAATCCGGTTATCACCCCCTTCATGTTGTCATGTGTTTCTTTTGACACCCTTTAATTGTGGTTAAGATTTACCCACCCGTAGGGTTCACCTACCCATAGTTGTTTTTTTTAAAAAAATATTAAATAACTTTTTTTTAAGGTTTTTTAATCTTAAAATATTTTTTATAAAAAATTAATATTTTTTTCTAAAAACTAAGAATGGGTGGGTGAACCCTAAGAGTGGATGCATAGTAACCACAGTTAAGGGGTGTCAAAAGGCCCACATGGCAACCTCAAGGAGTTATCACCCTAGAAGATTTGGTCTCTTGGAGATATGCATTGGATTGTCTCTGGAATATTCCAAAAAAAACCCTCTCAGGCTCCAAACATCATCTGACATGTGGCGATAAAAAGGAAGAAAAATATTAAGTGTGGAGAAATCAAAAACATGGGAAGAGAATGAAATAACTTCTCCCTTTTATTATCACATGTCGGATGATCTGTTAAACACGAGACCATTTTTCTGGCCAGAGACATTCCAATGCATTGAAGATAGCATGCATCTCCACATTCCATTGGGCAGTACATGCCACCTTAACGCCTTCTAAACTTGACACATCTCTTCAACATATTAATTGTGGTTATGATTCACTCACTCTTAAGGTTCATCCTTGATTTTTAGTATATATATATATATATATATCTTGGTTATGATACTCAAGTGATTAATTTTTATTAAAAAAAACTGAGTGTAACACCTAACAGAAAGTGGAGATGCATGCTATCACACTCAAACACCTTTGCATGAGGCTATGCCTAGTGTAATACTCGGCCATCTATGATAGTAAATCTGTTGCCCCGGTTAAAAGTAAGTGATATTCCCTGGAAAAAGCCGAGACATTGTCTGCCTCTCGCTTCTGCAAGATCCGGACAAGAAGAAAACACAATTTTCTTCCGATTCAGGATTTATTTTGACCCCTACTCTTCAACTCGCCACGTGTTCCTTCAAATCATTTTAATTGTGATTAAGAATGTACTAATCCTTATAGTATTAAAAGACTTGGAATTCTCCATAGTTATAATAGGAGACTCCTTGGAATTTGATTATGCTCACGAGTCAACATGTGTACCTTTTAATATATTATCATTGATTGTGATTAAGATTCATAAGCCTTAGGATTCAATCATCTAACTTTAGTTTTTTTTTTAAAATATTAAATTTAAAAATTAAAGTTGTTAACTAGAGTAAGGGTCAAATAAAGGGTCTAAGCACTTTGTTAGTTTTGTGAATAAACAATATATATTTTCTTTTGAGAACTAGATGAATTGTGTTTTAAGTCTCGTACGTACAACTCTTATAAGATTTTAAATGCAACAAAATGAATGATTTTAAATCTCATAAAAAATAGTAAAACTTAAAATCTCGTGATAGTAAGAATTAATCTTTTTAGAAACTTTGATAAAATGACTCAAATTTTCTAACTATCACCACGGCAAAGTGTCAAGCTTTATAAGTCTCCGTAAAAGATTATACCCTACATGAACTAGTTTTTTATTAGCTCGTGCATTTTACTGTAGCAGTAGAACTAAAAGACAAGTTTAATAAAGATGAGGATTACTAACCTCATCACAAAATTTAAAAAAATTAATAATAAATATATATATATATCATTCTTAATAATAAACCAACATGCACATTGGTATCAGTGGCACTATTTTCAAGAGTTGATTTGATGGTTGAAAAGCCTACTACTTGGCCAATTAATAAATACTAACATTATTAATAGGAGTTGCGGCCCAATCATATGAATTGTACCCAAAAAATAAAAAACAAAAATGCGTTCTTGTTTCGAGTTTATTATTTTTACAACATATTAAAATAATTTCTTTTATTTCTTTAAAATTATTACTTTGATCGATTGCAAAAAGTAAAGTATTTGAAACTTAAGGTATGGGGTTAGCATTGGTCCTTAAGGATTGTGTGTCATCCAGCCTATCCAAATGCAGGGCCTATCGTTTTTTTCTTTATTGATGTAGGACACACAGATAGGTCACAACTTCGATTAACGGTGTTAATATATGTTCAATAATTAGAGGGTTAAAAGCTAGGAAGCACGAATACGGGATACGGGTACAATACGATATGGCGATACGGTAGAATCTAAAAAAATAGGATACAGGTACGACAAGGATACTTCTGTAATTTTTAAAAAAAATAATAATAATACTATATTTTGTATTATAATTACAAAATAATCATTGATTCAGTTCTGTTTATGTATAAAAAATATCATGTCCATGCAAAAACAAAAGAAATAGGGTCATCTCATCATCCACTAAGCAAAAAAGAAAATCATCCTATCATCCACTAAGCAAAATATAAAGAAGATCATGTTCATGCAAAAACAAAAGAGATAGGGTCACACCATCGGGTCCCCAAAAATACAAAAAAAAATAAAATTCATAGCCGTATCCCGGCGTATCCATGCCATATCTGAATTAAAAAAACATGTTTTTAATTAACATGATACATTTCAACCATATCCCATACGTATCCTGCCGTATCGGAGGCGTATCTATCGGATACGGGTACGAAGACCGTTTTGAAGTATCCGTGCTTCCTAGGTTAAAAGTCTAGTATTAAAAGTGGAGTCAAAAGCATCTCAACCGCCTCACTTAAGAGAGTGAAACCTGATCACCCAATATAGAGGACACACATTGCCACGAGCACAAGCAAGCTGCCCCATCTTTTAAGCCTCTAGTTGTCACGTAGTCTCGCACCAGTCATGTAGTCAGCATTACTGGATCATTGGTGTGGGAGTAGACAACATCTAAAATGACTAGTCATTTTAGTTGGCAAGCATTCAATGATAAGTGGTATCAGGGTCAATCCAAGGGTATCAAGGGTTATGAAAAATTCATAACGTATTTGGATCTAAAGGGTGGAACCCCCTGATGAGGGCGTCAGTAATTTAAGCGGGGGAGTCTATCACAAGCGTATGTTTAGTCACACCAACTATATACTGGGTGTTACTGGGCCATTAGTATTACAGTAGACAGCATCTAAAATGACTAGTCATTTTAGTTGGCAAATGCTCTATAACATAATGTGTTAGATGCAACAATAGCCAAACACCCTTGAAAATGTTAAGAAAAATGATCATGTAGTATACTCTCTAATCCTGTAATCCTGATCATTTATAACCAACCACTAAGGGTTATGGTTTGAGTTGACTTATTTTGTCTTTTCTAATATCACGTAACTCTAATCCTAGCCGTTAATAACTAAGATAAACGGTTAGATTTGAAAGTATATTTTGGAATATCATTAGACTAATTTCTTGATAAAAGTGAGAGAGCATTTGTGTGCCTCTTGCATAAGGGTGTGGCCTCTCTAAAGTCCGAAGTCTTGGAATCCATTTCGAGATTATGAGTTGCAAGAGCTCCAATCCCACACTAACCATTGGCCGAAGAGGGAAAAAAAAATCGAAACATTAACAGAAGGGCTCTTTCGGCATTCGAGAAAAAGTAGCGCAGAATAGCAAGTTGTTGTTTTTTACTTTTTGTGTTTTTTACTGCGTAGGATAGAAAACGATTGATACGTGATGTTGTCGGCCCAAGCCTCTGACAATGAAAGAAATGAAAGAAGGGATGGTGAGCATGGTGGTGGGACCCTAACCTGGATAGAGACAACCCAATTAACACTCACTTTCACTCCATACCTTCATCTTCTTATTTGGGCTATCATATGATACGCGCACGAGGGATGATCGAGTGTATCCTACTACAAATAGATTTTGTATCCTATGTTGGAGATATTCTCATTGGATGGCTTAAATCCATCTGATGGCACTACAAACCATAGTTTTAAAACTCGCCGAATCGACTCGAAACTCGGCCGAACGGTCAGGTTTCGAGTCGAGTTTCAAGGAAAACTCGATTTTGACATAAACTCGCCCCGACTCGTCCTTAACTCGGGACTCACCTGAATCGCCCGAGTTTTTACACTTTTTTTTTAAAACTAAAAATTGAATACACTGCCTACCCGATTGACTTAATTATGTTTTTTTTCTTTTTTTTGACACACCCCACTCATTTTTAAGTATAAATACAAAACAAAAGGGGGATGTTTAATATATATTGAATTATATATCTTATTTTAGGCATGATTTATCATTAATTTTGAATCTATACCATATATATTATTAGAAAAATATTATATATGTTCGAGTTTTAGGTGTCATTATTCGGACAAGTTTTGCCCGAGTTTCCGAGTTGACTTTACTCGGCAAGTTTCCGAGTCGAGTCGAGTTTTCGGGTTTTACAACACTGCTACAAACTAGCAAATTATTAAGGGGGGTCAATAATGCCTCCAGGCCCCGTAGCCAGGCCCAGCCGGCCGGCCAAAAAAGACCCTAATTTAATCCATAATTTAAGCCGAAGAACTAGAGTCGGGTTCAATTTCTAAGGCCCATATTAATGTGGATAGGGCTTGGCTCCTTAAAGCCTGGGCTCGGCCAATCCTACATAATTACATATTATATATTTATAAAGTACAAGAATATTTTAAGATTTTATATATATATATATATATATATATATATTTTCTTAGACGTTGCTACCCATTTATTATATAATTAAATTAGATATTGGAAAATAATCACATTCTCGGTCGGTGACACAAGGTGCGTCTCAGGTCCCCCTTTAATGCCACGTGTCCCTTTTTAGATCCATTTAACTGTGGTTAAGATTCACTCACCCCAGGGTTCATCCATCTACCCTTGATTTTTTAAATTTTAAAATAAATTTTTTAACCACATGAGTTAAAAATAATTAACTAAAGTTCATGGCAGTTGAGTTGGCTTTGTGAGAGCGAGGAGTAATAGTCCACTCCTCGCCAGTGGAGCGAACTATTGCTCTTAGATATTAGTGTATTTAATAAGAGTTTATTTTAATGATTAGAATTTTTAGTGCTTTTTGGAAACGAGGGTATCCAAGCCTCTTAGAGCACCTGACTATTCCCTCGGGCACGTGCAACACCCCCAAGCTACACAGACCAGGTAAGACGGGATTACTCCCTGAGGGTGGCCAATAGAGGGAGGGAATTCGAACTCTAAGACCTCCACTTCTTGAGGCATGATCCTAGCCAACGGATCCATTACGAATGATTAGCAATAAGAGGAATGATAGCCCTACTCTTAGCTCTTTCCTACTCTCAACTTGAACCAATCACATGCCCAAATTCTCTGTTAAAACATTGCAATCACTGAAAAAGTGTGTACTTTAATAGTGAGATTGGACAAGTGGTTGGTTCAAGTTGAGAGTATGAAAGAGTTAAGAGTAGGGCTAGCACTCCTCTTAGTAATAAACATTTCTCTCATAATGTGATTATTATTATTGGTGAGGACTCCCTATTAGTAAAGATTTTTTTTCTAGAGAATAAGTACTAGTAGAAACAACCTAAGTAATGGCTCATCATTTTCTTTTTGTTTTTAAGAAGGACTCGTTGTAAGAAAGGATTCTTTCTAGAGAGTCCTTCAAATGCTATTTTGCATGAGTTTTCTGCTAGCAAAAATTTAAAAATTCCAAACCTCATTAAAGTTATTCAATTTTAAAGAGTTTTAATAATTAAATATTATAAATAACAAAAAAATTAATACAAAGTTATTTCATACAAATCATTATAGGCTTTAATGAGATCGGTATTAGGCCTAATGTAAGACTGGCCAAACAAAATTGCTAGCAAATTTTGCTTGGGATTCAGTGTCACAAACCAGGCTTGGGCATGAGTTCTTGGTTCATGATTAGCCAACCCCAAGCATGGTTGTACATTGCAAAAAATATATTTAGATGCATGTCAACTTTACATCGGTGTCTTAAGGTGATATAACTTGAAATTGATCCAAAAAAAAAGGTGATATAAATTAAAGACGACAAGTGACCCAACTCTTTTACACCTTCTTGGACTTCAGATCCACCAATAAGGCTGTTGTGTTAGGATATGACATATTGGCTAGAGGACACCTTAGACAGAATAATAGAATGTTGTCTATTACGTTTGTTGTTAAAATAGTGCACATTGTAATAATGTCTCTATTGTTTTAGCTTGCTTTTCATTTAATTTACATTGAGATTGGTGTAATGAGACAATATGAAATTATTTAGAATAATATGGGATTTCTTTCTTAGTGCTTTAGATTCTTGTAGTTTCAGTTGTGTGCATATCCTTATCGTATAGAGGTTCTTCATAATTTAAGGTTTATAAATGAATTGTGGTTCATATTGAACATATAGGCCTCTCAACGTATCTCAATGGATCTCTTATGCCAAAAAATCACCTAATTAGAAGGCTTTAATTATCAGTTGTACAAGAAATTTTATTCATCATTTGACATAAAACAATTTTGAGCAGTAGGTTAATATTGTAGTTTAATTGAATGGTGATATGTTTTAACCTTGATGTTACAAATTCCACCATCAGAAAAATAAATAAGGGATAACCTGTTGGACATATATGCCCTCGAAAGCCAATAAGAGACTTTTCTATGTTGATTAGACAAACATCATATTCACACAACCAACTATAAAGGGTATTTATATTAATTACTGTCTCATATGATGATGACATAAAGTTCCATAGGTAACATTGTAGGAAAATCATGCAAAGGTTGCGAGGAGATATGATTTTCCGGTTCTTTGTAAACCTAATATTGTTCGAAGCCTCTAGAGTACTGGTTGGGCGCCGTACTTCATCATGGCTTGCACATGTGTAGTTCTATGAGATAGTGTGATGAATCTCATTCACAGAGAGTGGTGACTCTTGACTAACATGTAAGTATATGTAGCAAGTACATAATACTGAACGGGGTCACTAGTGGATACCCTACGGAATACACTGTCAGATTGTATTAAAGTTATCCATTTGACAAATTGTCCTTAGACCTGAGAGGTTAACATCTTCTCAAAGATTTGTCTATATGGCTTTGATGTGCCAATCGGCAATGTCCAATACACAGGACTAACTCCGGGTACGTTGGGTCATGTACACTATGTTTGGAGAAGTGTGTAAACACTCAATAAGGAATCCACAACTCCTTAATTGGAGATAATGATATCAAGGTGATACTTGTTGAACTGAACTGTTAAATCCAGAACTGGTGCTTTTCGGTAAAATGGTCTCTATCGAAGTTGATATTTTTAATATGGAAAAGTATATATAAATATATATGTCAGTTCTTTTCTAATGTTTCTTCAAAAGTGTTTTGGAGGTTCAGTTCAATGAAAAGTAATCATGAGAAAGAGTTCTATTCATAAGCTATGGACTAAGACAGTGGAATTGTTCCAATCCCGGAAGCTTACATGTGATATCGGAATGTGGAATGATTTATTTGTAAACATATTGTGAGATGGTACTTACAAGCAATTCTCTAATTTCTGGAGGTTAATCACATTGTGTTAATGGACATTAATTGTGATTGGTGGAAGTCCATGGACTTAGATAACATTCTATGATCCTAATGGAGTTTTAGGAAAGATGTTTCCTAGTAACAATGCTTCAACCAAAAAGGTGAAGTACTTGGTCCCACAACCGGAAATAAGAGATCCCTTTAGATCTCACACACAAGGACCTTTTTAAAATATTTAATTTAATTTATAATTATTAAATTAATTAATTTCTCTAAGTAATCACTATATGGTATAGGGAAGCTCTAAAAGGTGGAATCACATTAGATGTGAAAAACCAAATGGGTAGGACCCATTGGGAATTATTATAAAAGAATAATTCAAGTGACCAAGAGGGTTTTGGAAACCCTTTAGGCATGTGGAGTGGGACCCACCTAGGGTGGGACGCCCACTTTATGGAGGAAGTTTTATTTTAATTAGTTTCTAATTAATTAACACCTTATTGGATAAGGTTAGTTAGTTAGTTAGTTAGTTAGTTAGTTACTAATTAAAGATTCCCTAATGGTTAGAGATTCCATTAGTTAGTTACTAATTCAAGATTCCTTATTGGATAAGGATAAGATTAGTTACTAATGGATAAGGTTGGTTTCTTTTAAGATTAATCTTAATTGGATTAGGAGAATAATCAATAAATGAAACTATTGAGGAATCCTAATTGGATTAGGATAAGGTTAATGAATTATAATTGGATTACAATTCAAGCAACCAAGAGGGAACTTATATAAAGGATTGGATGCCCAGCCCTTTAAGATATATAATTCTCCAAAAAAATTTCTTCTCTCCCTCTCCTAAAAACCTCATGCCCTCCTCTCTCTCTCCTTGAGGTGTACGGTCACACCCATCTCTCTCTTCTTTTGTCTTCTTGATTGGATCTTGAGGAAAAGCAAGAATTCATCTTGTTCATCAAGAAAGGTTCTTGATCAATAAAGATTGGATCTTTATTCAAGATTCCTAGAGCTGAAAATTTGGAAGGGTCATTAGCTTCTATTAGAGAAAGCTTTAAAGGAAAAAAGAAGGTTCGTGTGAATCGACAGGAGACTTGACACTTGTGAAGTTTTGCGAGTACTATTCTAACGTGGATTTGACTTAACAATTTCAAAGTCGCAAAGGTGAATGTTATTCTAACCTTCATCGAATAAAATCAATTAGAATCTTAGTCAGATCTTGGGATTCGATGTATGCCCCCCAAGAACTGTGTTTCTAAAATTAAAAAGAGGCATACTTTCATAACCAACTGCAATTTATTTTTTCTTTATATTTTTTATTTTCTTGTCTTTACTTTAATCTATTTCTCCTGAATAAAAAAAAATCAATGAACGGCTTTGCTACTTGCTACTATTTTTCTCAATCAAGAGTTTGGCTCTTACATGTAAAAAGTAGATGAATTGTTGTATTTAGATATTCTTGTTACTAACTTTGTTATTTTGTTTCTTGCACTTAATTTCTTCACACAAGCCTTTATGATTTTATTAGAACAGATTCTACATTACAAAACAATTATTAAATAAATAAGAGATTTTGAAAGAGCCACAACATGATAGATAGAATTTTGCTCTCATACAATCTATTTGCCACTGTTTATAGACATTTATTGCAAGATAAAATGGAGACTAATTAATGACAATGAGAAACAATAGATCGGACGGATCCCTGCAAATTGCAATAGGTTTTCCAAAGTTAGATCACTTGTGGTCTTCTTTCTTTCATGTGATTGTATGTTGAGTTTTCTATTATTTTTTTCACAAAATTGTAAGCGGGTATATTTGAGCTTTGTGAATATTAAGATTGGATTAGATCTTTTAATTTGTCTTACAATATTAGGGCTTTTGGACCTAGCGAAAAGGACTCTAAGCCTTCGCACAAGCAAGCAAAGTAGAAGCTTTTTATGATTCTAACTAAGAACTCTTCTAATTTTTTGAGACTTGAAAACTGTTTTTCATTTAATCTAACTTTGCAAGGTACACAAATCTTCCCTCCGACAAAATAAAAGAAGATAGTTGAGTGAACTTCTTCTCAGTTAGAAGATAAGCTAGGGTCTAACCAACGATTAATAATAAACTCTCTGATTTCACTTTATTCATTTTTGTTTTCTTTTTCCTAAGGTCAATAAAAAAAAAAACACTTCATATAAATCATGGAGTTAAGATGAGGACCAACAAGTTCTTGAGAAGCAACAAGACAATTACCATCTATTTTAATACTATGACAGGATTAATTCTCTTAATCTGCCACATATGTCTACTCTAACATGCCACGTATCACGTTGATTTCCAGACACGACTAGACCAAACGCTACAATTTCCTCTCTTCCTATGGATGCGTAGTTTCACGGTTACAGACCAAATGTCGCCATCTCTTCTTCTCCTAAGGATGTTGTTGCCCAAGGCTTTGACCCTAGAGGGGGGGAGTGAATAGGGTCTATGACAATTTAAAATTCTTCATAATTCTTTAAGCGGAATTTCAACTATATAAGTAAAAAAGAATTAGAAATTTAACAATTCTACCAATAATATAAAACAATTAGATATAGAGAAGAGTTAGAGAGATGCAAACACAATGACACACGATGTTATTCACGAGGTTTGGCAACCCTCTTACATCCCCGCCTCAAGCTATACCCGCTAGAGGATTCATCACGATTTATTCTCAATCGGCAATCTTCTTCCGGGTGAAGATCAAACCATGCTAGGGAACAATCCTCCCTTGACTTTGTCCACTTTCCTAGTAGTGACCAAACTTTTACAAAGTTTCCGGCTTCACGGACAAGACTCCCATGGACGTCTTGATTTTACAACCTCTTTGACAAGAGTAGTTTTTGCACTCAGATAATGCTCCTTGTGAATAAGGATTTCAGTCCCGCCCACAATGGTGTTGTTTGGCGATGTGGTCGGTTGATTTTATGTTTAGAGTCACCATTTATTTATTCGGTAGGGATAAGTCTCATACAATGGATAAGGTTTTGGTCTGCTTAGAATTCAAGGTAAGAGGTTCGGTTAAGTCCGGGAAAGGTGTTAGGCATCCCGGCACTTTCATTTTACAACGGTTCTCTACTTACTAGGTTTAAGACAATTTTAAGTCAAGTTTTAATCAAATACCGTAGATTTAGTTTATACTAATCCAAGAAGAGAAAAGTTAAATTAGGGTCGAACCCGGGTTGGGTTGCCTACGTACTCATATTGGGGTGAAATCAGACCGAGCGTAGCTCTGGCACATGAGCCATTGCCGAGGCTAAGGGAGTGTTGTGTATGTACCAAGGGTGGCTTAGGATCTAGCCAGGAGGCTAGAGGTGATTGACCGAGCTGCTCAAGTGTTTGATTATGTTTGATTGGGTTTGGTAGGCCAAGGTGGAAACCCGGTAGGCTTAGGCTCGGTAGGCCGAGGATAAGTCCAGTAGACTAGGGTTTGGCCCGGTAGGCCGAGATTGGGCCCGGTAGGCCGAGAACTTGGCCCGGTGGGCTAAGGTTTTGGTCCGGTAGGCTAAGAGTGAGCTCGGTAGGCTAGGGTTTGGCCCGGTAGACCGAGATTAGGTCCGGTAGGCCTTGGGTGAGCCCGATAGGCTAGGGTTTGGCCTGGTAGGCCGAGATTCAGCTCAGTAGGCCTAGGGTGAGCCCGGTAGGCTCAGGACAAGGTCCCAATTCAAATTATGGTCCTTAAGAGTGATTTGAGTATTTTTAGGGATTTTCCCTAATCTTTCCAAGTTAAGTGGGCTAACCATGGTTAAGACATGGGTTTTAACCATGGTTAGTCCGGGTAACCTTGGTTGGGCATGTTTTGAACATTTTTTTACCTTCCTTGCATTTTCCATTATTTTTGGGATTTTAACCAAGGTTTAAATGTACTTAACCATGGTTAAACCAAATGTTAACCATGGTTAAACTCATCTAACCATAGTTAGGCATGAGCATAATCCAAAAAAAGGCATTTTCCCAAGTTTCAAAATTTTTAGGATTTTCTAAAAAAATTTCAAATTAGTCATTTTAACTAACCATGGTTAACTCTTGATCATGGTTGAGTTAACTATGGTTAAGGCAAACAGTGGCCTGGTCAAGGTTGGGATGGGCCCCAGGGGCCATGGCAGATCAGTAGGAGGGCCCCCATGGGCTGTGGCCCACAGTAAGGCCCAAAATTCCAAAAAAACATAATGTCGGTAAACTGATTACTGACAGTTTGAGTGATTTTAAACCAATTTTGAACCCCTGTAACTATGGTTAGGGGATGAGTTAAGGGGTTATCGACCCCTGGTTTTGAAGCTCAGGATGAGGGGAACAAAATGGATCTAGGGTGGGCTCCAATGGTGGCATGATGTGGGCCCCATAGTGTGTCAAAGTGGCACTAATCAGTGTTTACATAAAATCATGAATCCGACATTCTGGGTAGTTCCTGGTTTTTGCTATTTAACCATGGTTAGACTTAACCATGGTTCTTGAGGTCCTCAAGTGAAATGTAGGGTAGACCCAGGAGGTCCTAACCCTGGCCTTGGATTGGCCCAAAGTGCCCTCAAGTGGGGCCCATAGGCCCTCAAACAGTGAGCACCAAGGGTGTCAGTACTGAGTTTACTGACACCCTGAAAATTCCAGAAATGATAAAAAAAATCCTATAGGGCTACTACAGGGGATGCACCAGGGGTTCCCTCATGACATGAGGGACCCCTAGAACACTATTGAGGTGGTGTTGTGGCCTTGGGGGGGTGTCCCCACACCTATGGAACTGGGAGAGACCCCCACAGTGGGTGTCACCTACAAAACTGAGAAGATAGTCCCCTGGAGTGGACCAGGGGCTCACAAGCGATTACTATACTGTTTAAAAAGGGGGTAGGGGGAAGCCCTACCCTACTACAACTCCGGTGATGGGGTGGTGGCTGCTGGTAGCGTTGTGGAGGTGCTGACACAGGTGGTGGAGCTCAGAGGGACGAGCTGAGATGTTGCTTCGAGTTGCTGAGGCTTGCCTAGACACCTAAGGATAGGGCTAGGGGTTTGGAATTTGAGCAGGGGTTCGAGTTGGAGTTTCTTGGAATGAATTTTACAGGCTGTGGGGGTGTCCTCTTTATAGGCTAGGGATCGGGGACACCCCTGATATAAGGGCAGTGGTAGGGAGGAGGTCATGATGCCGGAGTGGCGGCCCGGATGCCGAAGTGGCGGCCTGCAAGTCGGAGGAGTAGGCAGCAAGCATCCCTGAACCCACAAAGGGGGTGGCGTGCAGCAGAAAACGAATATAGTGAGTGTCGGCAATGAGATTGCCAACACCCCCAAGGCTTTGAAAGTTTTGGGTGTTGGTAATCCCATTACCGACACCAAGGGGTTTTGCCCAATAGGTCATGGCCAAGGCACGCAAGCAGTACGGGAGGTTGGTTTTTTTGAATTTTTGGGCCTTTGCTTGGGCCCAAACCGAGATCCATGGATTTTTGGACTTAGGGCTTAAGTCCTAAAGGCTTAGGGCTTACTAGGGCTTGGACTAGGCTAGGGCTAGGGCTAGGCTTAGGTTTAACAATGGGTTAAGGCTTAGAGTTTGCCTAAGGTTTAACTAGAGTTAGGGTTTAACTAAGGTTGAAACCTAGGGTTTGCCTAGGGTGTTCCTAAAGTCTATTAGGGTTTGTCTTAGGGTGTACCTAAAGTCTATTAGGGTTTGTTCTAAGGTTAAGAGGCCTTGACTGGGAATTAACCATGGTTAAGAGGCTTAACCATGGTTAGCTAGGGGTGTAAAAATTGGGTGCTTACACTCCTTACATGAGCTGATAAATGTCTTTAACACTCCCTAGAAATCTCTCAAAGATTAGAGTTCAAAAGCTCAAGAACTTGGATTTGGGGATTCTATGTTATAACTCAATAGATTTGAAATCTAAGCTTTGGAGTAAAGGATTGGATGTATTGGAGTTCTTAATTTCATTCATAAATCAATCATATTTATAACTCTTGCAAAGATATAGTCGTTGAAGGCATCTTGGGAACTCAAAGAGTCGTTAAAAACTAGTCGTTGAAATTGGTTCTCGTAAGCAGTCGTCGACGAGTAAAGTAATAACCTCAATCCTGAGCTACTGTTTCTTCCACTCGTCAACGAGTGCTGAGACCACAGTCTCACTCGTCGACGAGTCCTCTTTTTTTTTTTTTTACAGAAAACTCATCTTTGCTTAACCAATATAATAGGCATGATTTTCATGGTCTTACACTTTATTTGTAACAAGATTTTAATCATGTTTTAGGTCCTTAAATGATATTAAATTGGATCTTAAGGCACCTATGGTCAATCTAAGTACTGAGCAATTCAACCGACCAACTTTGAGAATTTCTTACATAAATCCTAAGTACTCTCAAAGACTAAATAATAAACTATAGGGTTAATTACACTTACCTCTCCTGAGATTTGGCTAAATTGCATAAACCTCCCCTCTGGTTTCAAAAATTACACTGCCCTCCCTATGTTTTAATTACTAGTAACAGATTCCCCCTTCAGTTAGTTTACTGTTACTAGCATGGATGAATTATGATGATGTCATACTTTAAATATTTTAAAATGCCTAAATTACCCTCGAAATACCAATAACATTAAAAAAATTAATTAACTAAAACACTTCAACATCATTGTAAAAGATCTGAGAGTCGACTGTCTTCACTATTGCGCTGAGCGGTGAAGGTCTGCAAGTTACGTCTGTAATGGTGTATTGCATACATGAATGGAGACCCATTGTTGAAGATAATGGAGAGAGTGGATGGAGGTCTGTTTCAAGTTGTTACAAATAATGGAGAGAACCAGCCGTAATTAGTGGGGGTGTTTGGATCGTTTTTAGCAAAAGAAGAAGGGATGTCTTCTGGTTCATGGATCTATAGAGAGAGCGTGAAAGAGATGTTTAGGTTGCTGTATTTTTCATAGTAACAAAGGTGTTTGGCTGCTGATTTTGGAGGAAAGTTGTTTAGGTTGCTGATTTTTAGAAGGTAGTGGTGGTATTCATGGGGGTGTTTGTGAGGCTATAATGGGGCTTAGGGTGCTATTACAGAGAGGTCAAAGGAGGGGTGTTGCTTCTATTTTGGACGTGAATAAAATGTAGTTTTGGGCATGAATAGAATACTATTTTGGGACTGGTTTTGGGTATGAGATGGGAGTTGTTTGGGACTACTTTTGGGCGTGAAATTAGAACTATTTGGAACTGATTTTGGGCGTGAAAGGGGTTTTAGTTGGGGCTGATTTGAACTTGAGAAAAAGTTTCAGTTGGGGCTGATGAAAATGGAGATCTGGAGAAAGCTGATGTTTTTGAGGTCTTGTTGCCGTGGTTGAAATCCGGAGAAGGTTTGAGACTATCCAAGGAATAACGAACATATGTTCGAGAAATTGCACTGTCCTCCCCTGTTAGGAGTTCTGGAGACAACAAACAGGACTTGCGAGTTGCAAGCAAACCACTAGTACAGGGAATAGAATAATAATAAAAAATGGGGGGTAAAATCGTAAAAGAATATTTTCTGTTAACGGTGTCAACTTAACCTGTCTATGAGGTAGGTCAGTGTAATTTCTGAAACAAGAAGGGAGGTGCTTGCAATTTCGCCAAACCTTAGGTGAGGTCAGTGTTATTTACCCTAAACTATAAAACCTTCTTGAGAGTCTTCAATCTTGATCTTGAGTAGATTTGACTTTAGATTCAAGATCCGACATGGACTTTGGGCATGATCTTCAATGTGGTCAACTTGATCAAATTGTTTTCTTATAGCTCGATGGAAAATCTTTCTTGTTTAGTTGTTATTTTCATTTTTTTGCATTGGATGATGTGTTGATGTTTTTTATAAGCTGAATTACACTTAAACTCAATGTAATATTAGTAACACAAATGTCATTTTATTATTGTGTTATCATCAAAATCAAAGATGTTACCTTATGCCAAAAACCTAAAGGTTAACAATTAAGCACTAAAGATTTTCAAGCATGAAATCAATTATTTCAATCAAGCTCATTCAAATTTATAAGATATCAATTTCAAAACATAAGTCTATACATTCAATCTCTATTCATTACTATATTCAACCATATATCAAATCAAAACACACATATCATCAAATAGTGAACAAGAATGTTCTAATTCTTGAACATGTTAGGTATTTGCTCTGTAATAGCCAGTATGGATACTAAAGACTGACAGCATCACTCAATTGAATATTATGCAATGAAATTTCATTTCATCATAGCATTTCACATACAAACCTTACAAGCACCTCATTCATAGAACATATCATCATTCATTTTATAGCATAGGCTCATACCAATTATTCATACATTAAAATTCAAGCATTTCACTCATCAAACATTATCTTTTCAAACATATAAAAATCAATTCAAATTTAAACATAACATTCAAATCATATCATCAAGCATTTATCATTCATAGAAACATATCATCATTCATTTCATCAAAGGTATCAACCATCATATACATAATCAAGCAATCAAAGTATATGATCAAACATCCAATTCATTCAATGAATACTCTTTGGTACCCAAACCGTTTTGGGTCCAACAACATTAAACTTGGAGAAGTTGTTCCTTTAGGAACTCAAACTTGTTTAATCATTTTATTACCAACAAAATTATAAATTTTCTTTGAAGAACAAGGGGTAAAAAAGTTTTTATAGTCTTTTTGTTTATCGTTTAAATTATAGCCTAATCGGGCTTTTCCAAATACACACCTTTTAATTTCTTAGCATTGTGTCTAGGATCTTTTTACCATTAGTGAATTTAGTGACAATTTTTTACAAAGCGTTAACTTTATATTTTAAATTATCACACTCATTGCATTCAATGATTTGAACTAGAGGCATAAAAATTAATTTTTCTTTTTTTTGAATTTCTCATTTTCTTCTTTCAAATTTTCTCTCTTTTTTCAAAAAAATTCATTTTGATTTGAAATTGATGAATTTTCTTTTTTAAGCTTTTTTATTTTAAAAAGCTAATTTTTCAAATTCACTATATAATTCATCATATGCTTCTCATAAATCATTAAAATAAAGAGATTCATCATCGAAAGAATTTACCTCATCCTCACGTGTCATGAGATAAAGATTGGTTTGCTCCTCATCACGAGCTAGAATCCGACAAGCTATCCTCGAAGTCATCCTATGTAGCTTTCATTGCCCTTTTCTTGTAGGTTAGGCTTTCTTGAGTAGGGGGCACTCCGGCTTGATATGTCTAGGCTTTTTACACTTGTAATACACAATGAATTCTTCTTATTTACTTGATTTTCTTTTGAAGTAGTTTTTAGCAAATTCCTTCTTATAAGCCCTCTTCTTGAGATTTTTTTTGTGTTTCAAGAATTTCTTGAATTTTCTCGTCATAAGCTCAATCTCTTCTTCACTTTCCTCCAAATCCTCGTCACTTTCTTCTTTGTTGTAGGAGGATTTTAGAGCATATCCCCTTCTTGGTGTAGGTTCATCTTCTTGATTTTTTTGATTCCTCATGATTGTCTCATGGGTCATTAAAGATCCAAGAAGCTCATACATGGGTAGTTTGTCAAGTCATTTGCTTCTTAGATGGCCGTGACCTTGGGAATCCTTTCTTTTTATAGAGACCGAAAGATATTCCTCATAATTTCTGCATTACTATAAATTTTATCAAGAGATTTTAATTCATTAATAATGTTAGTGAATTTTGAAAATTTGATATGAGTTCATTTTCTACCATTTTAAACATTTCATATTTATTAATTAATATATTGATTTTCTTTTCTTTTACTTGATCAGCCCCTTCAAAAGTAATTTGGAGTTTATCCAAAATTTCTTTAGCGGAGTCACAAGTCGAGACTTTATTAAATTTTTGTGCACTCAATGTACAATATAGGTTGTTTATAGCCTTAGCATTGAGTTGAACAAGGTTGATGTCATCCTTAAGAATTTGAATTTCATTAACATTTTTAGTGGAGATATGGGGACCATTTACAATAACTTGCCAACATTTATAGTCTAAAGCTTGAATGAAATACATCATTCTCACTTTCCAATAATTATAATTTTCTCCATTAAATAATGGTGGTCTTAGGGTAGATTGGTCTTCTCTTCGGATAGTTGCATAAATATTTTTCATTTTGTCAGAATAAATTTTTTTCTCTAAAACGGTTAAATCTTTTAAAAACAGAGACCTAGAGTCTGATACCAATTGTTGCCCAAGGTTTGGACCCTAGAGGGGAGGTGAATAGGGTCTATGACAATTAAGCGGAATTTTAACTACATAAGTTAAAAGGAATTAGAAATTTAGCAATTCTATCAATAATGCAAAAAAATTAGATATAGAGAAGAGTTAAAGAAATACAAACATAATGACACACGATATTGTTCACGAGGTTCAACAACCCGCCTACGTCCCCGCCTCAAGCTATACTCGCTAGAGGATTTATCACGATTTATTCTCAATCGTCAATCTTCTTTTAGGTGAAGATCAAACCTTACTAGGGAACAATCCTCCCTAAACTTAGTCCATTTTCCGGGTAGTGACCAAACATTTACAAAGCTTCCGATTTCACGAAGAAGACTCTCATGAACGTCCTGATTTTACAACCTCTTTGACAAGAGTAGTTTTTGCATTTAGATAATGCTCCTTACATGAGCTGATAAATGTCTTTAACACTCTCTAGAAATCTCCCAAAGATTGGAGTTGAAAAGTTCAAGAACTTGGATTTCAGGATTCTAAGTCATAACTCAATAGATTTGAAATCTAAGCTTTGGAGTAAGGGAATAAATGATTGGAAGTATTGGAATTCTTAATTTCGTTCATAAATCAATTATATTTATAGCTCTTGCAAAGATATAGTCGTTGGAGGCATCTTGAGATCTCAAAGAGTCGTTAAAAACTAGTCGTTGAAGTTGGTTCCCGCAAGCAGTCGTCGTCGACGAGTGAAGCTGTAAACTCAATCCTGAGCTACTGTTTCTTCCACTCGTCGATGAGTGCTGAGACCACAGTCTCACTCGTTGACGAGTCCTTTTTTTTTTTTTTACATAAAACTCATCTTTGTTTAACCAATATGATGGACATGATTTTCATAGTCTTATACTTTATCTTTAACAAAATATTTATCATATTTTAGGTCCTTAGAATGATATTAAATTGGGTCTTAAGACACCTATGGTCAATCTAAGTATTGAGCAATTCAACCGACCAACTTTGAGGATTTTTTATATATCTTAAGTACTCTCAAAGACTAAATAATAAACTATAAAACCTTCTTGAGAGTCTTCAATCTTGATCTTAAGTAGATTTGGCTTTAGGTTCAAAATCCGACTTAGACTTTGGGCATGATCTTCAATGTGGTCAACTTGATCTAATTACTTTCTTATAGCTTGATGGAGAATCTTTCTTGCTTGGTTGTTATTTTCATCTTTTTACCTTGAATGATGTGCTAATGTTCTTCATAAACTGAATTACACTTAAACTCAATAAAACATTAGTAACACAAATGTCATTCTATTATTATGTTATCATCAAAATCAAAGATGTTACCTTAGATCTAAAACCTAAAGGCTAACAGATGTATCATTTCAAGGTTGCAAACCAAACGCCACAATCTCTTCTTCAGCTATTATGTATATGGGAGAAATAAAACATACTTCCCTCACCTTTCTGAAAACAATGGATGTTACAGAATTTTGCCAAACAGTTGTGTTCCATTAAAACAATGGAGGAGATGAAATACATATAGGTAATCCTCGTGGATTACACATTGCTGAAGCAATTTCCTACTGAGGAATACACGTCCTTTCCGGACCGTTGTTTAATTTTCCAACCGTTGTTTGTCTTCCCGTCCTTCTAACCTTTAGTCTGTCTCTCAATTCCCGTCACTCTAACCATTATAGGATGTGTCTGCTGCAAAAGATTGGTTTGCATTGAAATAAAATATAGACACCGAAATAGGTTTCCAGCAATATTGAGATGTCCTTAAAGAGAGGATTTTGAGAATAAGAGGTGTATGTGATACTTAATGGAGTTTTTGTTCTCATAGCGAGCCAAGCTGTCCAGATAATTGTACCATTCCACAACACTTTTCTGATTTTAGCTTTAACTAATTAAATATTGGACTTCCCATAGCAGATTTTTGAGAAAATGCGTAGAAGACAACTATTTTGTTTTCTTAAAAATTTTCTACAAAATGCAAGCATCGTGGTTAACAAGTGGCAGGAAGACATCAGTTGCGCTTTGTTTTGCAATTACTGCATTAGTTGAGTGGACCCACGAAGGGCCCTGGGGAGACATCCTGGAAGTTGGCTTTCCAAAGAACTCTCGAGAGGATGAAGAAGAGCCCTGAAGGGTAGAGTATATCTCGTATCCACCTCAATCTTCATCTTGAAAACCCATTATAAAAATGAACTATTTGGATTAAACAATCCAAAATTTGAATGAGGGTGACTATTGTGGTAGTTATTATTGTTTACACTGTTTTTATTAGGCAATGAAATCTCCATTCACTGCACTCCACCTATGAAATCTCCCAGAGATTGACCTGATTATTTGATTGCAACCAGTCAAGCTTTATGACATTGCTTTAGCTGTCAGTAAAGGTGAGTTTTCTACAAAAAAATAATCTAGACTACTGGATGGTTTACAATATCCCATTAGGCTTACAAAATCAAATTGGATCAATATGTGGGTCTGTTGAATATTGGGTTTACGTAGATCACCTGTATGTATATGCCACTTTATATACATTGTATTGATGACTCATTAGATGAGGACCTCAGATCATCCTATTGTAGTAATTTAGTTCCGATGAGGTCAACAGTATAAAGAAAAGTTCCAAGTGAGCAAGAGTTCCAACGTCATAATATAAAACATTAGGCCATAATATCTTTCAATCGTATTCATTGGACCGTCCACACTGGAGGAATTTGAACATATTTTATAATAATTATTGGTTATGCACTGGATCATTGGATATGATGGACCGAGGGCATACAAGAGATCAAGGGTACTGTATCCACTTATTTTGCATGCTTGGCGTACCCTTACCCGATGTACCAAAATAGTTGCACTTTTAAAATTTTGAAATGAAGTGAGCACACCTAAGTAGGTGCACCCAATCCATTACTATTGATTAATGAATAAATGTAATAACGCATCCCCAAATTACTTTATTTTCATTTCTCCTTAAATCTATAATCTTTTCGATATTTCAAGTTATCAAATTTAAAATTGATATATTACTTTAAAATTAAATTTTAATTTTTCCTTCATGATGTTCTCGTGCATCGCATGGGTCACTTACTAGTACAATGATAAAGTGTGACCATTTATTATAGGTAAATACTTGATTTTATATTAGGTTTTAGAATTGATATATTATTTGTAATTTTTTTTCATTAGCTCTTATTAGCAACTTTAATTTTTTTCCTCAATAAATCTCAGTTCAATATATACATGTCCCTCCTCTTCCACCTCCATGACAAGGAAAATGAAAACCAAGATTTGCATTATCAGGTATCAAACTGGAGCCTTTGCAAAATCCTCATCCTCCCGGTTTCGAACCGATGAAAACTCCTAGCAAAATGGAAAAAGCATTTGCAACAACATATCTCTCTGGCTCAACACATTTTTCTACCACGTTCTAGCTCCCTGCCTTGTGCTTAAAGGTCAAACTCTGTAGATAAGCTACCCACCTAGTGTGCCTCGCACCAAGCTTATCCTGCATCTGAAGAAACCTTCGAGTCTGATGGTCCATCAATATATATATATATATATATATAGAGAGAGAGAGAGAGAGTAGCATTCTAATGAGCTATGCTCATTATAGCTTGTAATGAGTGATCCCTAATAATATGACATGTGATAATTTTTTTCAGAATCTGACCGTTGGAAGTCAAGATAGATTGCTCAAGAGACGGATGACAAAAAATTAGTTCGATCAGTCATTTATAGCAAGTCCGATCGAAGGGAAGATCCACCATTTCTATATCCTAGGTAGGGTCTTGTGAACCCTAAGGGATTAATGCTGCAAACTAGGGTTTAATCGGACGGTCTAAACGTGTCCAATCGAACTGGTTTTTTGATTAGTGTCTCCAATGGACCTAACTGAACATCCAGCGGTTAGATTCAAAAAATGTATGCCACATGTCATCTTCAATGAGCATGGCTCATTACAAGCTTCAATGAGCATGGCTTATTAGTACCTCTCTCTCTCTCTCCCTCTCTCTCTCTCTCTCTCTCTATATATATACTTTTTCAAATTTTATTTCTAAAATCTTGTTAAAAATGATTGAAATATTTTACGTGCAATGCACATGTATTTTTACTAGTATATATATATTGATCATTCCATATAATTCAATTAAGATATTGTATGAAAGTATGATTCCTTCTAATCTCCTTTGAGAATTGAAGGATTTTTTATTGTGCGAGTTCTAAGAAAAAAAAGGATTCTTTTCTTCATTTTTCCCTTTATATCAATAACTCAATCAAAATGCAATTACCTCCAAGAATGAAATTTTTGTTATGCTTAATATCTTTAGTTTGATATGTATCTGTCTTAATTTTACACTTTATTTGAGTAGTTTTTTCTTGGCCAAATTGTATGAGATTTACGTTTTTTCAATCCAATCATATATATTATGTCAGTCATACATGTGTTCTTTCATTTCTTATATATATATATATGAGATTAACCATGAACATGAGATCCGTTTGAAGAGATAACCAGGTAGTCTCCATTACTGAAGAATTCGATATTCCTTCAACAAAGTCTTGTTGAAGTATTTCCTCATGGTGTAACCTAAGATTAGTATATACTTTGGCTCATTGAGAAGCTTTTGCCCAAGTGCGAGCCAACTATCCACTTCGGTAAGAATTTTATTCATTTATTATACAGCACTCATCCGTTATCTAACATATAGGAATAACCCGTCTCCTCACATTAGAATTCAAACCATTTAATTTTCGGACACTTTATTCCTAAATGTCAGATAACAGAAAGTATTCATTAAAAAACCAAGAAAAATATATGGAAAATAAAGCGAATGATAAAATCTCTGAAATTGTACAGACCTAAGGTTAATTGGTGCCACACCTTAAAAGTTAGAACACGTTAAGTATCAAAAAGTTTAGGGTTTTGAAATTATGTGATTCCTATAATGATCATACAAAAGGTAAAAACCCTAATTTTTCCAAACATTTTAAATGATTCTTTTAAAAATTTTATATGATACTTCTAAAATTATTTTTATTTAAAAAATGAAAATTTATTCTAAGTCGCAATCCCGATTAACCCTATGATGCCTTGGGACCATAACCCGGCCCGTTAACACCCCTATTTAGTACTACCCATTTAGATAGACAGAGATACATTACATGAGATAACATATTCATATATGCATGCAAGTGAAGTCCAAATTGGGTGAATCTGATTAAGGAATTCTAATTGTGCCTATGGAATTCTAGTTGTGCCAAATCAAATACACGAGTCTCATATTTTGAAGCCAACAGAGCATTATAACTTGATAGTGGTGAATAACAAAACACTGTTGCTCAATATGTCTTGATGAACTATTTGGTGGTCAATTATCCCATCACTATAAAAAAAAAAAACCTATTTGGTGGTCAACATTCATGTTACATGTAAGACAAAGCATGTGTCACACCTTTAAAAGCTCAATCTAATTGATTTGTTCCACCCACTTTGCTTAAGATCTAAACCAAATTATCCCTTTCCAACTTTTTGTAAATAGAAAATGAGTGTTGCATATGTGAACAAAAACCATAGAATTTCACTATATTTCAATTGCCTATTTTTGTTAATGCTTGAATCTACTTTCTAAAGTTTTTTTAGTAGTCATCTCACCATCTTTTAGTGGGGGAAATTTCTATACAACCTGACATGTTGATAGCTCTGCTTTAAAAACACAACCTAACATTGCTCTGCTTCAAACACACTTACATATCCTTCAACATCAATGCAATGTGCAATAATAAATCCTCGCGCGTTGTTGTAATTTCTTCATATACTATTCTCTCCATCATATCTCCATGTTGAGAACAAATCGCTTATTTCTTTGCATTTCTCAATCCTCAACCAAATTTACAAAAATAAAATAAAATAATGATAAAGCCAAATATAATGAATAGAATTACCTAAAATATGATGTATGATCAAAATCATGGCATTACGACCCTCTTTTTAATTTGAAATGCAAGGAAAATCTCTCTCACATTCGCTCGAACCTTTGTTGTTTATGAATGCTTCTTGTAAAGCATCTCAAAAGGCTTTGGTGGTGGGAAGAGATCCCTTCAAGTCATTGTACGATGCATCAATGCATGTCAAGCTGAACATTAAAATGAAGGTGGATGGAATGGAAACAGAGAGCTTATTATAAGTGAGATTCATTTTTTCTTGGTTATGCAAGTTTTCAAGTTTCAATGGTATCTCTCCGGCATGCAAGTTCTAACTAAGATCTAGTAGAACCTACATAAAAACTAGACAATCAGTTTGGATGGGAATACTTTTCATTGAAATTGTTCTTGCTCAAATCCAAGTACAATAGTCTCAAGCAATTTCCCAATTGTTCATATATTGGTCCACTTAGATTGTTTGCTGACAAATCAATATGATCAAGATTGGACAATATTCCAATACCTAAGGGTATCCCTCCAAAAGGGATGGACCCAAAGAATTAATCCTGACATAAGCCCAACATGATTAGCTTGGTTAAGTTCCCAATTGTGGGATGGATGGATCCAAACAATTGATTTCTACATTGGTCCAATATGGTAAGATCGGTCAAGTTTTCTCTAGCAAAATGTATTGAGCTAGATAATTAATTTTCAAAGAGCCTAAGTAGATGAGCTTGGTCGTGTTTCCTATAATGGAAGGGTTGGATAGAATTCCAAAATGATAAGCATTGCCAAGTTTCCTATAATAGAAGAGATGGAACAAAAAAGTTGATTTTCATACAAGTCAAAAGGGCAAGCTTGACCAAGTTTCCTCTAACATTAGGGATGGAACCAGAAAATGGTTTTCATACAAGTCCAAATGGGTGAACTTAGCCAAGTTTCCTATATAGTAGAAGGGATGGAACCAAGCTATGGTTGAGACTTGGAACAATTAGGTTACTTGAGTTACCTAAAGAAGCATAAATCAAACCGGTGATATTGTTTATGTAAAACATTAATATTGTAAGATATTCTAACATTTCAATTTTGAGGGATTGAGCCAGATAATTGATTTTCACGGGCTTTTAAGACATCTTATGACCTACCATAGAGTTTTTCAAGAATCTCTATTAAGTTATGAAAATTTCCTAACTTTTGCAATATATGTATGCATAAATATAGATAGAGAGAGAGAAAAGCATTCTAATGTCTTTATTGAACAGTCCCCAATAAAGTGACGTGGTAGGTTGCCCTAAAATTTAACTATTGGATGTCAAGTTAGGCCTCCCAAGAGACACGTGGTAAAAAATAAGTTCAAACAGACATTTATAGGCCATCCGATTGAAGATGGAAAGATCTATAACCTAGATAGGGTCTTATGAACCTTAAGGGGTTAATGTTGATAAACTAGGGTCTAACGGAACGGTATAAACACGTCCAATCAGACTAATTTTTTTACACATCTTTCAATGTACCCACCTTAACATCTAAAAGTCAGATTCAAAAAAAGATTGCCACGTGTCATATTTTTAAAGAGACTGCTCATTTAATCATTAGTATATATATATATATATATATATATATATATATCAGTGTTACAAATCTTATTCTCAGGTTTTTATTGGCTGAAGTTTTTCTTGGGAGATTTTCAAATCTGAATTTTTTTTCGGGTATTTATCGCCTAAATCTCAGCAATGATTAAAAAAATATATTGAAATTACATAAAATAGTAATAAATATCACCAAGTTATAAATTCATAAAACCAACAACATTGTATATTTCCATAATATTTTTAAAATCTCGGTTAAATCTCACGATTATACGAGATAAAAATAAAAAATTATGTTTCCTGTGAGAGTTTTAAAATATCACGATAAAAACGAAGTTTTAAACTTCAGATTTTTTCTCGATTTTTCTTAGGAGAAATTGTGTATTTCTCGGGAGATTTGTAACAGTGATATATACTAGTACAAGTGCCCGTGCTTCGCACGTATAATTTTTTTTTTATTAATGAAGTCCGATATTTCAATCATTAATTTAATATAAAATTTGATGAATTTTGAAAAAGGAAAGTATATGTTTACTTTTATAATTTAGTTACGATTATTAATAGAGATAAAATAAGTAGTACTAATAAGAGATAATGAGATAAAAATACAGACAATATATTAATTCTAAAACCTAATATAATTTATGCCCTTTAAGCACATACCCTAGGTACAAAGGTCGGACGACACCTCTTTGAACAATTTGCACCTACAACAATGTGCACCTACAACATTTCTCATGGAAAAAAAACATATAAATCATGCAACATATGTTTCCAGTTGTAGATGTCTAATGCGAATTATGCAATAAGTTATTAAATATCACAAAAAATATGGATAACAATAACAAATCTATCAAACTATCAAAATGAAATAATAAAACGATAATATAATGATGTCGTCAGACTATCAAAACAAATAGGATTCAACAATTTGCACCTAAAACATTTCTCATGGAAAAAAAAACATATAAATCATGCATATATTTCCAGTTGTAGATATCTAATGCGAATTATGCAATAAGTTCTTAAATATCACAAAAAATATGGAAAAAAATAACAAATCTGTCAGACTATCAAAATGAAATAATATAATGATGTCGTGAGACTATCAAAACAAATAGGATTCTGCAAAAATGCATAGATTTCCTTCAACCATATTATCAATTAGAGAATGTCTTAAAAAAATTATCTCCTCACACCATGTATGAAAAAAATAAGAATTAAAATTCGAATGTCAAAATATCTTAAGAGTAAAATTTTAACATTCAAACATTAGAACTGGTAAAGGGGTAGTACAGAAATTTAACTAATGTACAGGAAATCTCATGAAAAATAATTCTGACATAGAATCTAGCATATGAAACATAGAGAAAAGGAGGAAATAAAATGCTTATTAAGCTTGTATTAGTGACCATGCTTAAGCAAATTTATTTCATACATGTGTACTGAAGTTTTATATTCAACTAATGTTTCGTATACGTGTACTAAAGTTTCAAATTCGGCTAGTCACTTTACTTCATATATGTGTACTGAACTTTTATATTTAGCTAATGCTTTAGAGAATGTAAACAAATGGTAACAGCAGTTTAAGGATGTTAGTAAACAAAATTAACTATAGTAGATTTGTAAAAGAGTGAAAGTTATATATGTTATTCATTGAAAACCCTATTTGATTGATTTTGAAGCGTATGAGTATTGTATTTGTTTACTATGATTTAAAAACTATTAAATTGGATCCTAAAATATTATTAAATATTAGAGGTTATTAAGTTAGCAAGAGTTCAAATCACAGCCAAATTGAACTCGGGGAGAGTTCAATCGCACCCACATGCCAACATGTGTCCCTTTCAACCGCTATAAACTGTGCTTAAGATTCACTAACTTTTGGGGTTCAACAATATAATCTTGGTTTTTAGAAAGAAAAAAATATTTACCTAAGGGTTAGAAATTCTTAACTAGAGTTTAATATATTATTTTTTAAAAACCAATGTTATATTATTGGACCCCAAGGGTTAGTAAATCTTAAGCACGTCCATCAATCGCAATTGGTTGTGATTCGATCTCAATTAGCAAATAGAAGGGGTGTAAATCTTAAGCACGTCCATCAATCGCAATTGGTTGTGATTCGATCTCAATTAGCAAATAGAAGGGGTCCACTTTAACTTATTTTGCAGGAAAAAAAATTTAAGATACAATTATATTGCTCAATTTCCTCAAGCCCACATCCCAAAGCCCAAGTGTGTTTATAGATTTATTTTAGTTCCACATTTAAATGATAATCAAAATTCCTCAAGTAGTGTCCCAAGACATTCAAAAAAAGTCATCACTTCAGCCATTTAAAAAATTGAAATGGAAGATGGACAAGGGTCAACTTAGAAGCTGACCCTGGATCTCATTGGTCCACACCCCCTTTCTACCACCTATCAACTGTGGTTAGGATTCACTCACCCCTCAAGGGTTAAGCAATCTAACCATTGTTTTTAGAAAATCAAAAAAAACAAAATTAATAATTTTAATTTAATTAAGCTTAACCATGGTTAGAAATGTGTTAAAAGGGACACGGGGACACCACGGTCAGCTTAGAAGTGGACCCTGGGTACTCAAAAAAGTCATCAATCATATTATTGTATCAAATCAAGAGAATGGCATACAATGAATAAGTAAAACAAAATACAAGGATTCACATCTCATTTAAGAGATTTTACAATCGTTCTAAATCACTCTTCATCGATATTTCAGGTCACAACTCACATGAAAATTCATCTTCTATACTATGCTCCATTTAAAGGATAATAAATTCTAGACAATTAAATAGCTACATCTATAACGACCTAACAACAGTCCCTTCAATTCAACATTCAAGATAAATCATGAGTTAGAATCATTCATCAATTTATTATTTGTATCAAAGTTCATCCAATCATAACACAAATCAAATAGAGGGAATAAAAAATAACTCAAATCAGTAAACAAGACTCATCAATAGTAGGAAACATAGTACAATCTCTCTAAGCTTCAGCTTGTACAAGATGGTAGTCCTACCAGTGGCATCAAGACCTACCATCAGAATATGCATCTCATTCTGGACAAAAAGCTGCCTGAAAAGCTTCATAAAAGCCAGCCCCATGTCCCCGTCCACCTATGGATCCCTCCATATCCAGGAATAAAAAACCAAAAATCTACAAACCCAACTTCGACAACCCATCTTCTCTTTCATTTCTTTGAAGCACCATCTATTGATAAGGACTCTCAAATAGAGTCCTATCAACTCTCTACTAATGGAGAGTACTTGTTAAAAAGAACACAATTCTATTACCTTAGATATAATTCCGTGTATGTTAAGTGTTATATTACCTCTTAGCCAAAAAAATATATATAATTTCATTATAATATATAGTTTTTTTTAATATATAAAGTAGGTTAAGGGCATTTATGTCCAAATAAAGTTTAGTATGCTCCTTGTCCTTTTATTAGTAGAATGATATAATATCCTTAGATAATTTTTTATTTATCAAGATACCCTACCCAGTTTATCACTGCTCACTTTCATAAGAAAAATAAACACATTGCTAAAATTTGAAATATTTTATCATGTCCAAAGTAGTCATTTGGATTACCTTACATTGATTTTGTCTAATAAAATCCAATCCAAAAGCCCTATAAGGTGGCATTTTGATTGGATTTTTTTGGCCAAAAATCAATTCTGATAAAATTGATTGTGTAGAAATTCATGATCAAATAATCATTTTTTCAAATAATAGTGTTTGGAGAATACGAAGTTGAGAGACTCACCTACATATTCTCCAAACACTATTATTTGACCATTAATTTCTACACAATCAATTTTACCAGAATTGATTTTTGCCAAAAAAAAAATCCAATCCAAACGCCCCTAAGAGTTTAGCAATAAATCAATTTTCAGAGGTTACAAAAGCATAAAAATCACCTTTACCTTAGATATGTGCCTTTTCTGGAAACAACTAAAGTGGGCAATGATTCAACTACCACCAAAGACTTGTCTGTGACCTATTTGCCTACTACCAAAGACTTGTTTATGGCCAATTTGCACAGTATTGATAGAATAACAGTTTCCTCATTTTATAAAATAGTGTGAAAAGAAAAGTGAAAGGAAATCTAATTTTCGCAGAGCGTGATTATAAAATAAAATTTTGCAAAGAAAGAAAAAGGGAGAAAATTAGCCGCTAATTTTCTTCCAAATTGAGGATTCATTTTTCTTCTAAAAACTCAAATTTGAAAAGAAAACCTACAACTTCGTGTCTTGTCCCAAACCCCAACTATCACCAACACTTTCACTAATGCGATCACCACCACCATCATCCCCACCCACCACAGCCACAGCCACCACCATCTCCATCCGCTCCCACCACCACCTCCAACACCGCCCACCACCACTTCTACAACTACTGCCTACTCCACCACCACTCTCCTCATGGCCTCTTTTTTTTTTTTTCCTTTCTTAGCAACCAAACAAGGGCACAAAAATTACTTTCTATTTTCCATGTTTTTTAATTTTATTTTCTTAGCAACCAAACAGTGGTACGTTCAAGAAGGTGCGACTGGTCAAGTTTCCTATAGTGGAGGGTATGGATCCTATTAGTTGGTTGTTACTCATGCCTATCTCAATGTGATTTATCAGTTTTCAGGAATGTAAGTTAGGCTGCTCAACTTAACTAAAGATAAGGGGATTGAAGCAGTAGATTATTAATTTATAAATCTAGCTCGCTGAGGGACCTTTGAGTTTCCTACTCGAGGGATTGAGCCATGTAAATCGAGGTAGGTAAGTTTGGGGATAAATCCAGAGAAATGAGTTGTTGCTGAGATCAAGAGATTCAAGACTACCAAGGTTAGGAAAGGAAGAGAAGCAGAAGTTGTGAAGCCTACCTCTCAAACCCACTCTTGCTAGGTTTATTTCCAAAGCAAAACACAACCCAACTTGCCAATGTAGACCTGAGAAGCAATAGGAGATAATCACTTACATATCGTACATCCATTGTACCCCACGTATTTAGCTTTCAAATTCAGATTTCACCCAGGACTTTTGTCCAAAGCATCTCTACTTCATTATCATCACCGCTTCAAAGCTATTATTACAAATGAGCAGCTTTATCCAAGTCAGTCTCAAACACCATGCTGCATAGGCAACCAGGATATCATCACCAGAATCATCCTTAATTAATGTACTGATCTTACAAATAATATACCTGTGGTATCCGAATTTGAAACTACGAAAAAACCAACAAGATCCTGATCCTGTAAGAATTTGGCAGAGATCATTCCCTAATGAATGAAGAGCAGCAGCCCTAACTCGAGGATGGAGGCACTCAAACGATTTACAAATTCCCCACAAGCTATTCAGATAATGCTTGAAGCAGCATTACAAGAATGCAATGCAATTAGGTAATTTTTTCACCAAAATAATCTCCATTCTGCAGTGTAACTGGAACTAGTCAGCCTAGACTCATCTGACAAATTTCAATCTCTTCTTACCTGCAGTTGCCTCCATGCTAAATGCAAGAACATAAACAGTAAAGAAATCAAGGAGACCCTCTACAGTTAAGATCCTAGAATGGTCGAAACTATTAGAAAAGAGCGAGGATAATACATACAAGTTCTAAATTTTAGTGCAATGTCATTGAGGATTGAAAGATGTTACTAATGTCTAAATGTTGGCATGTTGGCATCAATGATATTGCGGGCGCTATGAATACATTACCTTGATTGCGGATTTGTGGAAGAAATTGTGAAGCATCATATACATCAGCTGCGTCCTCGTACATATATTCTACTTCATGCACAACAATATGGATTGGCTGACAAATTCATTACATAGCTCACACTAATGATTTCCTCATAATTAAAACTATGAATACCAAATTAATTCAAAAAAAAAAACTTCTAATGCTAATCACATTTCTAAACTAGGTGGAATTGAAAAAGGAAACTACCGTCTGTCTACCAGGAGCAAAAATATCCCAGAAGTCCTGGTGACCAAACAAACCTTCAAAAAAGGGCTGAAACTTGACCCTTTAGATTCATATTACCATCTGATCCATAAGTTTTGCATTTTGTGTGCTAGGTAGGGGGATGGCATGTACATCCCTATTACCCTACTGTGCAAGACTTGGGATGAAAGAACTGGACCATTTATTGAATTCTGCATGCCATGCTACTCTACCATTCCAATATGATCGGATGTCTCTGATGGGGCAAAAGAACTAAATCTAAGAAATTAAAAACTTGTAAAAAAAGAAACCAAAAAAAAAAAACCAGCTCAGAGGCATATATGTTAGTGTTCAAAAACTCGAAACTCGGCTCCACTCGGAAGTTAGCTTGGTCAAGTAACTCGGAAGACTAAAAAAAACCATGACTCAGCCGACTCGGGAATATATATTTACATATATGTATAATTATAAAACTCTATATAAAAAAACAAAATAAAAATCTAATATTTCAACAAGAGTATCATCAAATAACTAGCATTCATGATAGATATTAAACAACCTTAAAGGGCCCAAACTAAAGCACCACTACCACTAACAAATAAAATAAGCTTCTCTAACAATTTGTGACAACAATAATTTCATTTTTTTTTTCCAGCCAGATCAGACAAACAATACAATTTCTTCTGGAGCCGTTTTCTCCAAGACTAGTTTATGTTATGGTTTTGTTCTTGTAAAATAGAAAAAGAACCATTGCTAATCTATTAATAACAAACATAGTAGGCAGGCCCACCTTGTTCCGGCCTACCCATTTGGGGTTTGTTGTAGACCATGCTATGATGGTTATGGAAGGCGGCCACCGTGCTATGACAACTGTGATTCTATGAAAAAATGGGTAATACAAGTCATCGTGATTACTTTAGTAAAAAAAATATGTCATGCATGCCCATGTAATAAGGGTGTTCACCATTTCAGATTCTCAAAAAAAAAATTGCAGCAGTGTTCCCAAAAACAAGGCATACATTGGTGCTATCAGCTTTCGCTCTCAGCAAGTTTCGAAATCCTAAACCCTTGAAATTGACAAAATGAGCTTATCAAGTGATTTTTTTTTCTAATTTTAAAAATTGCATTTGTGTCCCGTTACAGACTCGCCCAAGTCAAGTCCAGTTAATATACCGGCCCAACTCAGCTTGACTCGTCCAAGTTTTCTCCGATTATCGAGAACCAAGTTTTTCAAGCGAGTTGACTCGAAACCCAGCCGAGTCGAGTTGACTTGGCCGAGTTTCGAGTCAACTCGCCGAGTTTTAATCAAACAAAAGGAATTCTGCGTGCCATGCTACTCTTTTCTGCACCGTTCCAATATGATCGGATGTCTCTGACAAGACAAAAGAACTAAATCTAAGGAATTAAAAACATAGAAAAAGGAAACAAAAAAAAAATCCAGCTCAGAAGCATATATGTACACAAGGCAAAACTAGACAGTCAATCAAACAAAAGGAACAAGAAAAGCTTGCAGCACGCTCAAGCAGCTAGCATGTTAATAACTTTATGCAACTACGATTAATAGGCTCAGTGACATAATTAAGTGGACATGACACATTCAGATTTTTTTAAGAGAGTGCAAAACTGCAATTAATGACAAGCTGAAGTTTAGAGGAATACTAGTTCCAACTGATCTCTATGAAACAAATGGCAGGATACCAGCAGAAGCAGATCTAATGGAGAACTGCAACCCAACAATCCAAACAGTCATCAGCAATCGGGATCAGCATCAGGATCAGGATCAGGATCAGTACTACTAAATGCAGCCCTCCTTCAGCAAATGGGAAGGACTGCATAGGCTGCAATAGGTGGATATTCGCTACCACATCACAGCTACAGTCACTACCTTGTGAGCTGTTATCACATGATGCAACAGATATCAGCTACCTTTTGACAGCAACAATCACGACACCATTGACTATCACATCTCAAAACATGATGCAGTGTAAGTCAACATCCTAACATCTCGACGTAAATTGAGGTAGAGTCTAAGCAACCACCAGAAACGAAATCAGCAACTGCACATCTATTACCCTACCCCAAGCTCATGGTTAAAATGAAATGTCAGCTCAGCATATTAGGTCTCACCTTTAGTATTAGCATCAATGAAACTATCACATCTAGACTGGCAGCATCAATTACATGTAAAGACGTGACCTATCCACCCATCTTTTCGGCCACCACAGTAATTACAACTCCTTTCAGGGCCCAAATTCTAAAACCATCAAAGAACGGAGGCATGGTCATGTCAAAACTCAGAATCCTGATGGACATAAGACTCCAAAAGATAGGTGAACTGTAAACCTTACCAATCATGAAATCATCAGTGATATAATTACGCTGAAATGAACAAGAAGAAATGGCTCAAAAGATATACATCAACCATTCAGACAAAAACAAATGAGGCAGTGTTTCATGCAAGGTTGTAACTTGCAACTAATGCAAAAAGTGGAAGTTGGAAGAACATAACTTCTAACGAATCTGAAAAATTAGCATACAAACGAAGCAGATTAGTTGCAGTTGATTGCAAACCAGCGACAGAGCAACCCAACCAGGCATCACTAATCAGCAACAAAAATTAGTAAAAAAATTCCAGCCAACATCAGCAAGGTCACCACCATCCAGCCATAGGTGGATATCTGCTCTCACTTCACAGCTACAGATACAAGCTCATGCGATGATGAAATGGGTATTGGCAACCACTTCACAACTACAGTCAAGACCCATGTGCTATCACATCACAGTAGATGATGCAATAAAGTTAACACCTAACAGCATGATAATGAATGAGGTAAGTCCCCCCACAAAATAATCAACCATGCATCTATTAACCTGTCACAACCTCGTAGCAGCAATGGCCAGCAGAGCATGCTAAGCTTCATGTTTACTATCAGCATCAGTACAACTGAATATCAGGTCCAGACTATTGAGAGCATCAGCTACAGGTAAAGTCAGGAGCCCCTTCCATGGATACTTTTAGATCATCACGGCCACTAAAACTCCCACAGCCCAAAATTTTAAAACTACCGAAGACCAGGGAGCACGATCAGGTCGAGAGTCAGAATCCTGATGGATAGAAGGATATTCAGATACAGGCAAACTACAAACCTTAGCAATCAATGATATCTTCGGGGAAAATTAGTTACAATATTGTTGCTTGCAACCAGCATCAAAATGAAGATCATCCATCTACGAAGTACAAGCAGCATCAGCAGCTACTACATCATCATCTCTCCAATCAGCCACATTCACTCTTTCCCCGAACATAACTATAAAAGCCCATTATATTGCAGATCATCCATCTACGAAGTAAAAACAGCATCAACAGCGACTACATCTCTCCAATCAGCCACATTCACTCTTTTCTCGAGCATAACTATAAAAGCCTAATATATTGCCCATCACAGGTCAGAACTCCCATTAAGTGAACTATAAAGTATATGCATGCATGCTGGAAAAAGTGAAAACCAGAGAGAAAGGGGGAAAATAGAAGAGGAGCAATGAGCAGAAACCTATAAATGTCATAAAATCTATTGTACATATTGATATTATCTACCATCCTTAAAACTACAAAGAGTATAAAAAAACACCAAACCTCCCCATCTAATTGGAAGGATGCATTACGTTCGATAATCAACCTTCAAAAGAAGTGCAGGGCTACCAAAACTACCACTTAGTACTCCGATTGGTACATGTGAAATCCACAAAGGTCCTCCACAATAGTGACACAGCTAGAAATGATATCAGGCCAGAGATATTTCCATAATATGGCTTGCCACTGCCATCACTCCTACATAAATATAAAACTCGGATATAGCCAGTATAGTCATAAAAGAAATTTTAAAAATAAGATCTGGTGCAAGAACTCACATCAGCATCTGATAAGCGTGGAGACAGGCTACGAGAATCAGCAGGTCGACCTGGCGGCGAAACACTTTTGGGAGTTGGGGACCGCTCACCACGGCTGCGTCTAACAGGACTTTCACCCCTGGAGGGAGGCATCCTGCCTGGGGATGGGCTCCTCCGAGGACTGGGACTACGCCGAACAGGGGAGGCACTGTCACATACCCATATGACATCAGATAATATAAGGTACAAAGACTAAGATGTTGGCAATCGTGAGCAAAGTAACCATAATTTAATACCTCTCCAATGACCGGCTGCGACGGCTCCCTCGCTCATTCTCATACCTGTCTCTACCACGGCCTTTGTGATTATCAGGGCTCACACTGCGACTCCTGCTTCGACGGCGGTCATCTCTTTCCTTCCCACGATACCTGTCACGATCATTTCTACCCCTACTTCTACTGCGACTTCTCCTCCTTTCCCTGTCCCTATATTCATCTCGGTACCTGAAAATCATACAATCAGTAGCTGCAGTTTGCAGAAGCAAGACTGAGTTGCAGGGCTACAGTGAGCATGGCCAGTGAATAAAGCTTCAATGATAACATGTCACTCCTACCACAAGTTCCTCAAATAAGGAACATCAAACCAAAAGAATTCTGACAAAAGAAAATGGAGCTTCTGTGGCATTGTGGGAGAAGGTAACTAAATACATTATATATATAAATGTAGAGGAGGTGACTAGTCAGGTAGGCTGATTATACCTTATAATCAGCTCACCTTCTTTATACTATTAGATCTCAAACAATGGCTAGGATTAAAACATCCTTTATTGTTCTAATCGTTTGTTTTCCAAAATTACCCTTAATACTCTCTACAGTCAAAACACGTTGGTTCCCTGTTCTCTCTCTCTCCCCGCCCAGATCTCTCTCCCGGTTTCTCTCTCTTACCCTAAGTAGACATCTCAACCCCAATCGCAAGAAAGGCCTTGATCTCTCCCTGGTTCTCTTTTACAGTAGCGTTCTCATTAGCCCCAATCGCAATAAAGGCCCTAAACAATATTCGGATTGAAAAACCAATGCATTTGTATAAGCCGATTGAACAACTTGGGCGGCTGGGCATTTGTATAAGCCGATTGAACAACTTGGGCATTTGTATTTTGATGCGTGCAAACTACTCCTCAATCAGATCGAGGATTCTTTAGAGTTAGTACTAGGGTTTCCAGCATCTATAAGTTCCCTCCATGAAAGGGTTTCAGAGACTTCAAAAACAAAGTTTCTTCTATGTTCAGGTTTCTAGAGTTAAACAATTTTGGTGCGAAAAAATAGATTTCAGTAGAAAAATGTATGATAGCAGTTTGAAATGGTGCCGAGCATATAATGCACGGCTGTCTATAATTTCTTAGATGTCTTTGATAAAATGCATATAATGCATCGTAGCTGTTTGATAAAATGCTTAGCCGAATTCTTCATGAACTTTCTAATGATATTTTGTTTATACTTCTTTAATAGGTTTAAACATGACTACTGCAAAATACTATGTTGCATTTAGAGGTTGCAACCAGGGTATTTACATGACTTGGGAAGAATGATAAACACAAGTTAATAAATTGGCATCAGATTTACTTTGGTGGACGCCCGATTCACGTCCATCGGGCATCCATTCATCATCAGGCAGCTGGCGATAAAAAGGGGAGAAGTCATTTCATATTCTCCCCATGATTTTGACTTCTACACACTTGATATCTCCATTTTTTATCACCAGCTGCCCAATGATGAATGGATGTCCAATGGCGTGACTCGGGCATCCGCCAGGGTAAATCCAATGCCTAATAAATTTTTGTGGTGGTTGTTTACGTTCATTCAAGATGTGAGGCACAATATGGGCATTCAAGACGTGAGGCAGAATAGAAATTTCATTTGTTCTCAATGAAAAATGAAGGTGTCACCAAGACGGAAAACAAAAAATACCAACAATAGGTTCAAGCACAGCAAAGATGAAGGAGGTGTCAACCAATATGATTTTATTATGGCTTGTACATTGTATATTTTGTGTAGAACCCAAACTTGTGGGCATGTAACCGATAGAGACAAGCATAGGAAAATATAATGGATAGTCTTTCTTTTCTTGAGTGGACCTATCTGTCTACTTATTTTCTTTGTGAACTTTTAGGGGAGTATAATGGTGGATACCAGATATAGCTTTCACCGCATTTGCTGCTCCATTGATCCATATTGCCATTAAAAATGTGGTGAGGGCAAGAGAAAAATGATCATAACAGAATCAAAACCTTTTGTCACCTACAATCAATCACCTGGTCATCCAGCACCCTTGAATAGACTAGTGCACCGCATAGAGCAGCACATGAACATAACAATCAGAAACACATGCACTATGCTTGGCTCAGACTAACATAGAACCAGATTAACCCAGATTGCACTGAACCTGCACATCCATCGACCAGTAAAATTCTAGAAACCAAAATTCTGCTGAATATGACACTCAAGCCGCATCATAATATGAGAGCTCCCACTTTTCCATCAGCATATACATTCATTGACAGTAGAGTTCTCCCCAAAGGAAGCAAACAATTGATCCCATGTCAACCCTTTTAATCAGCCTAATTCGGGTAATTCTATAACATCATGAAACTGGGAAAAAATTTAGATCATTGAAGTGGATCAATTTTGAAACAATTAAATATTGCACAATACTGACATACATTCATCTTTTCCTCTTTCCCTTCTCTAAAAAAGAGCAAGAACCCTGAGTAAAATGAATTTTGTACAGGCACATTTGACAACTTTTTGCATCCTTATGTTTGACAAATAAACAATGAAAACCAAAAATCATCTCTCATATCTTCCACTTTAAACAGATCTGTAGCAAGCATTCAAGGATGAGAACTCGACTTGTGCAGGTATGACAATGGCGAGGTTTCCAGATTCGCAAAGCCTGTTTATCTCTTGATATAAGGAGAAATGGCGATCAGAACTATCCGTTAGAGTCAAAGATTCTCTGGGGTGGGCTTTAGTTGAGAGAAAAAGAGAAGATCTTGGAAGGAAGAGTGGCTGCATGGAATTTATGCAGTTTAACAAGGGCTGTATTCGGGTCGGGCTTGACCAGGCTTGGCCAAGCCCGGCTCGGCTTGAATGGATTTGATCGAGGCCCGAAGCCCAACTCGGCCCGAAATGGAGCTTGAAAGTGCGGCCCGAAGCTCGGCCCGAATTCAAAATCGTGGCTCGAAGCTCGGCTCGAATTGATTCAAGCTCGAGCCGGGATTGGCTTGGCTCGAGCTCGGCTTGAATCCTTTTTTCTTTAATAATAATATTTTATATTATTTATATATATAATAATGATATATATAAATAATATTTTATTTATTTTTTATTTTTTTAATAATATTTGAGCCGAGCCTAGCCGAGTTCAGGCCGAACTGAACCTCAATCGAGCCGGGCCGAGCCGCACAGGGGTTGGCCCGAGCTCAGCTTGATTGAGTTTTCGGGCTTTTTTTTAGGCTTGGCTTGGCCCGTTCGAACCTAAAATTGGGCCGAGCCGAGCCGAGCCGCACCAGCGGGCCGATCGAGCTTTGTGCAGCCCTAAGTTTAACCTGTTGCCACTAGAGTTGCGTCACTAATCTTTAACTGGAAGTTGATTTGGAGAACAGGAATACCTTGTCTTCGAGATAGGACTCCTTCATGGATGGAATGTTGAATCAAGGTAAGAGAAAAACCAGGAAGAGAGAGAGAGAGAGAGAGAGCTGGGCGGGGGAGAGAGAACCAGGGAGAGAGTGAGAGTTGGGCGGGGAGAGAGAGTTGGACTGGGAGAGAGAAAAAAGGGAATGTGTTTAGAGGGTATTAAGAGTAATTTTGGAAAATAAACAATTAGAACAATAAAGGATGTTTTAATTCTAGCCATTTTTTGAGATCTAACGGTATAGAGGAGGTGAGCTGATTATAAGGTATAATCAGCCTAGTTGACTAGTCACCTCCTCTATATGTGTGTATATATATATAAGAGTTTTAAAATAAAAGGCATGGGAGACTTACGCCTCAAGGCTCAACCTTCGAGGCTCAGATTCCTTGAGATTCACATCTCAATGTGGGGGCTCACATGAAGCACACGCCTCACAACTTGAGCTCACCTTATGTTTGAGGAGTGACTTAAAAATCATTCTTTTTTCTGTTTCTCTTTTAATTTATTTAAACTTTTAGAATATCACTTAATTTAGTATGATTAATGCATTCAGGGTTCTTAAAACCCTTTTGAGTCCATTTCCCATTAATAATTTTCCAAGAAGACGCTAAAGGGGATTTGGAGTCACTTGCACACATTGTAATTTTTCATGACTTCTTTCTAACTATTTGTTGAATATCATTTGTATATCAACAAAAGGTAATCTAAATAGTAGCTTATGCTTGCCTTTCTTAAATTTTATTACCTCCAATCCAATGTAATGACTAAATCGTTTAAATAGTGAGATATACTTTACAATCATTATTTACTTCAAATCTTTCAAAAAAATCTCATTTCCATTTAATTTTTATATTTAAAACTGAGGGGTGTGAGGCACTGAGGCTTCAGCCTCATGCATTTGGATCCCAGTGCCTAGCCTCACATCTTCGTAAGGTTTGTTATCACAACAAAATACACACAACTAGTGATTTACGCTACAATGTCGGTCCCAAGACAGAGTAAAGGAGCATGATTGCATCAATTTGCAACCGGTGTAAATTTTTTGAAAAATCCCATGTCACGAATCATGGAAAATTGAAAACTATTGTTTTGACCACATATAGAAATATGTATATATCAATGTTTTAAAACGTGAAGAAGTGAGGCAAGGTGTTCAGACCTCAAGATGCGTGAGGCTTAAGCCTCACAAGAAAGCTTCATGCTCTCTCCTTTTAATAAATAAATAAAATATATGAAAAATTAAAAATTAAATTAATGAAAGATTATAATATATGAATATATGTAGAGAGAGAGAGAGATACATTCGTATATATATTTGTATTGTGTTCGTGTGGGCGCACGTGTACACAGGAAATACTATATAAATTATTTTAACTATAAAAAAAAATAAAGATTAGAAATGCTGAAATTTGGATTTATTTTGTATTCATATACATATTGAAGATGATGTTCAATCATCAATTCATGTGGTGGATTTAGAATTTTAGTTTAAAAAAAACTTGCAAATAAATCATGAACTACATTGTAGGCCAGTGGTTCCAAATTCGATTCAAAAGGTTTTAAAAGTCTAAATAAGTTAAACATTATAAATTAAGTGTTAATTGAAACTAATATCACCATCATCATTTTCAATGTCTTATCTGAAATAAATAAAGTGTTGTTTATTATTGGTTGAACAAAAAATAATTTTTTTTTAAATGACATTTAAGTCTTAACTGTGGCTAGAAACCTAATTTTAGTTACTGTATGAGACATACGTCATAGACATAACGCAAGCTTCAAGGCGTGAGGCATATGTCTCGTTCAAGCCTCATGGTTAAGCCTCAAAGCGTTTTCCTTAAGCCTCGCACGCTTTTTAAAACATTGATATATATATAAACAACAATTAATGATCATGACATAGGATTTTGCAAAATGTTTACACAGACACACTCTATAAACAACAATTAATGATCATGACATAGGATTTTGCAAAAAGTTTACACAGGCACACTCACAAGTTTCACTTCATATAACTACAAAAATACTTATGGCCGCATTAGCTACCTGCTTAATTTTTCAAAACAAACAACCGTGATATATGCATTCATATGTCCCAATAAAACCCAAGTTGTAGTTGCAAGCAAATAGAGGTCACATGGGCGGGCAATTTGTCGTCCTCTTACTAGGGCTTGCCGCTTGGGGTAAGTTGTGTAGTTAAATCGTCTGGGATCCTATTGTTAACCGTTTCTCGAAGAAGCTTGCGGGGTGAAGTCCTCTTACCTTTCAAATGTTGGTCGTCTCACTCTCTTGAAGAGTAGCCTGCCAACATATTTCATATCTCTTCTCACCATCCCAGTGTCCATTGCATCCAAGTTAGAAAGTGTACAAAATATATTCTTATGAATGAGCAGG
This sequence comes from Tetracentron sinense, assembly GCA_015143295.1. Lineage (NCBI taxonomy): Eukaryota > Viridiplantae > Streptophyta > Magnoliopsida > Trochodendrales > Trochodendraceae > Tetracentron > Tetracentron sinense. The sequence continues at coordinate 29,582,065 of CM026556.1, forward strand.
TGGTGATTGAAAAAAATTAAAATACCACTTGGTCAATTGGAAGTCGGTCCCCCGTCCTTTGAAATTCGGACGTCAAAACATTCGCCTGATTAGGGAGTTTAATAAGAGTCCCTACTAGGATAAAGGTTATGGCGACTTGGTGAGAAAAAATGAAAGTTTGTGGAGGAAGGCTATCATTGCTAGATTTAGCCTAAAAAACGCTTGGGAATCAAAAGAAACAAAGAGACCTGGGGTGTAGGTTTGTGGAAAGCATTTTGAATAATCGCTTGGAGTTTTCTAAAAATATTTTAAGTTCAAGATTGGCAGTGGGTCTGGGGGGATTAGTTTCTAGGACGATGTTTGTGGTGAGACCATAGTTGTCGGGAAGCGATGTAAAAGGTGGGATGCTTGCTTCCATCATGTCTCATTAATAGTCAAAGGGGACTATGTATGTAGAAAGTGATGAGATTAGACCCAAGTCTAAAGCTCAGGGCATAGATCCTAATCAAGTACTCATGTAAGATTAATTTAAAGTATGGTTGGTCATTCTAATATAATGGGAATGAGGCACATATATCTCATTTCTCGCTTCCCATTCCCTCAAGATTTTTTTAGCCTTGCTTCCAACTACTCAATTTCGCTTCGCTTCTCGCTTAGTAACTATAAGTGAGACCCCCTTAAATTAAACCTTCAGAATCTTTGATCATTATCTTCTGATAGGGGTTTGGCGGTGGCCTATTGCTTAGAGGAAGTTCCCTCATCTTTTGTGTGGTCACCATTCACCAAGGTTTAGGTGGAACCTAAATAATTGGGAGGTTGTTGACCTCCTTGATCTGATTAGTCACATGTACTTTGTTACCCCTTGTCCTCAACGAGAGGATGTTCGGTTGAGGTCTAAGAATACCAAAGGTCGATTCTCAAATATTTTGATTAGTCAACACCCCTTCTCCTGTAGTGCTATGGGAAATCCTGATATTTTGTCAAAAGTAACACTCTTCCTTTGGTTGGCTCTTTAAACAAGATACTCACATGCGATCGTTTTGATAATTGATGGTGGAGGTTAGCTAACCGATGTTTTATGCGTCACAATTCAGAAGAATTGGTGAACCATTTTCTGTTACATTGCCTTTTTACTTCTGCTATATGGAAAAATTTTCTCCTTTTGAGGATTGTTTGGATCTTTTATTCTTTCCTTGGTTCTTGCAAGACTCCTTATCTAATTATTTATCAATTTTGTTGGAGGCTTCTACTTCTGTGATTTGGGCTATGTTGTCAGAAGCTATTGGGTGGGCTATTTAATATCAACGAAACTTTTTTTGAGGGTTCAGCCTACTCGGATGTGAAGATCTACAGTCTTGCTCGCTAGTTTCTCCGATCATGGTGTGTCATCAAGGACTTCGAGAAGTATTCCTCTGGGTTTTGACTCTTCTTGTTGTTTGCGTCTCCAACCCCTTTTCCTTTTCTCTTTCGTAGTTCCCTTATTATGGTTCATATCTTTTGTGAACCTCTTTTTTAACTCTATTTTGTATTGTATTGTATTGATTCTCTCTCTCTCTCTCTCTCTCTCTCTCTCTCTCTCTCTCTATATATATATATATATTATACATCTTTACTGATAAAAAAAAAATTTACGTCTAACAAAAAGGTTGTAAGAAAATGGATCTATGAAGCCCGACCCTAGTAAGTATTGCTAGAACAAGAGTCCTTACCTTGGCCGAGGGCTGCGACTTCTTGACCTGCCTCTTGTCTTTGGAAATGTTTCTACTACCCTTCCTTTACGACTGAAAATACAATGAACATATTTCAATTGAGTAACTACATAGCAGAAAAACATATAATACAATAGAGCATACATGCTTCTATTAAAGACTGAGAAGTAAAGCCACATACAAAACAGAAGAGCGGCGGTCCAACAAAGAAAAATACTTGTGAGATAGGAATGATCAAATAAGGTTGGTTTTATGGCCCATCAAAGGGCCGCAGATTCGGATCGGCTTCCAAATCAAAGTGCATGCACTAAGAAATTAATATGTAGTGAATTAAGATAATCGTAAAGTAAATAACGCTAGAGCAAAAAAAAACCGCAAAGGAAAAAAGTTCTTATCTCAAACAGCCGAGCCATCAAGCAAAACTTCAAAAGTAATAGTAAACAACGAGACAAAAATAATTAAACTGAAATGGGTATCCCCAATTCACCCGATTAACACAGGTAGTAAAATAGTTGATTAAAAAACGAATTATATAAGAATAAGATTTTGTAACTAATAAGAGAATTCAAAAATCGGTTATATCCAATGCTTTAAAATGCGAAGGCTTGGGACGTGGTGTGGGGACCTCAAGATGTGTGAGGCGTAAGTCTCGAGACATGAGGCGTAAGCCTAACAAGAAAGCCTTACACTACTTCATTTTAACAAATAAATAAAAATATTGCAAAAAATATTCAAAAAATTTATTTGAATATAATACATATATATGTGTTTGTGTGTGTACACATGCATATGTAATACTATATATATTATTCAGTCATAAAATAAATAATTTACGAGCGGTGAGAAAAGCTAAAATTTAGATTTACTTTCCTATTCATATTGTGTTTGATTGTGGATTCCAACGAACAAAACAAGGTTTTAAAGGGCCTAAATACGTTTAAACATAAGAAATTGAGTGTTAATTCAAGTCTTAATTATGTGACTAGAACCCTATTTTTATCAAGTATGAAGCGCATGCTTTAAAAAAAAATATGTTCAAGTCTCAGTTATGTTACTAGAACCCTTTTTTTTTTTATGAAGCACATGCCTCAGACAATAAGAGACCCTCAAGGCATGAGGATGTGAGCCTCACAGTTTGAGGCGTTAGCTTTATGAGATTTGAACCTCATGGCATTTTCATTAGCCTCGAGGAGAACTTTTAGAACACGGGTTATATCTCATCAGTTCCCAATGCAACATCAATCACAATTTAGTAACTTACATTGGTTCGGCACTTGGCCCATATTTTGCAAACTGAACCATGATATCTCTACCATCGACATTTCTTCCTGAAAATATTTTTTTTTTTAAAATCTCATGTTAGCATAGATCACAGATGGAATACAAAGACCCCCATTATTTACCATCGAGCTTTTCCACCGCCTTCTGTGCCTCATCTGCATGCTTATACCGAACGAAGGCAAACCCGCGAGAATCTCCCGTCCTAATACAGTAAGAAAATTTAAGTGTCAAGCAAAAAAATAGAACACTAACAAGAACCAACGAAAAATAAATAACGACAGAAAGGGCATCAAGAAACCTTCGATCTCTTGGGATGAAGATGTCGACAACTTTCCCATACTTATCGAAAAGAGGGAAAAGATCATCTGCAGAAGTTCCTGTTGAAAAAATCGAAGAAAACAATCGAAAATTGAGGAAAAAGACTGAAATCGAGAAACAGTTTGAAAGATCGAGAGAAATAGTAGATACTTACGGAAAGTGATGTTGAGCACGAGGAGAGAGTAGGTGTCTCTGATATCTGGAGGACCAGATCTCCCAAAATGAGACATCTCTGCAAGCTCAGATACGCAAGAGCTAATGATTGGAATTAGGGTTTGGGTTTGAGGTGAGGAACTTTCCGCTGAATATAACTCGGTTAGAGAAATATATAGGCACAAATAATTTGGAGGTTCCTATAAAGAGTCACACTCCCATTAGCCCAGCTAACGAGAAGCTCTTGTAAGCGAGAGCACACTAGCCCTTCGATGTTTGGGGAGTTGATTTAATCCAACGGTCAAAGAGAAACAACCCAATTTAGATGAAATTGCTTTTCACAAAAACCACCATCTCCTATTCTCCTCTTATCATTCTTCTCTCGTTCTCTTCTCAAGGGGAAACATCTTTGCCTCGCTTTCAAGTTGCATCAACAATTAAATCTTTTCATTATTGAGTAAGATTGAATATCCATTAAATCAATCCATTCTTCAACAACACAATCAAGAACTTGAAGAACAACCCAATGACTTGTAAACAAATTATATTCCCTGAACATTATAAACCTTCCAAGACTGATTTGTTTTAGTGATGAACTCGCCAATAACTGCTGCCAATCCTTCACATACACTACAGAGATACCTTGAAGGATAAATTTTAACTGAAGTTTTTAAACTTTTAATCTATATTTACAAATAATGGGTTTCTTTTTTACCTTTTCACTTTAAGTGTCTTGATGAGTAAAATCTCATACCACAAGAGGTTGTTTTTCCTTTCACAGAGAGATATGCTTTCTTTTCTAATCAAATGAGAGGAGATAAAGAGATAAGAACAATAGGAGGAGAGAATGAGAATTAGAGGAGGAGAGAAGAAGAAGACGAGAACGAGAGAAGGAGAACGATCTCTCTTGCACTTAAGGGTGGTTTTGTATAAAACAGTTTCACCGAAAAGGCTAAACTGGGTTGTTTTTCTTTTGACCATTGGATTAGAGTCCCCCTACATCTAAGGGCTAGTGGGCTCTCGCTTACAAGAGCTTCTCATTAGCGGGGCTACCGAGAACGTTACTCTCCCTATAAATATAGGAAAATTATCACCTCGTCGGAGGGGCTCAGATTCTCTCCGGCAAATGCCATAAAAGTGGTCTCGTGCTACCACAATGTGTGTGACACTTGGCATAAGAGGGAGAAGTCATTTCATTTTCTCTTGATGATTTTGACTTTTCCCCACTTGATATCTCTCCCCCTTTATCTCACCGCTTTATTGTCATGTGTCACATAATGTGTAGAAAAGTAAAAATCATGAGGACGTCATGATGACTTCTCCGCCACATGTCCCCTATTTTGTGGTTGCCCGAGACCAGCCTTTCTGGCTTGACCATAGAGAATCCGAAGCCTCTTCTAACCCCATTTAACTGTGGTTAAGATTCATCACATTTAGGGTTCACCTTTCTACCCTTGATTTTTAGAAAAATAAATTAACTAAAGGGTTAAAAATAAACACTTAAACGAGTTAAAGGGTGTTGAAGGGTCAGTTATGTGAGAGGGAGGAGGATTAGTCCCCTCCTCGGCCAACGAGGAGACTATTGCTCATAAATATAGCCCCCTGAATTTTGGTTAAATTGCAATCATTGCTCTCTTCTAAATGGTAGTAAGTAAAGGGTAAGGCTAAGCCTAACTGACTAAGGCTAAGACTATCTCCAAGGGAAAGTAGCAAATTTGGATAGCAAATGACAGTTAAGCCCTGGCTATCATATGTTACCATCATATGCATATTTGCTACTTTCAGATTTGGCACTCTAATAAAAGTAACAAATTTCAGTATTATATTATTATTATTGTTATGACTCACTTATTATTTTAATCAAATAAAATTATAGTAGTAAATGTTATCATAATTGTTGGGTCTCACTTATTATTTTAATCAAATAAAATTATTTATCATGAGGATAGAACATGACAAATTTGAAGTGTTTTCAAAAGGAAGCAAATTTAAGTTGAATTAGTCTATGGGTACTCCCAGATATTATCTCAGATATACTCCCTAATCCTAACTGTTTATAACCAACTATTACAGGCTAGGATTTGAGTTGACCTATTTTGTATTTTCTAATGTCACATCACCTCTAATCCTAACCGTTTAATAATTGAGATAAATAGTTGGGATTTGGGAGTACACTTTGGGATTATCCCTAAAATAATTCATTTAAGTTTGCCCGTTGTTATGTCCCTTGGAGGGTAACTCAACTTGCGTGGCACGACAATTGTTCATTGTCGTGTGAATTGCTACACCCCTTAGAGATGGTCTAAGGGGAGTGTTTAGCTTAGATTATTGAGACCAGAGTCTAGGATAATTATTAAATAGATTTGTTAATACACCATCTCTATGATTGGACAGGATGTTGGTTCACGGGCTTATTTCTAGGAGAAATTGGGTTGAAACACAAATAACACACTCACCTACTACACTCATACACACACCCAATACGCCCTAGGCCACAATGCCATTACAACCCCACACAGGGGCAGAGCCAGGATTCTCTTGGAGGGGGGGATAACAATGGGGGTTTAGGGGCATAGTCGCAAAAAAAAAAATGAGGCTCAAGTTCAGGGGCATCGCGTTTGTTTGTATACCTTCGTAATGAAAATTTTTTCTCTAAAGTTTAGAGACAAGTGAAACAAATTCTATTAATCCCTACAATATCAATCATTCATTTCACGACAAATAAGAAAGGAGGAGCATAGGCCTATGATATGAAATGGTCTTATACCTCTTTAATTTTTATAACCACGCCCTTTTCATTCTAATTCTAATAGTTCAAAGGCACGCGGCGATCAATACTCTAAAATCCCTAAAACTTATTCCTTTATTTGTCACAATGAAAGTGGAAAGCCCTAGGAAGCACGGATACTTCAAATAGATAATCGTACTCGTATCGGATACATATCAGATACCGATACGCCTCCGATACGACGGGACACGTATGGGATACAGCTCAAACGTATCCTGTTAATTTAAAACTAAATTTTTATTACAGATACGGCAATGATACGGCTCCGATACGTCGGGATACGGCCATGAATAATTTATATTTTTTTAGACCCAGGGGTGTGACCCTTTCTCTTTTGTTTTTGCATGGACATGATCTTCTTTATATTTTGCTTAGTGGATGCTGGGATGACTTTCTTTTCTACTTAGTGGACGATGAGATCACCCAATTTATTTTGCTTTTGCATGGATATGGTCTTTTTTATACATAAACATAACTAAACCAGTGATTATTTTATAATTATTATACAAAATATAGTATTATTACAGACATATCCTGGCCGTACCCATATATTTTTTTAAGGTTTTTCGTATCACCGTATTCGTATCGTATCGTACTTGTATCCGTATCCGTGCTTCCTAGGGGAAGCCTTATATAACATACATATGGTGAAAAAACATCGAGCTTCTCTAAAACTGATATGTGTCATTTAAGCAATTGATTTAACTATAATTGTTGCTTTAATCAGTTTTAAAAGTAATCAATTACAACATTGCTACAGACTTTGGATATTTTTAGGGTGCTATTAGGAGCACCCCACTTTTGGTGACTGCACCCCATTAGTAAAATCAACACCCATAAGCAAATAAATACCATATATACTGATATGCAAATAATAATACCGCAAGTGCACGACCGTCTATAGAGGAGACAGTGACAAATACGGGTCGATCCACAGAGAACAGAACAAAAATAATATTAAAACTGAAATATAACTAATAAACTAGTGATAAGAGAGATCTTGAATTAATATAAGATATATGATATAATTAAAATAAATAAATCAAATCAACTAAAATAGAGTAATAAAATGAGTAAATAAAATAGAGAAAGATATTAGAGCATCCGGATTCCACTACACATCAACTAATCAATTTACAAAATATCATTAATTATTTTCAATCATAACTCAAACAAAATAACAAATCAATGTTTTGGTTCGGAATATTTATCTTCAAAATAATTTTTAAAATCGAAATTAAAAACCTAAGATTTCATTCACTTCAAAAATCATAAAAAACTTAAGAACTATTTATAAAAAATAAGCATAAACCATCAAAATAATTTTTTTTAAAAATGAATATTAAAGCTTGCCTAGAGCAATGAAGACAAACCTATTCTGACATTAAAAAGCATAAATAATATGGGAAAATAAGGAATATGTTGTAAATTAAAAAGAGATGACTTAGTTTCATCATTTGCTCTAATAAGAGAGTTTAGCTGAACATTACAACGAGCATACAATCAACTTTGAAATAAATATTCATTGATGATAAAATTTATTCACAAAGTATATCATTTTAATCCACTTAATCTCCAATAAAATTAGTCAAAAGAGTAAGGAAGATGACTGAAAAGAGATAAATAAAAAATGTTTCAACCCTAATTTCTTCTCCTATATTCATAAGTTACTCTTTGACCAAATATTGTGAACCCTTAAACGTCCAAAATCAGATAGTCTCGTGAAATGCAATTTTATTATCTTTTGAGTATTATTTCAAACGCCTCAAACCTTGCCTTGATTTGAAATTTTAGTCAAAAGTTATGAACAAATTAGTGAATCATGGTTAGATTAGGTTAGAATTCGGGAAATCTTCATTTTTTGGAGATTTGTTGCTCAATAATAGCATCTACGTAATTTACTTGTTTTTCTTATAGATCTGGTTGCCTCAACAATCCTATCTTCTCATTGATTTAATCAAATTAGATAAGTAAGCCCTATATCACTTTTCTCTTTAACGAGCTTTTAACTTTAAATTTTTTAAATTTGGGCTCAAATCTGTTAAACTCCCTCTAACTCTTACATAAAAGATCAAAAGTTATAATTAGAACAATTAAGACAAAATAAATAACTAACAAATGTAAATAAAGAGACAATTATTAACACAATGACATGCATATCATATACCCTTACCTTCTTCATTGTTAACATCCTTATTTTCTCATGGTCGAACCAAAAGTTTGTAGAATCCCTCTCCGACCAAAACACCTGAAAATTCTCTTCTTTTCAGGCATTGCACTTCCTTTATAGCACTCTAAGTTGAATTCCCCCATGTCAACTAGCTTGTTTACTATAATTTTCAAGGAAGCCAATCCCATGCCATGGATCTGGTGTTTTTAAGCCCCCTTATGGATATAAAGTCCATAAAAACCAGACACCACCAGCATTAGTATCCATTCGGATGTAAGAAATTCAAAGTTGGAGACATGGTGCGAGTCAAATGTATAGTTAGGTATTGTGTGAGTGCTCCTACTGCAAGTCCAACACAGAGTAATACTGTTGCAACAAAATCCCTACTTACAATGGTGTCTATGGAGACGGAAAAGCCGCACAGTAATGGTTCTCTTTGGCTATGGTCTTTCATCAAACTAGCCTTATTGTCTTCTTTGTCATGTAGACATCAATTGTCAGTAACAAAAAACTAGTACAAGTTTGAATTGCTTTGTCCGGAGAGGGATTGCGGGACCTTCTTCCTTCATTGACAATTATTCCCCCCATTGACAATAAAAAGAGAGGAAGAAGGATAAAGAAGACAAGGCATATATGTTATTTATATTTAAAAAAACAAAAAGAAAAAGGATATAATAATCAAAATTTGGGGTGTGGGTAAGTATCACCACCTTATTTTTATATATTTTTACAACTAGGGTATTAGATTCCTCCATACGAGGATAAAACGCAATCCTCACTACCAATGCAAGACAAAGGCTAGCCAAATAAATGATGCAAATATCAGGGGGCGTTAGCGTAGAGTAGGCAGTTCGCTCGATTCCAGAGCGTCACTTTAGCAGCCAAAGAGGGTGCGTATTACTCACTGCGCGTGTTATAGAATCCTACAGTTATGTAGTTCTCTCTACCTGTTTTCATTTCTGTTTGGGTGGACCGTGATCTTGATCGATCCAGATAAACAAAAACAAGGAGAAGAAAAATTCTCATTTTTGTCAGTGAACTTCATCATTTCGGATCTGCTCCGATGTGGGTTTTCTAGGGTTTTGATTTTTGTTCTCATTGCTCTTTTATTTGGGGTGAATTTGGTCCTGAATTAATGGCGGAAGAAGGGCCAGAGAGGGAGAATGTTGGATTAGTTGCCATGGATTCATCGGAATCGAGATGGGTTTTTCAGGACGAAGATGATTCGGACATAGAAGACGACGAGGATTTGCCTCAACGGATGGGTTTGGATTACGAAGAAGACGAGAATGGGGAGCAGAGGCTGATCAGAACAGGTCCTCGAATCGACTCATTCGATGTCGACGCTCTCGACGTCCCCGGGGCTTCGAGAAACGACTACGAGGTGCGTTTTGTAAATCTTATGAACTGTATTTGCTCCGTGATCTATAGATATTAGTTCTGCTATGTTACAATAATCTGTTCGAATTGTGATCTCACATCAAAGATAGTGAGCTTTCAGCCGGGAAGTGTTCAATTTTCTGTCAATTTAAAAACTGCTTTTTCCCCTTTTAACAGAAGAATTTGTTGGAGTCTTTGGTGTTAACATAAAACAGAGTAGAATCTAAACTGAATTTTTAAGATTTATTCGTAATTGTTGCTTTTTCGCCGCATTGGATCCGGTGGGATTGATCCATCTCCGGATTTAGCTTAATTTCACTAAGGTTTCTCTAGTCTGCAACCATTTGAAAATATATGCAGCAGATATTTCGGATGGGTTCGGACTTCATATATATGACCATAAGAGTGTTACTTGCCATAGTTGTGCATGGTGAGCATACTAACCAGATAAGGACAGTTCCAATAAGATTTCATTTTTGAACAAAAATCCATGCTCAATTGAGTGAACATGAGACTAATGTAGCACTGTTTTTTTTGTTCCTTTCTCTTTTTTGATCGATAGTCTCACGATGGGTCTGTTGATACAAATTTATGCAATATAGGTAATCTCCTTAGTACCCCACCTTACAATTTAAGCAAACACCGTGACATTGGGGGATTTGAGTGTTACTTTTGCATATCGGGTTGGATGAGTTAAATTATTTGCTGAATCGATAATGGATCTGCCTGAAATATTTTCTAAATCTTTTAAAATCAGCAGTGTAAGTTTGGAGGTGCAAGATCACTTATTGAAGATAGTTGAAGCCTCCCTAAAGTGAAATCAGCAAAGCCACTACAATTTTTCTGGAACTCAGTTAGATCAGACTCAAATCTGAGTCCCATAATTTTCCATTTGGACTGTTATACACATCTCTTTCTGATTTACCCCTTTTATTCTTCAAAAATTTTAAAAATTAAAGTTCCGAAAATTGATAAAATCAATACTGAAATCAAGGCTGAAGCTGAAGTCTAAGTTGTATAGATCTCTGTAGCTCTGTTATGAAACAGATTTCGAGGAAGAAAAATAGATAATTAAACCAAAGAATCTTCTAATGTTCCTTTAAGAGATAGCTGAATTCTTCCCACCCCCGTCCCAGATTCGTGATTCTAGGATTTGGTCTAGAGGCAACTCCGGTCGATTATAGTGAGATCACTATTGCAGTCCTTTGCCCCTACTCCATGATACCCTTTTCCTCATAAGGCTATGTGCGTTAACCAAGTTCCGACAAAGGTATCTTTCTTCCTCTGGTCAATTGCTCTTAATAAAATTCTCATTTCGAATCATCTTAAGAATAGAGGGTGGAGTATGACAAATCAATGCTATATGTGCCTGAATGAGGAAGTCTTTGTGAACCACTTGCTCTTGCACTGCCTGGTTGTATCACGTATGTGGGCTATGAGTTTCGCTCCTCTCTGGATTAGGAGTAGGGTGGGTCTTCCCTTTCTCCTTTTGAGCTTCTTATTGGGTTGGTAACCCGTGGAAGAAATTTGGACTCTCTTGCCCGGGGCTATCTCAGTTTGGATTGCTAAAATAGTGTCTGTCGCGAAGAAGGATGGGCGTGCTTGCTTAAGGGTATGCATAGATTTCAACAATTTGAATCAAACTTTTTATGTCTGAAAGACGATTTTCTGCTGCCTCATATTGACGTTATAGTCGACAATAGCAGCCTTCGGGCTTTGCCTGCCCTTTCTAATAAATAATTCTGGCTCGGCCCGGGAAAGTGCTGGCAACAACAGAAAGGAAGGGGTCCATGTAGCTGCTGCACCCGTCCACTGAGCAACAGGTTCAGCATCTACTACAAATGAAAAGAGAGAATCCTACTGGAACGAAGAGAAAGAAGGAAAGATTAAATGAATCCCATAAAATACTACTACTAGGTGCCCGTGGTCAATTTAGAAAGAGATGAACAATTGTGTTTTTGACGATTCCTCCTCTCTTGCCTCTCGGATCTCAAGGCATGCTCTTCGCTTGATTGTGGAACGGAGTTCCATCTCTCTACGGGGGTAGGAAGTTAGGGACATGGTCCTATTATGAGGAATCCACATTTTTTGTTGCCCTTGGCCGTGTTTCGCTATTTCTCTTTATACTTTTTGCTTTATGTTCTCTAGTTTACATCTTTGTAAACTGCTGTAATCCTTTTTATGTTTCTATATATACATGCTTCTTACCGACCAAAAAGAAGAAGATATAGCTGAATATATAGAGCTCTGTAGCTCTGTTATGAAATAGATTTGTAGAAAGAAAATTGAGTAATTAAACCAAAGAATGTTGTAATTCTCCTTCAAGAGATGTTTGGACAAGATTCATTGATTACAATTAATGCAAAAAGAAATCTATATTCAGGAAGGGAGAAATAAGAAAAGGAAGAGGGTCTGGCATTTGGATTACTTGCTGTACACCATTTTTCGTCATCTCTGTTCTCTCTACCGATTCTGTTCTTTTTCCTTAGAGAGACCATTTGATCCATTTGATGGGTTTATATGGCCAAGTCTTGGCCATGACGGGGTTATATTAAGTATCAGACATGGTTTCTAGAATGTGGGCAGATGGACAGTCACCATGAACCTACCACAGGGTTGGACAATCAAGAGGATCACTGTTATAGAGATAAGATTGAATTGACTGCAATAGCACAATGCTTGCGTGCAAAGTGCAAACTGCAAAGTACTAATACCTCTGTGCTCTTAGGCTTAATTGCGCACACATTTTGCACAGTTGGTATGACTTGAACTCAAGACTCCTGTCAGAACCAAAGGAGAGTATTCAGATGATTACTAGTAGAGTTCGTTTTGTAACAGGAGCCCCGTTGGGCTTTTACGGAGCTTGGCCTGCTTTCGCATTAATTCACCATTTGATGATTTGGTACGTAGCAGCCCAAGTATATCCAGGAGTTCCTTTTACACGCTACACTATCCTCGGTGACGATATCGTCATCGGAGATGAGCGGGTGGCGGGGAGGCCTGAGAGGTGGTGGTTTACCTTGTGGCCGAAAGGGAAAGCAAAAAACCACTTGTTTAAATACCAGCGAAGGATGGAGAAGAAGGTACTCACCTAGGGGTTTAACCCCTTCTTATTCTTGTACGTATGCTAGATCTGGATCCGGATTGGATCCACTAGATAGAATGGGTAGGAGGCTCATTGCCACACACAACAAACTAGCACCTTTTGGTCCAACCATAAAATAAAGGAAAGCCAAGTGAAAGCCTGAGAGAAGCCTTCTTGTTGAATTCACAAAAGCCCACACACTTGGTTGTGTCATAACACTGATTTTTTAATCTAATTACTAGAGAGAAGATCCAACACTTCAGAGGGATATGCTAATCTCCTTTTGCTGCTGTTGGTGAAACAAACCTCTCCTAGCTAACATTTTTGATAAGGAAAAAAATGCAAAGTTAAAAACATACTGTACAACAAACAAAAAATTCAGATAGAGAATTGTCAAACATCAAAGACATCAGTACTACTACCTATCCTTGATAAGGAATCCGCTATTTGGTTCCCTTCCTATAATTGCAATGAAGCGAAACCTTAAGGGAAGGGAAGAGGTCATAAACTTCTTTGTAGACGTGAAGACTTAGTAACTCTTTTAGGCTCAGCATAAAACATTTTGCATATGTAACAGATAAATTAAGCAAAAAAAGATATTTGCAATAACAGTCATACGGCATCGAACCTGTTTTTTTTTGGTTTTGTTTTTAGGAATAACAAAAAATTGTACCAAGATGAGATGAATGCACAAGTGTAGGGGGAATGAGAACCCCCCCACAACAAAATAAAAAAAACAGCAAAGTATATTCAAGAATCGCATAAAGCTAAACGACTCCAATTGTACAAAAAATCTGCAGGATTTGTATCTGAAGATGACTTGACCGATTTTGCAAGCTCCATCCAATATTAAAGACTAATTTAGGGAGAGAAGAATCGAACCCGTCGAAAGCCCTAACTTACTGCCATTTCTTTCATTCCAAAGCCCTACAAGAATTGCATGCTCCACAAAACATTACCTATAACTGTGAACATGTCATCGGCCACCCAAGAGAGACCTCACAGATTTCCTCAGGGATCACCCATGGTTCCATGCAACTCCAAAAAGGGAGAGAAAAATATTCCGAACCTCCGAAGCCTAAGGATCAAACTTTGTAATGTGAAACTGCTCCACGTCTGTGTTCTACAATCAAAATTCATTTTCTTTAAGTCAGGCCAATCTTTTTACTTTCTGCAGGAGCAAACCGGTGATATATTTAGCTATTTCTGCTAAAATATTGGTTAACACTAAGCAAATTTTTTCATAATCTTCCTTGTGGTGGTTCTCTGGTGCATTTTGTTATTTGATGATTGTATTCAACGGCATTTTATATTAGCTTTCAACTTAACTAGTAAGAAGCCCTTAGAAGTGTAAAACTATAAAATATTAATTTCAAATTGGTAGCATAATTATTAGTTGATTGACAGGATATACATTTTATCACACGCCCTTACAGTACTGAAGTAAATTATAGAAATAAAGATATTTAGTGTAAAGCTATGTGGGGTAGTAAATAGCTGCGACCATCAAATGTATAGACATCCTCAAAGATCAAACAATAAGGTTTTTGTTGTATTTCAGTATTTTCATCAACACTAATGGATGACTGAACTTTTTTTTGATATGTATTAGAATTGAATTGAATTGAATCTATAGTAAATTTCAGAATATAACTAATGAAAATAAATGATAAATCACTCTAAAAATAAAAGTATAAGGGTTTTACTTAGCAATCTCCTAGAAGCGTTGTGTAATTGAATGTGGGCATGTAATAAGAGATTTAAGATTTCTATATCCTAAACTCCAAAGATAGGCTGGCTATAGCCACTACTCTTTCGTCCCTTGTTACATGTAATCTCACAGCTAGCAAAGTTGCGGAATTTTCTTAGGACATGTATTTACAGATCCAAGACTTCTATATCCTGCACTCAACTTCTCATTCCCCCTTTGGAGCCACTCCTGCACGGGATTTTCCTGGACTAACCACAAGGATTAGTCCTGACCCGAAGGTTTGAGGACACCCTTACAAGGAGATTGCTATTGCATCTGTGTTTTACATATAATGTTTATTATTTTTTTGTTCCTCATCATCTCATACAAGGTTGTTAAATCGTAATCAAATCGTAAAATCGTTTTAGGACCGATTCGATTTAAATCGTAAATCGTAAGATTCAATCCATTTAAAAAAAAATGTAAAATATTACTTAATAAATCAGAAAAAAAGAATAATCTATTATCCAAAAGATTTCATTCATATCTATTAATAAAAGAAAGTAATGAACATTTCATTGCATACACTATAAAAAAAAAAGACGAATGAACTCCATAAAATGAATAAAAAAATCTTAATATCATTAAAAATAAATCAACAAAAGTAAACTCATATAATCATCTTGTATGAGATGAAGTATCAAAAGTCTTATACAATTAAAAAAACTAATAAAATAAACTATCAAGTTTTCCCAAAATCCAACTCCATCATCTTTTTTCTTCCTCATTTCTTCTCTTTTTTTTTCATGTTTCACAACATGTCGGCAACAAAGAGAAAACCCAATAGGGGTTTTGGCATGTCCGTAATAGGGGTTTTCTTGTTTCTTCTCTCTTCTTAAAAGACATAAAGTACCTTTAAAAAACTAAAAGAATAAAAAAATATATTTTAAGTATTGATCCGTAAAAGAGGTTTCATGCTCGAATCGCTTGAATCATACGATTTGAATTGCAAATCGTAATCAGAATAGCAAATCAAACGGGATTTACCCAATTAAGATTTTTACCTTCGATTTGAATCGTTTTGCTTGGGATTCGAATTGAATCGTAGGATTTGAATCGCAAATCGCAAGGATTTAACAACCATGATCTCATATATGTCACAGCTACATTTCAAATCTTTCTAAAATACATCAATATAAGATGACAACCCCAGGAAAAAATCAATATAAGACGATAAAATAACATGATCATAATAATATTATAAAAATGTTGAGGGGGAAAATAAGTATAACAACTGATATAAAGGACATCTTCCTTCACTTTATACTACAATCGGAAAATCTCTTTGCAGAAAAATACCCACGTGGGTTTTATAATCCGTGTCGACATCTGTAGAAGTGTCGGTTTGTTAACTGGTGTTTGCCATGCCAGTGTCCCCTCCAATTCTCAAAATGCCTGTTGCTCAAAGGAACAACAACGGGCATTATCTCTTTTTCGAATGAGTATACTGCCCTCATTAATGGACACCCGTAGAAGAATCTATATCAAGGGAATCAATCTCTTCATATAATACCATCACACAGTAAATATCCATGGTCTATTAATCGCTGGCATATCAACTTCAAATTACAGATAGAATGAGAGGTTACCACATTCAAGCCCCTGAACTATAAGTTAGTAACAACAGCCACATTACTTGAATTCAAACTAAAAATTGAACCTGAAAAGTAAAAGTTAATACCGTAGAATCAGAAGAAAATTGAAGAACTGAACACTTAAAACAACAAATCATAAAACCCAGAAAGGAGTAATAAAATGAGTTACTATTATAAATTTTGGCTTAGATTAACGGCATCATCATGGTGAAATCCAGTAGACTGTTCAAGCTCCCCAAGGTCCGAAAACTGCGACGGGTTGTGGCTAGTAGCTTCACCTCTGAATCATTTCATTTTCCCACATGCATCCTCACTTTCTAACTTTTTATCAAACTTGATCAAGGACAGCTGCATCTTGTGTCAATGGTCACCGTGTGAGGACATAGGATCGTCTCTGATCGACAAAACTCTTCGTATGGTTTTGTATATGAAGAGAAAGAAAGCAGGTGTGTCGGTTGTAAGCAAGGGGATGCACTGCTTGAGAGAGAGAGAGAGTAGGCGTGATTATTGAAGATGAGTCGTGTTGTATAGATGATATATATTTATAGTTCCGAAGAGTTGCTTCTCACAAAAATAGAATAGTTGACGTCCCCTCCAAAGAAAGAGTTTTAAGGGAAGAGAAACTGTTTAAGGCTTTGTGTCGTTACCAGAAGGCATTACTATTCAGATGGGTGGTATGGTTTTAGAGGTTAACTGATTCAAGGGAAGAGAGATGCACCATTATTTTTTTTTAAAAATCAATAGTCATGATTCTTCGTAGAGTGTTTCCTTACACGCCCATGGAATGGAAGCGTTGGATGGATCACAACTCATCCAACAACTAAGAGAGAGAGATGGAAAATAAACTATAAAAGCTGGCAGAGCCGAAGAGATGTGTCCCCTCTCAAAAAAGTTGCGTCCAAGGCTCCAAGATTACGTCTCTTGAAAATCCAAGCGTTTCGACCAAGAGACGACTCCGTGGAAGGGCGGTATCTTCAGAAGCGAACCGTTGTCTGTAAACTGGAAAAAGCAAATAAGAAGGATGAAAGGGTTACGACTATGTTACAGTAAGGATTTATCTCCTAAAATCGCTCTCGGAACGCCACGTGGACCTCCCCCACCCTGGCTTTCATCATCCATCTGGAGCTTAAATATGGATATTTTCCTTAATTGGATGCCAAAGCTACAACTTGGTTCTTTCCCCTCTAAATCATTGTTACTTGTAGAAAGTAAGAAAAACAACAATAATAACATGGAAATAAGTTGTACATTTCTTCAAACTGGAAGCTGTTTTACATTTGCTACTTTGCTGCCTCTTCCTAAGAAGCATTTCAAAAGCCAGTGAAGGGAGAATGCATCACACATAAGATTTTTTTTTTAAAATTTAAATTTTAATTGTTTAGTAAATGTGTTGCACATGGGCTGCAAAAGAAAGATGATTAATTGCCGTCTGAAGTGTTTAGATTTAATTGCAGGACTTTACTGTTGGCAGGAATATTATACTTGCTTTTCAGACACTTGGGGTTGTCTTTGGTGATGTTGGAACAAGTCCATTATATACCTTCAGTGTGATGTTTAGCAAGTGTCCTATTAATGGGGAGGAGGACGTTCTTGGAGGATTGTCACTGGTGTTATATACTATAATCTTGATACCACTGATCAAGTATGTCTTTGTTGTTCTTTGGGCCAATGATGATGGTGAAGGTATGCTTGAGATTGTAAACCAAGCCTTTTTTTTATATCAGCTTTTACAGTCTATCTTCTCCCGTATAGTTGGTCTTGGTGAAATTCACTTTTATGTAACTATTGCAGGCGGTACATTTGCTTTATACTCATTGATTTGTAGGCATGCCAAGGTCAGTCTTATCCCGAATCAACTTCCATCAGATGCCCGCATATCGAGCTTCAGGCTGAAGGTGCCATCTCCAGAACTTGAGAGATCACTAAAAATTAAGGAGCGGCTTGAGACTTCACTGACACTGAAAAAGCTTCTTCTGATGTTAGTGCTTGTTGGTACTTCTATGGTGATAGCCGATGGAATTGTTACCCCAGCTATGTCAGGTTTTAATGCTGTTCTCATCTATGCTTCCTTTGTTACTGGGGGATCTAATAGTGTAATAATCCTTAAACCGAATTCTTCTGAATATTACTTGTTTAGGCTATTTTCTTGTGAAGTGTGGGTTGCATAAGTGCCCCAAGGTGTAGCAGTTTTCTTGTGATCTTTCATTTATTTTGTCCACATTTTTTGTCAATGCAGTAATGTCAGCTGTAAGCGGTCTTAAGGTTGGAATAGCTGGAGTTACGCAAGGTGACATCATATCCTGTTGATTATAAAAAATCGATTTTTTTTTCATCTGCCCTTATTGCTTTCCCTCTGAAGCTTAATTTTACAAAATTCATTTAATTAGTTAAAATATTCCTTGTTTAGTCCATATATAAAGATCTTACTGGAAGGGAAAAAAAAGAAGGGGTACAATAAAGTAGAACTGCCAATACACCAAGGAGAAGACAAAAGGAAAAGACAGGGAGAGCTGTCATCCTGGAAAGAACAAAGGCATGATTACGTGAGTGAAAAATATCCACAATAAAGATACACCTTCTGAACATCATCCTTTGCAAGAAAATTCACAAGATCATTGGCCGTTCTTGATTCAAATGAGAATGAGACGATACAGACTGAGGCTAAATCACACATTTTTTTTTTTGGATAGGTAATGGAAATTATATAAATAGAGAAAAGGGATATACAACCGACGAAAAACATCCGCTTAGAAAAAACCAAAAAGGTCAAGCTAAGGTAGTTGACCATCTATACAGAAAGTTAGACCAATGGACCTTCTTAAAATCAACTAGAACAGAAGACCATGTGTATAACAACCACCCAATCTTAAGAATGATTTTAGGTATCGTTTCTTCCTTATCTTCAAAAATTCTACTATTCCGTTCCCTTCATAAACCCCAACAAATCGCTGCTAGGAGCATTTTCTATACCTCATTGCCTTTCTTACTAAACACTCCTTTCGGCCATCCCAACACCACTTCCCCCAGACCTCCTTGCCAAAACCCAACTCCTCCAAAAAGACCCAAATAATGATTCCAAACTAGCTGCGCCCAAGGACAATGTAAAAAAAGATGATGAACATTCTCCTAAGTCTGCCTGTACATTATTCATCTATTTAGTATAGCTATTCCCCTACGAATTAAATGATCGACCGTGAGAACTTTGTCTAAAGAGGCAACCCAAAGGAAAGCCTGCACTTTCGAAGGAATCTTCAATTTCCAAATCTTATGAAACGCACTGTTTCTCCTCCCCTCCTCCTCCCAAAGCAGCGAGTAACAATGGGCTGTTGAGAACTCCTCCTCTACACCCCTTTCCCATCTTCTTCGATTTTCCTTGATTGACGATCTCCATGACCCTTTTGACTTGATGGGGACTCGGTTCAAAGCATGGGATGATTTTCCCACTTTTCCTTGAATACCTTTGAGGAAATTCAAGCAGTTGGAAATCCTTAGCTCAGGAGGGCCATGGCCTCGACTCCACTTGAATCTCCCTCATGAGTTGGCCCTGAAAAAACTTAAATAATATTCTCTTGATTTCTGAAAACTCATCCAATCCAGTAAGGCACTATGTCACGCCCCAAAACCTTTACACAATAATACTCATATTTGCACAAATATCGAGGTGTGACCCGGAAACAAAATTTAAGATACAATGGAAATTAAAACAATTAATAATCCATTAAACATATATAAAATATCTAGCACAACTAATGACTCTTATCACTTGAGTTCTCCCAAAAACTAATCACCAAAAGTTTCCACAAAGCTTCCACATAGTTACCTCACTATAGTTTTCTTACTCTCTAATATAATAGAAAATTCTAAAACTTATCTCATTGGCTCAAGCGAGGATGATCCCTATCTTTCTCAATCACCACCTGAAAAGAAGAATAATCAACAAGGGTGAGCTCACAGCTCAACAAAAGAATACAACTATAGCTTATGCATTACCGATTCATATGATAAAATGACTAACAATTTATGCATATTATTTTAGTAAGTCTTTACTTATATTTCTATCTTGCCAATAGGGGTCTTACCCTATTGACCACACGAATCATTGGGGTCTCACACAACTTACCCTATCCCTTGGGTCTCACACAGTTCACCCATGGAAAATGAGTATCTTATTCAACTCCTCTCAATTCTCTGTTTCTGGGTTGGTACTCTACACCACCGTGAAACCATTAGTGGGTGGTACACAATTTCACCCTAAGATCCATTCATGGAGGTCTTACACAACTTACTCCTTGAATGATCCTTACCCAAGGTTTATCACATTGATTATTACAACACCATAATATTAGAAGATGAATTCCTTATCATCATGTAAACATAACAAAACATTAAATGGCATACATTCAAAGTTATAACATGCAAGATAATAATTCACAATTAAATCTAGGCAGACATAATACACTTTATTACAAAAGGGGTTTCAACTGTTTTCTTACAACTCAAACCTTAGTTATAAATATCAAATATTTATAACCCTACAATTCTCAAACTCTTCTAAGATAATGGGGTTTAGGTTTCACAAACCCTTAAGGGCTTGAAAAACCCTTTTTATGCGAGTGACTTTTGTAAAACCCTTATACTAGCATAAAAGAGCCAAATTACTAACCAATTAGTTAGTAACTAATTAGTTAAGTTTGTTAGGGGTATCTTTCAACCATCTAACAAATTAAATAATAAGATGTATGCCAAGTTACTAACAAATTAATTAGTAACTAATTAGTTAAATTTGTTAGAGGTATCTTTCAACCATCTAATAAATTAACTAATGAGATATAAAGGAATCCTAACAAAACAATTTTCTTACACCCAAATCATATATACATTCAATTAAAGCATCTTAGAAAAATTAATGTGAAAAAAGCCCATTTTAGCGTTTTTGATTTTCGACTAAGGTTTTGACCCACAAAACTATTGATTTCGGGAAAACTTTCTTCACGAAAGTTGTAGATCTTTTCGAGCTCTTTGAAACGATATACTATTAGACCAAAATCAGACTCACGGTTGCAAAGTTATGACCCATATACTGAAACTGGTAAATTTTCTCAATTAACTCAAATCCGAAAATCCACAAAACGAAACAAACTATAATCTCCCAAATGTCTTATATTTTCAGCCATAAAACCTAACATGTTTCTATCATTTATTAAAATCACACATAACATCTCTAATAAATCAAAATATTACATGTATTAAATATCTCTCATTAACATGTTATCATAACAACATTCATCAATAATACCAAAACAGATTAACATCATTAATGAACACATCACACATACTACATCTAAACCATAGAAATATATAATTGCCTTTTATTCCAGATCTCGAGAAGAAAACAAGAAGGTGATCGCTAGAAAGGTTTAATGTTATCCCGGATGATCCAAAGCTTCGAACTCCGGTTCTATATGAGCATTCATCGAACTCCAACTCTCCAGTCGTCTTCTTCTCTTTCTTAATGAGTTAGGATTGACCATTGGGTTAATCCTAATTCATTAAGTTTAGCCACTATGACCAAACACCAATTACTTAACTACCCTCAAGGTGTAAATTACCAATTTACCCCTTGAAAGCCATTAATTAATTTAGAGTCACTACACACTGCGTTCTCGAAAGAACATCCATCACATTTTACTTTCATTTCACCACTAGGAGGAGGTGCCAACCTTCTTCATATCAAAATGGTAAGAGGAAGAATATACCACAAATGATCAATCTCTGAGAATGTGATCAATATCACCTGCATTCTGATTTTATCAATGATAGTTCAACGCTATTCACCTCTTTAAATTGGGCATAACTATACTCTAGTTTGAAAATTTTCTATGGATAATATCATCTTGACATTCTTCGGTAAAGTATCGTGATATAAGTATACGTTTAACCACCAAGCCAAAATCTCATTGGTAGTTAGATAATGGAAGATGAACTTGGGACATTGTGTGAGCAAACAAGGCATTAATTAATTGGAAAGTTTGGTATATCACATGGAGAGTTAGATAACAAGTTGATTGGAGTCGGGGGATGCTAAGCATAGTGACAAAGTCGGGGTTCGGGAATAATTCGGTAAGGGTCAAGCTCAAAAAAATTCGGGAAAATTTCAGGAATAATGCGGGAAAAAATAATAATTATAAAAATTTATCCAACAATTTGATTGGATAATATATAAAATAAGCAGTTTACTTTGTCGAACTAACCGAGTTATTGCAAAATTCGCGAATAATTCGTGAAATCCAGGAATAATTCTTGAAATCCGCGAATAATTCGGCAAACCTAAAATTCGCGAATAATTTGGCACACTTAAAATTTGCGAATAATTCATGACTTTTTCAAAAATCTAGAGAATTTTGTTACTATGACGCTACGAAGGGAAGAAAAAGCAAGCATTTCATGAGAAATTATAGTGTAGTATGTGTGCATTCACATTCATAAAAGAAGATTGCTGTCGGACATGATCCTTCTTTTATATTGAAAAGGAACCCGGTGATACTAGTATGGTACCATATGTGGGAAATAAAACGCAGCAAGAAGGGATGGAGGCCAAGATTAGATAGACTCTGATTGCCCCCAACTCCTAGGCTCTTGAAGGAAACCTGGATAAACCCTTCTACAAGAGTACAAGCCTACAAGGGTTCCATAGAAACACATAGGAGGTCGGGCAACAACAACAAAGTTCTCCACTTTTTTTCTTCTTAAAAAAATCCAAATTATTCCCACTTTTTCGTCAAACTAGAAATTTACGAACTATTTGCAAGCTTTTGAAAAAATTGCTACTTTTTCAAAAGGTCGTGGATTGTGAGTTAAATGATAATTATTCACGATTTCAGAAAAATACAAATAAATATTTAATATATGAAATACATTTTTTCATAGTATTTTTTCGATTTTTCCCCATTTTCCTCGAATTTCCCCAAAATTTCCAAACTTTTCCATAGCCGAATATTTCCCACTATGACTTGGTGACTATGGTTCTCGCAAGAACTAAAAATCATGAATGAAAATTCTCATTTATTATTTCAAAAGTCTCAATTACATTGCCCTCGTAGCAATTATATATGGAAAAGATAAAAGTTAAAAGAAAGTAAGGATAAAAAAAAACATAAAATTTAATTTAATGCCAAGGTTAGGACATCAACCATTTTTCAAAGTAACATTAATCTAACTTTAACTCGTGATAAAGCACTCCTAAACCATGTCACCAACATTGTAGCTAACTCCTGACTCTATTTTGATTTTTGAGGCACAAATGATTCCTCTAGATAGTTGTTTTAAGTCTTTGAAAGCAGTCTATAGGGCATTTGATGACTCTTCAATCTTATAGTTGAGCCAAAGACAATATAGTCAAATTGTCACCTAGGCAACACCTAGGCCACCACCTTTCCTAGCCCTAGCCTAGGACCCCTATCACCTAATCAAGGTCTATAACAAGTACTCATTAAGATCATAGTGACAAAATCGGGGTTCGGGAATAATTCGGCAAGGGTCAAGTTTGGAAAAATTAGGGAATTTGATGAAATTGCTATTACCTATTTGTGAATCTTTCCTTTCTTTTTTAATGAAATTGATTAAAAAATATACGAAATTAGTAGTTTAAAAATGAATTATTCGCAAAATTCGGGAATAATTCGAGAAAAGGGAATCCAATAATTCGCGAACCCAAAAATGTGCAAAATTTTGAAAAAAGTGGCATTTTTTATTACTATGATTAAGATGAGTTTTTGGCAAATTTGTATAGGATTTCTGCATCTATCTCTCTTTCTATTTTCCAAGATATGCTATTTATTTTTTGTAGTGACGTTTTGGTCGTATGTTTGTTTCTAATTTTTAATCTTTATTGTTAATAATGTGAGCGCGAGAATTTACCGTCTTTTCGTCCCGGGGCAATCCCTTAGGAGGAACGACGCCAGGCGCCTTTTGGGTTCGCCACCTATTTTATGCAGAGGAAAAATAGGATTCCTATGTTGTA
This sequence comes from Tetracentron sinense, assembly GCA_015143295.1. Classification (NCBI taxonomy): domain Eukaryota; kingdom Viridiplantae; phylum Streptophyta; class Magnoliopsida; order Trochodendrales; family Trochodendraceae; genus Tetracentron; species Tetracentron sinense. Next base: position 29,606,293 of record CM026556.1, read on the forward strand.
CGGATAAGACCTAAGGCCAGATTGAAATTCTAGGGTAAGAAATTTTATTTAAGTTTTGGGCAAGGTATTATGCACCCCTAAACCCCCATCTAGAGATTGTAACATATTCCCGAAGTTTAAGCCAATTAAGTGAAATTGAAGAGGGAATTCGAAATTCTATTTAACCATGTTAAGTTGAAAGACAAACTATGCTTAAACTGAAATGGGAAACTAGGTGGGCTGGACCCGTTAGGGCTGCCTATATACCCAACTTAATAGGATCAAGCCAATGTAGTTCGAGGATCATGCTAACATTTATTTATGGGTTATGTGAATGTTTTTGGTATTTTGCTTTTATTTATCAGCTTTGGCTCATGTATGGAGCATGGGGGAATGGGTGAACTTTAGTAGGGGTCTAGCCAATGGCTTCCACCCTTAGAGGATCTATCTTACAAGCCTTAGGTTTCCTACAAAATTCCCAAGTACGAGAACTCTAAGTCTCAAGGCTAAGAGAGAAGAAGAAAGAAGCAAAATTTTCAAGTTCTAAGCTTAGGGAGAAAAGTCTTGGGCTATGGGGGTATTTATAGGAGAAAGGAAATGAGGTGGCTAGGGGCAATGGAGGTCCAAGGGTAGTTTAGGAATTTTAGTTACATAGAGGGAATGGTTTATATTCCTTTCTAAGATATCATTTTCTTTTACTTAAGAAAAGAAATTGAAATATGGTAGGCTAGGTAGGGGCTAGGTAAGGGTGAGCCAAAGAGGGTGTGGTTTATATTTATTTTCAAGGTAGCCTTTTCTTTTACGTAGGAAAGAAAATTGAAATAGGGTAGGCTAGGTAGAGTCTAGGTAGGGGTGAGCCAAAGAGGGTGTGTAGACCTTAGGGGAACCCTTGGTTCCCTTCTTTTTCAAGAAGGGAAAATTTAGGGCTTGACACTCTTACACAAGAGTGGGATTATTTGGGGTTCAAAGAAAAAGTAAGGAGTCTTTAGCATGAATGCAAATGTGGACTTGGGGTCTATGAGTTTGGCCATGGGTTAAGTGGATATGGGTATGTGGGTTTGGTTTTGGGCTCATGGGTTGTTAGTTAACTGGCCATGGTTGTGAGAATGTAGGTTTGATTCTTGGGTTTAAAGGACTTTGAAGGAGGGTCCTATGGTTTGAGATGAGGTCCTAAGGTTAAAAAATGGGTCCTAGGGTTAGGGAATGCTTTTAGGACATTGGTGCGAGGAGGTCTTAGGGTTTCAGATGAGATCCTAAGGTCTAGGAATGCTCCTAGGGCATTGGTGAAGAGAGGTCTCAAAATTTAAGATGAGTTCTTAGGGTTTAAGAATGTTCCTAGGGTTTAAGAATGTTCCTAGATGGTGGATCATCTTTTTTTGCATTGCCCGGTTGTGAAGGAGGTGTGAAATTTTTTCCTGTCTTGCTTGGGGGTGGCTTGGGTTTTTCCCTCGTCCTTTCTTAATCTCCTTGAGTGTTGGTATTTGGATAGAGGTGCGGGTGTTTGGGAGGTGATTTGGGGAGTCCTTCCTGGGGCGCTATTTCTTGGCTTCTATGGAAAGAGAGGAATGGTAGAGTGTTTGAAGATGTTTTGTCTATAGTGCCCTGACTTTGTGATTGTATCCGGTTGGCAGTTTTGGAGTGGACAGGGGTTCTTTGTTCTAGGGAGGATATCCAGGATTTTGTGCTTTAGTTCGAGGTATCCCTTGGGGGGAGGGGATTTTGGTGGTATTGTTAGTCGTAGTTGAGTTTACTTGCTTGTAAACTCTGTGACCATTTGTTTCTTTCTTGTGTTTTTTTTACTCTTGATTTTTAATAAAATGTGCTATTGATCAAAAAAAAAAAAAGAAGAATGCTCTTAGGGCATTGGTGAAGAGAGGTCCTAAAGTTTAAGATGGGGTCCTAGGGTTTAGGGGAGAGTAAGTTCTTGGAGTCTTGGGCAAGGTTGTAAATCATAATCGAATCGTAAAATCGTTTTAGGACTTGATTCGATTGAAACCAGGATTCAAATTGTATTAGATTCATTCTAATTTTTTAAAGATTGTTGAAAAAATACTTAATAAATCATATTAAATGAAATAATTCATTATCCAAAAGATTTCATTCATATCTATTGATACAAGAAAGTAATGAACATTTCATTGCATACATTATACAATATGCGAATGAATTCTATAAAACGAAACATAGCCCATAATATTATCAAAGATAAATCAACAAAAGTAAACTCATATAATCATGTTATATGAGATCAAGTAACAAAAAGACTTATACAATAAAAAAGACTAATAAAATAAACTATCAAGTGCTCCAAGAGTCCAACTCTCTAACTCCAACTCCATCCTCTTTCTTCTTCTTCCTCCTCCTTTTTTTTTTTTTTTTTTTTTTTTTTTTTCTGTTTGACAGCAATAGTGAGAAAACCCAAACAAGGGTTTTGGCATGTCCGTAATAGGGGTTTTCCCGTTTTTCTCTTTTCTTCAAAGAGAAAGTACTTTTAGAAAATTGAAAGAATAATTTTTTTTAAAAATATCGGTCCCTAACACGGGTTTCATGCTCAAATCACATGAATTATAAGATTTGAATCACAAATTGAAATTTGAATTGCAAATCGAATGAGACTTAACCCAATTACGGTTTTCACCTGCGATTTGAATTGATTTACCCGTGATTCGATTTAAATTGTAGGATTTGAATTGCAAATCGCAACGAGTTAACAACCATTGTCTTGGGGTAAGAAAAGCATGGAAAAGAGTAGTGTAAAAATGGGGTGCTTACAAATAAGATGAATATATTCGATTTTTATAATTTTTAAAAAAGTGAGTAAATTTTGGTCTGCCAGACATCGCCTCACCTTGTAGCCTATCGTCAGGGCCAAAAGTTATGATTGACTGCCTTATTTTCTCAAGGGAAATGAGGATGTTGGAACACTTTTTCCAGCATATTTTTTTTTTATGGTTGGATCTTTAATGTTTACATTCAACCACTTAATTTGGAAGCCCTGCTACTTTGTTTTGCATCTCACTTGAACATGGTTCAAAATATCGGTATCTGGTGCCTTATCGGTAAGTCTAAAACATGATACATATCGGCGTATCGAACTGTATCGGATGGATACAACGGAAAAAATCGAGATACGTTAAAAAATGCTTGGATACGCAAAGAAAAATTGGATACCATGCATAAAACATCTTTTAATGCAAATATAAGCCAAAAAAAATTGAATGGAAATCTCCAACTACATTTATAATCATACATATGAGAGTTAAAATTTTAGAAAATTGTTAAAAAAGGGGATCATGCTGATAAACAACTATGAAAAGATAAACAATAGTCACTTAGCTAAGTATAGGCAATACAATCTAGATATTAAAACCTTACATTCAATGAATTTAATACGAATTTATTGAATAACAATAATAAATTTTAAGCTTGAATGTAAGTCCTTTTTATGTTGAACAGGTACTCTGTTAATTGGCATTTTGACCCAGTAGATGAAATATTTTTGAAGATTAAAATATAAGACTTTTTTTGCCGGACTTTTGAAATTTAGAAATGTTTTGATATAGTAGAATTTATGAAATTTTAAGATTTGAAAAATACTTTACCATGTGAAAGTTGAAATTTTGATATAATCCATATAGACAAAAAAACGGATTTTGTTCTTGAACTGAAAAGTTGACTTTTTATTCTATAGAGATTTGGATCTAGGATAATTTTTATTGAATTGAAATGAGGGTGTATAACCGTATTTACATTTAAATATCTTAAGTAAATGAAAATACCCATTTACTTCCATGATATTTATATGTAAATAAGCTGCTATAAATATGCTTATAGTATAAATGGAAGGAGAAAGGGTCCATGCCCTAAGTGTATCGGTATTGTATTGGTATTGATACGCACTCAATACGTGGTTTCTTTTTCCAGCATGCCAGTGTACCGGGTAGCACCAAACCCGGTACGTATCGGCCCATACAAGCCGATACGTTCCGGTGTTTTGAACCATGCACCTGAAGTGTCAGGCAATCCCTGGTAGGTTGCAGATTTTAGATCAGTTGGATTCTTTTTCATCTTATATGTTGGAATAAATCATGTACTTCTGGTTTCACATTCAAGGATTTATATATGCTTTTGAAGTGGTCTGACAGGTAGAAGGATTCCCTAATTTTCTTCTCAGCTTCACCATATGCTTGATCTACTTATTGTCTTTTATCATTTGCAACATTATATCGACAGAATTGAGCCATATTAAATGAGTCATTTCCTCCAATTTCTGCAGATGAGGTGAAGATGGTTTCGGTTGCATTTCTTGTAATTTTATTCAGCATACAGAAGTTCGGGACAAGCAAAGTGGGTCTTGTACTAGGTCCTGCTTTATTCATATGGTTTTGTTCTCTTGGGGGCATCGGGGTCTACAACCTCATAAAATATGACAGCAGTGTTGTTAGGGCTTTTAATCCTGTACACATCTATTACTTCTTCAAGAGGAACTCAACCCAGGCTTGGTTGGCCCTTGGGGGTTGTATTCTGTGTGCAACAGGTAACCATGCCAACCGTGGATGGATTTTGGGATTCAAATTACTTATTATATTTGAGTGATAGAGCATTAGATATGGTCCTTCATTTTTCTCGTCTTTTGTGATCAAAACTTTCTCTTGGTTCTTTTGAAAATCAAATTGCTTAGAATTTGGGTGGATAGCATCCATGCAGATTTTTTTTGTTTGGAAAGATATCTCAGATCATATTAATCAGGGACTCCAAGAGTCCAGGGAATACATAAGGGACTGCTTAAAAGGTAGGCCCTTCCAGAGGAGTTCAGACTGAGGTTCAGCCCAGCTTGAACAGCTTGGTGAGCTGCCAAATTTGCCTGATGTCGAATCCACTTGAGGCTCACGTTTGTACTCTGCTGCCATAGCGTCTTGATTCAATCATGAAGTTTCTGAAAGTTTTAAGTTTTAGTGCTTTTTAGGCATTTAGCCTGAGACTCCTTAAACATGTATTGTTAGTCATTTATGCCCCAAATTAGGTTCCAATCACTCCATGTAGACTAGGTTATACATGCGACTTTCTGAGCCAAATGTTCACTTTAATGTTAATTCCCAAATCTAGGTCATAATTCTCACAATAGTAAACCACCCTTGAATTCTTGAAGTAAAATTTGTGAGAAGTAGAGGACCTTTTCCACTAATATAACAAATGATTGCGTCTTAATCAAAATATGAAGTTTTGAACTTTAACTTTATGGTTATTGTATTTAAAATGTGTTATTGCCTTTTCTCTTTTGGGATTACTGATGACTAAAGTTCATGATTACCAAAATCTTGTCTTCACCAGAGATGGCATCGTTGAGAAACTGTAAGAGAGGAGGCATGAGAGAAGGATTTTGGGTATCAAATCACTGACTTTCGATATGAATCCAAAGGAGCCCAAATGAGGACTCACAATTAGATTGGTGAAGAGTGGACATGGCTTCACTAACCACATCAATGTTCAAGAGGAACATCTTTTCTGGTTCTTGAACCTGTTGGGAGAAGTGTTAAAACAAGATAGTAATGAGAAATGTTTGGGAGGGGAGGGGGGGCAAATTTCTGAACGGTTGAGCTATATTGATAATTGATCCCAATAGCATAAGTGACAGAGGTAGCTATCTTCAAATCGCTGAACCGTGCAGAGACAAATGCAGTAAGTTTGTGGTCACCCCGGAAGGTTTGAGTCGTAAGTGGTGGTGGAATCTCAACTTCATTCTTCGTTCTTGTTCCTTCCTTCAATCCAAATCAAAACTGGTAGCCATTCTCCTAGACCTTCAGATTTTCAACTGAAAGAACTTGGAGAAAGGGTTGGAGGTAGGTTGGTTAACAAGATTAGTTCTTAAATATACACCTAGAGAAGACTAGACTAAAAGACTAGGGTTTTAATGAGATCCTAAGAGAATGAAACCAATGACTTCTTCACTCATTCCTCAACTAAGTAAGCAAAAGGACTCAAGGTTAGAAAGGAAGGTAGGCTTTAAATTTTAATAGATAACTCAAAGAAGTTTGCCTATAAAATCAAGCCAAAATTAATCCAAAAGTGATTGGAAAAGAATCAAAACGACCAAAATCAAGAGGAGGTTTCATTAGACCCTAGAAGATCCAAAATTGAACACTCTTGCATTCCTTAAACAAAGAAAAAAGGGACTATTTACCAATTAAAAAAAAGAGTAAAAAGGGACTAGAAGGTAAAGGGGAAATATAGGCCATTGACCTCAATAACAAGCTTAGGAGAGTTTATCTTTAGATCTTAGCCAAAGGTAATTCAAAGAAAAAAAAGTAAAGGAAGACCAAATGTAAGGCTATAATGAGCAAAAGAAAGTACTTCTTGGAATCCTAGGAAAACCAAGCATGGTCTCATCCTCCATTCCTTAGCTAGAGTAATCAAATAAACCATTGGATATATAATAACACTTGAACACTTAAAGAAATAATAAAATTGTTTAGATTTCAATTCTAAGGGGAAGCCTAAATAGGGCCCTATTTTGATTTAGTCAGGAAAGCAAAGTAGTGGAGAATAATGCAAGAAATGAGTATGAAAATGCAAAAAAATCATTTGTATTATTTTCTTTTGAAAAACCATGAAGGACGTAAAGTGTAAATCAAGGGTTCTAAACCTAAACGTGCCTCGCACTTCCCATTTTCATGAGGGAAGCCTAATTTGGCGAAACACACCCGAAGGGATCCAAACTACTTTTAGGAAATGGTTGATTTTCTACCCTAATCTAAAAGCTCATTTCAAAAGAAATAAAATGGGATCATGGTTTAAAAATAATCTGAAAATGTTACGTAACGATTTTGCTAAGAGTCGTGCCATCACGTTACACGATATGTACAAAAAATGTGGGTTTTTGCGTAACGTCCGAGTCAACCGTTACGTAACGGAATATACCATTTTTTCGCCATTTGTTTACTTTTTTTTCTCTCTTTTCACCCATTCTACACTTGATTTCGGCCATTCCTTTCATTTCTTGTAAATCAAAAACAAGAAATTAAGCTTAAATCCAAAGATTCAAGCCTTGAAAGCCTAGGTTTCAACTTGAACAACTTGGGGCTTTGATTTGTGGTAAGATTTCCTTTATCTTCACTTTAAATTTGGTAGAATATGTAGTCATAGATCTATGGATTTGGTATGAAATCCATGGATCTATAATAACATATTTGGATTTTTTGCTTACTTTTCTTAATGATTTGAACTTGTTTGGAGATGTTCTCATCTATGAATGTTGCTTTCACCTTATCGGATGTTTTCACCTTAACATGTTAATTTTTAGCTTGGGAATTTTTATTTTTTTTTACTATTTTTCCCCTTTTTATGTGTGTATTATAATAGGTTATTAGATGTTAAACCTTAATTCCAAGAGATATAGGTGTAGAAAGTGATTTATTGTAGTCCAAAAGTAACTTTTTTGATATCATCTTGGTAACAAAGAGGACTTAGAATCCTCAATGATTCTGCAATTTCTCTTCCTCCAAACTTCGGAGTTAAGCGGGAAAGTCGGTAATAGTGTGAGCTACATTAGTTTTATTGTCTATCAAGCAGTTTGGAACGATAAGCTGCATCAGTACCACTCTCTTCTCCGACAAGGGTTCCAGTGAATGATCCGTAGTGGAAAAACTCGCGAGTTTCTGATTGATGTCCAACTAGATGGTCTGCCCTTTGCTAGCATTCCCGAGAATGAGCAAGAACACTTAGAGATACCGTTCTCCAAGGAGATCTTTCAAGCCATACAAGGAATGGAGGGCAACAAAGCGCCAGGGCCAGATGGCTTCTCTATTGCGTTTTACAAAAGGTGTTGGAACTCTACCTCAAAATATTTGGTATTGGTTTTCCACGAACTTCATTCGTCCAAATCTTTCGATAGGTTTTTAAATTGCTCTATCATCGCCCTTATCCCTAAGATGACCGGAGCTCTGGAAAAATTAAGGATTTTAGGCCCATCAGCTTGATAGGTTGTGTCTACAAATCATTTCCAAAGTCTTGACCATAAGATTGAAAAAGGTTATGGGTGACATTATCTCCCAGAGCAAGGTGCCTTCGTCGAAGGGAAACTAATCCTAGATGGCATTTTGATAGCCAATGAAGGGGTGGACGATTGACTTAAAAAGGGAGTTCCTGACATTATTTGTAAGATTGATATGGAGAAAGCATATGACCATGTGAATTGATCTTTTTTAGATTACATGCTTGGGCGTATGGGGTTTAGAGCTAAATGGAGGGCTTGGATGAGATGTTTTTCCTCCATTTCTCGTTATTGATTAACGGTTCAGCCCACAATTTTTTTTGAAGTTCCTGAGGCCTTCGTCTTCATTAGGGTGATCCCTCATATCCCTTTTTGTTTATTATGATCACTGAAGCCCTCAGTCGGATGATTGATAGAGCATCCCAGTTAGTCTGGGAAGGCTTTAACATTAGTCTTCCTTCTGTTCTCTTGTCACATATCCAATTTGTTGATGACACTTTTGTATTTTGTGGGGCCTCAGTCCTCTAGCTACTCCTAATTAAAATGCATGTTCCGATGTTTTGAGGCAGTCTCCGGTCTTCGAATAAATTTCGCGAAGAGTCAAATCTTTGCAGTGGGAGAGGTCCCCAACTTTGAGGAGTTTGCTATGTGTCTAGGGTGTAGCCCTCCCAACCAAGTTCCTTGGCCTTCCATTTGGGGGCTCCATTCAAAGCCACTTTGGTTTAGGAGCCGATTATCGAGAGATGCTTGAATAGATCCGAGGGTTGGAATGTTGTTTTCTCTCGAGAAGGGGGTGTTTAACTCTCTTAAAAAGCACTCTTAGTAATCTTCTAACTTTTTATCTCTTTCTGTTCCCCATCCCATCATCGGTGGCTGCTAGGGTTGAAAAGATCCAACGCGATTTTCTATGGAATGAGATCTATACTAAGAAATAGCATTTAGTGCGTTGGGGTCTAGTTTATCGCCATAAGGAGTTTGATGGATTAAATCCGTGGCCCCTCAAGGTCCTGACCCAAGCTTTGTTGGGTAAATGGTTTTGGAGATTTGAGGAGGAAAGTCATAGTGTTTGGCGATAGGTTATAGTGGAGCATTATGGGGAGTGTAGATGGGAACCTAACGGGATGAACAATCCTTATGGGATGGGTCTATGGAGAACGATTCTCAAGTCTAAAGTATCTTTTGATAGCCACACCAGGTTCGTCATCGGTAATGGGAGGAGGTAAATTTCTGGACCGATTTATTGTGTGGACCTAATACACTCAAATAGGATCTCCACTCGCTTTATCTGTTATCTTTAGACCGCCACGGGGTGGTAGCATCCTCCTTCAAATAGTGGGCGGGTCTGTAGTCTGGGTCCCTCGATTTAGGAGGCCATTGTAGGATTATGAAGTGGGTTCTTTTATTGGTCTGATGGGGAGACTAGAGTCTGTAAAACCAAACCTCAATTCTAGGGATACTCGAGTGTGGTCCAGGGACAACAAATGTCAGTTTACTGTTAGATCTTTCTTTCGGGCTTGGAGTGATTATTCTCCCTTAGCTTTCCTTAGTAGAGTGGTGTGGCCTTCGGGCATGCTATCCAAGGTATCATTTTTTCTATGGACAACTTTTCTGGATAAAATCTTGACACTGGACCATCTTCAAAGTAGAGGCTGAAATCTTCCAAATAGATGCGTGATGTGCCTTGCAGCGGAAGAAACAGTAGATCATTTGCTATTGCACTGCCCTTTTGCGCACTTCATCTAGAGTTTATTTCTAGCTCATTTTGGAGTTATATAGGTTTTTCTCTATTCCTTCCAGAGTTTCTTATCTTGCTGGCAGACAGGCTTGAGGGGTTCACTCTAGGATATTCATGGGTGCTTATTCCAGGGGCAGTTACCTGGCCCATCTGGAAAGAGTGGTGTGAGCGCGGAAAATTTCGCCTTTAAAGAACCACCGTTCCTTCCCCTCGGGTGTATAATTGTTGGGGACGGGCCCAAGAGCGGAGGAAGAACGCCTTTAAAAATTTTCACTCACCAATGGCTTTTGCATTAGATGAAAGAGTCACTACTTATTTTGATTTTGAGGGAAATAGGACTCGGGTTGATGTGGATAAGGGCCTACAGTCCAATGTTGAGATTCTAGGTAAGTGATTCGCTTAAGTCTTGGGGAAGGGGTTAGGCATCCCGGGACCTCTATCCTAAGATGGTTACCTACTCTTTGAGTCTTTGCCAAACAAGCTTTTTGCCAAATAGTATTGCTTGTGTATTTTGAAAATGCTAATCAAGAAGGGGGAAAAGAGTCTTTTAGAATAATGGGGTTGCACCCTTGATCGGGTTGCTTACTTATCCTGCTTGACGGAATCAGACCAATAGTAGTTTAGCCGGGAGGTGATCGTGCGTATTTTATACTCAATTTCGGAGTGTTGGTAGTTAGGCGCTCATGTGTAAACACCCAATTTTGCACACCCCAATGACCTTTTTAGCTCCAAGTATCGAATGGTGAACTCAATAAAGAGATCCGAACTCCAAGGCATCCGTGGCTAAGACCAAAGCTAAAGCTCACTTTCCAATCTAAGCCCAAACCAACTCAAGGCCCATGAAGGGCCTTCATTTTTTGAACATCCCATTCCCGCAGTTTAAAACGGCGAGATCACTGTGTGAAGGCCCCTCGCCCTCTTAAAAAACAAAAACCCATTATGAGCCTCATTTTTGTATTTCGCCTTTTAAAACGGCGAAATTAGGTAAACCCTAATTTCGAACTTTGCTTCGTGTGCTAGCAGTTTAGCGCCGCATTCAAAAGAGGGAAGATCCCATTTTTGCCGTTTTAAGGGGCGAGATTCTAATTTTTATCTTTATTGTATTCTGCCCAAGCAAATCACCACGGGGAACTCATTGATTGGATTTTGGGAGAAGTTTAGTCCCACATTGAAAAAAAACAAGAAAACCCATTCTTTTTTCCATTATAAAAATGCCTTCACCCCACACTCTATTTTCATCTTGAAAAATTGGGAAAACACTTGAGACTTGGGATCTCTACATCTTGAAACATTCGGAAAAACCCTAGTCTTGGGAAAACTTTTAAACCTTAGAGATATTTTGCAAAACCTTAGGGAGAGCTTTGAAGACCTTAGAATTTGAAAATCACATACTAGCCCGGAGCGAGATCGGAGTTCAGGCTTTCTCTATTGTTCTTATCTTTAGGTGTTTGGAGTGCGGGATCATTGGAGGACAATCCAAAAGGTTAGCAACATTTTTACTTCAATTCTTCTTCTACCCATCCAAGTTTCTTCCTCTTATTTTCCGTTAGTAGTCCGAGGTTCCTTCCAAACGGTCGTGAGGAAGTGGAAACCTAGACGAAGGAAAGTGGGGGAAGGGGAAATCTTTGATTTCTTCCTCTTTAATATTGTCATTTTTTAATTAGTTCTCTTCTTTTTTCCACCAAAGTAAGCGGGACCTCTCTTGAATCGGTCGAGGAGAGAATTTGGCCGTCGCTGATTTAAGGAAAAGGGTTTGCCGCTTAAGTAGAGAGAACCACCCCTATTCGGTCAAGGAGGGGTGTGTTCCAATCTCGAAATAAAAGAATAAAAAAATCAAGTAGGGAATGATTTGCCTCGATTTGGTCGAGGAGAGGCATTCCTATCCCCAAAAGAAAGAAAATGATTAATTTTATTAAGTTTAATGAAAAGAAAATTAAATTAATGGAGAAAAGCTAAAAGGCAACTGTTGCTCGACGGATGAGTTGGGGTGCCTAACACCTTCCTCGACTCATAAAAGAAACCCCGAACCCAACCTTTGGTTTTCAGACCAAGAGGGACATTAGTGGGTGACCAATCACACCCTTATTCCTGATTGGTGGCGACTCTGGGGTCTTGGCTTCTCATTAGTGCGAAAGTACTAATGTGGGGAGGAGATTGACTCGAGCTGGCTATCACACAGCTGGCAATTCTACTGGGGACCTAGAGGATTCAAGCCTTAATATAACTTTTCTCCATTATTTTAATTTTCTTTTATTTTCAAGGAAAAAGAAAAAAAAAGGGGATTGTTTGTTATCTTAGTTTATTTTGCTAATTTCTGTTTATTTATTGCACCGCATTTGCACCGTTTGTACACCGCATTCACTATCCATTTCTGTTGTCCGTATCCGGACCTACCCCGATCTTTGGAACTGTGTAGTTGAGCGCCCGTGGATAGCATTCCAGAAGCGGCGACGAACGTTCGAATTCAAATCATTTGAGCAAGGGAAGTGCACGGATGTATAGCGATTGTGAGACCCTTCTAGGAGGAATCTAGTCAACACCGTGTGAACCCCCATATAAGAAAATATTTGAGGACACATTTGAATTACAGAAAGTCTTTAATTTTCTAATGGTAGATGAAATGAAATTGATGACTTGAATTCTCAAGTCTTTGTTGATGGACACTTGTTTGTAAGGAACCTTTCTTTAGCTAAAATTTCGAATTTCGAAAAATAAAAAAATAAAAAAATAGAGTCATTGTTAACCCTAAGGCGTAGGGCACTCGAGTTAGAGGATCATCCTCTATCCCACCTTTGTGATTTTTTCCCAAGTCCTACGGACACCCTAGTTAGAGGATCATCCTCTATCCCACCTTTGTGATTTTCCCCCAAGTCCTATAGGTACCTTAGTTAGAGGGCCATCCTTTATCTCGCCTGCTTGCTTCATTCTGGATGTGAGCATATATGGAAGGGGCATTTATAGGTGGGGGATGGGAGGGAGGTTTTACTTTCCAATGTGGGACTAATCTCATCGGGACATAATGTATTATTGTAGCTCAAGGTCAAGGTCTCATGGCTGTTTGTTTGTCTAGAATGGGAGAATGCAGGGGGTATTCATACGTAGGGGTGGGAGAGAGGTTTCTCTCACTTTCTTAGGTGGGACTAATCCCATGGGGACATAAAGGTGACAATTATGGCGATCTTCTAATTAATGGAGATGAATTCCTAGTAATTTTCTGAATGGTGAAGGGGAGTCATGTCCAAGATTCAAGAGTTCTCCAGAAAATTCGCTGGATTAAATTACTATACAGTAATACAGGGTTGGTCGTTTATACTTTATAGTATGAATGACTGATTCATATTTTTTCAAACTGGTCCGGTCCTTTATACTATAAATACCAAACTTGCTCCCTTTAAACTGCCTCAAATCTTCCTCACGGTGTCTGTTAAGCTCAATGATAAACCTGTGAGGACTTGGGAGGTGTCAACACTGTTGTTTTTAGTAAAAACGACCACATTAAGTTGGTCATTGTTATGAATATGCTAATCGGAGCATAGGAAAAATTGCACCCAAGGCAGAGAGCACGTCACGCAGACTTTTATTGCATCCTCGTGAGTACCAAAGGCCCAAAATCAGAGCTTTAAAGTCTATGCAAAGCCCAAATGGAAAGTAAACGGTAGAATCCTACCTGTAAACATTAATCTCATGAAAATGCCCGTGCATTAGAATTAGGGTTTTTGTGGGTTTCAAGGGGTATTAATGGTTTTTAAAGTTGATGGAGGATCTAAAAGGGGTTCCTAGGTTTTAGATTCCATCAGGGAATTAAAGAAGAATCAGGATTACGACTGCTTGAATTGGCCCAAGAGTAATTGGCCGTGCAAAATAGGGTATCTACAAGGGTAATTTTGGTATTTTGGCCACAAGTAAAGTGGCACCTCCTACTTCCTCTCTTCGGTCTACTAGGTATACTTCTATGTGCTCTCCTCTAAAGGGTTTATTCAGTCGGAACTTAGAGGGGCTAATCTTTGATAGGAGATCAATCGATCCAACCTCAACCGTCTTCTCTGGCTGATCTTCTGTGGTTCTCCCCTTTTCAAGACCATCACAGTCATTGAAGTTGCTTGATGTCACTATGGTTGACGCCTCAATAGGAAGGAAGATAGGATAAGGGCATTGATGATGATGGTTTGATAAGCCATCGAGATTGATTTCCACATTCTTCATACGCCCCTGGTATTGGTTCCATCTCATTAGGCGGTTGATTGAACATACTAAAATTCACATGAAATGGACTTAAACTAAGTCTAAAAATTCAAAAAGAAAGGGAAGTTTTTTCCAAAAAAATCCTTCCCACGGAATTCTTGCGTTGATCTTTACCTCCTTTAGGTTGATCTTCACCCAAGAGGGACAAATGGGATGAAAGATTGGGAGAGAAAAAAGCCAAGGAGAAATTTAAATGTCGAATTGTTTCGATGAACTGTTGAAGTTTCACGGTTCATTGAAACTTTTGGACTTTTATAACTGAAATTATCTCAAGTTCTCGCAAGAAATTGTGAGATAAATAATAACTCGTGAAATAGTGTGAATTTTAATGAAATATTGTAATGTAATTACTACCTTATGTGAATGCTTCGTTGACTAACGATAACTCGGCTGAATTTCAAAAACTGTCTCGACTTAAAACAAGATTTTAAGGGAATCTTTGCTCTTGCAATTTTTGAAAAAAAGATGCTTTTCAGGCCAGCTGTTATGAAGATATTGGAGGTAAGGAAGTTTGGATTTGATGATGAGATGTGCAACTAATGATTGAGAGCTGGAAGATATTATAAGACTTTTGGAGGGCTTAACCCATGGAGAAGATCAATGATAGAAGGGTTGTGGCTAGGTGATACTTTGATAGCAATAGTCACTTAGTTAAATCATTCCACATGGCCGTTATAGAGGAGAGTGGAGACTCTTTGCTTATCATTCTATCTGGAACCCTGGATTTTTGTCGAAGTATCTCTCTTCTAATGGTCAGAGGGGCTAGATAAATTTCTAGTTTTGAATCACTTGATGAATAGGGGTTGGCGAATGGCCTATTGATCCTTCTTGTGCATAAAGGAGGAGAAGGAGAAGGGGTGAATCATTTGCTCATTCATTTCAAGTACTCAATGAAACTCTGGGCTATGATGCTAAATCTTTTCCACTTGGAGTGGGTATGTCCTTTGAGATTGATCTACTGCTTAAGGTGGTGAAGGGTGCCTGTGTTTGATAAACAAGATCTATAGCTCGGTGGTTGATGATGGTGGCTTTTTGTTGAAGCTTGTGGAAGGAAAAGGAGCTCTCTTATCTTTGAGGACTCTGCCCATAATGAAGACAAGCTTTGCGTGTCCCTAAAAAACTTGCTTCGTTTTTTTGGACACCCCCACACCCACACACACACACAGAATTTGCAGTGGATAATCCCGAATATTTTTTTTGCTTGTATAACTTCGCATACCACCCTTTGTTATTGGAGTGTACTGGGCTCTTTTTGTATAGCCATTAGCCACAGGGAACTTTGTTTGGCTGATTGTTATGTTTCTGTAATCAGACTGTATATTATCTTTTGTGAATAAAATTCTGATATACCTATCAAAAAAAAAATACTGATGGCCAATTATTTTTCAGGTTCAGAGGCGATGTTTGCAGACCTTTGCTACTTTTCTGTGAGATCGGTTCAGGTAAAGCAGTACAAATAAGTAGTTGCTGGATCAGCAATTCCACATGTTCTCTTTTGCTCATAATAATGACAATTACAACATTTGCTACCTCCTGGTTTTTGTGATAGTTTGCTATTCTGATCAGCCACTTGTTCTGATTGATTTAATCTTGATTGTTACAGCTCACCTTTGTGTTTCTTGTTCTGCCTTGCCTTCTGCTGGGATACCTTGGTCAAGCTGCATACCTTATGGAAAACCAAACTAATTATGAGCAAGTTTTTTTTTCATCTATTCCAAGTAAGATTCAAAACCCTTGTATTCTGTTCATCATCATTAGCCAGTGAAGGTTTTATCACTATTAGTCAATGAAGTTCATATAATTCATGACTGAACTGTTGGTAGTCCACAAAACATACTTACTTATGGTCATAGTGATAAACAAAATGGCCATATTCCAGTGTAGGGTAGCTAAAAGCAGTAGTATGTGTTTTGGACTTTCAAATCACCACCTCTATACGCCTAAGTACTCATGCTGTGTACTTTCTCTGTCCACAGATGGTTTTATCTGGCCAGTCTTATTCATTGCTAACATAGCTGCTTTGATTGCCAGCCGGGCAATGACAACAGCCACATTTTCATGCATAAAACAATCAACAGCGCTCGGTTGTTTCCCTCGCCTTAAGATCATTCACACATCTCGGAAATTCATGGGTCAGATTTATATACCAGTCATAAACTGGTTTCTGTTGGTATTCTGCCTGGTGTTTGTGTGCACCTTCTCGAGCATAGATGAGATTGGAAATGCATATGGTAACACTTATATCAACTCTTCCTTTGAATTGCATAACATTTTCTCTTCTTTTGCTGTTTGATTTGAGCATATACACCAATACACATCATACTTGGAAAAACTTGTACTTCGAAACTGTTGAGGTTTGCTTGGTATTTGGATGAAGTGCTTTGGCTTTGGAATAGGGTTGCAACCACTGATGTTACTGATGCTTTTGTTTGAAAAATAGGAGGGTCAGATAGCTTGAATGATGTTTCCTGTTGAACTGAATGTATGAGTTTGGTAGTTCTATGAATGTTAGGATATTGGATTGTGTTCGGTGACAAAAATAGGTAGACGCATGCCTCCCACTCCCCAGGATTCAAAACTCTCTCTACAACAAACTACTTTATCTATGAGTTAGTGCATAGCTTGAAGTGCGGAATGGTAGAAAATAAAATTTCGGGAAGATGTGTGGGGTGGTGTTTCCAAGCTTTGTGAACTATCCCCTCATCACAATAGGTTGGTTCGAATCGAAGGATGAAGAGTGAAGAGTGGATCACTACTTTGAAAGAAGAGAAAGGGAGATAGTTTGGAGTCCGATATTTGGATGAAAATTTACCAGATAGTGATATTAAGGATTTTGTCTCACGCCTTGAGTGCATTGAAGAGTTTGTTATTCCTGTAGGGGAGGGAGGACACTCGGGTTTGAGAGATGATTCAAAAGGAGTTTTCTTTGTGAGATCCCTTTGACTTGATGACATGTTGTATTGGAGATGGATCACCGGTTGAGAAATTTTGTAGAAGCTGATTCGAGATGAAGGTGGAAATATTAATATGGACAGTTGTGTTGGCAAATTTCTGATTGTGGATCATCTCAATTGGTGAGGGTAGCATACCATGTGTGAAAATATTATGAGGAGTCACCCATATAGTTTGTGGAGGGTCAAGCGTCTTCCTGTCATTATTTGGCCATGCTTGGACTTTCCTCAGACTGGGAAGCTGTTCTACTCATGTTCAAGGTGGGCCTTTTGGATCAGAGGAATAATTTTCTGAAAGATTCTTCTTTGTGCTCATAGTTGGGGTGCCTGGAAACAACACTATAGAAGTGTCTTGGAGGATCTTAGCCATTCTTCCCTGAAGTTTTACAGTGATGAAGGGTGGCCATAAATAGAATGGCCATCTATTTGAAGAAAAGTCAATAATGTCAAGAGGGTGGAGTTTGGCGGCGATTGTAGGTTTGCCATTCGTGGAGATGTAGCCAAGGACTAATCTGTCAAAAGTTTTTATTTATGTAATTTTTGTTTTGTTTTGTTTTGATTGGTAATACACACACACACACACACACACACACACACACATTTATATATATATATATATATATATATATATATATATATGCAAGGGGTCATAAGAGAGTGAGCCCATGCCTAGCTAGAATTGGAAATAAAAAGTATTACAATGGTGAAGTACAAAAGAGATCATGCTGTTACAACAAAAAGTATAGCCATGCTAAGTCAAAATTCTCTAGGTTGGAGCACCTGTATTGTAATAGATGAGCAGCCCGTATACAGGTATTGGCGAACGAGGAAGGGGATTTCTTGAAGGCCCTTGAGTTGCGTTCAATCCAAAGGGACTAGGCTACTGAGGCGATAAGCATAGTGCCCCCCTTCAAAACTCTCTTCTCTCAAACGCACCAAGAACTTATAGTATAAGAAGTCCTGGAAGGAGAGAGGAAACACCCGGCTGGTTCCCAATTGGGAGAGGAAATAGCTCCAAACCTTGTGCGTATTAGGGCAATGTAATAGGAGGTGGTCGACCGTCTCCTAGGCGTCTAGGTTCATGAAGTAGTCGTTGACTATCTGCCACCCCCTATTTTTAATATGATTGCAAGTTAATATCTTGTCTAGATTTGTGGTCAAGAGGAAAAAGGATACCTTGGGAGACAGACTTACCTTCCAGACCGATCTGTGAGGGAAGGGTTGCCCGACAAAAGGAAGGAGTGACTTGTAGAGGAATCTCATTGAAAATTGACCTTTGTTGTCTCTTGACCACAAACGAGTATCCCTCATGATAGGGGAGGTGGGGATCTGGTGAAGTCGGGTAAGGAGGGTCTAGAGGTGGTCAAGTTCCTAGTCATTAAGGTTATGTCTAAGGCATGGACACCAAACACTGATATTAGGGATATACTCGATGTAAGACTCAATAGAGGCAGTTTTGTCAGTCGCTAGGGGCCAAATAGAGTGGAAGTCGTTACTAAGGGCAGAGAGACCACACCAATTGTCTGTCCAGAATTTTACTTCATTTCCTCTACGCACTCGAAAGCTGATATTGGTAGAGAAAGAGTCCCAACTTGCCATGATGCCTTTCCACCCATACCATGGGGACCGCAAACTGCGGGGGGCTCCCAGATGGAGGGGGATCCATATTTGGACGTGATAACTTGCCTCCATAGGCTTTCACGTTCAGCAACAAAACACCGAAGCCATTTGCCCAGTAGGACCTTGTTGAAGAGGGAGAGAGGGTGAACATTCCCCCTTTCAAATGGCAGGTAGACAGTTTACCAATCAACAATGTAGTATTTGCGCTTTACGGATTTCTCATTCCATAGGAAGTTCTTTGGATGCGTTCCGGTTGGTTGGCTACCGACATGGGGATGGTGAGAAGGTAGAGGAAGTAGGTTGAGAGGTTTGTGAGCCAGCCCCCTTTGGATAGGTAAGAAGTCTTCCACCCTTCGAGGCATTGGTGGAATCGGGAGATGACCGAGTCCCAGGTTGATTTGGACTTAAAGGGGGTGCTTAGTGATAGGCCCAGGTATATGGCTGGGAGTGAACCAATCTTGCAGCCCTGGATGGAGGCCAGGATTGGGAGGTTGGGGACCTCGCCAACCCCAAAGAGTTCGCTTTTGGAGAGATCAATTTTGAGGTATGAGACCATAGTTACCAAGTACGGGTATGTATATAATATGACAATGATCCGTTCGGGAAGTAGGGGTGTTATGCGGCAAAAACACAACAAAAGTACGGGAAAGTTGAAAAGTAATTAATAATTATATATAAATAAAAATCAACAATCATTTAATACGGAATATGCGTTTAACATGGTAAAAATACGGCAAAAATATGCATATTATACGCGTTTAATTCATAATTAGCATATTAAACGGGCATTATACAACGATACTCCTATAACACCTAACATGACAAAAGTGCGCAGTTTTAAAAGGCGACCCCCTTAAAAGTATTATACGGGTATTTGGTAACTATGCTTGAGACTACTTCAAAGCATCGAAATAGGTATCGAAGATGGAGGATTTGAGTGCAGGAGGTCTGCAAATTGTTGGTGGGATATGGAGAGGAGGGGTTGTCCCTCTCGATGGCGAATCCCGAGATGATAGATTCAGCTGCTTTCAAGATCATTCGGCTGAGGGCTTCCGTCACTATGAAGAATAGGAAGGGCGAAAGTGGGTTGCCTTGTCTTAGGCCTCGAGTGCTTTTGAAGAATCCAGTGGGGATCCATTCACTAAGACTAAGACTGAGAAAGAGACTGAGGCATAGCATGCTTTCATCCAGGTTCGCCAGCGGATTCCAAACTGCATCCTTTGCATTAGATAGTCAAGGAATTCCCAGTTGACATATCAAATGCTTTCTCTAAATCCATTTTGCATAATTTCCCAGGTAAATTGGAGCAGAGTCTCTCCTCCATGCATTCGTTTGCGATGAGAATGCCATCAATGATGTGTCTGCCACGGACAAAAGCTCCTTGCGGAGCGGAGATGAGAGAACCCATAATAGATTGAAGTCTGGTAGCAAAAAATTTTGCAAGGATTTTGTATGCACTACCCACTAGACTGATGGGCCTGAAGTCCTTGAGGTTAATGGCATGGGCAGATTTGGGGATGAGCGAGATGAAGGAACAATTCAGAGTGCGGTCGAAAGTTCCTAACTCATGGAATTCTTTTATCCATTTCACGAAGTCTAGGCCCACATATCCCAACAGGCTTTGAAGAATTCAATGGAAACGCTGACAGGGCCCCAGGAATTTATCCCCTTTCATGCTTATTACATCATTGAGGAATTCCTGGTTCTCAAAGGGGTATTCAATGGCTTCTCTTTGAGCATCTGAAAGGCTAGAGAAGTTGAGGCCGTCTAGCTTTGGTCTGTAGAAGGTATATTCCGGATTGAGATTCTGGTAAAAAGCGATGGATGTGTCCCTGATTTCATCTTCCCTTTCTAGCCAGATGCCATTAACTTTGAGCTGGTTGATGAAATTGTACCTTCTACGGGAGTTGGCTGCCTTATGGAAAAATCGGATGTTTTTATCTCCTTCCTTGAGCTAGGCAATTCGGGATTTTTGTCTCCAACTTGTTTCTTCCGATTTCAATAACGATGAGTATTCAAGTTTAAGACAATCCCGTAGTCTATTTGAAGGCATGCCAAGAGGTCCGAGCTCTTCTCGTTGATCAAGAAGTTGGATTTCTGCCAGGATTTTGTTTTTGTTGGAGGCAAGAAGTCCAAAAACATCCCTGTTCCAGATTTTGATTTTTTGTTTCAGAGCTTTGAGTTTTAGACTGAAGATGGTACTTGCTAGGCCCCTAAAGGAAGAGTTGTCCCAGGACTCCTGGACTAGACTCTTGAAGTTTGGGTGGCTAAGCCACATGTTTTCAAATTTGAAAGGTCTTGGTCTGCCCCTGATGTTATCTGTGTTGAGGAGGAGCGACACGTGATTTGAGGTGGGTTTGGGGAGGGAAAATAGGAGGACCTTGGGGAAATTGTCTTCTCAACTGCTGCTAAAGAGAAATCTATCTAACCGACTGAGGAAGGGGGATTTGTGATTGGACCAGGTGTAGAGTGCTCCATTTAGGGTGGCAGTTGATGAGTTGTTGATGAGAGACAAAATGCATAAAGGAGCGCATCTTGGGGGAGATGCGGCAACCACCAAGTTTGTCTTGAGGAAGTCTCAGTTAATCAAAATCTCCTCCAATGCACCATGGGTTGGACGACCAATGACATCATCTAATTCTTGCCAGAAATCTCGTGTTTCAGTGGGGGCCATAGGGCCATAGATACCAGTGAAGACCCAGAGGAGTCCATCAGAACGGGATCGACATAAGATAGAGAGAGTTTGCGCCTAACTCAGAGTCGAGGACTTCTAGACTGTATTTGTCCCAAATCACGAGGATTCTGCCAGAGGTCACAATGGAGGGAACCGCTAACCTCTCCTAGCATGGAGAGCCCCAAAGATTTGTAACAACATTGTCTGAAATTGTCTCCCTTTTGGATTCCTGAATGCATAGAATTGATGGTTTCTTGGATTGGACAAGTTGTTTGATTGCAATTCGGTTATGCAGTGAGCCTAAACCTATTAATGACATTGGAAAACTTGTGGGCCCGGCCTTAATTCGAGAGTGGAGTCTATGGGTGGGGTGGCGGTCCGATTGCTTATCATAATGGATGGAGTATTCCAGCCTCTTGAGTTCACTAGACAGTCTGCACGTGGATGATGTGCGTGTCCGGGTGGTGGACAGGCAAGGTTGTCTAGTTTCAAGAGTAAAGGACCACACTTCCTCTTCATGGCCGTCAGAGGATAGGCCTAAGAGTTTTTTGAACTCCACTATTTTTTCCCGGATCGAGGTGGAGGCTGATTGAGGGGTAGTGGGTGAGACTATTGCCTGGGGGTGGTGATTAATTGCGGCAGATTCGAGGGATAGGTGTGGGTCTGGAGTTGACACTGACTCAGGTCTGAGTTGATTCGCAGTGAGATCCGAGTATATGTGTTCATCTGTAATGCCGGGGTCTGAGCCCAAATTCATATCGATATGTGGTAATGCACTTTCCTTTGGAAGTAAACATGGAGATTGAAGAGAATCACAAGAAATACATCCAAGAGAGCTACTATCCTCCTTATTCGGGCAACGTCCGTGAATAAGAGGGATAGAAGATTGAAAGGGTGAGAGCATACCTGGGAGAGGAGGGGTAGAAGCACATTCCGGTTGGTTGCCCGTACCTTGGGAGGATAGAAGCCTCAGGTTTGGAGGAATTATCCTTGTATCCAGATTGGGCAGCTCGGTCTTGTCAGTTGTCACAAACTCCCGCCACAGTAATTTTTGATTTTATATTTTGGGAATATTTTTTCTCTATATCTGTACACTTTTTATACTACAGAGTACAATTTTTTTTACTTGATAAAAAAAAGTGCATCGGGTGGTATATAGATTAGAACATACTCAAACATCTCCCTACAGATTAATAACAAAGATTGATCAAGAATCTGTCTATAAATCATGGAGTGGGATCTACACATAGGAGCATAGGGCTTGAAGTGGGAAAAAGGTGGGTTGGAATGGGTTGGGTTATATAGGCCGAGGGAGGAAATCCAGGAGATATTGTATTAGTCATTTTCGTAGGGGGAGGGGGGAGGCTTAAGGTGTGGTAGTTGGCCAGGGTAGGTGTAATAGCTTGTAAACTTGTTGTTCCTGTTCCTTTCTTTGTTCTTTTCTTTTCTTTTGTTTAATAAATCGAGGTATTGATCAAAAATAAAAATAAAATGTTGGTCTATTAAAGCAAGATAGTTGTGATTATTGAGCTATGTAATTGGACGATGGTTTGTTTTGGTTTTGAAAGGTTGCTGAGCAACGGATAGATCAAGGAGATAATTTTTTTGGTGTGGATGTGTTTGATAGATGCTTTCACAGAGTATTAAGGTTTTTGTAGATAAACAAGAGTATCGATTACTTTGAACGATTTGGAGAAGGGGGAACTGCAATTAGGAGATCATCTTCATTTTTTTGCTGTTGCAAATTTACATATTAGTGGAGTTTTTGTGGTCCAAATAGGTGATAATAGGAGTGCATTCCTGGGAGAGGGTCAGAAGTGTGGGATTTGAACAAGAGCTTGCACTATGGTTAGCTTCTCTCTTTCCATTATCATTTTATTTAGAACAGAGCTTACTCTGTTTTGGTGTTGACATCTTAAATATTGGTGTTGAGGACCTTCATGTTTGTGGCCAGCTTATACATAAATTACTACCTTGGGCACTTTGCCTGCTTCAGTAGCCCTTTGTAGATGTTGAGGTGCTGCTTAGGGTGATATTCTATCAGCAGCCTCTGTGATTGCTTCTTTTTTTACCAGGTTTTGGGATGTTCCCCTTCGGGGTTACAGTGGTGAGTTGGTTTTTCCGAGATTATGCAATGATTTTTCTTCAACATCTCCTCAGACTCCTCCTAGCATGGGACTTGTTTTGTAGGAATTTGATTGACGGCGTTGTGTTACTTCACTTGCACCTTTGATCCATGATTTAATGTTCCTATACAATCTGAAGTCCTTTGGTTGAACTAAAGATGACCAAATATCATGAACTTTATGAACATTTTGATAAAGCTACCAGAATAGCTGGCCTAAACAGTCCACACCTCATCATTGCTTAAGTTTGTCTATCTCATACCCAAAGTTCCAGCTATGACAATGGGAAAGAGGATTAGTCATCATGAGTTGCCGATGTTCAAAATATGATGGCATTTGATAATAATTTTAAAATTAAGTTCAACTAGATATTTCTTATTCCTGCCTAAACCAATTCCTAATTTTTCTTCCTTTGTTAGACATTTTGCGTGCTATTTTCTTTTCTGATATCGAGGTCTGTTTTACAGGCATTGCTGAGCTTGGAGTGATGATGATGACGACAATCTTAGTAACCATTGTTATGCTTCTTATATGGCAGATAAACATCATCATTGTGCTGAGTTTCCTGGTCTTTTTCTTGGGGTTGGAATTGACTTTTTTCACTTCGGTCTTATGGAGTGTGGGGGGTGGAAGTTGGATCATATTGGTTTTTGCAGTAGTTCTGTTTTTGATAATGTTTATCTGGAATTATGGGAGCAAGCTTAAGTATGAAACTGAAGTGAAGCAGAAGCTGTCCATGGATTTGATGCGGGAACTTGGTTGCAATCTTGGGACAATCAGAGCTCCGGGCATTGGCTTGCTTTACAATGAGCTGGTTAAGGGAGTACCAGCAATTTTTGGCCATTTCCTGACCACCCTTCCTGCAATCCACTCTATGGTCATATTTGTGTGCATAAAGTATATTCCAGTTTCTGTGGTACCTCAGAGTGAACGGTTTCTTTTTCGGCGTGTCTGTCCAAAAAACTATCACATATTCCGCTGCATTGCTAGGTAACCTGATTAACACTTGCAAGTCTTAGGACTATCTTTATTGGATTTGTATTCTTTAATCGACTTGACTGAGAACTTATAAACCCAGTGTTAGGTAATTATGGCCATTTTTTTCAAGAGATATGAAGGACCTGTGCTCCATTGTCCTCAATCAAATCACCACTCATCCACAGCTCACGTCCCACTGGGTCATCATCAATAAATAGTTCCCAGTTGGTGGACAGACTCTTGAAGAGGGCATGACCCAAAAGTGAACCTTCTGAGAACTTTCTACTGATTTTGGGACTGTGCCTCATCTAAGTGGTGGCTTACCAACTGAATGCTCGGAATAGTTTAGTTGGTTGGCTTCAACTGGAGCAGAGTCTCATTGAGCTGGACTTCTTGTATGGTTATCTTGATATTGCACTCCACCTTATTGGGATTGAGGTGTTCTTTTTTATTTTGCTTTGGTGGTGTGGGGGTTACATTGTGGATTTTGACCAATTATGAAGCTCAGCCCTAATGTGTGTGTGTGTATATATATATTGATATTGCCTTTTAAGAGAAGCAATAACACCTGAAAAAATTAGAGTTACACTTCTACCATCATTATCAACAGGTATGGCTACAAGGATGTACGCAAGGAGAATCACCAAACATTTGAGCAGCTGCTAATTGAGAGCCTCGAGAAGTTCATCCGCCGGGAAGCCCAGGAACGGTCATTGGAGAGTGATGGGGATGGGGATGGGGATGGAGATTCGGAATCCGAAGAAGAGGCCTCTTTTTCAAGGATTCTTATTACTCCCAATGGCAGTAGCTACACACTTGGTGTCCCACTCTTGGCTGATTACAAGTGTACCAGCAAGCCCATCTTAGAAGCAAGCACCTCGGAGGAGGTAAGGCCGGTGCCTCCCACAGACCCAAATATGTCTGATACAGAGCAGAGTCTTGAGAAGGAGCTCTCCTTCATACGGAAGGCCAAAGAGTCCGGAGTTGTTTATCTTCTCGGTCATGGAGATATCAGGGCAAGGAAAGACTCCTGGTTCATTAAGAAGCTAATCATAAATTACTTCTACGCATTTCTGAGAAAGAACTGCAGGAGGGGGATTGCGAGTTTGAGCGTTCCCCACTCAAATCTGATGCAGGTGGGCATGACCTACATGGTCTGAGGTCATCATGCCTGCCAAAACAAGGCAATTTTTCATTTACTTTTGACATCAGAGTTTTGACATAGGCAGTTGGGGTTAAAAAAGACCATTTATGATTGGGAGTTTTTTCAGTTGAGCTGACAAAGACTGAACACATGCAGGTTACATCCAAGAATTCACAAGAAGGGTTGCTTTCTGTTGTTTTTGACTTGATTACGCCTGGCCTGCCAATTGTGGGAAACTTTTTCACCATGTTAATTGGAATCTGTTATCGTTTTCTGTGTTTTTTTCATGTATTAATTTCTAAAGGATTCTTGTAATTACCATGTTGAAAATTGTGGTTCTTTCAATTTAAATGCAAGGTTGGGGAGTAAGTATCTGCGGTTCCACAATTTCTAGTTGCCTATATATAAAAAAATTACCAAAATTTAGACTATCCAATCTTCTGATCTAGCTTTCAAGTACTTGAAATTATGGGAATCTACTTCCATGTGTTTGTATCACAATACCTCTGTAATTTGGAAAGAAAGGATCAGGGTCTATAGAAATTGATCATTGCTTTTTAAATTTTGTTCACTTCTCACAGACTTTTAGTTGTTATTACAGATGTATGAGAAATCTTATATTCCCTCTTGATTACTATTCTTGCTGTTGTGATATAAACAGAGCAATCCTCTTCTTCTCTTCCTTCCCTTTCTTTGCATGAAGTTTCTTATAATGTTCTGTTTTTGTAACACTTTTAAGACTGCATCAATCATGAAAATGTTTCTGCTGAAATCTAGATTTCATTAAAGAATTTGTAATGCTTTTCTTGTTTAATTTACTTCTTAGTTCATTCAGATTTTTGTAACGAATCCTGAATCATTCCAGTTCGGGTTACACCAGCTGAACCGGTGATATCAGAGTCAATTGGCCCGTCCAGCTCATGAAACATTGTGCCAATATTTCTATATCTTTGGGACCTTTGTGAAGAAATCGTTATTTGCAACTAGGGCTGTTAATTAACTGAGTTGCACACTTGACTTAGGTGGGTAAGAGTAAGGATTTCATATACAATTGATATATAAGGATTGGGTAATAAAATCTTTACCCGAATATAAATAGGTAAGGTGTGGATGAAGAGTTTTACCCTATCATTTTACCCGATTATAAATAATAATTTCACATATATCCCTAAATCCTAATTTAGCTATATCTTCATAGTTTGACTGAATTGATGGCAGTTATTTGTAACGAGGATTGTTAATTAACTGACTTACCCACTTGACTTAGGAGGGTAAGAGTAAGGATTGATTTATAAGGATTGGGTAATAAAATCTTTACCCGTGTATAAATAGGTAAGGTGTGGATGAAGAGTTTTACCCTATCATTTTACCCGATTATAATTGATAATTTCACATATATCCCTAAATCCTAATTTTGTTATATCTTCATAGTTTAGACTGAAGATGAAATAATTTTTATGAGAATATATTGTTGCTTTATTTATGAGATGACGTGTTTTGCAGTTTGATGATTTTGTTTCTACATACCAAGAAGAATGATTTGTAGAATGAGATACATAATTTATTTGATTTAACATAAATTTATTAGGTTTTACTTTACCCAATTACCCATTAATAAATTGCTTTAAAACAAATAAAAACAAGGTGATTATTTTACCCAATCTCCTGATTACATAAGAGGTTACCCTACTTGAGAGGGTATGGGTAAAGAAAAATTTTACCCAACCCAGTAGTGTAAGTGTAAGGCAGGTAAATCCTTGATAGGTAAGAGAAAGGTCCCGACCCTTACCTACCCATTGACATCAATATTTTGCAACCACTTGGTAATTAGGCATAGGAAAATATTCAAAACTTTTCAGATGTTTTTTCTTCGACAGCTCGACTCGTCATGTTGAACTATGAGGCTCACCCTAACATTTGATAACTGCACCCCATTATTAAAAATGATTGATTGCACTCTCCATTAGATTCTCAAAATTACTTGTACACACACCAAAAGTAAAAAATTATCTATAGATTTTTTTATAATAACACTCCTATTGTAGTGCCACCTTTTGTATTAACACATTCACATTACACGCTCTTGGCGTTTGAAATGGATCATCATCCTCTTTAACTCCCATCACCTTTATCTCTATTTTAGTGTAAGGAAAATTTGATAAAATTAAACTAATCATTTGAAGCATAGATAGAAAGAATTCTCGTAGATGACCTTTCCTTGTTAATACAAAATCAGCCCCAAAGAGAAGTGCAGAATGGAGGAGCCGGAGATCAGTGTATGTCTCAAAGTTAGGACGCCTTGTTCACTAAGTACTCTTCTGAGTTTCCTTGGGGGGGGGGGGGGGGGGGGGGGGTGTTGAATGAAAAAGGAGCTGGAGAATGGTGGAAGGAGCAGGAGACAGAGAAGAAAGGGCAGGGCTTTCCGCCAAAACTGAAAAGGGATTAGGCTGGGGTGTGCCCATTAAAGAATAAAAAAAAAAACTGAAGCTAAGAAAAAAAAATACTATATTGGGCTACACCTAGCTCCACCCAAAAATTAATAGGCAAGAATACAAATGGTTGGGGATTCTTCTCTTTTACTCAGGTATTTCTCCATTCAGCAGCAGTGTAAGGGTGCTTCAATTTGCCTTTACGGTCCATGAGATCAGAGTCGGAATTGGTTTTGGTCTTCAGAGAATCTTTGTAAGTGTGTTGCTGTTTCGAGGCAAACTTGAGCCTCAGAAGCAGTGAATTTGTCATCACCCCTATTGAACTCAAGCCCATGAGAGCTCCAGCAATTGATGGAGTCAGCATAGTCCCAGTCACTGGAAGCAACAGTCCAGCAGCAATGGGAATTCCAACCTGTATAACCACAGTACCATTTAAGGCATAATGTTTGAAAGGCAAAGAAAAGAGAATGATTTTCGGTAAAAAAATATCAGTTTCAAATTGAAAGTAAAGGATCAAAAGGACAATATTATATCGACTGACAAGGTCCAGGTAAGCTCAGATTGAACTGGGACCTCACAGTTGAGACTTGAGACAAAAGCAAATTGAGATAGGGGTCAGCCACAAGAGGATTATGATATGAGTTACGACAAGGACACACCATCTAAAGGAAAGACTAAAAAAGATATTTAAAAAGAAGAAAAAAAAGACTAAAAAAAGATATTTAAAAAAACGAAAAAAATAGTCATGTTAAACTGCTGAATCGTTGAGGCACATTTTGGCTCATTTCCAGAGTGAAATTTATAAATGATGTTTTTAGTTCCTACTGTTCAATGAGGACAAAAATCAGGAACGAACCTTAAACAAAAATATTGAATGATCTAGGCACATGTTAATCAATAGGAATATGCTTAATTGACGAGTCACCTCTAAGATAGGGCACGGTGAGAAAATTCAAAATAGTCAGGTAGTCAGGTGATGATATCATTAATGAACTTCTTTTGGTCCTTCAACAAAGTTCTGGGCGACAGTCCAGAAGAAACTGCAGATATTCATTAATTAGTTCTGACCATCTGATGGCAATGAGTTTCGAAGCCACCCAGTGAATCTAGGTTTCCAGAGGATTTGATAACTAAAATTGGCAGTAGGAACTCAAATCTCATCAGGTTTAGAGCCAAAATAATTTAAGGTTACCACCAATTTATTAATTCTTGATGAGGGAAATGTCGGTACTTCCAAAACACAACTATGTTTATGGTAAAAGAATTCACAATTATGAAATTCGGGCAAAAGAACTTACAATGTTATACGCAAATGCCCACCAAAGATTTTGCTTCACAGTCTTCATGGTTTGTCTGCTCAGCTCCAAAGCATCAAGCAACTACATGGATGTAATCCATGTCAGTCACTAATACCACATAACATGAATCCACATTTTAAAGCAAAATGGACACTTGTTTATAAGGTCAAGCCAAACATAATAAAAGAATTTCCTAACATTCTCATCCATGAATAACAGCTTGAACATGTGAATTGGTAGCAATAAAGCAGGCTGCAAGGCACACTATGAAGGGATGTTATGTAAGTAGAAAATATAGGGCTGCCTTTGGTTGCTTTTTTGAAAAACGTTATGGATTTAAAAGCATTTCTCGGCAAAAAAAAAAAGGTCATAAAAAGAGAAACAATTATCACAAATGAAAACACGTTTTTTTTTTCAAACAAGTCTTGACTTGTTTGTGTTTTTTATTTTTATTTTTATCTTTGCATGTTTTGTTGGACAAAGAAATCTGCATTGGTCTTATTTGTGTGTCATCTTTGGGGCTCGCTAAATAGTTCTTATAGGCCCACAAACTTTTCCAGCATACAACTCTTAAACAGGTTTATTTTTCAAAAATTGTTGCTAGATACACACGATAACGTTTTTCGCAGAAACGTGATCAAATGCAGTCTAGGAATATTTCCATCCAGCACTGTACTTGCAAGTTGCAAGAAGGTGAACTGTGAAATGAAGAAAGTAAATTTTCAAATGCTATATAGAGTACCCATCAAGCAGACAGTAGACCTAAATGATGGTCTCTCAGTGGAATACATGTGGAACACATGTAGGGAGGTGGACACCAAATTAAATTTGTTCGACTGAAGAAATCTCCTATTCTAAAACTTGACACAATTTAAGGATCAGAAACCTATTGCATTCATTCCAAGTGCCAAAATATGGCTTGCAGACCAGATGATGGTCTTGACCGACTCTAATTCTGGCATGGAGATCTCCTAGTCCTAGACCCATGAACAATGTAATGGTATGCTATTGCTAGAGTGTGCTTCGGGATTGATGGTCTCCTCGATTTCTTGACGTGTATGCAGTCAAATTTGTGAGCTATATGGGTGTTTTGACCACTTCTCAATGTTCCCAATTGATTTCACATATGAAAGAGGCAGCGGGAATCAGCATAGTTGCTCAGAGGAGTTTCCATTTCAGGCACAAAAATGGATAAAATATACTAGCACGGGCAAATATGGACACTAAAATGCTTCATATCAAACAAAAATCTAAGCACATCGTAGTTTATGCTAATCTGAAGATTCAAATAGTGATAATAGTCACCAGGAAAAACATTTACAAGGAAAACAACTTGTCAATGATTATAGTGACTGTAAATACCTGAGAAAGCCTGTCGCCCATCAGCACAATAGAAGACACCTCACTGGCAGCTCCAACACCTCCACCCATGGCAACTCCAATGTCAGATGAAGCCAAGGCAGCAGCATCATTAATTCCATCACCAACCATGG
This sequence comes from Tetracentron sinense, assembly GCA_015143295.1. NCBI lineage: Eukaryota > Viridiplantae > Streptophyta > Magnoliopsida > Trochodendrales > Trochodendraceae > Tetracentron > Tetracentron sinense. Next base: position 29,636,952 of record CM026556.1, read on the forward strand.
CTACAATGTTATGATCCTTCTTAAGTTGACTAATGAATTTCTTCTTTTCATCTGGTTTGACTCCGGATAGCACCTGCCATCAACATCATATTTCTTCACATCTATGGATGCTCTGACATGTTATTTAAGCCAAAAAGAATTTTAAAATGTGTTGTGTGTTGGGAAATAACCAATAGAACACTGACAGAAAAGAATAAACTAAGTACACATGCAAGAGAACACAAGAGATATACGTGGTTCGGCAATAACCTGCCTACGTCCACGGGTCAAGATCCGATCACTCCTTTATTCAAAGAAACCTTGAGGAACAAGTACAAAAGCACTCAACTCACGTTTCAATGAAAACCCAAAAAAGAATCCCTATCTATCCTCCCTTTTGCCTTTCCCAAGCCCTAGTATGCTTTAACCCTTTCTATTATCTCCCTCTTTCAATGCATAAGCATCCCATTGATCTTTCGATTATGAACCTTAGATCCATAACAACATATTTATAGGCCTAAACAAGACACCTAGACAATTAGAAAGTCCCACAATCGGAATAGGAGTATGCAAAACATAAAATCCAGACTTTCCCCCAAAAACAGCGCATCGGCAATCGATCTCCCCTAGTGGGCAATCGATTGCCCACCCTGGAATTACCCTATTTAAGCAAACTTTTTATTGAATCTCCACCTTGGCAAGAATTTCGCAACACCACCGTAACCAAGAGAACCGATTTGCTAATCACCAAACAAACCTTCAAGATAGAACACCGCATCACCCACATCCGGGAAGCACCTCCACTTCGAATCAAAACCTCTCTCAAAGTTTTGTAACCCCTTTTGCAAATACCGCAAACCATCTTTTTGACCTTGCCTGCCTTTGCACCATCTGCGAAAGAGACCCACCAGCTACACACACCCTAGAATCCACCCCGGAAAGCACTCCACTAGATTCGATAGAACATGGCCAAAACTCATGCATAGCCTGAAAGACTGTCCTTCATTCTAGAAGAACCCTAGACGATGACATAGCTCTGTCCTCTCCGCCAAAGGCATATCATCACCATCTCCAACCTAACGAAAATCAACTGGAATACCCATCTCTGTATCGACTGCGAAAGAGACCTTCGGTGAACTTTTTACACTCTGCATAACATCTGATTTTCGTTTTCCTGTAGACCTTGTAGTAGCTCCACCTACCACCATATTCCCCTCCAGGAGATATAAACCATACTTCTTCCCCTTCATCAAAACTAGGCATCCCTGCTTTCCCCGCTTTATTTTGATAACTCCACTCACAAGTCACAACTGTGTAGCAACAACCCTTAAAGTCTAACTGCCCGAGGGATATTAAATCCCTTCGCAACTAAGGAACACAAGCTACTCATAAAGTCCGAATAGCTCTATCAAACATTTTTATCTTTACATTACAAAATCCCGTGATTTCACATTCAGATCCATCACCCAGGAACACCTTTCCCGTCCCCTTTTGGAATGAATAAAAAAATTCCATATTTGAGCAAATATGACATGATGCCCCCGAATCTAAAATCCACTCACCAGAAGAATTGTCCATACCTTTGGAGATTGAGAAAACATCTCCAATGTATTCCTCGTCCGTTGCTATTGCCGCTGAAGAATCTCCTTCGGAAGAATCCCTCAGCACGCCTCGGACACTCCCTTTTGAAGTGCCCTAATTCTTTGCAATGATAACATTAGACCCCGCCTTTCCCTTGGATTTAGATCTGCCCCTGCCTTTTCCAAATCGTCTCTCCAAGTCCCTTCCTCCTCCCCGAGCAACCATAACATGATTATTCACATTACGCGATGGTTTCCACCTAATCTCGTAAGAGAGTAGCGCCATTGTGACCTCCTCCATATACAATGTCTCCTTGTCATACATGGTTGTCACAAAGTGCTTATGAGTCTGGAAGTGATGTAAGAAGCCTCACAGCCTGATCTTCTTCATTCACCTTGACATCAACTTTCTGTAGTTGATTCAAGATCTGATTAAACACATTGATGTGCTCCATGAGATCTGCACCCACTCTTTTTTTTTTTTAGAGAAAATCTCCCAGCAGGGGAGGGGGTTTGGCGGACCCCTACCTGTTTATTAAATGAAAGAAGGAACTATAAGGGAGGGGGGGACATAAAACCAAACCCCTAAAACACCAACTGAGTTACAATCTAAGGCTAGGGAAACCAAGTTTATCCATTCTAAAAATGCCTTTCAGCTTGGTAGGTAACTCTGACATGTCCCTGAAGATGAGATTTCTAGAAGAGATACAAGCTTCATTTGCCAAAAATGTTAGCACATTGATTATCTTCCCGAAAGATCTGCACTCTCCACCATCTTTAAGGTATTGAATTCCTTCTTCAGATAGAACCTGTAGGTAAAGCTCTTTCCGATGTAGAGCTTTTCCAACTTCTTCCAAAGATCTGGTGCCGATTTCTCATCCATAACGCTATACATCACGTTATTTGCAAGACAGAGGCGTATTGTGCTGACTACCTTCGCCTCAATGTCTTCCCAATCTGCATCGGACATCTTATCCGGTTTACTGGACTTCCCCTTCAACATCTTGCGAGACCCTGTTGAACTAGGATGTCCTTTACCCTCTTTTGCTACAGATTAGAACTCCATTTTCCGTCAAACTTCTCCAGAGAAAATTGTTCAGAATTTTTCAAAGCCATTGAAAAATAATTTAACCCGAAGCTCTGATACTAATTTGTTGGGAAATAACCAATAGAATACCGACGAAAAAGAATAAACCAAGCACACACGTAAGAGAACACAAGAGATATACGTGGTTTAACAATAACCTGCCTACGTCCACGGGTCAAGATCCGATCACTCCTTTATTCAAAGAAACCTTGAGGAACAAGTACAAAAGCACTCAACTCACCTTTCAATGAAAACCCAAAGAAGAATCCCTATCTATCCTCCCTTTTGCCTTTCCCAAGCCCTAGTATGCTTCAACCCTTTCTATTATCTCCCTCTCTCAATGCATAAGCATCTCCTTGATCTTTCGATTATGAACCCGAGACCCCTAACAACATATTTATATGCCTAAACAAGAGACCTAGACAATTAGAAAATTCCCCAATCGGAATAAGAGTTTCCAAAACATAAAATCCGGACTTTCCCAGAAAAACAGCGCACCGGTGATCAATTTCCCCTAGTGGGTGATCGATCACCCACCCTGGAATTACCCTATTGAAGTCAACTTTTCATCACTGCGTAGCATAAAGTCTATGGTCATAGCCAACAATCATTGCTACAGGCAATTATTAAAACCAAAATGGTGAATGTGAGAACTGTAATTTTAAATTGAATGGTCAAAATTAGATACTAAAAAGTATAACCTTTATCATTTTCACCTACCAAAAGTTATTGCATTCAACGAGCTCAGCAACAATTAGTAGGTTTCAACAATTTTTTCAGAACTACTTGAATTGTGCGGTATGTATAAAGGCGCAGGAGGTCTTCATTCAAGGGAATATTATGTATGTTAGAGAGAACTTTAGAAAGCCATTTTTATTGAACACTTTAAATTAGCTAATATAGTTTTGGGCTATCCTTGTCTTTTAAAGATAGCTTCATTTGTATATGGGGCAGTGTGGTAAAAAATGTCGCCTAGGCAATGCCTAGGCCACTGCCTCACCTAGCCAGAACCCCTATCACCTAATTGGGGTCTAGGTGGGCACTGAACAAGACGATGTTGTTTAGTGGTGCCTAGGCTAAGCTTTTCCTCGTAGGCACTTTAAGTGCTTGTGACAAAGGCCCACATAATGTTCGATGTTATTTAGGAAAACATAAGATATATATATATATATATATATTTTTTTTTTTACACACAATATTTTTACCCTCATATTTTGTCCAGGGATTTTTCATCTGCCTTTATCTCCTTCTTTCCCTAAAAATGCTCTTTATTTTTTGTAGTGACATTTTGGTATATGCATGAAGGGATAGTTAAAAAATTACCTTCCAGGGTTCAGAATATTATAAATTATCAAACTGGATTCGAAACTGCAGGATTGGAAATAACCCTTACTAACAATACTTGATAAATGCCGATATAATCCTTATTCTCAACATATATAAGCCAAATCAAGGGAATTTTTGTCTTTTCATATCATATTTTAATTACACAATTTTCATCCGAACCCTATATGGTATTTTAAAAACATGTTTAGTCTTTTTTGGTATTTTCGATGTGTTTTGAGCACACTTTCGTAAATAATTCTTATTTCAAATTTTAATCTCGATTTTTCAATAATATATGAACTTTTTTTTTTTGTAATTATAATTAAGTAAATTTTGGTCGTCAAGGCATTGTCTAAGCAATGCCTTGGTAACATCTCGCCTAGGGAACTCTTATCCCTTTGACTATGCTGATATGGGGTTCCCCCCATTCTTTCACTAGATTATCTTACGTATTAAAAATGTATGTTGTATATTTCGGATCTTTTCCTAATCAATTCTTCTCTAATAGTTTTTCTATCATAATGATTCTGTAGAGCTGCTATTTTAGACATCATATTTATGCTTCCATTCATTTTTTTTACATGGTCTCCAATTATTCATTATCTGGTTATATGCAGTGTTACAAATCTCGTTCTCGGGTTTCCATTGGCTGGAGTTTTGCTCGGGAGAATTTCACATCTGATTTTTTTTTGGTATTTCTCGCCTAAATCTCGGGATTGATTAAAAAAATATATTGAAATTACCGAGAATAGTAATAAATATCACTAAGTTATAAATTCATAAACCAACAACATGTGTATTTCTCATGATATTTTTTAAATCTTGGTTAAATCTTGGCTAAAGAAAAAAGAGAATTATAATTTTCGCGAGATTTTTAAAATAACACGATAAAAATGGAGTTTTAACTTTAGATGTTTTTCTCGTTTTTTCTTGGGAGAAACTGGGTATTTATAGGGAGATTTGTAACAGTGGCTATATGTACACTATTTTCTCTCTAATATATAGTTGACAATCTCATAATACCATGTCAGGAGGACTTACTATCATTTGTGCTTCTTGTAATTGTAACTAGAAAAGGCAGCATTACTTCTAATATTTTCAGCTATGAACATCAGCATCAGATTCTTGGTATTGAAGAAACACAAGTTACTGTCAAGACTATAATTAAATATAAAACCATGTCTTCTACACGCGGTCATTGCTAATAAATTTATTGAACAAGAAAGTCACAAGTAAATCAACCGAGGGATAATGACATGCTAAGCCTTACTATCTGAACACAGGTCTTGATTTGGTTCATATCAAGTAAACTCAACACATCACCTAGAATATCTTTCTTTAGCTTATTGCAATTGTTTTTTCTTCTTAATATTTCTTAAATTCCTCATCTACTTTGGTCGGTCAGCTGCTTTGTCAGTGTTGGATTTCCACTTTCCAGAGTCTATTGTGTGGAGATGATATAAGGGCATGCTACAGCAATAAAATACTCTTGAACATCGGCTACAAAGCAGTTTTCAGGGTGGTCTTCTCTCCATCTTACAGGCAGTTCTCTTGAAATCAAGAAATGTTGCAAGTTCAAATGCAGATAAGAACTGTAAGTAGTACAATGGTTGAGGCTTTAGTTAAAGAGCAATTTAAAGAGATCCAGGCTAGAAGACGGGGGGGGGGGGGTAAAAATATATTTTATTGAAATATGGAATAATGTACAAAGGGAAAAGTGTTCTTAATAAACTAAAACAAATGAATAAAAAGTTCAAATATTGACACCACTTTGAAAAGTTGTGCACTTCCAGTCGAGAGAAAAATCCCTCATCTCGATATGTCTAAAACTTTATAAACTACTTTAGGATACACTACCAATCAATCAGAAGTCTCCAATTATGCATGCAAACCTTGGAAAAGGGAGGCTCTCATCAGGACAGATACTTCTAGTACGTTGTTCTAAATTCCAAACAAAGAGCAAAGAGGAGGATCCTCCACAAGATATCTTTCCAAGAACCAGAAGGAAGGACCATTTGTTCACGAAACAAAAATCACTCTAAAGTCCTACCTCATGAGGAAATGGCCAAGCTATACCAAAAAAGAAAAAAAAAATCCTATCCCTCCTGCCTGTTCATGAAACAAAAATCTATCCTAAGTCCTATCTCGTGAGGAAACAGCCAAGCTATACGAAAAAAGAGAAGAAAAAAACTCCTAACCCCTCCCCCCAAGTAAACAGGCAATCAATGATTGACACTTTCTCAAGGACCTTATATAAGTTACATTTATTCGAAGTTGTCATCTCCCAATGAATGAGACTGTCCATGGTCAAAATACCACGCAACAGCACCATCCAAATGAGGGTCTTCACTCTAGAAGGAACTGGTGAATCCCAAATTTTCTCAATATGAGATCTCTCTCTATCCAAGCAAATCAACGAGTCATAAAAGAGCTGACTCAAAAGGATCTGTTAGAACTATCTGCCCACTCTAGTGTCCTCCCTATTTACATAACAGAAAGTTGGAAACCTCTTCAATACATAAAAAAAAAAAAAAACATATTCCTCAATCTCCCTCTTCAACAAGTTCCTTCTAAAAGTTGGTCTCCAAATGACGTCCCCACCTCTTGTTTGAAATAAGTTGATCACTTAGGGGGCGCTTGATAAAATTATCTAGTAAGGGCTTTCTAATTAAGCCCTAAACATTAAGAGCTATTTATAATGATAGAATGATCCGAAAATTGACATTGTCCGTATAAGTAAAATAGGTTCTTTTTCAAAAACTAGTTTTAGATTGCTTATTGAATAAGTAATAAAATCACTTATTGCTAAAATATCTAGACACCACTAAAATATTATTAAACAGTCTTCTTACTAAATAAGAGCTCAATATAGTAGAATAAGTCAATAAGCTCCTATTTTAAGTTTTATCAAACGCCCCCTTAGTCTCTTAACACTTAAAAGCACCAACCTATGTACAAGAGGATCAGCCTCACAAATCCCCACCCACACACACAGTGACACCACTCGTCTTCCCAAACCTGATCCTCTCCCCATCTCCATCTTAAAGCTAGTACCTCTTACAAACTCCTTGCACACTTTCATAACTCATTTCCGAACAACCACTACATACGATGTTCTAACATTCCAATTATCAACAATTGTAAGTTTGTAACTGCAGACCCTGAACTTGCACCCATTACCCACCACCCAAAGTGCATCATCCTGTTAATTAAAATCAGTGTTATCAAAACCGGACCTGACCGGCCGGTTGAACCGGTCCCCTCACTGTCACTGGTTCCCAAAATCCCCAAAACTGGAACTCTTTAAGAACAGGCCAGAATCGGTCAGAACCGGGATAAATGGGGGAAAAAAAGTTTTTTTTTAACGAAAAATTACACGGTCGAACCGGGAACCGGCCACTCTACCGGTTCGAGGCCCGGTCCGGTTTTGAAAACAGTGATTAAAACATCCAAATCCTAATTATTTCCTGGGCAGGGCATTATTCATTGAATTAATCTCCTTTAACCCAAAACCCAAACTTCTTAGGTCTGCTCACAACATCCTGTTCAACAAGATGAAACCTCTTCTTGATACCTCTTCCCTCCCATAAGAACACTTTATAAGAGCTTCTCTAGGTACTTGGCAACCGATTCAGACATCTTAAATAGAGACATAGTATATGGGAAGGCTTGACAAAATGTTTCTAGCTCCTAGTTGAGAATTTAGTGTTTGAAAAGAACAAGAATAACCTAGACCAAGGTTATGGATTTGGGAGCTGGTATGCTAGAGGGAAAGGAAGTATCTCTGTGGCCACAGAAGGGAAATTACAAGGTGATCATGAGAAATAATAGATCTCAAAAATGGTTGTCACTCAGCCAAGTTTAGTGAAGTGCTTGACTCTGAACGAGTCCTCAGAGTCAATTCATGTTATAGTTAGAATGCATCTTATAAAATTTGACTTATATCCTTCCAGTAACAGATGACTCAACCGATTTTGTCAGCTGGATGACTCGTCAACAGATCAGAAAGACTTTTCGCCAATTTCAATCAAGCTGTGAGTCCGTTCTCTTAGGGTAAGTTGACTCAAAGAAGTTTAACACAAGTTAACATAGCCAATATCAATGACCCTTCGCGGGCAGTCCGAGGCCACTCAAAAACTTCGACGTGTCATTTAATTGCTATGGAAGGGTGCACTGCATCAAACAGAAAATACTGTGCATAGTAGACTGCACAGAACTATTTATCAATCAAACTACAAGCATTCATACTTAGTTGAGTTAGTTCAATAAGAAACATTGGACTTCAAAGGAACAGTTCAAAACAACACTCAAATGAGACGAAGCAAACCTCGCCTTCATCCAAACATGAAATTACAAGATTCTTACCTTCTCTTTGGGAATACCAACAACAGATGCCACATATTCAGCAGCATGCTTTTTATCCCCAGACAGCATGTATACACTTATATCTTGCTTCAACAGAGCTTCAATCACATGTCCTGCATCTTCCCTAATCTTGTCCTCAAAATAAATAAGACCTGCTAGAACACCATCTACTCCTACATACACAACAGACTGATTCTTAAGCTCTTCCACTTCTTGAATTGGATTCTCATCAACTCCGTGCCTGCAGAACTCAAAATCTCACATAATGAAAAAGTAAGAAAGATGCATAACTTAGAAGCATATAAACTATGCTGTAGTATGACATATGAACAAATCCTCTAGGAGATAATCCTCTTGGATGCATTATCTCCCGAAAATTATTGATATATGATGCTTCTTAACTGTTCCGCCGGTCTCTTGAATTCACACTTTTGGTAAACATAGGGCAATGGTCCAATATAAAAGTTTATTAATTTGATGGTTAGAATCATTAGTTTGTCTAATTTGGAGGGAAATGACCCACTCAAGAGGTGTCTCATCAATGGGATGGTCTGGATTGATGTCATGCATACCAACTGGATAGCTGGCTGATAGATGAACATACCATTTGTAAATGGTGTATGTCTCACTTGATTCTTCCTGATCTTTGTGATTCTATTCCATTGATCCATTACATCTCAATTTCCAGAATCAATGTTTTAAAGGAAATGCCGTGAGAATACGAAATTGCATAAAAGTTGACAAAAGAAATGGAAGATTATAATCTTAATTATTATTATATATGCAGATAAGTATAGGAAACACTACATAAATATTCAACCATCATATAGAAAAATAAATAAATAAATTTAACAGAGATAAGCAGTCATGCAAATGATGTTAGGTCATTAACACATTGTGGATTTTTTATTCTACGCAAAGAAGTCATGAAAAACTACATTGTCGAACATTGGCTCCAAGTCCCTTCAAAGCTTACAAGGGTAATCCTTAATGAGAAAAAAGAGGCTCAAAGGGAAAACCCTGAATATGTCAAACATAATGAATGAAGAGACAGTAAAACAAATAAAAAGATGAAAAAAGGGTCCTTTAACTCTCAATTCTATGGCTAGAACCTACTTTTTGTTAATGTATGAGGTTTAAAGTTTAAACCTTAGAAGAAAGGCGAACATCAAAGCATGAGGCATGCACCTCATGTGAGCCTCAAGTAATTTGAGCTTTTAAGGTTAAGCTTGCCATGCGGTATAAGACCCACATGCCTTTTACAACACTGATTCTAATACAGGTCACAATCATATTCCCTGCAGTTGTTATGGTGTAAAATATTGGTATCGATGTGTGTATCGGTAAGTGAAAATTGGAAACGTATTGTGGATATGCACGAAAACGTATGGAAACGCTGTATAAAATTTAAGAAATGCCGAAAATGCATGGAAACACATGTAAACTTGATACCATACTTAGTTTAGTGAAAACATTAGGTAAAAATATAATAGATAAAATCTAACAACTATCATTTTAACTATCTATATGACTATATAATGTACTACAAATCTACAATGCATTATTTCATAAAAAAACGCATATATGCTACGCGTATATGTATTCAAATAACATACTTCTAGACAATTAAACACATAATTCTCAGACATACACAAAGAAATAAGATTATTATGTCAATTTACACATGTGTAAAAACCTGGAAAGACAATAAATCCATTCATTATATGGGACATGCACTAAGATATTAGACTCATTAATACAATTGTAGACAACTAGAAGTACAATAAAGGCATGTAGTTTTAGGAAATACAATAATATATAGTAATCAACTTACTTAGATTGTATATTAGTACAACAAATCCATAGATTAATCATATATTGTTATATCAACTTTAAACTACTAATGCTAATAAGTAATATTGTTTTAGGTATCATTTAGTTTAAAAATTGAGAATATCAAATTAAATCCTTCTTGTTAATGGTTGTATACCCATTTATTTGACAACAAATAATAGACCTATAATCCATATAGCTATTTCCTAACCTTTTCCAATATTGAAGAGTAAAAATATTAAAAAAAAATACAAAAAATATCTTATAAAATAGGTTTCCCAACTTCAATTCGATCTCCACAGAGATTGAATGTTGTTTTTATGAGAAGACAATAAAAGAATGACCGTTTTCCAGGAACGACTATTTTTGAAGGAGATGAGTAGAGTGAGTTTTGAAGCCCTTAAAACCATATTTAAGGTTCGAGTTGATACGTTTTATAGCAAATTGACCACATCAGTATTGATACGTGCGATACGGTCGAAAGGCTACCGAAATACATGAAAAAAAATCCTTAGCTATGAGTTTTGTATCAGTAAGCTAAAAAAAGGATACCTTTCGTGTGCATCTTATCGATACGCTAGATATTTTAAACCATGACAGTTATCATGTATATGATGCATAAAACTAGAGTCCTTAAACACCTTTGTTTGATGAATTTCTACTTTACAGTAGGCAAAAAGAATGAAGCTAGTAGAAAGAGATGGTTGCATCTCAAAAGCCACAAGCCATCATTATCATTAGTGCCTCACTATCGGCAACACAAATCTTGTTTCGTCATCCCATTCTATTAAAAGCCATAATTTTGGTCAAAACATGTGTAATCTAACCATTTTTCACTGTCTCCTTTCATGTCATTTTTGCCCTTGCCCTTTTAGAGCCTTCAACTTGCATCAATTTATTCTTCACCAGTGCCATAATGCCATTATTGGTCTTCATTAAACATGTCCAAACCATCGCAATCGGCTCTCTTTTATTCTCCTTTATTTCATCATCTATTGCAGGTGCTATCAAACTCCTTCAAATGCGCTCATTTTTTATCTTGTAAAATTCCTCTTGTAAAATGATTAGTATGGAAAGCTTAACAGTTATTGGAATGCAGCAAATACAAGTTTCATGGAGTTAGTCATCTGTGTGACTACAAGCCTACAGTCTGACTTATGAGTATGGGGAATGCTGACAGGGACACAACAATCAAAAAATTTACTTTCTAAAGAACAAGTCTGAATGAAGTGAAAAGAATAATGCAATATCCTAAATAAGACTACCATGAACCTCATATGAGGAGATGAAATGATCATACTACCTTCGAACCCAGTCTAATGTCCCAACAGTAACCCTTTTCTGCTCAATAGTTGCTACTGCACCAGACCCAGGTTCCTCCCTGAACGTTCCATCTGTTACCTGTGAAAAAAAATTCTTATGTGAGGAATCCAAGAATTATGATCACAACCCAAACTAGCTGATGAACTAAAAATAAACAATCCTGAAATGCTAGACATGTAATGCTGTATCAAATAGTAAATAATAAAGGGATGATATATCAAATAGTAAAGAATAAAGTGATGATGATAAGACACACACACACATACACAGCATTATCACCATCATCATTATCAATGCCTTATTCCAAATATATTGCGGTCAACAACAGGGATTTTGTTTCGCCATTCCATTCCATTCAATTCGTGTATGTGTTGGTTTCCTCACGCACTATTCAAAAGGAAGTGTAGCCACAGCATGGCATAGGTACTCCAATCCAAAGCACTGCTATTAGACTCTCCTAAACTGTAACGTACGAGAAATCATGTGCTTGCATACAGGGTTCTATTTCCTGTAAACCCAACAAAACTGCTGCTGCTGCTGGTGCAGCTAGATAGGTAATAAGCTGTGGTGAAATAGTAATCCTGCCCAGTGAACCAGGTTTTTCTGGGAGGTACAGAATGATAGGCGTCATATTGGAGGATTAATGGCCCAAAACAACACTGAAAGGATAATTCTAGCCATGTAAATGATGAATCTTAACCATTTAATCAACGAAGTTTCTTCTCGGTTTTCCAAACGATATTTTAACCAGTCAAGAGAATACAAAATTTAGATGGAAAGGATCTTCTGGTTTTAATTCTGGGGGAGAATGAGGTCTCCAACATGGAGCCCATCAGGTATTGAGTACAAATTAAACAGAACCTGCACCATGTGCCAGCAAGAAGGGCCAGTTCAATTTTCAAACTTGCAGATGAAGAAACCATTACCTTCAAAGGCATATGAGGGTGTGTATACGGATACATATAGTTGGTTTAGTTTGTGAGGTTATTAGGGTTAGAAGTTAGGGTTTGAGAGAGGGAGGAAGAAGAAGGAGAAGGAGAAGGAGATTAGGTATAGGGAAAAATAGTGAGAGATTAATGATCTCTCTCACACACTTTATTATTTATATTCCACTACTGGAGTACTGGTCTACTATTAGTATATAAGAGCTACTAATAGTAGACCCGCAATACAGTATATAAGAGATAACAATGGTCTTTAAAACCATGGTCCCAACTGGAGGAAAATACTCGAGGCTGTTAAACCATAGGACTCTTTATATAGAAACTACCAATGGAAGAACGACAACAATATATTTTCAAGCACATAGTCAATCTACTTGTTTCTTTGACTCATACTAAAAAACTGTTTGGATACATTCAAAACGTTAATCCAATGTTCAGATTAGTGTATTCCTACCACCAAACAGTCAAGTTGCCAATCAATTATTCAAATAAGGATATGCTTGTTCCCCAACAACCTAGTTTCTTATCCACATTGTGAATAAGATTGAACCTACCTCCAAATAGTTAAACTATTCTCTTCTTCCTCTTATTCTTATTCTTAAAAATCTTTCATTGAACTTTGTTTGCGTCAGTTCCTCCTCTTTAGACATAACTCGTCCTCGAGTTTATGGCATTGTACACTTTTAAAGCATTAGGATCCATCATGAGCAAATCTGCATTATAGACCCAAGTGTCATCCTCCTCATCATTACCCTTCTAACAAATTAGATAATCGGTGGTAGGATGATTGCCATTAGCAACCTGCTTGGCAACTATGCTTGCAGTTCATCTTCATCATCATGAGCATGATAGGGATATAGATCTGGAACATTAAAGGTGGATTCACTTCCCAAATGACTTCATAAGCATTATCATTGATTTTCTTAGAGATTTTTTTATGAACCAATCTTCCTCTTGCTGAGTTTTGAATATGTGTCATCTAGAAACATTACCTTTCACAAGTAAACCATAACCATATCGTCTTCTTTAAATGTTTGGAACTTTTTTTTATCGGCATAATCTTTGTATTTTGCATTTGCCTCTTCTACCTTCGTTAAATCTTCTCATGAAACTCCTTTATTGTGTCAGCCATGTGCTCATCCTTCATGTTATTTTTATCAACCTACGGTAAGGGAACCACATTATAATAATGATTTGGTTGTTTCCCATACACTATCTTAAAAAGACTTCTTCTTGTAGTTATGTTCTTTGAGTAGTTGTAGGCAAATTTTGCTTGTGTAATGACTGATACCCACTGTTTTAGGTTTTCTCTATCCAAACATCGTAGCAAATTTCCAATACTTCGATTAATGACTTCGGTGTGAGTTGTTGTATTGTATACCTGTACTAAACCTCTTCCACAAAGTCCTCTAAAAATGTGATAGAAATTTAATCCCAATCAGATGTAATGGTTTTTACTTTAGTAATCCATTAAGGCGAACAATTTTACAAAAATAGAAATCAGCAACATGTGAAGTATTTATTATCTTCTTGCAACTAATGAAATGTGTCATCTTAGAAAATCAATCAACTAACGTCTTCCAAAGGTGTTGTTGGAATGAGCAGCGGGGTATAATGACCCGTGTTTTGAAGTCCCTTTGATTCTTAACTAGTTTGGCATCTTTCAATAAGCTTGAACACATCCCGCCCCATTCTTGTCCAGAAATACTTTTGCTCTATCATAGCATAGGTCTTGTCTTGCCCAAAACGACCTCCCAATCTACCACCATGCATATATAGGATGATGCTTTCTAGTAGTGAACAATCTGGATACAAGTTTGAAGGAAGCGCATCCAACGTCAGTTGTAGACATGCTGCCCAACAACATGGTTCTTCTACTAATGTCCGCGACTTTGTTGTTGATGCCAGATTTGTGTCTTAACACAAATGTAAACTCTTGGGGATAGGAAACCCATCTTGCATGTCTCCTATTCACCTTTTGGTGATGGTTGATATGCTTCAAAGCTTCATGATCTGAGAAAAAAATATCTTTCTTGGTATCAGATAATGTCTCCAATGCCTTGAAACTTGAATATTGGCATAAAACTCTTGATCATAAGTGTTGTATCTCCTGCATGTCTCATTCCATTTCTCGTTGTAATAGGACAACAGTTGCCCCTCTTGGCTAAGAACAACTCTTAACTCCTGAAGCATCACATTCAACATTAAAAACTTTGTCAAAAGTAGGCAAAGAAAGAACATGTGTTGTACACATCTTCTGCTTGATCAATTGGAAGCTATCTTCAGCTTCTTTGGCACATTCAAATTTTCTATTCTTCACAAAATCTTTCACCGGTACAATATGCTGAAATTTTTTATGAAGCACAAATAGAACGTCGCTAAGCCATGAAAACTACGTGCCTCTCCAACCATAGTTGGTGTGGAGCATCTTCTAGCTGCAAATGAGCTTCTTTAGTTGGGATGTAAATCAAAATGTCATCACAATACACCATTACAAACTTTCCAATAACAGTTTCAAAACTTGATTCAACAAACGCATGAAAGTATTGGGTGCATTTGATAAACCAAAGGGCATCACCATCCCTTCATGGACCTTCTTTTGTTTAAAAGCAGTATTTCATTCTTAATCTTCTTTGATTCCTGTTTGATGATAACCACACTTGAGGTCTATCTTTTAAAATACTTGTACACCATATAACATATGAAGCATATCATCTAGCCGTGGTATCAGGAAGCAGTTTTCAATGGTATCTTATTTATTGCTCTGTTGTCCATATGCATTCAACAAGTTCCATCTTTCTTTGGAGTCAAAAGAGCTGGACCTGCGCAAACGACTCATGGATTCTCTAATAGATCCCTTATGTATACCAGTTCTTCTACTTGCCGTTGGAGCTCCTCATGCTCTTTCAGTTTCAGGCTCATTAGATAATGTGGCAAGTTAGCTAGATTAGCATCAGGCACCAAAAACATATGGTGTATACTTTTCATAAAGGGCAGTCCATAAGGCAATTCTTTAGGAAATATCTCTTCAAATTCTTTTAGTAAAGGCTCTAAATCAGCAGGTATAGCTGGCTGTTGCTCGTCCTTAATCTCTTTCACCATTAAAACATAGGTCATTCCAATGTCTTTGGACCCTTCCAAGAATTTTTGGGTAGTTAATAAGTTTGTCCTTACTTCCTTTTGACTTGAGAAACCCTATCTTTCATAGGGCAATAACAACTTTCACCCTGTCTTTGAAAAAGGCTTGTTCTTGTTGTCAAGGTGAACAATCTGTTTATCAAATTGTCATGGCTGACCCAACAATAAATGGCAAGCTTCCATTTCCACCACGTTACATAATACTTTATCATGATAACTTTTACCAATTGAAAATGAAATGTAAATTGTAGAGTTACATGGTCTTCACCTCCTTTCTTGAACCAGGTTATCCGGTATGGCTTAGGATGGGGTTGAACCTTTAGATTCAGCTTGGTCATTATTTCTTTGCAAACTAAATTTTCACAATTGCCTCCATCAATAATGATGTTGCATAATCATCCTCCCAATGAGCACCTTCTCTTGAAAAGTTGTTGTGTAACCAATCAGTCTTGGTACCTTAGGAGCTAACATAGCTCATTGTAGGCTTGGAAGATTTTGATCGTCACGTGTCTCTTCGTCTAGCTGAAAATCCAACATCCCTTCATCATAGATTGTGTCATCAAATTGACCATTATGGGTTCTTCATTTTCAACGGCTAAATTATTGGCCGTTTTCTAGCAATCAAAAGATTTATGTCCTTTCCCACGCTTGTAGCACATAATTTTGGACCCCACAAATATGGATGATGTATTGATGTGCCACTTGCTCTAGCATTGGTGTTGGTTGCTCCACTTTCACGGCCTTGGGTATTAGTTGATGCACCTGGCTTTTGCACAAAATTCCTCGTCCCCGGCTAGTATCAAATCCCTTTTCATGAGATTTCTCTTCCAACTAGGATTGGTCAATTATTTGGTTGTTTAATGTGCTTTAACCTTTATAGATAATTGTACAACACTATCCAACATCCAACAAGGTTGTAACTCCCACCAGATTTTGAATACTACGACGTCAATGATAAATGCATAATTTTGCTTTAATTATCTTCATTTCAATAAGCATTATAAAAACTTTTCCAGCTTATATCTTCAATTTTACACATAAAGTGGTGCATTTTTCTTCTCAATGTGGCATAGTGCCCTTTCTTCTAATTTTCATGATATATTTCCATGCATTTATACATGTCTGGAAAGGTCGCATCGCATGCAAAACCTTCTTGAGAAAAACCTTATTATGTGTATTTGCTTTTGCAGGAATCCTAACTTGGACCATTCTCAGGATTTGAGAAGAGTATCCAAACAAGACCCAAGAATTTAAAAGCCCAATGTCCAAAGTGTAAAGAGAGCCCAAGACCCAAGTCAAGGGGGGGTGTTTTCCAAAAGGGTCAAGGCATCTACAAAGGAAAAATACAAGTTTTTGGCTTTCCAAAAGGAGGTGGTTTTAGCATAAATAAATGGAATGTTTTTAAAAGATTTGTTCACTCATCTTGGTTGAATGTTTCCACTTTAGAAAGGAGAGAATCTCAATGAATGAAGAAGGAAAGGAAAGCCCTATACATACCCCTCCTCTTGTGAGACGTCCCACGGGCTCTCTTTCTTATCTCTTGCTCTCACTTGTCTTGCTTGGGACGTTTTCTCTTCTTCTTTAGTTCTTTTTGTTTTTCTTTAGTTATTCCTTTTGTAATGTTGAGCAACCCATGGAAGAGGATGACAACCTTAACAATGGTTGGCTAAGCACGCTTCAAATGCAGAGACCCGGATTTAACCATATGAATCCTATACTCATCAAGGGTAGGCATTATAGATGTTTAAAGAGTTAAGGGAAAAAGGGGAAAATGGCTTAAGCGTCAAAAAGGGTAAAATGGTACAAATAAAAAATGTAGGTTGTACCCAATGTTAATAAAGTCACTTGGTGACTATTTTATCTTGAAATTATTAAAAAGTATAAAGGTTGAAGCAAACAAAACAAAATGGAAGAAAAAAGGGAACTTAGGAATTCTCATATTCTATTAATATGTGAGCATGCTATTATTGATGTTTATAACATTGTTAACTAGTAGTTCGTTTACACTGAGCCTTTCAATGCTCAACTGACCTGTTATTGTCAGTAGGTACAACTTTTGATAGTTGCGCTCCGGAACTATGAGTCGAGAGGATCAGGCAGGTTATCATCCAGAGGAGAGGGTACCGGACAGGCAGCCCTATTATTAAGTTTTGAGTGATGAGAGGGAGAGAAATGTATATGTTGTTGAATGAGATGCTCACTCCTTACTGTTGGTTTTGTTTATGTACCTGGAATTATGTTATGTATAAATGAAATTTTTAGCTTCCATTTTTAACATTGCTTTAATTGCTCTTGCAGGATGGTTTGAAGTATAAGTCATGAGCCAAAGTCCCATAACTTCTAGGGGGGGATTTTGGGTCATGACATCAAAAGTGAAGGATTTGAAACCTATTTCGATCTATGTGGATGATTTTGATGAAGATGGACATTATTTTAATTGAATAAATTTACTTGCTTTGTTTAATTGTTTCTCTCTATAAGTTCCTTGATTTTATATGATTTAATGATATATGGAATGTTGGGATCCGCTATGAGTAGAATACAAAGTGCTTCTGAATTCCTTTGTTCGATTTCTTTAATGGGGTGTGATTTGTTGCATTATTTTCCATCTAGATTAAATCTCTATTTAATTCTAGATGTGTTATCATCTTAATCTAAGCATAGGGAGAGATAAGTAGATTTTCCTAAAACCTTAGTCCTCTCTTTCTTGCTTTACAATACCCAATAATTTCGCTCCATTCTCATTTGAGTGGAAAACCGATTTCTGGACTTCTCTTCTTCTCTCTAATTCGTTTCCTTGTTTCTTGTTGCAAAATGGTCAATCCCTGTGGATTTGACCCTGTGCTCACTAAGATACAATTGTGTCACTTGTGCACTTTCAAGTATAAAACATTTACCCTTGATTTTATGTCCATTAGATTGGATCAAATTGAGACGTAAAAGTAAACCCACCAAGTAGAGATATGACCTGCATTTCAGTTTCAGCCAACTGCACACGAGTTCGCATCTTTTAAAATTCATTGTTATTTTCCAGGACTGATCGTACACCTTGCTTGAGTAATTTGTACTGCTGAAACAGAATACCTTCGTAATTAAGGGGAAGGAATTGTCTTTGTATCAATCTCTGCATCTTCAGCACTGCTGAAACAGTGAATTGTCTGCATCAAACTGCTTCTTGCAGCTCGGTTGACTTGGCTCACTCACTGAGCGCCATGATCAATCCTATGTGCCCTAGGTAAAGTCTGGCTCCCTTGTGAATGGGTTCAAAGGGCTTTGTCCGGTGCCACTGTCCCCCAATATCAGTACCACTGCCTTCCTTTTGTTTTGTCCGAGGTGAAAATGCATATACTTTATTCTAAAATCTATCCTATTTAATAAGAAATTTTGAATTCAATGAAAACTATTGTCTAATCAATATACTATTATCTTAGCAGACCACAGCAATCAACTTCTTGATACAACAATATGTTGTTTAATTTATTTTTTTAAATAAAATAATATATATTATATATAATGGTTGAATGTTTTGGTTCACTACTCGGTAAACTTTGACATGTGTTATCTGGTATTCTCGCTTCTTATATATACAATATGATTGTTTAACGATCCAAAAAAAATGGTTGACTATTTTGGTGATTGATATAATAAAATAATAAACATATTAGAATAGATGTATATTTCCATTACATATCTCTATTATATTTATTTCTGAATATATACTTCACTTCTAAATAATAATGAAATTTTTTTAAAATGAATTTATTAACAGTATTTTTTCATATCCAATCTATAGATAGGTATTCAATTATTCACATATAATTTATTAAGGCAAACATTAAGTATTAAGGCTAAAACCACAAAATAAAAATAAATAATGGATTTTGGTTTCCAATTTATTGCATTAACATTAGATTAGTGGTTGATTTTCCGACTTATTAACAAAATAAAAAAATAAGGACAAAACAACATATACAAAAGAAAATTGAGGACCAAAGATCCTTGAAGTAAAGTTGGCACCGGAATTTCATGGGTCCCATTTCTCTACAGAAAGGAGAATTTGATTGTTGTTCTGGTAATGGAGTAGTAGATTCTCACCTGAAAACCAAAAAACAAATCCCAAAAAAATTCCAAAAAGATGAAAAGGAAGGGGTCCATAGGGGTTTTCTTGGGAATTTCAATCAGTATTTTCAAAGTTTTCTGTCAATCTGTGCATTTTTGTAAAAATTGATATAAGGATATCATCAATTTGCGATTTGCAAAATACCAGTATTTTGCAAAATATCCCACAAGAAAATGTGGAAATGGGAATGAAATTAACTTTCATTCGAGTGAGAGAAATTTGGATATTTTAGCTGAAAGCCTGAAATATCCAAATATCGCTGATATCTAGAGCATAATTACCAGATCAAGAAGCAAGACTCAAATTATCTTTGGGAAACAAGAAATGAGATACGGTAGTATGGGCATCCTAACGATACTTGCTCGGGGTATACACCCTAGGCTGTAGACTCGGGTATATCCCCTAATGTCACACATATATAGCCCTCTGACCACCAAATCAAACGTGATAGAAGCGAGCTTCCTGCAAATCCCACCCTCTACATAGCTTCCTTGCAATTATGATTTAGATTCTAGAGCACCTCAACAAACCTTTTCTAGTACACAACATAATCGGTTGACTGAAATTTTGCACAATTTGATGCTATAAGAGTCCTTTTAGAATTTCAAGCAACAGAAATTTGAAGAATCCTTCGAGAAAGAGCAACAATTAAAATCTCAGTTCTGATGTGCAACTCAGCCAGCAATAGAACAGTGACGAGTCTGTGCTGACTTGGCAGACTCATTTGCATCCCAGCGAAGTTGCTGTGAAAATTGTATTTAAACGTAAGATACTTGGTCAAGTCACTGTATAATCTACTCGTATTGGGCTTTCCTTTGTTCCTTATGAATCACTGTGACACATGGTTTATGCAAGTGAGTGGATCTCCCTAGTGTCCTATTGGTTTCCTAGAATGCTGAACAGATGGGACGTGTGTGAATGCCCTTGGGTGTGTTCTTTCTGCAATGCGCTATGTCATACATTTACACATTTAAAGACTTCTGCATCTCTGATGGGCAGAAAAGTTGTTCCGCAACACTGTACCATACAACGATATCATTCTGGACTGTTCAATTGCTGGACCATCACTTGCGGTCATAGTGACAAAGTCGGGGTTCGGGAATAATCCGGCAAGGGTGAAGTTCGGAAAAATTTGGGATATATTCGGTGAACAATTCGGGAAAAAAATAATAATCATAAAAAAGATAATTCAACAATTTGATTAGATAATATACAAAATAAGCAGTGTACTTTGTCGAACTAAACGAATTATTACGAAATTCGCAAATAAATCAAGAACAATTCGTGAAATTCGGGAATAATTCACAAAATCCGCGAATAATTCGGCAACCATAAAATTCGTGAATAATTTGGCACACCTAAAATTCGAGAATAATTCGGGAATTTTTCAAAAATTAGGAGAATTTTGTTACTATGCTTGCGGTGACCACAACCCAAAATTACATTGATCAGATATTTAACTATTTATTTCAAAGAGAAACCGCATGCTAAAACTCGGACAAAAAAAATGATTATGGGATCTAAAAAATATCAGAGAGAGAGAAAGAAGTAACGACATTTTCTGTTTCAGTTTAAAAATGTTGGTTTCTGGTTCTTATATACAGCGTTGTTTAGTTAAAATTTAATAAATACTACAACTTTCCGCATTTTAGATGCTAAATGATGCACATTTCAAACCAAGCAGATGAAGGATAGATCATAAGAATTGTTAAATATTGAGGTAAATTCTGCCTGAAAACTAACGCAAGTACACCAGAAGCGCTAAAATTAAAAATGATGAAAATATTGATCAAATGGAGTAGATATTGACAATAAGCTATAGCAGAAAATACCTCTACATTTTCACAATCAGCACCCCGGGCAGCTTCCACAATAGCTTTCCCAACTGGATGAATAGTATTAGATTCAACACCAGCAGCTAACCTCAGAACTTCAATTTCTGACCATATATGGATGGGGTTTTGTCTGTACCAAAACACGTGGTTCATTATAATTTCAGTAGTCAAATCCCAACAATAAGTGAACACTATGTTCCATAAGATGTATCCTCTTACATAGCAACCAGTTATTGGCACATATGATGTTTGTGTCTCATTAGATCTCTAATAGTACTCCAGAGACACTTATTCCCAAATAAAATAAATTTTCTAATGACATTACTTCCAAGGATGATTAGGTTTAGGGTTGTGATTTAGGGATTCAAGGTCTAGGGTTTGAGAGAAAGAGAAGAGGAAGAAGAAGACATTAGGGAAAAATTAAAGAGAGTTAATTCAGTCTCTCCTACTTTGCTTTGTTAAATATACTCACTAATGACATACTATTAGTATAAAAGAGATACTAATAGTATACCTTTACTACAATGTATCATGGACATGTTGAGATATGATTGGTTATGTAGTTGTGAAACACCGAATCATTCATTACGGGTATACTTGTAACTGATCCATTAGGGTTATTTAATATAAAGATGAAGAGATTAGAGAACATGACTCTCTAATCACCTCACTTGGTATCAGAGCATTCTATACACCAATAGGGGGCAGGAGTTCATCTGTGACTATTTTTTCTTTTTTTTCTCTTCTTCCAACTTGTTGACGTCATCATGGGAACCTGCTGACGTTAGCATCCGTACACCAAGGACTGCTAGATTCTTCTACCAGATGATAGATTGAGATCTTGAGCAAATTATGGTGAGTTTTGTGGAATTTTTTGGCACTTGTAAACGTTTTTTTAAGATTTTCTTGGAAAATCTGAAAATAGGACTGATTTCAGTAAATTGGGTGATCGTTGTTTTGGGGGGGGGACACTCGATTCTGGTTCTGTTTGGATCGAAAATCCAACCCATATCCTATGGCTGTGTTCTCGAGTGATTTGGAGCATTTTTAGTGATTCTATGAACATCTAAACCTCCACGGTTTCACGTGGAGTTTTCCTTGTGGCCGCATACTGTTTTTTGACTCCCAAATCCATCCTATTATTTTGTTTGGGAAAAATAATGGTTGGTTGCCATGATGAAGTAATGATTATTATTTCTAGTGGAATTAAGTTTTTTGTCCTTGGATTTCAAGGGGTTCAGTGGCTGTTTTTTGGTTATATGGTGGCTCTCTACTCTGTAGTTGGGACTTTTTTGTGCAAAACAAGGTTTTTTCTTTAAATATTACTTTGTTGGAATACAGAGGGGTCAAACATGGCCACTAATGGGTTATCTGAAGGTGTTTCTGATGCTACATCAAAGGTTCCAAGCAGTAAGATCACTATGCCCGTTACTAGTAGCTATGCTGATACTCCTGGTGCTTAAATCACAACCATTAAGTTGGATGGCACCAACTTCCTTGAGTGGTATCAATCCACTAAGATGTATATGGGCGGAAGAGGGAAGTTAGGGTATTTGACCAGTCGAGTGAAAGAACCGGCTACAGAGGCTGAGACATATGACAAGTGGGAGCAAGAGAAACTTATGGTTATGTCATGGCTACTGAATTCCATGAAGCCATCGGTTAGTAGAGATTTCTTGTTTCTTCGGACAGCGAAAGAGATCTGGGATAAAGCGAGTCGAACCTATTCTCAACGTTAGAACATTGTTAAGGTGTACCAGTTGAGGCAAGAGATAGATACTCTTCATCAGGAGGAGAGGAATTTATCCACCTACTACCCCACTCTTCAAGGTCTTTGGGAAGAGTTGGACAATTTTCAGGTCATCCAGTGGGACACTGATAAAGACAAAGATCGACACAGTAAACAGGTGGAACATAACAAATTTTTTGACTTCTTGGCAGGTTTGAGTCTGGACTTTGAAGTCATCCCAAGTTCAGATTTTAGAGAATGATGAGCTTTCTTCCTATAACCAAATTTATTCACTAGTCCAAGGTGAGGATTACAAGAAAAAGGCGATGGTACCTACTCCAACCAGCGATCATCTCACCCTTGCTGTATCTTCTAGTGCTCCGCGAGGTAAGAAATACCCTCCTCGAAAGAATAGGCCTCTTGATGACAAAGATAAGTTGAAATGAGAGCATTGTGGGAAGACTAGACACACTTGGGAAACTTGTTGGGATCTCATTGGCCAGCCCACCAAGTTTTCTCATCCCGGACAGCAAATGGGCACCCTTAGAAGCAACACTGCAACCTTCCTGCCTCCTAACTTGGGTACCCCAATCACATTGACATCTCCCACTGGACCATCTTCCTCTGCGAGCTTCTCTAATGTAGATATTGATCATCTCTGACGCCTTTTGAGTCAGATGGAAGGTTCTTGTGCCTCCACTTCCTATGCTCAGTCAAGTACTCATGCATATGCTAATTTCGTTTCTCACTCTCAGTCCTGTCCGATCTAGGTCATTTATTCAGGTGCGTCAGATCATATGACTAGTCTATCTACTGTGTTTTCTTCATATAATCGCTTGTCTGGACCAGGGTTGCTAACAGGTCTCTTTCCTCCATCTCTTGAAAGGGAAATGTCAAACTTACTAATGTCATATCTCTTTCATCTATTCTTCATGTTCCCAATTTATCCACAAATTTATAATCAATTAGCAGTTTGACCAAAATTCTTAACAGTTGTGACTTTTATTCCCTCTCATTGTGTGTTTCAGGACTTGGTGACGAGGAAAATGATTGGGAATGGTCGTGAAACAGATGACCTCTATCTCATGGGCGTGGCTAACTCTCCTTCAACATTACAGATTAGTAGTAGTCATATTAGTAGCAATAATGATGCCTAACTCAGATTGTTGCGCATTCGTCTAAGTCATTTGTCTTTTAAGTCCTTAAAGTTGATCTTTTCGGACCTGTTTAAATTTGTTCATGGTCATAGTCTACAGTGTGAAATGTGTGAATTCTCCAAACATTGTAGATCTACTTTCTCTCCAAGTATGAATAGAATAAAAGTGTCTCCTTTTCAGCTGATTCATTCTGATGTCTAGGACCCTACCCCTACTTTATCTGTGCATGTTTATAGATATTTTTTTTGTGGATGACATCTCCCGTCATTCCTGGACTTACTTGATGAAGTCTCGTGCTGAAATCTCGGACCTCATCAAGAAGTTTCACAAGATGGTTTTGACTCAATTTGAGAAGCAGATTAAAATTTCCGCTCCGATAACGTGAAGGAATACCTTGAGGGTGATTTAAGGCAATATTTGGCAGAGCACGGAATGATCCATCAAAGCACATGCCCTTATACCCCTCAACAAAACGGGATGACCGAGTGTAAGAACCGACACCTTTTGAAAGTGGGTAGAAGCTTACTGACCGAAATGAATATTCTGAAAAAGTTTTGGGCCAAAGTAGATCCGCATATCATATTTGATTATTCGGATGTCATCTCAGCTCCTACAGTTTTTTTTTTATCAGTAAAGCAAATATATAAAGAAAAAAGAAGGAACAGTTTACAATGGCGTAAACTAAGAGAAACCACACAATAGTAAATAAGAAGAAAAAACCACACAAAAACTAAACGGCTATTGATCACATTAGGAGAGCCTCCCTCACATCTTGGCCCACCGAACTTGTGGAGCTCGAATCCACAATCGATTCCCCACCCGGGCTCGAATCCGGAGGAGAGAAGAAGAGTTATCAAATACTCGACCGTTCCTCTCCCTCCAAACAGCCCATGACATTGCACTAGGCAAAAAAGTTCAGATGGTTTCCTTGGCACCCGCCTACTTGATCAAGCGTCATCCCGATAAGAAGCTCGGAAATGAGAAGAGGAAGACCCACTTCACACCCATTCGGGCCAAGAACCAAGCCTAGAGTCTGAAAACAACCGGGGTAGTGTAGGAACAAATGGTTCACAGTCTCTTTTGCATTCAGACACAAGTAGCACCGATTAGCTAAACTCCACCGTTGCCTCTTCAACTGATCCGTAGTAAGAATTTTATTAAGAGCCGTGGACCAGAGGAAGAAAGATACCTTCGTGGGGACCTGGTTAGCCCACACATTCATATGAGAAAAAAAGAGCAGGGTCAAAAGACTACAAAAGTGATCTCACTGAAAAATTCCCGCTATTGCTACGGGACCACACCTTACAATCGCTAATCTGGGATCTGGGGTAGGAGGAACTCAACCGAGCCAAAAGTCTCTGCATATCCTCAACTTGCCAATCATTCAAAGCCTTTCTAAATCTAGGACACTAGACAATGACACTACCCAAACGCTCGACACACTCAGCCATAGACGCCCTTTTGTTGATAGCTAGAAGGAAAAGAGACCCAAAATCGTCCTTAAGCCTTGACTAACCACTCCAAACATCGTACCAAAACTGGATGTCAACCCCATTACCCAACTTGAACCTGATGAACGGATCTAGGGACGTAGCAACCCCCATAATACCTTTCCAAAGACCCACCTTGTGGGGCCTCTTACTCCCCTCGACACCCAAGAAGTAAC
This sequence comes from Tetracentron sinense, assembly GCA_015143295.1. Lineage (NCBI taxonomy): Eukaryota > Viridiplantae > Streptophyta > Magnoliopsida > Trochodendrales > Trochodendraceae > Tetracentron > Tetracentron sinense. The sequence goes on from CM026556.1 coordinate 29,663,034, forward strand.
AAACCAATATTTAGCCACTATCACTTTCCGCCAAAGACTCTCTCTCCTTGCCAAATCGCAAACCCACTTACCCAAAAGAGCCATATTCACGACACTGAGCAAAGCAAGGTTGAGGCCTCCTGCCTCGATCGACTTCCAGATTTGAGCCCAATCAACTAGGTGGTATTTTCGCTTATCACCACGCTCTTGTCAAAGGAAATTACGCTGGAGACGATCAAGAAACAGGGCAATGGACCTAGGAAGAACTAGGGTGGAAAGATAATAAGTGGGGAGACTTCTAAGAGTACTCTTGATGAGAGTCAGCTTACCACATTTGAAAAGGAGGGAAGACTTCCACCTAGTAAGGCGAGCAGAGAATCTATCAATCATGGGGGCCCAGATAGCTTTGGATTTGAACGAGGCCCCCAGCGGAAGCCCGAGATAAGAGGATGGGAGAGCCCCTTTCTGACACCCTAGACACGTGGCCAATAGATCAATATGGGGAATGTCCCCAACAGGAACAATTTCGCTCTTACGCAAATTGACTCGGAGACCCGACACTGCCTCAAAACATCTCAGAATACACCTGAGATTGATGAGTTGCGAACAAGAGGCACCACATACACTAATGTATCATCCGCAAACTGCAAATGCGAAATACTAAGTGTCTCCATCCCCACGGAAAACCCTTCAACTAATTGCCCATTCGTACGAACCACAATCCGGCTCAGGGCTTCCGAAACGATGATGAAAGCGCTGGAGACAAGGGATCTCCCTGCCTTAGCCCCTTAGAACTACGAAAGAAACCTTTGGAACTGTCGTTAAGGAGGATGGAGAAGGAGGCGGAGGAGACACAGGCTTGGATCCACGATTGCCACTTGGACCTGAACCCCATTCTGCTCATCACATAAAAGAGAAACTCCCAATTGACATTGTCATAGGCCTTTTCCATATCAATCTTACAAACCATACCCGAGATGACAGATTTAAGGCGCTCATCCACACACTCAGTGGCACTGTCCAGACCAGCCTTTGTTTACAATCCTCCCTCATGTCTTTGGTTGTATCTACTTCATTCATATTTTGGGTCCTCATCGAACCAAATTGGATCCTAAATCCATTCGTGGTGTCTTCTTCGTGTATTCCTCTATAAAAAATGGATACTGGTGTTTTGATCCCGTGTCGGAATGGTTCGTTACCATGGACGTCACTTTTTTTTAGAGTATCCCATTTTTTCCTCGTTCTTCTACCTCTCTTCAGGGGAAGCATAGTGAACTATTGGAAGTGAGTTTGTCTTCAGTTCCACTTCCGATGTTGGTCCATGATGTTATTCATTATGTTGCTCTTATTGAGACTACTGCTAAAAAGGACCTACAGGTTTATACCAGACGTAAAAAGGAGGGGACCATTGTGTTACGGCCATCTCCCAACTCTGACTCCTCTGAACCAGGTAACATTGCTCCATTATCCTCTGTGATTCCTATTACTATTCCTGAGATTGATAACGATACTGCTCCCATTGCCATATGCAAAGGGAAGCGCCAGTGTACAATTCATCATATTTCTAATTTTATCTCCTATGCATCTGTGTCACCCTCCAATGTTTCTTTTGTGTATTTACCTTCCAAGTTTCAGGAGGCCATCTCTGATTCTAAGTGGCGCGATGCTATAATGGAAGAAATGAGAGCTCTGGTCAAGAATGGTATATGAGAAATAATTAGGTTACCTAAGGGAAAAAGAACAATAGCCAGTAGACTGTAAATGGGTGTTCACTGTGAAACATAAGGCAGACGGATCTAACAAGAGGTACAAGGCAAGAGTGATAACTAAGAGGTATACTCAGCATACATGATAGATTATAGGAGACATTTACGCCGATTCCTAAAACGAACTCCATACGAGTTTTCTTGTCTTTAGCTACAAACCACTCGTGGCCCCTACATCAGTTAGATGTTAAAGATGCGTTCCTCCATAGAGATCTACGAGAAGAAGTGTATATGTCTCCTCCTGAGGATTCAAACTTCCTAATAGTAATGGAAGGGTTTGCATGTTGAAGAAATCTATCTATGGACTGAAACAGCCCTCCCCCGAGCTTGGTTTGAAAGGTTCAATGAAGCCGTGACGAGGATGGATTACTCACAAAAAGCCATGCTGATCACACTCTCTTTGTCAGGAGAAAAGGACAGTTTATTACAACATTGATAGTCTACGTTGACGATATTGTGGTGATTGAAAATGACTCCTTAGAGATCCAAAACCTGAAGAAATTCCTAATAACGGAATTTGAGATCAAGAATTTGGACAGTTTGAAGTACTTTCTTGGTATTGAGGTAGCCCGATTAAATAAGGGCATCTTCATATAGCAGCGGAAGTATACCTTAAACTTACTCAAGGATACTGGGAAATTGAGTTCTCGACCAACAGGCACTCCTATTGAACAGAAACATAAGTTGAGCTCTAGTGAAGGCCCATTACTAGAAGACAAAGAGATGTACTAAAGACTGGTTGGTTGACTTATTTATCTCTCTCGCTAGATTTGACATCGCATATGCAGTCAATGTAGTCAGTCAATTCATGCATGAATCTCGGATTGCTCATTATGAGGCAGTGGAGAGAATTTTGAGGTATTTAAAAGCTACTCCAGGGAAGGGCGTTCTATTTGTTAACCATGGTCATCTCCGACTAAAAGCCTACACTAACGTTGATTGGGCTGGAAGTATAGATGATAGGAGGTCTACCATAGGGTACTGTACTTTCCTAGGTGGTAACCTCATCACTTAGAGAAGCAAGAAGCATAGTTTAGTGGCTAGGTCAAGTGCTGAAGCCAAATATAGGACCACGGCTTATAGGGTAGTAGAATTATTATGGCTGAAGATTCTACTACAAGATTTAGGGATGGAGGTGGATGTTCCTATGAAGTTGTTTTGTGATAACAAGGTAACCATCAATATTGCCCAAAACCCTATTCAGCATGATCAGATTGAACATATTGAAATTGACAGACACTTTATCAGAGAACAAATTGCTTCAGGAAATCTTTATTTGTTGTTTGTTAGAACAGGAAACCAACTAGCTGATGTACTCACCAAGGGGGTTACTAAAGCTAGCTTAGAAGGTGTTCTTAACAAGCTAGGAATGTTGAATATCTTTGTTCAGCTTGAGAGGAAATGTTGAGATATGATTGGTTATGTAGGTGTGATACACCGGATCTTTTATTACGGGTATACTTGTCATTGATCCATTAGGGTTATTATAATATAAAGATGAAGAGATTAGAGAGCATGACTCTCTAATCACGTTCTCCCATTCTTTTTCTTCTTCTTAGTCGTATTCTACACTCCCCCTCAAGTTGAGGCGTAGATATCACTCATGCCCAACTTGCTAACAATACTTCGAAATTGAGTACCACCAAGACCCTTAGTCAATACATCAGCTAACTAATCTTCAGACTTCATGAATAGAGTGCAAATGAAACCCGCCTTCAGCTTTTACTTGATAAGTGACGATCTACCTCAATATACTTAGTTATGTAAACAGGATTTGGGCAATACTAATTGCTGCCTTATTGTCACAATATAAACTCATAGGTCCACTGATAAATAACCCAATCTCAATCAGAAGTAATCGAAGTCAAAGCAATTTACATATCTCATGTGTTATGACTCTAAATTATGCTTTTGCACTGGATCTTGCAACCATATGTTGCTTTATACTTCTCCATGTAACAAGATTGCCTCCAACCATAGTGCAATACCATAAAGTAGAGTGTCTATCTGAAACTGAGCTAGCCCAATCGGCATCAATGTAGGCGCTTAACTCTTAAGCTCACATGACATGTATACATTAAACCTTTTTTAGGAGATGACTTCAAGTAGCGGAGAACTGCCCTCTAGGTGTCCAGTGGTGGGAGCATGCATAAACTAGCTAACTACACCGACTGCATATGCAATGTTTGGTATGGTGAGAGATAGATAAATAAGGCAACCAACAAGTCTCTGGTATCTCCTTACATCTAGAAGGTGTTTCCCTACCACCTTCACTGAGTTTGTGGTTAATATCATTGAGGGTATCACATGGTTTACAACCCATCATGCTTGTCTCCTTTAGAAGGTCAAGGACATGTGCCTTGAAATGAAAATACCCTTCTTAGACCTAACAACCTTGATCCCAAAAAAGTATTTCAACTGATCCAAATCCTTGATCTCAAGCTCCTCTGCCAACTTGCTCTTTAGTAGCTTAATCTCATTCATATCATTGCATGTCATTACAATATCATCCACATAGACAATCAAAACAATCACCTTTTGATGAGACTGTTTGATAAACAGTATGGTCTGCTTGTAACCAGTTTTCACCATAGCACTGCAAAATGGTTCAAACCAGGCTCTGTGACACTTCTTTAGTCCATACCACACCTTCTTCAACTTGCACGCCTTCCCTTCACTTGAGAGACATATAAATCCAAGAGGAGGTACCATGTACACCTCTTCCTCCAGGTCATCATGTAAGAATGCATTCTTCATATCACGTTGATACAGAGACCAATCTTGGTTGGTTGCAAAGGGATAAGAGAAATCTCACTGAGTTCATTTTGGCAACTGGAGCAAACGTCTCTTGAGATAGCCTATCTCATATGTTTGTGTATATCCTTTCGTGATCAGATGAACATTGTATCTTTCAACTGATCCATCTAAGTGGTGCTTCACTGTGAACACCCACCTACATCCAACTGGTCTCTTTCATCTTAGTAATTTGACCATATCAGGTACTATTTTTCTCAAGTGCAAGCATCTCTTCATCCATGGATTTTCTCCACTTTGGTTAGGAAAGTACATCTACTACATTGCAAGGGATAAACACAAAAGACAAAGCCAATGCAAATGAACGATACAAAGAAGACAAGGCATAATAAGAAAAAAATTAGTAATGGGATGTTGATGCAAGACCTAATACCTTTCCTAACAACAATGGATAAATTAGAGTCAATAACATCAGGACTAGAAGGAAAGATATTATCTAGCTCCAAAGAGAATTCTTGGTGGGGATCATGAGTGGCTTTTTTCCTTCTTGTAAATACTTGTTATTTTTCCTCCTTCACAGCAAGGATTTCCCCCATGTCGTTCACTATCACCGTTCATTTTGTGACCACTATCAAACAGGAAAGAAGGCACATGAATAGAAGAAGACATCTCTTTACGAGTAGACTCAAAGAAAGTAATGTCAATCGAAACAAAGAACTTATGAGTAAAGAGATGATACCATTTATACCCCTTGTGATTAGGAGCAAAACCATGGAAGATGCACCTAAGAGACTTAGGATCAAGCTTAGTCCGATCAACACAAGCAATATTAGTAAAACAGACAACCAAAAACACGCAGAGGTAGAGGAAACAAAGACACAGAAGTAGACAACATTAAAAAGGGGATTGGAAGTTCAAAATTTTAGAAGGCATACGATTAATTAAGAACGCCGCAGTCAGCACAACATCAGAACAAAATTTTTTTGGCACATTCATAGCAAACATAAGAGAATGAGCAATTTCTAACAAATGTCGATCTTTTTGCTAAGCCACACCATTTTGCTGAGTACCAACACAAGAAGTTTGATGAACAATGCCATAAGAATCAAATAATGTGGCTAAACTACTATACATATATTCCCCACCATTATTCAAATGTAATGTGAGCATTTAATTGAGTAACAATCATTTTATGAATTGATGGAAGAACATTGTAACCTAATGTTTAGATTTCAATATATGCACCAATGTAGCACGAGAGAAATCATCAACAAACGTAACAAAATATAAAAAACCATATCGAGAAGTAACTGAGGATGATCCCCAAACATAAGAGTGCACAATGGAAAAAAGGAGCATCACATTTATTACTACTAGAAGGATAAGAGGTTCAACAATGCTTTGTGAATTCACATGTTTCGCACTGAGTAAAAAAAAACATAACAAGAAAATGAAAACTTTAGAAAAAACGCCTAAGAAGAGAAAAAAGAAAGGTAGCCCAGACGTTTGTGCCACTCCTGTTGACTACTAATACTCCGATCACGATGAGGAATCTGTTGAACTGGAGAGGCAATATGTGATACATAGTCCAGCAGATACAATCCTAGTTCCTCATGGCTCGTATCAATCGATCTCCTCATTTCCAAGTCCTAAAACACAAAGTAAGAAGGGAAACAAGTGACACTACAATTCAATGATTTAGTGGTATGACTAACACAAAGAATGTTCAAAGTAAAGTTGGGAACATAAAGGACAAAGGATGAGGACATTGATGTAGTAAGTAGTAACAGAAACATTTCATTTGCCCGCAATGGAAGAGAGGAAGCCATCATTAATTTTGACTGTCTCTACCATAAGCAATAAAGTAGGAGCAAAAAAGAAAGGACATACTAGTCATATGATCAAATGCTCTTGAATCAATAATTCAGGAGTGACTAGGTTTTGAAACAGATGCACAAAGGGCTAAGGCTGAAGTACATGCATAAGGAACCGAAAAGGCAAAAGCTGTAGTTGGGGGTTCCAGCTGTGACATAAAGCGACAAAAGGTTTCTATCTCGCCTTTGGAGAGACCATGACTGTCTAAAGGATGCACTGGTGACGGAGTAGTAGTAGGCGTGGGATCCAATGTAGTAGAAATAATTGAATGAGCAATCGATCCCCCTCCTGTACCATAGCGCTGATCCCTGTCACTTCGCCCACTACCAATAAATCTTTGTGGAGGAGGGTGACCATGCAAATTAAAACAAGTATCTCTCTAATGACGGGTGACCATGCAAATCAAAACAAGAACTGGAAGATCCAAACCGACTCCATCCTCCGGCACAACCTCCACTCTTGACTCCCCTATGTGATGAGGAGGCTAAGACAGATCAAGGGAAGGGGGTTGGAGCAAAGCACTCCGGTGACGCGCCTCACGATGTAGGTATGAGCATGGTTCAAAATATCAGTATCGGGTGTCGTATCGGTAAGTCTAAAACAGAATACGAATCAGCGTATCAGACCGTATCAGATGGATACGGCGAAAAAATCAGGAAATGTTAAGACACGCTTGGATACGAAACGAAAAACTTGGATACCTTGCATAAAACTTTTTTAATGCAAATATAAGCTAAAAACAAACTAAATGAAGGCCTCTAACTATGTTTATAACCATACATATGAGAGTTAAGATTTTCTAAGTTAAAAAAGGTGTATGTGCTGATAAACAAGTATGAAAATACAAACCATAGTCACTTACCCAAGTATAGGAATTATATTCTAGATATTAAAACTTTATATTCAATGAGTTAAATAAGAATGTATTGAATTACAACCATAAGCTTGAATGTAATTCTTTTTATGTTGAACTATTATACCGTTAATTAACTTTTTGACCTTGTAGATGAAAATATTTTTGAAGACTAAAACATGAGAATTTTTTGTCAGACTTTTGAGTTTTGGTAATGTTTTGATATAGTACAACTTATCAAATTTTAATATTTGAGAAATGTCTTACCATTTGAAAGTCACAATTTTGACCTAATCCCTAAAAGGCGCCAAAAAGAGGATTTTGTTCCTTAACTGGAAAGTTGATTTTTTATTCTTCGGGAATTTGGATCCAGGTAATTTTTATCGAATTTAAATGTGGGATATAACCTTATTTACATATAAATATATTAAGTAAATGAAAGTAAAATTAATTTAAAATCATATTTAAATAATATTTTATATAAATATGTTGTGCATATCGGGTCTATGATGTAGATCCTAGTGTAAATAGAAAGAGAAAAAAAAGTAACTAAAAAATCTCTCGTATTGGGCGTATCTACCCGATATAGGGGAATTTTTTTTCAACGCACCACTGTACCGTGTATCTATAAACATGATACGTATCAGCTAATACATATCAAAATTTTAAACCATAAGTATGAGTAGACTTCCATCAGGGATGGTGATGGCTCCTTACCTAGGATTTGAACCCACATCTAATCATAATTTGTATTCAAACCAACAAGGAGTTCAGACACACGAGTTTGCTCTCGTAGTTTCTTGTAGGTAACGACATCTTCAAGAGACTTAACTGAAAGGTCTGATAATGATCCAACTCTTTCCAGGAAACAACAAAGAGTGGAGTAATACACTAGAATAGATGTATCCCCTTGCTTCAATTGTCAGATGCTATGTCGTAACTCAAACACTCGAGCAACGTTTCCCACTTCAGAATAAGTGTATGTCACTGCATCCATATCCCCTAAGCAATGGAAGAAACAGATATGCTAATGTCAGGTCGCATAAAGTGAAGAAGCCATGACATAATAATGGCATTCTCAGCCTCCCACATGGCATAAGCAGAATCCAAGGGCTTGGGAATGGGAATGACACCAATCAAATAACACATCTTTCATTTGCCCTTCATAAACAATGTAGCAGATTGAGACCATGCCAAAAAATTAGTTCCATCTAGTTTAACAGTAGTAATTTGGAGATTGGGGCCATCACTTGCACTAACCCCAATACTTCCTCTTCCTTGCACAGGGATACTAGAGGACTCACTAACCTCTGACTCATCTACAGGCTTACCAAGCTAAGAAACAATCACAAACTTGCACCTTAGGGGTTCACCACCTTAGAGAAAATACCATATTAGGGTTTTACTACCCTGGAAATCACCAAATAAGGGTTTCACCACCCTCTACTCATGAAAAAACAATAACCACACTCCTTGAGATGTATTCCAACTTCAATCAGATAAAAAACAACCAAAAAGCAAAAATTTAGTGCCTATGAACAGTATAGAACGACACATATATGGAGGAAAAATCACCACGCCTTCAATACTCATCCGATCTTTGTAAAACTTGTTTCATACAATCCAAAAGTTTAATATGGACCAAACAATACCAATTTGCATTGCCAAAAAACTTCCACCTGATCGTATTCAGTCTTCTAAAACTACTTTTTTTTTCCCTGAAAAAATCAGAAAAATTCAAAAAACAAAATCCACCTCCAAACTCCAAAAAATCTGAAAAATCACCCCAATTCTCAAAAAATGGCGATCTATTGAACGGTATAAACCAACCTTACTTTAGACGCCCCCATAGAGTGGTTGTACGACTGACATCAGCATGACATCATGCTGATGTCAGCACCTCCTTGGATGCGATCTCTTGCGCTGCACTCCCTTGGTCTTTCCTTCGGCTTTGATACTAAATTGGTTTGATTTGATTAGATTTAGGGTTTCAAGGTCTAGGATTTGAGTTCAATCTCTCCTACTTTACTTTATTATATCTACTCATTAATGATATACTATTAGTATATAAGAGAAACTTATAGCATACCCTTATTACAATGTATAAAACATGAAATAAATACATGAACTAAAGGAAGAAAGTATTCTACACTGCATTCCGCAAGTTGTTAACATTCACGATAGAGGAACCAGCATAGACAATCTCGCTTTCTATTCGGATGCAGAAAGAAGAAAATATAAGATTTGTAGAGGGTAAAATAAAACAAGGGTGACAATAAGAATATAAAAAAAATGGTTATAGTCCATTCAATTATCCAATGGTTTTACTTAACTTGATCCTGAGATGGTGCCTAGGATGTATCATACTTACACAGAAGAGAAGGCAGAGATAACGGGGTATCAAGTGTTCAATATGATACTTGAAACTTGAAATGAATGACGAGTAACAATCCAAAAATAAATAAATAAAAAAAGCTTTAAAAAAAGGCGATTCTATTTCTACAAAACAGAACAAATTCAAAATGCTGGGTTTCATCTCCCCAATTCCCAAAGGAAATCTTATACATTGTTTTACTGTCGAATATAAATATCATGTCATAAATTATGATGGTTATTTTACTGTTCTGTAACACTTCCAGTTAATTATGAACTATGATCAATTGATTCTTATCATTGAATTATGAAATTAATATTTTCGGGCAAGATATTCACATAAATACAATTATGCGGTGCATCGATGGAAGGAGCACAGCATAGATGGAGCCATTAGGACTGGAAGGGACTCGAATCTTTGATAGAATTTTCATGGATCATTCAGTGGGTACTCATGTAGACTGTAGACACCTTGTCGTTCACCACTTCACAATGCATAAAGCACAATGCATAAAGGAACTACATAGCCTGGGCGGTGGGCACTTTGACAGGCATAGGCTTCCACAACGGTGTCCTCAATCATTAAGGGGAATGTCGAAACCTTAGAAATTCTAAAGTTACTCATGCTTATTTGGAAACTTCTCCTCTTATCTCCTTTTTTTTATCGGTAACAGATACTATTACATATAGAAAAAGAAAAGTGAGCATGTACTAAAGGGTTCACAAAGAGGTGAACCCAATGGAACCTACACATAAAAGAAAGAATCCACCTCCAAATCCTTAAAATCTTTACTAATAGAACACCAAGAGAGAGGAGCTTAGAGAGAAACAACCACACCCTCTTTTTTGCAACTTTTCTTAAACTACTAGCACACATTTCATCATATTTGCAGTTATTAAGAATCAAAAGAATGATTTGTTGAAACATGGTCAGACAGGACATAAGAAAGCAGGGCCACCCTACAGATATCCATGCTAAACTCATTTAAGCATACACCAGTTTCATCATAGAATCATTAGGTTTCTCTCTAGATGTATGTGAAACAGACTCATATTTTCAAATTTAATTGAGAGTAAAGTCATCTTGTTCTACAACACAAATAGAACAAATGTTTAGATATGCATAGAGCAGTTACTCATTCGAATAGCATAATAGAAAGGGTGTATAATTCTATCTTCACTCAACTTTGTATTTGAGTCTTCCTCAGAAATAGGAGTTACAACTTTGGTCACGACAGGTCTGCCAATTGTTAAGGTTCCTGTTTTGTCAAACACAATTGTGTTCACTGATGCAAACTTCTCCAATATATTTCCACCACGCAAAAGCAATCCTCTGGTTGCCCCAAGTGAAGTTCCAACCTGGAAAAAAATTCAACACAGATCAATTCAAATGTGATATCAAATATTAGCACGAAGACGAGAAACGTTGACAACCATTTCACAAGAAAGTGGAGTTCTGGTTGTGGAAAGGTTACCAAAACGGCAGTAGGCGTCGCCAGGCCAAGTGCACATGGACAAGCAACAACCTGCACTTAAGAAACAGACGTAAGCTATTGCATAAAGAAGAATAGGTGGAAAGAATCCACAAAAGAACATCAATAACTAAATAAAACAATTAAATGTATGAACATCAATGACAAACTTTGGGTTGTTTGGAGGCATTCCTTAGCACAACTTCTTGACTTACATGAAAAAATGATGAGTATGGATGTAAACCTAGTCATATAGGATGTGGATGATAAGGCTAATAGTGTACAAGAAAACATGACAAGAAACCCTCTATACAAGGTCAAGCTACAAATCCTCTAGAGTCATGGGTGCTTGGTATTAAATATTGGTACGTATCAGCCCGATATGTACCAGGATTTGGAATGACTGATATCCTGGCACTGGGAAGATATAAGAATCTAGGGTATCATTGGTGGTATCAGTACGATACGCCCAATATGCATTGATACCCTTTTTTTCTTTTTCCTTTTTTCGAGTGCGAACCGATACAGTATCATTATAGAGACGATAAAACAACACCCCTAGAACCCTTTCCAAAAAAAAAAAGTTTTTCTAATCAATTTCTAAGCCTAAGACAACAACTCTGATGTCCATTTTAGGTTCAAAAACAAAGATCTTAGCGTTTGATTTTGGATTGAAAGAGTTTATCCAAATTTTCGAAAGTATGCAAAAAAATATTTTTCTTATTAAATATCTAAATTCATGCAAATAGGTTGTAATCAACTCAAAATAAGTAGATCTATTGATTTCATGCAAAATCCAAATATCAAATCCCATTTTTTTAAGTTGGAGATTTTCCAATATATTTTTTTTAGAAATTTTGAAATCTTCAATATTTTGAAAAATACATTCAATCTAGGATTCAAAAAATGAAATAGGTTAATTTAATATTCTATAGATGATCTACAAGATCTATGTAGTATGTACTAACTCTAATTTTTGAATTTTTTATTTTCAATTAAAAACAATTGCTTGTGTATGACATTAAAATAAGTAGATATGACTTAATTGTGTGCTCTGAAATGCTATATATTAATAATCATCATTTCTTTCTATTTAGGTTTGAGATGGTGATAAAAAAAGGTAAAAGCAAAGAGTGGGTCAGAGATATAGGGTGGCAATATGGGAAGTCTTTAAATGGGACAACGTATATGACGAAATGTAATTTCTATGGCTTTCAGTCTAAAAGTGGTGGGATCACTCGACTGAAATAACGTTTGGCGAGTATAAGGAAAAATTTCCACTCTTGCCGTAAGTGCCCTCGAGAGATTAGCTAAGTAATGAGGACACACTTGAATGAGAAGAAGTGATTGACTGCGGTGAGAGAACACCCCTTAGGGCATGGGTCAGTCTAGAGGACATGATGGTGATAGCGATGATAATGATCATCATCATAATAATATTAATGATGATGTGACCCCACTCGAGAGGAAAAAAATGGAGACAACCATGAAGTGTTCCCGGCAGGATGCAAGGGAGAGGGAGGAGATACAAAGATTTTAATCCACTAGGCATGGGTTTGGTGGTTCATAACATGAGGCAGGAGGGTCGAGCAGGAGATAGAGGTGGGATACAAAGGACACAGGCATCTGATCAGTATGTTCCAGACATGTTAAGGTCAAAGTTGAAGAAGGGTAGTGGTTCAACCATAGAGGAGATGGACCCCTACATGTACATGACGAAAGGGGAATTTCAGAAGAAGTTGAAGAATATATAGTCTAGAGTAAATGTAACAAAGACAATAAATAAATCGAATGAAAAAATTTACATTTTTAATCACATCATAACTAACGTCGCAACATCTAGACCATGATTGACGAGATCTAGAGAGCAAGGTGGACCCACTCTCTTCGAGATAACATGTTCATTACTTGATTAGGAGATTATCGAAATCCGCACTTACATCGATTCTTTTAAAAACTGGGATACAAGGTGACTCTTATGCACAAAGGTTGGCCCAGAACGATGAGGTCACTAATTAACTTCCTCGTCTACTGTGATGGTAAAACAATATTTCACAAATTTGTCGATGCCTCCAGTTTTATTAAGGATCATGTATACCTCCATCAATTAACTGATGGTGTGATAGAGGAGGCTAGAGAAGTGTGCATGTAGATTGTCACGGATATCCAATCTTCAATTTAAAAAATTGGGGTTGTTAATGATGAAAAGGAAGCACCTGTATTGGACACTGCGTGTTGCTCACTACATCGATTTGATGTTGAAAAGATTTTGAAGAGAAACATATAGTGAAGACCATGATTGAGCAAGACCGAAATGTGACGAATTATATATACAACCATAATTGGGTCCTGAGTCTTATGAAATAGCACGCTACTGGGAGCTACTAGCACAAAAGACAGGGCTGAAGAGGATGTTTACATCTAACATGGGGTATGAGTACTCATATAGTCGCACTGCTAAGGTGAAGAGGGTAGAGAACATTATTTGCACCAACTAATTCTAGGACCATGCACGTTAGAGATCACTTGATTCGTCACCAACTGAATAGTCATTCAAAATATTCTTGCACAAAAGAAAGAGCTAAAGAGGATGTTTACATATAACAAGTGGCATGAGTACTCATATAGTCACCCCGCTAAGGTGAAGAGGGTAAAGGACATTATCAGCTGCAACTAATTCTGGGACCATGATCGTCAGGTAGTGGAGATACTCAAGCCTGCTGTGAAGGTCCTGAAGATGGTTGATGGGGACAAGAGAGCCACTATGGGCTGTGTACGAAGGGATGAGGCGGTTGAAGTTGGCAATCTGGGTTGTTAGCTGGAAGTCTTATAAGGGCTACTGTCCAATTATAGACAAGAGATAAGATAAGCAGCTCTTACATAACATTCATGCAACATATAACATAACATTTCATTTATGGTCTATTTACTACCATTTATATTTGGTGTTAGCATTTGAACATTTGATTTATGTTAATAATTTTTTGGGTAAAACAACCTATTATCTTAATCTCATCTATCACTATGCGAATGACCTTGGCACTGATGAGTTCTTATTGGATCTTTGAAGAAAGTAGTGAAAAAATTAGTGAAAGATTTGTCTAAAGCTGAGGTAAAGGCGTCACAAAGTTATGTACTTATGTTATACTTTGATATTCATTATTGGGGACTATATATACTTATAAACTTGACACTTACTTTATTGCAGTACAAATTCTTTTCCATGTATGGGTTCGGTGATAGACTGGTAAGAGAAGGAAGATGACTGACCCAGGTAATAAAGTTTGTAATGAACACATTACTATTTGATACTACGGCCCTCAAGGAGTCATATGAAGCTAAAGTCTCATGTACGTGGGGAAGCTGGTTCTAGATCTACTTCTGTTGAATCGACAGGATCTACTACTCGGTCGACTGCTTCTTTGACTACAACACCTGCGGCATGACATTAGATTCCTCCCGCCTTGATCGTCTCCCGTCCAGTCAGGAATAAGTGGTTCTAATAGGAATGTTTTTCCATCATGCAACTAAATGGTGGTTGTTATATGGTATGGATGCCCCCAATCTAAGGAAATTTGCATACATATTTTGTCCCAAATGGCATCATCTAGTGACTCGTAATGAAATTGGAGCATGTTCTCCTTGATTCATTCGAAGCCTCGCAACCGGTTGAATTATGAGAAGTTTGAGCGATTGGTGCATGCGCATTATAATATGAGGTTACGACTGAAGTAGGTTGCTAAGGATGCTCAGTGAGATGATGGGTGATGCATCATTTGATCCTATAGACATCAGTTACATATTTGATAAGGATGATCCATTGGCTGAGTGGTTGGGTGATCTAAGAGAGGCAGTGTCAGATGAACGGGGAAATCCTTCTAGGCTTAATACATTTTTAGTGAGGTGCATAGATGAGTGTATGGTGGGTTCAGTTAGAGCTGGGTCGAGCATAACAAGATATAGTTAGGGTGGGTATAGTGGTGCTGTTGGTACCAATGGGGCTGGACTGAGTGGGGTTGATTTTGTGCTTTTAGAATAGGCCAGATCCGACCCAACCCATTTATAATAGGTTAGTTAGGTCTGAATTTGGCCTGTTGACTCTCCTAATTAGTAGGGGTAATCATAGTTACCAAGTACGAGTACAGGTATAATACGATAATGATCTGTTCGGGAAATGCATTTTACATCAAAAGTACAATAAAATTAAAAATAATAATTAATAACTATAAATAAGTAGAAAGCATGATACTAACTACTAACAATCATTTAATATAGAATATGCGTTTAACATGGCAAAAGTATAACAAAAATCTGCTTATTATATGCATTTAATATATAATTCGTGTATTAAATGTGTCTATATGGTAATACGCATATAATACGTAATATGGCAAAAGTGCGTCCTTTTGAACGCCGACCCTTCCTAAAAGTGTTATGCGTGTATTATCTAGGTATACTACATGGATTTGGTAACTAAGGAGTAATTATGACAATGAGTTCAAGGAATTGATGAGGACTCTAGGGACTGGGACTCATATCAAAGAAGTTGAGGGAGGAGAAGCAAATATTAGTCACGACGACGATAACGGTGACATGGTTCAAAATATTGGTACGTATAGGCTGATATGGGCTGGTACGTACCGGTTTTTCCCTCACCCAATATATAGATATGCTGGAGAAAAAAACATCCCCCATATCGGTACACCATATCGGACCAATACGCACAGCTCGTACCCATTTCTTCTTCCATTTACACTAGAAACAACGACATGAACCCGATACGCACAACTTATTTATATAAAATATTATTTAAGTAAATGATTTTAAATTTCATTTACTTAAGAATTTATATATGAATAAGGTTATACCCCCATTTGAATTTAATAAAAATTATCTTAAATCCAAATTCCTGAAGAATAAAAGGTCAACTCTAAATTTTAAGAAAAAAATCTCGCATTTTGGGGATTAAGGCAATTTCAACTTTCAAATGAAGTTATTTCAAATCTTATAATTTTATAAATTTTACCATAACAAAACATTACTAGAACTCAAAAGTCCGACAAAAAAAATCTCATATTTTAGTCTTCAAAAATATTTTCAATTACAGGGTCAAAAAGTTAACTAATAGAGAAACATTTCAACAGAAAAAGACTTACATTCAACCTTTACAAAAAAAAATCTAAACATATGTTGGGTACCATATAAATTCATTAAAAAATACTCAAATTTAAATTTTAAAAGAATCAAGATTCAAATTTTCAGTTTAAAGATAAAATTCAATTTTTAGCCGTCTGGACCAATTTTCAACTTCCAAATTGTAAGACTTTTTTTGAATCTTAAGGGCTCATAATATTTAATATGTCAACATTATTAAAATACAAAAGACTGGTAAAATTATTTCACATTGGCTTCTATATGGTGTTAGATTGTTAGGTCACTAAAAAGTCTAAACTCACTACATGCTCAGTCCCAAGCATCGAGTGACATTTATGAAGAGATTTCACAGCTCTCGGATTTACAACAGATATACATACATATGTACCAGTCCACATACTACATTCACATGAGTTAGCCACATTATTGTCAACATGTCTGACCCACTGATAATGTATCACTTTATTTTGTTCTTGAGCCCATACCGTTTGAGCCGTCACAGAGCTCAATGTGGTATTGTGATTCTATCATGTATGTAATTTACTTTATAAATTTAAATCATTATTTCCTTATGTATTTCATTGAATGTGCAGTTTTAATATCTAGATTGTATTTTCTCTACTTGACTAAGTGACTATGATTTGTATTTTCATACTTGTTTATTAGCACACACGCCTTTTTTAACTTATAAAATTCTTTACTCGCATATGTATGGTTATAAATGTAATTGGAGGCTTTCATGTAGTTTGTTTTTAACTTATATATGCATTAAAAGAAATTATATACAAGGTATTCAAGTTTTTCCTTGCGTATTGAAACGTTTCTTAGCGTATCCTGGTTTTTTCCATTGTATTCATCCGATACGGTCTAATACGCCGATACGTATCCTATATTCGACTTACCGATACGGCATTTGATACCAATTTTTAAACCATTATGGTGACAACAACGGTGATGATGACAATGATGGAGGGAATATTGTGGGGACATCACATGGGCAGTCACATGCACAATCACAGGGGAGGCATGGTATTGTATTTACAGAGGAACAATGCTTTAATACTTTGACCATGCCATCCACGACAGTAGTCATGGTACCCTCTTATGGTCATGAGTCATGCGTACGAAAGACGATAGTGTAGACGTGAAAGTGATTATGGGCATCCATGAGGCATGAATGTCATGATACATGAGATAGATAGAGTCAATGTTGATGAGTGAAATGATCGTGATAATGGGTATGAATATAAAAGTGCATCTTCATCTTCATATAGTTATAGTCATGATGCCCAACCTTACTTATCTGGAGCTTATGGATATAATGCTCTGTCCCAGTGACGGTTATGGACAGATTCCACAGATCTCGCCTATCGGATTTGCAGACGTACATACAAATGTATCAAGTCACACATCACGTTTGCATGAGTTGGCCACAATATTGTGATCATCTTGCACACTTATAATGTATCACTTTATTCTGTTCCTACGCACACAATGTTCTAACCAGCATGTAATTCAATATGGTATTGAACTTGTATAATGGTTGTCATTTACTTCATGGTTTAAAGTCAATATTTCTTATATATTTAATTGAATGCAATGTTTTTATATTTAGATCGTATTGCCTATACTTGGCTAAGTGATGATGGTTTGTGTTTTCATACCTTTTTTTCAGCATGCTCGCACTTTTTAACTTACAAAATTTTTAACTCTCATATGTATAGTTATAAATGTACTTGGGGACTTCATTTAGTGTTTTTAGTTTATATTTACAAAAAAATTATGCAAGGTATACAAATTTTTCCTTTTTTTTTTGATCGGTAATAGCAATTTTATAAACAGAAAGAAGATTCACAAATTATGAATCCACAAGAGACAATACAGAAACTACACTAACTCATATCACTAATACAAAAAAACCCCTCCACCATGACTACGAATATAACCTCATCAAACCCAATCTCTACCATGTCAAACTTCACGGAGACCTAATCCCGCAACAACGTGCGCGAGCGAAAGCTCACTCTCTCCCAGGGCAACGCAGAATTCTCAAACACCCTCCTGTTCCGCTCTTTCCATAAGGACCATGAAACTATCCCTGGGATAAAGGTCTATACAAGATCCACCGGGCTATCTAACGAGACTGAGAGCTAACCGGAAAGCAAAGCCTGATAAGATGAGGGAAACACCCACGCGACCCCAAGCTAAGAGCCCAAGCTAAGAGCCTGAGACAGAAAATACCACCAAAGCCTCTTCGCAAACGGGTAATGAATAAACAAATGATCAACCGATTCCTCCTCCCCCAAGCACATACAACAACGATTAGGAAAACTTTATCCTCTCTTCCTTAAATTGTCCAAGGTCAGGATCTTGTCCAAAAAAGCCAACCAAAGGAAGACTAAAACCATGGAAGGCAACCCATTGAACCAAACCAACTAACTCGGGAACGCCTCCATACCGCCTGGATTAGCTACCTGTAAATAAGCTTTCACAAAAATCGCCCACTAGAGTTGATGGCCCAAACCCAACGATCCCTTACGGACTCCACCATACTCACCGACTCAAGCAAAGATAACAACGAGGCAAAGTCCCGAACTTCCCAATCATTAAGTGGGCGGCCGAAAGAGAGGTTCCAAACCACTACCCCCACTCTCCTAGAATACATATCCACAACTGACACTGACTTAACTAAGGAAAGAAGGAAAAATGTCCTGAACCCTTGCACCAAAGGGCAAGAACCACACCATTGATCGAACCAAATTTTGATGTCCGCCCCATCTCCAATCACCAGACGAGTACATTTGACATACCCAGCCCAACCCGCTGCAATGCCTTTCCAAAGACCAACCCCATGAGAGCCCTTAGGAAGCCTAGGTTCCCAACAATCTCTACAACCATGCCAAGCAACTATCACCCCTCTCCACAAACTATCTTCTTCGACCCGGAATCGCCATAGCCACTTTCCCTATAACACCTCATTAACTGCCTTCATGGGCCAGATATTGAGCCCTCCTCTCTTTAGGCCTACAGACCCACTTCCACCTCACCAAATGAAGCTTCTTAAGCTACACCTTCTCATTCCACAGGAAGTCCCTTTGCAGCCTTTCCAACTGAGATTCAATTGAAGTAAGAATTCTGAAGAGGGAGAGAAAATAAATCGGTAGACTACAAAGAACACTCTTCAATAAGATGAGTCTGCCTCCTTTAAAAAGCAACGATGATTTCCACCCCAACAACCTCTTCTGAAATCGTTCCACAATCGGCTCCCAAACCGACTTTGCTTTGAACGGCACCCCCAATGGAAGACCCAAATACTTAGTAGGAAGTGAACCGGTCTTGCAGCCAAGGCAATTAGCCAAAAACTCCAAATTAGGCACCTCCCCCACTACAAAAACCAAACTTTTCTGAAAATTGATTCTTAAACCAGAGACGGCTTTGAAGCAACGAAAAAGGTACCCAATGTGTATAAGGTGCCTTGCCGACGCACCACAAAATAACAAAACATCATCCGCGAACTGAAGATGCGAAATCAGAACCTCCAGCCTACCCACCACAAAACCACCCCACATCGCCTCAGATGCCTTCCGAATCATCCTGCTTAGGGCTTCCATTACAATAATAAATAGCAAGGGAGAAAGAGTGTCGCCTTGACGCAAACCCCTTGAACTTTTAAAAAATCCATGAGGGGAACCATTTATCAACACTGAATAGGAAGGAGAAGACTAGCAACACCTCATCCAAGCACGCCACTTAGGCCCAAACCCCATCTGACTAAGGAAATACTCCAAAAATCCCCAATTCACATGATCATACACCTTCTCCATATCGATCTTGCAAATCTCTTCTTCAGCCGCTCATCCACCACTTCATTAGCTATAAGAATCTCATCCAATATTTGCCTCCACCCCCCCTCCCACAAACACACTCTGTTCTAGCGAAATCACAAGCCCCATCACCCGGCTAAGTCTAACAGTCAAAACCTTCGATAGAATCTTATACGCACTACTAGGAAAACTAATGGGCCGAAAATCCCCTATATCCATGGCCCCAGCCACCTTAGGAAGGAGGGCAATGAAGGAACAATTAAGCGCTTGGTCAAACGAATTTGATTGATAAAACTCATGAAAAACTCTCATCAAGTCTTGTCCAATAATCGGCCAACATTTCTTACAGAACTCAATGGAAAAGCCATCAGGATCAGGGGCCTTGTCCCCTGCCATGCCTACAAGAACCGACTGCACCTCCAATTCTGAGAACGGACTTTCCAATTGACTACTCATCTCCTCAGATAAACTCGCAAAAGACAGGTCATCTAGCAAAGGCTGAAACTCGAATTTTTCTTTATACATCGAGCCATAATACTCCGCTGCCGCCCCTCCCATCTCCAATTCATTGTCCCAGATCTTTTCCCCGATCCTGAGACTGACAATTTCGTTCACTCTACGGCGCATCGAAGCCATACAATGGAAGAACCTCGTATTTTTATCTCCCTTTTTAACCACCTGACATGCGACTTCTGCCTCCAACTAACTTCCTCACGCTTTGATAGGAGCTGGAACTCCTGCCTCAAAGCATCTCTCTCCTTACACTCAACCTCTGACAAACTGGACTACTCCTCCTTCAAATCCAACGCAGAAATGCCCTCCAAAATACCTTTTATTCTTTTCATGTAAAATCCCAAACACTTGTTTATTTCATCTTTTAAGCTTTAGTTTAACCGCCTTCAGCTTAATCCCAAAGATGGTACTCCAAGAACCCCAAGCCAAGGAAGAATCCCACGCTTCTTTAACCACTGCCATGAAAGCAGGGTGTTGCAGCCACATATTCTCAAATTTGAACGGATTTGGCCCACCCCTACTCCCTTCAAGCTCCAACATAAGGGGGATATGGTCGGAAACCGGCCTAGGCAGGGCTACAAGAGAGGCTTCCGGAAACCTGACCTCCCAATCCAGGCTCGCAAAAAATCTATCTGTCCCGCTAAGGGAAGGGGGATTCTGAAAATTAGACCAAGTAAAAGAGGCCCCCTTAAGGGGGAATTCAAGTAACTTCTGCATGAATACAAACTTCCCGAACCGCCTCATGTTCCGGGAAACAACCCCCCTATTTGATTTCTCACCGCGGAACCGCACACAATTGAAATCACCCCCAATGCACCACGACACTCCCCACCGAGCACTAATGTTATCTAATTCCCTCCAAAAATCTTTCTGCTTCTCTGGACACAGAGGTCCATACACCCCCGAGAACACCCACTGGAAATCTGACTTAATAAATCGGCAAAGAAGCAATAACGAGAATGCCCCAAGCTCTTCCTCCAACACTTCAACCTCACCCTTATCCCATAGAATGATGATCCCCCATGTATGACCCAAAGCCGGAACCACACTCTAACCTGGATCAGCACCCCCAACAATCACGAGCAATAGTATCCGACATCGCCGCGATTTTAGATTCCTTAAGACACCACTGCTGGTCTATATTTGTAAACTGCAAATTTAACCGCACACCGTTGCTCCATAGACCCTAATCCTCTAATATTCCAAGATAATAATCTAAGCGCCATTAGCAACCAACTGCCCACCCTCTCCCTCCACAAGCCCGAGACCTACTCCTTCCACTATCGTGATTATCGCAATTGATCCCACTAACCAACCTTTTAACCTCCCTCGGCGTTTTCTTCTTCCCTCCCCCCAACTCAACCTCGCCACAACGTTATTTGCCTTTCCTGACTCCAATATTAACGAATGAAAGATCTCGTGCACTTCCAACTCCCTTTCCACATAGGACAATCCCAAGACTTCGTCAAATTCCTCCAACCTGACCACGGCCTACTCCGGATCAGACCGCGCTTCTTCTGCCATTGAAGAAGGAACCAACCCAATTAAGCCTTCCCCTGGAAGAACTTGAGTGCTCCGCCCGCAGCTACCCACAAGACCACTGCCCTCACACTCGATTACCTCAGCAGAACAAGCTACCCTTTCCACTTCAACTGGCGAGCACAGAACCTCGGAACCCGCCCACACCTCCTCTAACTTACCCCCCACACCTTCACCACAAGCAACCTTGTCACCCTCAAGGATCTCCCACTCAACACTAGACAGGGCAGAGCAAATCGAATCTGAGCACACTTCCTCAACCGAAAGATTTACCGCGCCAGAAGACGAGCCGCTCCATGGCTCATGACCCAACTAACTCCTAGTAGAAAGCGGAGTAACAGGATCATCATTATACTTCCCCAACGACTGTAAACACTCGAAACAAGGCTGAAGAATAGTCACCACAACATAAACCCCTGAATCCACCGCACCCCCAGAATGATGCTTCACAAGCTGCTCAGGAGAGAAGCACAACCCAAGCGATAAAATTGACACCGGATTCAAAACCTCTAAACCCCCACCATCCTCTGCTATAGTCACCGGTGAGAACCCTAGAGAGTTGGCTACTGCTAGCGACGGCCCACTAGCCTCGAGAGAGACATGCATCCCCTCTCTGCCCTCCTCGACTACGTAGGGCATCTTGATACGACGAAGAGGAAAACCTGATGAAAGCCCTAACCTTTCAATCAACAGATCAAGAAAAAAAGGGTCATCGTCCGATGGGCTTACCCGATGGGACTCTAGCTCCACAAGCCGCAAATGAGCCCCCAACCTTGCCCAACAATAGAACAAACCTCCTACTCTACGGGCCAAGCCGAACCACCAAACATAACTGTGGCCTTCCCACTGGGCCCAGAATCCTGCTTAGAATTTAATAAAGGCCCCAACAGATCGAGAGCGTCCACTTGCACTCCACCTGCCTTACATCCCACCGAAGGATCCCCATCACCAATCTTAATAGATAAAAGACTACCCTCACCAGTACCCGACTTACCACCTACTACCTCTGCACCACTGAGACTCGGTGACCTAAGAGAAGCCTAACACAGGCCATCACGACAGTAAGCTTTTCCCACCTCTTCTCTAGTCTCGGGCGGCCACGACGACTCCTCCGAAGCCGACGAACAGGTTTCTGACCCCCAGGTACTGAAATCATTTTCTCGCTCCACCCCTTCTCCCCGGCATTCCCTAAAAACCCTTCATAGCTATGGTACGACCTATTGTTGCTCTGATAGACAGCCAACGGGTCCAATAGCTGAGGCCCACGACAGTCGGATTTAATTTCAAATTTTGAACAAACTCAACGAATATCCGCCGGCCATCCAGCAACTCACCGGTGAAATGATTCAGTCCGGCATCACGAATGTTAACGAAAAGCAAGATAATTTTCTCGAGAACTGAGAAAGAAATCGAATGAGGAATGTTCTTAAGCTCAACGGCGCTAATCCTGATGCGGGCCTCACAAAGATCTGCGAGTCGGAGGGTCAGGGGATCCACCTCAAGAAAACCACCACACGCATCACCAATCTGAGCCAAGACTGGGGCCGTCCACAGGTGAAACAGCAGCCCAAAAATCCCAACCCAAACCCCATAGGTTGCATCGGCCTAAACCAAATTCACATCCGGACTCCACCTGTTGAAGGAAACAAAACCACCAGACGGTAATGGCTAAGGCTCGAAAGCCACAAGGACCTCAAAAGTGGATGACTTGGAGACCCTACGAAGCCCTTAATTGCCAGTAACCGGAACCAGTGGTCGCTCATCACTGGGCAAAATGCGATTAACCTCCATGGTCTTCCTCACCCAGTCCTCTTCTACCTTAAAGAATAGGCACACCAGAGCCTTTGACCAGCACTCAGGCCACTCAGACCTTGATTTCCCGAGGGTCTCAATGTCAGGAGATGGGGATTGTAAAATGGGGAAATCAAGATCCGAAATCGAGATGCTGGGTGCCAATGAGCGCTGCTTAGGAGTAGCAGCCAGAGGTTTAAAGCCCTTAAAAACATCGCCTTCTTCAAAATCTGCTAGCCACTCTGATTACTGCCTTCTGGAAAAGACAACCAGCGATGACTACTGCCGGCGAGGGGGAAAACAGACAGCCTGATGAACGCCCCCTGACCATTGGCCAAACTCTCCACCAACAAAGAGGACTGAGCACCAATGTATTTTTTGAAATAGTAGCTCCGAGGACCCTTGAAGCTGATAGCTTCCGAAAGAAACTGTAAAAACCACCAGAAGCCCACCTCTTCCACCTGAATGCCCACTGAGAATCCTCTTCCTCTCTCGACACATTTGAAAATAGCGCCAGTCAGGCCATTTACAAGAACAAACTCGAAAGATTTGGATTCAATCACAAATAACTTACGATAGCTCTCCATCATCTTTCAGTTTCGTATTCCAGTCACTTTTGGATTCAGTACATGTCGAGGAAAGAGAAAAAGTGTTGTCGTGTAGCAAAACAGGATTTCCAGCGTATCAGGGTGTATCAAACCAATACTTTTATACGTATACTAGAATTTCCTTATCAATATTTATACTGATACCGATATTTTGAACCATGTTTGGGTGATGAAGAAAATGAACCTAATTATGTTACACAAACACGGACACGGGTGTCAGTGTCAGCCCCGGACATGGGGTGTCGGACATGGCAAACCGCAAAATATAATAGAATATGGTATACTAGAGGATATTTTACTATTCTATTTTGGAAATTATTATTCTTTAAATATTATATGAATAATATTATATAAGAATAAAAAGGAAATAATTTAAATACAGAAAACAATTATTGCAAACAACGCCAAGTAATGTATTACAGATTACGATTCATCAAACAGTATAAATAAGACATGAATTAAAGTAATGAACATATATTAATTTTAGGGGTGTCGATGGGTCGGGCTTGGGATTATATTTTGTGAATTTCAAATTTGCCCGACAAGAGCCTGTCTTGTTTACATCAGGTTTTATGGCTCAAATTCAGCTCGTTGACACCCCTACTCCTCTCTCTCTCTCTTATATAGATCCCTAATTCCTTCTATTCTCTCTCTGCTTTTAACAAAACAAATGGATCCCTCTCTTTCCCTACTAGCTCCCATTTTCTGATGATGAGAGTTACAAAGAATTTGCTGAAATTTATGCTAATTATATGCACTTGCATGCCTTTTTGTATATTAAAACCTAAAAGTTCATGGGTATTTGGAGAGTTTGTATCCATCTTGTCAAAATTCTATGGATTCTTGTTGAAATGAGTCACGGCTGAATTATTTGAGCCGTGTCTGTGTCTGAATCTCCCACTCCGAAGGAATATTGAAAGCGCTATCATTAGACACCATAATCTCAGCAAAGTTTACTTGATTCTGGATTGGTGATCTTAGGTCTGCCCTCCTAAAGCCCCACCAAATTTCTTCGATTGCTTTGATTGTTTCCTCACACAAGACATGAAGAGGATTGCTGTATGCATAGAATCACGAGCATCCTGGTCCCAAATGCATCTTTAGTTGGCCAGAAGAGGGGAACCAAGAATCTAACAACAATTTCAACCCACTAAAACATCATTTTGATCTTCCAGAATCCTTCTAGTTCCTTTTACAGGTAGCACAAAGAGGAGCAAGCCCCCAAATCTCTTGACCTTAACATGGAATGGCCGTATGGGGTCTGGGTCCTCCACCCCATGGAGTCCTGCTCTGCAACACAGCTATCTCAACGTTCTTCATCAATATCTTACGACCAAGCAATTCTTCAAATATTCTTCCCTCTGCTGAACTCCTTTGTTACTCACAATGATCTTGGAACATCTTCCAACCACTCCACGATGCTTCCCCTATACCAGGCAAGCATCTCCAAGCAGCCACCAAGTTGTAAGACACCATTGACTAATACACACATTTTAAGTCATTGATAAGAGAAAATTTTATTCCAAATTGACGGGGATACAAGATGGAGAAGAAAAAAGAAAGCTCCACCAGGAAGGGGAGGAAACATCTAAAGAAAAAATCAAAAACATCAATCACAACTTAAATGTGTCGCTAACAGGACCACCCCTCAATACCCATCCCTTTGCTAATTTATTATTGTATGCATATTATTGACTTACTTTAGCTTAAAAAAAGTCATAGCATGCCACTGGGATAGGCTATGGCGGGCCCGTGCTTGTACAAGTTATTTTAGGGCCAAGCCAATCAGCGCTTGTCGAACCAAAGCCATGCACAGACGAGCTCAAGCTGGCATAATGCTGAGGTCAGCCTAGCCCAAGCCCGGCCTATTGCCATCCCAAATTTAAGGTGACCTTTGGGTATAAATAGGGGTGTTGTGCATGAGTTGTCCAAGAAAATAAGAGTGAGTAAGAAGATAGAGCTAAGAGAGCATTGCAATAATGTTTTATAGTATGTTTTCTCTAACAAATTCAGGTTTAGGGAAAATTCTCTCTTGTAATGGTAAGTTTTATGTGTGATCTCAGAGCTAATAACGTTTTGGAGTAAGTTTTCTCTAACAAATGCAGGTTTAGAGAAAATTCTCTCTTGTAATAGTAAGCTTTATGTGTGATCTCAGAGCTCTGCTACGGCAGATTATGACACAGCATCCCCTAAAGATTTTACTTGATAGGATTTAAATGATTTTTATTTCCAACAACATTGTATACTTCCGCTGTTTTTGTGCATAGAAAATTTTCCTGTGGTGGTGCTGATCGTAGAGAGTTTCCCAACAGCTTGTAAGTGTATACCCTTTTCCTTATCCTGATGTACTTGTAAATCTTCTCTCGATGTACATTATAGAGAGATGCCCTGAATGTTGGTGATTATTACTAATCAGAGAAAAAATGTAAAACAACTGATTTTATTGAAAGCAAAATGATGACATTGAAGAGTAAATGAACAGAACCCAATACATATGGAAAAGCACGTCGACAGCATAAGCATATATGAATATACTATATAGAATCAATTTTACTCGAGAGACAGTTCTAGAGGCATATTTAAGATCAGATGCAACTTGGGATTATCGTACCAAAACACTGCAGGAGAGCTGCAATGCCAACGAAATTGGGCTTCCTTGATGAAAAGCAGCAGGTAGAACCCGTGCACCAAACACATTCCAAAAAATAAAAGTAGCAGCGGAGAGTGCCATTACTCCATACGTGAAGTTCCCAGCGACCTGGTGTAATAAAGAGCAATTCACATAAAAGGTAAAAGGAAATGGTAGATCATATCAGGTAGAAAATACGATATCCAGTAAACATGATTAACAAACTAAGATAAAATTGTAAGATAACTGTGAAGGAGCCGAAGGATTCAATTGCTAATAAAGTTGAAGCAAACATATATAGTTAACATCACCTTCTGTTTCATTAATGTAGAGCACATGACAAAATTTTCTGTAGTCTTTTGGAGAAAGCAGTTAGCAAAATGAAATAAACCTCAAATATTTCCTCCAAAAAAAATCAAAAAGTTATACCCAAACATTAAAGAAATACGTAACACCCAATTAACTTGCTTCAAACAATTTGTTTGGTTACAAATGATAAATTAATTGAGGAGAATAGATAAATATAAGATAGAAAATGAAAGATGACCAACTAAAAGCTAAGGAGGTGGATCACATGAATAAGAAGAAAACAGTTCTATCGAAAGGACACCATAATACCTCTCTAATCCCCTCTTCATTGTGCAAGGAGTCTGTCAAGTTGATTGGAAGAGACATAAATACCCTCCAGAGGAACTAAACATCAATACATAGTAAAGGCTTAATCAGACAGAATAAGTCTTACAACAATTTTCAAGAGGAAGCACTTGTAAGAGGGAGAGGCTTTGGAGGAACGTTATAGTTGCTCGATTCGGGGCCAAGTCAGCCTGGAATCGCGTGAAGGGGGGGGGGGGGGTTCGGTGTGAGCTGCTGGAAGGCCATCATGAGAGCTAACAATAAATTCTCAAAGTTCACTCGGTTTATTGTGGGTTGTGGGACTAAGGTAAAATTCTGGGAAGATTTATGGTGGGGTTCGTTGTCCTTGAGGTCAGAGTTTGGGATCTTATCCAATCTAGCCTCCGACAAGGACACCTCAGTGGCGTCCACCTTTTGAGTTGGTGGGTGGTGCGGTCGTGTGCACGGTCAGGCTCCCTCGCAATCTTAATGACTGGAGTTAGATGTGCTTGCTAGGTTTTTGGGTGCCCTCGCAAGGGTAATCATTCATCATCAAATTAGGGATAGGCGTGTTTCTCTCTAACAGCAAGCGTCAATTCTCCGTGAGTTCCTTTTTCCTTGCAGTGTGTGGGGCTTCTCCGCCGATTCCTTTCCCCTTCAGGGCTGTTTGGAATCCCAGGGTTCCATCTAAGGTATCATTTTTTCCTTGATTGGAATCTTTGGATAAAATCATCAATTGTGATCATCTTAAAAATAGAAGGTGGAGGATGGCTAACCGTTGTTTCATGTGCTATGTGACGGGGGAGTCAGTAGATCATCTATTATTGCATTGTACTTTTGCAATGGAGGTTTGGAATCATTTCCTTTTGTGCATGCGTATGGGTGTACCTTGGATCTTCCCGATTTCTTTTCGGGACTTCAAGTCCTATTGGCTATCGGAGAGGTTGGAGACTCCTTTTTCTGAGCTCTGGCCTCTCTTACCAGGTGCGATCTCTTGTTCGATTTGGAAATAGAGGAATCGGAGAGTTTTTTTATGATGCAGCCTCTTCTCCCCAGAGGATTTGTGTGGGGATTCGTAGTCACATCCTGGATTGGTGCTCAGCTAGGGGCCTCAAGGTTGAGACAACTGCTGTCCTTGGGTGACTTTTTTGGCAGAGCAGGGTCACCGTATTTTGTTTTTGCTAGACTCTTTTCCTTCTACCATTGGAGTAGTTCTGTGTTTTGTTTTATGTTCCTTGCTTAGCTTTTTGTTTCTCTTTGCCTCTGGGTTCACAACCTTGTGAACCCCCGGTGCTTTCTATATGTATCTATTTTGTTTATCCTCTCATTATATATATATATATATATATATATATATATGGCATAGGATTTACCGATTAAAAAAAAATCCATCTCATAACTGGTTAGATTGAGATGTACTTGTGCCATGAGACAGAGATTTCATCTTTAGTACTTCTCCACATTCCGAGAAGCCAAGAATTTCATGTCCAATTTCAGTAACCATTTGTTTGGTGTCCTTAATAGCTCGCATACTTCTTGGAATATATTTATGCCAGCCCTATAATATTGTTGTGAATCATCACATTTATTACCTTTTTTTAGAAAGAATAAATGATCCATAACTATTTCATTTGTGGCCTTCTTCATGCAGTGTGGCACGATAATTTCCAGAGCCACTTCTGGGTATCTGATTCAACCCACATACAGCTTTTTCAAATTGCAAATTTGAGCAGGATGACAAGGATCTTCTATAAGCCAGTGGACATTCATGTATACATTTCCTGAAAAGAAGCTTTTTGAAGCCTCATTGATTTAGTCAAGTATCTTAAACCCAAGGAATTTATAATCAAGTCGTCAAGTTGCTGAAAAACAATCTGAATCTTTACTAGGCAAAAGTAGGAGTTCTACCTTCGGTATCCAGCCCATTTCTAGTTAAACTTCAATGCCTGATGAGGAAATTGTCGTCATCACTGACCAATAAAAAACATTGTTCTTTCCTTGTTTACTTTTCACCTTTCCCCTTATCTCTCACTGTTTTATCCTTCAGATCTCTCTCTCTCTCTCTCTTCCATTTTTCTTCCCCTTAAATTCTCCAACTCTGTTTCTCCTCTTTTCTCTTTTTTTTTTGGGGGGGGGGGGGGAGGGGGAGAGGGAGAGGTAAAGATAATAATATAGAAGGAAATATGTACAAAAGTTCACAAAATAGGGAAGTGTGAACATCCAAATACAAGTACAACAACAGACCAACCTGATAGCCAATAGACAGAACTAACCTAACAGGAAAGAAGAGAAACCAAATCATCAAAACCATCTCTAAAAGAACACCAGGATGTCACAAGTTTTGAAATGGACAAACATATAAGATCTATTAGCATTTGCTTGGAGAGATTATCAGAGATCTATTAGCATTTGCTTGGAGAGATTATCAGAAACTCTCCTAATCCTCTCCTCCTAAATTGTCCAACAAATGGGTCCCAGGAGAAACTTGCACAACATACTACTGTGTGCATCTAACGTGTTCACTACCCAGCTAGAAATAAAGTCCTCTAAAGACAGCAGGAAAGCCAACTGTACCCAGCAGCGATAGTGACTATCTCCAAAGGCCCAAACACATCTACCATCTTTAAAAAGTGTATTTCGCATGGTTGAATTCCAATGATTCAATTAGTGAAAGTAATCATTAAAATCCCAATTATTGAGGCTTCTTCTCATCCTAGGATTCCAAATCATCATGTGGGACACTATCCACCGCACGCCTCTTATCCATCACCACAGAATACAAAATTCTCAAAGTCCCTCCTGTGACTGCATGTAGGGATGCAACTCGGGCAGGTTGGGTCGGGTTAGGGGCCAACCCAAGCCCACCCCTAGAGCTATGCAGTTAGCCCATGGCCCAACCCAATCCTAGTCTCAACCCAAGGTGTCTAACCCAAAAACTCATTTCTCAACCCCAAGTCTAACTCGGTTTGATGCAGGTTGGATTTGAAGTAATTAGAATCCTACGATTCACAATTCGAATTGTAGGGATTCGAATTCAAACCGTGACCCTGAATCGTTTACCCAACAAATCATACCACCTATAGGATTTGAATCAGGTTCAAGTCGCAATGGTACTGTTGCGATCCGAAACCTTAAAAATCCATTTTTATTTTTATTTTGTCTCATTTGCTTATAAAATGTCTCTTAGGTTATTTTATAAGCTCCGTAGGCTTTTTTAATAGTATGGTGAGAAATTTGAGAAGATTCGTAGGTTTTGGAGTTTCTTCTAACCAAAAACCATTGAGTGGAAATTTCAAGTTTTCCACTTCAATATCCATCAAAATTCAATTCCATCTTTTGCGGAGTAATTCTTTATTGAAGGAGCAGAAAGGAGTAAGAAACTTTACCTTTGGGGAAACTAGGGCTTCGTTCACAATATCAAGCATGTAAGTTGAAAAGTCCCTACTTTATGGATTATTTTTCTATTGTGGATTACAATTTTTTTGATTGAGTTGAAAAAGGTGGGAAATAAAGATATTACTTGGTTTTACTAATTGATATGGATGAAAGTTTTTGGATTATTGGTTATTCCATTATTTATTATTTATTATGTATTTTTTCATTTTTACTGCAATTGGATGAATCATACAATTAGAATCCTGATTTGAATTGTATCGGTGCAAAAATTATTTTTTGATTTGATTACCTTGGTTGGGTTGGGTTGGGTTGGGTTAGGCGGATCACACTTGTATAATGAATTTTTTAACTAAAATATTCTCCAATAAACATGTGGTCCAAGATTTTAAGTATTAAAAATTTACAATTAGAGCTCTGTCTTAATTGCTTAATTAGAGTTCATAATCCTATGTACTAGAGATAATAGTGGCGTGATAAATAGCGCTTCAAAATCACTAAGATAGTATATTGATCCTTTTAAACTCTCTTTAATTATTAATGAATTCTTTTTCATTAAGTATTAAAAAGAGAGTCTAATAGTAGTTTTATAAGATAATAATGTCCCTATGTATTATCTTTCAATGTGATTGCATATTAGGAGAGTTTGATAATATTTTTTTTATCATAATAATATCCTTACAACATTATATTCTTAGACACAGACATGCCTATGACTAAAGAGAATATATATCAAGTATTAGAAAGAATCTTTCATACTTTCCAGCATAACAAAAAGTCGCTTTGGTTATTGTGAATGAAATTTTAAATCAATAGATATTTAGAAGTTTCTAATACTATAGAAAATCCGAAACGAAACCCCAAATAATTACGTAACTTAAATACTTAATTGCTCTTTTGAACACACACGCACAAACCCTAAATAATTAGGTAACTTAAATACTTGATTGCTCTTTCGAAGACACGCACACAGAGACAGAAACCCTAAATAGTTAGGTAACATAAATACTTAATTGCATGCGCACGCGCACGCGCACTCACACACATATCTATAGTGTTAGGCTCGGGTTGGGTTGGGGCCTTAACCCAAGCCCAACCCTACATCAATGCAACCCAAGCCCAACCCAAAATTTGAAATACTCAACACAAGCCCACCCATTGATCGGGTTGGATCCGGCTAACCCAGCCCAAGTTGCACACCTAGTTACATCACACATGTCTACACAACTATCATCCCATAATTTAATATCCCCACCTCTCCCTAATTTGAATCTAATAAATTTGTTCAACTCCGTTTTCACATTTTTCAGATCTCTTTAACATCCCCACTCCAGAAAGACCTCTTATCTACTTAGGATTCCACACAGTCCTAACCCATGCTTAGCATTTATCTCTCCTTTATAAACTCGCTCTCTTCTCCGTACCTCCAAAGCCTCTTGAATCCATCATTCTTAAACTAAAAGTATCAACTCTAGGAATGAATCACCAGAGATGAGACCTTCCAAAGTGAAAGAAGATAATGACCTCTCTCTTCTTTATATCTCCAAATCTTAGGGTATCTTTGGTAATTTACGAGATAATGAGTCTATTTTATCTCTCTACTTTCTTATTTTCTTTCTTTGTTGTTAGGATAAGAGAAAAACTTTGACACCTCATTTTTCCTTCCTTATTTTCTCTTTTGTTTCCTTTTTCTTTATCATGGTAAGAAGAAAACTAGGATCATCTACATCAAGTATTGGAGAAGTTTCCTCCATCACCAATAATGTTGCACCACTTAGCTACATGAATCAACTTTTATATTTTTTTTTCTAAAATCCTGGTTAGGTTATCAGCATTAACCCCAACGGTTAATGCTGACCTAACAAGGGTTAATTAGGTTAGCAAGAAATGGGGCAGAACAATGTTGGTGCTAGAGGAGAATCCTCAAGCACTTGTAGTGGAACACCCAAGTCTTCTTCCTATCCAACAATAAAATGAAAGTGAAAAAATAGGGAATGAGAGAAAAAATATGAAACACAAGAAAAAAGTGGTGTCATGAAATCCGTCGGAAAGAAAATTTGCCCTATGTTTAATGTCTTCACAAGGACAAATATGTCTTGGTGGACGGTATCATTTTCACGCACTACATGAATGGTAAATAATCCCATATATATATATATATGGAACAGTTCCCATAAGTGCCCCTCTAGAATCTTGACATGCCTTTTGGGGAAACGACTGTTTAAGGTGGGTCCCATGGGAGACACATGGAAAATAATCAGGCGAATCGAACGATTCTAGACCGTCCAATTAGACCCTAATTTGTTAGCATTAACCCCCTAGGGTTCACTAGGCCTTACCTAGGCTATAGAAATCCCTGATTTTTTTACCTTCAATCGGACGGTCTAGAAACACCCGATCAACCTAATTTCTTATCACGTCTTCCAAGGGGTCCACCTTGACATCCAACGGTCAAATTCAAACACAACCAACCAAGTGTCCCTTTCTGAAGGAGCCACTCATTACAAGTTCTTGTGAGCGACACCCACTAAAACGTCAACATATATATATATATATATATATATAGAGAGAGAGAGAGAGAGACCGTATATATAGAATGGAATAGGAAGACCAAAATGGATGTGGACCGCGTAGTGAAAGATTTGAACATACGTGATTTAGCAATAGATATCCCTAAAGAAGAGAATGTCAGAACAGATTCTTGTAGCTGTTCCAGATAATTGGGATGAGGCTATGATGATAATAGCTAGGAATTGCCTAATATATATATATATATATATATATATATATATATGACAAAGATTTTGCCGCATTAAATTTAACAGGTAAGCGACATTTTAAAATAGGTATCATGATCTCATCATCAACTTTCTCAAAATTCCATTGCAAAAGTATCTATATTTTACAGTAAAATGAGATACAAAAGGATGACCTTGTCAGCCAATCGCTGTACAGGAGCTTCCCTACTCTGTGCTTCTTCCACTAAACGAACAATGTCTCCCATGACAGTCTCACCACCAGGTCTTCGTACTTCAACAGTCAGAGAACCATTTAAGTTTATGCTTCCTGCTGCAACTTCGGACTAGGTAAAACAATAAGATTTACAGTAGATTAATAATAAGAACAAATAGCATCCAATAAAAAAAAACTGAAACAAACAGCATAAAAAAAGATGCAAGCAAAATAACACATGTACAGAGAGAAGACCATTTTACATGTAATTTGACAAGAGAGAAATACCCCAGGTAGTTTTGTCACTGGCAGCGGCTCCCCTGTGAAACTTGACTCATCAACAGTGCTTCTACCAGCTCTGACAATTCCATCTGCCGGGACACGGTCCTAAACAATGGATGAACTTATATGTGAAAGGATTCATTTATTATAAATCAGCAAGCTACAATAACAGAATCTTTAACACATCATGCCCTATTAGTTTCTCTTGAAACGTGTAATAGCCGATAAAACATAAGCTGTATATGGCAGAAATTGTAAATGGACAAGACTCCAAGATATAAAAGCGCAACGTACGTCCAACACAAAGATTAAATCTAGGAGAGATTCATTACTCAGTATTGACACGTTTCCCATGCAAAAGGAACAAAAGAAGGGAAGCATACAACTACAACAAAATGGACCTAAGAAAATGATAGCCCAATTTACTTACTCCAGGTAGTACAACAATTCGGTCTCCAACAGAGAGGCTGTTGCAGGGAACTTCAACAATTGAGTCCGACACTGTTGCATCACCATCCACCACAAGACGAGCTTTTGATGGTAGAATGCTCAGAAGGCCTGTCATATCACTGGTAGCTTTCAGCTTTGCCCTTTGTTCAAGATTCTTCCCTAGCAAGACAAATGCTATTAACATAATTGGTTCCTCAAAGAATGCCTTCCAACCCTGCATGAACAAATTATCCATTCACCAGGACCACAACATCAAACAATGTGTCAGTCACATGCCAATTCACCAGTTTTAAGAAAACAGATAACCCTGTATCTTAAAAATTACGTTGAAGAAATTGCACTTTAGTCAAGAACAAGAAGGATTTAACTGAAATAGTCTAACAAGAAACACCATTTATTTTGACAAATCCAACTAGCAAAATCCAATCATAAGATAGATTTGAGCCATTAATTTGCACAAATCCATAGATCTACTCATCTAGAGATGATTAAGAGTGATTTACATGACTTTAAAGCACTAAAAATTTAAAAGTGGAAATTTATATACTACAAAAAAAATTGGGAAATGCTTCAAATACAAAATCGAGAACACTAATTAGTCTTTTTCAAGCAAAAGTTGACAATGGAGTTGTATATTTATGCCTTGGATTGGATTAGGGAAGAATTTGGAGGAAGAGTAGAAGTTTTGAGGGTGTTTTAGAAGCCCCCAAATAGGTAATGAACATTTTTAAAGACGTCTTGCATAGTATTGACCGATACTATTTTTTTTTTAACCTTCCACAAAAATGCATTGACCGATACTGCAAATTACCATGTTTCCACACTGTTTCGAATGGTATCGATAGCGTATCATATAATATCGTATGTATAGTCACTTATATGCTCAATACTACCAATACTTTATCGATACCAGGGAATTATTCTATTCTCTTGTTCATTTGTATCAAAATTTCATTAAATTGATGTGCATCATACAGATATGCATTGATTTTTTGAACCATGCATTCATATGTTTAATAGGTGGCCAGCAGTTATGAGCTATCAATACCTTAAAACTACTCTGTGAGCCACTGCAAAAAAGCAAAAGTATATTTGGCTTGGTTGAAAGAACAAAAAATGCACAAAGGATGATCATCTAAATAATACCGAGTCAAAACCGTTGAAACCCCCAAATAATGGAAATGAAGTCTAAATTGCATCCATATATAACTAAATTAATTTATCTAAATTTAAGATTTATCTTTTGAAGACGTAGAAAAGGGTGTGCTGTTTTGAACTTATGTTGAAATTTAAAGAGTCAAAGGAATTAACAAATTTAACTATAATAACTTAAATGTTGTAAAATGGGATTTTGAAGGCAGATGAATTAATATAGGATGTCGCTGGATAGAATGAAATTGCGATACAGGATAGTACTATTGACTCCAAATGGTTGGGGTTTAGATGAGGAGGACAAATTTTAAATGAAATTAAAGCATCCAGATTGCCTAGACTACTAGAACTTATTGTGTATATTAAATTTCTAGATTTATGAAGAAGAAAGAGGGAGAGCAAGATGCAGAAACTTCAGACAAAGTTTGTTTTGTCTAGACAAACCCTAGAAGAATCTATTATAGAAAACACGTATTATTTTATGTATTTTTTTTAAGTTCTGTAAACAACATCTAACTTTATGTGAGTCTTGGGCCCCTTAATCACTGATGCTTTAGTGACCGAGAGATGGGACTTAGCACCACTAGGCAACCTCGTCTTAACAAGGCCTGCATAGACCCAGATTAAGCGCAAAGGATTCTGCCTGGACGAGGCTGTTGCCTAGGCCACTTTGACTACACTGGAACTTAAATTTCATTATATATAGTTCACATGATTAAGCAGTTCATGTTTTATAGTTCATTTTCTATTGATTAGCAATGAAAATGTATCAATAAAAAGAATAAGCACAAAGGTTAGAGATGAGAGCTCCCTACGTACAAATGGTCTTGATTTACACCTCTCACTAAGGAATTGGAATTGGAATTCACATCCTAAGTGAATGAGAGAAGATGATGATTTAGCTTATAACTAATGTTTCATCTTAGTCCTCTACACATCTGTCCAGTTTAGCGTGAATATGAAGCCATTCGAATTAAATTAGTTAGGATGCCCTAAAGAAAAGAAAAATGGGGTATTGTATTTGAATTCATTTAAATCCACGATACTTATTCTTTTGTTTGATTTGTTTCTAAACCTGTGTTCATTTCACCCACATGAAGGAAACAGCAACTTCTCTTTGAAATTGGTTTAAGGGTATGTTTTGACTCTATAAATTGTAGTTTACACTTATTCTGTTATTTGTAGCATTGAAATCCAAATCCAAAAGAGTGAATGTGAGTCCCTCAAACAGATCTCTCTTCCACCAGCCTGCCTCCTATTGTGGTAGAGAAGGGTTTATCCATTAATCATAAAGAGAAGTATTTTCCCCAATCCAAAATACGAAAAATTCCATCCCCAACCTCTGCTCCTACGGATCCTTTATACCAGCAGGATTTCTCCTCCTATCTTCAGTTCCTCTCGATATCTCACGGTATTGAGCCCAATGTTTCTCACATATACCAATTAGAAATAGACAACCAACTGCTGCCAGAGTTCCCCATCAACCTATTCTTATTCCACACTGTAACTTCAAACAAACACTCAACATTTACTTCAGTTATAACAGATAAGCAGATAGACCATGATGGCCAACTTAATACATTTCCCTCAGTATAATTCCCAGATGATAACATTTGAGCACATGAAGTACAAATGTTAAGGCTTACATAATAGAGAATAACTAAGAAGTTCTTTAAAAACTCCTAACAATCCATGTTTTAATAAATAACAAGTCACATTTAAAAAAGAATGGTATGTAAAAGCAACTCCAACGCACTCTCCAAAGCCTACTTTATCAGCAAAATAGGTAGCTTTATCCAAAATCCTTGCTCCAACGCACACGCTATATCCCAAAGCTATTTTGATGGAAGGGATTTTGCTCGGAATCATTGCCGAGCGTTTCTCTTCCGCCATCTATTATTTTAATATATTTTTTTTAACTTTTGTAAAAGCTTTTGAAAACTGACAAGCTCCCTCAACGGCTAATTGAAAAGCATTCTCAACGATAATTTTCTCCCCACTGCTTTCTTCTTTAAATTTGTTTGTTGTGGATTGTTCTCTTCACTGGTTTTGATAACCAAAATTTTTAAAAGTTCTTTAAATGTGCTTCTTTTTTACTGATTTCTTTACTGGCTTTGGTATACCAAAATTGATTTCTATTTGAGCACTGTTGGAATATGTTGACTTGTTGAGGTACCAACCAAAATGGTTGTTGGAAAGTAGTCAGAGGAGGAAACCAAAAAAATATAAAAGTAATTCTACCTCATCTTGTCCTCCTACTCCAGATTCGATAAATCTAGGGGAAGACAATTACTCACCTGATACTTTCGTAGACTTGGAGAGACCACCAGGCCGGAAGGCCGAAAAAAATTTGCTTAAATAAACAAAAGGGTAAAGGTCGTGAAGATGACTATACGAGTTCACCTTTTGTGGGGTTACTACGAGAGATAAAGGATACTACGAGAGATAAAGGAAGATAAAAGGTAATTGCAAACTAAGAGAATGCACGTATGAGAAGCTACATGAAAAAACATATCGTCAAGAGCAAGAGAAACTCACTATTAAGTAAGAAAAAATTTGAATGGAACGATTGAAAGAAGAGAATAGCATAATGTTGATGGATATGACTGCCATGCCTCAAATGCAAGCTAAATATTTTCGTAGTCTCCAAATGGAAATCCTTAAAAAACAAAAAACATAGTATTGTTGAATTATTGTATTGTTGGTAGGAATTAATGAATCAAAGTCAATTATCTTCTCATCTTTTACTTTATTTGGAAACTAAAAATGCTTATATTAATAAAAAGGTGAAGTTCCCACAATAGCTTAATCCAAAATACTTAATGCGATCACCAATAACCAACTTACAAGTTCCTACGATTGGCCATGTCACTGTCACAAGTGCTCGACAAGGTCCGATTGGAGTTGAGAATGAGTTCCCCTGTATATGATGCGACGAATACCTCGGATGAATGTCATAAGTCAGTCGTACGCTTGTGCAATACTGGTGCATGGGGGTTTGAATTCTTCTGCTCCATTGACATCTCGCTCATCCTCAACGATCATGTTATGCATTATTATGCATGCCTTCATAATATCTTTGAGCGTTTCGCATTTCCAAAAACGTGCAGGTCCACGCACAATCGCAAATTGTGCTTGAAGCACTCCAAATGCACGCTCTACATCCTTCCTTGCCGATTCTTGAGCTGTAGCAAAATATTTTTATTTATTCCCTTGTGGAGATGGGATTGTTTTTACAAATGTTGACCACCGTGGATATAAACCATCGGCAAGATAGTAACCTATTGCATAGTCATTACCGTTGACTGAGTAGTTAACTACAGCGCCCATCAGCGAGATCAGTAAATACAGAAGACCGTTCTAGAACGTTGATGTCATTATGGGATCCAGGTAACCCAAAAAAGGTATGCCATATCCAAAGATCATATGATGTCATGACTTCCAAAATAATCGTCGGTTCACGGACATGGCCACAATACATTCATTTCCACGCAGTCGGACAATTCGTCAATTTCCAATGCATACAGTCAATGCTCCCCAACATCCCAGGGATCCACGATTTTCTCCAACTGCTAGCAATCTAGTAGTATCATCATTGTTCAGTGGCCTTAAATACTCATCAGAAAAAATTGCAACAACCGCTTGAACAAATTTTTTTAGACTTTCTATTGCGGTGCTTTCACCAATCCTCACGTACTCGTCCACATAATCTACGGCTACTCCATAATCGAGCATCCTCATTACAACAGTGATCTTCGGAAGGGAAGACAAACCGAGTATTCCAAGAGCGTCTGTCTTTTGGATGAAGTATGGATCGTGGGCTTCCACCGCATATTGAATATGTAGAAAAAGAGAACGTTGCATTCGG
This sequence comes from Tetracentron sinense, assembly GCA_015143295.1. Lineage (NCBI taxonomy): Eukaryota > Viridiplantae > Streptophyta > Magnoliopsida > Trochodendrales > Trochodendraceae > Tetracentron > Tetracentron sinense. Next base: position 29,702,873 of record CM026556.1, read on the forward strand.
ACCTCCTCCGAAATAAAATAGGAGGATAGACAAGCTTTTCAGCAAAATAGTCATGAAAAAGTCATTCATGGCCTTGAACTCTATTAAACCAAATGACTCTGTGGCCTTGAACAGAACCACGATGTCTTCTCGATTGTTTCTCTTTATTGAGCTGTTCTTCTTCCATACAAGCTATTGTCGTGATCTCCAACTCTTCATCGGAGTCTTCAAAATCTCCACAAAACACATTGTTTAGAAAGTTGCGATCCATAGAGAGAAAATGACCAATAAAGTTGACACAACTAAGTTTTTTTTATTGTTGAGAGAAAATTGAGTTGTGATGGATGAAAATGAGAGAGGAAATGGTTTTATTTATAATCGGAGTGTCATCTCATTCAAAAGAATATGATCGTTAAAATATGACCGTTTGAATAGATATGACCGTTAAAATATGATCGTTAAAATATGACCGTTTGAAAAATATGACCATTTGAAAAAATATGACCGTTAAAATATGTCCATTTGAAAAAATATGACCGTTATAAAAAATATGACCGTTTGAAAACAAATGACCGTTAGGAAAAATATGACCGTTGGTAAAATATAACTGTTGGAAAAATTCGTCCGCTGAGAAAAATTACCATTTTCCAAAAATTAAGATTGTTGAGTGTCATCTCATTCAAAAAAATAAAAAATGAGTATTTAATAGAAATAGGGAGTTGGGTTGGAATTGCAAGTAAAAAAAAGAGACGTCCTAAAAAAGCTAACAATTCATTTTAGAGTAAAAATAGGGAAAGTTTAGAGATAGGGTTGGAGATGCTCTAAGTATGTACATACATCACTTTATTTCGTAAACTATTTTCTTAATAGACAAGCATGGCTTTTCCATTGGAGGAACAATGGATGGTATTACAGATCACCATTCACACACAAAACAAGTATCCAGAATAGCCACTCCAACATGAATTCCCAAACCAAATGGATATTATACTTCCAGTCAAAATGAATTAGTACTAAATATATAAACAAGAGCCATGTCAAAGGGAAGATCAGAAAATACCAGTTTTGGTATTAAGGCAGCAATCGAACTGACAGCAAAAGATGATAAAGCTCCAAGACCAACTAAAGTGTTCATGTTCGGAGTCCCCCTAAAAAGGCTTTTTAGACCATCATGGATCAGTTGGCGGCCAGGACCAAGCAACGTAAATAAAGACAAGGACAGATGAAATCCTGTGGAATGGAATGCATGGATCCATGAAGCATTAGCTCCAACGAAATGAGAAAGATGGCCAAAGAGGCATACAGCGCATAAAGCCCAGGAGACAGCAAGCCCCCGACCTGTTAAAAATAAAGCAAGTATTAGTCCAACAACTTGTGCCAGGTGTAACATTGGCAGATAATAATAAAACCATACACTATTTCTATATAATGTTTAGAAAACCCCATTAAGATTTAATGAGAAATCAAGAATGCTCATTATTTTGTCAAGTATGAATAAAATAGCAAGACGTTATACCACTTTCTTTTAAGCGATTACGCCTTTCATCCATCTTCCTTTCAAAAACTTTGAAGAAATTGTCTCTCGCAGAATCTGCACATCAGCAAGCACCTAAGTTGTTTCAGGTATCACTCACTAAGAGTCTTTTCATTTCTACGTTAAATCACTTTACAATGGAGAAGACAGATACATTGTGCCTGCATTAAGTAAATCCCACAAATTTGAACTATACAAGAAAACCAATGTTCCAATACATCTTATCTTTAAAGACTGAGGTTTCAATCCATTCAAGAATATGGGAAGTGGATTATATAAAGGGGGAAAATAATAGAAAAAACATACACTAAAGTTACTAAACAGAGTCAACACTACGTCTTAACCTCAAAATGAACAATGACAACCAACCAATGGCAAATAGTAGGTAAATGGAATAAGGTATTGAATGCAAATACGGAAGGGAAAAGGAAGCAAAAACAAGGTTAGGGCCTAGGAGCATTAGTATGTCCCTTCCTTTGTCTACTTAAACCTAAAAACGGATGGTCCTTGAATGCAAATCCAGAAACAAGGATATATTTAGGACAATATGAAAACAATCAAACATCACCAGAAGCACCCTCATTTCAGGGGAAAAGAGATATTTAGAACACCAGACAAACTGAAAAGAATCACACATCACCAATCTGAGGAGTGTATCATAGGGGTTCCACCCCCCCCCCCCCCCCCCCCCCCCCCCCCCCCTTTTCCATCAAAACCATGTCTGATGCTGAGAACATAGCAAACCAATTCTATCGTTTAATTGAACATGTTGTAACCAAAACCAATATGGAGACCATTTTTTTTATTGATAAACAAAAAGATGTATTAATCAAAAGAGAGGAGCAGCTACAGAGAAAATAGTTTACAAGAATATAAACTCAAACAACAGAAATAGACAAACAAAAGAGGAAAAGATCCCTGAAATGAAAGGCAAAAACAAACAAGGCCAAAATCAACCCAACAGATCCCCCAAATCCACCCTATCACGTTGGTTGGAAACCCATTCAACAACCAGCAGCCTAATACGCGCGCGAATGCGAGATAGAGATGAAGGAGAGTCTTCGAAGACTCTTATTTCGCTCTCTCTCCATATCGACCAAGAGATGGCTCCAGAAAAACCAACCAAATAGCTTTCCGTGCCCTATCCGCAGGAAAGTATATTATAATAGATGCATTGATCACGTAACCAAAACCAATATTGCGACCATTCCGTTTAGCAGGAACCCCTATTATCATGTATCCAAATCAGGCATCCCTACTTACAAAATAAGTTCCAGAGAAAAAAACTCCTAAAATCTCATCCTCTAGAATGAAACCATAGTAAACTTCATCTACAATATTGGGCGTTCAAAAAACTTCAGCTCACTGCTTATTCATAGGAACTGGGAAATGGAAAAAAATTAAATTAAAAATTATGCACATACCACCAAAGATTTGCAAGATTCACACAGAAATAATCAACTATGAATTACCAAAATATTGTCTTAGTTGCACTAGTACTGATGACAAAACCTAGGAATGATTGTATCGTAATCTTACTACTACAAATGTTCTTTTCCATTGTTCACAGGTTGTCACGTACATATGTAGCAGTGCCATTATAAATTATCCTTCCCAGTGTCCCCAGAACTTATGCATCCAAATATATGCAAAGAGGTAAGCCTCCAAATCCTGGAAGCCGCCGCTTCCATGAGCTTCACAATAGCTGCAGACTTTGATAGGCTGTAAACTATAAGACAACTGCCTTACACTCTCCATTTTGTAAATAGAATACAGATCCCTCAAATTGGAAGAATTAGCTTGACCATCTTCTTCTATGAATGTGCTCACTTGTGTAGATATCTTTTGTTATAGCTATCACCGATCAGCAGGGTAACATGGTTAAGTGATCTCTCATTACAATTGTCAACAACTTAGTTCTGGACAAATCAAAACTTGAGCCAGGAAACCTCTCTGTGACCCAAGATACTGCAATTAATAATATATAAATGAGGAAAAAGAAACAAACAGAGCATCTAGATACATTAACTTACAAGGCACAAGGCAAAGGTAATATAAGTAAAAGGGACATACAATCCAAATATAGAATTTATGTCTAAAGAAGATAAGAAAAAATAGGTATATACTGTAAGAATGAGAAACTCCAAAGAGTGGCATGGGCATGCATGCAACTAGATGAAAGTTGTGCCAAAATGAAAACCCTACTTCAAAAGCTTGAATCATTTCCTGATTATACAAGTCATAATTGTAAGATACAGTAAGACTTCGCTAAATTTTGGAGTACAAAACCACCAAAGTAGGAGGACCTACTGCCTGTTCCTCCAAAAACTGACAAAGGAAAGAATCAACATAAGTTGAAACCAAACTTGGCATCTAAACAGCATTCACTGTCATTACATATCAAATCTCATACATTCAACTCCTCAAAGAAATGAAAGTCCTCAGAGATCAAATGACAACGAACAAATTGATAGCCACTTGAGATCTATAGCAGCATTTATCCAATGGACTTCCAAGTACTCCAACCAAATCCACCTATTGCAGCCGCTCAGACCCACCTACGGATGGATAAATTATTCTATTAGACATGAACTTTGAACCTATGTTTCCACATCTCAAGTAGCGGAAAATGAGTCGCCATGAAATGGAATCCCAATGAGACAGTAACATACCACAAAAGAAGTACAGATGCTCCTTAGAACAAATCATTTGCATAAATATGATGGAATGTCTCCTTCAATAGCTCCTTCACCTGCCAATTACCCACCAAGCTTCGCATAAATCATATGAATGCCTGACTGTATGGAAATTTCTACTCTCCCATTTAGATGGTTTAAGGCATTTTCACTTGATCGAGATAACTAAATTGTTTTTATCAGCATCGAGAAACATATATTTGATCTGATTTCTTTATCCAGTTTCACAATGATCAAGGATCCAGCAGGCATTGGTCCAATTAATTAATCTTTCCACTTTTTTAAAGAGAAGCAATGGGTACATCTAATGAACACAGGCTTCACAAGTCTGCTGAAGATATGACCGAGTTACAGGGCCAGGAAAACAATGAAATCTACAATAAATAAGAAAACCTTTGCACAGCTGGTATCGAGTGACAATGTATACTGGTAGGCTCTTCCAGAAAATGGACATTTGAACGGCATAAACATAACAAGAAGGAAATAAACACAAATTTAGTTTTTTTCTTCAAATCCTCAGTGACAAAATTCAACACACAAGCAGAGAAGTGATCGAGGGGAATCAATTCTGTATAGTCTATACACTTGCAAAAGTAAATCTTGAAGCCTACCACAGGCGTCAATTATCAGCCACAACAGATCCATGCCAGCCATCTTGCCCAGGATCCAATATAGCTAGAGCTAACCCAGGTTTAATAGCATCTGCCACAAACATCAATTGTCTCGGCCGACATGCCACCATCTGGAGTCATATTGGATGAGATATCACCCTCAAACAACACCTACGAGACCATGCAGTTTTTTGTTTTTTCAATACATGTAACATGTTATTGGGTCTTGTTCGAATTGTGAGAAGAACCACACATTCAAGAGAGCTCATATCTGAGCACGTCTCACCCATTTTGACAGCTAAAGCATTTGAAATTGATAAGTGCTGATTATATTGAGCGTAGACTTCATAACTGACAATTGTTAAAAGCAAATTGGAGACAGCAGATTTAAAACTCCTTTTGTGGGGTATACTTCCATCGAGATAATTTTTCACTTAATGTCTTTGAAATTTGTTGATGTAAGATCTACAATTTTAATTATATTTACTGTTTAAAAAAATTTGTATAAAACTGTATGTATTCAGATGATGGCACAGCTCTCTTCAAATTTGATATGAATTTGGCATTTATCGTTATAAAAACTATTGTTTAAAGTTAAACAACATAGGAATTCGACCTTGTAGTCTTGTACCCCACAATCGACGTTGTATTGGTCAACATCACCTTGGTCACCATCTATTGACCAATACAAATGTGAATGTGGCGTAAGTCAAATCATAGGATCATGCTCTATCCTAATTAAACTTCTTGAAAGGGGAAAAAAAAAAAGGATTCTTGTCATGCAACCATTTGTAGATGAACATTGCACCTGGCTACTTGTCAACATTTTGAGGACCAAGCCTCTCCCTCAGGATCCCCACACAACTACCATGGAATACCCTCACAAGTCACAAGCAATACAAACAAGTGGTAGAATAGCACCAGATAAACATGTCAAGCATATCAGAATCATGCAATATTATCATCAATCCCCTACATGAGTTACAATGTAAGACCGAGTTCACGGTCATCCTAGATGTTGTCGTGCTAGAGCACAATATTACCCAACGCACTTTCTCTCCATTACATTAAATTTCATGATAATTCCCTAGCACAGAGTTCTTGCAGAAGAGAGCTCCACTCGAACATACAACTGTTAAATAGTTCGGTAGGTCCCTTCCGCGGTTTCGCATTCTAACTATAGGATAATAAGTATATAACTCACAATCAAAATATAGTAGGTACATGTGCTAAATAATGCAAACTTTGTAGGTGAACAATGGATGACAATTTTTTAAAAAGGTATAATAGTTCAAAAAATCTTACCTCGAAGGTTGGACTTAAATCCACAACTAGTCAAATGCTTTGCTAGTGTCTCTCCTAACTGCTGTTGCCAATCCGGTGTAACCTTTACTTCAGCTACAGGCCATACAATTGCTGTCTCCGTTGTAAGATTGACACTGGCAGAAGATACCTGGGGCTGTCCATACATATAGTACCATCAAATGTAGTGGATTTAGTGTTGCAAAAGGGGGATAAGCTTCATCCATAAATAGGCAATAAATCTTTAGCAAACAATCTTATATCACAAGGTGTGCCAGAAGCTCTCATATTGATTTTATATCTTAAGGGGTTCCTTTTCTCAATAAACAGAGTTGTAAACTTATCTCCATGTTTGTTTTGATCTATTTTCTAGAATTTCTGCCGGTAGCCCGCTAGTACTAAATGAGTGAGTAATAACTCAGACAAACCAAAATAGGAAATATAGTTTCTAAGAAAACACCATACACAGAAATGCTAAAAGTCTCCACATTTTTACTTGAATAACTAAAAAAACACCAAACTATAATATCCACTAAGGATTAGACATCATAAACCTTTCACATTCAACCAAAATTATAGAATTACAGACTAATATAAATAACAGAAACTAAAACAGAATGAGAATTATAAACAACTTTTTTACAATATTTGAAGAAAATAACCAATATACTAACTTGATTTTCTAATATCCGTTTCACGCTCGCTGCACATCCTCCGCAAGTCATTCCCTGAAATTTTTTTATCAAATTATATTTAAAAAATCTAAATAATGCATAAAAATTTAAAATTTAAGGGAGCTGAAGATGGCTTACTCCAACATCGATTATTATTACATCAGGCGAAAAAGCCGAAACCTCGTCAGACTCTCCTGCAACAGATTTGGACTTTGCTTCTCCACCGCTCGATCCACCATCACCGCCATTACCGCCACCTCTGTTTTTTCCATGAAATCCATCACCGCCTCCACCCGAAGCAAACGAAGCAGCAGAGCTAGAAATACAAGCCGAACGAGACGAAATAGGTACTGCAGAATACAAGCTCCTGAGAGAAGTTCCCGATGAAGAGATCGAAATGAACTCGTTCGAGCTCTGAAAATCGCCATTACAGATGCACCTGACTTTACCAGGTGAGAATCGCCTTTGAAGGATTTGACTCTGGTGAGTTCTGGAGAAATGGCGATGGAGACGATTGGTAAAGGGTTTGGAAGAAGAATTTAGGGTTTTGGTTAAGGTGAAGAGAGTCGTTGCAGAGACCGTGGACTCCATTCGAGGTGTTTGTAAAGATGACTTCTCTATCTCCTTCTACTTTTCTACTTATCCCCCCGCCTTGCGATTCTCAACGTTCTTGATTAAATTAGGCCTGAACTAGAAGTAGGTGTGGGTAGTTTTTTCAACTTGGCATTTAATGTCGGAATTACACTTCTATAAACCAAACAAAAAGACCGGTGATCTTCTCCAGTTGTAACCGGTTTTGGGCAAAACCGGTTACTCCCCTATGATCACCACATGTCCCTTTTTACACCCCTTAACTGTGGTTAAGATTCGCCTACCCCTAGGGTTCACCCACCTCTCTTTAGTTTTTTCAGGAAAAAATATTTTTTAAAAATTAACCCTAGGAGTTGGTAAATTTTAACCACAGTTAATAAAAAAATTATTATTTTTTCTATAAAAAAAAAAAGAATAGGTTGGTGAACCTTAGGAGTGAGTGAATATTAACCATAGTTAAGAGGTGTCAAAAGAGACACGTGGCCACCTCAGAGGCGTAACCGGTTTTGGCAAAACCGGTTACAACTGGAGAAGAATACGGCCCAAAAAAAATCGAATTTTAAGAGTAGAATTGAATGGTCCACCAGCAAAAAAAAGAGTTGTCAATATCTAAGGAACTATATCGTCTGTGGTTTTTCGTGTGGCCTTGCCAGTGTTCTTGGTTATTAAAGGTTAGAATCTCTTGTACAGTTAGTTGGTTACATCTGTTAAATGATTAAATCCATACAAGATAGGAGATCTTAGCCTTTAAACCTTTAAAAATACAGGGAAACCCACATGAAATATCACAGACGATTTGATCCCTAATATCAAAGGGCAAGCTACAATTAAAAAAATTTAGAAACTGCACGTGAAATGCAACCATTTATCTTCCATTTAAAAAAGGGGAAGTGATTTAAAACTCTTTAATAGGTATTATGGAGAGTTTGGACCACCTGATTAAATATCTAACCGCGCCAAACATCTAATGGGGTCCACCATTTATTCACCTTTGGGCTGTTGGATTTTTACTCCAGCAGCCAGCTCTCTTTAGTACATATTATCAAGTTTAAACCACTTTCCTTTTTAAAAGAAAATCTGGAAGGCTCAGATCATCCTTAGTTCAAATCAGAACAAACTACAGCTTTTAGGGTTGCCATGTCAGCAATTAGGGTTTGAGTTGAGTACTTGAATTTATAATCCTACAGAGATATTTCTACCTTACCTAAGGACAGACAGATGTCCCAGGTGTATGCATCTCTCTTTAAATGACGCGTGGAAGACATTTAATTAAAGAGATACCCACTGTGGGGCTAGCCCACTAGTTTATGTATCCCCTCACTAGGAGGGTGGTCCGGGATCGATCCCGCATGGAGGGTGTGTTGTCACCCTTTGCTAACCCCTAACAAGGCCTCGGATTGTCTATGGCGAAGCCAGAAACCCCTCTCAGGACTCCATACATTGTGTGAGAGTTGGCGTTTAAATGGAGAGAAGTCATTCCATTTTCTCCCCATATTTTTTACTTCTCCTCATTTGATATCTCTCACCATTATTCTCACACACTTATCGCCACATGTCTTATAATGGTTGGAGAAATCAAAACATGGGTCTCATGAATTTGACTTCTCCACCACTTGTCACCTATTCTATGGAGCCCCGAGACAAGCCCTTTCTGGTTTTGCTGGAGACAATCCAAAGCCCCCCTAACAAATAACCCAGCTAACCCATAATAATGGTTTATCAAAAAAAAATTTGAAGAGGTGATAGCATGCGCATGTATCATTTGCTGATATGCACACATCTCTAAATCACGTGTCCTCTCTAGCATTTATTAAAAAAAAACTGTGGTTTAGATTTACTTATTCCTAAGATAAAATAATTTAACTTTAGATTTTAGAAAATACATTTTAAAAAATTAAACACAAGAATTAGAGAATCATAAGCAAGGTGAATTTTTTTAAAGACTTTTTCTAAAAACTAATGCTAATTATTTAACTCTAGGCATAATCTTAACTACAGTTAATGTCAAAGAAGACGGAGGCATACCACCCAACAATACATTCAAATACGCATCTATCACTTCTTCACTTGACGTCTTACCACGCGTCATGCAAATAGAAGTGCCCGAGGTTACACATGAGGCATCGGCGAGAGATAATCCGATGCCAACTCTGAAAGCCTGACGCGACGGGCAGTCCTTGGTTCTGCTGCTTATGGCCATGTTTTTTTATTTTATATTTTTCCTATTAAGGCGCCACGCATAGTCGCATGTGACTATCGAGTATCGAGTCGACATTGTCGACCGTTGAATTTTATAAGTTTTTCTCTAACCAAACAAAAAGCCACCATCGAGTCGATCCTTTGTTCAAACCAAAAATAAATAAATAAATTGATCCTTTGTTCTGTTCTAGGAGTGGCAATTTTTTATTTGACTTGTTAATCCGCCGAATTTTTAATGTCTTTTGGTTTGGATAACGTTGTTTCGGGCTCATGGCCAAGTTCGCGTTTGGTTTCTTGATTCCAACGGGTTGGGTTGAGCTTCTGGTTAGTTTTTGTTTTTTGATTGAAGAGAAATTAACCAGAACCAAAAACAACATAAGGGACACAGCTTCCGGTTAGTTAATTACTTAACTTTATTAATATTTGTATACTTAAATTTATGGGAAGTGTTTAACTTACAGCCGTATTTAGTTCAATGTACGGTCCTCATTGGTCCATGTCCAGGGCGGAGTCAAGGGAGGCCTGGGCATGTGCCCCCCAAATATTTGGAAAAAAAATAATTTTTATTTATATATAGGCATTACATGGGAGATGGGTCAGCTTTTAATGTATATATATATTTTTTATTAAAGTTTACTAAAGACTTGAAATCCTTTATTGTTATAAAGGGACTCTTTGGAGTCTAGTTACAACCCACAAGGTCAACACATGTGCCATTTAATACTCTTCAACAACTATGATTAAGATTCATTAATCCTAAGGGTTCAACCACTTAACATTGGTTTTAGAACAAAATAATAAAAGAAAAATTAACTTTAAGGATTAAAGTTGTTAAACTAAAGTTAAAAGACTTGTGTTTTAACCGGACTCCACCATTCTAAGTCTTTAGTAAGGCATTAGTCATGGGGCAATTGTTCATTGAAATTTTCAAAAAAAAGTCTTTTAATTATTTAATAGAGCATATTCATTGGAAAAAGGTAAACTTTTGAAAAAAAAAATTATATTATATAATAGTGCTAAGGAGACCTCTAAACTTTTGAAATCAAAATATATTTTTTATGACCAATAATGGTGAGAAGCGAACTATTGTTCTTCACTCTCACATAGCCGCCCCTTTAACTGCCATTAACTCTGATTAGTTTTTTTTACCCTTTGGTTATTTTTTTAATCTTATTTTTCTAAAAACCAATTGTGGATGAGTGAACCCTAGGGTGGATGAATCTTAACCACAATTAAAAGGGGTTAAAAAGAAGACACGTGGTGAGAAAAGGAGAGTCGAGATGCCCCTCCTCGTGTCACTGACCAAGGAGGTGATTATTTTTCGTTAGGGCAAATAGATATACAGCTACTCTCGTAGACAAGGAGAAACAATACATATAGGATATGTATAAATGTATGAACTGACCCATAAACTTCGTCATAAAAAAAAGGATTCCGGTTGAAGGACCGAAATCACTGAGATTATCAAGATTTCAAACTTTGATGTCATGTAGGTTTTGGGTTGAAAAATATTGTTTTAATTCCCAAAACTCATCCTACTCATCCTGGATCACACAATGGTTGAATGAAAACGTTAGTAATTGTTGATTAATTTATAGAGAACGATTAAGCAGATATGAAATATTAGTCATAGGGAATTTGGGGTTCAGGGCATAGTCCATGAAAAAAAATTGACAACTAAATTTGTGATCATTTCGTTCATACAACATATTTTATGGGTATTGTATCTCATTGTGTTGGAGGATAGCTCTCCTTGCCCTATTGCTATTTCCTGCGTAAATAATATAATATAAAAATACATATTGTTTTCAAAAGTTTAGTGACATCTTTGCTGATATGGTACAATTGTTGTTTCAAAAGCTTAGGAGGACAATTACCCCCTTGTCCCATAATTATGCCATGTTAAATAAAGATTTTTTTGTTTTTTCAAAAGTTCAAGGGGCGGTGCCCCCATGCCCCATGGTTGTCTTATTAAGCTATATTTTTTTATTTCAAAAGTCTAAGGGGACACTACCTTCCATGCCAATACTATGCCCTATGAAAAAATTGTATGTTTTTCAAAAGTTAAGGGGGGCATGTGCCCCCATGCCCCTGGCTTTGCCCCTATATACCCGTTTAAGGAGTGCTAACCCAACAAGAAAGTTGTGATGGATTCCAAGTAGAGCTAATCAATGATTACACAAGTTGTTTGCAAACAGATTGACCCCGTTTGATGGGGTTATTGTTGAAGCCGCCAATAGAAAATCAAAATAGGAAATTGCTTGAAAACTCTCGATAATAGGTACTATCGAATGCAAGGCCGCACATCTGAAAATCAACTGGTCACATGCTGCATTTTCTTTCAATGGTGTGCCCAGTCAAGTGTTTGCACCTTTAGATTTTTGTTCTTGCGGCCTTTGCTCTCGATAGTAGGTACTATCAAGAGTTTTAAGTCACTTCCCATCAATATAACTAGTCATAGTACTCTAGTCATTAACTACTCGACACATTTGATATCTATACTATATACTAAAGAAATTAGGATGTCAACATAGCATCTCTCTTTGAGCTTCATTTTCTCATTTTATGTCACGTCACATGCAGTTTATTTATTCTAACCGTCTCCACTTTCTTCTTCTCATTTAAAGCAAACAAGAACCCACTTCAGGGTCATAGAAGATTTAAATGAGAGGAATATAACATGCAGTTTATTGTTTCTAATAGTCTCCCCTTTCTTCTTCTTATTTAAAGCAAACAACAACCTACTTAAGGGTCATAAAAAATTTAAACGAGAGGAATAGAATCAGGTATTTATTGTTTTCGGTTCTTCCCTCTTCATTCTCTTCTTCCTTTTAAAAGCAAACAACCACCCACTAAAGAGCTAAAGAATTGCTAACGAGAGAGAGAAAGGATGGAGAAACAATTAGCAGACAAGTGAGTGATGGTGTTGGAGCGATCCTCCTCATGAAGAGAAGTCTGGTACTACAAAAAGGGCTTTCCATTCTTGGTGTATTAAGAAGTTTTTTGTTGATGTTGGCGTGGATCCCATTGCCATGGGCATTAGCCTAGCAATTGCAATTCAAACTGCATGCATGGTTCATGGGTCTTGACCTTGATGACATTGATCTATTTGAATTAAAATGAGGCATGGATTTGCCTCAACATTTGTATATTGCCCTAAGAAACGAGAGTTTGATCTAGAAAAAATCAATGTTAATAGAGGTGCAATAGCTATTGGGCATCCTTTAAGTGCAATAAGTGCCCGTTGTGTGGCAACTCTGTTGCATGAAATGAAGCGTCATGGCAAGGAATGCTGCTTTGAAACGAACTCTGAACGCTTCACCTAAAAAGATTTTTTTTTTTGCATTAATTATGATTTATAATTACAACAATAGCATAAGCAGATCAACTTCATTGTATTTTATTCTATTCCTCCCCTTCTTCTCAACTCTCTATTCTATCAAAAACATTTCAAGATGGGGCGATTCCCCCAGGATTTATGAGATGACATCATTTGCAGGTACGAGATATGATCCCTGGGTGTGCATCATTTTTTCTCTTATCCCTCTATTTTTTTAAATACGTAATAACTGGTGGTGGTGTGCCTAGGCTGATGAGGTTGGTGAGTTCATGTGTGACGGTGGAGTTTGTGTACCAGCACATGCGTATTCTTTGTCATTTTCTCCTAGAATATGCTATAGAATTATGGAAGCTTATCAAGACAACTTAGATTAGCCACATCAACGTTACACGGGGGTGCAAAAGTGGTCTAGAGAATGCCCTACCCAAAAAAAAAAAAATGCGCATAAACAGTTTTTTTCTTTTTTTTCTTTATGTTTATCATTAATGGTTATTTTAAAAATCTTCTATTTTTTTTGTTAAACATCTGTGCATCACACGGGGTCTTCGCTAGTTATATTATTATATAAATATCTTTATTGTTATCAAAATGCTTAAATCTAATTACAGTTCAATTTTTATTTCTCATTTACAATGTATTTCTAGGGAGAAAAACAGCATATGGAAAAAAGTGTATTTCAAAAATGAAGTACAAACAGTGAAAAATTACTTTTCGTTAACACTTGGTATTTGGTAACTCTAAATTAAATAGGTAGAGCTTATTTGAAAATTAAACTTATTTAAAATTTAAATTGTTAAGTTAATGTTTAATTGGATGTCTAAATCTTTTAAAAGTAGAGGTTTTACCTTTAAAGTAATAAGGAGACATGAGTTACTTTTTTCTTTAGAGATAAAACTTTAAAAAGATCTAGACATCCAATTAAACTTTAAATTAATAATATATAATCTAAACAAGCTCACTTTTAAACTAAGCTCTACCTATGTCTAGTCAAGTCATAAACCCATATTTCTCTATTTAAAAAATTGTATAAAAATCTATGATTTACATAATAAACTCGGCCTGCCCAACCAAGCCAATCTCAAGTTTGGTTCATTCTTCATGACTTAAGCTTGAACAATAATCCTGAAATTCAAGTCGATCTAAAGAACATGCCTATAGTTTTGCAGGCCAAGTTTGATGAACACCCTATTACTCAACTCGGCTTAGTGTCACTTGTAAGCCGTACCGAATTTGATGTACAAAAAAAAGTTTGATGAGCATGCCTATAGTTTTCCTTGTGAGGTGTGAATTTATTTGGAGGCAAGTCGGACTAAGCATTCCCCGACCAGCCCAATCTTAGACTAGGGGTGTCAATGGGTCAAGCTGGCCCGGCTCAGCCTGGAAATGGCCTGATTTTAATCCGTTATTAAGGCCCGTAGGATTAGGACCTGGCTAAAAAAAGGTTTATTTGGGTCGAGCTTGGCTTTCTAAGCCCAGTTTCGTCCCAAAACTATAATATATTAATTATATTATATCATCAATTGTTTCTTCGAATTACCAAATATGCTATTAAAATAATTTAAAAAAAACAGCAAGATACAAACCCAATCATACATTTAGGACCCGTTTTGCATCTTCATTTGAGCTTCTCGCTTTATCTGTTCAAAAAATTGAGTCTTGTACCTTTTGATTTCAGCGGGCATTCCAAATCTTGCATCTTCATTTGAGCTTGTCTTTTTATCTCTTCAAAAAATTGAGTCATGTACCTTTCGATTTCAACGGGCATTACAAGATTTCAACTGGTAATTCAAGATATACCGCCTAAATTTGCTAGTCACATATTAATGACCTTTGAAATCATGCGATGGAACCGCCACGGGATGTTATTATTATTATTGCTAAAAGGAGCAGACTACTTGAAATTATCTATGGGCCGAAGCATTTTTATAGGCCTTGGATTGTCTCTGGCGAAGCCAGAAAGGGCTCTCGGGGTTCCATACATTGTGCGGCAGCTGGCAGAAAAATGGGGAGAAGTCATTTATTGTCTCCCCATGATTTTTGACTTCTCCCCATTTGATATCTCTCCCCCTTATTCTCACACACACTTATCGCCACATGTCCATTTGTGTGTGGAGAAATCAAAATCATGGGCCCCATGATTTTGACTTCTCCACCACATGTCACCTATTCTATGAAACCCCGAGATAAGCCTTTTCTGGCTTCGCTTTAGGATGTCCAAAAGATTTCTAGCTTCCACTAGATCTGCAGTTTATAAACACGAATGATGAGCGCACACAATCTTAAAAGCTGATCCACTAGTGTGTGACTCATTAATGTGTGCTCTACCTAGGATTTTTCCTGGCTCTAGCCCTCCTGAAATTTTGAGGGAAAAAGACTGCCTAGGCCCCCCTCCCCCCAAAAAAAAAAAAAAAAAACTAAAAAACTAATCTTTACATTATATTATTTGAATTTTATATTCTACTATTTAATCTATGAGGGCACAGACATGGGTAAGAATGGCAGCAAATTTTTTTTAATTTTTTATTGGAACTCGGGGTGTCCCCAACCCTTTGGGTTAGGACTAATCCCCAAGGGTACAACGTGAGCCCGCAACCCGCCACACCAGGTAAGTCCGGATAAACACGTGCGAGGTTGGCCCCAAAGGGAGAGTGAGAAATGGAACCCAAGACATCCCACTTGGGGAAAGGCCAAGGCACCACTGGTCCACCACATGGGGAATGGCAGCAACCACCTAACTTCAAAAGAAAAATTATTTACAAATTGACACAAACTGACGAGATGGCCCATGAACTTAGCCCTAAAATAAAAAATAAACTAAGGGCTATACTCCTGAATCCCTAGACCAATAATATTTTGTACCGCCTAATCATTCTTTACAAACCGATAAATAATAATTACTAACATTATCAATCAACCATTGTTCGCCCCTATAATAAAATCTTGGCTCTGCCCTATTTATGAACTACAATTTTAATGTGCATAAAAAATGGGATAAGTAAGATTGACTGGTAATTTGTTTTATGTTAATTATAGCAAAGCCCGCATGCGATGCACGAGAGTACAAAGGTAAAGGAAAATGAGAACATAATAAATTGAAATTACAACTTTTGAATGAATCAAGACCTAGAGGTGGTGAATAAGTATTTTTAAGGTTTGTCTACTAATTTTAATTTTAACAAATTAAAGTGCGGAAAAAGTAAACAATAAACAAACCACAACACCGAGATTTTTACGTGGAAACCCTTCCGGAAAAAACCACAAGACATAGTCCAGCAAATGAGATTTACCTAAGAGCAAAAGAAAACAAATACTTACAAAACTTGGACTGTATCCAACCAGACTCGACACAACGATCCTCAGTAACCAATCTCTGATGCCTCTATAAGCAACCAGGCACTCACAAGTAACATAATCAACCACAATAAATTGTGTTTTTCTAAAAACTCCGCAACCACGATCTCATGAACGATCTCCGTCAACAACTGATCCAGATTACTCCGACCACAAGATAACCACGATCCGCTACATGGATCGATCTTATTTTGTGAAGGCTTTGACACGTGCCACCAAGTTTATACTCACACATGATTTGAGGGGTTTAATTCAATTTAAACATATACTAGAGAGATCTCAAGAACAATTAAGATCAAACATCCAAGTTACGAGGTATATCAATTTGAACTTGCAACCCTAGTCTAGACCATGAGAGAGGGCTCAATGAGATAATTCAACCACAATGGGGAAACCCTGATATGAAGTTTATAGCCACTACTCTCAGTCTCCAAAACCCTAATTCGTGTTAGGGATCAATGACTTATATAGGCAAATCAAATGAGAGGATTTAGAAGTTGCTAATAAAGAAAATCGACACATATCGTTCGAACGACTTAGGGGAGTATTCAAACGATATGCAAGTCGTTTGAACGCTCCTCTAAGTCGTTTGAACGACATGAAGCATACATTCTGAAATTTTTTCTCATATATTTTTTTCATGCTTGGTTCGAACGACATGTACATGGTTTGACCCAAATAGTTAGTTTTCACCCAAAGACGGTTATTTCAACCTCTTAAGCATGTTCCTAACCTCCTGGGATATATAGGACATTGTCTAAGTCAATTTCTCCTAGGGTAGATGTCTTCTAAGTCCCTTACCATTCCTAAGCACGTTTGAGGCGCTTGATCAACGTCTTTGGTTTCTTCTTCACATGTCTTTGAGCATTTGATCACTCTTTGACTGCAATATACTTGACAATGTTTTGACTACAAAATTCATCAATCTAAAATAGGACTCTACAATCTCCCCCTTTGACAATTCTGGGACAAAACAACATTGACAAACATGACAAATAACATACTCTCTCAAACTAAATAACGAAACAAGCACTATAATTTTTACACGACTCGAGCAAAGAAACAACCAACAATTAAATACTCAAATCTTGCATGACTTTAACAACTTGACCAAACTAATTCTTGTCATGAAGATGATGATTTTACGTTGTCTACAACCTGTAATCTGCACATGCTTAAACAAAAATACCAGTGAAGCATGGTGGAGAACATACATAGTATATGTGCCAGACAAAAAGTGCAAATAACAAGTATCTCTACCCAAATTTAGCAAGCTCTGGGAGCAATGTGTCACTACCACAATTTGCTCTTCCCTTATGTGAGTAATGAGCTAAATATGAATTGCTCTCCCCCTATGTGAGTTGTTGATCGGTGCTAATTATTATACATTTAAGCACCTCAATCTAAACTTTTTAGTTCCTTAGAGTAATCCTTAGGACTATCTTACAGTACTTGGTTGCCTTTGTTGATTTCAGGTTTATACGAGGAAAAGAAGTTAAAAATGAAGATTTAAAAGCTCTCAAAGACTTAGAAGAGTTCAACCATGTGAAAGACCAAAAGAGAAAAAATCTGGAAATTTTGTACCATGCGATAGATCGCATGTGGTTTGCGATAGATGAAGAAGGTGCGATGGATCGCAAAGAAGGTAGAGAGCTACTGGAAAGTTTTGACTGTGTGCGATCGATCGCAGTTGCTTTGCGATCGATCGCAGATCGACGTTTTTGCCTAGTAAATAGCATCCAGAATTGAGGATTTTGAGTCATAATGAGTTTACAACAAACCTAATCCGAATTGACTTCCTTTCTCTGTAAATAGAAGACTCTTTGGCCATAAAAGATATAGAGAATTTTGGATCTAAAGAAGAGAAGAAGCTCTGGAAATCAAGGAAGCCATGAAGATGAGTTCATCGTTTTTGTCTATGAAGATGATGATCTCCTCCCTCGCAATGAACTAACTTTCCGTTTTAGGGTTTTGATGAAACCCTAGGCAAGTAACTGTGTCGTTCTTTGTTTTTATTTAGATTTTTTATTTGTATGGCATTGATTGCATAATGAGAGAGTTGTTTTAAGGGAAATAGTTAGTGGATGCCTTAGTTTTAGAAATAGGATTCATGGGTACGTCTATCACTGCTCTTGTTTTAACAACCGAATTTATTTGAATTAAATTTGATTTCAATTGAATATTTTATCCTTGTCTTAGGTGTTAGGAAATAGAAATTGAACCCACTTGTGTAAATTTTTGTTAGAATTTTGATATAAGTGTTATGCAATGGTTTTAATATATCAATAAATTAAATCCTAAGATATTTTGTACTAAGGGAAAACGAGTGATCATACTACCCTAGTTTAATGTATATCACTCGTGCTAACTGAAGATACGATATGTCTAGGGTTTGATCCCTCGTATCTTTCTTGATCAGTTGAGAGGGGACGTACTATCACTCTCACTGTAATGTTTGCAAATTAAGCGGTCTGAATAAATTCATAATGTGATTAGTTATAAGGTTAATGGTGGATTCAAACACCCTAGATCTTCTCATCAAATGATTTAAAAACTCAATAGTTGATAATTAAATTAGAAGTCACCATTAGTTTAAATAATTGTTTTAGTTTAATCCATTGAAAATCAACTATTCTCAATCATTAGTTTAAAATTAATCTTGATAAAAGGCAACGAAACCAGCGCAGTTCTCAGAGGTTCGATACCCTTACTAGTACTATTCTACGGAATTATTACTATAAGGAATAATTAAATTGCGTAACGATCAGTTGTTCTCCACCTTTTTGGCACGAATAGACAAGGGCAACCTAGAGAAATTAAAATCAGAGCAATATGAACATAAAATCCATGATGAAGAGATGAGAATCAATAAATAGGGTATAGACTAGGAAGCACGAATACTTCAAAATGGGCTTTGTACCCGTATCCGATACATATCGGATATGGATATGCCTCCGATACGGTGGGATACGTACGGGATACGGCTAAGACGTATCCTGTTAATTAAAAATATGTTTTTTAATTCGGATACTGCTTCGATACGGCATGGATACGTCGGGATACGGCCGGGATACAGCTATGAATATTATTATTTTTTTTATTTTTTTTTTGGAGACCTAGGGGTGTGACCCTATCTCTTTTGTTTTTGCATGAACATGGTCTTCTTTATATTTTGTTTGGTGGATGATAGGATGACTTTCTTTTTTGCTTAGTGGATGATGAGATGACTCTATTTCTTTTGCTTTTGCATGGACATGGTATTTTTTTTATACATAAACAGAACTGAACCAACGGTTATTTTGTAATTATAATACAAAATATAATATTATTATTATTTTAAAAAAAATTACAGACGTATCCTAACCGAACCCGTATCTTGTTATTTTATGTTTTATCGTATCACCGTATCCGTATCGTACCCGTATCTTGTTATTTTAGGTTTTGTCGTATCACCGTATCCGTATCCGTGCTTCCTAGGGTATAGATAGTCAATCAACCAGTATCTAAGACAAAGATATATCATATATCCCTAACATAAGCATATAGTACCATCCTATCCATCTAAAACATAAGCATCAAAGATTGATAATATCTTGAATCATAAAACACATAGCATAAAAGATGCATTAACAAGTCACAAACAAAGCAAAGCAACCATATGCAATGGTCACAAGTTTTCAAAAACCAAAGCTACATACATATCCAGAAATCCAAAACAAAGATAGTCTGTAGAAAGCATAACAACAAAATGTATAAAGTCTAGGCTAGACATCATCAAGCACCACCATCAAGAGCCTCATAATCCTGATCATAAGAATGCCTGAAATCACGGACATCCTACTGCAAAGAGGCAACCAAAGCTTCTAGTGAGTCAAACCGGGCAGCAACTCGAGTAGCAAATGCAAACTGGGCTGTAGATATATCACCCAGTATGGCAGTAAGAGTCTTCAAGGTGATGTGCTCAGGTATCTCAAGGATATCTTCAAAATCTTGAGCAGGAGTGGTTGGTGGGGCACGTGCGGTTGCATGAGCAAGGCTACTCGCAAGTGTTTTGGCAGTAATAGGTACTTTTGACTTATTAGAAAAAGAACATTATTGAAGTTTTTGACTTTTGGAGGTAATATGACCTTTTTATAACAAATTTAATAAGAGCAATATTGAAAAGAGATGAAATATCCACTAAATTATGAGTTTTAATGAAATTTTGTGCGCATGATTGATACCAGTCGATACACCATTTTGAACACTAGGTCAATACATGTCGATACTATTGTCCATACATGTATCGACATATCATATTCAATCTTGGAACACAATCAATATCAACTTAAATCGACCAAATTTTTGAGTATCAACTGTGTAGAACCCCGGATCATGATGGCATAGCATGGTGAATAGTGTTGTGAATAGTGTCTAAGACTTAAAGCCTATTGTAATGGCTTTAATGGTTATCAATGATGATGATAACCTTGTTTTCATATATTTCAGATGGATGATGTATTATGACATGTATTAAAGTCTTAAGATTATTTTCTTAAGTTTATGAGTGTTTGGGATGAAGGAGTAAGAGTATAAAATATAAGTGTCAAAAAGGGTTATGTCTTAACATATCCTCAACTTTGGGGAACTCTAGTTTTGTCACCGTTGATCAGAATCGAATGTTTCTTGAACCATTAGAAATGTATTGAAACCCTCTTCAAGGTTCATGTTTATAATTTTTCTAGATTTTTAGCCGAAAATAGGTTAAATATTGGATTTCCGAAGTCAGATCTACTGAAATTCTGGGTTGCTCAAATCTATTCAAGACCAGTCAGCTTTAGATCTCATTTATACAATTCATAAATCAGAATTAGGATTTGTCCATTAGATACAAAAATTTTTCCCTTTGAATGACGAGTTCAACGCAATTTGAATTGTCAAAATCTGATAAGCGAGTTAAAAGTTATGGTCAAAATACCAAAGTGGGAAAAACTCAGGTCAGTCAAAGCACCCAGACGTCGACATCTGTAACCAAAACGTTGACTTTTGGGCACGAGAATGCTCAAATCACCCAAAATGTCGACGTTTGTAACCCATACGTCGATGCCTGACCCAAACATCGACGTTTGCATGTGGGAACACGAAAAATGAGATTTTTAAAAGGTATAAGTGTGATTTTGACAATCCGAACCCTATAAATACCCAATTTTCGTAGGATTAAGAGTTTTAACACTTTGAGAAACACATTTTGAGAGAAAAAGGGAAATAGCTAGGTTTGCCAAAGGGGTTTTCATTTGAGATCAAGAGGAGCATGATTCTTGCATCCCAAAGTTGGGATCTTCTTCCTCAAAGCTTGGATCTTCTTCCTCAAGCACTTTTTCACTTCTCTAAGCTTCTCAACCATCTCAAGCTTTAAGATCAAAGGAATTTCGACTTTTCCAAGGTAAATACATTCTCTTATCTAACTTTGTTATAATCCAAGTCATGGAATGTAAATTTTAAATGGAGATTTCTCAAGAGTAAGAGTAACTACACTCTACTAACTAGTTGTTGTAATCTCATAAGTAAATACACTTAATTTCTAATTTTGCTATGATTTAACTTAGAAATAAGGGTTTTAAATTGGAGAATTTTCTCAAGGTCATTTATTAATCTATTTTTGGGATATTATTTTAAGGAAAACATGATATGGGTATAATGTTGAGGAAATAGGCTTAATGACAAAGATTATTGTGATGTAATGTCATAAATGAAGATGTTCCATGGTTTTAGGATTTTCCAAGCATACTATGATGTTAATATGTCTTGTATGAATATGTATGAAATATTTAAAGTTTCCTAAGTATATTGTGATGAGCATAAGCATTCCACGGACTCTATGTTTTATATATCTAAGGTTTTCTCATAAGCATGATATTTCAAGAATTATAAGAAAGGTTTTTCAAAGGAAAATTCATAAGAAGAGACATAAGTACTTCATAAGCATTGACAAGGCCAAACTTTGGGTTGATATTGCTAAGATCGGTTATTTCATGCTCATAAGGATCATGTCTATTATCTTGCATAACCTCCAAGGATCATAAGTCTCGCAAAGCTTCTAAGAACTCATAAAAAATACATAAGTCTAAGATCGATTACAAGGCTCACAAGACTCATAAGTGCTCACAAGCTACATGGATCATGTCTAAGATCGGTTCAAAAGTCTCCAAGGATCATAAGACTCGTAAGATCACAAGGAACTCACAAGAACTCATAAGCTCACAAGGAACTCATAAGCTTATAAGAACTCATAAGAGCTCATAAGGCTTATACGATGTGTTTTGTCTTACACGAAAGATAAAATTTGGTGGATGAATTTATATTATGGGTTTTAAGCATGAATTAAGAATTGTATTCTTTTAAGTACTCGCATGTAATATTACTGTTGTTATATCATTGTTAGTTAATAGTTTGTACACACGGAGTATTCTATGCTCAGTCATACATTTTATATTAGTAGGTCGGTTGACATCTGTGATCCCAATCCTTGGGTCAAGGAAGATTATGACAAAGAGGAGTCAGTAGAGACTCAGCTAGAGGAGGATAGGAAACTTGACATGTGACTTTATCCTAGATATTACTGAGAGTGAGTGAGAGAGTGACCACATTATATTTTGATGAGTGAGCATGTCCACTCTTGTTTTAGTTTTATTATTGTACAAACTTGGAATACAATCATACATATAAAAGAAAATTTTAAGTTCACACTTTCGCACTATTCTATGTTTCCACTATACTATGCCTTGGGTAATTTTACAGGATGGTTTGGTATTAAATATGGCACATCCCGAGCCAAAGTATCCCTAACTCCTGGGGGTATTTTGGGTCGCAACAAACTGTATACTGTAAATCATAAATGAAAAGAAAACACCTATAAATTATATAACATGTAATTTAATGTTTAAAATCATAAATGCAATAATTATAATTTTTTTAATGGGTTAATCATACATGCAATAATTTTAAATAATTCATTTGTAAAAAACACACTAGAAATCCAGGAATGAGGGTTTTTCTTCGACTAATGACGTTCTTTCACGATCGTGGTTGCTAGTTGTTTCAGTGTTTGATCTTATCAAAGTGAAACTCATTGTCTGGATGTGAGTATCGACTTGATGAGTTTTGCACATGCATAAACTCTCTGTGTAGAACCCCGAAACTTTTTACATGGTTTATGAATAAGTACTTTATAGGCCAAGGGGCCTTTTATGAACCTTGAAAATCAGATAAATGAAAAAGGTGGATGAGAACAAGCTATGATAGTATATAAGAGGGGTTATTGCCCTGAGAAAGATGAAGACAAGGTTGAAAAACACCCCAAAAGGGCCTTGCAGGTGAAAAAGGAGAAAACTGGGATCGAAGATTGATAGCAACATGGTGATGATCGATCGTCATTTGCAATAAAGATAGAGCAAACTTCCGGGTTCTCCTACGATCGATCGTTCTGAACCTAAAATCTGGGCAAGCTTACTGGAAGCCTGACGATCGATCGCCTAGCACGACGATCGATCATCATCGTGAAAATCTATTTTTTTAAACACGCAAACATAAGAGTTTTAACTCTTGGGCCTATAAATAGAAAGCCATTTGGGGGGTTGTGGTTAACCTAAACCTAGAGGAGAGATTGAGAGGAGAAGAGAGATTTGGGGAGAATCCAAAGAAGGGTTTTTGGAATTGAGATCAAGTGGAGCTCAATGCTTGGATCATCCTTCAAGCAAGGTTTTTCTTCCTCAAGTGTTGCTCCTTCCTCGAGCTTGGATTCCAAATCAAGGGAGGGTTTTCTTCAAAGTTAGAAGTTAATCCTCAATGTTAGTATACCCTTCCTAGTGAACTTAATAATAACCTAGGTTTTCCTTGAAAAATGATTATGCTTTGATCTTGTGTATTCTATTCCTTGAAATAAACTAATGATCCTCTAATTATACAAGATAAACAAATTAGTTGTGGATGTGTGGGATGTGGATGATTGAGGCGATTGAATGTCATGTGGTTGTGTGATAGAAAAAGGTGGAAGGGCAATGTATACATAACGAACACACTCAATGTGTTTGATGAAATGTATAAACATAAAAACATGAATAAAATAACTATGTTTGTACGCCAAGTGTTTGATGAAAGACATAAATGAGAATTAAATGAATTTAATGAAGATTATGAAAGCATGATTTATGTAGTTTTTCCTAAAATGGTAAATTTAGATCAAGTGCTCTACATGCTTGTTAAATTCTCACATGATCATAAAAAGAATTGAAATGCTATATGTTGTCCCTTGAGTTATTCATGCTATCGTGATTACCATATTTTGTCACACACATAAGCACACATGCATGCATTAACCGAGGTTTTTCTAGAGTATATGCTTATGAGAAACCAACCAATGACAAGACATGTGATTTACGAAATGAATGATAAAGTCGGACATCAGGTCGGTCAAAGGTAGGGCATATCCTAGGATATGTCATACCTGACTTACAAGAAAATAAGACAAGTTGATAATGCCGGACAGAGGGTCGGTCAAGGATGTTGGTGCACATTTTCTATTTCGCTGAAGGATACTTACGTATCCGGCTCACAAGTTGCTTTCTATTCTATTTTCGTTGAAGGGTATTTACATACCCGACTCATAAGTCGCTATAAGGGCACTAACATCTGACTCACAAGTTAAGCATGACAAGGCAAGTCAAGACAAGCAAGACAAATGTGATTCCAAACAAGAACAAGACAAGACATTCATGATTCCTACGAGACAAGAACACATTTTAAACACAACAAACAAGTTTTAAAAAAAACACGAAAAAATATTTTAAGTATAAGTATGAATCATGAACACGGGTTTTATACGGAGTTTTCGCAATTGTTCTATGCATATCACGATCATTGTGTTGCTTTAAATTTAATGTTATAAATTGTAATTAGTTATTACTATGATATTTTGTTGTTACTATTGTTAGCTAGTAACTTGTACTCGCTGAGTATTCCATATTCAGCCATACATTTCATGTCGACAGATCCGGTGGACACCTTCAACTCCGAGCTATGGGTTGAGGAAGAGTAAGTTGAGGAGGAGGTGCCTATTCCACTACAGTCTCAGGAGGATAGAGACTTAGATAGGTGACCCTATGTAGAATATTGTGAGTAAGGTGATATGGAGAGAGAGAGAGAGAGAGACTGATCTATTTTGTATTTTGATGGTGGCCCACCTTTACTTGATGCGTTTTGTATATAAACTTGGAATACAAGTTATAGAATAAAGAAAAATTTGGTCATGCTTCCGCACTGTTATAAGCTTCCGCACTTTGTTTTGTATTGCTATTGTGTTATGTTTTACCTTATTCATTGTAGGATGGTTTGCCAGGTTATGTATAGTCACACCTAAAGTTCCACCTAACTCCAAGGGAGGATTTTGGGGTGCGACACTCTGAAACCCACTTATAAACGAAAAGAAGACACGTGAAACAAAACCTTCTCATCGGAAATGGGGTGGGGATACTAATGTCTTTTCATCAAATGGTTTCGATAAAATGGTCCGACAAGACAAAAGTTCGCATATGCGAACATCTTCGCATGTGCATAGAGACATTAAAAGAAATATTTCTAAAACTTAGGTATCTAGGGAACAGCCCCAAACTTGAGGGGTAATTAGGAAAAAACCTCTCAAGTTTAAGCATGTGCGGCTGGTGGACCTAACTATATATATATATAGTTAATTTACTGGACTTTAATTATTTTTGGGTGATAGCATAGGGTATCCTCAGGACGGAGCCAAGAATTTTTCATTGGGGGGGGGGGGGCGAAATACATGTATAAAAAAAACTATAGGATTTGTAAGTATGGAACTTGCGGGTTCGGGGGCATATCCCCCTATAAATTTTTTTTTTAGATAATTTTTTTATTTTGAGATTTTTTTTTCTGGTAATGTCCTCGAGGTTGCCACATGTCCTTATTGATATCCTTAATTGTGGTTAATATTCAACCACATATCCTTGGTTTTTTAAAAAAATATCAAAAATTTCAAACCATATTTAAAATTCACTAACTCTTAAGGTTAATAAAATTTAATATTTTTTTCTAAAAATCAAGGATAAGTAGGTGAACTCTATGAATGAGTGATTTTTAACCATAGTTAAGGATTGTCTCAATACAGACATGTGGCGAGCTAAAGGGCATAAAAGGATTCCATTGGAGGGCCCACTATACATGTGATAAAAATGGGGGGCCAAGTATATTAAAAAAATTAAAAATTTTGGGGGGCCCACTATTTCATACCAAACCTATAAGGAATTCCAAAAATTTTGGGGGGGCCATGGCCACCCCACCCTGGGTATCCCAACCCTCGCAAGGAATGACTAATCGTTGTGAATGCACACAATTGATTGCAAACCATGTGCATCAAGCCCGGGAGGAGTCGAACTCAGGATACTGGGAGCAAATCCACACCTTGCGACTAAGCTACCCAACTCATATTGCTTGTCATTGAACGAGCTTTTGATTTAATTTATTTTAATTTTTGGTTAAGGAGGTAAAGTAAAACTTAAACACACTGAAAGTCAGACCTAAGGTTACCGCTAAGGTGCCATAAGAGTAAACCACTAAATCACTCCAAAAGGACCGAACCAATGGAGGATCAAATCTATGATATGACAGTGTCGAGTCTCCTGACTGGACAATTGGCCGTTCAACTACAATCCCAACTCAAGTGTTAGTTACTTAATTCCTTAGGTCTAGGGCTGTCAATAAGCCGAGCTAGCTCGATTCGTCTTTAAATGAACCGAGCTTGAGTTGGGTATTTGAGCTTGTTAATCCGAGCCGAGCTAAATGATTGAGCTTGTTTGTTAATTAAGCCAAATACAAGCAAAGAGCGGCTTGACTCGATTAATTTTACTGTACTACTTATAATACCCTAATAGTATTAGTTTTTACATAGAAGTTAAGAAACATAAATATGAATTTATTATTAAGATAAATATTAAAAGATAACTTCACCCTATCATAATTTATAGATTCTCTATATCACTCCATCATAATTTATAGATTCTCTAAGGTAAATATGAATTTGGGAGGGAGACTCTAATAGACATGGATGTTCAACTCTTAGGATTTTGATTTGAAATTTTTTTGTTAAAATTATGTGTAAACCAGCCTAAAATAATAAGGCAAGCTCGCGAGCTGGTTCGAGCTCTATAGCTGAGCCGAAGCTAACATTCAAGAGCTCGAGACGAGCTTGAGCCAGCAATGATATGTAACAAGCCGAGCTCGGCTCAACTCGGCTCGTTTACCCAGAGTTAGGTCCTAACCTTGAAAAAATCGAGCCGAGCCACTTCCATCCAGGGCTTCCATCCAGGGTTAAGCTACTACCAAGTACCAAACACATAACTTCTCTCCTTCTCCACCGCAATTTCCGACGCCGGTCTTTTACCTTATTCCGGCGAATACTGCGGCTTAATCGTCGACGATTGGTTAGTTCTCTTTCTATGCATCATATCATTTTGCCCGTCGCCACCATTGTTTCCGGCGACCTTGGGCACACACACCTCTCTCTCTCTCTCTCTCTATAAAGCATGGATCTGACAATGCACAAAGAGCTATATACGTCAAATATCGTCTCAATCATATTGTCTTTAATCCATTGAATAATCATCTAGAACTCTCGTTTAAGTCTTTTAGATCGTATGTAATTCAAATGGGTTTTCATGATTTTATACCAAACCCACCTAATAAAGAGAAACAGATCCATACAACTATAGTTGAAGAACAAACTGATATGCTTTCTTTGGCTTTTCATTTCCAAGAAGAGAACAACCCACCCTGGTTTTCAATTTTCAACTAAAAGTCTAAAACCCTCTAGCAAGAACAAAGACTAGAACATCAAAACATAACGAGAAAGATATTTTGATAGGGACAAGTCCTCCATTTCCAAGCTTTGCTCCTCTATTGTGTGGCTTCTGAGGAACTGACCATCCAGGATTTTCTGATGTTCATAGGTCAGATTTTTTGGATCGATGGAGTCAGATAGTTTTTTGCAACTCTTGAATCTTTTTCCCCCCTTTTCATATTTAATATTTTCATTCCCTTATCCTGTGTAACCATTTCGTTCATTTCCTTATTAATACATTTTACATTACTCATAGACAGTTTGTAGGGGATCATTCTCCACTTTGTACATACTTCCAGTCATCCTATATGTTGGCTATGAGACCGTAAGCTTGTAAGCTTTATTAGTGGGTGTTTATCCAGTTATAACATCAAATAAGTTTAAGTTTGTGCTTACAGATGCATATGTAAGGACTAGAATCATTCAATGCCAGTCTAACAGCACTAGAAATATTATCTTGATTGGTGGATTTTCCCGAGGTAAGGAATAACCAATGACACCAAAAGATGCGGTCAATACAGCTATAACCACACTAACGGTTTTTGTGCTGCCAAACCAATCATTGGCAAAGTTATCCCAGTAGATTTTCAGTGTCTTTTATGCATCTCCACCAAACAATAAAAACAACTGGAAAGAAAGGTTTACACAAGGAAAAAATATAATAGAAAAGCTGCCTTTTCCAGTGCGAGTTTTCTGGAAAAATAAAAGATGCCTATGAAAACCCACCGAATTTCATTTGTTTTGCTTGAAAGAGTTTTTTTGTTGTTGTCCTTTTCCCAACCATACCCTTCTCACACAAAATCCGTCATCTTTTAAGTTATAAGAAAGATGAAAGGAAATTACGACGTGTCTCATGATATATGGTAATCGAACTCTCAATATTAAGGGTGTGTTCGTCTGGCGAGAAAGTGAGTGAAAGTAAAAAAAAAGTGAGTCTTCTTGCACTTTACCAGCGTTCGGTGTGCAAGAAATTTAGAAAACACACTTCCCTTTTCTTGCACTTTATCAATAGTGACAACTGCGCGTGCAATAACTTTCTCAATCTTTTGATAGTTATTTTGAAAGAAAATTTAAGTTTCTTTTATTTTTAAATTTTTTTTTTTTGTTTTCTTTTCTCTCATCCACTTTCTTTTCAAACAAACACTGAACACGCCCTAAGTGTCTTTGGAATTGAAGTGAGTTTCCTCACATTTGTTTGATTAATTATTCATTTGTGCCTTCGTCATGTAGTTTATGCTTTTTATGCTACCTGTCTTGTGTGTTTTTGGTGATTATGATGCCATCCTTGTTGTTTTTATGCTTTATGTGCAGTTCCTTTGTTTTATTATAACTGATCTAGAGTCTCTTGGTTCTGGGGCTTTATGGGATTTATGATCCGGATGTTGTTTTGTTTTTCTTGATGTAGGTGATTAGTTTTTGGGTTATAAAATCCGAAATTTTGAATTAGATTCTATTTTGGTGCATAAGTACATTGTAGATTGTCTAACGTACAAATTTTTTTACAATGGACACAACACAAACTTCTATCCAAGTGTAACGAGTAGACAATTACAGATGTTTTGGAATAAAATTGCTTGAGCCCAGTCTATGTGGATACTCTAGAGTAGATTCAATTGGAGTCATCAGGTAGTCAGTTTATACACAATTCAGGTGGAAATGTTGAATCAACTAAATGGCGGCAGAATTGTGAGCTCGATTGGCGCTAGAATCTGGGTGAAAGGTCCTAAAGGTCAGTTTACTATGTGGTCCTGCTATTCAGCCTTAGATGGTCGAGCTAGGTCCTCTTTTCTTCATAGATTTGTGTGGAATTGTGTTACCACATCTAAGATCTCTTTCTTCTTCTATATGACCGCTTTGGATACGATTATTATGTTGGACCACTTAAAGAACATGGGATTAGAGCATTACCAACATATATTTCCTGTGCATGGCAGATGAGAAATCCGTTAACAATTTACTAATTCATTTACATTTGGTTTCCCCAGTCTGGGGATATTTTCTAAACCCTCTAGGTGTGCTATGGGTTTTCTCTCATAGCACTAAGGATTTATTCTCCATTTTTTTTTGGGGAGGTTGACAATGCTTTTGCAATGATGTGGAGGATGCTCATGGGGGGCATTTGGAGGGAGAGGAAGACACGAATTTGAGAATTCTTCATCCTCGATGGATTTCTTATGTATTGAGATTATGGTGCAACTGCAAGATTGGTGTTTGATTAGACCGGACTATGCTGAATTAGGCCTATTGTCCTTGTTGGATTTCGAGTAGGCTATTGGACCTTGTTTTTGTTGATATTGGTTGGCTTTTCTCTCACAAATTTCTTCTTTCTCTGCTTGTTTACCTATCAATGAACTTTCCTGTTTTGCCATTTTGTTTGACTAAAAGTCATAGCTTTGGTTGAGTTGTGTGTTATCAAATCTTTTTTCTCTAACTCCACCTATGTCATTTTTGGCCTTCTTCTCCCCCTTTTATAGCCTTTAACTTGTATTACTTCAGTTTTCTTATTGGAGCCATTGGTGGTCTTCCCTGAATGTGTCTAAACCATCTCAATCGACTCTACATAATTTATCACATATTGGAGTTACTCCTAGATTCTCTCGAATACGCTTTTTTTTTTTTTATATTATCTTTTCTTGTTTTCCATCTGGACATCCTCACTCAACTACACTAATTCTATTAATATGTTACTTTTTAGTATCCCAACATTTTACTCCATTTGGCATAGCTGGTCTTATCGTTTTCTCATAAATTTTTTCTTTTAGTTTGATCGGAATGCGTTGGTTTCATAGCATTTGGAAACTTTCCACTATAGACTCTAATTTTATGAGCAAAATTCTCTTAAATCTTTCAATCATTATGAATAATTGAGCCAAGATACTAAAACTGGTCGTTCTTGGGTACTCTTGGTCATCTATCTTTAACAACTAGCTCGACCCTATTTGTATTACTAAAGTTGCATTCCATATATATTGTCTTGGTCTGACTTAGTTTTTTGATCAATAATGAGAAGCATATATTAAGCAAAAGAGCTACAAAGAAAAGAGTTGAACGTAAATTCAAGAAGAAACAAGAGATAAACTAATAGAAGAGGCACAATTTGGGAATCCCTTGGACTGTGAGAGGCATAAAAGCTCAACCTAGCAAAGCTCCCAGATCCACCCCCTCATGGTGAATGGAAGCTCATTCTAAGACCAAAAGACGGGTACGAGAACAAATGTGATGAAGAGAAGAATGAGAATCCTTGAAGACTCTTGTTTTTCTCTTTCCATATTGCCCACGAGATGACCCCAGGAAGAATTGCCCAACTTGCACATTAAGCAAGACGCTAAAATCTCTATGTACCTCACCCCTCCTACACTCACAATTTCAGACTTGGCTAAATTCACCTTGAACCATGAGACGACTTCGAAGCATCTGAATAAACATTTGAGAGCTAGCAAGTTCTGACACGAAGCTCCACAGGAAATTAGGATGTTTTCTGCAAATTGGAGATGAGATATGCACAAGTGGTCCTTGCCTATCGAATATCCATTGAAAACATAATCAGCGGCTCTGGACAACATCTGCCTCAAGGCCTCTGAGACAATTACGAAAAGAAACAGAGAAAGGGGATCTCATTGTCTCAAATCCCTAGAGATCTGGATCTCATTGTCTCAAATCCCTAGAGATTTGGAAGTAACCCTCTGGGCATCCATTGATGAGAATAGAAAAGGACACCGATGAAATGCACTCCTTCATCCATTGATGCCATTTGAGTCCAAAACCTATCTTACGAACATATAATCCAAAAAATCCCAATTCACATAATCGTAGGCTTCTCCAAATCAATTTTACAAAGAATTCTGGGCACCTTTACCTGATATGCTCATCTATTCATTCATTGGTAATCAAGATCCCATCTAGAATCTGTCTACCCCCAGGAGTGCGCCTTGTTCCAACAAAATGATTGAGCCCATAACACCTTTTAGTTTAAATGCTAAGACCTTGTGGAGAATTTTTTAGACACTGCTGACAAGGCTAATTGGATGAAAATCCTTCAGTTTCACTGCTCCTTTCTTGTCTGGGATCAACACCACAAATTTACTATTGATCACTCTATTAAAAGTGTCTAAATAAAAAAACTCCTTCATGACTTCTAGGAAGTCATTCCCCACTATCTCCCAATAGGATCGGTTAGAACTCAATGGTGAATCTATCAGGCCCAAGAGCCTTGTCCCCAGCCGTGCATCTAATAACACTCGCGACCTCCTTCAACTCAAAAGGACTTTCCAGAATGTCTATTTGTTAAGGGGAGAGACTCTCAAATAGGAGCCATCCAACTTTGGGCACCAATTTTCCTTTTTTTATACAGATCATCTACTAATAGCTTACACTAAGGGATATTTTTTTAAATACGAGCTGTCATTTCTAGTGTTTTAAAACTTAAAGGTGTGAGGACCTCAAGTTGCGTGAGGTGTAAGCCTCAAGGCGTGAGGCTTAAGCCTCATAAGAAAGCTTCATGCTCTTTCATTTTAACAAATAAATAAAATATGAGAAAAATTGTAAAAACATTCAAAAAGTTAATGAAAGATTATAGGATATAATATATACATATATATTTAGAAATATATATATATATATATATAGAAGGATGCATTTTTATATATATATATATTTGTATCCGTGTAGATTGTGTGTGTTTGTGTGGGTGCACATGTACACATAAAAAATACTATATAATTTATTTAATTATAAAAAATAAAGATAAGAAATGCAAGCAAATACTGTAATTTAGATTTACTTTTTTGTTTATATACATAGTGAAGATGATGTTCAATAATCAATTCATGTGGTGAATTTAGAATTTTAATAAAACATTGCAAATAAGTCATGAATTACATTATAGGCCAGTGACTCCAAATTTTTGCAATGTCTACTAGAGAAATAGTATGAATTAGACTCAGAAGAGTTTTAAAAGCCTAAATACGTTCAATATAATAAATTAAGTGTTAGTTGAAACTAATATCACTATCATCATTTTCAATGTCTTATCTGAAATACATAAAGTATTAATTGTTTTTAGTTGAAACTAATAATTTTTTTAAAAAACGACATTTAAGTCTTAATTGTGACTAGAAACCTAATTTTATTTAATGTATGAGACGTACGCTATAGACATAAAACGAGCTTCAAGGTGTGAGATATGTGCCTCGTGGGCTTTAACTGTTTAAGCTTCATAGTTGAGTCTTGAGGCATTTTCCATAAGCCTTGTCTTGTCTCAAGGTGTAAGCGTCAAACGCTTTTTAAAACACTGATCTGTTCATACATAACCAATATAAATAGATATGGACTCATAGTAACTGATCATTGATGTAACCCTTTTGTCATGGAAAACTCGTTTGTCTTGTCACCAATTGTTCTTACGGTAATCACCACTCCCTCATATTGTCCTTAATAATATTAATATTTTTTGGGAATTACTTTCTTTCCCAACGCCCATCGGATTAATTTTCTAGGGACTATTATATGCTTTTTCCAAGCTAATACCAATTACCATATAGAGATATTTTCTTTTGGCCCTAAACTTTTTCTTCAATTTTCTAAGTAGGAAGATAGTCTCAATTGTAGACCTTTCCGGCATAAATCCAAATTCATTTTCTGAAATCCTAGTTACTTTTCTTAATCCTTGTTCTATCACTTTCTCCCATAACTTCATAGTATGACTCTTAAGTTCTATCCTACGATAATTAGTACAACTTTGGACATCTCTTTTATTTTTGTATATGGGCACAAATGTACTTCACCATGCTTCCTTTATTTTCTTAATCTTCAGAATCTTATTAAACAACTTTGTAAGGTAGAATGTCAATTTCTCCTATAGATTTCCACACGTCAATTGGAATATCATGTAGTCCCAAGGCCTTTTATATCTTCATCCTAGTTAGAGCTTCTTTTACTTCTATTACCCTAATTCTACAAAAATAACAATGGTCTCCAGTCTCCACAAAGTTGGTGTATTCTCCTTATATGAGGTGTTATGTGCATTCTTCATTTAGTAGCGTTTGAAAAAAATTCTCTCAATCTCATCTTTATCTTTTCATCCTTCACCAATACTCTTTGATCGTCGCTCTTAGTGTATCTAACATGATTTAGGCCTCTAGTTTTCCTCCGCCTAAATCTTGCAAGTTTATACATTTTTCTCACCATCTCTTAGGTCTAAATTATTGTATAAGTCATCAAATGTCTTATATTTAAATTGATTTATTACTTTCTTAACTTCCGTGCAACAAATTGGTGTAAGAGTGAGGTTCGGGGTTGTGAGGATTATGACAGTTTTGAAAATGCTATTTGAGGTGGTGAAGATCGAAATGTCAATACCTACGAATCCAATGGGGTTTGCACAAGATTGCTGAAGGCGGAGATAAAGATGTAGTTTCGATGCGAATATATCTAAGTTTTGCTAAGAGTTGATTAACATGCGTCAAGGTTAGTTGGAAGACCCTAAAGGGTGGTGGAGAAGATGAAAGAAGAGTGTTCGTGAGTGATTTGATAGAAATCAAGTCAAGATGGAGAGTATTGGTATTTGCCTAGAATTCTATTTATGGGAACATTCTATTATGAAGTTACTTTTTTTTGGGATTAGAATTTTGAGAAATCATAGTTGGTTTAAGAATTGATTTTATGTTTATAAATAGGCCTATGGTGTAGGCTTATTAGGTAAGCTAAAGATGTGAGTGTTTAGGGCTTTCAGGGAGATTAGATTGCTCTCAGGGAGAGCCTTGGTGGCTCTTTGGAAGAAGAGTGGTGGCTCTTAGGGAGAAGAGTGGTGGCTCTTGGGAGAATGGGAAGCTCTTGGGAGGAAGAGCGGACTTACAGTAAATCCTAGTGGCTTTCGTAGAGAGTGGACTCTCGGTATTTGAGAGTGGATGACCTTGTATCATGTAATCTTTGTATAGTGGAAAATTCTTGATTATCTTCGTACTTTATTATACAATTCCTCTGACATTGATTTTAAGAGATGCTTTTATTTATCCTAAGATGGCTACGTGTTTCTAAAATGCGATCTTAGGGTTTGAAGATAATATGACTAACAATTATGAAGGGGTTCAAAACATGACACACGATATATGTGGTTCACCCACAATAGGGCTATATCCGGCGGAGAAAATCAAGAATTTTCACTATGTGGAACTTACATGGTCTAAGGATATCCATTCTCAAATACCAAGAACCGCTAGGATTTACTGTGAGCTCACCTTCTTCCCGAGAGCTTTTCGGTCTTCCAAGAGCCACCACTCTTCATGAGAACTACTAGGGCTCTCCTTGAGAGTACTCGCTCTCCCTAGAAGCCCTAAACACTGATGATGGAATTAAAATAATCCAGCAAAACAATACTCTCAGCACAAAGGAAAAAAGCAAAAGAACTCTTTTCTTTATTAATTGTAAAGAATTAAATAAAACTTAACATCAACTCACTAGTATGCATGTCCAACCTTTCTATATGTTTTACCTAGTACTAATAAAAGTCTTTAGATCAAGCACACTCTACGGCTATGATGGCACTTTTAGGCCCTCCCCTCCACCTGTTCGTCGGGCATGATAGGTGGTGGTATCACACCCTTCTCAAAGGAACTGTATGTGACACTCTCGGTTCGATGGTTACCATGAGTATTTCTAATTTTTTTCGGAACCAAAGGGAAAAAAAATAATGCTAAAGCAAATTAAACAATTAAAGAAAAGATATACTCCTAATAGGAAATGTTAAGAAGGAGATCTACTTCTAATTGGAAACAATAAAGTTTCGGTTTAGGTATTTCCAAGACTCCATCATCATAATGGACCACTTGCTGTAGACATTGCCAATCATATCATCAGATGGTTAAGATTTTCCAATTGAGCAATTTATCATTTATTTAGATGCCTATCCTATTGACTCCTTCTCCCATCCCTTGCTCACCCACCGATGTATTTGCCATCCTTGTTTTTCATGTCCAAATTTATGTACAGATCAGATGATTTTGAGTATATAAATGGGCCATTTTACCTCATATGTGAGATTTCCTAGGTGGGACCAATCCAATAATGACTTTCATTCTCTACATGTAATATATAATGCATGTATTTGTTGTTAGTAGATTGTATTTCTACTCTGCAATCTGGCATGGCATGTGCATTGCATGCTGGACTTACCAAATAATAATATAAATGATAGCTTTAGAAGTGAAGCAAGCCTTTCAGAGAAAAAAGTGCTAGTTGTGGCGCAAACCTTCCTGGGTACAGCTTTGGTAGTACCCAGAAAGGTACAGCTTTGGTATGCTCATTAGGAAAATGGGGGCAAGGCCTTTGGTCACAGCATCTAACACAAGAAAACCGTCTTATTTTGCAGAGACCTGATCAACAGTCAGAGGATGGGAAGCAGGTTGGGAAGAAGGGTTATTCATTTTGCTAATCTCCCTATTAAGCTTCTCGTGCCCTCTTCTCTCAACAACATCAGAGAAATTGCACTCAAAACCATCCCTTCAGCTTCGAAGGTATGTTACTACACTCTAACATCCTCCAATCTTCAAAGATGATCTCAAATTTATTATTTACCTGTTTCTTCTATAATTTTTTCTCCATTATTGGAAAGATTGAAATCAACAGGGCCATAGAATCACTATATGGCTTTGAAGTTGAAGAAGTAAGAACCCTAAACATGGAAGGAAAGAAGAAGAAGAGAGGTGGGATCCTATTTGCCAAACTGTACTACAAAAAGGCCTATGTAACTCTAAAGAATCCATTGTCCATCTCCCCGGACCTCTATCCGATCCATATAATCGAAGAAGAGTGTGAATAAGCAGTCAAAGTTGAGCATCGTCGAGGAAGGTGAGGTGAAATCGGATTGGCTTAATTTCAAGGTTGATAGGTTTAAGCCCAAGAAGCATTTCAGTGAGAGAGGTGGCCATGGCCATCGTGGTGATTGCAATGCTGGGACGATTAAGTTCCCGTGGAGCAGCATGTGTACATCAAGGTAATTGTGTTCTCATTTTCATTACTGTCTTCGAATCTGGTTTTGTAGCTTAGATTGCTCTCTAGAGAAGTCTACAAGAAGAATCTTTGATTTGTTACAGTAGTTGATTCTGTTGAAAGCAGGGGTGGAGCCAGGCTTTTCTTAGTAGGGAGGCGCGCGATGGTTGATTTGAAATGTTAGTAATTGTTGACGGATTTGTGGAGAATGATTTGAAGGGTACAAAATATTTTGGGTCTATGGAGATGAGGGGTTTAGCCATTTTGGGGTGTAGCCCCCCCCCCCCTCCCTTTTTTTTTTGGACCAAGTTCATGGGCCATTTTGTCCATATGTTTCATACATATCCTTAGGGTATTGTTTTTCCTTTTTAATGATCCGTTAAATAATTAAATAGCATAGTATAGTTTTTTTTCAAAAGTTTAGGAGGCAATTGCTTCCATGGCTATGCTCTAAATAATTACATAACATACATAACATGATATATATATTTTTTCCAAAAGTTCAGGTGACAACTCTCCTTTGTCCCATGACTATGCCCGGTAATTAAACTAAACAACATAGCATAAAAGATATATTGTTTTTTCAACAGTTCGGGGGCATGCCCCTGGCTCTGCCCCTGTTCACCACAGGTGAGGATGTTGTTGGGAGAAGAGTAGGTGGCAAGTTCAGGGGAAGGCTGGGTTAGGTCATTATGTCAAGTAACAACAGAAAGAGAGAACTGTGTGTGTCCTCAGTAGGTTTATGTGTTTCTGTATTTGATCGATTCAATGGACTGTTACATTCTGTAACTGGCAGTTGTAGATCTAAAACCAAAGCTTTAATATACAAAACTAGCTGCAAAGTTTCCTAGTCATAGATTCTGCTTTTTGCCATGAATGTTAAACAATGATGAATGGAGTATTGGACTAGATATGGAGGATATGGCGGGCAGTGGTTTTATCCTCAAATCACTATGTTTTCCTTCTTGTATATGGCTCAACATATAAAATGAGGGAAAGTAATTGCGTTTGGTTGGCAAGAAACACATTTTCATTTTCTTTCTTGTGCTTTCTCAATAGTGAAACTTTCTCTAAAAAATTTCCTGCATCTTTTGAAAGAAAATTTTTGTTTCATTTCTTTTATTTTCTTTTCTTTCACTCACTTTCTTGCCAAACGAACACACCTATAGTGTATTTTCCAAGAATCTTGTAAATACTGTCGACTTGAACATAGGACCTCCCTCAATGAAGGTCACACCTTTCCCATCTTAGCTGCTTTACTAATAAAGTGAATGGACATAGTTACCCACCAGGGGTTGGTGCAGTTGGCTAGTCCAGGGTTTGCTCCCTTTGGTCATGTGTTCAATTCTCACTCTTCGACTTATTCCAAGTGGGCCGGTTACCATGCATAAAGAAAATATTATGTTGCGAATGAATAAGATTTTTGTTTATTTACTTTAAACTTCAACTTTGTTCGATTGGATTCTAATGAATTTTTGTTTATTTACTTCAAACTTCAATTTTGTTCGATCGGATTCTAACGAATCTTGGCCTGAGTCGGACACCCTTCAACTATTTGTATCAAATAAATAAGGGGTTTTTGTATATCAACTGCTGTGATCTACCAGCTCTGCAAATACACTATTATGATTACCAGTTTTGCAAATTAACTCATGGTTTTGCAACCGTTTGTCGAACAACCTGAATTCCTTATTATGTTAGCTTTTCGTTTGTTATTGTTAGGAAAATGACTATTATGCTCTTATGATATTTCATAACTTCACAAAACCTTTAACTATCCTTGAACTATGGTTAATAAGTCTTAACCCTTGTGATTAAGATTCAGATAAAACATCTAACCCTGTTTCTTTAAAAAAAATTAACGTGTCCCTTTTAACTCTTTTTAACTTAGGTTGAGATACACTAACCCTTAGAGTTAAAGCGTCTAACCTTGGTTTTAAAAGAAAAATTAACGTGTTCAAAATTAAAATATACTAACCCTTGGAGTTAAAGCATCTAACCTTGGTTTTAAAAAAAATTTAATGTGGACCACTTTGAACTCTCTTTAACTATGGTTAAGATTCATTGACTCTTAGGGTTAAAGCATTTAACCTTGATTTTTAGAAAAAAATTAGAGAAAATTAATGTGTCCCTTTCTATCTTTCTTTAACTATGGTTAAGATTCACTCATCCTTAGGTTTAAAACATTTAACTTTCGTTTTTAGAAAAAAAAAATTTAAAATTTAATTTTTCTTTAAACTCTTTTTAACCGTGGTGAAGGTTTACTAACCCTTAGGATTAAAACATCTACATTTGGTTTTAAAAAATAAAAAATTTAAGTTGTCCCTTTTTAACTCCTAGTTAAGATCAATAAATTCTTAGGGTTAAAACATCTAACCTTGGTATTTTAAAAAAATTAACATGTCCCATTCCATAAGGGTTAGTGAACCTGAACCACATTTAAAGGGAGTTAAAAGGGGACACCTTAACTTATGAAAAAAAAAAAAAAAACCAAAGTTAGATGTTTTAACCCTAAGGGTGGGTGAATCTTAAACACAGTTTAAGAGAGTTAAAAAGGGGCATGTTAATTTTTTCTAAATCAAGGTTAGATGCTTTAACCCTAAAGGTTGATGATCTTAACCACAATTAAAGGTAGTTCAAAGGGGGGAGACATTAATTTTTTTAAAACCAAGGTTAGATGTTTTAACCCTAAGGGTTAGTGTATCTTAACGTAAGTTAAAGAGAGTTAAAAGAGGATTATTATTATTTTTTAAACTAGGGTAGATGCTTTATCCTTAAGAGTGTGAATCTTAATCACAATTATTAAAGCTTATTAACCATAGTTCAAGGATATTTAGAGGCTTTGTACGGTTATGAAATAACATAAGGGCATAATAGTCATTTTTAAACAATAACAAATAGAAGCCTAATGAAACTAGAGATTGAGGTTGTTTGACAAATGGTTACAAAACCATGGTTATAAATCTGTTTTTCATAACTGTGTATTTGCAAAGATGATAGAACACAGCATCTGATACCCGATAAATAATACATTAATATGGTTTTATGTAAGTGTAAGAGATAAAATTCGTAAAAATGAGTAAAAAGAAGGGGTAAAATAGGAATTTCTCATGCTAACAAATTCTAACAATTTAGCCGACATAAGCCTACTTGGGCTATGTGCTGGCTCTCTTGAGTGTTGTCTGACAGGTGACCTCATCATGACTACACAAGTCATGATGACTCCAAATGCCTATAAATAAGCAAGAATCACCAGAAAGAATAGAGGATGGTGCGGAAGGTAAGAGAGGAAATAAAGGGCAGAAGAAGAAGAAGAAGAAGGAGATCTGAGAAACTTGAGTCATTCACACCCCTATCCCGAAGGGCTATGCAGGCGGCCACTCACCTGATTCTCTCATTCTCCTTTGGTGTTATCCGGCTATTTGATGTTCTTTATGGCTTCACAATCTATTATGGTCACCGGATTCTCTCAAATAGGCCATGAATAGTGCCGAATCCGTTGTCGCGTTGTCTGTTGTGAATAGTGCTGAATCCGTTGTCGCGTTGTCTGTTATGAATAGTGCTGAGCTCGTTGTTTGTGGTGAGTTGCACAAGGTACCCGTTGTCTGATGCACAACGTATACGTTGTCTGTGCCTTGTCCGAGCTACGTTGTCTGTTCCTTATCCGAGCTACGTTGTCTATGCCTTATTCGAGCTACGTTGTCAGAGCTGCGTTGTCTGTGCCTTATCCGAGCTACGTTGTCAAAGCTACGTTGTCTGTGCCTTATTCGAGCTACGTTGTCTGTGCATTATCCGAGCTACCTTATCCGAGCTACGTTGTTTGTGCCTTATCCGAGCTACGTTGTCAGAGCTACATTGTCTGTGCCTTGTCCGAGCTACGTTGTCTGTGCCTTGTCCGAGCTACGTTGTCTGTGCCTTATCCGAGCTACGTTGTCAGAGCTGCGTTGTCTGTGCCTTATCCGAGCTACGTTGTCTGTGCCTTATCCGAGCTACCTTATCCGAGCTACGTTGTCTGTGCCTTATCCGAGCTACGTTGTCAGAGCCACGTTGTCTGTGCCTTATCTGAGCTACATTGTCTGTGCCTTGTCCGAGCTACGTTGTCAGAGCTACGTTGTATGTGCCTTATCTGAGCTATGTTGTCTGAGCCATATTCTTTGTGCCTCCTGAGTTACAATCTCCAGAGCATAAAACCAGAGCTCGTCCTCAAGCGCATATACCTAGTGACCTCACGATAAGTATCTCTATACTATCATGTTCATATGTTCATGTGCTTGTGCCTCAGACTCATTCACAGGTGGAGTTTTGCTATTATTCCTCTACCAGTAAAGCAGCTACAGACGTGTGGCATGTACGAAATTTTTCCCTTTCAGTAAGTAAAAATTTACTTGATGAAGGTCAATTTTGGGTCAGTTCATTTCCTTAGAACCGTACTTGAATTTCCTACCTCATACGGTTCCTTGGCTCGAAAGCTCACTTATCAGTTCTCTCTCACACAAACAAAAAAATCCATTTGGAGTTCACAGGTAGCACTACTCCCTATGAAAAGCTACTACAATATCCTGATTCCTGACATCCTCGTCCTTCTTGAAGTCATCACTCACATTCCTTTCACGTGGCAATCAAGACCCTCACGTGTGGAATATAGAACTTTCTTACTATGAGTGACATTACAGGTAAAAATGTTGTACATTCATTCGTCAATAGAGCTACTATAGATCACAATTCACAACAATTCTATTTAAGGCATAAATCTTTGGATTCTTAGAGAGAAAAAGGCAATTAATTAATCTAGGAAATAGTATGTAAATTGGACGATCATGATTATTCCTCTGGACTTATCATGAGTAGATGCAAGTATCGTGGTTGACTATGTCCCACCTAAAAGAAATCTTGATTTTTAAATTTGTTGCGATAGGATGATCACAACCATCCAATATGGTGGATTGAATGAACAGTATGAAGAAAGAAGAAACACTATTATTGGTTGGATGGTTGTGATAATCCAGGATGAATTCTCACCATCCTCCTCATCCTTGTTCCTTACACGTATAGTTGTAGCATCCCAATTCATGACCGTACCCATTGGCTCCGTTTGGTTAGCAGGAGAATGTGGCCCCCCAAAATATTTGATTATTTAATATTTCTTAGTATTAACAAAAAGAGCAATAGTCACCACCGAGGTTTTTAATTTCGAAATTCTCGATGATTTCGGGCAGTCAACCCGAACTGAAATATTGCGGGATTTCGGCGAAATTTTGAAAATTTGAAATATTAATATTTTATTAATTATATATATATATATTTAAAAATAATATTTTATTAAAATTTTATATATTTATATAAATATTATTATTTTATTTTTAAAATTAATATATAAATTTTCGAAATTTCACTAAATTTCAGTAAAAATTTCGAAATATTTCAGAATATTTTGAAATTTTAATAAAAAAGCTATTTAAAAAATAATAATAATAAGATTTTGGCCGAAATTCCGAAATCTTCGAAATCCGAAATTTCACTTGAAAATTTCAAAATTTCGGCCGAAATCTGATTTTCGAAATAAACCTAGTTTCGATGTCATTGGGGTTGTCCGAAACCGAAATTTCAACGAAATTTTAAACCTTGATAGTCACCTCCTCGGGCCGAGGAGGGGACTATTCCTCCTCGCTCTCACAAAAACTTGGAGCTATGGTTAAAAAATTAACCACCTCTTGTGGTTAATTTTTTTAAAAATAATTTTTTCTAAAAACCAAGGGTGGATGTGTGAATTCTAGGGGTGACTGAATCTTAACCACAGTTAATGGGAGAAAAAAGGGGACACATGGCCCCAAAAAAGGAGGACGAGATGGTAAGTCACCTCCTTGGCCCGAGGAGGTGACTGTTTTCCTAACAAAAATATGAAGCTTGGCCACTTCAAAAATTTGTGATATTTTTATATGTATAAAATAAAGATTAAAAATATAATTAATTTTATTTTAAAAAATAATTAATTTTATTTAGAGTAGTGATTAGTGGACCATTTATACGGCTAGATAGTCGAATGTCGGTCTACGCCTCCCTTTTAACAATCCTTTAATTAAATGAGGTTAATAATTTTTTTTAAAACCAAGTTTGAATCGGTGAACCTTAG
The DNA here is from genome assembly GCA_015143295.1 of Tetracentron sinense. NCBI lineage: Eukaryota > Viridiplantae > Streptophyta > Magnoliopsida > Trochodendrales > Trochodendraceae > Tetracentron > Tetracentron sinense. Next base: position 29,746,155 of record CM026556.1, read on the forward strand.
GGTGAATGAATCTTAACCACAGTTGGTAGGTGTTAAGAAGGAGTCGAGGACCATAGGGCAGACATTCAGCTGCATAGTGAAATACGCAATTCGCTATCTATTCCCCTTATGTATGTAATGGCCCTCAACAGAAGCATATTATTGGACCAAATTTAATGATAACGATGGATCCATTATGCAAAAATAAAATTTTTTTTTTTAAAAATTCTTAGCAAAACCCATTACTCAATATTTTTTTTCCTCGGTGGCTATGCCCTTGAGCCCCGGGCCACGTACCCTCAAACCCATAACTTTTCTTGATACATGTATTTCGGCTCTCCAAAGAAAATTCCTAGCTCCGCCCCTACTTGTACATTTGACTACACAGTCAAACGCAGTAAGTTAAACATTTTTTTTTCTTTTTTAGTGTTACCTAATCATTAATCCTAACCCTTAGTGGTTGGTTAGCCATAGACAGGTAGGATTTGTGAATATATGGAGCCAAATCATCTAGGGTGGTAACTGGATTTGGCAAATTCTGTTATCACCCCTAAAGGTCACCACGTGTCTCCATTTACACCTCTTAACCGTGGGTAAGGTTCACCCACACCTAGGGTTCACCCACCCATCCTTGTTTTTTTTTTAAATATTACTTCTTTTTTAAAAATTAAAAAACTGTTTTTAATATTAAAAAAACTGTAAAAATGGTATTTTAATTTTAAAAAAAGAATGAATATTTAAAAAAAAAAACAAGGATGAGTGGATGAACCCTAGGAGTGGGTGAATCTTACCCATGGTTTAGGGGTGTCAAAGGAGACACATGGTGACCTCTAGGGGTGATAACCGGATTTGGCAAACCCGGTGATACCGTAGAGGATTTGACTCCTGAATATATTTAGGAGTACCCATGGACGGACTCCATGAAAGTTCACTTTTTCGAAAAAGTTACTTTCTTGGGCAACACAACGTTTCCACAAAAATTTAAAGAAAAAATATTTTTTTCTCAAGAAAACATAAATACAAATTTTATTGTAAAATTTTCCATATATTTTCTTATAGGTCTTGGATTCTCTATGGCGAAAACCAGAAATGCCTCCTCTCGGGCAAACACAAATCAGTGGGCAAGTGGTGGAGAAGTCAAAATCATTGGCTCCATGATTTTGATTTCTCCACACACAATGAGACATGTGGCGATAAGTGTGAGAAAAATGGGGAGAGATATCAAGTGGGGAGAAGTCAAAATCATGGGGAGAAAATGAAATAACTTCTCCCCCTTTTATCATCACATGTCACCTCTCTTATGGTTGCCTGAGACCATTTTCTGGCTTTGCCAGAGACAATCCGAGGCCTTTCTTATAAAGCTCCACACTTTCTTTTTTGAGAGGGTGTGTGGGTGCATTTGGGGTTGGGCCTTGGGCCCAGGTGTGTGTGAGTGTGTGCATGGTGTGTGTGAGTTACTTTTGTGGGAAAAAAAAAAACCCATGAGGAATGTCGAGACAAATTTTGGAAGTAGTTAACTCCTGAGCTGCCACCTACCTTTGCATAAGACTTTTCTTGCTGACTGCTGACTGCTGACTGCTGAGGTAGGTGTTGGTTACCAGTCAGACGGCGGACGGGGCTCTTGGTCTTATGGAAATTAGGTTGGTCGCAGAATGGCAGTTACAGAATGGATTTTTGTTTAGTTAATTTTCTTAAGTTGAAACCTCTGTTTTCTTTCTGAACTGATTCTTTCAAGAGAGTGATGCCAAAGTTGATTTTTCTGGAGAAAGGGAAATTAATCCGCTCATCGCGGGGTGCCCTGAGGTGTGCGTCTCGCCCCTTAAAAGTTTACCATATGGTTCTCTTTTAACTGTGAATATGGTTTACTAATCCTTAGGATTAAATAATTTAACTTTGGTTTTTAGAAAAAAATTTCTTTTAACCACAGGGATTAAAATTTTTAACTAAAGTTGAAGGACAGTTAAAGAGCTTTACAAGTGTGCCTCACTCTGCAATATGAGGAGAGGATTATTTCTCTTTCTTGATATATTTTTTTTTTTTGTAAGAGGTAATATAACACCTAAAACACACCATCAGACCTAAGGTAACTCCTAAGGTGTCTTAGGTATGAGTCCAAGCAACCACTTCAAAAGGGTAATAGAGGGTTGATGGCCCCTTATACACCCCTTGCGAGTTGGTACCAGCTGGTGCATTCCCTTATACACCCCTTTCTGATGAAAGTTGAACATCAATTCGGTTGAATAAATAATGAAAGCAACTTCAAAAAAGCTTTTGGAAGGGGTATTATGGAAAAAATTTAGTGTTTAAAAATACCCTCATTTATATATATAATTACAAAACTACCACTACCTAAGTAGTTTGGAATGCTCCTTTGGTTTTCCTTGTATCTTTTCTCAGTCACAAGATTGAGCTTTCAAACATCAAAAACACGCTTATGTTTGTTGTGGAGGTTTTTTTTTGGGATAAATATTTAAAAAATATAAAGGTCACTACAAGAAAGCTACTGACTAGCGATGGAAAAAATCTGTCTCTAATAATTGTTTTTCCCGCTAATAGAATTAGAGACGGAAATAGAGACAGAAATATTTCCGTCCCTGATGCTCGCATTACTAATGAGTTTGAGTAATTAGAGACGGAAATATTTCCGTCTCTAAAAGTGTTTTTTTTAATTAAAAAAATACAGCGGAGAGAGAATAATAAAGAGAGAAGAGAGAGTAATAGAGAGAATATAAGTGAGAGAGAAGAGATAGAATAATAGAAAGAGAGGATAAGTGAGAGAGAGGAGAGAGAATAATAGAGAGAGAGAGAGAGTAGAGAGCATCTCACAGTCCAAATGCTCGTCTCATTACATTCTTCTCTCTCTCCAAAAGCTACAAACCCTAGCAGCTCATCTACAGAGCAATAACAGAAACACCAAAGAAACCGTCATCTACAGAGCATGTACGTTTAAATAAATCCGCAATTGAAATGGATTGGACTTAATTAATTCAGGCTCGATCAGAGATATCAAAATGAATATTGAAATTGAGGAAATGTAGAGAGAGATAAAGAGAAGTGATCTGGTATAAGGTAAACCTTTCTTTTCGCTCTTGAATGTTCTTCATCTAAGATCTATAGTGGTTCTCGATGAACTACTTGGAAATAACGACTCCTCTTCCTCGTGATCCTCCATCTCCAAATCTGAAACCATCGTATTCCTCATCTGTTTTGATCCCTCCAACGCCTGAAATCCTAGCTCCTCGTCGATCATGTTAAAGAAATCATTAATGATGATTTAAAAACTCCAAAATCTATTGAAAATGGAGGAAGATTGAAACGTGGAGTAGAGAAAGCTTCAGTTGAGGTTGAGGATGATGTTTACGTGAAGATGAGAGATGATGATGAGGGTTGAGAATTCTCCAATTTCTTTTCTATTTCCTTTTAATTAATAGGGAAAAAAATAAAAAGGCAATGAAATTTTAATGGGAAAGAGAATTCTTTGGTGGGAAACGGAAGCGCAAAGGGGAAAACTTCTAAGTTTGTAGTGAAAAGAACCAATTTAAATTTCCATCTTTAGTGATAGATTTATTTCCATCACTAATGGTTTTTTACTACTAGAGACGGAAATAAATCTATCTCTAAAGGTAAATTTATTATAAAAAATGAATTAAATGTCAAAATAAGCATTAGAGACGGAAATATTTCCATCACTAATGATCTTTTACTATTAGAGACGGAAATAAATTCATCTCTAAAAGTAAATTTATTTTAAAAAATGAATTAAACGTCAAAATAAGCATCAGAGATGGAAATATTTCCATCAATGAGTATAATGAGAATGCAAAACTTTACTTGACATAACTACCCTTTAATTTATTTTATTTAATAAATAATTTAGAATATAATCAAACTTTAATTAGGTCACTATTTAAAATTTATATTCTAAATCTAAGTCTCTCTAAGATATTCTAAACGAGCCATTCTTCTTAAAATAGATTTCTAAACTATTGGTCTAACCTTTCCTATTATACAACAGTTCTAGGGTTTTCGAAATTTGAAAACATATTGGAGTTGCAGGGACGTGGTGCTTCAATCATGTTGGGTTTTTCTACGCTATTCCAATAAACATTAGGAATGAAATCCTCTATGGTTATAACCGGATTCGGGGAGTCCGGTTATCCCATTGAGGTCGCCACGTGTCTCTTTTGACACCCTTTACCTATGGTTAAGATTCACCCACCTATCCTTGGTTTTTAGAAAAAAGAATTAAAAAAATATTTAACCGTGGTTTTAATTTGGTGTAATTCACATATATAGTAATCCTACTTGAAGAGGGTTTTGAAGTGCACACTCTAAGTTTGAAGGTGAATATATATATATATATATAAATTAGACTATAATTGTATTGCGACTTCACAAATCCAACACTACTATAAGCATAATTGTATATTATCATTGGAGATTTTTATGTATTTTCATTCTTATGTAATTAACTATATATAGGCACAACAGGTTAATTTTTGGTGTTATCCCTTGAGATGCATCCATCTTTCAGTAGCAATTTATGAAATTCATCTGAATTTACTTATTTTAATTTATTTATTCAAATCTTTATTGAATTTTCCATAGAATTAAATCAATTGATATATTTTACGTGTACATTTTTACTACATTTTTACTAGATGAAGTTAATGTAAATTAATGTTCAATCATTTTATGAATTAATTAGAACCTTAAATAATTGGACTAATTCTAATTGAATTTTAAAAATAATTTTATTAATTATCTAAAGTAATTTTCTCTAAAATGAAGACACAAATTCATTAAATCTTTAATAAATAAATTATTATGTGCAACGCACGTGCACTTTTACTAGTATATATATATAGGGAAATGGAAAACAGACCCCAGGGTCAGCTTAGAAGCTGACCGCAATGACCTCATTGGTCCAACCCCCTTTTTTACCATCCATCAACTGTGGTTAGCCCCTTAGAGTTAAGCAATCTAACCATGGTTTTTAGAAAAAACAATAAGCAAAAATACTTATTTTAATTTAATTAAGCTTAACCATGGTTAAACAGGGATTAAAAGGAGTCCTCATATATGTATATATATTTGTTTTCTCGCAAATCCAACCTATGCAGGAAAGGAAAACACTTTTCTTGCCAACAGAAAATAGAGAAAAGTAGTTTTTATTATTATTTGAGAATCACTTTTTCTTTTTTTTGTGCCAAACCACTGGCCCTTAAGTAGAGCTGAGCAAATAGAGGTATATCAGAATTCATATTTGATTATTCGAATTCAAATAAATATATGATATTCGAGTAATCAAATGGTGAGGCTGAAACGACTGAAACGGTCACACACAAACAATAAAATAATGTTTCTCTCCCTTCCTTTTTCGTTTTCCCACACAAATAATAAATTATTATTTCTCTCCTTTTTTTTTTTGTTAAAATGGTGAGACTGTTGAGAGTGTTTTAAAAAAGTGACACACCTAAATAACTTTTTGTGAGTTTTGGCTATTTTGGTGGGTAAAATTTGGTGAGGCTGCTAGGAATGCTCTAAGAAAGTAAATTTTGGGTTTCTCTCGAATGGAACACCAAAAATGTTGTATTTTTCTATTCTTTTTTTCTCTTACCCATTTTCCTTTGAAACGAACACAGCCTTATGTGAAGATGGAAGCCATGGGTTCTGTGTTAGACTGTTAGGTTCTCTGAGGTCAGACCTGACCCACTCTTGCATTTATGTAGTAGCATTTGCCAAGTTTTGAAATCCCAAAAAATTTGGACCCTAATCGAAACAAAAATTTCAGATGTTTTAATGCAAAATTTAGAAATTTCATTTTTTGGAATATCTTATTGGACCAAAATATTCTCTCGATTAATTTTGACATTCCACAAATTTTTTAACAAAACAAATCAACATTTTTTCCCTTAACTTTTTTTTCTTCTAATTATTAAATTATTTACATAGTTAATAGATTAGTAGTTTAATAAGTTAATTGAAGTGTTTAAGAGTCTTGAGTAACTCAACTTATTAGGCATTCTATATAATAATAGATAAACATCTAATTAAACTTCTGATCCAGTAATAAAATATTATTTTTTAAATAGAACCCTACAATTTCATGAAATTTCAATATATATATATATTGGTATATATTAATAAATATTAGTATTTTTATTAATTTAAAAAATCAGTAAAATTTTGTCTTATTTTGAAATTTCTGTACAGGATTTGGATTAAAATAGGGGGGGGGGGGGGGGGGGGGGGGGGGAATGTGAGAAGTGACTTAGTGACCTTCCATAATAGAATATATCAAGAGGAGAAATGCTACAGTTTCAGTCATTGGGCAATTCGAGACCATTTCTAAGAAGACATGATCCTAAACCATCAGAAATCATGGAATGTCATAGAATCCTAGTAATGTGTTCATCCCATAAAAGAATTTTTCAGAGTTATTTTACTCGAGACAAGTTTATTGAATGAACCAAACAATCAATTCTACTGATTCAAGTAATATTACTTGGATTAAGTTATTTTTCTTGAAGGAAAAGTGTTTCATCAGAGGAATAGTAAAGAAAACTCTAAGTCGTCTCAAAATTTTTGACGCCCTAAGTACTTTTGGGTGCCTTATGACCGTACGATCCCGCTAGCACTTCTCTATCAGGAGGCACAAAACATTAAGAGGAGTGTTAATCCGTTGGAAGGGGCAGAGCCATATGGGGCCAGGAGGGCTGTAGCCCCCGCCCCCCTGAAATTTTGAAACAATAAAATTGTTGATACTACAGGGACGTAGCAAGCAAGGGCGGAGCCAAGAGCGAAGGGGCTGTAGCCCCCCTTAAACATTAGTTTAAAAAATACTAAATTTGTACTATGTTATTTAATTTAAGAGGGCGTAGGCATTGGGCAATTGCCCCACCTGCTCGAAATTTTGAAAAAAAAGCTTGGACCTATTTGGATGCAATGCCATTTTTTTTTCTTGTTTTAAAATTTAGAAATGATTTTTTTTTCAAATGTTTTAGAACAAAAAACATGTTTAGCATTACCAATGGTTAGTTGTTTTAAAAAACGAATAATTGATAGACATGTTTGATAACCACATAACAACATAAAAATAATTATAAAAAGACATTAATCTCTAAATAGTTAAGGGTTCCACCCATTGGTCAATTTAAAAGTTTATAATGAAAACCCATAAACAAAAATATCATTATTGCACATGCCATTATAAACATGCTAACATAAATATGAAGAACATAATAACTTTGGCAACCATTCTAATCCATGATGATGGTGGTGGTGATTGTGGGTGGTGGTGGGTGGGGTTGTGTTGGGTGGTCGTGAACAACCGATGGTACTGGTGCACGAGAGTCATAGACGGAGGTGGAGCACTATGTGGTTTCTACTTTTGTTTTCTATTTCTAAAAATAGAGATAATAGAAATTATTTGTCACCTTGATATTTAAATTTGTTAATTAGATTTTGAAAACAAATTATGCTTACCAAACATATTTTATACGAAATATTTCAAGTTTTTTCTTTTAAAAACAAAAACAGAGAACCAAGGGTAAGGGGAGTAGCTGCCCCAAACTTTGTTTATTTGACAAATGAACACAAACAGACCACAAGGCCCACAAACTTGACCCTCAAAATAAAAGAAATCAGGTGGTATGGCCTGAACCCCCCACACTACCTAGACCACTTGTAGGAAAATAGTTAACGGATCCATGGATTCCATTTGCTAACCTAAGGCATCCATCTATTAGTGGATGCCCATCCTCATAAGATGGGTGGATGCCCTAGGTTAGCAAATGGGATCCATGGGTCTGCCTATCACTACTCTATTTTGTACTGGCATAATCATTTTTCACAAACTCATTAATAATTACTAACATTGTCAATCAACCAATGTTAGTCCTCTCTACAAAAAATCCTGACGTCGCCCCTATCATTAGCATACTTCCAAATTATTCTCACGGGAGCGACACCTATCGTTACTACCCTTTCAACAAGCTAAGAAATTATTATTATTATTTTTTGCTAGGGATATAATTTACCTTCGATTAGTGGTTAGCAATGAAGAGCGAAATACTTGCAAGTCGTCACCCGGCGGGAATGGATCCCAAGACCTCTCTTATAAGAGAGGCCACACCCTACCATTTGAGCAAGCTGCGAGGTGTATCCTGGGCTAACATTTCTACCAGTTATGATTTCAACTGGTTAAGTAGTGAACATGCGTCACCACTATATTGAGAGTTTGGAAGTGTGCATATGGAGTAACATTTCTCAAACATTAAAGTGGCCAAATGATTTCCCACGAGCTATCAAGTGTTTTTGTTTAATTCTTGATCTATTATTCTAGTTTTTATTTCTATTTTGTTGGAACTTGGGGTGTTCCCAACCCTTTGGGTCAGGACTAATCCTTGAGGGTACGATGTGAGCCTGCAACCCATCACATCAGGTAAGTTCGGGTAAACTCGTGTGGGGCTAGCCCCAAAGGGGAAGTGAGAAATGGAACCTAGGACCTCCCACTTGGAGAAAGGCCCAGGAACCACTGGTCCACCCCTTTGGGATTGAATTCCTCATATAAAGATTTTAACAAAAAAAATCTATAATACCCATATCGTCTGGACTAAAAAAATGAGACTCTTAATTATCACTTATCCATCACTTAAAATAATAAAAAATTAACCACTTGATTGTTTTATTCAGACTGTTGTCCATAATTTAAAATAATAAAAAATTAACCACTTGATTGCTTTATTAAGATTGTTGTTGCTCTATTCATATGCATTATTCCATGATATGAAGGATATTTTTGGAAACAAAAATGTTGTGCAACTCACTTAAATAGTAAAAAATTAACTACTTGATTGCTTTATTCATACTGTTGTTGCTTTATTCATATGCGTCATTCTATCCATCATGGAGGATATTTTTGGAAACAAAAATGTTGTATAACATATGCTTCAATCCTCTTTTAGTTATAGGTAATAGATAATAAGAGAATGCCTACTCTAATACAAAATATTTCACAATTATACATCTTAAATTTTTTAATAATAAACACATGAGCTGGTACAGTCTGAGATTCTACATCCCCAATAGAGTCTGATTATGATTTTAACTCGGTTAAATAGCAACACATGTCACCACCACTACCGCGAGAGTTCGGAAATGTGCATATGGGCTAGTAATTTTTTTGAAGGGAAATAGGTCACGCAGCCTTGGGTTTGTAAATAGTTTTCATGGGTACGCCATTTACTACTGTTCTTTAAAAAAAAAATTAAAGTGGCGTTCTTATTTCCCACGAGCTATCAAGTGTTTTAATAATAAACGCATGAGCTGGTACAGGCTGAGAGTCCAATATCCCTAGAGTCCCAATTATGATTTCAACCGGTTAAATTAGTAACACGTGTCTCCACTTGGGCGAGACTTTGCAAGTGTGCACATGAGGATAGCATTTCTCAAACATTAAAGAGATTATTTGACTTCGCACGTGCTATCAAGTGTTTTATAATAATAAACACATGAGCTGGTACAGCCTTTCAGACTGAGAGTCTAAGATCCCCTCCTTCCCCCAACCACCGCCTTAGAGCACTCCTAGCAGTCTCACCAAAATAGTTTTTTTTAGCTATTTTGGTGAGCTAATTTGCTAAAAAGTGCAAAATACTGTCTCCGCCCTTATCGCATGGCCTACCTAGGTATTTATATCTCCACCCATTGGTGCGGGTCAAGCTTAGACCCGGTAGCTTATCCTTAACTTCAAGCATAACCCTTTCCTAACCCATTTAATATAAATAAATAGCAAGTAAACTTAAAAAAATAATTATATGCTAATGTATATTTTTTATAATAATTTTTTTAGGATTCAAGCACAACAAATGCCAAAAAATAAAATAAAATAACATGAGAGAAATGGAACAAAAACTTATCGGTTTAAATTTGGTTGAGGCGTGACGGGAGAAATTGACTTGAAATTGAATTTATACAATTAGAAATAATCAGTTTTAAAAAACATAAGAAGGGACTGAAGTATGCCAAGTTAGATATCTGCAAAGTGCAAAAGACTTATCGGTTTAAGTTTGGTAGAGGCGTGATTGAAGTCACTTAATCTGAAATTAAATTTATTTCATTTGGGAAGATAAATGCCAAGTGCGAAAGGCTATGCGGACAATCAACCTCCAAGATACAATAATAACTATTATTCGTTTATTCGTCTATGTTGTGTCCACACAAGTCGCGGACCCGTATAATTAACATATAACTCAAACAAATGCAAAATAACTACAAATAATAGCTTACTAAAAAAGAAGTAATTTTAAAAATTAGTGATAAAAACTTTTGAAGTAATAAAGGAGGGGATGCTTATTTATTTATTTATTTTGGGTTAAACACAATGGAAAATAATCACCTCCTCGGTCGGCGATGCGAGGAGGGGCGTCTCGGCTCCCATTTTCTTGCCATGTGTCCCTCTTCTCACCGTATTTAATTGTGGTTAAGATTCATCCACCCTTAAGGTTCACCCAACTACCCTTGGTCTTTAGAAAAATAATATTAAAAAAATTAACCCGAGTTAATGGGAGTTGAAAGGTGGCTATGTGAGAGTGAGGAGGAATAGGCTCCTAGGTCGACGAGGGGACTATTGCTCAAACACAATTAACTCACACACACTATCAACACACACACATGCCCAGGCCACAAGGCCATTGCACCCACACACACCCTCTCTCTCTTTCTCTAATCTCATCTCTATTAATTAATATAAAAAAGATTCTTCGGTTCAAAACGTTGATTAATATTTGTGTTAATTCCAAAAATACCATTTGACTTCTATCTAACAATTATTCTATTAATGAAAATCCTACCTTTAAAAACTAGACTAAATTTATAAATTTCCAAATTGTCCTTATCATAATATGTATACTAGCGGGTGGCACGTGCGATGCACGTGAGAGCGAGAGGAAGGAGTTAACCACAGTTAATAGGAGTTAAAAGGGACATGTGTTAACCTGTGGGTGTGATTCAATTGAACTTTTCCCGAGTTCAATCGCGATTGGCTGTGATTCTATTCTTTAAATTAATAGATGAGCAAGGGGTAGTTTGAGAATTAAAATAAAACATTAAATCAAAGTTTTTTTTTTGTTATATGAGGTTAGTTTAGGAATTTTGGAAAAATCAGGCTACGCTGCATGTTGCATTATAATAGTAAAGATAAGACAAATTTTATTAAATGTTTGCTTAATTTCCATACTACCCCTTACTCATCTATACTTGAAATTCTCTATGGTTATATATTCCTTAACTATGGTTAAGATTTACCCACCTCTAGGGTTTACTCACTTATCCTTGGATTTTTGGGAAAAAAATAATCCTACGAGTTAATATTTTTTTCTTTCTAAAAATCAAGAATAAGTGGGTGAACCTTAGGAGTGGGTGAACTCTAGAGGTAGGTGAATCTTAACCATAGTTAAGGGGTGTCAAAATAGACACATGGAACTGGGAGGTGAATCTTAATCACAGTTATGGGGTGTCAAAAGAGACACATGGAACTTGGGTTCATCCATTTATCCTTGGTTTTTAGAAAAAATATTAATTTTTTTAAACCCTAGTTAAAATTCACTAACTCTTAAGGTTAAAATAAAATTCATATTGTTTTTCTAAAAACCAAGGATATGTGGGTGAACCCTAGGGGTGGGAGAATCTTAACCATAGTTAAGGGGTATCAAAAGAGACGCATGACAACCTCAAGGGTTTAACCGAACTCCTCACTCTCTTGCCAAAACGCTCCGAAAGAAGAAAGTCTCACCAGTGCTCTGGCTGCTTCCTGTTTTTGATATACCCAAAATGCCCCTAAGGTTTTTAGTCTCAAAAAATCCCTAGGTCATATTTCTATATCCAACGCGTCTTTCACAATTTTTTCATATGGGATATTCAAAATGTTCCTCAAGTTTCTATACCAAAAATATTTCTTAATTTTTTTCCCAAATGATCTCACTAGGGTCTCTCTTCCCAGTCTTTCTCCCCTTCCTTCTCTCACGTGCATCACACGTGTTGTCCACTAGTATATATACAACACCATCACTAACACTAATTCAGAAAAGGCATAAACATTGAAATTTCAAGGGAGTTGATTAATGAAAATATCACTTAAGATAAATGATTTCAAGGAAATGCAAGCACCATCACTAACACTAATTCCGAAAAGGCACAAACATTGAAATTTCGAGGGAGTTGATTAATGAAAATATCACTTAAGATAAATGATTTCAAGGAAATGCAACCACTGAATATATAATGTTTTCAATGGATGGGACAAGGTATTGTTCAAAAATATATAATTTTTGTAAAACTTGAATCATAATACATCAAAAAATATAACAAAATTAACTATATATTATGACTGGCCCAGGAATCTCAAATAAATGTTGAGCCGTTATAAATGAGCCGAGAAAACCCTATCAGGTATGGTGAATTCGGGTCGGATCAGAAAATCATGCATGCCATGGAGGGATAAAGACACTGAAAATTGGTGGGTTATGTTCCTATGGACCTTATGGCAGTCTGATTTTGACTTTTTTGCCATTAAATATTTTAAAATATTAATTTAATTTCCTCCATGTGTTGAAATTGAATGCTTAAGATTCTATGAATAAAAAAAAATTTAATTTCAACTAATTACAAGATTTTGGGGATATTTATTTTAATAAATTAGTTTTAATATCTATAGAGGTAGCCAGCTGAAACGTGAGATAAGAATGGAAGGTACAAGTACAACCATTAACTACCATTCCTCTCTTTTATTGTTGTGTTTGATTTGATTACCAGACGGCACAAGCCGGAGGCAAACCCTCCCGCATTCACCCTATTTGTGACAATCTATCCAGAGTGTTTAAAAAAGTTAGTAGGGTAGGGTCAACACTAATCTTAGAGTGAGTTTGAGCAATTAGGGTTAATGGGACACGTGGTGCAATGGCGAGACTCCCCCGTCTCCAACTTGTGTGGTTGCAAATCCAAAAGTCCAAAAAAATATAAAAATAATGAAAAAAAGGTTTGGCGGACATGACTGTTAACCTTCATTTGACTTTTTTATCCCCTTAAACCAAAATGAAAAAGAGTCCTTCATATCAGGGGTAGTTTAGTCACTATAACGGTAGAGATTTTTTTTTCTCGGTTAAGAGAAAAAGCTTTGGTAACTGTTCTATGAGTGCTAGTCCTACTCTTAGGCCTTTCTTATTTTCAACTACTCAAGTCTCTAAAAAAAGTTGAAACACTTGGTGGATTAGGGGGTGAGAGTAAAAAAAAGCCTTAGAATAGGGCTTACATTCCTTTGTCCTATTGTTTCAAATAACAAATATACCCTTAGTTTAGGCAGTATTTTTGGTTTTCAGTCTTGGGGGCAAGAAAGTCTAAAGATTCATTCTATCACAACACCCGTTTTGTTTTGTTATAAGAATAAGCTCGGGGAGAGAGAGAAATGCACCCGAGACTCTTTTTTTGTTTGAATCATCTCTTTGTCAACAGAGTACTCAATTGTAGAGAGAGAAAGAGAGAATTATGGCTGGAGGTGGGTTCGCCTTAGAAGGCGGTAGCGCCGGTGGTTTTAACGGCAAGGTGACGGCATCGGTGGTGATGACATGTATAGTTGCTGCTTCTGGTGGCTTGATCTTTGGCTACGACATTGGAATCTCAGGTCTGTCGAAATCTTTGATTTTTGTAGGGTTAAAAGGGTATGTGTAAATTTCTAATATTCATTTGCAGCTCTATACTGTAGTAGTAATCGTAGGTGAAAATCTAAAAACAAGGGGGGGTACAAATAACTGGTTAATTATTTGTATTAGAGAAGTCGGAGTCCGGCGCTGTGCTCACATCCCCGGCTAGAGAAGGTGGTGGGCCTCAAGGCAGAAGCACCATTCCATTCAATTAAAATCATGAGGCTCACCGCCATCAATCTGGATCATCCAATTAGTGGACATTCCTCTAAGAAACTTAATTTGGTGGAGCATTGCTCCCTACTAACATTCCTCTTAAAAAGGAATTTTTTTTACTCTTACATACATAGATAATTTAGTGAGAGGCTAGGAAGCACCGATACTTAGAGATACGAGCGATATGGCAAAAATTATGAAAAAGAGCTAAGTTTTAGCTTAGAGTGTCATATCCGATATGGCAATACAGGTACATTTCCATTTTTAGAGTATCCGTGCTTCCTAGGTGAGGGGCTATTATTTAATTTTTGATCACATGTGAGTGAACCCCCGAGGGTGTAGCCTAGTGGTCACTTGGACGAACCGTAAACCCGAAGGTCTTCTATTCCTGGCTCCCCTCATGGGGTGGGGTATTCCTTATGTAGCCCATGAGATTAGTCGACCATTCAAGGCTCTCGAATCCAACTGTCCAACTCTCGAATAGTAGGTACTATAAGAGTTTTTAATCACTTCCTTCTTAATTATATAATAGCGAAAGAAAACATTGATCAACACGGAAAGTAGGTAAAGTCAAATTGCAATAACAAAATAGATAATGTCTTGTAAAGAATAAAATATATCTAACCTACACATACTTAGACTGTCCAGATTTCAGAAAACTGAATCATACTTTAGTTCACAAAACAATAAAATAAATCATCCATTTGATTATAGTCATTTTCACCAATCAGACGTTTGATAACCTGGTAGTACTTGAATACAGTGTAACATGATCTGGTACATCAGTTACATCTAGAAAAGTAAAGCCCAGCAGAGCCCAGCCCTCAAAAGCCCGGAAAATTGAGTTTTACACAAGGCTATCAATTCGGCTCTCGTGTGAGTACCCGGCCAGGCCAAGCACAGCCCAGCCCGCAAAATTGAGGTTTTTAAAACCACATAAGCCCAAGTGGGTCCAAATAAACTAAGCCTTGGACAACAACCCTAGAGTAGAGCCCAGCTTAGGCCCTCATTATATATATATATATATATATATATATATATATATAATTTTGAGTTTTTAACTTAAATTACCTATATACCTTTTTTAACATATATTTATTAGGGTATGATGGTATTTTCACCATCATATCCCCGTTAAAACCTCCGAGAGGAAACTTAGAATTCTAGTATCTAATCATCTTTGTTATCTTTGTTTTATTCTCTATGTTATTTCTCTTTGTCGTCGTCATCATAATCGATAGGGTTTAGTAAAAAATTGATATTAGTATCATGATAACAAATATTTTGTTATCTTCTTTTCAGGCCCAGGCTTGACCTTGAGGGTAGGACTAGGAGTTAAACTATTAGGACTGCGAGAGCTAGTCGAACCTTAGAGTGAGGGTTGGACCAAACCTGACCCGACGGGCCCATTGACAACCTTAGTTTATATATGGAGTGATACCCTTCAATCCACTCATAATAATAATATAATAATTAATAAAATAAGCTATTCCCCCCACTAACCAACGAAAATAAGAAGTAGAAGAAGTTATGTAATACTTGGGGGGGTACGGTGATTTTGTACTTGGTTCTCTTCTCGAGTCGCCTTGTGGGCCTCACATCTTCAGGATTATAGAACCCTAAACACTGATGAGTGAAGTAAAATAATCCAGCAAACATTCTCAAAGCCAAGAAAAAAAGAGAAAGACTCGTTTCAAATAAAACTTAGCATCAACTCACAATTATGCATGCCACCCTTTCTATAATGTTTGAACCAGTCTAATAAAAGTCCGTAGATAAGCACACTCTAACGCTATGGATGGCCTTTTAGGGCCTCCCCTCCAGCCTCTCGTCGGGCCTAGAGATGGTGTATCAACCCTTCTCAGAGAATGTATGTGACACTCTCGGCTTCGCTGGTTCCCATGATTATTTCTAATTTTTTTCGAAACCAAAGCAAAAAAAATAATGCTAAGCAATTAACCATTAAAGAAAAGATAACTCCTAATAGGAACGTTAAGAATGGATCTTTCTATTGGAACAATAAGTTTTCGGGTTTAGGTATTTCCAAACTTCCATATCATATGATGGACCACTTCTGTAGACACTTGCCAGCGTATCATCATATGTTAAGATTTTCCATTGAGGCAATTTAGCATTTATTTTCGATCCCTATCCTATGACCTTCCTTCTCCCACCCTTTCTCACCCCCGTGTATTTGCCAGCCTTTGTTTTTCATGTCCAAATTTAGGTACAAGATAGAGGATTTTGAGTATATAAATGGGCCCTTTTACCTCAATTTGTGATAGTTCCTAGTTGGGCCCTAATCCAATAATGACTTGTCATTTTCGTCTACATGTAAGATCTAATGCATGTGTTTGGTTGTTGCGATTGTATTCTACCTGCAATCCTTGCATGGCATGGCATTGCATGCTGACTTACCCCTAATAATATAAATGATGCTTTAGAAGAGACACTCCTTTCAGGAACAAAGTGCTAGTTTTAGTGGCGCAAACCTTTCCTGGTTACAGCTTGTTATTACCTAGAAGGGTACAGCTTGGTATGTCTCATTAAGAAAATGGGGCAAGGCTTTATGTCACAGCATCCTAACACAAGAAACCATCTATTTTTCTATCCTGATCAACAGACATAGGATGGGGAAGCAGGTTGGGAAGAAAGGTGGGGGAGGGAGTAGGGGTGGGGGGGGGGAGGGGTTTTTCTTCATTTTGCCTAATCTCCCTATAAGCTTCTCGTTGCCCTTTCTTCAACAACATCAAAATTGGCACTCAAACTATCCCTCAGCTTCGTGACAGGTATGTTCACGACACTCTAACATCCTCCATCTTCAAAGATTCCTCAATTTATTATTACCTGTTTCGTCTATATTTTTCTCCTTATTGGAAAGATTGACAATCAACAGGGCCCCAGAATCCTATATGGCTTTGTGAAGTTGAAACGTAAGAAGCCCTAAACCTGGAAGGAAAGAGAAGAGAGTTGGATCCTATTTGCCAAACTGTATACTCAAAGCCTATGTAACTCTAAAGATCCTTGTCCATCTCCCCGGCCCTCTATCCAATCCATATAATCGAAGAGAGTGGGGAATGCATCAAAGTTGAGCATCGTCAGGAGTGAGGTGAAATCGATTGGCTTGTATTTCAATGTGTGTAGGTTGAAAGGCCCAGAAGCATTTCATAGTGAGAGAGGTGGCCATGGCCATCGTGTGATTTGCAACTGCTGGATGACTAAATAGTGCCCTTGAGCAGCATGTGTACTCGGTACTTGTGTTCTCATTTTTCATTAACGTAGTTCGATCTGGTTTTGTAGCTTAGTGCTCTCTAGAGAAGTCTACAAGAGCTCTTTGATTTGTTACAGTAGTTTATTCGGTTGAAGCAGGGGTGGATCCAGCTTTTCTAGTAGGAGTCGCGCTGGGTTTATTTGAAAATGTTAGTATTGGTTGACGGTATTGTGTAGAAGTGATTTGAGGGTACAAATATTTTGGGTCTATGTGGTTTATAGGGTTTTAAGCCCGTGTTGGGGTGTAGGCCCCCCCCCCCCCCCCCCTTTTTTTTTTGGACTATGTCATTACGCTCCTTTCGCCATAATTCATACATTCCTTAGGGTATTGGTTATCCTTTTTTACGACCCGTTAAATATAAATAACATAGTATAATTTTTTTTTCAAAGTTTAGGAGGCATTGCTCCATGGCTATGCTCTAATACTTACATACATGATATATTTTATTTTTTCCAAAGTTCAGGTGACACCTCGTCTTTGTCCATGACTAGCCCGTAATTAAACACAACACATAGCATACAAGATATAATTGTTTTTGTTCACACGTTCAGGGGCTCCCCTAGCTCTGCCCCTTGTCACCCAGGTGAGGATTTTTTGGGAAAGAGAGGATGCAAGTTCGGGAGTTTTTGGGTTGGTCATTATGACAAGTCAACAGAAGATAGAACTGTGTGTGTCCTCAGTAGTTTATGTGTTTTTTTTCTGTATTTGATCGTTCAATGGCTGACTTGCTGTCACTGGCAGGTTTGACTGTCAAACCCAAGTTAATCATACAACCTAGCTGTAAGTTTTCCTATCATGGATTCTGCTTTTTTCCATGAATGTTAAATAATGCGAATGGATTATTGGACTAGATCATGAGATATGGCGGGCAGTGTTTTAAATCCTCAAATCACTATGTTTTCTCCTTCTTGTATATGGCAACATATAAAATGAGTGAAAGACTTGGGTTTTGGTTGGCAGAACACACATTTTCATCTTGCTTCTCAATAGTGCAACTTTCTCTAAAACCTTCCAGCAGTCCTTTTGAAAGAACATTTTAGGTTGCTTCTTTTTCTTTTCTTTACTCACTTCTTGGCCAACCAAAGCACACCGGAGTTCGTTTTTCCAGATCTGTAAATACTATGGACTTGAACATAGGACCAATCCCCACTGAAGGTCACAACCTTTCCCATCTACCTTCCCATCTTAGTGCGCTTTCTAATAAAGTGAATGGACAATGAGCTACCCTCAGGTTTGGTGCCGTTGGCTAGTCCTGGTTTGCTCCCTTTCGTCATTGGTGTTCAATTCTGCACTCTTCGACTTTTCCCAGTGGGCCGGTTACCACTCAAAAATAAAAGATTCTTTGTGAATGAACCAGATTTTTGTTTATTTACTTCAAATTTCAACTTTCCTTTGATCGATTCTAACGAATCTGCCTGAGTCTGACACCCCCCCCCCTTTCGCACTATTTGATCAATACAATAATGAGTTTTCGTATATCACCTGCTGTGTTCTGCTAGTTTGCAAATACGTGTTATATTAATAGTTTTGCAAAGTCCTCATGGTTTTGCAACCGTTTGCCGAAACACCTCAATCCTTATTATGTTAGCTTTTTTTTCGTTTTGTTATTGTTTAGGAAATTACTATATGCCCTTATGATATTTCTAACTTCACAAAGCCTTTAACTATCCTTGAACATGGTTAATTAGTCTTAACCCTTGTGATTAAGATTCAGATAAAACATTTAACCCTGTTTCTTAAAAAAAAATTAATGTGCCCCTTTTAACTCTTTTAACTTAGGTTAAGATCCCTAATTCTTAGAGTTAAAGCGAATAACCTTGGTTTTAACAGAAAAATTAACGTGTTCAAAGTTAAAATATACTAACCCTTAGAGTTAAAGCATCTAACCTTGGTTTAAAAAAAAAAATTAATGTTGGACTACTTTGAACTCCCTTTAACTATGGTTAAGATTCATTAACCCTTAGGGTTAAAGCATTAACCTTGATTTTTAGAAAAAAATTAGAAAAAATTAATGTGTCCCTTTGTATCTTTCTTTAACTATGGTTAAGATTCACTCACCCTTAGGTTTAAAACATCTAACTTTCGTTTTTAGAAAAAAAAATTAAAAATTTAATTTGCCTTTTAACTCTTTTTAACCGTGGTGAAGGTTTACTAACCCTTAGGATTAAAACATCTACATTTGGTTAAAAAAATTAAAAATTTAGTTGTCCCCTTTTAACTCTGGTTAAGATCAACAAACTCTTAGGGTTAAAACATCTAACCTTGGTTCTTGGTATTTAAAAAAAATTAACATGTCCCGTTCCATAACGGTTAATGAACCAGAACCACATTTAAATGGAGTTAAAAGGGGACACCTTAAATAATTTAAATAAAAAGAAAACCAAAGTTAGATGTTTTAACCCTAAGGGTGAGGTGAATCTTAAACACAGTTTAAGAGAGTTAAAAAAGGACATGTTAATTTTTTCTAGAATCAAGGTTAGATGCTTTAACCTTAAGAGTTGATGATCTTAACCACAATTAAAGGTAGTTCAAAGGGGGGACACATTAATTTTTTTAAACCAAGGTAGATGCTTTAACCTTAAGGGTTAGTGTATCTTAACCTAAGTTAAAGGGAGTTTAAAAGAGGATTATTATTATTTTTTAAACCAGGGTAGATGCTTTATCCTTAAGGGTGTGAATCTTAATCACAATTATTAAAGCTTATTAACCATAGTTCAAAGATATTAGAGGCTTTGTATAGTATGAATAACATAAGGGCATAATAGTCATTTTTTAAACAATAACAAACAGAAACCTAACGAAACTAGACATTGAGGTTGTTTGACAAACGGTTGCAAAACCATGGTTACAAATCTGTTATTCATAACAGTGTATTTGCAAAGCTGATAGAACACAGAAAAGAGGAGGAAACCCGGCAAACACATTCATCAGTTTCAACAATTGATCTCCTCGGCTAATCTTTTGGATCTGGGTTTTCAAGGGCTTGCATATACTTGGTCCAACAGGAGAGCTGAACCAAATTTCATAGCGGCCCGTTTGGATATGGCGCTAGCAAACCCCCTCTGGCGTATCCTTTTTCCATCAGATATTGTTTGGGTACTCCCAGCCCTTGGTTCAGATCACCACTTTCTGCTTCTTGGTATGGAAAAGGAGAAGAAGAGAGGTAGAAAGCCCTTCAGGTATGAACAAATGTGGGATGCACATGAAGATTGTATCAGAGTAGTGCGGACAGGGTGGCAGATCCCTCAAAACAACAGTTCCCCCATGTTACAAGTCCACCAGAAAATTAGTTCTACTCGGGAGGCTCTAGTTCGATGGAATAAGCAAACTTTTGGGAATTTGAATGAGCGCATTAATATTCTGAAGTATAAAATCGCACACATACAAGATCAAGACCAATCCGAGGAAGGGAAGATCGAAGCACAGATTCTTACTTCATAGCTGGATAAAGTGCATAATCAACAGGAAGCTTTTTGGTGGCAGAAGGCTAGAGCAGATTGGCTGCAGCTTGGTGATAAAAATATGAAGTTTTTTCAAACCTATGCTATTCAAGGAAGGCAACGAAATAGGATCTGGGCCATCAAGAATGCGAACGGTCAATGGATCTCATCTGAGAGGGAGGTTGAAAGTTATATTATGAGCAATTTCCAGCACTTTTTCTCTTCGTCCAAACCATGTTACATCCCAGAAATTACAACTTCCATGCTTCCATCTGTTACAGATGATATGAACAGGGACCTTTGCAGAGAAGTAACCATGGAGGAGATAAAACAAGCTATGTTTGATATCAGTTCTCTAAAAGCTCCGGGGCCGGATGGTATGCCTGGCTTATTTTTTCAAAAACATTGGGAAGTGGTGGGTAACGACCTTAGTATAGCGGTGAAAAGTTTCTTTGATTGCGGGAGGATGACGAAGGAGATAAACTTCACCCACATAGTATTGATTCCAAAGGTTGGCCATCCCGAGACTCTTAACCAATACCGCCCGATTAACCTTTGTAACACAACTTACAAGGTAATTGCAAAAATTATGGCAAGTCGGTTACGCAATTGTCTTGATGACATCATTAATCCAGCTCAATCCGCATTTATCAGAGGGCGACAAATCTCATATAACATTTTGGTGGCCCATGAGATTAATCACTTCCTAAAGAAAAAGAGAAGAGGCGCACCCCGGAAAGTAGCTGTAAAGCTGGATATGAATCGAGCATATGACCGAGTAGAATGAGATTTTCTTTATGCAATGATGGAAATTATGAGGTTCAACAATAGATGGATTCATCTTGTTCGCCAGTGGATAGCATATCCACAGTGACATATTCGGTGATCATCAACGGGGAACCAAGGGGTTCAATTACTCCTTCCAGGGGTCTTAGGCAAGGGGACCCTTTGTCCCCTTACCTCTTTCTCATTTGTACAGAGGCGTTATCCCAATTGCTGATCAAAGCTACTATCCAGAATCGTCTCAGTGGCATTTGTGTGGCTCGGGGAGCTCCTACTATATCACATCTCCTTTTCGCGGATGATTGTGTGATTTTCAGCCAAGCAAACTTGGAAGAACCTCAAATTTTGATGGATATTATGGAAAGGTATGGGCAAGCTTCTGGTCAATTGGTTAATCTTCAAAAATCTAGCCTGACTTTTTGTGCCAATACTCCTAGAAGATTTCAGAAAATGATTGCCGAAATTCTAAAAATCAGGAATCTTGAGCCCCCTAAGAAATATCTTGGCTTACCTGTTGATTTCAATCGATCTAAGGCCTCCATCTTTGACAATCTTAAAACTAGAATTTTGGGCCGACTGCAAGGTTGGAAAGAGAAGCTCCTATCTCAAGCCGGGAGGGGCACGCTGATAAAGTTGATAGTCCAAGCTATACCTGTGTTTGCTATGAGTTGCTTCAGACTCCCCAAGCGATGGTTCAATGAGGTTAATGCTGCCACGGCGAGGTTTTGGTGGAGTCAAGATCAAGGTAGGAAGATTCACTGGCTTCGTTGGGATCTCCTGTGTAAGGCAAAGAAGTAGGGAGGCCTAGGCCTAAGGGAATTACAAGCTTTCAATATGGGTCTTTTGGCGAAACAAGGGTGGAGGCTGCTGACTCGCCCAGATTCTTTATGGGCAAAAGTGATCAAGGCAATCTACTATCCCAGGAAATCTTTCATGAACGCCATGCTAGGATCGCGCCCATCTTGGGCATGGAGGAGCATTCTTCAGGGGCGAGAGGTTCTCAACAAAGGAATTAGATGGCAGATAGGGGATGGTAGTCGTGTTCGAGTGGGTGAGGATCCCTGGATCCCAACTGCTCCCCAATTCAAACCGACCCCCCTTCCAGGGAGATTGCTGTAGAATATTAGAGTCTCCCAACTGATTGAGCCTAACTCTCGGACTTGGAACCTTCCCTATCTCCAACATCTCATGCAAAGTGACTCAGTGGAGGCGATTTACAGAATACCGATTAGTTCCTTGGCGGCCCGGACAAGCTGATATGACATTTTTCAAAGTCGGGGCAATTTATGGTGAGCTCGGCTACTCATTTGGCAAAATCCATGCTCTAAGCCCAAAAGCCTTCGTCTAGCTCTTCAGCGGGAACTTGAGAAGAAGTAGCGTGGGACAAAATTTGGCAAATCCCAATTCCACCAAAAGTCCAGACATTTATATGGAGGCTTTGCCACAAAGCCATTGCAGTAGCTCCCAACCTCTGTAAGAGAAACATTCACATTGATGAGATTTGTGTTCTATGCAAAATGAAAGAAGAGACTCTCACCCATCTGTTCCTTGAATGCCCTTGTGCACGTAGCATTTGGTTTGGATCGCGGCTTAATCTTCATCTTCCTTCTAATTCGGATCAATCTTTTAATCTTTTCTGGAATCAGTGGGCTAAAGTTCCGGAGTTTAGCAAAGGGGATAAATCTCTAGCCATTCAGATTTGCTCGCCATTATGGTTTATTTGGAAGTTACGAAATGAAGTTATTTTCAAAGGAGTAGCACCTAATCCAACAGCCACAATTCGAAATCTGGAGTGTTTTATTCAGGAGCTCTCAGAGCACAAGCAGCAACCCCATGGTTACCAATCTAACTCTCATAGTACTAGAATAGCCACCCGACTGACTAGATGGGAACCCCCGGATGGTGACTGGATTAAAATTAATGTAGACGGCGCTGCTTTGATATCCCAAGTGGCAGTAGGGGCGGGAGTGATAGCGTGGAACAAGGAAGGGGAGATTTTGCAGAGCATCCAGAAACCGTTGCAAGGAGGGAGTAGTCGCATTCCTGAGGCCGAAGCCATCCGCATGGGCCTTCAACTAGCAATATCCAATGGGTCGGCCAAAGTTATCATCGAGACGGACTCAAAGGAAATGCTAGATTTAATCTCAGCAAGTCAAGATCAGGCTCACTGGGAGATACATGCAATTCTCTCTGATATCCATAGCCTTCGTAATCAAGGCAGGGTAATAGCTTTCAACTTCACAAAAAGAGAAGCAAATGTTGCTGCTCACATTCAGGCCCAAGGAGCACTCAACACCAGTATCCGAAGATATTCTTTTTCCTCTTTTAACTACCAGTGGGGGTCTTGACCCCTGGATGTAAGAGAGCCTTCCCATGTAATTCTGAAAAACTTTTAATGAAAGGTACTCATATTTCAAACCAAAAAAAAAAGAAGATAGAACACCCGATAAATAATACATTAATATGGTTCTATGTAAGTAAAGATTTACTTGATGATAGTCAATTTTGGGTCAATCCATTTCCTTAGAACCGTACTTGAATTTCCTACCTCATACGGCTCAGTAGTAAATTACCAAGTCCTTGGCTCGAAAGCTCACTTATCAGTTCTCTGTCACACAAACATAAAAACATCCATTTGGAGTTCACAGGTAGCACTACTCCCTATGAAGAGCTACTACAATATCCTGATTCCTGACATCCTCGTCCTTCTTGAAGTCATCACTCACATTCCTTTCACGTGGCAATCAAGACCCTCACGTGTGGAATATAGAACTTTCTTACTATGAGTGACATTACAGGTAAAAATGCTGTACATTCATTCGTCAATAGAGCTACTATAGATCACAATTCACAACAATTCTATTTAAGGCATAAATCTTTGGATTCTTAAAGAGAAAAAGGCCATTAATTAATCTAGGAAATAGTATGTAAATTGGACGATCATGATTATTCCTCTGGACTTATCATGAGTAGATGCAAGTATCGTGGTTGACTATGTCCCACCCAAAAGAAATCTTGATTTTTAAATTTGTTGCGATAGGATGATCACAACCATCCAATATGGTGGATTGAATGAACAGTATGAAGAAAGAAGAAACACTATTATTGGTTGGATGGTTGTGATAATCCAGGATGAATGCTCACCATCCTCCTCATCCTTGTTCCTTACACGTATAGTTGTAGCATCCCAATTCATCACCGTACCCATTGGTTCCGTTTGGTTAGCAGGAGAATGTGGCATTGTCCCCCAAAATTTTTGATTATTTAATATTTTTTGGTATTAACAAAAAGAGCAATAGTCACCAAGGTTTTTAATTTCGAAATTCTCCATGATTTTGGCCAGTCAACACGAACCGAAATCCTGAAATATTGCGGGATTTCGGTGAAATTTCGAAATATTAATATTTTATTATATATATATATATTATTAATGTATATATATTTAAAAATAATATTTTATTAAAATTTTATATATTTATATAAATATTATTATTTTATTTTTAAAATTAATATATAAAATTTCGAAATTTTAATGAAAAAAACTATTTAAAAAAAAAAAAGAATTCGGCAGAAATTCCGAAATCCGAAATTTCACCTGAAAATTTCAAAATTTCGGTCGAAATCTGATTTTCGAAATAAACCTAATTTTGATGTCGTTGGGATTGTCCGAAACCAAAATTTCAACGAAATTTTAAACTTTGATAGTCACCTCCTCGGGCCGAGGAGCGGACTATTCCCCCTCGCTCTCACAAAAACTTGGAGCTATGGTTAAAAAATTATCCACCTCTTGTGGTTAATTTTTTTAAAAATAATTTTTTCTAAAAACCAAGGATAGATGTGTGGACCCTAGGGGTGATTGAATCTTAACCACAGTTAATGAGAGAAAAAAGGGGATACATGACCCCAAAAAGGGAGGACGAGACAGGAAGTCACCTCCTCCGCCCGAGGAGGTGACTATTTTCCTAACAAAAATATGAAGCTTGGCCACTCCAAAAATTTGTGATTTTTTTCATATGTATAAAATAAAGATTAAAAATATAATTAATTTTATTTAGAGTAGTGATTAGTGGACCATTTATACGGCTAGATAGTCGAATGCCGGTCCACGCTTCCCTTTTAACACTCTTAAGCTTAATTAAATGAGGTTAATAATTTTTTTTAAAACTAAGTTTGAATCGATGAACCTTAGGGTGAGTGAATCTTAACCACAGTTGGTGGGTGTTAAGAAGGAGTCGAGGAACAATACGGCAGACATTCAGCTACGTAGTGAAATACGCAATTCGCCATCTATTCCCCTTATGTCTGTAATGACTCTCAAAAGAAGCATATTATTGGAACAAATTTTATGATAACGATGGATCCATTACGCCAAAAAAAAAAAAAAATCTTAGCAAAACCCAGTACTCAATATTTTTTTCTCGGTTGCTATGCCCTTGAGCCCCGGGCCACATACCCTCAAACCCATAACTTTTCTTGATACATGTATTTCGGCTCTCCAAAGAAAATTCATAGCTCCGCCCTACCTACACATTTGACTACATAGTCAAACGCGGCGGTAAGTTAAGCATTTTTTTTCTTTTAGTGTTACCTAATCATTAATCCTAACTCTTAATGGTTAGCTATAGACAGGTAGGATTTGTGAATATATGGAGCCAAATCATCTAGGGTGATAACTGGATTTGGCAAATCCGGTTATCACCCCTAGAGGTCGCCACGTGTCCCCATTTACATCCCTTAAATGTGGGTAAGGTTCACTCACACCTAGGGTTCACCCACCCATTCTTGGTTTTTTTTTTTTTTTAATATTAATTTTTTAAAAAAAATTAAAAAACTGTTTTTAATATTAAAAAAACTCTAAAAATGGTTTTTTAATTTTAAAAAAAGAAATGAATATTTTTTTAAAAAACCAAGGATAAGTGGATGAACCCTAGGAGTGGGTGAATCTTACCCACGGTTTAGGAGTGTCAAAGGAGACACATGGTGACCTCTAGGGGTGATAACCGGTTTTGCCAGATCCGGTTATCAATGCGGAGGATTTGACTCCCGAATATATTTAGGAGTACCCATGGATGGACTTCGTGAAAGTTCACTTTTTCGAAAAAGTTACTTTCTTGGGCAACACAACGTTTCTACAAAAATTTAAAGAAAAAATATTTTTTTCTCAAGAAAATATAAATACAAAATTTATTTTAAAATTTTCCATATATTTTCTTATAGGTCTTGGATTGGGCAACCACAAATAAGTGGACAAATGGTGGAGTAGTCAAAATCATGGGTCCCATGATTTTGATTTCTCCACACACAATGAGACATGTGGCAATAAGTGTGTGAGAAAAAGGAGGAGAGATATCAAGTGGGCAGAAGTCAAAATCATGGGGAGAAAATGAAATAACTTCTTCCCTTTTATCACCACATGTCACCTATCTTGTGGTTGTCTGAGATCATTTTCTGGCTTCGCCAGAGATAATCCGAGGCCTTTCTTATAAAGCTACAAACTCTCTTTTTTGAGAGGGGGTGTGGGTGCATTTGGGGTTGGGCCTTGGGCCCAGGTGTGTGTGAGTGTGTGCATGGTGTGTGTGAGTTACTTTTGTGGGGGAAAAAAAAAAACCCATGAGGAAAGTCGAGACAAATTTCGGAAGTAGCTAACTCCTGAGCTGCCACCTACCTTTGCATATGCTGTCAAAAAAAAAAAAAACCAAAGACTTTTCTTGCTAACTGCTGACTGCTGAGGTAGGTGTTGGTTACCAGCAGTTCCTCAGCAGTCAGAGGGCGGACGTGGCTCTTGGTCTATGGAAATTTGGTTGGTCGCAGAATGGCAGTTACAGAATGGATTTTTGTTTAGTTAATTTTCTTAAGTTGAAACCTCTGTTTTCTTTCTGAACTGATTCTTTCAAGAGAGTGATGCCAAAGTTGATTTTTCTAGGGAAAGGGAAATTAATCCGCTCATCGCGGGGTGCCGTGAGGTGTGCGTCTCGCCCCTTAAAAGTTTACCATATGGTTCTCTTTTAACTGTGAATATGGTTTACTAATCCTTAGGATTAAATAATTTAACTTTGGTTTTTAGAAAAAAATTTCTTTAACTACAGGGATTAAAATTTTTAACTAGAGTTGAAGGGCAGTTAAAGAGCTTTACGAGTGTGCCTCACTCTGCAATATGAGGAGAGGATTATTTCTCTTTCCTGATAATTTTTTTTTGTAAGAGGTAATATAACACCTAAAACACACTACTATCAGACCTAAGGTAATTGCTAAGGTGTCTTAGGTATGAGTCCAAGCAACCACTTCAAAAGGGTAATAGAGGGTTGATGGCCCCTTATACACCCCTTGCGAGTTAGTACCAGTTGGTGCGTTCCCTTATACATCCCTTTCTTATGAAAGTTGAACATCAACTTGGTTGAATAAATAATGAAAGCAACTTCAAAAAAGCTTTTGGAAGGGGTATTATGGAAAAAATTTAGTGTTTAAAAATACCCTCATTTATATACATAATTACAAAACTACCACTACCTAAGGTTTTTTGGAATGCTCCTCTGTTTCTTTTCTCAGTCACAAGATTGAGCTCTCAAACATCAAAAACACGCTTATGTTTGTTGTGGAAGTTTTTTTTTTGGATAAATATTTAAAAAATATGAAGGTCACTACAAGAAAGCTACCGACTAGCAATAGAAAAAATCTGTCTCTAATAATTGTTTTTCCCGCTAATAGAATTAGAGACGGAAATAGAGACAGAAATATTTCCGTCCCTGATGCTCGCATTACTAATGAGTTTGAGTAATTAGATACGGAAATATTTCCGTGTCTAAAAGTATTTTTTTTAATTAAAAAAATACAGCGGAGAGAGAATAATAAAGAGAGAAGAGAGAGTAATAGAGAGGATAAGTGAGAGAGAAGAGATAGAATAATGGAAAGAGAGGATAAGTGAGAGAGAGGAGAGAGAATAATAGAGAGAGAGAGAGAGAGTAGAGAGAGCATCTTACGGTCCAAATGCTCGTTGTCTCATTACATTCTTCTCTTTCTCCAAAAGCTACAAACCCTAGCAGTTCATCTATAGGGCAATGACAGAAACACCAAAGAAACCGTCATCTATAGAGCATGTACGTTTAAATAAATCCGTAATTGAAATGGATTGGACTTAATTAATTTAGGCTCGATCAGAGATATCAAAATGAATATTGAAATTGAGGAAATGTAGAGAGAGATAAAGGGAAGTGATCTGGTATAAGGTAAACCTTTCTTTTCGCTCTTGAATGTTCTTCATCTGAGATCTATAGTGGTTCTCGATGAACTGTTTGGAAACAACGACTCCTCTTCCTCGTGATCCTCCATCTCCAAATCTGAAACCATCGTATTCCTCATCTGTTTTGATCCCTCCAATGCTTGAAACCCTAGCTCCTCGTCGATCATGTTAAAGAAATCATCAATGATGATTTAAAAACTCCAAAATCTACTAAAAATGGAGGAAGATTGAAACGTGGAGTGGAGAAAGCTTCAGTTGAGGTTGAGGATGATGTTTACGTGACGATGAGAGATGATGACGAGGGTTGAGAACTCTCCAATTTCTTTTCTTTTTCCTCTTAATTAATAGGGAAAAAAATAAAAAGGCAATGAAATTTTAATGGGAAAAAGAATTCTTTGGCGGAAAACGGAAGCGCAAAGGGGAAAACTTCTAAGTATGTAGTGAAAAGAACCAATTTAAATTTCCATCTTTAGTGACAGATTTATTTCCATCACTAATGGTTTTTTACTATTAGAGACGGAAATAAATCCATCTCTAAAAGTAAATTTATTTTAAAAAAAGAATTAAATGTCAAAATAAGCATTAGAGACGGAATATTTTCATCACTAATGGTCTTTTACTATTAGAGGCGGAAATAAATCCATCTCTAAAGGTAAATTTATTTTAAAAACTGAATTAAACGTCAAAATAAGCATCAGAGATGGAAATATTTCCATCAATGAGTACAATGAGTATGCAAAACCTTACTTGACATAACTACCCTTTAATTTATTTTATTTAATACATAACTTAGAATATAATCAAACTTTAATTAGGTCACTATTTAAAATTTATATTCTAATTCTAAGTCTCTCTAAGATATTCTAAATATACGAGCCATTCTTCTTAAAATAAATTTCTAAACTATTGGTCTAACCTTTCCTATTATACAACGGGGTTTTCGAAATCTGAAAACATATTGGAGTTGCAGGGACGTGGTGCTTCAATCATGTTGGGTTTTTCTACACTATTCCAATAAACATTAGGAATGAAATCCTCTATGGTTATAACCGGATTCGGGGAGTCCGGTTATCCCATTGAGGTCGCCACGTGTCTCTTTTGACACCCTTTACCTATGGTTAAGATTCACCCACCTATCCTTGGTTTTTAGAAAAAAGAATTAAAAAAATATTTAACCGTGGTTTTGATTTGGTGTAATTCACATATATAGTAATCCTACTTGAAGAGGGTTTTGAAGTGCATATATATATATTAGACTATAATTGTATTGCGACTTCACAAATCCAATACTACTATAAGCAAAATTGTATATTATCATTGGAGATTTTTATGTATTTTCATTCTTATGTAATTAACTATATATAGGCACAATAGGTTAATTTTTGGTGTTATCCCTTGAGATGCATCCATCTTTCAGTAGCAATTTATGAAATTCATCTGAATTTACTTATTTTATTTTATTTATTAAAATCTTTGTTGAATTTTCCATAAAATTAAATCAATTGATATATTTTACGCGTACATTTTTACTAAATGAAGTTAATGTAAATTAATGTTCAATCATTTTATGAATTAATTGAACCTTAAATAATTGGACTAATTCTAATTGAATTTAAAAATAATTTTATTAATTATCTAAAGTAATTTTCTCTAAAATGAAGACACAAATCATTAAATCTTTAATAAATAAATTATTATGTGCAACGCACGTGCATTTTTACTAGTATATATATACTGGGAAATGGAAAACAGACCCTAGGGTTAGCTTAGAAGCTGACCGCAATGACCTCATTGGTCCAATCCCCTTTTTTACCATCCATCAACTGTGGTTAGCCCCTTAGAGTTAAGTATTCTAACCATGGTTTTTAGAAAAAACAATAAACAAAAATACTTATTTTAATTTAATTAAGCTTAACCATGATTAAATAGGGATTACAAGGAGTCCTCATATATATATATATACTTGTTTTCTCGCAAATCCAACCTATGCATGAAAGGAAAATACTTTTCTTGCCAACAGAAAATAGAGAAAAGTAGTTTTTATTATTATTTGAGAATTACTTTTTTTTTTTTTTTGTGCCAAACCAATGGCCCTTAAGTAGAGCTGAGCAAATAGAGGTATATCAGAATTCATATTTGATTATTCGAATTCAAATAAATATATGATTTTTGAGTAATCAAATGGTGAGGCTGAAACGACTGAAACAGTCCTACACAAACAATAAAATAATGTTTCTCTCCCTTCCTTTTTTGTTTTCCCACACAAATAATAAATTATTATTTCTCTCATTTATTTATTTTTTGTTAAAATGGTGAGACTGTTGAGAGTGTTTTAAAAAAGTGGCACACCTAAATAACTTTTTGTGAGTTTTGGCTATTTTGGTGTGTAAAATTTGGTGAGGCTGCTAGGAATACTCTAAGAAAGTAAATTTTGGGTTTCTCTCGAACGGAACACCAAAAAGGTTGTATTTTTCTATTCTGTTTTTCTTTTACCCATTTTCCTTTGAAACGAACGTAGCCTTATGTGAAGATGGAAGCCATGGGTTCTGTGTTAGACTGTTAGGTTTAGACTGTTAGGTTCTCCGAGGTCAGACCTAACCCACCCTTGCATTTATGTAGTAGCATTTGCCAAGTTTTGAAATCCCAAAAAATTTGGACCCTAATCGAAACAAAAATTTCAGATGTTTTAATGAAAATTTAGAAATTTCATTTTTTGAATATCTTATTGGACCAAAATATTCTCCTGATTAATTTTGACATTCCACAAATTTTTTACCAAAACAAATCAACATTTTTTCCATTAACTTTTTTTTCTTCTAATTATTTACATAGTTAGTAGTTTAATAAGTTAATAGAAGTGTTTAAGAGTCTTGAGTAAGTCAACTTATTGGGCATTCTATATAATAATAGATAAACATCTAATTAAACTTCTGATCCAGTAATAAAATATTATTTTTTAAATAGAACCCTACAATTTCATGAAATTTCAATATATGTATTGGTATATGTTAATAAATATTAGTATTTTTATTAATTTTAAAAATCAGTAAAATTTTGTCTTATTTTGAAATTCTGTACAGGATTTGGATAAAAATTAGGGGGGGGGGGTGGGGGGGGGAATATATCAAGAGGAGAAATGCTACAGTTTCAATCATTGGGCAATTCGAGACCGTTTCTAAGAAGATGTGATCCTAAACCATCAGAAATCATGGAATGTCATAGAATCCTAGTAATGTGTTCATCCCATAAAAGAATTTTTCAGTTATTTTACTCAAGACAAGTTTATTAAATGAACCAAACAATCAATTCTACTGATTCAAGTAATATTACTTGGATTAAGTTATTTTTCTTGAAGGAAAAGTGTTTCATCAAAGGAAAAATAATGAGAACTGTAAGGTGTCTCAAAATTTTTGACGCCCTAAGAACTTTTGGGTGCCTTATGACCGTACGATCTCGCTAGCACTTCTCTATCAAGAGGCACAAAACATTAAGAGGAGTGTTAAGCCGTTGGAAGGGGCAGAGCCATATGGGGCCAGGAGGGCTGTAGCCCCAGCCCCCCTGAAATTTTGAAACAATAAGATTGTTGATACTACAGGGACGTAGCACGCAAGGGCGGAGCCAAGAGCGAAGGGGCTGTAGCCCTCCTTATACATTAGTTTAAAAAATACTAAATTTGTACTATGTTATTTAATTTAAGAGGGCGTAGGCATTGGGCAATTGCCCCACTTGCCCGAAATTTTGAAAAAAAAGCTTGGACCTATTTGGATGCAATGCCATTTTTTTTTTCTTGTTTTAAAATTTAGAAATGATTTTATTTTCAAATTTTTTAGAACAAAAAACATGTTTGGCATTACCAATGGTTAGTTGTTTTAAAAAACGAATAATTGATAAACATGTTTGATAACCATATAACAACATAAAAATAATTATAGAAAGACATTAATCTCTAAATAGTTAAGGGTTCCACCCATTGGTCCATTTTAAAGTTTATACTGAAAACCCATTAACAAAAATATCATTATTGTGCATGCCATTATAAACATGCTAACATAAATATGAAGAACATAATAACTTTGGCAACCATTCCAATCCATGATGATGGTGGTGGTGATTGTGGGTGGTGGTGGATGGGGTTGTGTTGGGTGGTCATGAACAACTGATGGTACTGGTGAGCGAGAGTCATTGACGGAGGTGGAGCACTATGTGGTTTCTACTTTTGTTTTCTATTTCTAAAAATAGAGATAATAGAAATTATTTGTTACCTTGATTTTTAAATTTGTTAATTAGATTTTGAAAACAAATTATGCTTACCAAACATATTTTATACGAAATATTTCAAGTTTTTTCTTTTAAAAACAAAATCAGAAAACCAAGGGCAAGGGGAGTAGCTGCCCCAAACTTTGTTTATTTGACAAATGAACACAAACAAACCAGAAGGCCCACAAACTTGGCCCTCAAAATAAAAGAAATCAGGTGGTATGGCCCTGAAACCCCCCCCCCCCCACCACCTAGACCACTAATATTTTGTACTGACATAATCATTTTTCACAAACTCATTAATAATTATTGACATTGTCAATCAACCAGTGTTAGTCCTCTCTACAAAAAAATCCTGGCGTCGCCCTTGTCATTGGCATACTTCCAAATTATTATCACGGGAGCAACACCTGTCGTTGCTACCCTTTCAACAAGTTAAGAAATTATTATTATTATTTTTTGCTAGGGATATAATTTACCTTCAATTAGTGGTTAGCAATGGAAAGTGAAACACTTGCAAGTCGTCACCTGGCGGGAATGGATCCCAAGACCTCTCTTATAAGAGAGACCACACCCTACCATTTGAGCAAGCGGCGAGGTGTATCCGGGGCTAACATTTCTACTGGTTATGATTTCAACTGTTTAAGTAGCGAACATGTGTCACCACTATATTGAGAGTTTGGAAGTGTGTATATGGAGTAACATTTCTCAAACATTAAAGTGGCCATATGATTTCCCATGAGCTATCAAGTGTTTTTGTTTAATTCTTGATCTATTATTCTAGTTTTTTTATTTTTATTTTTTTGGAACTTGGGGTGTTCCCAACCCTTTGGGTCAGGACTAATCCTCGAGGGTATGATGTGAGCCCGCAAAAAGTCACATCAGGAAAGTCCGGGTAAACCCGTGTGGGGTTGGCCCCAAAGGGGGAGTGAGAAATGGAACCCAGGACCTCCCACTCGGGGAAAGGCCCATGAACCACTGGTCCATCCCTTTGGGATTGAATTCCTCATATAAAGATTTTAACAAAAAAAATCTATACTACAACTAAAAAAATGAGACTCTTAATTATCACTTATCCATCACTTTAAATAATAAAAAATTAACCACTTGATTGCTTTATTCAGATTGTTGTCCATCACTTAGAATAATAAAAAATTAACCACTTGATTGCTTTATTCATATTATTGTTGCTCTATTCATATGCGTCATTCTATCTATTATGGAGGATATTTTTGGAAACAAAAATGTTGTGCAACTCACTTAAATAGTAAAAAATTAACTACTTGATTACTTTATTCAGACTATTGTTGCTCTATTCATATGCATCATTCGATCCATCATGGAGGATATTCTTGGAAACAAAAATATTGTATAACATATGCTTCAATCCTCTTTTAGTTATAGGTAATAGATAATAAGAGAATGCCTAATCTAATACAAAATATTTCACAATTATACATCCTAAATTTTTTAATAATAAACACATGAGCTGGTACAAGCTGAGATTCTAACATCCCAATAGAGTCTATTATGATTTTAACCCGGTTAAATAGCAACACATGTCACCACCACTACGGCGAGAGTTCGGAAATGTGCATATGGGCCAGTATTTTTTTAAAGGGAAATATTTAACGCAGTCTTAGGTTTGTAAATAGATTTGTAAATAGATTTCATGAGTACGCATCTTTTTTATTTTAAACATTAAAGTGGTGATCTTATTTTCCAGGAACTAGCTATCAAGTGTTTTAATAATAAACGCATGAGCTGGTACAGGCTGAGAGTCTAATATCCCTAGAGTCCCAATTATGATTTCAACCGGTTAAATAGTAACACGTGTCTCCACTTGGGCGAGACTTTGCAAGTGTGCACATGGGGATAGCATTTCTCAAACATTATAAAGAGATTATCTGATTTCGCACGTGCTATCAAGTGTTTTTAATAATAAACACATGAGCTGGTACAGCCTTTCAGGCTGAGAGTCTAAGATCCCCTCCTTCCCCCAACCACCACTGCCTTATGCCGCCCTTATCGCATTCCACCAATTGGTGCGGGTCAAGCTTAGACCCGGTAGCTTATCCTTAACTTCAAGCAAAACCCTTTCCTAACCCATTTAATATAAATAAATAGCAAGTAAACTTTAAAAAATAATTATATGCTAATGTATATTTTTTATAATAAATTTTTTAGGATTCAAACAAAACAAATGCCAAAAAATAAAATAAAATAAAATGAGAGAAATGAAACGAAAACTTATTGGTTAAAATTTGGTCGAGGCGTGACGAAAGTCATTTGACTTGAAATTGAATTTATTCAATTTAAAGAAATAATCGGTTTTAAAAAAAAAAAAAAGTGACTTAAGTATGTGAAGTTAGATATCTGCAAACTGTAAAAGACTTATCGGTTTAAATTTTATAGAGGCGTGACTCAAGTCACTTAACTTGAAATCAAATTTATTCCATTTGGAAAGATACATGCAGTAAGTGGACAATCAACCTCCAAGATATAACAACCATTATTGTTCAAAAATATATAATTTTTTTTTATAAAATTTGAATCATAATACATCAAAAAATCTAACAAAATTAACTATATATTATGACTGGCCCAGGAATCTCAAATAAATGTTGAGTCGTTATAAATGAGCCGAGAAAACCCCATCAGTACCCAACCGATTGGCCAAATCTCAACCTTACAATGAAAAGTTTGTCAGGTATGGTGAATTCGGGTTGGATCAGAAAATCATGCATGCCATGGAGGGATAAAGACACTGAAAATTGGTGGGTTATGTTCCTATGGACCTTATGGACCTTATGGCAGTTTGATTCTGACTTTTTTGCCACTAAATATTTTAAAATATTAATTTAATTTCCTTCATGTGTTGAAATTCAATGCTTAAGATTCTATGAATAAAAAAAAATTGAATTTCACCTAATTACAAGATTTTGGGGATATTGATTTTAATTAATTAGTTTTAATATCTATAGAGCAGTGTTTTAAAACACAAAAACTCGGATCGACTCGTAACCTTGTTGAGTTGAGTCAACTCGAAAACTCGATCAAAACTCGATCAAACTCGGAACTTAATACTCGAAAAATATAATATATTATTAATATTTGTTATATTTATATAAAATTATTTAAATTAAAAAATTAATTATAAAACTACATCTAATATGATATTATATATAAATAATATTATAAAAATATTATTCATTAAAAAAATTATACTAAAAACTTATATAATGAATTATTAATTACTATTTTCTCATATTGTTATTTTTTTACATGTTATAAATAAATAATTAACAAATAATTAATTAATTATTAATTTGAAAAAGTATTTTTAAAAAATAAATTATCTCATTGAAAGTACTAAAACTAATAAATGCTTTCAAAGCCCATACGGTCCAATCACCCTTTATTTTGAAAGAATATTTGATTTAAAAAAAAAAAAAAAATTTCCTATTCAAAGTATTACCCTTTCTTACTTGAAATAGAGATGGAAGCTTTATGTCTCCAGTCTCCTATCAAATCAGATTTTTTGAATTATTTTATTATATATTTTAATCACAAAACAAAAGAACCTAACCTTTACCCGGAACTTTTAGAAGAGAAGAGAGATTAACCGAACACTCAGAGTTCTTACGAGAGACGCAGAGTTCTTAAGAGAGATGCAGAGAGATTTACCACACCGAATATCGTCAGAATAGAGCCTTAGAGATGAAGCTCAAGCACCAAATCTCACTGATGAGCACCTAATCTTCACTACTTCATATTCTCTTATTCTTCTTTTCTTCTTCTTCAAAGATTAGAGAGCTGAGTAAACTAAAAAGAGAGAGTTTATTTGGCGATCTAACCGAGTTTCTAACCGAGTTGACTCGAAATCCGTCTGATCCGAGTCAACTCGGTCGAGTTTCGAGTCAACTCGTCGATTTTTTAAACACTGCTATAGAGGTAGCCAGCTGAAACGTGAGATAAGAATGGAA
This sequence comes from Tetracentron sinense, assembly GCA_015143295.1. Lineage (NCBI taxonomy): Eukaryota > Viridiplantae > Streptophyta > Magnoliopsida > Trochodendrales > Trochodendraceae > Tetracentron > Tetracentron sinense. The sequence goes on from CM026556.1 coordinate 29,783,021, forward strand.
GGTACAAGTACAACCATTAACTACCATTCCTCTCTTTTATTGTTGTGTTTGATTTGATTACCAGACGGCACAAGCCGGAGGCAAACCCTCCCGCTTTCACCCTATTTGTGACAATCTATCCAGAGTGTTAAAAAAGTTAGTAGGGTAGGGTCAACACTAATCTTAGAGTGAGTTTGAGCAACTAGGGTTAATGGGACACGTGGTGCAATGGCGAGACTCCCCTGTCTCCAACTTGTGTGGTTGCAAATCCATAAGTCCTAAAAAATATAAAAATAAAGAAAAAAAGGTTTAGCGGGACATGATTGTTAACCTTCATTTGACTTTTTTTATCCCCTTAAACCAAAATGAAAGAGTCCTTTATGTCAGGGGTAGTTTAGTCACTATAACGGTAGAGATTTTTTTTTTTGGACTTTGCTACTGAGACCGTGTTAGGGCCGAGACCTCGCGCCCCAACACGGGATCTCAGGTGGAGCCCATCTTCACATGGTGGGCTCCACCTGAGATCCCGTGTTGGGGCGCGAGGTCTCAGCCCTAACACGGTCTCAATAGCATTTCCTTCTTTTTTTTTGGTTGAGAGAAAAAGCTTTGGTAACTGTTCTATGAGTGCTAGTCCTACTCTTAGGCCTTTCTTATTCTCAACTACTCAAGTCTCAAAAAAGGTTGAAACACTTGGTGATTGAGGCTGAGAGTAAAAAAAAGGCCTGATAGTAGGGCTTACATTCCTTTGTCCTATTGTTTCAAATAACAAATATACCCTCAGTCTAGGCAGTTTTTTTGGTTTTCAGTCTTGGGGGCAAGAAAGTCCAAGATTCATTTTATCACACCACCCGTTTTGTTTTGTTATAAGAATAAGCTCGGAGAGAGACAGAAATGCACCCGAGACTTTTTTTGTTTGAATCATCTCTTTGTCAACAGAGTACTCAATTGGAGAGAGAGAGAGAGAGAGCAGAGAGAATTATGGCCGGAGGTGGGTTCGCCTTAGAAGGCGGTAGCGCCGGTGGTTTTAACGGCAAGGTGACGGCATCGGTGGTGATGACATGTATAGTTGCTGCTTCTGGTGGCTTGATCTTTGGCTACGACATTGGAATCTCAGGTCTGTCGAAATCTTTGACTTTTGTAGGGTTAAAAGGGTATGTGTAAATTTCTAATATTCATTTGCAGCTCTATACTGTAGTAGTAATCGTAGGTGAAAATCTAAAAACAAGGGGGGTACAAATAACTGGTTAATTATTTGTATTAGAGAAGTCGGAGTCTGGCGCTGTGCTCACATCCCCGGCTAGAGAAGGTGGTGGGCCTCAAGGCACAACCACCATTCCATTCAATTACAATCATGAGGCTCACCGCCATCAATCTGGATCATCCAATTAGTGGACATTCCTCTAAGAAACTTAATTTGGTGGAGCATTGCTCCCTACTAACATTCCTCTTAAAAAGGAATTTTTTTCCTTACATACATAGATAAGTTAGTGAGAGGCTAGGAAGCACCGATACCGCGATACTTAGATACGGGCGATATGGCAAAAATTATGAAAAAGAGCTAAGTTTTACCTTAGAGTGCCATATCCGATACGGTGATACGGGTACGTTTCCATTTTCAAAGTATCCGTGCTTCCTAGGTGAAGGCTATTATTTAATTTTTGATCACATGTGAGTGAACCCCCGAGGGTGTAGCCCAGTGGTCACTTGGACGAACCGTAAACCCGGAGGTCCTCGATTCCTGGCTCCCCTCATGGGGTGGGGTATTCCCTATGTAGCCCATGAGATTAGTCTGACCATTTAAGGCTCTCGAATCCAACTGTCCAACTCTCGAATAGTAGGAATAGTAGGTACTATCAGAGTTTTAAATCGCTTCCTTCTTAATTATATAATATGGAAAGAAAACGTTGATCAACACGGAAAGTAGGTAAAGTCAAATTGCAATAACAAAATAGATAATGTCTTGTAAAGAATAAAATATATCTAACCTACAGATACTTAGACTGTCCAGATTTCAGACAACTGAATCATACTTTAGTTCACAAAACAATAAAATAAATCATCCATTTGATTATAGTCATTTTCACCGATCAGACGTTTGATAACCTTGTAGTACTTGAATACAGTGTACCATGATCTGGTACATCAGTTACATCTCGAAAAGTAAAGCCCAGCCCTCAAAAGCCCGGAAAATTGAGTTTTATACAAGGCTGTCAATTCGGCTCTCATGTGAGTACCCGGCCAGGCCAAGCACAGCCCAGCCCGCAAAATTGAGGTTTTAAAACCACATAAGCCCAAGTGGGTCCAAATAAACTAAGCCTTGGACAACAACCCTAGAGTAGAGCCCAGCTTAGGCCCTCATTATATATATAATTTTGAGTTTTTAACTTAAATTACCTATATACCTTTTTTAACATATATTTATTAGGGTATGATGGTATTTTCACCATCATATCCCCTTGTTTAAAGACCACCGAGAAACTTATAATTCTAGTTATCTAATCTATCTCTGTTATCTCTGTTTTATTCTCTATGTTATTCTCGTCTTTGTCGTCGTCACTCATAATCGATAGTGGTTTAGTAAAAAAATTGATTAATATCACGATAACAAATATTTTGTTATCTTCTTTTCAGGCCCAGGCTTGACCTTGAGGGTAGGACTAGGAGTTAACTATTTCAGGACTTGCGAGAGCTTAGGTCGAACCCTTATGAGTGAGGGTTGGACCAAACCTGACCCGACCTGGCCCATTGACAACCTTAGTTTTATATATGAGTTGCTACCCTTAATCCTCTAATAATAATAATAATAATAATAAGCCTATTCACCCCACCTAACCAAACGAAAAATAAAAGTAAGTAGAGAAAAGACAATACTTGGGTGGGTACGGTGATGTACTTTTTTTTGGTGGGCCCATGGATCCATTACTTATCTTACATGGTGTCCTTGTATCCCTTTTAACACCCCTTTAACCCTGATTAAGTTTAAGAAAATTAAAGTTAAGATTTTGATTTTTTTATTTAAAAAAAACGAAAGTTGAATTGTTTAACCCTAATGGTGAGTGAATTTTAACCACAGTTGGAGTTTGTTTAAAAGTGGGGCATATACCGATGAGGACTGGCCATTTCGTTAGATAATGGCAACACAGGATCCATCGAGTATTTTCTAATTTTTTTTGGGTACTATTCTCTTATCTGTTGATAGATGCCTAGGATATGATGCTGATAGTTAGGCATCTTAACCACCATACCTAATGGGAATGAAATTCGGATCATCCAAATAGTGGATACACAATATCACTATCGCATCAGGAAAATTAACTCTGCTCAATTTTAGATAAGAGTTTGTTGGTGGTGAAGGACCTCTAGGTCTAATCAAAAACAAAAAAAGGACCTCTAGGCTGAAGCCTGTAGGTGTTGTCATAAACCATATTCGTCTTTTATTACACACTGTTTTGACAGTGGTGGTATGTATTTTGGGGTGATCCAGGTTCTAGTCCGTTAATTGAGACTGTTGAGATGCCTCCATGTAGGCGCATCTTTCAATTCCACACGCATCTATTCCCGTTTGGTGTGATTGTGTGACAGTTGAGATGCCCGCATGTAGACGTATCTTTCTTCCAATGCTACGCATCTAACAACATATGCTAACACCGCTAACCAGGTAGTAGAGTGCCAAAAACACAAAACAAAACATGTCTTTTCTTAGGAAAGTGATTAAATACTCTTATAAGGTACTATCGAGATCTGGGCCATTGGATGAAAAATCTAACGGAACCAAAGGCTCATATGCATAAATGGTGGACCCCACTTAATGTTTGGAGTCATTGGATTTTTCATCGTACCTACTATGTGAGAGTTTATAATCACTTCCCCTTTTATTATTATTACTAAACCAGGCAGAAATGCTCATTGTCTGGGTGTGTTAAGGTTTTCTCGAAATGATAAGGTATACGGTACCCCCACCAACTCTATCCAAATAGAAACATTGTATATGGAAACATTTCTTACCAGTGAAAGCTACACATCACCCACTTTCATCTTTTTCTAGGGTTGGAGGAACTACCCATCAACCAACTTCTATCTTTTTTGTAGGGTTGGAGGAATTACCCATTACCACCATTTTTTTCTAGAAATGGAGGACTTTATGCTTCCTTTGTTCTTTTGATAAGGGTTAGCATTAGGGGGTTCGAGGGCATAACCCAAGGAAAAAAAATTTTGGGGCCAAGTTCATGGGCCATCGTTTTTGTTTGTATCCATTTGTACATAATATATTTTTTTTCTCAAAAGTTTAGGGAGGCTAGAGCCCCTGCCCTTGGGTTAAAACCGAGATCAACTCATTTATAAGATATTTTGTGGCCTGAATTGAAAAATGCTTGTTCCATTGGTTGTGTGTGTAGTACACCACACTTTGATCTTGGATCAAGTCTCGAGAGAGTGTGATGGTTGATACATTCACCCGTTCATTAACCAAGAACAATTACTAACCATACTAACTGGGGTTACGGCCTAACCGTATATCTTGTTAAAAAAAATGAAGAAAAATGAGAAGAATAAGTTAGCATTCATATTTTTTATTTTCAATATCAAAGTCGAATGCTAGTTGCACTTTCTTAAAGAAATATACATTGTGGTGGTGAAGGGCAACGCTAGGGGGGGCACGTGCCCCCTAAATTTTTGAAAATAATAAAAAAAAATATTTAGGGCATAGTCATGAGGCATAGGAGGCAGCTACTCCCCTTAAACTTTTGAAAAAAAATTTATAATTTAATAAGACATAGCCATGAGGCATAAGGGGCAGCTGTCTCCTTGAACTTTTGAAACAAAACTTTTTTTTCTATGTCGTTTAATTATTTAACTTGACATAGTTATGGGACAAGGGATAGTTGACTTATGAGCTTTTGAAACAAAAAATTATAATATATTATTTAATAGGGCATAGTTATGGGGCAAGAGGGCAACTGCTCCCAAAAAGTATATCGATATAATTTATGCTATGTTATTTAAGTATTTAACAACGTATAGCCATTGGGCAACGGGACAACTGCCCTGTAAACAAGGAGAAATACCATATGTCATGTATGAATGAAATGACGCATAAACTTAGTCATCCATTTTTTTGGGGAATACGCCCTTGAACTGCCTATCACCCTCGACCCAAAATATTTTATACTTGCCTAATCATTCTTTATAAATCCATCGACAATTACTAACATTTTCATTCAACCATCGCTTGCCTCCTATAAGAAAATTCTAGCTTCGCCCGGTGGTGTTAAATGAAATATATATTTATATATAGTAAAAAATTCCCTACCTTGTCAGGTATTTGCAAGAGCTCTTTGCTTTTTGCGATATTTTATTATCCCTGGTTGATTTTGGAACGTTTTGTGAATACAACTCTACTGTTAAGCTGATTAACAAAAACTTAATTATAATTAATTAATCATGGTTAAAAAAATACTAAATGACCCTTTTACATCACCTTATGAAGTAAACCTTGGTCTCTTTTCTCTTTTGCCTCTTTCCCACTCAATACAATCCACAAGAAAGGAGTAGACATGCCTATCAGTAGTGTTGAGTTGCTCCCTCTCTCTCTCCCTTTCCCCTCTCTCCCTCTTTCTCTCTAATTCACTCACATTTCAAGGCGGTTAGGGGGGCTATCTCTCACACACTACTCCATTCCCGTTCCAAGGGACTAGAGTATACTTGGATTGGGGAAGGCTCTTAAATCATTATAATTATTAAAAGAAGAAAAAAAAATATTATTCAAATACGCTCTACCTCTCCAAGTAGTCACTGTGCATCTTCAGGATTCTTTCCATCTAAATCTCTTTCGTGAAAAGTCATGACGCTTGACCTTATTTTCATAAGGACAATGCTACTCTAATCAGTTTCACTTTTCCCCACTTTCTTTATGATCAGAACACCTGTCCTCCATTTCCTCGGTTGCATTTGCAGTAAAGCAGTCGAAAAAAGTAAGGACACATGTTTTAGTTATAGAGAAAGTAAGGAAGAAAGAAACTAGGCTAGCATTCCCCTTTTCTTAATTAGACAGAGATGGATGCTAAGCATACTCTCACAATCTCTACTCTTACCCAGGCCAGAACCAGAATTTTCTTGTAGGGGCAAGCGATGGCCGATTGAAAAACGTTAGTAATTACTTATAGATTTTTGAAGACTGATTAGGAAGGTACGAAATATCCTGGGTCTGGGGGGTTCCAATCCCTTGTGGGGGGTTTGGGGGTGTTACCTGATTTTTTTTTTAGAGGGCCAAGTTCGTGGGTCATCTTGTTTGCATGTTTTCTACATATCCTATATGTATTGTTTCTCCTTCTTTAGGGGACAACTGCTCTCTTGTCACATGACTATGTCATGTTACATAACATTTTATAAAAGATATATATTTTTTTCTTAAATTCAAGGGCATCTTGTTTGGATGCTTTGTACTTATCCTATATGTTTCTCCTTCTTTAGGAGGCAACTGCTCTCTTGTCACATGATTATGTCCGGTTAAATAATTAGATAACATTTTATAAAAGATATATATATATATATATATATATATATTTTCATAAGTTCAAGGGCGGTTACCTCCCTTGACTCATTGTTATACTTTATTAAATAATTAAATAACATAGTATTTTTTTAATAAAAAAGTTCAGGGAACTGCCTCCGCTCCCTGCTCTTACCCGTTTTAGATAATAAAATAAGAAGAAAAAATCTGCTCCTCACTCGATAGATCGAGTGGCCGCGTCTCACCCCATCTAGCTAACCAAACACATGTCCCTTTTTAACTCTCGCTAAATGTGGTTTAAGATTCTCTAATCCTTAGAGACTTCACCACAGTTAAAGGGAGTGAAAAGAGACATGTGTCGGGTTAGGGGGGAGGGACAATGCTCCTCGTGGATTATCGCCCTTAAAACATATGACTTTGTGTGACCCATCATTCCTCTTCACTCACAAACCAACACTTCCTTGCAACTGATGATTACAGGAGGAGTTACGACGATGGAACCATTTCTCCATAAGTTCTTCCCCACAGTACTGAGGAAAATGGCGAGTGCCAAAAAAAATTACTACTGCATCTACGATAGCCAGGTTCTCACGGCCTTCACATCTTCACTCTACATAGCCGGGTTAGCCGCATCCCTTGTGGCTGGTCGCCTCACCAGAGCCATGGGTCGCAAAGCCACCATGGTGCTCGGTGGTTGTACATTCTTCACCGGTGCCGCCATCAATGGTGGTGCCGTCAACATCTCAATGCTCATCTTGGGCCGCATCTTGCTTGGATTTGGAGTCGGTTTCACTAACCAGGTCAGTAGAAGCTCTTAAATTGTAGTAGTGCATGCTGATTGCTGTGTGTAATGCCTTGAACGTTTGTCAATGGGCCGCTCAAGCGTTATCGGCTTTAAAGCCTAATTCGCTTTGGGCCTGTTGGGAATCAACACGCCTACTCGACCCTATGTGCATGGATAGCTGCTTTTTACGTTTTGTGCCACTGCCATTGGGCCCACAAAATAATCAATTTATGGCATGGCCATGCACAGCACATAGCCAACAACAAGCCTAATCAAACTATCCTGGACTGCCCGATTAGATTGTGTTTTTTTTTGTCACAAGCCACATCACTAGGCCCTAGGCCCAATCTATTTGGGCTTTAGAGATAGTGAGGTGGCCCACGGCAACAAATCAGTATTTCAGGGTTGTCGAATCACGCTAATTTTTGGCCACATAATGCACATAGCACCACCTCATTTAGTTTTTATGTGCGCCCAAAAAAATGCGATGTTGCACTCAAATGGGTGATGCATTGAAAAGTTGCAGTATCAATGGACCAAGCCAACCCAACTGCCATGGCCTGACTTGGGAAATGCCTAATTTTATTCTGAGTGTTAGGACCGTGCTCAAAAAATGAAGCTCATGTTCACGTGGGACAGGCTATGGCTCGACTTCTTGAAACTCTGAGCCCTCCCGAATATATATACATGACACATGTAAACTTATGTCATGCGTACGAGCAACATATAACATTCTTTTGGGCCTATAAAAATTTTAATATGTGGACTTTAATTTCATAACATACCTAAGAAATAACTTAATCAAAGATGTCTAGGTGGTCTGATTGGATGTCGAAAATATTTGTCATTAACTCTAATTAGTTAACATTAAACTTAAGAGTAATACAACCAACCAAGGTGATAATTTTCACTGTTCCATCAAACGGCTTTGGCTTCTCCAATTGAGCTAATTTTTGCCACATGTTTGAGAAGAGGGAGTCGTATATTAAGCTTTTTGTGTGGACCAAAAGAGTTCTGTGTTTCCCTATGTGTTATAGAACTCACTAAAATTAAGGATAATCTAGTCTTTTTCAAGAGACCAGCCTAAAGTGCAGCAGAGGAGAATGCTTTTTCTTTTACTTCTTGCATGTCACTGCATTTAATGAATTTTCACTTATGAGAATCCCAAAGTACTATTGTATTGAATAAAATGATATCCAATACCTAGGGGCCGAAAAAGACAATTAGTTCACAAGTCTTTATGAATAATTATATAGGGTGACATTTTTAGTGGGTGGTGCTCACTACAATCTCTAGAGAGCTACCCCTTAAAAATTTGACACATGATAAGTTATTTTTTAATCCAACCGTTGGATGTCAAGGTAGGTCATTTGAAAGACACGTGACAAAAAATAATCTGATTAAAGATATCTAGCTCGGTTCAATTAAAGGTTAAAAATGAGCAATCTATAGCTTAGGTAGGGTCTAGTGAACTCTAAAGGGTTAATGGTGATAAACTAGGGTCTAATTAGATGGTCTAGAATCATCGATTGCCTTGAATTTTTGTCATGTATCTCTCATGGGACAAACCTTGAAATCCAATTGTCAATCCCTGAAAAACATGCCACGTGTTGATATTCTGGAGGAGTCGCTCACTAGAACCTTTAGTGGGTGCCGATAGCGAGGTTCTAATGTGCGGCACTTACTAGAAGTTCTAGTAAGTGCCCCTCTTGAAAGATGACAAGTTGCAAGTTGTTTATGAATTTTGTTAGATATTATGTTGGGTCTCTTGGGAGAAATGTGACAAAAATATTCAGCTTGATCGAACGAACTTTTTAGCTCATCCAATTTTGACTCTAGTTTGGTAGCATCAATCTCCTAAGGTCACTAGACTGTGCCTAGCATAGAGAAATCTCTTATTTTTTAAACTTCAATTGGATAGTCTATGTATATCCCATCAGACTAATTTTTTGTCAGGTGTCTTTCAAAGGACACTATTTAACATTCAACTATTGGATTCCAAAATAACTTGGCATGTGTCAAGTTCTTAGGGGGTACTCACATGTTCTAGTGAGCACTAACTGTTCACTGGAATGTCACCATATGATATGGTATGAATATTAATAAAATAACTATAATTAAATACAGTGGGTTGTGTTGCCCCCAGCTTTAATGAGCAAAACCCTAGATTGGTCCATATAAAGACAAGTCTAAGAAATTAAGCCTCAACCTTAAGACCAATGTTAGGTTTACTTTCTTGTTGTCCACTCTCTCCTATTTTTATACAAGAAGATAAAATATTATTTTATCTTCTTGTATAAAATTTAGGGAACGTGAACAATTACAAAGTGGACCTAGCATTGTTCTATGACAAAAGATTACTGGTAGCAACTTGAGCTGGGCGCTCGGGCATCACAAACCAGTGGACATTTTAAAGGGAAACGATATCAAGTAAGAGAAGTCAAAATCATGGGGAGAAAATGAAATGGGGACTTTTTTCCGGCCGTATTAAATCCAACGAGTAGGCATAAGATGATTTCATTCTCTCCCGATACTGGGATCACTGGGATCATTTTTCTTTCTTTCTTACCAATTTACCACCACACAAAAAAATAAAAATAAAAATAAATAAATAATACTCTCTGATTTTCCATTGAAGGCTACTCCTGTATACCTATCGGAAATGGCGCCAGCCAAATGGCGCGGCGCGTTCAACGCGGGCTTCCAATTCTTCCTTGCAGTGGGCGTGGTTGCAGCCAATGTCCTAAACTATGGCACGGCTAGGCTCAGCTGGGGCTGGCGGCTCTCCCTTGGGCTTGCGGTCGTGCCCGCCACTATCATGACACTGGGTGCACTCCTCATCTCAGACACCCCAAGCAGCCTCGTGGAGCGGGGCAAGATAGAACAAGCGCGAGACGCACTACGCCGAGTCCGTGGAGTCGACTCGGACATGGAGACTGAGTTGGCAGAATTAGTGAAGTCAAGTGAAGCCATAAAAGCAGCAAATGAGGAACCGTTCAGGACCATATTGGAGAGGCAGTACAGACCCCACCTTGTGATGGCAGTTGCTATACCATTCTTTCAGCAGCTAACAGGGATAAACGTGATAGCATTTTACGCACCGGTGCTGTTTCAGTCAGTTGGGTTTGGAGGCAAATCGGCTCTCATAGCAGCCATTATACTTGGAATGGTTAACCTTATCTCTTGCACTATATCTACCTTTATTGTTGATCGTTACGGCCGCAGATTTCTCTTCTTGGAGGGCGGCATTCAGATGGCTATCTTTCAGGTAAAATCTCAATCATTTAAATGCTATGTTTGGTTACTGAGAAATTAGGCGAAACATGGAAAAGAAAAGAAAAATTAAACTAAAATATAAATAAATATTATATTAAAAATCCAAAATAAAAATTTCCCATGTTTTCACTTATTTTCTCGGCGGTAGACTTATAATTGCATTTTGGTAGTAGTTGGGAAATTTGAGTTACGTGTGGGTGGCAATGGGCTGGGCTTCAAATATGTTAGGCTTAGGCTGAGCCCATTCAAAAATCACCAACACTTAATCCCAAACCCGGCCCATTGCTACCCTTGTTGAGAACAAAATTAATTCTTACCATTTCAAGTCTTATCTTTTTCTCAAAGATTTGATAACATTCATTGAAGTCTCTAATTCTTATGGGAATTGCAACTCAAGAGATGAAAAACATAATATTTCTAGATCTCAAAAGAAAATGCATATTGTCAAAATATTTAGCCAAACTGCCCGTCTCTTCCCATAATCACAAAAGAATCACTACTATACAATAAAAAATGAGAGCTCGGCTTTCTGTCTTAAGCAGAGCTCAACATTGAAGCAAAGCTCTGCCTCAAAATTTGACTCTATTGTCAAATTAATGACAATACTTACAAAGTGGTAGACTTTATAAGTCTAGCAAAAGGAGTTGCATGCACACCCATGAAAGTCTCATGCACGTACACTAAACAGTACATGCTTGAATAATAATAATAATTTTTTAGTAGAATTATAATTCATATTTGTTTATCCATTTATTAATTTATATTTCATGTGTTTATCCCGGCACAGGTCGCTGTGGCATGTGTTCTAGGGGCTACAATAGGTTATTCGGGCAACCATCAAGTGCCCAAGGGCTACGCCATTTTGATGCTCGTCCTGATGTGTATCTATGCAGCAGCATTTGGTTGGTCATGGGGTCCTCTTAGTTGGCTCATACCAAGTGAGATATTTCCGATGAAAATCCGGCCGACCGGCCAGAGTATAAGTGTTGCCGTCAACTTTGCAACCACATTTGTGCTAGCTCAGACATTCTTGAGCATGCTTTGCCATTTCAAGTATGGCATATTCCTGTTCTATGCCGGTTGGATCACTGTGATGACCATTTTCATCGCGCTGTTCCTACCGGAGACGAAAGGGGTCCCCCTGGAGTCAATGTATATGGTTTGGGAGCGGCACTGGTACTGGCGCAGGTTCGTTCAAGTGGCGTCGCCCACTGATCTACACAAACAGATGCAGTAAGTTCTGTTCTTAGCTAGGAGGGACCTGTTACATTTTTATGGTTGTATACAAGAAGTGTGTGTATTAAGGATATTTGTCTTTAGGGAATCGTAGTGAGACCGCAAAGGGCCGAGACCACACCGAGATCGCGCATGTGATGAGCGGACCTCAAAAAACAGAAGATTTATTAAAATTTTGAGATCCGCTCATCACATGTGCGGTCTCGGCTTTGCGGTCTCAGTAGCAAAGCCCTTGTCTTTAAGAGCTAGAGAGAATCCCTATTTTGTTTCCCAGAAAAGCTAACCACACGCGCCGTCTAATACCTACCAACACTGCACACCAAAATTTGGGATTTTTAGGGTTTTGGTTAAAAATTATTTTTTAAAAAAAACTACAAATTTTTTTCATCAAAACCCTAAAATGATGGATTTTTGTGTATAGTCTCGGGTAGACCATGCAGTTTCAAAAGCTTTTGTCTTTGTTTCCTAATATGTCGTTGACCAAATAATTAGACATTTTAATGGGATGTATGACTCCCTCTCCCTCTTTTATTGTAATGCATGTTTATTTGATAAGATCATTTTTGTTAAAACTACGAGATTGTTGATCCTTTACGTGCATAATTGTGTTCGAAGGGAGCATGATAATGTATTTGATACGTACATTATCATATGGGTGGATTGTCCGTACAGTTATGATGAATGGGTTGTTAGATCCATAATGATTCTTGCATCCCTTAAGGTTATTGTGAATGTGCATGCATTGAAACTTAGATCTCCTGTTCAAGAATCATTGTCTGATAAGTGCCTCTCTGATCATCAGTATGGACGGATTCGTTGTAAATTGTGATGTTTAGTTCTTACGTGGACTACATTGCATCTAACAACCGATTTGTCCTGTATGTGAAGATAAGTATTTGTCTACAAATGATTCTTGAATTGTCCGTGTGGACAGTTTGAGAATGCATAATCCCTAAGCATGTGTCAGTCGCTCGTGCATACTCAATTTTGGGAATATTTTCGTCAGTCAATCATCCCTATTGTTTTCTATGTACATATTTGGACAAAGAATGCATCTGCTATTTGTTTAAATTATGTACTTGTAGAGCTATAGGGAGATGTTGCTGAAATTTCCTTAAAATTAAACAAAGCACGCGAGCTACTGATTCTTGGGGAATTATGTATTCCTGAATGAGATAGGAACACTTCACCCAATAAATAACCATGGTGCATGCATGACCTTAATCATAACGGTGTCATTTTTGTATTACGTTGAGTTAATGATCCACATATTGCTAGTAGACACAACTATTAGCATCCACTAATGACATGTATATATTGTTTTCTGTTGTTAGTGATTAAAAAAGCTAATAAAGCCACCATGGATAAAAGTTGGTTATAATAATATTGATGCATGTTATACTGGAAGGAACATGTCAATGATAGTGCATGTTCCGTCTGTGATATTTCACGATGGAAGACTGCGGACTCCTGTATAACGCCGTCATCTAGGAAGGAACACAGAATCCCAGCAAGGGTTTTGCGTCATTTTCCTTTAAAACCCAGACTTCAAAGACTTTTCATATCAGACAAGATAGCTGGTTCCATGAGATTGCATGTAGAGGGTCACACCCAAGATGGGGTTTTAAGACTTCCAGCTGACTCTGAAGCCTGACAACATCTTGACAAACAATACCATGAATTTGCTGCAGAACCTCATAATGTCAGACTTGAGTTAGCAAACGATGGTTTTAATCCATTCAGTACACTTAGCATCGCACACAGTACTTGATCTCTTGTTTTGATTCCATATTATTTGTCGTTTTGGATGTGTATGAAGTAACATTTTTTGATGATGTCATTACTTATTCCTGGACTTCGTGCTCTGAGTAATGACATTGATGTCTACTTACTACCACTAGTAGATGAGTTATTAGATCTATGGAATGATGACCTTTACACGTACGATGCGTCAAGTGGTCAAAATTTTCAGATGAGAGCAACTTTATTGTGGACAATCAATGACTTCCCTGCATATGCGAACTTGTTTGGATAGAGCACTAAAGGCTGCTACGCTTGTCCTCATTGCAATCGAGGCATATGTTCCCAGTACTTGAAATATGGTCGTAAGTTTTGTTATATTGGTCATCGACTATTTTTGGGAGTTAGCCATAGATTCTGTAAGAATAAAGTGTCATTTAATGGACAGTCTAAAACAAGACCTGCTTCTATTTCACACACATGGACCGAATTGTTGGGGGCTAATGCGTGGTCTCAACGTCTAATTTGGGAAGCATAAATTAAACACCTCGAGAGGAAAAAGAATGCAAGACGGTAATGTACATGTAGAGTATATTGGATGGAAGAAGGTAAGTATATTTGTCAATTTACCTTACTGGGAGCATCTTCTAATAAGGCACAATTTGGATGTGATGCATTTTGAAAAAAACATATGTAACAGTATCACATAGACGTTATTGAATATTGAGGGGAAAACAAAAGACACTTGGAAAACATGTCTTAGCCTTAAGGACATGGGTATTAGAGCTGTGCTTCATCCACATGCAGTGGAAAAAAAAACATATTTGTCTGTTGCATGTTTTTCCATGTCGGTCGATGAGAGAAATATTTCTTGTAACGTACTTGCAAATGTTAAAACTCCAGATGGATATGCGGCCAACATATCAAGATGTGTGAACCTTAAAGAGCGCAAAATAACAGAGTTGAAAAGTCATGACTACCATATTTTAATGCAACAATTACTCCAATTGGCAGTGCGGAAATCACTGCCAATGAATGTTAGTGTACTGTTGTTTTGGTTGAGCAGATTTTTTAGATGATGATACTCTAAGGTTGGCACCATCGAAGAATTCACAGAACTTGAGGCTCGAAGTGCAATTACACTTTGCAACCTTGAGAGGATTTTTCCACCTGCATTCTTTGACATCTTGGTATATCTAGCCATCCATTTGGCAGGCGAGGTAAGGATTGCAGGTCCAGTACAATACCGATGGATGTAGCACATCGAGCGGTAAGTATCATGTTTTACGTACGTTACGCAATATGTTACTAAGTCATATTCTATTATCTGACTGAAACATTGAAAGCTATTTTATTCTTTCTATAATAGATACCTCCATATATTAAAATCATATATACGTAATAGAAGTAAACCAGAAGGTTCTATAGTAGAGGGATATCTTGTTGAATAATGTGTCACTTTTTGCTCGAGATATTTGTACAATGTTGAAACAAAGTACAACCGTGCAACTCGCAACTATGATGAAGATGGTGTTGGGACATATAACGGGTTACCCATTTTTTCCGCACCTAGTCATTCTCTTGGAGAGGCGGTGACTGCATATTTGTCTGATGAATTATCAACACAAATACACCGTTATGTCATTTTCAACTATCCAAAAGTGGCCCCATTTATTGAGTAAGGTCACTCTACTTTTGATCGTGGTTGCTAGTTGTTTCAGTGCTTGATCTTATCAAAGTGAAACTCCATTGTCTGGATGTGAGTATCGACTCGATGAGTTTTGCACATGCATAAACTCTCTGTGTAGAACCCCGAAACTTTTTACATGGTTTATGAATAAGTACTTTATAGGCCAAGGGGCCTTTTATGAACCTTGAAAATCAGATAAATGAAAAAGGTGGATGGGAACAAGCTATGGTAGTATATAAGAGGGGTTATTGCCCTGAGAAAGATGAAGACAAGGTTGAAAAACACCCCAAAAGGGGCTTGTGTGAACACCCCATTTTTACACCCCTAAAATCTCATTTACCCCTTATTTTATTTTATTATTTTATTAGTATTAATTATTTTAACTTAACTCAAAATTTTTTTTCTTTTATTATTATGGAGAGAGAGAAAGAGAAACTCCATGTTCAAAGCCCATGGGCAAAAATCCAGTCCATGTGATCCACAACCCAATGGCGAAATCCGCAACCCATGTCCGTTTCCAAAAAAAATTCATGTCTAAACCCTCACTAAAGCCCAAATGTCCAAACCCCCACTAAAGCCCAAAACCCACAATCTTTAAGCCAAACCAGCCCATCACTGTTGCCTATATAAGGAATGAGATAGGGTTTTTTTTTTTAAAAAAAAAAACCCAAATCTTATTCGTATGAGAGCAACAACCCCCATCTCTCTCCCGTTTTCCTCTTCCCCATTTCTTCTTTCTTTTTCTAGTTGCTACAGCAACAAGGAGCTCTCTGTATACTCAATTGATCGGCCACACCTCTCATCATCACTGGAGCACCTCCTCGCAGACACCATCTCACTCCAGCTCCGGTAACTCTCCCGCCCTTTTCTCTTCCTCATTTTTTTTGGTCAGTTCTTCTCTCTAGATCTAGGTCTAGATTATTTTACTTTTATTTTTTGTTTGTTGATTTCATTTGTGCAGAATCAGGAAGTTCTCCTAAATCGAGCTCCGATCACCATCTCCGGCAACAACATCTCGAGATCGGTTAGATCTATGGATCTCGAGTTCCCCACTGTCATCCAGACCACTTTCGGCAGCATTGCAGCTCCATCCGTCCTTCATCTCCGGTGAGGCCAGCAGTGTCTGGAGTTTGGCCAATAGAGCCTCAAGTTTCTCTTTCATCAGATCACCAACAGTACTCCTTCTCTCCCCAGGTGATCGTTCAAGCTCTCTTTTGTCTCTGTTCCCCTTCGTTTTAGAGCTGGAAATTCCAGATCTAGATCTGGAATTTCCAGATCTAGATCTCTAGTTCTTCAACCATAACTTCTTTTGTTTTGTTTTGATCAGATTCGTTTTAGCTCATAGCTACCTCTCCAGCCAATTTCTTACTCTATCGTCTCACGTAAGCGGTTCCCCACTTCTTCGATTTCCTCTTCTATTTTTTTTTTAGATCTGAACTTTCTAGATCTAAAACCTTAGATCTAGAAATTCACATCTAGAATTTCTAAATCCTGGCCTGTATTCTTCAATTTTTATTTTATTTTAAAATTTATTTCTGAATTTATTTATTTGTTAATTTTTATCTCAGTTATCTTCCAGTCATCCTCTCCTGCGAGTCAAGCCATTATCTCTTTCTTTTCCCAGGTAATTTTTGGTTAATCTCTCTCACTCTCTTTCCCACAAGCTCTCTTTGCTATTGGTTTTGCGTTAGATCTGAATTCCTAGATCTAGAGCAGGGTCCGTATTTAAACCATAACCTCTTTTGGTTTAAGGCCGTTCGATCCGCCCTGCTCTTTGCCTTTAAGTTAATTAAGTCAGTTAGACCTTATTTTTCTTTTCGCCTACCTTGGCACTTAGGTTAGTTTTTGACTAATTAAACTTGCCAAAATTAAAAAAATACAAAAAAATCAAAAAATACAAAACAACAAAAACATTTAAAAAACCCACAAAATTCAAATAAAGACTTACCCTAATAAATGAACGCCCCCTAGAGCTCCCCCACGAGCACCTAGATACGCAACCATCTCCCGGAATGAGATTCATAAATCTCAATTCCAATTCCCCCAATTCAAGCACGAGTTGGAAGCGACCACACTCCGAAACGAGTATAAAAACAACCACCACCCCGAACTACTATTAGGGTCTGATTTCGACTAACCGGATAAGTAGGCAGCCCAAACCAGGGTTCGACCCCAACCAAAGATAAAATTTTTACACCCCATATTGATTTGTGTTTGATAAGCAAAATTAATAATTGCTTAGGAAATTTTAAGTGATTTTAAATGTTTGGTTTAGACCTAATGAGTAGGATACCATCATTGGATGGAGGTCTTGGGGCGCCTAACCCCTTCCCTAGGACCTAAATGGATCTCTTACCTAGACTACTCTGGACCGTAAACCCCTTATTTTAGATTTATCTTGGGATCCGACTTCCCTTAAGTAGGTGGCGACTCTAAGAATAAATTTAGCGTTATTCCTCTACTCTCGGACCTCATCTCGACACTTAGAGTTGAGAGGGGAGGAAATGCGGTAAATTTAGGTGTTTACAGTTTGCAGGTGAAAAAGGAGAAAATTGGGATCGAAGATCGATCGCAACATGGTGACGATCGATCGTCATTTGCAGAAAGATAGAGCAAACTTCTGGGTTCTCCTACGATCAATCGTCCTGAACCCAAAATCTGGGCAAGCTTACTGGAAGCCTGACGATCGATCGCCTAACACGACGATCGATCGTCATCGTGAAAATCTGTTTTTTTAAGCACACAAACATAAGAGTTTTAACCCTTGGGCCTATAAATAGAAAGGCATTTGGCCTAGCACGACGATCGATCGTCATCGTGAAAATTTGTTTTTTTAAGCACGCAAACATAAGAGTTTTAACCCTTGGGCCTATAAATAGAAAGGCATTTGGGGGTTTGTGGTTAACCTAAACCTAGAGGAGAGATTGAGAGAAGGGAGATTTGGGGAGAATCCAAAGAAGGCTTTTTGGAATTGAGATCAAGTGGAGCTCAAGGCTTGGATCATCCTTCAAGCAAGGTTTTTCTTCCTCAAGTGTTGCTTCTTCCTCAAGCTTGGATTCCAAATCAAGGGAGGGTTTTCTTCAAAGTTAGGAGTTAATCCTCAATGTTAGTATACCCTTCCTAGTGAACTTAATGATAACCTAGGTTTTCCTTGAAAAATGATTATGCTTTGATCTTGTGTATTCTATTCCTTGAAATAAACTAATGATCCCCTAATTATACAAGATAAACCAATTAGTTGTGGATGTGTGAGATGTGAATGATTGAGGCGATTGGATGTCATGTGGTTGTGTGATAGAAAAAGGTGGAAGGGCAATGTATACATAATGAACACACTCAATGTGTTTGATGAAATGTATAAACATAAAAACATAAATAAAATAACTATGTTTGTACGCCAAGTGTTTGATGAAAGGCATAAATGAGAATTAAATGAATTTAATGAAGATTATGAAAGCATGATTTATGTAGATTTTCCTAAAATGGTAAATTTAGATCAAATGCTCTACATGCTTGTTAAATTTTCACATGATCATAAAAAGAATTGAAATGCTATATGTTGTCCCTTGAGTTATTCATGCCATCGTGATTACCATATTTTGTCACACACATAAGCACACATGCATGCATTAACCGAGGTTTTTCTAGAGTATATGCTTATGAGAAACCAACCAATGACAAGACATGTGATTTACGAAATGAATGATAAAGTCGGACATCGGGTCGGTCAAGGGTAGAGCATATCTCAGGATATATCATACCTGGTTTACAAGAAAATAAGACAAGTTGATAATGCTGGACAGAGGGCCGGTCAAAGATGTTGGTGCACTTTTTCTATTTCGCTGAAAGATACTTACGTATCTATTCTATTTTCGCTGAAGGGTATTTACATACCCGACTCATAAGTCGCTATAAGGGCACTAACATCTGACTCACAAGTTAAGCATGATAAGGCAAGTCAAGACAAGCAAGACAAATGTGATTCCAAACAAGACAAGACAAGACATGCATGATTCCTACGAGACAAGAACAAATTTTAAACACAACAAACAAATTTAAAAAAAAACACGAAAAAATATTTTAAGTATAAGTATGAATCATGAACACGGGATTTATACGGAGTTTTCGCAATTGTTCTATGCATATCACGATCATTGTATTGCTTTAAATTTAATGTTATAAATTGTAATTAGTTATTACTATGATATTTTGTTGTTACTATTGTTAGCTAGTAGCTTGTACTCGCTGAGTATTCCATATTCAGCTGTACATTTCATATCGGCAGATCCAGTGGATACCTTCAACTCCGAGCCATGGGTTGAGGAAGAATACGTTGAGGAGGAGGTGCCTATTCCACTACAGTCTCAGGAGGATAGAGACTTAGATAGGTAACCCTATGTAGAATATTGTGAGTAAGGTGATATGGAGAGAGAGAGAGAGAGACTGATCTATTTTGTATTTTGATGGTGGTCCACCTTTACTGATGCATTTTGTATATAAACTTGGAATACAGGTTATAGAAAAAAGAAAAATTTGGTCATGCTTCCGCACTGTTATAAGCTTCCGCACTCTGTTTTGTATTGCTATTGTGTTATGTTTTACCTTATTCATTGTAGGATGGTTTGCCAGGTTATGTATAGTCACACCTAAAGTTCCACCTAACTCCTAGGGAGGATTTTGGGGTGCGACACTCTGAAATCCACTTATAAACGAAAAGAAGACACGCGAAACAAAACCTTCTCATCGGAAATGGGGTGGGGATACTAATGTCTTTTCATCAAATGGTTTGGATAAAATGGTCCGACAAGACAAAAGTTCGCATATGCGAACATCTTCGCATGTGCATAGAGACATTAAAAGAAATATTTCTAAAACTTAGGTATCTAGGGAACAACCCCAAACTTGAGGGGTAATTAGAAAAAAACCTCTCAAGTTTAAGCATGTGCGGCTGGTGGACCTAACTATATATATATATAGTTAATTTACTTGACTTTAATTACTTTTGGGTGATAACATAGGGTAGCTCCAGGACGGAGCCAGGAATTTTTCATTTGGGGGGGGCGAAATACATGTATAAAAAAAACTATAGGATTTGTAAGTATGGAACTTGGGGGTTCGGGGGCATAGCCCCCTAGAAAAAATTTTTTGAGGTAATTTTTTATTTTGAGATTTTTTTTTTCTGGTAATGTCCTCAAGGTTGCCACATGTCCTTATTGATATCCTTAATTGTGGTTAATATTCACCCACATATCCTTGGTTTTTAAAAAAAATATCAAAAATTTCAAACCATAGTTAAAATTCACTAATTCTTAAGGTTAAAAAAATTTAATATTTTTTTCTAAAAATCAAGAATAAGTAGGTGAACTCCATGAATGAGTGATTTTTAACCATAGTTAAGGGGTGTCTCAATACAGACATGTGGCGACCTAAAGGGCATAAAGGGATTCCATTGGAGGGCCCACTATATATGTGATAAAAATTGGGGGGGGGGGGGGGGGGGGGGGGCAAGTATATTAAAAAAATTAAAAATTTTGGGGTCCCACTATTTCATACCAAACCTATAAGGAATTCCAAAAAATTTGGGGGGCCATGGCCACCCCGCCCCCCTGGCTCTGCCCTGGGTATCCCAACCCTCGCAAGGAATGACTAATCGTTGTGAATGCACACAATTGATTGCAAACCATGTGCATCAAGCCCAGGAGGAGTCGAACACAGGAGACTGGGAGCAAATCCACACCTTGCGCCGACTAAGCTACCCAACTCATATTGCTTGTCATTGAACGAGCTTTTGATTTAATTTATTTTAATTTTTGGTTAAGGAGGTAAAGTAAACTTAAACACACTGAAAGTTAGACCTAAGGTTACCGCTAAGGTACCATAAGAGTAAACCACTAAATCACTCCAAAAGGACCGAACCAATGGAGGATCAAATCTATGATATGACAGTGTCGAGTCTCCTGACTGGACAATTAGCCGTTCAACTACAATCCCAACTCAAGTGTTAGTTACTTAATTCCTTAGGTCTAGGGCTGTCAATAAGCCGAGCTAGCTCGATTTTCGTCTTTAAATGAACCGAGCTTGAGTTGGGTATTTGAGTTTGTTAATCCGAGCCGAGCTAAATGATTGAGCTTGTTTGTTAATTAAGCCGAACACAAGCAAAGAGCGGCTTGACTCGATTAATTTTATTGTACTACTTATAATACCCTAATAGTATTAGTTTTTACATAGAAGTTAAGAAATATAAATATGAATTTATTATTAAGATAAATATTAAAAGATAACTTTACCCTATCATAATTTATAGATTCTCTAAGATAAATATGAATTTGGGAGGGAGAATCTAATAGACATGGATGTTCAACTCTTAGGATTTTGATTTGAATTAAAATTATGTGTAAACCAGCCTAAAATAATAAGGCAAGCTCGCGAGCTGGTTCGAGCTCTATAGCCGAGCCGAAGCTAACATTCAAGAGCTCGAGACGAGCTTGAGCCAGCAATGATATGTAACAAGCCGAGCTCGGCTCGTTTACCCAGAGTTAGGTCCTAACGTTATCCTTATTAGGGATTGTCTTCCCTTGAAAAAATCGAGCCGAGCCACTTCCATCCAGGGCTTCCATCCAGGGTTAAGCTACTATCAAGTACCAAACACATAACTTCTCTCCTTCTCCACCGCAATTTCCGACGCCGGTCTTTTACCTTATTCCGGCGAATACTGCCGCTTAATCGTCGACGATTGGTGAGTTCTCTATCTATGCATCATATCATTTTGCCCGTCGCCACCATTGTTTCCGGCGACCTTGGGCACACACACCTCTCTCTCTCTCTATAAAGCATGGATCTGACAATGCACAAAGAGCTATATACGTCAAATATCGTCTCAATCATATTGTCTTTAATCCATTGAATAATCATCTAGAACTCTCGTTTAAGTCTTTTAGATCGTATGTAATTCAAATCAATTACTTGAAGCAGGTAGATTGTGTAAAGATGTCGTTTAGACCATCTGTTGTGCTTCTTAATTTAGTTTATATGTGTGTTTTGTGAAGAAATTTCAGCCTTGGAGGTTAATTTTGAATATCGAATAGGACGTTTTGAATGGGAAAAAGCTGAATAGGAATTTCAGTCTGTTTTGGTAAGTGTCTAATTAAGAGTAGATATTTGCAATAGCTTGCATTTGAGAGGCGGCTGAGATTCTTTGGGGATTAATTCAAGTATCATGATGAACTCCTTGTTTTTTGAATTGGTAATGGTATCTAAATATGCATAAGGTTGATTAGCCCTTTACTAAGTGCAAAGTGCTTTAGCCTAGCTTCTTAAATGGGTTTTCATGATTTTATACCAAACCCACCTAATAAAGAGAAACAGATCCATACAACTATAGTTGAAGAACAAACTGATATGCTTTCTATGGCTTTTCATTTCCAAGAAGAGAACAACCCACCCTGGTTTTCAATTTTCAACTAAAAGTCTAAAACCCACTAGCAAGAACAAAGACTAGAACATCAAAACATAACGAGAAAGATATTTTGATAGGGACAAGTCCCCATTTCCAAGCTTTGTTCCTCTATTGTGTGGCTTCTGAGGAACTGACCATCCAGGATTTTTTGATGTTCATAGGTCAGATTTTTTGGATCGATGGAGTCAGATAGTTTTTTGCAACTCTTGAGTCTTTTTCCCCCCTTTTCATATTTAATATTTTTAACCATTTCCTTCATTTCCTTATTAATACATTTTACATTACTCATAGACAGTGTGTAGGGGATCATTCTTCACTTTGTACATACTTCCAGTCATCCTATATGTTGGCTATGAGACCGTAAGTTTGTAAGCTTTATTAGTGGGTGTTTATCGAGTTATAACATCAAATAAGTTTAAGTTTGTGCTTACAGATGCATATGTAAGGACTAGAATCATTCAATGCCAGTCTAACAGCACTAAAAATATTATTTTGATTGGTGGATTTTCCCGAGGTAAGGAATAACCAATGACACCAAAAGATGCGGTCAATACAGCTATAACCACACTAACGGTTTTTGTGCTGCCAAACCAATCATTGGCAAAGTTATCCCAGTTGATTTTCAGTGTCTTTTATGCATCTCCACCAAACAATAAAAACAACTGGAAAGAAAGGTTTACACAAGGAAAAAATATAATAGAAAAGCTGCCTTTTCCAGTGCGAGTTTTCTGGAAAAATAAAAGATGCCTATGAAAACCCACCGAATTTCATTTGTTTTGCTTGAAAGAGTTTTTTTGTTGTTGTCCTTTTCCCAACCATACCCTTCTCACACAAAATCCGTCATCTTTTAAGTTATAAGAAAGATGAAAGGAAATTACGACGTGTCTCATGATATATGGTAATCGAACTCTCAATATTAAGGGTGTGTTCGTCTGGCGAGAAAGTGAGCGAAAGTAAAAAAAAAGTGAGTCTTCTTGCACTTTACCAGCATTCGGTATGCAAGAAATTTAGAAAACACACTTCCCTTTTCTTGCACTTTATCAATAGTGACAACCGCGCGTGCAATAACTTTCTCAATCTTTTGATAGTTATTTTGAAAGAAAATTTAAGTTTCTTTTATTTTTAATTTTTTTTTTTTTTTGTTTTCTTTTCTCTCATCCACTTTCTTTTCAAACAAACACTGAACACGCCCTAAGTGTCTTTGGAATTGAAGTGAGTTTCCTCACATTTGTTTGATTAATTATTCATTTGTGCCTTCGTCATGTAGTTTATGCTTTTTATGCTACCTGTCTTGTGTGTTTTTGGTGAATATGATGCCATCCTTGTTGTTTTTAAGCTTTATGTGCAGTTCCTTTGTTTTATTATAACTGATCTAGAGTCTCTTGGTTCTGGGGCTTTATAGGATTTATGATCCAGATGTTGTTTTGTTTTTCTTGATGTAGGTGATTAGTTTTTGGGTTATAAAATCCGAAATTTTGAATTAGATTCTATTTTGGTGCATAAGTACATTGTAGATTGTCTAACGTACAATTTTTTTTACAATGGACACAACACAAACTTCTATCCAAGTGTAACGAGTAGACAATTACAGATGTTTTGGAATAAAATTGCTTGAGCCCAGTCTATGTGGATACTCTAGAGTAGATTCAATTGGAGTCATCAGGTAGTCAGTTTATACACAATTCAGATGGAAATGTTGAATCAACTAAATGGCGGCAGAATTGTGAGCTCGATTGGCGCTAGAATCTGGGTGAAAGGTCCTAAAGGTCAGTTTACTATGTGGTCCTGCTATTCAGCCTTAGATGGTCGAGCTAGGTCCTCTTTTCTTCATAGATTTGTGTGGAATTGTGTTACCACATCTAAGATCTCTTTCTTCTTCTATATGACCGCTTTGGATACGATTATTATGTTGGACCACTTAAAGAACATGGGATTAGAGCATTACCAACATATATTTCTTGTGCATGGCAGATGAGAAATCCGTTAACAATTTACTAATTCATTTACATTTGGTTTCCCCAGTCTGGGGATATTTTCTAAACCCTCTAGGTGTGCTATGGGTTTTCTCTCATAGCACTAAGGATTTATTCTCCATTTTTTTTTGGGGAGGTTGACAATGCTTTTGCAATGATGTGGAGGATGCTCATGGGGGGCATTTGGAGGGAGAGGAAGACACGAATTTGAGAATTCTTCATCCTCGATGGATTTCTTATGTATTGAGATTATGGTGCAACTGCAAGATTGGTGTTTGATTAGACCGGACTATGCTGAATTATGCCTATTGTCCTTGTTGGATTTCGAGTAGGCTATTGGACCTTGTTTTTGTTGATATTGGTTGGCTTTTCTCTCACATATTTCTTCTTTCTCTGCTTGTTTACCTATCAATGAACTTTCCTGTTTTGCCATTTTGTTTGACTAAAAGTCATAGCTTTGGTTGAGTTGTGTGTTATCAAATCCTTTTTCTCTAACTCCACCTATGTCATTTTTGGCCTTCTTCTCCCCCTTTTATAGCCTTTAACTTGTATTACTTCAGTTTTTCTTATTGGAGCCATTGGTGGTCTTCCCTGAATGTGTCTAAACCATCTCAATCGACTCTACATAATTTATCACATATTGGAGTTACTCCTAGATTCTCTCGAATACGCTTTTTTTTTTTTTATATTATCTTTTCTTGTTTTCCATCTGGACATCCTCACTCAACTACACTAATTCTATTAATATGTTACTTTTTAGTATCCCAACATTTTACTCCATTTGGCATAGCTGGTCTTATCGTTTTCTCATAAATTTTTCCTTTTAGTTTGATCGGAATGCGTTGGTTTCATAGCATTTGGAAACTTTCCACTATAGACTCTAATTTTATGAGCAAAATTCTCTTAAATCTTTCAATCATTATGAATAATTGAACCAAGATACTAAAACTGGTTGTTCTTGGGTACTCTTGGTCATCTATCTTTAACAACTAGCTCTACCCTATTAGTGTTACTAAAGTTGCATTCCATATGTACTGTCTTGGTCCGACTTATTTTTTTGATCTATAATGAGAAGCATATATTAAGCAAAAAGAGCTACAAAGAAAAGAGTTGAACGTAAACTGAAGAAGAAACAAGAGATAAACAAATAGAAGAGGCACAATTTAGGAATCCCTTGGACCGTGAGAGGCATAAAAGCTCAACCTAGCAAAGCTCCCAGATCCACCCCCTTATGGTGAATGGAAGCTCATTCTAAGACCAAAAGACGGGTACGAGAACAAATGTGATGAAGAGAAGAATGAGAATCCTTGAAGACTCTTGTTTTTCTCTTTCCATATTGCCCACGAGATGACCCCAGGAAGAATTGCCCAACTTGCACATTAAGCAAGACGCTAAAATCTCTATGTACCTCACCCCTCCTACACTCACAATTTCAGACTTGGCTAAATTCACCCTGAACCATAAGACGACTTCGAAGCACCTGAATAAACATTTGAGAGCTAACAAGTTCTGACACGAAGCTCCGCAGGAATTTGGGGTGTTTTCCAGCAAATTGGAGATGAGATATGCACAAGTGGTCCTTGCCTATCAAATATCCATTGAAAACATAATCAGCGGCTCTGGACAACATCTGCCTCAAGGCCTTTGAGACAATTACAAAAAGAAACAGAGAAAGGGGATCTCATTGTCTCAAATCCCTAGAGATCTGGAAGTAACCCTCTAGGCATCCATTGATGAGAATAGAAAAGGACACCGATGAAATGCACTCCTTCATCCATTGATGCCATTTTAGTCCAAAACCTTTCTTACGAACATATAATCCAAAAACTCCCAATTCACATGATCGTAGGCTTCTCCAAATCAACTTTACAAGGAATTCTGGGCACCTTTACCTGATATGCTCATCTATTCATTCATTGGTAATCAAGATCCCATCTAGAATCTGTCTACCCCTAGGAGTGCGCCTTGTTCCAGCAAAATGATTGAGCCCATAACACCTTTTAGTTTAAATGCTAAGACCTTGTGGAGAATTTTTTAGACACTACTGACAAGGCTAATTGGACGAAAATCCTTCAGTTCCACTGCTCCTTTCTTTTTTGGGATCAACACCACAAATTTACTTCTGATCACTCTATTAAAAGTGTCTAAATAAAAAAACTCCTTCATAACTTCTAGGAAGTCATTCCCCACTATCTGCTAACAGGATCGGTTAGAACTCAATGGTGAATCCATCAGGCCCAAGAGCCTTGGCCCCAGCCATGCATCTAATAACACTCGCGACCTCCTTCAACTCAAAAGGACTTTCCAGAATGTCTATTTGTTCAGGGCAGAGAAACTTTCAAACAGGAGCCATCCAACTTTGGGCACCAATTTTCCTTTTCTTTATACAGATCATCTACTAATAGCTTACACTAATGGATATTTTTTTAAATATGAGCTGTCATTTCCAGTGTTTTAAAACTTAAAGGTGTGAGGACCTCAAGTTGCGTGAGGCTTAAGCCTCATAAGAAAGCTTCATGCTCTCTCATTTTAACAAATAAATAAAATATGAGAAAAATTGTAAAAACATTCAAAAAGTTAATGAAAGATTATAGGATATAATATATACATATATATTTAGAAATATATATACCACACCCTTCTACAGGGCTTTGATACCATTAACACCCAGGATAAGACAATCAATGAACAAAGAAGATAGGTTACCGCCTAGTGAATCTAAACTAAACTGTAGAACCGAATTTGAAATCTTAAAAAGTAACATCTGGAAGTCAAAAGGTGAACAGTAGGAGACACCTACCACTCCCTTCTACAGGGCTTTGATACCATTAATTGTTTATGTATTTCAGTTTTCAATAAATATATTGTTGAAAGGATGGAGAAAGGATTTTCTTAGGATCAATGATTCTTGGATCTGGAATTTCTGGATCAGATGTAAAATTTAAAACAGATGAAAGAGTTATATTCTGGAGAGGAACATGTAGCTGTGATTCTTTGAATTGTAAAATATAATAATGGAGTGCTTGAACAACTTTTTCATGTTGTTTAGAAGAAGTTGTTCTAAAAGCTGACCAAAGGTTATCTAATAGGCGTATTTCTTCTGGAGAAAGCCCGAGGATAGAAAAAGGATACCTATTCTGAGGATCAGAAATAGCATCAAGATGGATATTACCAAAACAACGATTAGACATCTGTAAAACGAAAAGCTTCGATATTAAACCTTTAGTTTCCGGAAAATAAGAAAATTTAGATAAACCATTAACTTCTGATAAATCTCGACTAATATGATTATAATCTAACCGAACAAATTCAAATAATAAATCTTGATCGAGAAATCTAGAATATATTCTTATATCATTTATTCTGGAAATTGCTTGAATTAAATTGAGAAAGGGAAGACCCAATATTAATTCTTGCCTGAAATCTTTAACTAATAAAAATGATTGCTTGATATGAATATCTTGATTAATGATAAAAGCATCGGAAATCTAAAATCTGATATTCAAAGGCATACTATTAGCGGTTAAAACATTTTCTTTTGTTGGTTCAAAATATCTTGAAGGAACTAAACTTTCTCTAATACAATTTGTTTCAGATCCTGAATCTACTAAAACAATGACTTTTAGAGTATAACTATTCTGGATAATAATTGTAACATTAATTTGCCATTTCTAGTGATAATGACGAGTCCTTAAATCTAGATGACTAGTTTCTGGATTTTCTGGATTATCTATTCTTATACTAGATTCTGGAAATACTATATCTGGAGATATACTTTGAAGAGCTGTAATTTGTGTCTGTAAATTATTAATCTGAGAAATCAATTATTTCTTTTCTTTAAATAAAGCATTTCTTAGATCTTGAATTTCTAATTGAAGACTATGTAAAGTTAATTCTTTGGGAATTTCTTGAACACTTAATCTTTCAAACATATTCTTTACATCAAAAGAATTATCTAGAGGAATTTGGACTTTAGGATTAATATGAAGAGAATCTCTATATTTTGCTATTAATAATTTTTTAATATCTCTATCATTGACTTGTTCTATGATATCTAATACAAAATATGATTCTTTAGTTAAAGTCTGGATATAACTAGGAGTCTTAGTACAAGATGGACAAGAACAATTCTTGATACAAACTTGTTATGAAGAAGATGAAGTGTGATACTCTGAATTGGATGATTCTAAGTATTCTTCAATTTGATTAAGAGATTCTTTGACTAATTCTGGATCTTGATCATTGATCAAGAGAGTAGACAAAACATTCTTGATTTGATCTGTAGCATCTAATGTATTAATCTTCTTTTGTAACCAACAGTTACTAGAGAAGTGTCCTATCTTTCCACACTTAAAACAAGTAGGAGGTTTAGAACTATTGGAGGAATCTTTTTGAGAGGGTTTCTTGGAGGATTTCCTACGAATTATTTTATCTTTGGAATGAGTGGGTTTTTCTTTTTCCTTTTCTTTATCTCTATGGTGGGTCCTTGGCCATGAACTTTGGATCATTTTCTTATGAACTACTGCTTTCTTTTTTCTAACTGATGGGGGAATAGGCATCTTGGAATAACCAAATTGACTGCAAAATGAACCTAATTCTTTATGACACATGTCACGTTCTTTTTTAATCTGTTGTTGCATTTTGAAGTTCCTGCAATAAGCAATTCCTTCATTCTGGATTAAAGCAATAACAATCAATGAACAAAGAAGATAGGTTACCGCCTAGGTTTCTTGATTGGTGGAACATATTTGGTCCTATTCTAGAAATCTTTCCTAAACCCGTAGCAGAAGGATTTCATTTGTTTAACTAGAGATTTTCTATTCCAGCCATATCCAAGTTTCCCTCATTTTATTTCTGAACAAAGAAGATAGGTTACCGCCTAGTGAATCTAAACTAAATGAACTTGAAAGATATACTACATAGCAGTATGAGAGAAAAAGCTACATCCTAGAGTACATTTAAACTATCAAGTGTTTAGTTACTCATGAGAAAACAAAACATCAATAATATATTTATTGAAAACTGAAATACATAAACAGTACACTAGTGCAGTAGGCGTTGAGGCCGTGGTGTGAGCCGTTAGCCACTGTAAGTCACTTTTGGCCAGATTGTTGAATCTACATACTGCGGTAAACTTAGTCCATCTAGAAATTCTTCAGTGTACTACAGTGTATGATGAATTATCATCTATTCCCCAGAAGCATGTCCTCTCAAGAAGTCAACAGTTAAGATAATATAATGAATAGCGAAGAACACATGTTTGTGAATAGTGAATCCGAGTTAAATAATTAGAATATACCTAAGGTAGCAATAGAAGAAATCTACAGACTAGGTACATTTAAACTATTCTCCTCTTACTCTATTAAAACAGTTGAGCGTACTTTACCTCTTAAAAATCATACTTATAATACTTATAAATTATTAGATAAAGATATTATAGATAAAATTAAGAAAAAATACAACTTTATTCATTTTGGCATGATATAGGTGGCGGCCAAGCCACTTACCAGATCATGAATTAATAGTTCTATTTTATTATGTCTTAGAGATTGTAGGTTCTTAAACTTTTCAGATAGCTTCTTAGGAGCCATCTAGACTAGTATTGCACAAGGTCCAATATATTTTAATTGTTATCCAGATTTTTCTTTAGATTTACGTGATCCCCATATCTTAGAAGCTTTAACATTAAATGTCCATACTAAAGGCATAAATATGCTTCGAGGATCCAGACCCTTAGTTTTAGTTTATAGGATAAATTATAAGGTCATGAATACTACTTTAAATCCTAGAGCAATCCATCATTTTAATAAAGATAACAAGTTTAGTGAGATCATATATGGTCATCCAGATAATGAGATTCAACAAAGATTAATTAATTGGGAAGATATTGAGTTTCCAGAAAGTTGGAATTTAGTCAATATGACTGAACCCCCTCCTATGCCAGTCCAAGAACCAAACCAGATAATAGATCATGGAAAATGTAATATAGAGATAATATTTCCTAGATTAATTAGGAATCCTTCTTACAGGATACCTTCCAGAGATTCTCATTACATTTCAGGTAATATACCTCCTAGATCTTCTTGTTCTACTATACCTAGTACAAGTACAATCCATTTAGAAAATACTTCAAGACTTTCGCTATATACTTAAGATAATTTTCATACTCCAATACAGACTTCCATAGGTAAATCTCTTCTAGAATACGAGTAGTCCAAATATTATTCCAAAAACTTGTCCATCTCCAACACAGTCGATATAAATCCACCTAATGTTTACACGTGTAACATGTTAGAGATCACAACAGAATACAAGATAGATTATGATAAGTTAGAAAAAGATTTAAATCTTCCAATCAACAAAAGTAAAAGACTTTGGTTATTAGATAACTTTAGTAAAGCAAAGATAGACATAATCATTCAAGAATATTTAAAAGATGTTAAAGAGACAAGAAGGCATCTTACCTTCTTTCCATGGTTTACGGGTCATTATAGCAAGAATAATCATATAGATCTTTCCAGATTCCCTTTTGCTTTTAATATCAAATCAGTAGATTTTAATACTCCTCTACCAATATTTAAAAATCCATATTGTAAGACATGTTATTCCTTAGGGTTCTATTTACAATGTCCAGAGTGTAGTGAACGAATAGAAAGGAAAACTAAAGAATATTATAAAAAAATGATTGAAGAAGCTTATGATTATGATCCAGCCACTTCTAAGGTTAATGATTATATTAGTATTCTCACTCATCCAAATATTGGTCCTAATAAATTTTTACAATCTATACCTATCAATAAAGTATTAAAAACTCCTAATGAAATCATACGAAGGTTAGATATTATGCTTCAAGAATGCAATAAACAAATCAAACAAAAGAAGCTAGAATCTTTTAAAGAAAAGCTTAAGACAAACAATGGAAAGCTTAAGGTAAAAAAAAGCAAATAGTAATTTCCACTCATATAAAGAACTAAAGAAATCTCAAAAGAAAAGAATAAGATTCCAATTAGAAAACCCTTTACTTTATGAATAATGGAAAATACGTAATAAACATAAAAATAGTATTAAAAATCTTAAAACTAGTTATAAAAGGAATTTAGTTTGTTTCCATTGTAATAAGATAGGACATAACTCTCTTCATTGTAAAACTTTTCAGTAATCATCTTATTCAACCATTAATGTTCTAACAAAAGGATCAAATAATCTATTAGAACAGATTAATCTAGATAATCCAGATAAAAGTCCTCCAGATAGTCATCAACAAATAGTTCAATTAAAATCAAAAGAAAAAATAAATACACAGGATTTACAATATGAAATGAATAGGATAAAAAAGGATATTCAACAAATCAAAAATGATCAGACTAATAATTCCATATTTAATATTATAAATCTAGATCCTTCTATCATTACTTTCCAGAAATGGTATGTTAATATTACTCTTACAATTCAAAAATCTTATACTATTAATGTCATTGCTTTAATAGACTCTGGAGCAGATTTAAATTGTTTACAAGAAGGACTTATTCCTACCAAATATTTTGAAAAAACTAAAGAAACTTTAACTAGTGCTAATGGAACTAATATGAATATAAATTATAAATTTTCTCAAGCTTTAATTTGTAATGAAGGAATTTGTATTAAACAACCTTTTATTTTAGTAAAAGATATAAAACAAGAATTAATCTTAGGCCTTCCATTTTTACATTCTATACAACCAATATTGAAGATTAATAATATTGGTATATTCACTAAATTATTAGGAAAAAATATTATCTTCAGATTTGTGACAAATCCAGAAACTAGACAGATAAATCATTTAGAAACAACCCTTAAGAGAAAAACAAAGCAGTTAGGATTCCTCCAGCAGGAAATAGAATATAAAAACATTGATCTCCAACTTACCAAATCAAAATCACTACAACAAAAGATTGTTAATTTTAAAACCAGATTAGAAAAAGAAGTATGTTCAGATCTCCCTAATGCTTTTTGGCATAGGAATAAATACATACTTAATTTACCATATATTCCAGAATTTAATGAAAGTAAAATTCTCACTAAAGCTAGACCTATACAAATGAATCAAGAACTTTTAGAATATTGTAAAAAAGAAATTCAAGAATTACTTAACAAAAACTAAATTCGTAAAAGTCAATCTCCATGGAGTTGTTCAGCCTTTTATGTTTAGAAAAGTGCAGAACTAGAAAGGGGAACCCCTAGATTAGTTATTAATTATAAACCATTAAATGAAGCTCTTCAATGGATTCGTTATCCACTTCCAAATAAGAAAGATTTGTTACAAAGAATTTATAAGGCAAAAATCTTTTCTAAATTTGACATGAAATCAGGGTTTTGGCAAATTCAAATTGCTGAAGAAGATAGGTATAAAACAGCGTTTACAGTTCCTTTTGGTCACTATGAATGGAATGTTATGCCATTTGGTCTCAAAAATGTTCCATCAGAATTGCAGAACATTATGAATGAAATATTTAATCCATATACAAAATTTTCTATAGTCTATATTGATGATGTATTAATATTCTCCAACTCATTAGATCAACATTGGAAACATTTAAACATCTTTATTCAGACTATTAAACATCATGGATTAGTTATATCATCCTCGAAAATAAGTTTATTCCCGACTAAAATCAGATTTTTGGGGCATAACATTTATCAAGGTACAGTTATACCTATTGATCGTTCTATTCAATTTGCAAATAAATTTCCAGATGAAATTAAAGATAAAAAACAGTTGTAAAGATTTTTAGGAAGCCTTAATTATGTTTCAGAATTTTATAAAGATCTTAGCCAGATTAGTGCTCCTCTTAGACAAAGACTCAAAAAGGATCCTCCTGCTTGGTCTCCAAAACATACTAGGATTGTCAAGTTTTTAAAATTAAGAGTCAGAGATCTTCCATGTTTAGTCCTAGCCGATCCTACAACTTTTAAAATAGTTGAAACTGATGCTTCTGAATTAGGATTTGATGGTATTCTTAAACAAAAATTAAATGGATTAGAACAAATAGTTAGATATACGTCAGGAACTTGGAATCAAGCACAACAAAACTATTCTATTGTTAAAAAAGAAATTTTATCGATTGTTTTATGTATTTCAAAGTTTCAGAGTGATTTACTTACTCAAGAGTTTTTAGTCAGAGTTGATTGCCAGGCTGCTAAAACTGTTTTACAAAAAGATGTGAAAAATATAGCGTCTAAACAAAATTTTGCTAGATGACAAGCTATTTTATCTAGTTTTGATTTTAAGATAGAATATATTAAAGGAGAGGCTAACACTATTCCAGACTTTCTTACTCGTGAATTCCTACAGGGAAATTATGGCTCCAAAGAAAGATCCAAATAAGAAGGTTATTCCTAGCAGTCCAGAAAAACCTATTATCTCTTCTACCCAGACTTTTGCTATTCAACATACTAATGCAGATTCCTATTGTCAGTCATCTTCCAGTATTCCAACTACAGATATAGTTATCCAGCCATCTTTAAATCCATTTCAGATACTCTAGATTAATGATTCTGAGTTTCCAGCCATTTCATCAAAAACAAAAACTTATGCCAATCTTGCTTCATCTTCTAGTAACCAACCTATTATTTCTTCCAACTTCCAGAAACAAAAAATCCAGACCCTTCCAGAAATAAAAAATTCAGTTTCAGCCCCTTCTCAATATATTCAGAAAAATCATATTTTTCTTTGCTATTGAACAAAAATTTTATAATGCTTCTCCAGTACAGGTTGTGAAAACTTGTTTGCCCCACAACTGGCATTATATTGAGTCTGGTCTTAATAAATCCCATAAATTTTATGAATATATTTTATTTGACACAAAATCTTGCAAATTCAAGCATTATCCTGATCAGCAGATTCCAGTATTATTTCTTATTCCACATGTCAATTAATCAATGTTCTTACTCTCACTGCTTGGGGTCCGTCTCCATCCATTTCCAGGAATTTTACCAAAATTCCATCTCACAAAGAATTTCCTTCTTTTAATTATTGGGATTATCAGTGTGCTTGGTTTAATTGTTTTTATTTTAAAAATAAGAAGTTTCAACATTCTTGGACTTTTTATTTTAAACAAGGTTTTAGTCCAGATGTTCCAAATTGGTTTCTTGATTGGTGGAACATGTTTGGTCCTATTCCAGAAATCTTCCCTAAACCCGTAGCAGAAGGATTTCATTTGTTTAACCAGAGATTTTCTATTCCAGCCACATCCAAGTTTCCCTCATTTTATTTCTTTAATGTTTTATTCTCTCTCGCTTGGATTACTCTTTGGGATTATACTGTTTTTCCAGGTCCTCTTTTCCCTACTCTCGGAAGAAGAATTTTTGTTAAGTGGTGGGATAAATGGGACATTTCTCCCTCTTCTTCCCAAGCTGTTTTACAATTTTTTCAAAGAAAATATTCTCCAAGACCAATTTCAGAAAACATATCCAAATTAGCTCTCCAGAAAAGCCAGAGTCAATCTTCTCTTGCCTCTGCACAATCCAAGAAAGAATTACGACAATATAATAATCAATTCATGTGGTGAATTTAGAATTTTACTAAAACATTGCAAATAAGTCATGAATTACATTGTAGGCCAGTGACTCCAAATTTTTGCAATGTCTACTAGAGAAATAGTATGAATTAGACTCAGAAGAGTTTTAAAAGCCTAAATACGTTCAATATAATAAATTAAGTGTTAGTTGAAACTAATATCACTATCATCATTTTCAATGTCTTATCTGAAATACATAAAGTGTTAATTGTTTTTAGTTGAAACTAATAATTAAAAAAAAAAACGACATTTAAGTCTTAATTGTGACTAGAAACCTAATTTTATTTAATGTATGAGACGTACTCTATAGACATAAAACGAGCTTCAAGGCGTGAGACGTGTGCCTCGTGGGGTTTAACTGTTTAAGCTTCATAGTTGAGTCTCGAGGCATTTTCCTTAAGCCTTGTCTTGTCTCAAGGCGTAAGCATCACACGCTTTTTAAAACACTGATATGTTCATACATAACCAATATAAATAGATATGGACTCATAGCTGATCCTTGATGTAACCCTTTTGTCATGGAAAACTCGATTGTCTTGTCACCCATTGTTCTTACGGTAGTTACCACTCCCTCATATTGTCCTTAATAATATTAATATTTTTTGGGAATTACTTTCTTTCCCAACGCCCATCGGATTAATTTTCTAGGGACTATTATATGCTTTTTCCAAGCTAATACCAATTACCATATAGAGATATTTTCTTTTGGCCCTAAACTTTTTCGTCAATTTTCTAAGTAGGAAGATAGTCTCAATTGTAGACCTTTCCGGCATAAATCCAAATTCATTTTCTGAAATCCTAGTTACTTTTCTTAATCTTTCTTCTATCACTTTCTCCCATAACTTCATAGTATGACTCTTAAGTTCTATCCTACGATAATTAGTACAACTTTGGACATCTCTTTTAATTTTGTATATAGGCACAAATGTACTTCACCATGCTTCCTTTATTTTCTTAATCTTCAGAATCTTATTAAACAACTTTGTAAGCTAGAATGTCAATTTCTCCTATAGATTTCCACACGTCAATTGGAATATCATGTAGTCCCAAGGCCTTTTATATCTTCATCCTAGTTAGAGCTTCTTTTACTTCTATTACCCTAATTCTACAAAAATAACAATGGTCTCCAGTCTCCACTAAGTTGGTGAATTCTCCTTATATGAGGTGTTATCTGCATTCTTCATTTAGTAGTTTTTTAAAAAAATTCTCTCAATCTCATCTTTATCTTTTCATCCTTCACCAATACTCTTTGATCGTCGCTCTTAGTGTATCTAACATGATTTAGGCCTCTAGTTTCCCTCCGCCTAAATCTTGCAAGTTTATACATTTTTCTCACCATCTCTTGGTCTAAATTATTGTTTAAGTCATCACATGTCTTATATTTAAATTGATTTATTACTTTCTTAACTTCCGCACAACAAATTGGTGAGCGAGGTTCGGGGTTGTGAGGATTATGACAGTTTTGAAAATGCTATTAGAGGTGGTGAAGATCGAAATGTCAATACCTGTGAATCCAATGGGGTTTGCACAAGATTGCTGAAGGCGGAGATAAAGATGTAGTTTCGATGCGAATATATCTGAGTTTTGCTAAGAGTTGATTAACATGCGTCAAGGTTAGTTGGAAGACCCTAAAGGGTGGTGGAGAAGATGAAAGAAGAGTGTTCGTGAGTGATTTGATAGAAATCAAGTCAAGATGGAGAGTATTGGTATTTGCCTAGAATTCTATTTATGGGAACATTCTATTATGGAGTTACTTTTTTTTGGGATTAGAATTTTGAAAAATCATAGTTGGTTTAAGATTTGATTTTATGTTTATAAATAGGCCTAGGGTCTAGGCTTATTAGGTAAGCTAAAGATGTGAGCGTTTAGGGCTTTCAGGGAGATTAGATTACTCTCAGGGATAGCCTTGGTGGCTCTTTGGAGGAATAGTGGTGGCTCTTAGGGAGAAGAGTGGTGGCTCTTGGGAGAATGGGAAGCTCTTGGGAGGAAGAGCGGACTTACGATAAATCCTAGTGGCTTTCGTAGAGAGTGGACTCTCGGTATTTGAGAGTGGATAACCTTGTATCATGTAATCTTTGTATAGTGGAAAATTCTTGATTATCTTCGTACTTTATTATACAATTCCTCTGACATTGATTTTAAGAGATGCTTTTATTTATCCTAAGATGGCTATGTGTTTCTAAAATGCGATCTTAGGGTTTGAAGATAATATGACTAACAATTATGAAGGGGTTCAAAACATGACACATGATATATGTGGTTCACCCACAATAGGGCTATATCCGACGGAGATAATCAAGAATTTTCACTATGCAGAACTTACATGGTATAAGGATATCCATTCTCAAATACCAAGAACCACTAGGATTTACTGTGAGCTCACCTTCTTCCCGAGAGCTTTTCGTTCTTCCAAGAGCCACCACTCTTCATGAGAATTACCAAGGCTGTCCCTGAGAGTACTCGCTCTCCCTAGAAGCCCTAAACACTGATGATGGAATTAAAATAATCCAGCAAAACAATTCTCAAAGCACAAAGAAAAAAAGAGAAAGAACTCTTTTCTAAATAAAACTTAACATCAACTCACAAGTATGCATGTCCAACCTTTCTATATGTTTTACCTAGTACTAATAAAAGTCCTTAGATCAAGCACACTCTACGGCTATGATGGCACTTTTAGGCCCTCCCCTCCACCTGCTCGTCGGGCCTGATAGATGGTGGTATCAAACCCTTCTCAAAGGAATTGTATGTGACACTCTCGGCTCGATGGTTACCATGAGTATTTCTAATTTTTTTCGGAACCAAAGGGAAAAAAAATAATGCTAAAGCAAATTAAACAATTAAAGAAAAGATATACTCCTAATAGGAAACGTTAAGAAGGAGATCTACTTCTAATTGGAAACAATAAAGTTTCGGTTTAGGTATTTCCAAGACTCCATCATCATAATGGACCACTTGCTGTAGACATTGCCAATCATATCATCAGATGGTTAAGATTTTCCAATTGAGCAATTTATCATTTATTTAGATGCCTATCCTATTGACTCCTTCTCCCATCCCTTGCTCACCCACCGATGTATTTGCCATCCTTGTTTTTCATGTCCAAATTTATGTACAGATCAGATGATTTTGAGTATATAAATGGGCCATTTTACCTCATTTGTGAGATTTCCTAGGTGGGACCAATCCAATAATGACTTTCATTCTCTACATGTAATATATAATGCATGTGTTTGTTGTTAGCAGATTGTATTTCTACTCTGCAATCTGGCATGGCATGTGCATTGCATGCTGGACTTACCAAATAATAATATAAATGATAGCTTTAGAAGTGAAGCAAGCCTTTCAGAGAAAAAAGTGCTAGTTGTGGCGCAAACCTTCCTGGGTACAGCTTTGGTAGTACCTAGAAAGGTACAGCTTTGGTATGCTCATTAAGAAAATGGGGGCAAGGCATTTTAGTGTCACAGCATCTAACACAAGAAAACCATCTTATTTTGCATAGACCTGATCAACAGACAGAGGATGGGAAGCAGGTTGGGAAGAAGGGTTATTCATTTTGCTAATCTCCCTATTAAGCTTCTCGTGCCCTCTTCTCTCAACAACATCAGAGAAATTGCACTCAAAACTATCCCTTCAGCTTCGAAGGTATGTTACTACACTCTAACATCCTCCAATCTTCAAAGATGATCTCAAATTTATTATTTACCTGTTTCTTCTATAATTTTTTCTCCATTATTGGAAAGATTGAAATCAACAGGGCCACAGAATCACTATATGGCTTTGAAGTTGAAGAAGTAAGAGCCCTAAACATGGAAGGAAAGAAGAAGAAGAGAGGTGGGATCCTATTTGCCAAACTGTACTACGAAAAGGCCTATGTAACTCTAAAGAATCCATTGTCCATCTCCCCGGACCTCTATCCAATCCATATAATCGAAGAAGAGTGTGAATAAGCAGTCAAAGTTGAGCATCGTCGAGGAAGGTGAGGTGAAATCGGATTGGCTTGATTTCAAGGTTGATAGGTTTAAGCCCGAGAAGCATTTCAGTGAGAGAGGTGGCCATGGCCATCGTGGTGATTGCAATGCTGGGATGACTAAGTTCCCGTGGAGCAGCATGTGTACATCAAGGTAATTGTGTTCTCATTTTCATTACTGTATTCGAATCTGGTTTTGTAGCTTAGATTGCTCTCTAGAGAAGTCTACAAGAAGAATCTTTGATTTGTTACAGTAGTTGATTCTGTTGAAAGCAGGGGTGGAGCCAGGCTTTTCTTAGTAGGGAGGCGCGCGATGGTTGATTTGAAATGTTAGTAATTGTTGACGGATTTGTGGAGAATGATTTGAAGGGTACAAAATATTTTGGGTCTATGGAGTTGAGGGGTTTAGCCGTGTTGGGGTGTAGGCCCCCCCCCCCCCCCCCCCCCCCTTTTTTTTTGGACTATGTTCATGGGTCATTTCGTCCATACGTTTCATACATATCCTTAGGGTATTGTTTATCCTTTTTTACGACCCGTTAAATAATTAAATAACATAGTATAATTTTTTTTCAAAAGTTTAGGAGGCAATTGCTTCCATGGCTATGCTCTAAATAATTAAATAACATGATATATATTTTTTTTTCCAAAAGTTCAGGTGACAACTCTTCTTTGTCCCATGACTATGCCCGGTAATTAAACTAAACAACATAGCATAAAAGATATATTGTTTTTTCAACAGTTCAGGGGCATGCCCCTAGCTCTGCCCCTGTTCACCACAGGTGAGGATGTTGTTGGGAGAAGAGTAGGAGGCAAGTTCAGGGGAAGGTTTGGGTTAGGTCATTATGACAAGTAACAACAGAAAGAGAGAACTGTGTGTGTCCTCAGTAGGTTTATGTGTTTCTGTATTTGATCGATTCAATGGACTGTTACATTCTGTAACTGGCAGTTGTAGATGTAAAACCAAAGCTTTAATATACAAAACTAGATGTAAAGTTTCCTAGTCATGGATTCTGCTTTGTGCCATGAATGTTAAATAATGATGAATGGAGTATTGGACTAGATATGGAGGATATGGCGGGCAGTGGTTTTATCCTCAAATCACTATGTTTTCCTTCTTGTATATGGCAGAACATATAAAATGAGGGAAAGTAATTGGGTTTGGTTGGCAAGAAACACATTTTCATCTTGTACTTTCTCAATAGTGACAAACTTTCTCTAAAACACTTCCTGCATCTTTTGAAAGAAAATTTTAGTTGCATTTCTTTTCTTTTCTTTGACTCACTTTCTTGCCAAACAAGCACACCTATAGTGTATTTTCCAAGAATCTTGTAAATACTATGGACTTGAACATAGGACCTCCCTCAATGAAGGTCACACCTTTCCCATCTTACCTTTCCCATCTTAGCTGCTTTACTAATAAAGTGAATGGACATAGCTACCCATCAGGGGTTGGTGCAGTTGGCTAGTCCCGGGTTTGCTCCCTTTGGTCATGTGTTCAATTCTCACTCTTCGACTTATTCCAAGTGGGCCGGTTACCACGCATAAAGAAAATATTATGTTGTGAATGAACAAGATTTTTGTTTATTTACTTCAAATTTCAACTTTCTTTGATCGAATTCTAACGAATCTAGGCCTGAGTCGGACACCCTTCAACTATTTGTATCAAATAAATAATGAGTTTTCGTATATCAACTGCTGTGTTCTGCTAGCTTTGCAAATACGTTGTTATGATTAATAGTTTTGCAAATTAACTCATGGTTTTGCAACCGTTTGCCGAACAACCTCAATCCCTTATTATGTTAGCTTTTCGTTTGTTATTGTTAGGAAAATGACTATTATGCCCTTATGATATTTCATAACTTCACAAAGCCTTTAACTATCCTTGAACAATGGTTAATTAGTCTTAACCCTTGTGATTAAGATTCAGATAAAACATTTAACCCTGTTTCTTAAAAAAAAATTAACGTGCCCCTTTTAACTCTTTTTAACTTAGGTTAAGATACACTAATCCTTAGAGTTAAAGCGAATAACCTTGGTTTTAACAGAAAAATTAACGTGTTCAAAGTTAAAATATACTAACCCTTAGAGTTAAAGCATCTAACCTTGGTTTAAAAAAAAAATTAATGTGGACTACTTTGAACTCCCTTTAACTATGGTTAAGATTCATTAACCCTTAGGGTTAAAGCATTTAACCTTGATTTTTAGAAAAAAATTAGAAAAAATTAATGTGTCCCTTTGTATCTTTCTTTAACTATGGTTAAGATTCACTCACCCTTAGGTTTAAAACATCTAACTTTCGTTTTTAGAAAAAAAAAATTAAAAATTTAATTTGCCTTTTAACTCTTTTTAACCGTGGTGAAGGTTTACTAACCCTTAGGATTAAAACATCTACATTTGGTTAAAAAAATTAAAAATTTAAGTTGTCCCCTTTTAACTCTGGTTAAGATCAACAAACTCTTAGGGTTAAAACATCTAACCTTGGTTCTTGGTATTTAAAAAAAATTAACATGTCCCGTTCCATAACGGTTAATGAACCAGAACCACATTTAAATGGAGTTAAAAGGGGACACCTTAAATAATTTAAATAAAAAGAAAACCAAAGTTAGATGTTTTAACCCTAAGGGTGAGGTGAATCTTAAACACAGTTTAAGAGAGTTAAAAAAGGACATGTTAATTTTTTCTAGAATCAAGGTTAGATGCTTTAACCTTAAGAGTTGATGATCTTAACCACAATTAAAGGTAGTTCAAAGGGGGGACACATTAATTTTTTTAAAACCAAGGTTAGATGCTTTAACCTTAAGGGTTAGTGTATCTTAACCTAAGTTAAAGGGAGTTAAAAGAGGATTATTATTATTTTTTAAACCAGGGTAGATGCTTTATCCTTAAGGGTGTGAATCTTAATCATAATTATTAAAGCTTATTAACCATAGTTCAAAGATATTTAGAGGCTTTGTATAGTTATGAAATAACATAAGGGCATAATAGTCATTTTTTAAACAATAACAAACAGAAACCTAACGAAACTAGAGATTGAGGTTGTTTGACAAACGGTTGCAAAACCATGGTTACAAATCTGTTATTCATAACAGTGTATTTGCAAAGCTGATAGAACACATAAAAGAGGAGGAAACCCGGCAAACACATTCATCATTTTCAACAATTGATCTCCTCGGCTAATCTTTTGGATCTGGGTTTTCAAGGGCTTGCATATACTTGGTCCAACAGGAGAGCTGAACCAAATTTCATAGCGGCCCGTTTGGATATGGCGCTAGCAAACCCCCTCTGGCGTATCCTTTTTCCATCAGATATTGTTTGGGTACTCCCAGCCCTTGGTTCAGATCACCACTTTCTGCTTCTTGGTATGGAAAAGGAGAAGAAGAGAGGTAGAAAGCCCTTCAGGTATGAACAAATGTGGGATGCACATGAAGATTGTATCAGAGTAGTGCGGACAGGGTGGCAGATCCCTCAAAACAACAGTTCCCCCATGTTACAAGTCCACCAGAAAATTAGTTCTACTCGGGAGGCTCTAGTTCGATGGAATAAGCAAACTTTTGGGAATTTGAATGAGCGCATTAATATTCTGAAGTATAAAATCGCACACATACAAGATCAAGACCAATCCGAGGAAGGGAAGATCGAAGCACAGATTCTTACTTCATAGCTGGATAAAGTGCATAATCAACAGGAAGCTTTTTGGTGGCAGAAGGCTAGAGCAGATTGGCTGCAGCTTGGTGATAAAAATATGAAGTTTTTTCAAACCTATGCTATTCAAGGAAGGCAACGAAATAGGATCTGGGCCATCAAGAATGCGAACGGTCAATGGATCTCATCTGAGAGGGAGGTTGAAAGTTATATTATGAGCAATTTCCAGCACTTTTTCTCTTCGTCCAAACCATGTTACATCCCAGAAATTACAACTTCCATGCTTCCATCTGTTACAGATGATATGAACAGGGACCTTTGCAGAGAAGTAACCATGGAGGAGATAAAACAAGTTATGTTTGATATCAGTCCTCTAAAAGCTCCGGGGCCGGATGGTATGCCTGGCTTATTTTTTAAAAAACATTGGGAAGTGGTGGGTAACGACCTCAGTATAGCGGTGAAAAGTTTCTTTGATTGCGGGAGGATGACGAAGGAGATAAACTTCACCCACATAGTATTGATTCCAAAGGTTGGCCATCCCGAGACTCTTAACCAATACCGCCCGATTAACCTTTGTAACACAACTTACAAGGTAATTGCAAAAATTATGGCAAGTCGGTTACGCAATTGTCTTGATGACATCATTAATCCAGCTCAATCCGCATTTATCAGAGGGCGACAAATCTCATATAACATTTTGGTGGCCCATGAGATTAATCACTTCCTAAAGAAAAAGAGAAGAGGCGCACCCCGGAAAGTAGCTGTAAAGCTGGATATGAATCGAGCATATGACCGAGTAGAATGAGATTTTCTTTATGCAATGATGGAAATTATGGGGTTCAACAATAGATGGATTCATCTTGTTCGCCAGTGGATAGCATATCCACAGTGACATATTCGGTGATCATCAACGGGGAACCAAGGGGTTCAATTACTCCTTCTAGGGGTCTTAGGCAAGGGGACCCTTTGTCCCCTTACCTCTTTCTCATTTGTACAGAGGCGTTATCCCAATTGCTGATCAAAGCTACTATCCAGAATCGTCTCAGTGGCATTTGTGTGGCTCGGGGAGCTCCTACTATATCACATCTCCTTTTCGCGGATGATTGTGTGATTTTCAGCCAAGCAAACTTGGAAGAACCTCAAATTTTGATGGATATTATGGAAAGGTATGGGCAAGCTTCTGGTCAATTGGTTA
Source organism: Tetracentron sinense (assembly GCA_015143295.1). Classification (NCBI taxonomy): domain Eukaryota; kingdom Viridiplantae; phylum Streptophyta; class Magnoliopsida; order Trochodendrales; family Trochodendraceae; genus Tetracentron; species Tetracentron sinense. The sequence continues at coordinate 29,827,023 of CM026556.1, forward strand.
ATCTTCAAAAATCTAGCCTGACTTTTTGTGCCAAAACTCCTAGAAGATTTCAGAAAATGATTGCCGAAATTCTAAAAATCAGGAATCTCGAGCCCCCTAAGAAATATCTTGGCTTACCTGTTGATTTCAATCGATCTAAGGCCTCCATCTTTGACAATCTTAAAACTAGAATTTTGGGCCGACTGCAAGGTTGGAAAGAGAAGCTCCTATCTCAAGCCGGGAGGGGCACGCTGATAAAGTTGATAGTCCAAGCTATACCTGTGTTTGCTATGAGTTGCTTCAGACTCCCCAAGCGATGGTTCAATGAGGTTAATGCTGCCACGGCGAGGTTTTGGTGGAGTCATGATCAAGGTAGGAAGATTCACTGGCTTCGTTGGGATCTCCTGTGTAAGGCAAAGAAGTAGGGAGGCCTAGGCCTAAGGGAATTACAAGCTTTCAATATGGGTCTTTTGGCGAAACAAGGGTGGAGGCTGCTGACTCGCCCAGATTCTTTCTGGGCAAAAGTGATCAAGGCAATCTACTATCCCAGGAAATCTTTCATGGACGCCATGCTAGGATCGCGCCCATCTTGGGCATGGAGGAGCATTCTTCAGGGGCGAGAGGTTCTCAACAAAGGAATTAGATGGCAGATAGGGGATGGTAGTCGTGTTCGAGTGGGTGAGGATCCCTGGATCCCAACTGCTCCCCAATTCAAACCGACCCCCCTTCCAGGGAGATTGCTGTAGAATATTAGAGTCTCCCAACTGATTGAGCCTAACTCTCGGACTTGGAACCTTCCCTATCTCCAACATCTCATGCAAAGTGACTCAGTGGAGGCGATTTACAGAATACTGATTAGTTCCTTGGCGGCCCCGGACAAGCTGATATGACATTTTTCAAAGTCGGGGTAATTTATGGTGAGCTCGACTACTCATTTGGAAAAATTCATGCTCCAAGCCCAAAAGCCTTCGTCTAGCTCTTCAGGGGGAACTCGAGAAGAAGTAGCGTGGGACAAGATTTGGCAAATCCCAATTCCACCAAAAGTCCAGACATTTATATGGAGGCTTTGCCACAAAGCCATTGCAGTAGCTCCCAACCTCTGTAAGAGAAACATTCACATTGATGAGATTTGTGTTATGTGCAAAATGAATGAAGAGACTCTCACCCATCTGTTCCTTGAATGCCCTTGTGCACGTAGCATTTGGTTTGGATCGCGGCTTAATCTTCATCTTCCTTCTAGTTTGGATCAATCTTTTAATCTTTTGTGGAATCGGTGGGCTAAAGTTCCGGAGTTTAGCAAAGGGGATAAATCTCTAGCCATTCAGATTTGCTTGACATTATGGTTTATTTGGAAGTTACGAAATGAAGTTATTTTCAAAGGAGTAGCACCTAATCCAACAGCCACAATTCGAAATCTGGAGTGTTTTATTCAGGAGCTCTCAGAGCACAAGCAGCAACCCCATGGTTACCAATCTAACTCTCATAGTACTAGAATAGCCACCCGACTGACTAGATGGGAACCCCCGGATGGTGACTGGATTAAAATTGATGTAGACGGCGCTGCTTTGATATCCCAAGTGGCAGCAGGGGCGGGATTGATAGCACGGAACAAGGAAGGTAGATTTTGCAGAGCATCCAGAAACCGTTGCAAGGAGGGAGTAGTCGCATTGCTGAGGCCGAAGCCATCCGCATGGGCCTTCAACTAGCAATATCCAATGGGTCGGCCAAAGTTATCATCGAGACGGACTCAAAGGAAATGCTAGATTTAATCTCAGCAAGTCAAGATCAGGCTCACTGGGAGATACATGCAATTCTCTCTGATATCCATAGCCTTCGTAATCAAGACAGGGTAATAGCTTTCAACTTCTGCTCTGTTTGTTTTGATGTAAAATGGGGGAAAATAAAAGAATTCCATAGAAAATGTTATTTTTTGCCTGTATTTTCTGTTAGACCATTGATATTTTTCATGAATTTCATTTGTTTTCCCCTATTTTACCTCGAAACAAACGGAGCATTCACAAAAAGGGAAGCAAATGTTGCTGCTCACATTCAGGCTCAAGGAGCACTCAACACCAGTATCCGAAGATATTCTTTTTCCTCTTTTAACTACCAGTGGGGGTCTTGACCCCTGGATGTAAGAGAGCCTTCCCATGTAATTCTGAAAAACTTTTAATGAAAGGTACTCATATTTCAAATCAAAAAAAAAAAAAGATAGAACACAATAGCTGATACCCGATAAATAATACATTAATATGGTTCTATGTAAGTAAAGATTTACTTGATGATAGTCAATTTTGGGTCAATCCATTTCGTTAGAACCGTACTTGAATTTCCTACCTCATACGGCTCAGTAGTAAATTACCAAGTCCTTGGCTCGAAAGCTCACTTATCAGTTCTCTGTCACACAAACATAAAAACATCCATTTGGAGTTCACAGGTAGCACTACTCCCTATGAAGAGGTACTACAATATCCTGATTCCTGACCTCCTCGTCCTTCTTGAAGTCATCACTCACATTCCTTTCACGTGGCAATCAAGACCCTCACGTGTGGAATATAGAACTTTCTTACTATGAGTGACATTACAGGTAAAAATGCTGTACATTCATTCGTCAATAGAGCTACTATAGATCACAATTCACAACAATTCTATTTAAGGCATAAATCTTTGGATTCTTGGAGAGAAAAAGGCAATTAATTAATCTAGGAAATAGTATGTAAATTGGACGATCATGATTATTCCTCTGGACTTATCATGAGTAGATGCAAGTATCGTGGTTGACTATGTCCCACCACCTAAAAGAAATCTTGATTTTTAAATTTGTTGCGATAGGATGATCACAACCATCCAATATGGTGGATTGAATGAACAGTATGAAGAAAGAAGAAACACTATTATTGGTTGGATGGTTGTGATAATCCAGGATGAATGCTCACCATCCTCCTCATCCTTGTTCCTTACACGTATAGTTGTAGCATCCCAATTCATCACCGTACCCATTGGCTCCGTTTGGTTAGCAGGAGAATGTGGCATTGTCCCCCAAAAATTTTGATTATTTAATGTTTTTTGGTATTAACAAAAAGAGCAATAGTCGCCGAGGTTTTTAATTTCGAAATTCTCCATGATTTCAGCCAGTCAACACGAACCGAAATCCCGAAATATTGCGGGATTTCGACGAAATTTCGAAATATTAATATATATTTATATATATATATATTATTAATGTATATATATATATTTAAAAATAATATTTTATTAAAATTTTATATATTTATATAAATATTATTATTTTATTTTTCAAATTAATATATAAAATTTCGAAATTTCAATAAAAATTTCGGAATTTTAATAAAAAAAAACTATTTAAAAAAAAAAGAAAAAGAATTCGGCAGAAATTCCGAAATTCGAAATTTCACCTGAAAATTTCAAAATTTCGGTCGAAATCTGATTTTCGAAATAAACCTAATTTTGATGTCGTTGGGATTGTCCGAAACCAAAATTTCAACGAAATTTTAAACCTTGATAGTCACCTCCTCGGGCCGAGGAGCGGACTATTCCCCCTCGTTCTCACAAAAACTTGGAGCTATGGTTAAAAAATTATCCACCTCTTGTGGTTAATTTTTTTAAAAATAATTTTTTTCTAAAAACCAAGGATAGATGTGTGGACCCTAGGGGTGATTGAATCGTAACCATAGTTAATGGGAGAAAAAAGGGGATACATGACCCCAAAAAGGGAGGACGAGACGGTAAGTCACCTCCTCCGCCCGAGGAGGTGACTATTTTCCTAACAAAAATATGAAGCTTGGCCACTCCAAAAATTTGTGATTTTTTTCAAATGTATAAAATAAAGATTAAAAATATAATTAATTTTATTTAGAGTAGTGATTAGTGGACCATTTATACGGCTAGATAGTCGAATGCCGGTCCACGCCTCCTCTTTAACACTCCTTAAACTTAATTAAATGAGGTTAATAATTTTTTTTAAAACTAAGTTTGAATCGATGAACCTTAGGGTGAGTGAATCTTAACCACAATTGGTTGGTGTTAAGAAGGAGTTGAGGAACAATACGACAGACATTCAGCTATATAGTGAAATACGCAATTCGCCATCTATTCCCCTTATGTCTGTAATGACTCTCAAAAGAAGCATATTATTGGAACAAATTTTATGATAACGATCGATCCATTACGCCAAAAAAAAAAAAAATCTTAGCAAAACCCAGTACTCAATATTTTTTTCTCGGTTGCTATGCCCTTGAACCCCGGGCCACATACCCTCAAACCCAGAACTTTTCTTGATACATGTATTTCGGCTCTCCAAAGAAAATTCATAGCTCCGCCCTACCTACACAGTCAAACGCGGCGTTAAGTTAAGCATTTTTTTTTTTTTAGTGTTACCTAATAATTAATCCTAACTCTTAATGGTTAGCCATAGACAGGTAGGATTTGTGAATATATGGAGCCAAATCATCTAGGGTGATAACTGGATTTGGCAAATCCGGTTATCACCCCTAGAGGTCGCCACGTGTCTCCATTTACACCCCTTAAATGTGGGTAAGGTTCACTCACACCTAGGGTTCACCCACCCATCCTTGGTTTTTTTTTTTTTTTTAATATTAATTTTTTTAAAAAAATTAAAAAACTGTTTTTAATATTAAAAAAACTCTAAAAATGGTTTTTTAATTTTAAAAAAAGAAATGAATATTTAAAAAAAAAACCAAGGATAAATGGATGAACCCTAGGAGTGGGTGAATCTTACCCACGGTTTAGGAGTGTCAAAGGAGACACATGGTGACCTCTAGGGGTGATAACCAGTTTTGCCAGATCCGGTGGAGGATTTGACTCCCGAATATATTTAGGAGTACCCATGGATGGACTCCATGAAAGTTCACTTTTTCGAAAAAGTTACTTTCTTGGGCAACACAACGTTTCTACAAAAATTTAAAGAAAAAATATTTTTTTCTCAAGAAAATATAAATACAAAATTTATTTTAAAATTTTCCTTATATTTTCTTACAGGTCTTGGATTGGGCAACCATAAATAAGTGGACAAGTGGTGGAGTAGTCAAAATCATGGGCCCCGTGATTTTGATTTCTCCGCACACAATGAGACATGTGGCAATAAGTGTGTGAGAAAAAGGAGGAGAGATATCAAGTGGGGAGAAGTCAAAATCATGGGGAGAAAATGAAATAACTTCTCCCTTTTTTATCACCACATGTCACCTATCTTGTGGTTGTCTGAGATCATTTTCTGGCTTCGCCAGAGATAATCGGAGGCCTTTCTTATAAAGCTACACACTCTCTTTTTTGAGAGGGGGTGTGGGTGCATTTGGGGTTGGGCCTTGGGCCCAGGTGTGTGTGAGTGTGTGCATGGTGTATGTGAGTTACTTTTGTGGGGGAAAAAAAAAAACCCATGAGGAAAGTCGAGACAAATTTCGGAAGTAGCTAACTCCTGAGCTGCCACCTACCTTTGCATATGCTGTCAAAAAAAAAAAAAACCAAAAGACTTTTCTTGCTAACTGCTGACTGCTGAGGTAGGTGTTGGTTACCAGCAGTTCCTCACCAGTCAGACGGCGGACGTGGCTCTTGGTCTATGGAAATTCGGTTGGTCGCAGAATGGCAGTTACAGAATGGATTTTTGTTTAGTTAATTTTCTTAAGTTGAAACCTCTGTTTTCTTTCTGAACTGATTCTTTCAAGAGAGTGATGCCAAAGTTGATTTTTCTGGGGAAAGGGAAATTAATCCGCTCATCGCGGGGTGCCCTGAGGAGTGCGTCTCGCCCCTTAAAAGTTTACCATATGGTTCTCTTTTAACTGTGAATATGGTTTACTAATCCTTAGAATTAAATAATTTAACTTTGGTTTTTAGAAAAAAATTTCTTTAACTACAGGGATTAAAATTTATAACTAGAGTTGAAGGGCAGTTAAAGAGCTTTATGAGTGTGCCTCACTCTGCAATATGAGGAGAGGATTATTTCTCTTTCCTGATAATTTTTTTTTTGTAAGAGGTAATATAACACCTAAAACACACTATCAGACCTAAGGTAACTGCTAAGGTGTCTTAGGTATGAGTCCAAGCAACCACTCCAAAAGGGTAATAGAGGGTTGATGGCCCCTTATACACCCTTTGCGAGTTAGTACAAGCTGGTGCGTTCCCTTATACATCCCTTTCTGATGAAAGTTGAACATCAACTTGGTTGAATAAATAATGAAAGCAACTTCAAAAAAGCTTTTGGAAGGGGTATTATGGAAAAAATTTAGTGTTTAAAAATACCCTCATTTATATACATAATTACAAAACTACCACTACCTAAGGTTTTTTGGAATACTCCTCTGTTTCTTTTCTCAGTCACAAGATTGAGCTCTCAAACATCAAAAACACGCTTATGTTTGTTGTGGAAGTTTTTTTTTTGGATAAATATTTAAAAAATATGAAGGTCCACTACAAGAAAGCTACCGACTAGCAATAGAAAAAATCTGTCTCTAATAATTGTTTTTCCCGCTAATAGAATTAGAGACGAAATAGAGACAGAAATATTTCCGTCCCCTGATGCTCGCATTACTAATGAGTTTGAGTAATTAGATACGGAATATTTCCGTGTCTAAAAGTATTTTTTTTTAATTAAAACATACAGCGGAGAGAGAATAATAAAGAGAAAACAATAATTATATGCGAAGTGAAAGTTTTTTAAATCATTTTTTAGGATGCAAATACAAACAACTGCCAAAATAAATCAAAATAAAATGAGAGAATGAAACCTAAAATTTATTGGTTCAAAAATGTGGTCGAGGGTGACGAAAGTCCTCTGACTTGAAATTTGAATTATTCAATTTACAGAAATAATCGGTTTTAAAAAAAAAAAAAAAGTGACTTAAGTATGGGAAGTTTAGCTATCTGCAAACCTGTAAAAGACGATCAGTTTAAATTTTATAGAGGCTTGACTCAAAAGTCCTTAACTGAAAAATCATTATTCTATTTGGACAGATACGATGCAGTAAGTGGACATCAACCTCCAAGAACAACAACCTTATGTTCTAAATTATATAATTTTTTTTTATAAAATTTGAATCATAATACATCAAAAAATCTAACAAAATTAACTATATATTATGACTCTGGCCCAGGAATCTCAAATAAATGTTGAGTCGTTATAAATGAGCCGAGAAAACCCCATCAGTACCCAACCGATTGGCCAAAACTCAACCTTACAATGAAAAGTTTGTCAGGTATGGTGAATTCGGGTTGGATCAGAAAATCATGCATGCCATGGAGGGATAAAGACACTGAAAATTGGTGGGTTATGTTCCTATGGATCTTATGGACCTTATGGCAGTCTGATTCTGACTTTTTTGCTACTAAATATTTTAAAATATTAATTTAATTTCCTTCATGTGTTGAAATTCAATGCTTAAGATTTTATGAATAAAAAAAAATTGAATTTCACCTAATTAGAAGATTTTGGGGATATTGATTTTAATTAATTAGTTTTAATATCTATAGAGGTAGCCAGCTGAAACGTGAGATAAGAATGGAAGGTACAAGTACAACCATTAACTACCATTCCTCTCTTTTATTGCTGTGTTTGATTTGATTACCAGACGGCACAAGCCGGAGGCAAACCCTCCCGCATTCACCCTATTTGTGACAATCTATCCAGAGTGTTAAAAAAGTTAGTAGGGTAGGGTCAACACTAATCTTAGAGTGAGTTTGTGCAACTAGGGTTAATGGGACACGTGGTGCAATGGCGAGACTCCCCTGTCTCCAACTTGTGTGGTTGCAAATCCATAAGTCCTAAAAAATATAAAAATAAAGAAAAAAAGGTTTAGCGGGACATGATTGTTAACCTTCATTTGACTTTTTTTTATCCCCTTAAACCAAAATGAAAGAGTCCTTTATGTCAGGGGTAGTTTAGTCACTATAACGGTAGAGATTTTTTTTTTGGACTTTGCTACTGAGACCGTGTTAGGGCCGAGACCTCCCGCCCCAACACGGGATCTCAGGTGGAGCCCATCTTCACATGGTGGGCTCCACCTGAGATCCCGTGTTGGGGCGCGAGGTCTTGGCCCTAACACGGTCTCAATAGCATTTCCCTCTATTTTTTTGGTTGAGAGAAAAAGCTTTGGTAACTGTTCTATGAGTGCTAGTCCTACTCTTAGGCCTTTCTTATTCTCAACTACTCAAGTCTCAAAAAAGGTTGAAACACTTGGTGATTGGGGCTGAGAGTAAAAAAAAGGCCTGATAGTAGGGCTTACATTCCTTTGTCCTATTGTTTCAAATAACAAATATACCCTCAGTCTAGGCAGTTTTTTTTGGTTTTCAGTCTTGGGGGCAAGAAAGTCCAAGATTCATTTTTATCACACCACCCGTTTTGTTTTTTATAAGAATACGCTCGGAGAGAGAGAATGCACCCGAGGACTTTTTTTGTTTGAATTCATCTCTTTGTCAACAGAGTACTCAATTGGAGAGAGAGAGAGAGAGAGAGCAGAGAGAATTATGGCCGGAGGTGGGTTCGCCTTAGAAGGCGGTAGCGCTGGTGGTTTTAACGGCAAGGTGACGGCATCGGTGGTGATGACATGTATAGTTGCTGCTTCTGGTGGCTTGATCTTTGGCTACGACATTGGAATCTCAGGTCTGTCGAAATCTTTGACTTTGTAGGGTTAAAAGGGTATGTGTAAATTTCTAATATTCATTTGCAGCTCTATACTGTAGTAGTAATCGTAGGTGAAAATCTAAAAACAAGGGGGGTACAAATAACTGGTTAATTATTTGTATTAGAGAAGTCGGAGTCTGGCGCTGTGCTCACATCCCCGGCTAGAGGAGGTGGTGGGCCTCAAGGCACAACCACCATTCCATTCAATTACAATCATGAGGCTCACCGCCATCAATCTGGATCATCCAATTAGTGGACATTCCTCTAAGAAACTTAATTTGGTGGAGCATTGCTCCCTACTAACATTCCTCTTAAAAAGGAATTTTTTTCCTTACATACATAGATAAGTTAGTGAGAGGCTAGGAAGCACCGATACCGCGATACTTAGATACGGGCGATATGGCAAAAATTATGAAAAAGAACTAAATTTTACCTTAGAGTGCCATATCCGATACGGCGATACGGGTACGTTTCCATTTTCAAAGTATCCGTGCTTCCTAGGTGAAGGCTATTATTTAATTTTTGATCACATGTGAGTGAACCCCCGAGGGTGTAGCCCAGTGGTCACTTGGACGAACCGTAAACCCGGAGGTCCCCGATTCCTGGCTCCCCTCATGGGGTGGGGTATTCCCTATGTAGCCCATGAGATTAGTGTGACCATTTAAGGCTCTCGAATCCAACTGTCCAACTCTCGAATAGTAGGAATAGTAGGTACTATCAGAGTTTTAAATCACTTCCTTCTTAATTATATAATATGGAAAGAAAACGTTGATCAACACGGAAAGTAGGTAAAGTCAAATTGCAATAACAAAATAGATAATGTCTTGTAAAGAATAAAATATATCTAACCTACAGATACTTAGACTGTCCAGATTTCAGACAACTGAATCATACTTTAGTTCACAAAACAATAAAATAAATCATCCATTTGATTATAGTCATTTTCACCGATCAGACGTTTGATAACCTTGTAGTACTTGAATACAGTGTACCATGATCTGGTACATCAGTTACATCTAGAAAAGTAAAGCCCAGCATAGCCCAGCCCTCAAAAGCCCGGAAAATTGAGTTTTATACAAGGCTATCAATTCGGCTCTCATGTGAGTACCCGGCCAGGCCAAGCACAGCCCAGCCCGCAAAATTGAGGTTTTTAAAACCACATAAGCCCAAGTGGGTCCAAATAAACTAAGCCTTGGACAACAACCCTAGAGTAGAGCCCAGCTTAGGCCCTCATTATATATATAATTTTGAGTTTTTAACTTAAATTACCCATATACCTTTTTTAACATATATTTATTAGGGTATGATGGTATTTTCACCATCATATCCCCTTGTTTAAAGACCACCGAGAAACTTATAATTCTAGTTATCTAATCTATCTCTGTTATCTCTGTTTTATTCTCTATGTTATTCTTGTCTTTGTCGTCGTCACTCATAATCGATAGTGGTTTAGTAAAAAAATTGATTAATATCACGATAACAAATATTTTGTTATCTTCTTTTCAAGCCCAGGCTTGACCTTGAGGGTAGGACTAGGAGTTAACTATTTTAAGACCTGCGAGAGCTTAGGTCAAACCCTTATGAGTGAGGGTTGGACCAAACCTGACCCGACCGGGCCCATTGACAACCTTAGTTTTATATATGAGTTGCTACTAATTATAATAATAATAATAATAATAAGCCAATTCACCCCACCTAACCAAACGAAAAATAAAAGTAAGTAGAGAAAAGACAATACTTGGGTGGGTACGGTGATGTACTTTTTTTTGGTGGGCTCATGGATCCATTACTTATCTTACCTGGTGTCCTTGTATCCCTTTTAACACCCCTTTAACCTTGATTAAGCTTAAGAAAATTAAAGTTAAGATTTTGATTTTTTTTATTTAAAAAAAACGAAAGTTGAATTGTATAACCCTAGTGGTGAGTGAATTTTAACAACAATTGGAGTTTGTTTAAAAGTGGGGCATGTACCAATGAGGTTCGTTTGATAATGGCAACACAGGATCCATCAAGTATTTTCTAATTCTTTTTGGGTACTCTTCTCTTATCTGTTGATGCCTAGGATATGATGCTGATAGTTAGGCATCTTAACCACCATACCTAATGGGAATGAAATTCGGATCATCCAAATAGTAATAGTGGATACACAATACCACTGTCGCATCAGGAAAATTAACTCTGCTCAATTTTAGATAAGAGTTTGTTGGTGGTGAAGGACCTCTAGGTCTAATCAAAAACAAAAAAAGGACCTCTAGGCTGAAGCCTGTAGGTGTTGTCATAAACCATATTCGACTTGGCTCAGGATTACCTCCTGTAGCTGCCCGAGCTTAGCGCTCGGGCATCCACAAAACAATGGGCATGTGGCTGATGTCAGTGGGCAGAAGTCATTTCACCTGTCCCCATCATTTTGACTTCTACCCACTGACAACTTTTTCCTTTAAAAATAGCCACGTGTCCAATGTTTTGTGGATGCCCGAGTGCGAAGCTCGGGCAGCTACCAGAGGTAATCCTGAGCCATTCGTCTTTTATTACACACTGTTGTGACAGTGGTGGTATGTATTTTAGGGTGATCCGGGTTCTAGTCCGTTAATTGAGACTGTTGAGATGCCTCCATGTAGGCGCATCTTTCAATTCCACACGCATCTATTCCCTTTAGGTGTGATTGTGTGACAGTTGAGATGCCCACATGTAGACGTATCTTTCTTCCAATGCTACGCATGTAACAACATATGCTAACACCGCTAACCAGGTAGCAGAGTGCCAAAAACACAAAACAAAACATGTCTTTTCTTAGGAAAGTGATTAAATACTCTTACAAGGTACTATCGAGATCTGGGCCATTGGATGAAAAATCTAACGGAACCAAAGGCTCATATGCATAAATGTTGGACCCCACTTAATGTTTGGAGTCATTGGATTTTTCATAGTACCTACTATGTGAGAGTTTATAATCACTTCCCCTTTTATTATTATTACTAAACCAGGCAGAAATGCTCATTGTCTGGGTGTGTTAAGGTTTTCTCGAAATGATAAGGTATACGGTACCCCCCAACAACTCTATCCAAATAGAAACATTGCATATGGAAACATTTCTTACCAGTGAAAGCTACACATCACCCACTTTCATCTTTTTCTAGGGTTGGAGGAACTACCCATCAACCACTTCTATCGTTTTTGTAGGGTTGGAGGAATTACCCATTACCACCATTTTTTTCCTAGAAATGGAGGACTTTATGCTTCCTTTGTTCTTTTGATAAGGGTTAGCATTAGGGAGTTCGAGGGCATAACCCAAGGAAAAAAAATTTTAGGGCCAAGTTCATGGGCCATCGTTTTTGTTTGTATCCATTTGTACATAATATATTTTTTTTCTCAAAAGTTTAGGGAGGCTAGAGCCCCTGCCCTTGGGTTAAAACCGAGATCAACTCATTTATAAGATATTTTGTGGCCTGAATTGAAAAATGCTTGTTCCATTGGTTGTGTTTGTAGTACACCATACTTTCATCCTGGATCAAGTCTCGAGAGAGTGTGATGGTTGATACATTCACCCGTTCATTAACCAAGAACAATTACTAACCATACTAACTGGGGTTACGGCCTAACCGTATATCTTGTTAAAAAAAATGAAGAAAAATGAGAAGAATAAGTTAGCATTCATATTTTTTATTTTCAATATCAAAGTCGAATGCTAGTTGCACTTTCTTAAAGAAATATACATTGTGGTGGTGAAGGGTAGCGCCAGGGGGGGCACGTGCCCCCTAAATTTTTGAAAAAATAAAATAAAATTTAGGGCATAGTCATGAGGCATAGGAGGCAGCTACTCCCCTTAAACTTTTGAAAAAAAATTTACAATTTAATAAGACATAGCCATGAGGCATAAGGGGCAGCTGTCTCCTTGAACTTTTGAAAAAAAATCTTTTTTTCTATGTCGTTTAATTATTTAACTTGACATAGTCATGGGACAAGGGATAGTTGACTTATGAACTTTTGAAACAAAAAATTATAATATATTATTTAATAGGGCATAGTTATGGGGCAAGAGGGCAACTGCTCCCAAAAAGTATATCGATATAATTTATGCTATGTTATTTAAGTATTTAACAACGTATAGCCATTGGGCAACGAGACAACTGCCCTGTAAACAAGGAGAAATACGATATGTCATGTATGAATGAAATGACGCATAAACTTAGTCATTCATTTTTTTGGGGAATACGCCCTTGAACTGCCTATCACCCTCGACCCAGAATATTTTATACTTGCCTAATCATTCTTTATAAATCTATCGACAATTGCTAACATTTTCAATCAACCATCGCTTGCCTCCTATAAGAAAATTCTAGCTTCGCCCGGTGGTGTTAAATGAAATATATATATATATAGTAAAAAATTCCCTACCTTGTCAGGTATTTGCAAGAGCTCTTTGCTTTTTGCGATATTTTATTATCCCTGGTTGATTTTGGAACGTTTTATGAATACAACTCTACTGTTAAGCTGATTAACAAAAACTTAATTATAATTAATTAATCATGGTTAAAAAAATACTAAATGACCCTTTTACATCACCTTATGAAGTAAACCTTGTTTTCTCTTTTGCCTCTTTCCCACTCAATACAATCCACAAGAAAGGAGTAGACATGCCTATCAGTAGTGTTGAGTTGCTCCCTCTCTCTCTCCCTTTCCCCTCTCCCCCTCTTTCTCTCTAATTCACTCACATTTCAAGGCGGTTAGGGGGGCTATCTCTCACAGACTACTCCATTCCCGTTCCAAGGGACTAGAGTATACTTGGATTGGGGAAGGGTCTTAAATCATTATAATTATTAAAAGAAGAAAAAAAAATATTATTCAAATACGCTCTACCTCTCCAAGTAGTCACTGTGCATCTTCAGGATTCTTTCCATCTAAATCTCTTTCGTGAAAAGTCATGACGCTTGACCTTATTTTCATAAGGACAATGCTACTCTAATCAGTTTCACTTTTCCCCACTTTCTTTATGATCAGAACACCTGTCCTCCATTTCCTCGGTTGCATTTGCAGTAAAGCAGTCGAAAAAAGTAAGGACACATGTTTTAGTTATAGAGAAAGTAAGGAAGAAAGAAACTAGGCTAGCATTCCCCTTTTCTTAATTAGACAGAGATGGATGCTAAGCATACTCTCACAATCTCTACTCTTACCCAGGCCAGAACCAGAATTTTCTTGTAGGGGCAAGCGATGGCCGATTGAAAAACGTTAGTAATTACTTATGGATTTTTGAAGACTGATTAGGAAGGTACGAAATATCCTAGGTCTGGGGGTGGGGGGTTCCAATCCCTTGTAGGGGGGTTTGGGGGTGTTACCTGATTTTTTTTTAGAGGGCCAAGTTCGTGGGTCATCTTGTTTGCATGTTTTCTACATATCCTATATGTATTGTTTCTCCTTCTTTAGGGGACAACTGCTCTCTTGTCACATGACTATGTCATGTTACATAACATTTTATAAAAGATATATATTTTTTTCTTAAGTTCAAGGGCATCTTGTTTGCATGCTTTGTACATATCCTATATGTTTCTCCTTCTTTAGGAGGCAACTGCTTTCTTGTCACATGATTATATCCGGTTGAATAATTAGATAACATTTTATAAAAGATATATATTTTTTCATAAGTTCAAGGGCGGTTACCTCCCTTGACTCACTGTTATACCTTATTAAATAATTAAATAACATAGTATTTTTTTAATAAAAAAGTTCAGGGGAATTGCCTCCGCTCCCTGCTCTTACCCTTTTTAGATAATAAAATAATAACAAAAAATCTGCTCCTCACTCGATAGATCGAGTGGCCGCGTCTCACCCCCTCTAGCTAACCAAACACGTGTCCCTTTTTAACTCTTGCTAAGTGTGGTTAAGATTCTCTAATCCTTAGGGACTTCACCACAGTTAAAGGGAGTGAAAAGAGACATGTGTCGGGTTAGGGGGAGGGACAACGCTCCTCATGGATTATCGCCCATAAAACAAATGACTTTGTGTGACCCATCATTCCTCTTCACTCACAAACCAACACTTCCTTGCAACTGATGATTACAGGAGGAGTTACGACGATGGAACCATTTCTCCATAAGTTCTTCCCCACAGTACTGAGGAAAATGGCGAGTGCCAAAAAAAATTACTACTGCATCTACGATAGCCAGGTTCTCACGGCCTTCACATCTTCACTCTACATAGCCGGGTTAGCCGGATCCCTTGTGGCTGGTCGCCTCACCAGAGCCATGGGTCGCAAAGCCACCATGGTGCTCGGTGGTTGTACATTCTTCACCGGTGCCGCCATCAATGGTGGTGCCGTCAACATCTCAATGCTCATCTTGGGCCGCATCTTGCTTGGATTTGGAGTCGGTTTCACTAACCAGGTCAGTAGAAGCTCTTAAATTGTAGTAGTGCATGCTGATTGATGTGTGTAATGCCTTGAACGTTTGTCAATGGGCCGCTCAAGCGTTATCGGCTTTAAAGCCTAATTCGCTTTGGGCCTGTTGGGAATCAACACGCCTACTCGACCCTATGTGCATGGATAGCTGCTTTTTACGTTATGTGCCACTGCCATTGGGCCCACAAAATAATCAATTTATGGCATGGCCATGCGCAGCACATAGCCAACAATAAGCCTAATCAAACTATCCTGGACTACCCGATTAGATTGGTTTTTTTTTTGTCACGAGCCACATCACTAGGCCCTAGGCCCAATCTATTTGGGCTTTAGACATAGTGAGGTGGCCCACGGCAACAAATCAGTATTTCAGGGTTGTTGAATCATGCTAATTTTTGGCCACATAATGCACATAGCACCACCACATTTAGTTTTTATGTGCGCCCAAAAAAATGCTATGTTGCACTCAAATGGGTGATGCATTGAAAAGTTGCAGTATCAATGGACCAAGCCAACCCAACTGCCATGGGTTAAAGATGTTTAGGTGGTCTGATTGGATGTCGAAAATATTTGTCATTAACTCTAATTAGTTAACATTAACACTTAAGAGTAATACAACCAACCAAGGTGATAATTTCCACTTTTCCATCAAACGGCTTTGGCTTCTCCAATTGAGCTGATTTTTGCCACATGTTTGAGAAGAGGGAGTCGTATATTAAGCTTTATGTGTGGACCCAAAAGAGTTCTGTGTTTCCCTATGTGTTATAGAAAGGATAATGTAGTCTTTTTCAAGAGACCAGCCTAAAGTGCAGTAGAGGAGTATGCCTTTCCTTTTACTTCTTGCATGTCACTGCATTTAATGAATTTTCACTTATGAGAATCCCAAAGTACTATTGTATTGAATAAAATGATATCCAATACCTAGGGGCCAAAAAAGACAATTAGTTCACAAGTCTTTATAATTATACTAGCGGATACCCCGTACGATGCACGGGTGTGTGAATAAAAAAAATATTCAAAAAATACAAAAAATTACTTAAAAAACAATCAAGAAAAAAAATAAAATATTATAAAACTAACCATTAATAATAACAAAAAAAAAAAAACAATTATAATAGAGAGTGATAAAGAGGTTAGTTAAGAGAGGGTATTTATGAGTCCTACTTAAGTGGAGTTGGGACTTGGAATCCGTTTCCAACACCCACCAGCCCAATTAATTTAACTAAATCCTTATGGTTGTCTTAACTACATTTTGGGAGAAATAAATGAGGTAGATCAAGTGATGATGTGGCATCACAAATCTTAGAATAAAGATCAAAGAGGGATGCCACATAGGCATCCTAATTTCTTCAGTATATAGTATAGATATAGATAGGGTGACATTTTTAGTGGGTGGTGCTCACTACAATCTCTAGAGAGCTGTCCCTTAAAAATTTAACACATGATAAGTTATTTTCTAGTCCAACCGTTGAATGTCAAGGTAGGTCATTTGGAAGACACGTGACAAAAAATAATCCAATTAAAGATATCTAGCTCGGTTCAATTAAAGGTTAAAAATGAGCAATCTATAGCTTAGGTAGAGTCTAGTGAACTCTAAAGGGTTAATGATGATAAACTAGGGTCTAATTGGATGGTCTAGAATCATCGATTGCCTTGAATTTTTGTCATGCATCTCCCATGGGACAAACCTTGAAATCCAATTGTCAATCGCTGAAAAACATGCCACATGTTGATATTCTAGAGGAGTCGCTCACTAGAACCTTTAGTGGGTGCCGATAGCGAGGTTCTAATGTGCGGCACTAACTAGAAGTTCTAGTAAGTGCCCCTCTTGAAAGATGCAAGTTGCAAGTTGTTTATGAATTTTGTTAGATATTATGTTGGGTCTCTTGGGAGAAATGTGACAAAAATATTCCCCTTGATCGAACTTTTTAGCTCGTCCGATTTGACTCTAGTTTGTTAGCATCAATCTCCTAGGGTCACTAGACTGTGCCTAGCATAGAGAAATCTCTTATTTTTTTAACCTTCAATTGGATAGTCTACGTATATCTCATCAGAGTAATTTTTTGTCACGTGTCTTTCAAATGATACTATTTAACATTCAACTATTGGATTCCAAAATAACTTGGCATGTGTCAAGTTCTTAGGGGGTACTCACATGTTCTAGTAAGCGCTAGCTGTTCACTGGAATGCTACCATATGATATGGTATGAATATCAATAAAATAAATATAATTAAATACAGTGGGTTGTGTTGCCCCAGCTTTAATGAGCAAAATCCTAGATTGGTCCATATAAAGACAGGACTAAGAAATTAAGCCCATAAAATATCATGGGTAAGACCAATGCTAGGTCTTCTTTCTTGTTGTCCACTCTTATCGATTTTTATATAAGAAGATAAAATATTATTTTATCTTCTTGTATAAAATTTAGGGAACGTGAGCAACCAGAAAGTGGATCTAGCATTGCTTTATGGCAAAAGATTAGCTCTGGCAGCTATTCGAGCTGGGTGCTCCGGCATCCACAAACCAGTGGGCATGTGGCGTTTTAAAGAGAAAAGATATCAAATGGAGAGAAGTCAAAATCATGGAGAGAAAATGAAATGACTTCTCCCCTAAATTATCGTCCAATGCCCAATATTTTATGGATGCTCAAGCGCCCAGCTCAGGCAACCGCCAGTTGTTCTATAGGTAATAGGCGGACTTTTTCCCAGCCGCATTAAATCCAACGGGAAGGCATAAGATGAATATTTCATTCTCTCCCCATAGTGGGTTCATTTTTCTTTCTTTCTTACCAATTTATCCCCACAAAAAAAATTAAAATTAAAATTAAATAAATAATACTCTCTGATTTTCCATTGAAGGCAACTCCTATATACCTCTCGGAAATGGCGCCAGCCAAATGGCGCGGCGCGTTCAACGCGGGCTTCCAATTCTTCCTTGCCGTGGGCGTGGTTGCAGCCAATGTCCTAAACTATGGCACGGCTAGGCTCAGCTGGGGCTGGCGGCTCTCCCTAGGCCTTGCCGTCGTACCCGCCACAATCATGACACTGGGTGCACTCCTCATCTCAGACACCCCAAGCAGCCTCGTGGAGCGGGGCAAGATAGAACAAGCGCGAGACGCACTACGCCGAGTCCGTGGAGTCGACTCGGACATGGAAACTGAGTTGGCAGAATTAGTGAAGTCAAGTGAAGCCATAAAAGCAGCAAATGAGGAACCGTTCAGGACCATATTGGAGAGGCAGTACAGACCCCACCTTGTGATGGCAGTTGCTATACCATTCTTTCAGCAGCTAACAGGGATAAACGTGATAGCATTTTACGCACCAGTGCTGTTTCAGTCAGTTGGATTTGGAGGCAAATCGGCTCTAATAGCAGCCATTATACTTGGAATAGTTAACCTTATCTCTTGCACTATTTCTACGTTTATTGTTGATCGTTACGGACGCAGATTTCTCTTCCTGGAGGGCGGCATCCAGATGGCTATCTTTCAGGTAAAATCTCAAATCATTTAAATGCTATGTTTGAATACGGAGGAAATAGGTAAAAACATGGAAAAAAAAAATTTGGACTAAAATACAAATAAATATTATATCAAAAATCTAAATGTTTTCACTTATTTTCTCGGTGCGGAGACTTATAATTACACTACTTTGGTAGTAGATAGGAAATTTGAGTTACTTGTGGGCGGCAATGGGCTGGGCTTCAAATATGTTAGGCTCAGGCTGAGCCCATTCAAAAATCACCAAAACTTAATCCCAAACCCGGCCATTGCTACCCCTGTTTCTAACAAAATTATTTCTTACCATTTCAAGTCTGATCTTTTTCTCAAAGATTTGATAACATTCATTGAAGTCTCAAGTCTTACGGGAATTACAACTCAAGATTTTTAGATCTCAAAAGAAAATGCATATTCTCAAAGTATTTACCAAAATTGCCCTTTCTCTCCCCATAATCACAAAAGTATCACTACTTTACACTAAAAAATGAGAGCTCGGCTTTCTGCCTTAAGCAGAGCTCAAAATTGAAGCAAAGCTCTGCCTCAAAATTTGACTCTATTGTCATATGACAATACTTACAAAGTGGTAGACTTTATTTATAACATGCACACCCATGAAAGTCTCATGCACGTACACTAAACAGTACATGCTTAAATAATAATAATAATTTTTTAGTAGAATTATAATTCATATTTGTTTATCCATTTATTAATTTATATTTCATGTGTTTATCCCGGCACAGGTCGCGGTGGCATGTGTTTTGGGGGCTACAATAGGTTATTCGGGCAACCATCAAGTGCCCAAGGGCTACGCCATTTTGATGCTCGTCCTGATGTGTATCTATGTAGCAGCATTTGGTTGGTCATGGGGTCCACTTAGCTGGCTTATACCAAGTGAGATATTTCCGATGAAAATCCGGCCGACCGGCCAGAGTATAAGTGTTGCCGTCAACTTTGCAATGACATTTGTGCTAGCTCAGACATTCTTGAGCATGCTTTGCCATTTCAAGTATGGCATATTCCTGTTCTATGCCGGTTGGATCACTGTGATGACCATTTTCATCGCACTGTTCCTACCGGAGACGAAAGGGGTCCCCCTGGAGTCAATGTATATGGTTTGGGAGCGGCACTGGTACTGGCGCAGGTTCATTCAAGTGGCGTCGCCCACTGATCTACACAAACAGATGCAGTAAGTTCTGTTCTTAGCTAGGAGGGACCTGTTACATTTTTATGGTTGTATACATGAAGTGTGTGTATTAAGGATATTTGTCTTTAGGGAAATCCTAGTGAGACTGCAAAGGGCCGAGACCACACCGAGATCGCGCATGTGATGAGCGGATCTCAAAAAGAAGATTTATGAAATTTTTGAGATCCGCTCATCACATGTGCGGTCTCGATGTGGTCTTGGCTTTGCGGTCTCAGTAGCAAAGCCCTTGTCTTTAAGAGCTAGAGAGAATCCCTATTTTGTTTCCCAGAAAAGCTAACCACACGCGCGGTCTAATGCCTACCGACACTGCACACCAAAATTTGGGATTTTTAGGGATTTGGTTAAAAATTATTTTAAAAAAAACTGCAAATTTTTTCATCAAAACCCTAAAATCCTGGATTTTTGTGTATAGTCTCGGGTAGACCATGCAGTTTCAAAAGCTTTTGTCTTTGTTTCCTAATATGTTGTTTACCAAATAATTAGACATTTTAATGGGATGTATGACTCCCTCTCCCTCCCATTCTAGTTTTATCATGTTTTCTTTTTGTACTTCATTTTAATTAGACATTTTAATGGGATGTATGACTCCCTCTCCCTCTTTTATTGTAATGTATGTTTATTTGATTTGATCATTTTTGTTAAAACTACGAGATTGTTGATCCTTTATGTGTATAATTGTGTTTGAAGGGAGCATGATAATGTATTTGATACGTACATTATCATGTGGGTGGATTGTCCATACAGTTATGATGAATAGGTTGTTAGATCCATAATGATTCCTACATCCCTTAAGGTTATTGTGAATGTGCATGTATTGAAACTAAGATCTCCTGTTCAAGAATCATTGTCTGATAAGTGCCTCTCTGATCATCAGTATGGACGGATTCATTGTAAATTGTGGTGTTTAGTTCTTACGTGGACTACATTGCATCTAACAACCGATTCGTCCTGTATGTGAAGATAAGTATTTGTCTATAAATGATTCTTGAGTTGTCCGTGTGGACAGTTTGGGAATACATAATCCCTAAGCATGTGTCAGTCGCCTGTGCATACTCAATTTTGGGAATATTTTCTTCAGTCAGTCATCCCTATTGTTCTCTGCGTATATATTTGGACAAAGAATGCATCTGTCATTTGTTTAAATTATCTACTTAGAGAGCCATAGGGAGATGTTGCCAAAATTTCCTTAAAATTAAATAAAGCACGTGAGCTACTGATTCTTGAGGATTATGTATTCATGAATGAGATAGGAACACTTCACCCAATAAATAACCATGGTGCATGCATGACCTTAATCATAACGGTGTCATTTCTGTACGTTGAGTTAATGATCCACATATTGCTAGTAGACACAGCTAGTAGCATCCACTAATGACATGTATATATTGTCTTATGTTGTTAATGATTAAAAAAGATGATAAAGTCACCATAGATAAAAGTTGGTTATAATAAGATTAATGCATGTTATACTGGAAGGAACATGTTAATGATAGTGCATGTTCCGTCTGTGATATTTCACGGTGGAAGACTGCGGACTTCTGTATAACACCGTCATCTAGGAAGGAGCACAAAATCCTAGTAAGGATTTTGCGTCATTTTCCTTTAAAGCCCAGACTTCAAGGACTTTTCATATCAGACAAGATAGCTGGTTCCATGAGATGGCATGCAGAGGGTCACACCCAAGATAAGGTTTTAAGGCTTCCAGCCGACTCCGAAGCCTGACAACATCTTGACAAACAATACCATGAATTTGCTGCAGAATCTCATAATGTCAAACTTGGTTTAGCAAACGATGGTTTTAATCCATTCAGTACACTTAGCATCGCACATAGTACTTGACTTGTTGTTTTGACTCCATATAATTTGTCACTCTGGATGTGTATGAAGTAACAATTTTGATGATGTCATTACTTATTCCTGGACCTCGTACTCTGAGTAATGACATTGATGTCTACTTACTACTACTAGTAGATGAGTTATTAGATCTATGGAATGATGACCTTTACAAGTACAATGCGTCAAGTGGTCAAAATTTTCAGATGAGAGCAACTTTATTGTGGACAATCAATGACTTCCCTGCATATGCGAACTTGTTTGGATGGAGCACTAAAGGCTACTACGCTTGCCCTCATTGCAATCGAGGCATATGTTCCCAGTACTTGAAATATGGTCGTAAGTTTTGTTATATGGGTCATCAACTATTTTTGGGAGCTAGCCATAGATTTCGTAAGAATAAAGCGTCATTTAATGGACAGTCTAAAACAAGACTTGCTTCTATTTCACACACATGGACCGAATTCTTGGGGGCTAATGCGTGGTCTCAACGTCCAATTTGAGAAGCATAAATTAAACACCTCGAGAGGAAAAAGAGTGCGAAACAGTAATGTACATGTATAGTATATTGGATGGAAGAAGATAAGTATATTTGTCAATTTACCTTACTGGGAGCATTTTCTAATAAGGCACAATTTGGATGTTATGCATTTTGAAAAAAACATATGTGACAGTATCACATAGACGTTATTGAATATTGAGGGAAAAACAAAAAACACTTGGAAAACATGTCTTGGCCTTAAGGACATGGGTATTAGAACTGTGCTTCATACAAATGCAGTGGAAAAAAAAACATATTTGTCTGTTGCATGTTTTTCCATGTCGGTTGATGAGAGAAATATTTCTTGTAACGTACTTGCAAAGGTTAAAACTCCAGATGGATATGCAGCCAACATATCAAGATGTGTGAACCTTAAAGAGCGCAAAATAGCAAAGTTGAAAAGTCATGATTGCCATATTTTAATGCAACAACTACTCCAATTGGCAGTGATTTCACTACTCCAATTGGCAGTGCGGAAATCACTGCCAATGAATGTTAGTATACCGTTGATTTGGTTGAGTAGATTTTTTAGATGATTATACTCTAAGGTTGTAACTATCGAATAATTCACAGAACTTGAGGCTCGAAGTGCAGTTACACTTTGCAACTTTGAGATGATTTTTCCACCTGCATTCTTTGACATCATGGTATATCTAGCCATCCATTTAGTAGGCGAGACAAGGATTGCAGGTTCAGTACACTACCGATGGATGTATCCCATCGAGTGGTAAGTATAATGTTTTACGTACGTTACGCAATATGTTACTAAGTCATATTCTATTATCTGACTGAAACAAAGCTATTTTATTCTTTCTATAATGGATACTTCCATACATCGAAATCATATGTACGTAACAGAAGTAAACTGGAAGGTTCTATAGTAGAGGGATATCTTGTTGAATAATGTGTCACTTTTTGCTCGAGGTATTTGTACGATGTTGAAACAAAGTCCAATCGTGCAACTCGCAACTATGATGAAGATGGTGTTGGGACATATAACGGGTTGCCCATTTTTTCTGCACCTAGT
Source organism: Tetracentron sinense (assembly GCA_015143295.1). NCBI lineage: Eukaryota > Viridiplantae > Streptophyta > Magnoliopsida > Trochodendrales > Trochodendraceae > Tetracentron > Tetracentron sinense. The sequence continues at coordinate 29,850,145 of CM026556.1, forward strand.
CGTGCTCTTGGAGAGGCGGTGACTGCATATTTATCTGATGAATTATCAACGCAAATACACCGTTATGTCATTTTCAACTGTCCAGAAGTGGCCTCATTCATTGAGTAAGGCCACTCTACTTTTGATAATATATTCAAACGAGTCACACACTCTTGTGCACGCCCACTAAGACATTGTGCATGCAAACCAATTGATTGATTGACATGCACAAAATATGTAGCGCTTCTGTAAATACTGAGTATCTCCTCACCAACACTAGCTAGAGAAGATCCCGTGTTAACACTAAATTAAGCATAATTTTAGAGGTGGCAATTGGCCGGGTTTGGGCTTAAATTTTGGTGATTTTTTAATAAGCCCACCCGAAGCCCGACTCATTTACAATGAAATATGATGCATTCTTGTTCCTCCGAAATGCTAGCACCAGTTTCTTCACTTCCCACTTCCCCACTTTTTCTATGGGAGGAGCACGTGCTCCTATGGCATTTTCTAGCTCAACAGCATTGTCCTTGGGCTCACCATTTGCCGAATGGGCCAGTACTTGAGGTCACAAATTCATAAACCCTATGTTTGGTTGCTGAGAAAATAAGTAAAATTATTGAAAAGAAAAAAAAATTAGACAAAACACAACTAAATTTTGTACTAAAACTTCAAAATTTTATTTTCTTTTCCATGTTTTCACTTATTTTCTCAACAACCAAACATAAAAGGAAAATAGAAATACTAGCCTGTAACCCTTTTAACTGCTATTTTCTTACAATTTTTTTTGGGGGAGTGCTAATGCCCTCCTTCAACTGCCACCTAATTAGTAATAAGACAGTTCACTAATTACTTTAATAATTTAGATTCGGGAGTATATTTGGGAGGAAAATTAATCACCTCCTCGAGCGAGGAGCAAAGGGAGGGGTTTCAGTGCCTCTTTTTCTGCCATGTGTCCTCTATTAACTCCCTTTAGCTGTGGTTAAGATTCATTCACCCTTAAGATTCATCCATCTATATATCCATGGTTTTTCTTTTAAAAAAAAATTAACCACAAGGATTAAAAAAATTTAACCAGTTCATGGTCAGTTGAAGGGACTTTGTGAGAGCGATGAGCAATAGTTCGCTCCTCACCCGAGGAGCCAACTATTGCTCATTTGGGAATACCTATAGATTGACTCTTACTATAATCTTAATAAACTATTTGTGTTAGTTTCACTTGAGGGAGATTGCATGGGCCTTGAGTGACGCTAGCAAAATCGTAATTTTTTTTCAACATCTTAACGACCTTTGGGCCGGGCTACTCAGAGTCTCAGACATTCTTGTCCATGCTATGCCACACTGGCGTAGGTTCGTCAAATGGGCACCATCCACAGACTTGCCAAGACAAAACCACTTAGGCTTCCTAAGTTCCTATCAATTGGACTAGCTTCAGGTGCATACTTATGTATTTTTTTATTTTGTACGTTTTATATATCATTTAATTCTAGGTTAATAGGTGTAGCTTCAAATGACGGGCTCTCAACTGCCACACCAACTGGACTCGATCCCAAGACCTCTCCCGAAAGGAAACAAGAGCGCACGACTTGAACAATTTCAACATGTCACTAGATAACTAGGAATTAGCATTTGAACAACTTAAAAATGTCACTAGATAAGTAGGCATTCTAGGGGTCATTTTCTAAATATATTTCGCGGTCCAAATCATGCTCATGAAATTTTAAGAGTCCACTTAAAGTTCCAGAGATGCTAATTATTACAGGCAATTTTAAATTAAAAATTTAGAGGGCATTTGGTAACTCTAAACTAAATAGGTAAAACTTAGTTGAAAATTGAGTTTATTTTGATTTTAGAATGTTGAGTTAAAGTTTAATTGAATGTCTAAATTTTTTTAAAAATAGAGGTTTTACCTCTAAAGTAACTAGCAAAAGACACACGCATTGCACGTGTGTGTACAGTCCGAGGCACGTGAGAGAGAGGAGTGGGGAGAGTGACTAGGGAACCCTAAAGGTGAGTGAATTTTAACCACAGTTAAAGAGTGTCAAAAGGGCACGTGTTAACCTCTAGGTGCAATTGATGAGAAAGAGATAGTTTGAGGTGGGTGAATTTTAACCACAGTTAAAGAGTGTCAAAAGGTGTAGATGAGGAAAGCATAGTTTGAGAATTAAGTAAAATATTAAATCAAGGTTTTGTCTTAGAATAGTTTAGGAATTTATAACTTTAAATAGATTGTAGGTGAGAAAGGGGTAGTTTGAGAATTTATCAAAAATCAGATTACGGTTTGAGAAATGAGTAGTTTGGTAGATTGTAGATGAGAAATGGGTAGTTTGGAAATTAAGTAAAACATTAAATGAAAGAAGATTTGTAAGGTTTGTATATAAAGGTAGTTTGAGAATTGACAAAAATCAGGTAGTTTGGGAATTTCCATCATTAGGGAGGCTTATAGTAGAGAAGATAAGGAAACATGGGCTACTTTTTTCTTTTGAGGTAAAACCTTACTTCAAAAATAGGTTATTATTTGTCATTTAATATTTTAAAAAAAAAGTGCAACTAAATAGGGAATGAATAGATGAATGAGATATAATTTCATTACGGATATATCCGAATTTTTCACCTAAAACCATAATATTCCTGAATATATTTCCATCCGATTGTTTGTCGTCCCCAATTTAATGGCCAAATTTCTCATTTTTTAAAAAGTCAAACCTGAATAATACTCGTACCTATCCCATCAATTATTGTTCCGGCCCTTAGGTTAGAAGTTTGAACTAGTAAGACTAGCTTAATATCCGATTTAACCTAAAAATCACATCAATGAGATGAATTTAAGCATTGGATTAGGGCAACTGCATGATCACAGTAAAAGTTCAGTCCTTGCAATTTTCAGATTTAGGTATAACCAATCAATGTGAGGCTTTACTTTAGTATTTATTGGGGCACCACACAATTAGCAAAGTGCACCAACTAACCATGACCCTCAACTGTCCACATACCTGCACATCTGCTCATGTCCAGAGGGCTAAGACCTTCTAAGCTCTTAACAGATCTTCTACCCCACTAAACAACCTTAACTACCCAATTAAAATAATTACTCTCATTCGGATCGTGACAATTACGCCAATAAGATATGGCCCTAATTATAGGTAACAAAAAGAAACGAGCTTCTGTTCTTAATTTGAATGATTACCTGATTTAATTAGACGTTAAAAAAATATTAGTGACCCTAATTCGTAACTATTTGATTGAACGAACAGATGGTTACTTTCATTCGATCGATTGACCGAGTTGATTGTTGAGCATAGAAGATCTATCACCTAGGTGGGACCAATCCATCCATATTACTTAGATTTCTCCTAGGTATAAACAATAAGGTGGTTATTGTGGGTTAGGCCACTTTAAATAAGGGGTATTATATGAATCAAAATCTTTCAAGGGTGCGAAAACATATATATATTTCAGAAGTACAAGGACTTTTGTCTAAAAAATTTCAGTAATTATAAATCTAGTGAAATTATCTTTTGGGAGACAAGTGGTAAAAATCAGTCTCCTAATTATCTTTATAAACCATTTGATTAAAAGTAAAAAAAAATCGGAAATTTCTGTAGTCTATGTAAAGTCTAATGAATTCTAGAGAGTTAATGTTGAGTAATTAAAGTATAATCAAATGGTCGATCACGCTATTTTTTTGGCCACGCCGTCACCAAATGCACTCACCTTGCATCCAACAATAAGTTTCCCAAAAATCACGTCGTGTATTTAGTTTAGGGAAATAGTTAAGGGACCGGTGGATGCCTTAGGTTTGAAAATGGAATCCATGGGTCCACCTATCACTACTCTTAAGCTTATAGAGGTCAGCGCTCACTAGAACCCATTGTGAGTGCCGCCTATTAGAACTCTCTCTTACACAGGATTAGGGATGGCAACGGGCCGGGTTTGGGCCGAGGTGCCCACATCCCGACCCTGTCCCTAATGAAAAACTAATACCCCAAACCCATCCCAAACCCGGGGCGGGGCAGAGCGGGTTTTTCAAAACAGTTTTTAATCCCATTCCCACCCCGTCCCGTTTCGTTAAGCACTAGATGGGATGGGTCGGGCGGGTCAGAACTATATTTTATACTATAATTAGTATAATAAAATAATTTTATGATTAAACTAAGGATAAAATAGTGATTTGACATTATAAACGGGGGCGGGGCTGCCTAAACCCATCCCCAGCCCGAACATGACTCGGGTTTAACATCTTTTTCCCAAACCCGCCACTACCTGATTTAGAAGCTCCCCAAACCCATCCCAATAGGGGTGGGGTAGGGCGGGTTACCCAGTTGGCCCGGCCTGTTGCCAACCCTACACAGGATGGGTGTAAAAGTTTTTGTTTCCAAATGTCCCTAAAATTTACTATTATCTATGTTTTTAAAATGTATAAATTTGGATTTCTCAAAAGAGGTGTGCTAGCGCCAAATGCACTTGGTGAAAATTTTTCCACAAACACAGTGTGGGTGAAACATGTGATGTATTGATGTATTGTTGCTACCATATAACAGGAGATGTGCTGCCACCTGTTGCAACTACCTTGCGTCTAGGAGACCTGAGACTGGTGCTTGCATTTCTGATCTTGAAATACCTCTGTAAATTAATTTTATTTTATTTTTTAAAATATTTTTGTTAATCAAATTTTTTATTTTCTAAAATATCCATGTTAATCTATCTACCTAAAATACTGATTTAATTAAATTTTTTATTTCTTAAAATACCCCTATTAATCACTTTTTCAACTGCTTATAGCGACACTTGCCACTAGTGAGAGCTTTAAATTCTGCATATGGTGCTAACATTTCTCGTTTTCTCATAGGTACTGAGTTTGAAGGAGTTCCTAGCTTCAAAGAGAAAGATGAGGTCAATGAAGGAGTACCTTAAAGCAGAAAGAGAAGGGGTTAATGAAGGGGAAGGAAAGGTGGGTGGAAAGCATTTAACATAAACCGGTGGTGGGAGTGATGAAGAAAGGGTGTTCTGCCAGCACTCATCCTTGATTCCTGCATTTAAATTGAGTTAATGATTGCAGGTAGACTTGAAATCTTTCTAAATCCAATAACCTCGATATCCCCAATACCATAGAGGAATGCTACCCCCCATACGCATATTTCCAAACTCTCACCGCAGTAACATATGTCGCAACCTTTCCTTAGTGGCCTTGGCTTGCCTCTGGCGAAGCCAGAAAGGGCTTATCTCAGGGTTCCATAGAATAGGTGACATGTGGTGGAGAAGTCAAAATCATGGGGCCCATGATTTTGACTTCTCCACAGACAAATGGACATGTGGCGATAAGTGTGTGAGAATAAAGGAAAGAGATATCAAATGGGGAGAAGTCAAAAATCATGGGGAGAAAATAAATGACTTCTCCCCATTTTGCTGCCAGCTGCCGCACAATGTATGGAACCCCGAGAGCCCTTTCTGGCTTTTCGCCAAAGACAATCCGAGGCCTTCCTTAGTTCCTTAAAGTAGTACGGGTTGAAATCATAATGACACATTTCTCTATTTTTTTAATCAAGAACTAGTGGGTGGCATGTGCTATGCACGTGAGAGCGAGAGGAAGGAGTTAACCGCAGTTAATAAGAGTTAAAAGGGTCACGTGTTAACCTATGGGTGCGATTGAACTTTCGTGATTGACTGTGATTCTATTCTTTAAATAAATAGATGAGGGTAGTTTGAGAATTAAAGTAAAACATTAAATTAAAGTTTTGTTTTATATAAGGGTAGTTTAGGAATTTTGGAAAATTCAGGCTACACCTGCCTCTCCCATTATAATAGTAAAGATGTGGAAGTGTGGTCTGGCTAGCACTCTCAAACCCATGTCCTTTCGACGTGGCTTAATTGCCCCAAATTTTTTTTCAAAGGGAAGTGATTTGAAATTGGGAAATTGTTACCCATGAAATCTATTTCCAATTCTAAGGCTTAGGTTTGGAAATGAATTTCATGGGTATGTTAACTATTTCCCTTTAAAATTCTTGGGGAGTAACTACTATTTAGAGCTACGCAATCGGATTAAAAATTCAACGGCACTAAACATCAAGTGGGTCCTACCATTTTATTGCATGTGCAATTTGGCACCATTAGGTTTTTAATCCTGTGGCTCAGCTCTTGATAGTAGGGACTATCGAGAGTTTTAAACCACTTCCCATTTTTAAAAGGAAAATAATCACCTCTTCGGTCGATGACGTGAGGAGGTGCGTCTCAAGAGCCCTTTTCTGTCACGTGTGCCCGGTAACTTCCTTCAATTGTGGTTGAGATTCACTTACCGTTATGCTATGTTTGGTTGCGGAGAAAATAAGTAAAAACATGGAAAAGAAAATAAAAATTTGGATTTTAATACAATTTTTAGTTATGTTTTGTCTAATTTTCTTTTCTTTTTCATGTTTTTACTTATTTTCTCGGCAACCAAACAAAGGGTTAGGGTTCACCTATCTACCCTTGGTTTTTAGGAAAAATAAAAAATTTAACCGTAGGGATTAAAAAAATTTAACCAAAGTTAATGGACAATTAAAGAGGCTTTGTGAGAGAGAGGAGCAATAATTCGCTCCTCGAGTGACTTATTGCTCTTTTAAAAATGTCAAGCACTTTTTCCAAGTGGGCCCTTCCCAAGTACTGTTGTCATTTTGAATGCAACAAATTTCCTCTGGCTGAAGCTCGAGTATGTTGCTCGGGTATAGCTTGCGTACGTGTCCCCTTCTAAATGTGGTTAAGATTAACCCTGAAGGGTTAATGAATCTAACCTTGATTTATTGATGAACGGTTCAACCCTTGATAAGGCTGTAGTTATAACGGTCACCATTTTGATCTTAGATCCATTACTCATCTACTACTTATACTATAAAGAAATAAGACTTTCTCCCTTTGCTTTCCAAAATCTTCCCTTCAATCCTTTAAGTTTCATTTTAGAGATGACACGTGACTTTTAGCTTTAATTCTCACCGTTTAGTTTTGGGACCCACTACCTCATCCTAAAGCCCTCTCTATTTCCACAATTGTAGAATCCTCTTATCTCCAACTCTTGCCAAGTAGGTTTGAGACCTACTATCTCATCCTTGAACCCTCTCTATCTCCACTATTGTATAGTCATCCCTTATGTCCAACTCTTTGGTGTATTAATTTAAGTTTAACATTAAAAGGCTTATTCTATTAAATATTATTAAAATAATAAAAAATTATTATTATAAATTGGTTAATTAATACAAATAATAATGTCTATCAAATAAAATTATATTATTAAAAATAAAATTTATTAAATATTCTTAAAATATATTACTTAATATTTAAATAAATAAATAATATTATTTAATTTTAGATATTCTTAAATTATTACTATGCATTGCATAGGGTCTCAACTAGTTAGGAGATATAATAAAAGAGCAATAGTCCCCTTGGCCAAGGAGAGGACTATTCCTCCTCGCTCTCACATAGCCAACCCTTCAACTCCCATTAACTTGGGCTATTGTTTTTTAACCCTTTAGTTAATTATTTTATTTTATTTTTCTAAAAACCAAGGGTACATGGGTGAACCCTAAGGGTGGATAAATCTTAACCACAATTAAATGTGGTTAGAAGGGGGACACATGGGAGCCGAGACGCCCCTCCTCGCATCACGGACCGAGGATGTGATTATTTTCCATAATAAAATGCCTTTTTTTTTGGCTTCATCAAGTCTATTTTCTTTGTAAAGCTAAACTATATGTTATGACTTATGAGCTCAAGTTAGAAATTATTTTGTTTGATGATTTGTTCTATTCAGTAGCATTTGGTATTTGAGATTACATGAGAGTAGGGTTGTCAACTATCCGGTAATTATTATTTGAACCCGTATCCGAATCCGATTAATTAAGCAAATATTTATCCGAATATGTATCCGACAGAGTGAATTCAAATAATAAAAGTTATTGACTATACACCATTAAATTTACAAAATTTTATGTGCCCACATAAAAAAATAAAAATTATGTGAAAAATCTATAACACCAAACTTCATACTTATAAACTAAAAATATAAATCATATTGAATTTTTTTTTTCTTTTGGATGGTATCATATTTTTAATTCTTTGACCTAAAGACCTTGTATGTGGGAACTATGAAGTACGAATTGCTGCTTTAGATCCATGCTTCTGTGTACATGTTTGGACATTTATATCAATTCCTCAACTCATCTCTAAAAGCTTTCATATCCTAGATTTTTTAGCCTTTCTGATTAGTACTGCTTCTGCAATTTTAAGTAGATCCACTTAAGCTTGGCTCGTTTATTCAACAAGCTTGAAAATCTAATTAGGGCTTGGCTTGTTTGTTAAATAAACAAGCTCGAGCGAGTTTTTAACGAGTTGTTCACGAACAACGTGATTTGTTAATTAACCAACCTTAATCGGTAGTTTTAAAAGGAGCACTCCTATGTCATTCTGTCATTATGAAATAACATGGGTCCAAGTATGTAAAAAAATTCTAAATAGAACCAGGGAAAATGAGCCCAAAAACCAACACATCATAATAAACTTTAGGAAAATATGTGCTGGTTTTTGGCTGAGAGTATGGCTAGCACGCCTCAAGGGAAAAATGGGGAGACTCAAGAAAAACTGCCAAAGCAATTAATTGCTTTGAGAGTGAGTGAGAGAGAGGTGTGTTTAATTGATGGCTCGTGGAGTACTGTGAGTATTTTAATAGCAATGGATTTAAGGGTGTTGAGAGCTTTAAAAGATTTAGTTCATTGAGTGACCCAATTGTGGAAGTTGGAGTTATTAAAGAGAGAGGCATTCAAGCCTTCTTCAACTGTATACAGACTCCCTCATTTAATAATACCATTCCACTCCCTCTCCCTCATACATATCTATGTTGCCCTCTTCTCTCTTCCGGATAAACGTCACCTCCGAGCTAGCCTTTTTTTTTGGCTTGGCTTTCGCTCTAACGATGTCGCGCCTTAGTGTGTAATAAGCATTTCCCTAACTAATACGCCTTTTTAATTTTGTCATAGGATAGCACATATTTAATCAAGTTGAGTACTTGGGTTGGGTTCCATGAAAAACGAATTTCTCATTTCTTATTAGTTAGTGTAAGAGCATTAATATCACTACAACAAATCTACCGACTAGCAATGAAATAGTAGACATAAAATTTTCCGTCTCTAATATCTCACTTACAGACACGAAAAAATATTATGTCACTACTATTTCGTCTCTAATATATATTTCAACATTTAGTCAATTTTGCTTAATATAGTAGATATTAGTGACGGAATATTTTCCGTCTCTACTGTGGTTGGACACGAAAGTGATACTTGACACATTTTCCATCGCTAAGTTAAACAAACATTAGAAACGGAAATATTTTCGTGTCTAAAACGTATAGAGTATTAGAGACGGAAACATTTCCGCTTAATGATTAAATTGTATTAGATACAAAAATATTTTTGTCTCTAGTAATTTTAGTTTACTAAATCCCTAACCCGCGAAACTCGTATTTTCCCCCTAAAAATGTTTTTTCTCTCTCTACTCCTCTTGTCTCCAACCAGCCCTGACCACCCCGTCTGCGCCGACCAGCTCCGACCATAGGCCACTGCCGCTGACAAGCACTGTAAGTCCACTGTCTCCTTCTCTCTCGCTCTCTATCTGTAGTAGCTCTCTCTCTCTCTCTCTCTCTCTCTCTCTCTCTCTCTCTCTATCTCCTGTCTCTATCTCTCTCGCTCTCTCTGTCTCTCTCTATTCTCTCTCGCTCTCAATCTCTTTGTCTCTCTCTGCTCTATTCTCTGTGTTCTATTCTCTCTCGCTCTCGATCTCTCTGCCTCTCTCTCTCTGCTCTATTCTTTATCTACTCTATTCTCTATTTCTCTACTCTATTCTCTCTCTAACTGTGGACGCTGTGTAGGTTCTGCGCCACCAACTCCACGGCCATCATCAATTGTGGACTCTGCTTAGGTTCTCTTGCTCAGACCTTTGTTTGCTAGGGTTTAATTTTTTAGGGGACTTAAACTCATATTAATAATGTTGGATTAAACTCTGTTGTAATTAGTGGCTAAACGATGCACTAGTATATGCTGATTTTTAGTATAATTATTTTCATGTGATTGGTTGATTAATTTCCATAGTCCGATTAAATGACATAATTATGTCATATTTTTTGTTTTGTTGATCGATCAGATCGTATATTTTATTGTAGTTGACATAATTATAACAATTTGTATAAGGGAAATGTTTTGCTCAAATGACTCAAGGAAATTAAATATAATTAGTTATCGACAATGTTATTTCATTGAGCTAACTCAATACCACACTTATAAATAGACTTGCATTGGAGTTGAGTTGAGCCGAACTTAACCAAGCTTGGGCTTGATTTTAACATTCTCGAGTTCGGCTTGAGCTTGATTCGAGCTCAAATGTTAACATGAGGAGTGGGTTAGAACTTCCCATCCCGATTCTAAGAAAGGCTTGGAGCTGTGACCAGCTAAAGAACCAACTTGGATCGAAGATCAGCATGTCATGGAGAGGTGGGGCCTTTTAAAGTTTCCCTATATTAGATTCTTGCTCGCAGTTACTTTAATTTGCCTCCAAATACAGCTCAAATTTGCCTATATAACTAGAAAAGAAACACACCATTTGATCAAACAGAAGAGGGTGACAGACAGAGAGAGAGAGAGAGATGATTTCCTTTCAAACATTCATTTCTCCAGGGAAAAAAATTCTAGAGTTTGAGAATTCATCAAAGAAGAGAAAGTGGGAAGAAACAGAAGCTGAAGAGGATTCCAAGAAGCGAGCAAAGGACAACAATAACACAAAGCCTGTCTTCACTTCTGAGCTGCACCCTCATAGACCCTTACCTTTGGAATGGCAACGATGCCTCGATATTCAGGTGAACCCTAAATTCCAAATATATTAGCAGTTTAACACTATTACAATGAATCTTATCAGAACTCCGCAGTTAAGGGTGCTTAGACCAAAATACTATCAAAATACGAATTGATTAATGTTTTATTCTCTGTGGATTACAGTCGGGGCAAATACACTTCTACAACACCAGGACCAAGAAGAAAACATGTAGGGATCCAAGGCAAAGCCCAGAGCCGCGGCCGAGTCCCGGCCATATGAGCTTAGAACTTGAACTCAACCTCCCTTGCGAGTCATTCAGAAGCTATGCAGATGACAATTGGACTAAGCATGATTCTGGTAGTCCCTCGCATAATTCAAACGATCTGTCCCTGAATTCGACTCAACAAATGAAGAATTTGGGTGGCTTGGCACGTTCTCCGTCGTTGTTATCGTTCGAGGCAGATCACCAAGAGATGGTTGCTGCCGTGTGCTTGCGATGTCACATGTTGGTTATGTTGTGCAAGTCATCTCCTTCATGTCCTAACTGCAAATTCATGCACCCACCTGACCAAACCCCTTCAAATTTATTTAAGCCAAGGCTTAGGCTCTCATGCTGCAAGGATTAATTTTAAGACCCAATTTGTATTTCATGGTGACAAGCCCATGCATGGTCTTGCTTTCAAGCCTTAAATTGGCTCATCTTACTATGTATGCCCTATCTTCCAACCCATCTTCTAATGTGACAAAAGAAAAGGAAAGGAGAGAGATCTAGAGAGAGAGAGTACTAAACTGTAATGTAAATACTCAAGTAGTAAATAACTAAATATGCTTTGTACAAGGGATTGGTCATCCTTGAATGTGAGTTAGTGTTGGAGTAAAACTGAAATTTAATTAACTTCTATTGGTTTTTATTTAATGGTTTTTTTGCAGTTTCAATATATATATATATATGGGGTTTTTAGTATGTGAGCTAGGACGATGCATGTATATCTATGTAAGAAAATGATACTGGATTCTTGTGACCCTCATCATAAACTATCTTTTCAGGTGAAACCTGTTCCATGTTGGTAATAAATGGAAGGTAACTACTTCTCTCTCCCTCTAGTGAATTAGTACTGTTCAGTCTATACTACAGGAAGAGGCAATATACTGTAGAGCCCATCAGAGGTGAATTGAGCTTTGTTCACCTCTTTCTAATCTACGATCGATCACTATATATCATCATGTTATGAGATCCACGACATATATGTATATATATATATAGTTCATGGGAATAGAGCAGAATCTTCAGTTCATTACTTTTCTACGAAAAGCTACGATAATGGTCTGAATGTGATTAGAGTTCGGTTCACTTGTTATAACCTGTAGTTATTTTGTAGGAAGAGATGCAACTCCATGGGTCCCACTCGGGGGATATGTTATTCCAAAGTCCATATATATGATCAAATAATTAATCATAACCATCTGATAGATGGACTTCTCTAGACCAAAGAAACCATATGGTCACCAAGTTAATCTGGTCCCAAAGATATCCTCGTTCCTCACCCACCCATCAGACCATCGAAAATGTTAGTATAATCCCATTTTTCATACTTAGTCCTTAGGCCTAAGGACATCTTGTAGACTCTATGGACCATCAATCCATGAAAATAGGATTTTTTTTTTTTATGAAGGTTTTTAAGCCGCACGAACTTATTCTACCTCAGTTCACAAGAGGAGTGTTAGCCCTACTCTCAATTAAACCTTACTCTCACCCACAACCAATCACTTGTTCATTTTGCAGTGATTAAAACACTTTTTCATCAAAAAGTGGCCAGGTTGTTGGTTAAGGGTGAAAGTATAGGTTGACGGAGAGTAGGGCTAACATTCCTCAAACAAGACAATACTCCAACCAACTTATACTAGCCGGCTCGCAAGCTAGCCAGCTTACTCTAGTAAGTGATTCGCAAACAAGAGTTATCCTTTTTGAAACTGTTTATAGGAACATCTCTGAATGAGGGTCACGTACTGTAGAGACTCGAACCTTCTTTCATGCCTTTAATATAATTAAAATGGGTATAATAGTCTCTTGTTATGTTTTTATGCATATTTAATTATATCTAAGCGACGTAGTGTGATTTAAATGTTTAAGTGTTAATAGAGAGAAAAATTAGAGCCAACGATCGATCACCCAAAACCTGAAATCTGGGTAAGCCCCTATTTTGTGCGACGATCGATTGCACTAACTTGACAATCGATCGTCCTGAACCAGAAAATTTGGGGTAACTTCTGTTTCTTCGACGATCGATCACAACAGATGCGATGATCGATCGCCAGGCGAGCAACGATCAATTGCCCAATATGATAATCGATCACAGTCGCACTTAGAAATTTTTAAAAGTTACTGAAATGAGAGTTTTAAACTCCTAAGCTATAAATAGAGGTTATATTTTGAGGGTTTTAGGGTACTAACTTTTCTAAACCTAATTTGACAAAAAGATGAGAGAAAACATAAGGTTCTAAGAAAGAAATTGCTTGAAGATGAAGGAAATTGCTTGGAGATTTCAAGGAAAGCCTGAAAGTCAACCTCAAATCTTCTTGAGAGTATTTTGGATCTAAGGGAAGGATCCCAAAGGTCGATATACCATCCAACTCAACTTTATATGTGTTTAAAATTGTTTAAGCTAGAAATAATGGAGTATTATCATGTTTATGGTAAGATTGTGGACTATGGAATATGGATTATGGTTTATTTTGTATGGAAATGAATTTTTGAATATGGATTGGGGTTCTATGAACTATTATGTGATGATTAATACTATAGATGAGTGAAATGGAGGATAAGAATGAATTTAATTAGATTGTTTAGTTGAGGATTGATGTGAAATGGAGGATGAGAATGTATGTGAATGGATTGTTTGGTTGTAGATTGATATGAAATGGATGATGAGAATGTATGTAGATGAATTATATGGTTTATATGACTTGTAGATGGTGAGAAATGGAGGATGGGCCAATGTAATGGACAATATATAACTTATAAATGAATATTTGTGAAATTAATTATGAATTATGATAAGGTATATATATGTGATTGTTTGTTAAATTATGTCTAATTATTTGCATGATAATTGATATTCGAGAAGGTAAGAACTTAGAGAAAAATCTTTTAAACCGAAAATTCTCTAATTATAAGGTATGAGACAGTATAGTGGAGTTTTCATGGTAGGAGATCAGAATCTAAGCGATGGTCAATTCGAATGTTAATTGTGACACTTATGCACAAATTCACGTGTATGTTAAAATAAGAGTCTCACAAGTCACACATGTGAATCACAAGCATAAGCATTGCATACACCTGATAGACTGAATAAGCCCAACGAGGGACTTGAATAAGTATATGTTCTGAATAAGCTGCTCAAAAACTCATAAGCATAAGCATTGCATACGCCTGATAGATTGAATAAGCTCAATGAGGGATTTGAATAAGTGTATGATCTGAATACGTGCATAAACATCTCACAAGCACGTGGTCTCATGAGCATAAGCATCTCATAAGCATGTTGTCTCATAAGTCTAAGATTCTCACAAGTACACAAGTCAAGGTGATGATGTGATGTATATAAGCACATGTTCTTCCACAATCTGATTATGTTATTATGCTATTGGCTATGGTTCTAACTAAGTGCAGGGTTGTTGGTTGGATTTTATATACACCGAGTATTTTTGTACTCAGCTAGACTTTTGTCTAGACAGGTGTGGAGCCCGAGTTTGTAGGTAAGCCTTGGGTGGAGGAGGCTTACAGCGTAGAGGATGAAGGAGATCCTCTAGCTGAGGGAGAGCGAGAGTTAGAAAGGTGGCTTTATCATTAGACTTTTACTTTTGAGTTGTGAGGAGTTTTTGTAATAGACTCTTAGATAATGTTGCTTATCAGATTACTTTACAGTTTGGTATAAGCCTATTTTGTTTACGGTGAGTTATGTTTATGTTGACCATAGACTTGAGCAGAATGATTTAGTTTTATATATCAAAATTTTATTACTCTTATTTTGGAGACTCGTGTTGTATGTCTTGTATGTCATGAGATTTAAGCAGGTTTAAGAAATGTGGCGACCCAAGGTTCTATTTTGGTCAAGGTAGGATTTGGGGTCGTTACACGTACACCTTTACTATTCTAGTTAGAGGGGTGTTGTATTAGAAGTCCTCAATTGAAAAAAGAGATACTTTCATCTGGAGTGAAGGGAGCTCTGAAAGAGTGAAGGTTTGTTGCCTTCACTCAAAGAAAGAAAAGAAAAACCTATTATTCTAGTCAGAGTATATTCTTACCTCTCTTGTCGGTCGGTAAGTAGCTCATTCCTTCCATCTGGTGAGTCTATTCTTAGAAAGAGAGGTACAGACCTCTGTTTGAGCAGTAAATAGAGGAAAGAGAACTATTACTTGCTTATCTTCATATAATCTCTCTTTAATGAAAATTAGATTGCAGTTCCTGCTGGCATAGGTAGGAATAGCGCCCACGAGGTGTAGCGCAGTCTGGTCAACGCATCTGGCAAAACTCATTTACTTTCTTGTTCACAAAGTTTGAAGTATTGTCCATGAAAATCTCACTTGGTACACCATAACAGAACTGGACCAGGGAGCTTGTGGGGTATAGCACTGACAATGGACATCAAAAGGCAATGAACATTATTTATGGAGAGCTTTTATGGAGAGCTTTCAACTGAAGCAACTCAAAATTGCCTTGCGAAGTGGTAGTTTGGCAATTATGAACACAAATAATGTATTTTTAACAATATATTTTTTCATAAATACCCCTTCACAAGGCGACCTCTAGGGGTTCAAACTCGATAGATTCTCTCGAGTTGAACTCGAGAGGATCCTGAGCCATATATGTAATAATTTAGGGTGCTCTCCATTTTAAAGGAAAAATGGGAAAGTGTAAGTTTAATGTTAAGAGGTGCTCTTAAAAACATATTTTAAGCTAGTTTTGCTTGAAAAAAATGAGTGGCATTTTCAATTTAAAATAACGTGACAGTTTTGTAATTTGTTTGGGAAGTGGATGGCATTTGCAAAGATTTCCCACATGATCACAAAACTCAACCACATTTACTCTAGAAATGGCAGTTCTACGGGGTAAGTCCTTTAAGCTAGAGATCATTTCACTCACTACTTCGCTTTAAACCTTGAAGGATGAGATCTTACCCACCACTTCGCTTTAAACCTCCATGGAATACCCAAGTCCTACTTTTTTTTTTTTTTGGTATGAGACACACGGTTAGGCCGCAACCCCAATTAGCAAGTCAGTATCTGTTCTAAGTTAAAGGCGGGTGGAGAGTACAACCCACCCTCATCCTCTAGGGAATGAAACCCAGAACCTCCTTCCTAAGGAAGGGATACACCTACCACTGGACTATTCCCAATGTTTGTTACCTTAGTCCTACTGAGAAGAAACTTCGGGGTAAGTAGTGTGGGGACCTTTCATAGAAAGAAAATGACTCATCAACCATAATTCAACTCCCAACAAAGATTTTCCCACTTACTAATTAAGAAGAGCCCAACTAAAAACAACAGCTAATAAAAGTAAACTGTTCTCTAACATAACTACTAGTTATAAGAGATTATTATAGATGATGCTATCTCTCTCGCTGAAAAAATAGAGTATACTAGCAAAACCTCGAGCAATGCACGGGTAATAACCAAGGCCGGCCCGTCCATTAGGCCATCAAAGCCTTTGCTTTAGGCCTCATTAAAAAAATATATATTAAAAAAGCCTCATTTAGAATATTAAAAAATAAATAAAAAGCCTATTTAGAATATTAAAAAAGCCCCATTTATAGTTAATTTTGTAAAATAATATTAAAAAAAAAAAATTTAATCCCATTTAGAATTTTCACTCTAGGCTCCAAATGGCTTGGCCACCCGGGTAATAACACAAAAAATAAGAAGAATTCAATAAACAAAAAAAGGGAATCGTCAAAATAGCCAACAATAAGTCACATAATGCCCATCTATAATTGCTAATCTTTTTTACAAACCATTTTTTTTTGTACAAATCATTCTTTGACACATCCTTATATTGTACAGGCCTAATTGCTATGATAATGGTATCATTGTTTTTTTTGGATTTTTTTTTTTTAATGTAAAGCATAATTTGTACGGCAATGTCAGGAAACAAAAAGAAAAAATAATTTTTTTTTAATAAAGAAGAACTAAATACAGAAGCTACAGCATCAACCTGTTTATCATAAATAATACTGTAAAAATAAATATTTCTTCAATCCTATAGATTTAAGGAAAATAATCACCTCTTAGGTCGGGTGAGGCGAGGAGAGGCATCTCGGCTCCCCTCCTTTTTCATGTCGTGTGTTCTCCTTTTAATCCCTTTTAACTATGGTTAAGATTCACCCATATACCCTTTTTTTTGAAAAAAATAAATAAATAAAATTTAACCACACAGTTAAAAAAAAAATTAACCCGAGTTCATGACAGTTGAAAGGCCTGTTTGTGAGCGAGAAGAAATAGTTGGCTCCTCACCCATGGAGCAAACTATTGCTCTAGATTTAATTACTTTTCTTGATTATAATCTAACTGTTTTTTGAATTATTTTTGTGAGCGAGAAGAAATATTTGTTTTTGCAGTAGCTTAAATTTGTTTTTGCATATCAGCAGGTCAATTGGTATTTGAGTTTCAAATTCCCATGGGAAAAGTACACCTCAAGGGGATTGCAAGTGCTTGTAATGGGAAGAGGGTTTGGGGTTGAGTTTTACATTTTCAGTTTCATGGCTGTGCAATCCATCTCCTCTCTATACAATCCAAGGGTTGGCTGAAGGCGGTACAATAACCAAGAAGAGGCGACTGCACATAAAGAGAGCACAGCACAGACGAAACAAAAACAAAAAAAGGAATGGGGCTCCTTCCTGGTTCATAGCAGGCGGTGAAACTCTCTTGAGAGAGAGCTACTAAACAAAGAAGAGAGCATGATGAAAATAAAGGAGAAGGATGGGCCTCTCGGCTTTCCCATTACAGAAGGCTACATAGACCTTCCTCTCTCTCTATTCTCTCCTCTTTTGGCACTGTCCAAGGGCAACTGAAAGTGCAGAGAAAAAGGAAATAGTTAACGTATCCAAACCACTAAGTCATTGGTGGATGCCCCTTCTTAAATACTCTCCAACTCCTATCAGTAATCAAGAGAAAACACTTGATGGGTCTTTCAAAGCAGTCATCAGAAAGGTGATGGGTATTTCTCGGCCTTGGCTTATCTCTGGCGAAGCCAGAAAGTTGTCTCGGGGTTCCATACATTGTGTGACAGCTGGCAGAAATATGGGGAGAAGTCTTTCCATTTTCTCCCCCGATTTTGACTTCTCCCCATTTGATATATCACTCCCTTGTTCTCACACACTTATCGCCACATGTCTTACTATGTGGGGAGGAGTCAAAATCATGGCCCCATGATTTTGACTTCTCTACCACTTGTCACCTATTCTATGGAACCCCGAGACAAGCCCTCCCTTTGTGGCTTCGCCAGAGACAAGCCAATGCCATATTTCTCTAGTTTTGATGAGTCTTTCAAAGCATTATTGGAAAAAGGAGGGTATTTCCCTAGTTTCGAAGCCTGATGGACCCTATTGAAGGGAGAAGACAGTAACCATGATGAATAGAAAGAGGGGAAGATGAAAAGACTTTATTGGAGATGCAGCAACTAATTATTTATTTGGATGTAGCATACAAAATGAGAAAAAAGGGGATGTGATTTGGTCTTGCTCTAGCAAAGACCAAACCCGTCTTTGCTCTTGGTGGCTTTCGACATGTGGCGATAAAAGGAGAGAAGATATCAAAGGGAGAGAAGTCAAAAAAACTGGGGAGAAAATGAAGTGACTCTCCCCTTTTATCACCACATGTCGGACGTTATACATAGGCATGATGGTTTTGGTCTTACTAGATCAAGACCAAATCCCATCCCCAAAAAAGAGTTCACCTTCAAAGAGGGATACCACATAAGCATTATTTCTTTAGTGGTCTCGGATTCTCTCGAGTTGATGCTAGAAAAGTGGTCTCGGCCCACCACACATTAAGCCACATGTGGCTGGAGAAGTCATTTCATGAGCCCTATGATTTTGACTTCTCTACACATTATTTGACATATGATGATAAAGTGGTGAGATAAAGGGGGAGATATATCAAGCGGAGAGAAGTCAAAATCAGGGGAGAAAATGAAATACTTCTTCCATTTTTTATTTCACTTGTTGCTTAATGTGTGGTGGCCCGAGATCACTTTTTTGGCATCAGCCCCAAAGAATCTAAAGCCTTCTTTAGTATAGAGTATAGATATAGATGAGAGGCCTCAGATTCTCTTTGGCGAGCCGGAATGGCTATCTCTATCTCGGGCAACCACATATTGTGTGTCATGTGGCATAAAAAAGGGAGGAAGTGATTTCAAATTACTTCTCCACACTTGATATCTCTCCCCCCTTTTTCGCACCACTTATCGCCATGTGTCACAACATGTGTGGAGAAGTCAACAATCAAGGGAACCACCAAATGGTGCACAATGTGTGGATGTCCAAGACAGCCATTCTCTGGCTTAGCTAGAGAGAATCTGAGGCCTAGATGAGATATGGGCTGAGAAGGGTGCTCGTCACTCTCTCTTTCTATTTAATTAAAATTTTGGCTCTCAATTTAACTAATCTAGATTTGAAGCGCTAATTCAGATTTTAGCAGTTGATGTAGAAAAAAAATTTGTAACCTTGAATATAAAAAATTGGCACTTTTCTTTCCCGCCTTGACCCTTGAGGGCAGGGTTTGGGCCTAGTAAATTCAAGCCCTTCAAGACCAAGATAAGGTTAGGGTCTTACCCTTATAAGTAAGGGCAGGATTAGGGCCGACCCGACCCGAGTTCTATTGTTCATATTGTTTTCACCAGTTTCAGTACTTGGGACAGTACTAGCATCAAAACAAGAGGTTGGGAGATATCTTTCAATTCTTTTCTGCCTCGGTTAATCAACTGAAACAATTCCAGGAGTGTCGAGCCACCCATTCGATGGGTCTCTTATATCTTCACACATATGAACTAACATGTTTTCGAGCTAGCTTGCTTCTGTATTTATTCACGTGCATATCAGATTTTAATCACTATATGAACAACAGTATCATGGAATTACACTATAAAACGGGCAAGGGTATATCCTAGTTTATTCTATTCACAAAGATTCAGATATCTTCTCCCATTTCCTTGGACTGCTCTACGTAAAAATTCGACCACTTTAACTTCCTAGTTCAGCAGTGATCCAAAAGGAAACCTGCAATCACATATGCATGTAAAAGACCATGCATGCCTGCAGCTTTTGTTGCAGCAGTTTAGATGAACCCAGAAGGAACCCTTCTCTGACCTGGATGGAACAGATTGGTTGGTCTCAGACTTCAATACTCTGCATCTCATCTCCTCACTCCCTGGAAAATTTAAAAGCTAAACTTCAAACATTTTAAGCATTCCTAGCGGGGTATAGGTTTCGATAATTCCTTGCACGAGATCAGAGTTGAATACATGTGAAACTGACTTACCCTAGAAAAGATATGACAACTGAAAAATAGATTAACATTTTGAAGACAGTTATTTTCTATCAGTTCCTCTCATCAGGCCATCACCATTATTATATTAATTCTTCCAACTAGTAGAATTATAATTGGTGCATGATACATATCAAGAGTATATATTCCCCCCCTCAAGATCACCCAAACCATGATATATTTATATCCCAAGCTTTATAATGATAAATAATATCGCTAGCTTACAAGCATAAACAAAGTTTATATGACAAAAGAGTTACAATGAAAGTTACACATGCATTATGGTGTATGAAGGAAGGATATGAAATATAAGGTCATATCAGTAAGAATATATAAACAATTTTGACTTATAGTACACGTAGGCATGTAGTTAACATGAGTGAGCTAATTGACCTTGGGAAAAAAAATAGCATGACTGACTTACCAAGTACTAGAGAAGCAAAAGATTTCTCTTCATGAGTTAATATCTGTTGATGGTGATTTAAATTTTTTAAAACCAGATCATTAAGTTCGAGGTTTTGTTTTTAATCGGAGACTAAAACCCCTATGATTTTCATGTTTAATTTGGGTGGGTGTTTGATCTCTTGAAAGAGAGAAAACCCTCATTTGGAATGTTTTTCCCTTGTTTCTTTAGTCCCACATCGGAAATGGAAGGATAAATTTATGGGTTTATTTATCCCCATTTGGTTGCTTAGTTGTAAACAACTAAGCATTTGGTGTGGAATCTCTCCCACCAATTTCTTTAGACCACTCCTTGGGTGCGTGAGCCGCGCTCGCAGCAAGCACACGAGCAAAGGGCTTTGGGTGTTATGAGGCACACTTTGCACATGCGTATCGTCACAAGTTGCATGAGTCGCTATTTATTTTGATTAAATCAAGATTGTCCATCTCATCATCATTGTTGATCTAAGTTGACTTTGATTGATTGATCAGAACCGTCTGATCATGGCTCTGGCTCAAGTTAGATATGGGTGTTTGATCCTAGAACCCACATGGGGGTGTCAGGTGGATTAGGCCCATGATTGTTTGAGTCAGCCAAGTGGCTGAGCCCATGCACATGCAAGGGGACCTTGATCCTCTATAAATAGGATGCCTTAGAGGGGTTCAAGCTTCTGTTGGAACCTGACCAGAGCCAAATCTGTGAGCCTAGACCAGAGAGGAGACCAGATCAGACCCAAACCAGAGTCCATTAAGGGACTTTGAACCAGAGTCCTCCATTGATAGACCTTGAAGCTCAAGGAAGAAGATGAAGCTCCAAACCCAGAACCCAGATCCATAACCCATCAAATGTGGCTATCCAAGATCGATTTAGATCCATGGATTCACGGAAATGGGCCTTGGTCCAACTCTGCATGGAGTGCAAAATGCCTTCGGGCTTCTCCTCCGTCCATCGTAAAACAGTCCTCATGTGAACCGTTCGATTGTCCAATCTAAAATCCAGATCAGGTAGAACAATGGATTTGTCCTATGGATAGAACCATCTTGGTGACCATCTAATCTCGGATGGAAACCTACCTTATCCACATGATGGATCCTACAAGGACCATCAACACCCAATCATTGGTTAAGTGTGGATTCGACCAATTCTGGAACGCCACTAATCTGGTCCGGTTAAACCAAGGTTTAAAAAAAGGGTTTTGGACACCGTACTGGACACGGCCGAAACATTTACGAAACGGTTTCGACATTTACTTTTTTTTTTCTTTTTTGCTTAAAAAAATCCAATAAATAGGAAAAAAAAATATAATAAATGAGTAATAAGATATTTTAAAACCAATATGAAGCTCAAAATTTAGAAATAAGGAAATTAGATGGGTCAACGGTTGAAACATAGCTGAAATAAAAAACCTGCATTAGATTCCTTCAAATCTATGAATTAAACCCCAAATCAAGTTGTTAATCAACAAAAAAACAAAAGGATTTTAGAGAAAAAAATGTACTAAGAATAGGTAGAGAAGAAAAGAGGAAGCAAAGATGAGGTTTTAGAATAAGTTTATGGATTTTCGGAACCCTGTCCTACGACCGAAACCTTTACGTATCGGGCGTAACGCCCGTTACATAACGGTTTCAGGTGTTACGGTTTTGTTTCAGGATAAACGGGTAGAAGTACGGTATCGGGTATCAGAGGCCACCGATACCTTTACGTAACGGGCGTTACGTAACGGTTTCGACGATTTTTTAAACCATGGGTTAAACCCGTGACCAAACAGAATGGAACATGATAAAACCAAAGTAATAGTAAATGTGTAACCAAACAGAAATTGGAATAAGTTAATTTGATTAACTATAAATCTTTGACCAAACGGGTTATAACAGAATCGATTTTGGTTAGAACTAGAATCTACAACCAAACAAAATAAGAGCAGACCTAATCTGGAACGGTTTGGAATTAGGATTAGACTAAACCAGAATAGGCCTAACCCTATAATCAAACAAACCCTTAGACCTTGAGGGGAAAAATGGTAATTTTGAAAATTAACCGATTAATCAAATTATCTCTTTTCATTAATCAATTAGGACTTTAGGCCATTTGGATAATTGACAAACCATAATAACATGGTTATTCATATGTAAATTTTAAAGGGCATCCTAAAGGAAGATCAATAACCCGTCTTCTATCGAGTAATGCAAACTCGTAGGGAGGACCGGAGAGAGTCCGAGCTGAGTAGTATCCCAGAGATAGTGCTGCCACATCCCTTGCACATGGGAGGCTTCGACTATCTTCAAGAAAAAATCAATTGAAGCGCCTCTTAGCAAAGCGATTCTCAATTATAATTAATTGTTTAAATATATCTCTTTTATCTGTCTGTGTTTCTAAGTGGCCATGTGTGCAGGGATTTAGATCAAAATACTCAACAATGATCAAAGTGGTGCCAACACAAAAGAGTTTCTGTCTTCTAACTTTGACATGAAGGATATTAATGAACCAGATGGAGCTGATGCCTTCGCTTTGATGGAAGGAACTATTATCGCTAGGAACAGATGATGAAGTTCTTCTTAAAACAAGTCAAGGTTGACTATGTCCTAAAGGAGGTATGTTCGGGAATTCCAGAAGGTCCTGGTACTTCTGCTCAAGAAGTAGCTACTGCAACCGAGCAAGTACAGAAGTGGATTGACGATTATGATACAACCCGAAATCATATCCTCAACTCTCTATTGGACCAGTTGTATGAACAACAACAACTCCAAGAAGAATGTGGAGTGTTATTATTGCGGCAAGACTGGCCACTATGCCAGGATTATAGGAATAACAAGAATGGAAACTTTCAGATCGGGCAATCGAATGGTCCACATAAGGACTTCTCTACGATGGACGGAAGAGACGCCCGGAGGCATTCTGCACTTCATGCGGAGCCGAACCAAAGCCCATTTCCGCGAATCCATGAATCTGGTTCTTCATTAATATAATACTTGAATCAACGAGATTCCCTGAATCTGAACTTAACATATTATGAAAAGAATTGATTCTGGTCAAAACCAGAATCTGTAACCATACTGAAAAGGAGCAGACCTAATCTGGAACAGATTAGAACCAAGATTAGACTAAACTAGAATAGGCCTAATTCTATAACTAATCAAACCCTTAGACCTTGAGGGGGGAAATGGTAATTTTGGAAATTGACAAATTAATCAAATAATCTCTTTCCATTGATCACTTGGGACTTTAGGACTTTTGGATAATTGGCAAACCATAATAAAATGGTTATTTATATGTATATTTAACTTTAAATAGAGTTTGATCGAACGAGTAGTAAGTTCAAGATCTTAATTTTCATAGGCAACTGGAGTTAAGCCTGTGATATCATTGTTGCAATATTGAAACCCATCCAGGGCTTCTTATTTTGTTGTCTCTTCGCCTCGTTGGGACCTCAGCTCGATTTCCGATGGGCTCTCCTTCTAGGGTCAACTCTTGGTCTATTTGGAAAGAGGGAAATATGCTCTGCGGGCATCACTCTCACAATCTGATGTCCGACTCGGGCGCATAATATGCTCTTTGAGTGAATTTCAATCACAGACGATTTTGAGAAGTTGGGGGGGTCTTGTATCTCATTTCTTAATCTCTGATTATGCTGATAGTGTAGCAGAGTTTTGATCAAGATTTACTTTTTTCTTTGTTTCGTAGTATTTTGCTTCTCTTTAGGTTCACTTTTTGTGAATGTATGTGTATTCTTGTTTTTCTCTCTTATTTCAATGAAATCCTGATTACTAACAAAAAAAATGAAAAACCAAGTTAAAGGAATCGATATAGAGTTGAATAGGTTTCATTGTTGGAAAGTTTTAATGTGTGAAGTGGGTGAGTGGCTAGTGCATTAATGTGTGAAGACGGTTTCAAACCCAGGTTTGTAGTATACACTCACAGCCTTTACCAACTTTAGATTGCTGACATCTTCTACATGGCATATATATAGGAGTATTTACTTCTGTGTGCTAATCCCCGTCATACCGACATATTAAACATGTTTTGTCTCTAGTTTGTTGATCCTAAGTTTAGAAAATAATTTCACAGCTGAACAAGAATCTGGAAGTAGAATTAGGGAACACATTGAGAGCTGTAGTTTAGGAAATCTATAAAATGTTAGGAGTATACTCTACCATGATAACATCCATCTCATTAATCATAACGGTGAGAAACATCTAGGTTCCACAATATGTTGAGAAAGGGAAAAAACAAATAGTCCTTGACAGAAGGGTGCCTAATTCGTTAAAATAAGCACTGGTTAAGTATGAAAGCAAAAGCAACATTAGTCATTAGCAATGTGATAAACTTCTACAATGATTAATAACTGAATGATAAGTTTCAAATACCTCTAATCAAATGCATAAGGATCATCTGCATATGGATTCAAGGACCCTTCTGTAAACAAATCACCTATATTTGAAGGACGTGAATGACCACCTCCCTTGATTACCTGCATAAGGAATAAATACACCATGAGATTAAAAATATATATATATATATATACACAGCGGGTAATTAGACCCTGGCACTGTAGATGAAACATATAGTCATGTTAAAGAACGGAAAATGTCCTGGTATTATAGTTCTATTATCACATACTAACAGTTCATACAAGTTCAAGTAGGATACTGACTTCTTAATCCATTTCTACCATGTTCATATTAATTCAGTTCAGCATTTTCTTTTTCTAAGCTAATTTCCCTTCATTTTTAGATCAATTAGCATGAAATGAGGCAGCCCAAAGCCCTAAACACAGATAAGGCATAAACCCGGCCGTCAACTCATTGATAAATCAACAATAGCAACCAACTAATGCTGACAATTTGGGCCTGAGCATTTAAGAGGCATGTGAGTCCTTGTAAAACTAGTTACAAGAAGTGCCCAATCACACCACACACTACACCAATTGCTTTTGTAGCAAATACCTGTGATATTCCCTCTTAAGAAAGTCATAAGAAGCAAAAATAAAATATTATAAAATAGATCATACATTTTTTTGTTAAGCCTTACTTGTAGAATACTTCTCTTTTATGTTTATGTGTTCCTTTATAGTTTATACACTATACTCTCGGTATACTATTAGTATACCTTATAAACTAATAATATACCATTAGTGAAATATATATAATAAAGAGGAGTAGGAGAGAGACAATTAACTCTCTCTAATCTTTCCCTAATTTTTTCTTCTTCCTCTTCTTCTCTTTCTTAAAACCCTAGACCTTAAAACACTAGATCTCAACCCTGAAACTTAACCTTATCAAACCAACTTGGTATCAGAGTAAAAGGGGAGAACAAGGGAAGTGCAATGCAGGAGATCCCTTTCACAAAGGTGCTGATGTCAGCTGTACGGCTGTCAGAGCGGTGTTGCCAGTAAGTTTCATTTATGCCATTTGATAGATAGGCATTTATAAAGAATTGTGGTGATTTTTCCAAGACTTTTTGGAGCTTTGAGATCTGTGTTTTTGAATTTTTCCAGAAAATTTCAGGAAAAATTCAGTTTTTGAACAGACGAATGGTGTGATTGCTTGAGAGTTTTTTGGAGTGCAAATTGGTATTGTTTGGTCCGTATTAAAATTCTGGAGTGTATGAAACAAGTTTCACGAAGATTGGATGAGTATTGAAGGCGTGGCGAGGATTTTTCAACACTATATCTGCCATCTTTTAGTGTTCATGGGAACTAAAATTCCGTTTTTTGGTTGATGCATTATTAAATCTGGAATAAATTTCAGCAAGCATGGTGATTCTTTTTCATGAGTTAGGGTGGTGAAACCTATTTTTGGTGCTTTTTAACTTAGTAAAACCATGGTTCAAAAACCCGAGAACTCGACTCGACTCGAAAGTTAGCTGGGTCGAGTAACTCGGAAAACTCGAAAAAAACTCGACTCGGTCCAACTCAGAATATATATGTAATAACTTGAAAACTTTGGGCTAAAAGAACTCAAAGTAAGCTGGTTTTACAGCCTCAAATCTATAAATTAGGTTTAACAGAACCCTTAGTAGGTTGTCTTTATAAACCAACAAAAATATACAAAAATAGTGTGACGTTCAAGTTTACGTTTAAACAAATGATAAAAATACCCTTATGTGACTCAACCTAGTTTGGCAAGTCGAAAAACTCGGCTTGACTCGACTGAGTCACCCGAGTAACTCGGCAAATAGTGTCTCCTTCGAGTTTTGAGGTGACTCGACTCGAAATTCAACCGAGTTGAGTAACTCGGCCGAGTTACTCGAGTGACTCGCCGAGTTTTCGAACTATGAGTAAAACCCTAATTTGGTTGTTTTGTTTTTTGGGGGGTGGTGGAACTCTAAGTTGCAAGTTTGTGAAGTTTGTGAGTATTTCTTGGCTCCGTAAGCATAGCGGATGAATCTGAGGTTAGTCAATTCTCTAGTGTCCCTGAGGTTTATCAAAATGCGAAGATAATATCAAGTAATTATGCCGAAAATAGGAAAAAGAAGGCAATCATTTTTTTTAAAAATAACTATAACCAGAGAATATTACTCAGACTACTAGAAAGGAATCCAGAAGCCCTGAAATCATCATTTTCATGCCCCTTACCTCTGGAACATCTTTTGTAGTCTTGGCTTTTGGTGTTTCCATTTTCTTATGTTTTGTTGGGTCCTGATGTTAGCCGGCCAAAAATGCATTAGGAAAGATTTATATAAGTAATCAACCATGATGGTGGTCAGTGGTCACTCTCTTTCAAAATAAAATCTGCACTTCCAGATGACCGTATACACACCTCAAACATGACAGTGCTTTTTGTTTTTCTTCGCTTCGTAATTGTTCTTCCATTAGAGGTTTCAACTTCATATTCACGGTGAGTTACCTGCCATAAGAGAGCCAAAAAGGCAGGAGTAAAGCATACATCTCAGCTAAAACATTTTTAATGCAACGGATTCTTGAATTAACATTACAATACTAATCTATACCCCAGTTTTTATTACTACTCAAAATGAAGTTGTACACATTAAACATCAAAGAGGATATATATTACATCATATATGTCAATACACAGACAAACACATGCAAAAGTAACTGACCTTCCTGCTATGCTTAGGAATACTCATTATACTTCCAGTGTTCGGTTTCTTTACTTTCTTCAACAAGTTTGTGACCGGAGTTTGTGTTGCTCTCAGAAAAGGTGAATCCTAGAAACAATGCAAAAGCATATATTGAGCTCATTTTATACTGTATACTTAGCAAGGACCTCCAATCATTGTCAAGGAGGCAGAATGATTTGCGGTTTCAATTGTCACCTTCTCTTCCTTCTGTGGTCTCATCAGAGCAAGCTGACTTCTTTTTCCACCATCAGTATCCCTCATCTTGATTGATGAAATGGAGTAATCCTGCAAAAGAAATGAAGCTATATATTAGTCACCTTTTTAAAAAAAATTTACTAATCAAGAATATTTATTGTGATGTTCAAATAGTTCAATAAATGGTTTGACTCTTCACACTTCAAATTTACACCAATCAAGTAGCCTCAAACATGTTTTGGAACTCAATAAGTAGTAAATATAACTTGAACAGTTAATGATATGACTGGCATTACTTGCAAGCTATCCGGAATCTAAAAGGACTCTAGGCTTCTTTTGATGTGAGAATGTGTGAATAGAAAATCTTTGCTCAAATGGAAGCTGCAAATCTATGTAAATAGCAATGTTTTAAAACTCAACTCAACTCGATTCAAAACCTTGCCAAGTCGAATCGAAAACTTGGTCAAAACTAATCCGAGTAATGACACCTAAAACTCAAACAAATATAATATTTGTCATCTATATAGTATATAATATACATAAAATGAGATATATATATATATATATATATATATATATATATATAAATGAATTAAAATTACATATATATATTTGTTGGATAATTATCAAACTTTTAAAATTATATAGTTTTATATACATAGGACCTGAACCTTTGGAAAGGCATTATGGCTGTCGTCTTGTGATTATCCCCGCACCTTAGGCTTAAGCTCGGCGATGGGTCAGATATTCAGTTTTGGTCAAATACTTGGTGCGGGCAATCGAGGCTCATGTTGGACTTTGGAAACATATTTCTAGTGTCCCTCAATAAAGAAGCCTCAGTACCCAACTGTCTCGAAAGGTTGGGTAGCGAGCTTGTCTAGTGTCCTAGGTTTCGGAGAGATCTAAATGATTGGAAGGTTGAGGATATGCAACATCTTCTGGCTCACTTAAGCTCCTCATCCCCTCGCCCCCAGCTACGTGATGTTAGGATTTGGTCCAGAAGCAACTCTGGTCGATTTTTAGTGAGATCACAATTACAATCTTTGGCTCATCCACCTAGGTCCCCATTTCCTCATGATGTTGTGTGAGCTAACCATGTTCCCACAAAGGTATTGCCTAAACAAAATTCTAACTACGAAGCACTTAAAGAGTAGAGGGTGGAGTATGGCAAATCGTTGCTATATGTGCCTAAATGAGGAATAGTCTGTTAAATCATCATCTGCTCTTGCATTGCAAGGTTGCATGTGGGCTTTGGCTTTCGTTCCTATCTCGATTAGGAGTGGAGTGGGTCTTCCCTTTCTCCTTTTTGAGCTTCTTATCGGATTGGCAATTGGTGTTGTTGGTGGAGGTTGTAGAAGAAATTTGGACTTCTCTTCCTGGTTCTATCTCTTGGGCTATTTGGAAAGAGAGGAACAGTTAGGTCTTTGATGACTCCCCCACTCCCCTCTCTCGGTTGTTAAGCTGTGTTTTTAGCCTGATTGTGGAATGGAGCTCTACAACTGAGCTAGGTTCGGAAGTCAAGGAACTATTACTACAATGAGGACCATGCCATCATAAACGCCTTGGCTGCCTTTCTTCTTTTATAATTGTATTACTGCTGGTATTTCCCTTTAGTTTACATCTTAGTAAACTGTTGTAGCTACCTTTTGATTTATAATATATTTGCTATTTACCGATAAAAAAAACACTTTTGAAGATAACAAGAAAAGAAAAAAAGGAATCTAATGATTCAGTGAGATCATACAACTAGAGTATGGTTGTATTGGTTGGTAAAATGGTAAATTTGGCGGTATTTCAATTGATCTTTTGGTGAATAGAGATTCCCTCTCAATTGATAAACAAATTAATGTATAAGTTTTTCACAATTGAGCATAGTTTTTTCACAACACTTCTTATGTTATTTTATGACCCTTGTACCAACATGCGTGCTAATAATGTTGTAGGGCTTCACATTGGGCCTGGCCTAAGTTAAGTGCTGGCTAAGCTGGAACCAAGATCAAACTTGGGCCCGAAATTGACTCCGAGCTGGGTTCAGGCCAACCTTGACCAACCCTAAGCTCAACGCGAACTCATAATATAGATGTGCTCTTCATCAAATAGTACTAGTAGTGAAGGGCTTGAGGTTGAAGGAGATGTACCCATACACGTAAATGATGCAAAAGCTAGTGAGGCACGAGACGTCAATTGGGCAATTGGAGCAACATAGGAGCATCAGACTAAGAGCAGGGAGAGGAAGGGTATACTGATTATCCTACACCTTCAGAATACATGGAGGGATGTGGATATGAGATAGAACACCAGTATAGAGATTATGGGCAGCCGCACCACAATATGGATATGGAACCATAGTTATGGCCCTTATGGATGCCCACTCTCACACCAGTATTGATTCTATGAGTAGCCATAACCCTATGTATATGGTTTGGAGGAGGAGTCATCAGGCTCGTAGTTGCATTAGCAGCAACCTGTACATTATTTTTTTGGTTTATTCTCATGTGAGTAACCCTAGCACTACCAGAACCACTACCATCACCACTATGATTAGCCTCATATAGATGGAGGGGATAACGATGATACCTATGAGCCAGCTCATTGTTCTATGTGGCTTTAGGTTATCGATCACCACTTTTGCTTAATTCTGTGAGACAATATGAATCAGCGGATTACATTTTATATTTATTTCTCTCATTGTCATATAAACATATACTAATGTGTGTTAGTTGAACTTGATAATTATCATCTTCTTTCTCGATTATTTATTGTTCAAATCTTGTTTGTTTAACTATTTCTATCAATATTTTAAAAAATTACTATTTTTTAAAATGAAATTTTGAGCATCCTTTACAATTTTGGGTCATAACGGCCGTTATATAAGAGTCACTCTTACATAGCGGTTTTAGTAGAGATCACTATAGTCCCCAAAACTATTTTGAAAAACCTAGCTTATATGACCCCTCATAATAGTTTGGGATCATATTACAACTGTTCCAAAAGAGCACCTTGTTTTTCTTCAATCAAGTGCTTCGAACTTCTAAAAACATACTCACAGCTTCATAATGAATCTTGAAAGATAACCACCATCTAAACAAGCATATCCTCATTGACATCATTATCATCGGCAGTGCCTTATCCCAACGATTTGGTGTTGGCAACACAATCCTATTTCACCATTCCACTATATTAAAAGCTATAACTTCAGTAATATAATTAGTTCCAATAGGTAATATAATTGTTACCTATTGGAACTAATCCCATATTCTCTCGAATGCGCTTATTTATGATCTTATCTTTCCTAGTCTTCAACTCATCCATTTCATTATGCGACAAATTCCGCAAAATCTAGTCATGTGCATGGGAAACTATCAAATCTGTTGGATGTTGTCATGAATTCAACTCGGATTCATGATGACCCGTTTGGCGACCCGGATGACCCGACAAATGGGCAATGTGTGGGGTTCCCCCATTTTGGATATTTTACCAATTTTCTCTTTATTGTAACCCTAATATGAAAGGGATTTTTTTTAGGGTTTTGTTCGTAAGAAAAAGAGAAAAACGGAGCCATTTTTTGGGAGTTTGGGAAGAGGGTTTTTTCTGTGGAGAGCTTTGTAAAAATCTTTTGTTGAATATAGTGATCAATCGCTGCTGCCCGTGGACGTAGGCATATTGCCGAACCACGTAAATCGTGTGTCTCCATTTGGTTTGTTTTTTTCTCTATTTGGTTTGTTTGATTTACTGTTTTTGGATTCGTTTTACCTTGGATTTGCACGCTTTCAAACAACAAAATCTTGGTTCGGATGAGGGGCAAAATCCATGATCATACCTACCTCTGAATTAGCGACCTTGCCTATTTTTGAACAAGCATCACATGTAGGACATGTCAATATAAAAGAAACCATGGCTTGACATCCATAACATCAACATATACTAGTATATTTGAACCATTAATTGGAATAATGACTTGCCCTTCTGCCACGTACGCCAAGTCACTGTGAGTTTGAAAGAATAGTGCCATTAATAAACCCTGTATTCACTAGCTCGCCTTAGCAAAATGACAATGATAGAGACTGAGTCAAGCATGACCATATGACTGAAACTGTTATATTTGTTCTCTCTAAGATATCATCTTTAGATGCTCTGTGATGTCTAAGACATGCTTGTGAGCATCAAAACTAAGGTGAAGGTTTGTTGTCCAAAGCCATCAGTTTCATTATTCCATAGCTTCTTGAGTATATAATCCCTCTTTGGAATGCAGACACTAACTACTATCTTTTATTTTGTAAAAGAAAAGATGAAAAAATTTCCTAATGGTTTCTTAACATGTTCTTCAATCAAATATAAACAATTAGCAACCTTAAGCAACAAACCATGGATAGTAAAACAGTGTAAAAGAGTTACATGCAGCAATCATATTGGCCGTTACCAAGTCTGAATGGGAGCCACAATTTGTATAATAAAAGAACCCTTTGATGGATTGGTTCTAGCTTTCTTGTAACAAAAACTAGAGAAATTTAGATGTTATGTAATACTTGTTTAATACTGTGGTGATCCATAGTCAATATTTCTGAAAGCATAATAGTCCTTTACAATATATAATATAAGATGCTTGGGTATGTAATAAACGAGAATTTACTGAATAAAATTATCACGCACTCCAATTCCAAACTAAATTTATGCCAGAACATGTAAACATTTCAATAAATGTAGTCGTATTGCGTGACACAGTTTAGAAACTTTGCATGAGAAAAAGGGAGAAAATAAATTGCAGTTTTAGCGTGAGACCTTTTTTGAGTTCACTTCTTGATCCTCTTTTGGGTTGTCATCCATTACTTTCCACTGCAATTGCAACAAAGCTCTCTGCCTTTCTTCCTATGATACAAAATAATCCAAGTCAAAATAGAGTACCAATAATCTTAATTGATATGGTTGATTAGAATTTTATACCTTGGACTTCTGGAGCTCCAGTTCTTCTTGAAGTTTTCTACTTTCATCTTCATGTTGACACCTCAAAGCTCTTATCTGAACTTCATGTTCTTTCCTCAGTGACATGGTTTTCTAAATTTGAACAAACTCATAGACAGTTAGAAATTGAAACAAGGTAAAGCTCCTCGGCAATAACAGTCAACACAGACTCGGCCCTAAACCTATGTATACCTCTCTCAATTCATCTTCAGCTTGAAGTTGAACATGTTTCAGCTCTTCACAGTGGTCAGCTCTAAGATTCGATTCCTTTTTACCATGCTCCTGCTGGAGACAATTAATCTGCAAAATGGGTAGGAGAAAGGTTATACCAGAAACACATGAGAGTTGTTAACTTAAATTCCAGATTAAGCATATATATCTATAAAAAGACATCAGCATACTTTAGAAACATAGTGAAAATCATGCAAAGACATGCCCAAATAAATATTATTTTGCATTGCATTACCTCTATACAAATTACAAAGTATCCTACAAATACAATATGGTTACAAGGGTAAATGTTTGGGTATTCCTAACTTCCATATGCCCAAACAAATTGCAGGATAACTGCATTGACACATTGCAGACCAACTAAAATCATAAATTTGGCTTCCAAAGTAAAGGATTGAAAGTTCTAAGTTTGTGAATTTTCTGATATTTGGAATTATGAAAGTCCTTTTTCAGAATTAGTCCAACGGGTAATGTAGATTGTAGAATGAGAAGTTCTACTCCATATAGAGGTGCAATTCTTAAGTGCAAACAGAAAATACTCCCCAGATGGAATAAAAATAAATGATAATCTCAAACATGTTGGATCATAAGCATGAATTCAGATGGCGACTCTGGTACACTGGTCATACACCATAAACAGAAGATGAATGATCAAACATTCAATCTTACACTTGAGCCAAAGTTTAGATAATACCAAAGCAGTGTGTTCTTCCTGAACGCGCATCAAATATTGCCTTGATTCTTCTTTGTTTTCTGTAAGTTTTTGGTCACATTTTCTTTCCATTTCTCCTACAACTCTGTCTGCCTGAAGGGTTCAAACAGATGAGGGACATGAATAATAGACAATATACATATTGCCTACAGATAAAAATATTAAGATGAGCAGACCTTTTCTTTTTCAAGATTTAGAATCTCCAGCTTCTCCACCTCGTACTTCCTCCGGATGTCATTAATTGCCTAATCAAACTCCTCTCAGTATCAAACTAAAGAACTTGACTAACCATTTGGAGGGTACATATAATGTGAATGGTAAAAGATAACACCTGATCATTCCTCTGAGATATTTCCTTTAAATGCTTTGATAACTCTGATTGTTTACTTTCAAGCATCAGATCATATTGCTTCTTTGCTTCTGCAAGTTTACTTTCAGCTGCAGCTAGCAATGCCTGAATCTACAAGAACACACTTCATTGTTTCTTAAAATATTCAGAAAGTCGTAATAACTTCATAAAACCATTGACTAACTGTTTTGGAAACCTCTTCTTTTTTATCCTCCAACTGTTTCTCTCTGTTTTTGCATTGCAGATTAATCTGTTCCTTCTCATCCAAATTATCACAAAGCTGGCTGACTTGTTTCTCCAGTGAATCTATGTGCTGCTCGTGCTTCCCAATCTCTTTTTGCAGGGTATCCACTTCTTCTACTTTCTCCTGTAGCTTTACCTGTAACTTCTCTTGAATATCTTGGTTCTCAGATTCTAGTGCCGAGCATTTCAGCAATAAATCTCGCTGCAAGGTTCAACCAAAAAGGTTCAGCATAGCAGTGTAACATTCTACAATTTATTATTGAGGGATAAATAAATCTAGCAAACCATTTTATTTTCAGATAAGCTTGAACTTTCTGATAAATTTTCAATTTTCTCCTCTGACTTGGTAACCAACATCTCCAATTCGATCTTTTTGGAAAGAAGAGTTTCTGCTTCAGACTCCAATCTTCGAATTCTCTCTTCTGCTAAACGGCATTCCTCAGCATGTTGCACCATCACACCTTCTTGGACGTCCCGCATTTCAATGACCTTATTTTTTAGCTCTTGATTTACCAATAGTAATGCACTTTTTTCTGAAGTAATGTGCAGGAGTCGATCATGTAGTTGATCATATTGTTTTTGAGCATGCTTAGCAGCAAATTCTTTGTCTTGCTGGACCAGCATATAGCATGTGTCAAACGCAGAGTTTAGCTGAACAACATTGTCTGAAAGAGTCAAACTATGTTTATCCAATTCAATTAACTTTGCCACCAAGCCATTATTCAAATCTTCGAGACTTTTTATCTCCTGACATGATGTGATCACTTTTTTAGACAAATCTTCATTGCTAGACTGAAGAGCACTCTTTTCTTTCTCCAAGTTCTCCTGAGTGGTTCTCAAACTTGTGCAGACATCTTCTTTCAAGCTTAACTCAAAATGCATCATTTCCAACTGAGAATTTATCCTCTCTGTAGCCAACTTATCATGTTCTACAGTTCCTTCTAACTGCTTGATAGTAGCATCTGCATGCAAAGAGCATGTAAAGAAGGTCATTATTAATGTCAAATCTGTGGCACTCCCCATGAATCAAATTCCGTAAGAGATGGAAGTTTCAACTTGCAAAAAGCAGCCAACATGGTCAAAATCTCAAAACCCTAGTGATCCATGTATCCTCTGGGATTATTTTACAACAAGTGTAACCTTTCAACTTTAATCTCCCCTTCTATCTCGCCTTTAAAGTAGCCAGTCAAAAAAGAAAACCAGCCAAAAAACCACACAATTCCTCACCAGTTGACGGACCTAAATGGATTTTACAATCTCTGGCTAGGAAATATATACCTTTTTCCTCTATGAGACTGGCAGTTCTGCAATGTTCATCCCTGTAAGACTTCTCTCTTTCCTCTTTAACAATTCTGAGTTCCATCAGCTCTTGGTCCCCTAAAATCAAGTGTGTATCACATGTATTACATATTGAAAATGAGTGCCGGATGTGCGCATTTTTCAAGTTTTTTTCTGACAAATTTAGAAGTAGTTTTTATCCTGATAGCATTAATAGTACCTTCAGATGCAAGGAAAGAAATAAATCAATTGATCGTCATTTTAGAAAATGCAATTTCACAAATAAGATGTGTCACAAGAACTTACGGTTTCTAATAATTTCCTCCATGGAATCTAATTTCACAGACAGAGCATTCATCTGTAGGTGCAAACTGTCAAAAGCTTTTGAACTTGCAGACAATTTGTCTTCGTATAACTTTCTATCTTGCTCAGCTGTTGATGCAGGTTTTGAAATTTTAAGGCTGAATCTGTGCTGAACTGTGTGAAAAAAAAAGGGTCCAAGACTAAGAGGATACTTACCATCCTGAACCTGACCAGCTAAGTACTGCAAAGTTTCAGTGAGTTGATCACATAAAGTCTTTGTTGAAGAAAATTTTGATTCCAATCCTTTCCAGAGTTTTGCATCTTCTTTCTGTTTCACTTTAAGCTTAGCATTTTCATTGATCGTATTCTGTACTTTTTCCTCCAGTGTATGGATTTGCTCTGCTGATTTTTTCAGCTTCATATTCTGCATCATTCATCAAAATAGTGACCACCAGTAGCTCAAATCAGCATTTACAAGTAATCTTCTCTGTTACATTAATGAAATTATTCATTACAGGAAGGATACACAGTCAAGATGAAGTTCAAAACTTCCACCATTTCAGGAAAATTTGAAGTTAAACATGAAAAAAAAAAAATTGATTTGTATTCGTGTAACTCATTGATGGAGACTGGAAAAGCTTATTGGTGAGCCTAGGTCTACTTAATGAACAGGTGAGAAGATTAACATTAAAGAAACTTGAGAAAAGAACTTCAATTTCAGTTAACCAGGCTTAATAGAAGAGATGCCAGTACCAGGAACTGAATCAAACATTACAATTGAACGAATCACCAAAAAATACAGAATTTGAGGAGAAACCTAAAATATGGTGAATCAGAAGCTGAATGGAGCAAATAACCTAAGTACATACGTAAAGATCAAAATGTGAGAAAAATCACAAACATTACCCCCTAAGTACAATGCAGAATGGATAAAAACAAGGAAAAACACCAGGAATCCATTTTACCGCCATATCAAGATCGGTTTTCACGGAAGCTTGTTCTTTAACCAATTTCTCTGGAAATTAAGAAATCAATGACAAAAATCATCCCATTAATTAGTTTTTCTGGAAAATAATCAATGAAAATATCAAAATTTCTCCTAAAACAACCTGCAGTGAGCTTCAAATTGGCAAAACTTCCGGATGATACTGAATCCGAAGACGACCGTGAAGATAAAGGAAATGTTTTCGCAGTTCCCGAAACAGATCCTGATAAGGATCTGAACTGATCCAAGCTCTTCATGCCTGAAAACCCTAGTTTATGCATCATGAATCCGCAGACAATCCTCACGGATAAAACCCTAGAAATAAGTTCTCAGTATCAGAGCTCTGCAAAATGCAATTCCCAGCAGGAACGACTGAAATAAATCTTGCACCAAATCCCTTTTTATAGCTTCGTGTCGTGCGGGTGATCATACGGATTGCCCCCTCTTTTCTTACAAATTACTATAATACCGGCTCCGTTAGGTTTTAACGAACTAACGGAAATAACGACCATGAAACTTGACGGCATTGCCGCCATAACGGCGTGTTTTCCTATCGAAACTGCACCCGGACTGGGGCAATAAATGGAACAGATTGGAGCAAATATTGGTATATCCAAATTCGTATCCAATTATATATTCAAATGAATCTAAACAAATATTATGTAGATAGTGAAATATGATATTCGTATTCGACTCCTATAGTGAAATATAATATCCGTATCCGACTCTTATTAAAAATTTTACTAATTACTTTTTAAAAAAAATTTAAGAATAAATTTATATTTGAAAAATAGTAAATTAATATTTTTTCTCTATTTATATTAAAAATAAAATTTTAATATATTGTATTAAATTATGTAAAAATATATATATATTAAAGGTTATATTAGTTTTATAAATTTAAAATATATTATTTATATATATTATATAATCGGTTAGATATTTATCGGATCAAATATATCAGTATTCGAATTTGTATTTGATTATAAATAGATAGTTATTTGGATTATTCTCTAACCGAATCGAAATTATCCGCATCCATTTAATCTATGCTGGACAATGGTTTTTTCAAATAGAAAGCAAAGCGCAATTTTATGTGTGCTTATAAGCAACGCGTGACTTTTTATTACAAAATCCTAAGAAAATAGGTACACTTAATTATGTTTAGGAGAGATTAACTTTTTCGTGTCACGCGGGTGATCATATGGATTGCCCCCTCTTTTCTTACAAATTACTATAATACCGACTCCGTTAGGTTTTAACGAACTAACGGATATAACAACCATGAAACTTGACGGCATCGCCGCCATAACGGCGTGCTCTCCTATCGAAACTGCACCTAGGGCAATATATGGAACGAATTGGAGCAAATATTGGTATATCCAAATTCATATCTAATTATATATTTATTTGTATTATCTTTACTATTATAATGCGAGAGGCATGCGTAGATGATTTTTTTGAAATTCTCAAACTACCCTTATATGAAAACATACCCCATGCCTTTGATTTAATATTTTACTTTAATTCTCAAACTAACCCTTGCTCATCTATCTATTTAGAATCACATCCAATCGTGATTGAACTCGAGGAGAGTTCAATCGCACCCACAGGGTTAACACGTGTCCCTTTTAACTCCTATTAAATGTGGTTAACTCCTTCCACTCGCTCTCACGTGTATCGCACGTGCCACTAGTGAGTTCAATCGCACCCGGGGGTTAACACGTGTCCCTTTTAACTCTTATTAACTGTGGTTAACTCCTTCCCCTCGCTCTCACGTGCATCACACGTGCCACCCGCTAGTGTAGATAGTGAAATATGATATTCGTATCTGACTCCTATAGTGAAATATAATATCCGTATCCGACTCCTATTAAAATTTTTACTAATTACTTTTAAAAAGTTTTTTAAAAAATAAATTTATATTTAAAAAATAGTAAATTAATATTTTTTCTCTATTTATATTAAAAATAAAAATTTAATGTATTGTATTAAATTATGTAAAAATATATATATTTTAAAGGTTATATTAGTTTTATAAATTTAAAATATATTATTTATATATATTATATAATCGATCAGATATTTATAGAATCAGATATACCAGTATTCGAATTCGTATTTTATTATAAACGGATAGTAAAATTACAATCCAAATTCACCCCACCAGATACTTATTCAGATTATTCTCTGACTAAACAGATTCAAATACGAATCGGAATTATCCGCATCCATTTACATCCCTATGCTGGACAATGTTTTTTTTTCAAATAGCAAGCAGAACGTAATTTTATGTGTGTGTTTATAAGCAGAGCGGACTTTTTATTGCAAAATCCTAAGCCTACTTTTCTTCTGTGTATGTTTGGAAGGATATGTATACTTAATTATTTTTAGGAGAGATTAATTTTTGTGTTTCAGAGAGATTTGTTTGTGTTTGGCATGCTGCCAAATGACTTTTTTTGTTGCAAAAAACTATTTAACTCTACTTTTTGAGAAAAAAAAAATCTCCAAACATACGTGGAAAAAATATATTTTGAAAAAAAAAATGGTTTTCTTTAACTTTTTCCCACCAAACAAGTAAATCCAAGGTAATCTGTTCCAAGTCAATTTATGAGTACACTCAAATATACTCCCCATTAGGAATCGTTTATGACTAACCACTAAGGGTCAAGATTAATGCTAAGGTGGCACACTTCTAAAAAGAAAAAAAGTCAAGCCCCACATTTTATTATAATCTTGACCCTAAATTATTTGAGGCAACACGGGCTGGGGTAGTCCAGCAACAACGGATGTTGATATCACTGCATCGTATAGCGTTAAGCAATTTTTTTTTGGTAATCAGCTATATCATTTATCTATCTATGTCAGGGGGTTAGGTGGGTTAGAACTCAAGGGTGGGCACTCAAAGGTCATACCAGGACTCGAACACGGCTCACTCCTACCCAAAGGGAGATACACTACCACTGGGAGTAAACTGTGCACCTTGCATACTTAAAGGGTTAGAATTCTGGAGTATACTTGGGAGTACCCATAGACTGACTCATTTGTTTCAAGACCTGGTGTGCATAGGGGCTGTCAATCCAGCCTTCCGATGAGGGTATCCGACATGCAGATGTGCCATCACCAGCTACTTGTGCGTTCAGATAAGAATTTAATTATTTAGGTCGTCAAGAATTTAAGATCATATAAGGCCCCATCCATGAATTTAGAACTTTAGTTTGATAAGAACACCCTCAGCAGCATGCTCGACTTGCTTGTAGCAGAAAACTATGATGCGTGGAAGCACTTTTTCCC
Source organism: Tetracentron sinense (assembly GCA_015143295.1). Classification (NCBI taxonomy): domain Eukaryota; kingdom Viridiplantae; phylum Streptophyta; class Magnoliopsida; order Trochodendrales; family Trochodendraceae; genus Tetracentron; species Tetracentron sinense. The sequence continues at coordinate 29,890,565 of CM026556.1, forward strand.
TCTGGTTAAACAACCATAAATTATTAAAAGCATACCTTTTACCATTTTATGGTCTGATTTAACCATTTTAACCTGCTGCAAATACCAGCATAGGGACAAGAAGAAAGAAGCCCAATAAGCAAAAATAAAAGGGAAAGACTAGGACAATGAATATGTAAGAACTTTGGGGAGTTTCATACTTAAAATAAGAAACTGGAACTATGAATGTAACCACTACTTATGTACAGACAATAAGGAAAGCCAACAAACAAAATCAAAATGAGAAGCCTCTAACAGTGTCACCAATACTATATAACAGAAAAACGAAGACCCAATCCCAACCGAGAGAAGAAAACGCAAAGCAAAGCACTCCATCAGACATGAACAAACCCATCGCCAATCTGCTTAACTCTCAGGGTTAGATATATCAACAACATTGTTCCCATGCTTGACCTGCAAAAGGATAAAATATAAATTAAGTTTCAGAAGTCAATGATTTGGAGATCATTACAGATGAAGCGGTATATAACTGACTGTAATTATGAATTAGCACCTAAATCTTGAATTGGAAAAAATCTACATTACTATGTCATGTAGATCGAGAATTCAGAGTTTCAGACTGGTAGAGCTCTAAGTGTGAATAAATAAACAGAGAACAACCTTCTATGAGTCCTTGATCTATTTACAAACATACCACAGACAAAGTACGTAGTCATAGTTACCAAGTCGGAGTTTGGGAATTATTCATCTAGGGAAAATTTTGGAAAAAATCAGCAAAATTCGGAATATTCACAAATAAATCGGGAAAATGTCAGGCAATACAAAACATAAAATATGATTGCAAATGAAAAATACTATAAACAACTATATTTCATATATTGGATATTTATTCAGAATTTTTTTCAAAAACTTGTGAATAATCCCTGTTTAATTCGCTACTTTTTGAAAAACTCACTTTTTCCAAAGTCGCGAAAACTTTGTGAATTAATCGATCGACGAACAAGTCGCTTATTATTCGAGACTTATTGAAAAATCGAAGAACTTTGTTACTATGCTTGTAGTAAGGCAAAGAATCTAGAATTGGAGCCTGCTTATATGATCACCATGTCTCAATCATCGGGGTTTCAGGTTCAGCAGCAGTAATATGTAGTGCAATGAAACTTCTACAATTATTTATTTCATCTCTATCAGACTGTGTGCTATCAAGTTGGCATTTCAATCGCTCCAGGAATGGGAAGTTGATCATGTGCACAACCATACTTTACATGACAGAACACTCGATATACCTATGACCACTTGTCAATATAAATTCATGAAATAAATAAAAGCAATATATGCTCATTGGATCTTTACATATCTTAAGTTTGAAAGCTTATTCTGCTTCATGTAATACCAATTATTTAGATAATTCGACTTTCTAAACAAATATGTAAGCATGAAAAGTTACTTGGAATGATGGCTTACAAGAGTGAGAAAAAGAGAGCAATTTTTCTTGAATTGAATGAGGAAGAGCGCTTGTATTTCCTCCATCTGTTATTAGGTGTACCGTTAGCCCTCTCAATTGTTGACTTGTCTGTAAGTTCAAAGAAATAAAAAGTATATAAATGAACTATCACATTCGTTTATTACCAATTTATATATATATAAACTACGACATATGTTAGAAGTTTTTTAAAAAAATTGTAGTTAGTCAAGGCGTGGCAATAGCAGCAACTAAAAACATAGAGAGCATTCACTTTGAACTTGAAGGAGAGTTTGGATGTACTGTATAGCACATCCAAAAACAAAATGGCACTTGCCACAGCTAAAAAACATACAAATGTTGAATGCAGAGTTTAACTTGTATGATTAAGTTTTAAATTGACAGATTAAAATCACTTTGCAGCACTAGGGGAAGAAAAATTTACACAGGGGTCATAAACAGTATGTAAACACCTCTGACAGAAAATGAAAAATGAAAGTAGACTGATTTCAGGGAAGAACCAAAATGTGATATATCAAAAATCTTTCAAAAAGTCAGGAAAAAAGTATGGAGAATATTCCAGGAACAAGTCTACAGATTGGATGGTTAGGGCCATTCAATCCAACTAGTACGATCATCCAGTCCATGAAGAGCATCAGGGCCAACCATTTCGATGAGTCCCACTAAGAGATCTCCTAGGCCCAAAATCAGCAAAATGGATAATCATAAGCATGCAATATCTTGTTAATTTTGCACTCGATATTGTAGCTCAATTACTTGACATTCTGCACAACAACCATGAGCCTGCAGGTTCATTCCCAGCTTACCCACCAAAAAATTTCATGTTCGTTTGGATGTTTTCTTAGTTAGAAAATATACAGCAGTAACACCATACAGATAATATCACTCTTCAAGTAAAATTGCTATTGACAACTCATATGCAAACACATACGAAAAAAATACAGGTACCTGTTATCCGTATACAATCGAGAAAGAATATAATACAGACAACAATAGTTCACCAAGAATGAACAACTAAGCAGGTGATGTCAGAATATGCTTAAATACCTCCAGAAGTGCACTTCGGTAATATAAGGCTCTGATTGAGTAAAAGTTGCAGATATTTCCCACATAATTGTAGACTGATCATTCTCTGAACCACCCTCTGCAAATGCTGGTGACTTATAAGGAAAGAACATAATGGAAAGGATTTAAAGCAGAGGAAACCAAAGATGCCATCAGCAAGGCCATAACAATAATCTATCAATGACATGTATGACCTGGTAGACTGTCATTGTGGTCTACCCAAGCCAATGGTACCTTTAGTTTCCTGTTCGAAATAGGAAATTAAATTTTTAAGGCCACATAATATATAGAAGTGTAAATGGTTCCTTACAGTTAATGCACCCTCAGTTTTTTCATTCTCAACATTTTTATCATCAGTTTTGGAATTCTTCAAAATTTTCTTCTCAATATCTATATCCACACCACACAAGGAATACGCATTTGCACTTTCTAGCTGCAAATCGCTACAGTTCTTGCAATTTAAACTGGCATCCAAGCACATCTGACTGTTGGATGGATAGGGAACTTCTAAGAAGTTTAAGAATGCTAGCTGCGATGGGCACTGTGGATCGGTACTCCCTTTGTCAGTCACCACTGAAATGCAATAGACATCTTGACCCTACACACATGGAAATCATGGAAAATGCTTCAGATAAACTTATTCCATGTCCCATTTTTTCTTCGAAATGACCATTTTAGCATAAGGGTAACAGCTAAGTTGACAGCAAAAAAGGATGAGCAAATTTGATTAATCATAGGTCAGAAATGAATGCTTACAGTTTATTTCATTAGGATTGTAACCAAAAGGAGTCTCCTAAAGTAAGGAAATTGTATTAAAAAAACACGAGTCCCACACTGTGTGTGTCTGTGGGTTGGGGGGGAGTGGAGAGAGAGGCTGAAAGTCAGAATAGCTCCATGCCATAATTGCAATGTTATGTTCTAATACTCAATAATCATCCAATAAAATAAAATGCCCATAAGGCATAATGACTAAATCTATGTTCAACCAATAAATACTAGAATATTAGAGGGATTACAGGAGATCTGATATTAAGATGAGAAACAATCCTCTTGCACTTTGAGAAACTCGTAGATTTAAATGTTAATGACACAAGCTTGAACACAAATCTGAAGCTTGCTAAAATCTTCATCTCATAGCCCAACACATCCTTCTAAACTCTGAATCTCAAGAGACAACATAAATCAGCAATGTCAAAAACTAAAGGTTTTCAATTTGTCTTGAAGCACAATTCATTAACATACTGGGTGCCTAACCATCTAAAGTTGGACAAGGTTAATTTCCAACAATGTAAATAAAGGGAAATTTTCTTCCTGTACTATATATGTCTCCCTGCTGTATTCTTAATTTCATTCCATCAACAAAGCTAGTAAAACTCAGCCATTTTTTTTGTCACTCCTCCGTATCTGAATTAACAACTTCAGTCATCCACAGAAAGTCCCACGTATCAGCATTTTGTCAGCCATACACAACACATGCCTGTGAGGCCAAGACTACCAATATAGCAACCATCAAAATTCATTTTAATACTCTCAAACTCTGATTTCCTCCATTTAGGTGAACAACATAACTTGCTTCTTCATGATCATAAGACACAAAACTCATTTTGTTATGAGTCTTATGACAGAAACAAAAATCCATTGGAACCTCTCTATTGGATAATGGCAATTAAAAATCATAAACTTCCTTTGTCGTTGCCATACATCAGTTCTTGATATGCAATTTCACTTATTTATCTCATTAAAACAGCAAAATAAAATCATTTTTTTTCATAGCTTTATCAGGAAACCGAATAATTTAGAGGTTTGAAATTTTACTTGGGCCTCCAAGGAAAATCTAGCTTTTCAATTTTCATGGATGTAAAGGTTAAAGAATTCATCATAGAAGAAATGTTGGCACATATCTCTTATACAGCCTACTAACATAATAATAGGCATGGCACACATACTGGGGAATTGGACCGAAGATTTATTCACCTCTCCAAGGAGATCAACTACATGCCAAAAGTTGAATCAATCAGATGGTCACAGTCACAGCTATCTGCTCTCTCACATTGTTTACAGTCACAGCTATCTGCTCTATCACATTGTTTAAACAACCAGACAAGATGTGTAGAACAAGCACAATCTTCATACCAGGTCAGTTTCTGGTGTAGTTACAGCTCTCCATGGCGGGACTCATTTAATGGTAGCATGCATGCCATGGCGCACCAGTAAGCCATCCTTATGGTCTACCAATTGGGCATCTCAAATTTTCTCACCATCATAACATGAATTAGAAAGTAAGATCAACAGTTCGTGGTGTTTTTGACATCAAAGTTCCCCTCAGCCAAATGATTCAATAATTAACAACCTATAGCATGAAACTTATTAGATCTAACCGCAATACTCCCACTTTGAACTTACATTTGAACTATGAAACAGGTATTTTAGACACACGGGAAGAAGCTCTGTTGAGAATAACAGGCAAAACATCTGAAATGCCAGGTCAAGAAAAATCCATCAAAATGCTTATGCAACTAAGGGTAATAATGGTGTAATGACTCCAAGAAGCACAATCACCTAAATGGTAGTGCTGGTTAACCTCATAAGGACCTGGGCTTTAGTAACCGAAAGCATGAATAACTAGGAGGGAGACTGCAATTTCCATCTACTATTCCCTGCGAAAAAAATGTTTTCACCTGCTAGCGGTATATGTATAAGATACATGCATGCAAAACCAACCCCTGATAAATAATCATAATAAAAGGTCATTTAACATACGGAACTCTGGGCATACACACCAAATGCCAACATCTAAACACAATGGCAGCAGAAGTTTCACGTGGCCCACCACCTGGCCCATCCTATCACAAGAAGATGGTGTGATGTAGGTACACTGAAAATTCAGTGCGACACGTTATAATGCATATCTGCAATTATAATAATCTAAATCTATATCAACAAACAATATTTGTAAAAGAACAATGGACAATCACTACTATTACATCAATGGCCAATAGGCAGAAGAGAATCCCTATATAGGAACACAGATAAGGAGGGTTCAGATTGACAAGAGGAAGTTCTGGTATTACTTAAACAAACCTAAGTTGTGTCCATGTTTGCAAGAATAACACATGATCCACATTTCAGTTAAGATGCATCACTTTGAAGAGTCCAACAAATGTCCATATGCGTACATATGTAATGTGTTGACTCATAAGTCACAAGTCAACAATCCAATTGGACTCCAAAAAACAGTACTTTCAGGGCCAACTTAATCTAACCTAGTGAAAGAGGAAGACCGATTTGGGCATTTGAATTCTATCTAGAATTTTATGAAATTAAATAAAGAGAAGACCTTGTACTACTTAATATACACCACTTAATTCTCAAGAATATATAGGAAAATTTTCAATATAATTTGTTTGAATCATTAATTCCGCTCCGTGTTGTTGGAAGAAACCCTCAACTCCAATTCCTTTCAATGAAAGAAAGACACGGACATGGGATAAAAATTCACCGTGTCACTATTAGTTCAAATAGCTGTCCCATATTCAAGTTGATTATGTTTAGCTTCTACCTTGAGAAAGATGATCAACCATTCATGGTCCTAACACATCACAGCACCCACCATAACACAGAATTTTTTTTTAAAAAAAAGGTCATTCAATGGGTAACTTCTTAGAGAGAGCCAAGATAGCCACACGGCACACACCAGGAGCAGAAAGATAGTGAGAGGTACGTAATTGAAGACGCGCACTTTGGTGTAAAATATAGATATCTGAGGTGTCATACATAGTCACTTAAGGGAATTGAAACCCTGCAGTTATATGATAATGCAGGAAAATGATGGCATATAAATATTGATGGTAAAAAAAAATGGCATATAAATATTAACTCATTAAAAAAAAAAAGTTTCAGATAGACCAATGGAAATTATAATAATTTCATGTGTATCTGATTCATGTATCCAACATGGCATTTTTGGTTTTTTTTTAAAAAGGTTTGAATGAATTCAACAAGAGTGTAAAGAGGAGAAATTGTAATTCACAGTCTATTTACGGATAAAAGTTCCATTAAAAACAATTCAAAACTGCAAGAAAAAAGGAGACCAATAGAAAACATTTTTGTTTCAGTTGATTTTTATTTTATTTTTTTCATTTTGGAAATTTTTAACCAATTTTATTTATTCATTTTCCTTGAATTTCAACTTACAAAAAATCACAAACATTGCTTACAAACTAGGAAGAAAAACAACACCACCAACAAAAAAGAAAGAAATATATATATATTATATAGATAGATAATATTAATAATAACAAGCAAACAAATATACCATCTTCTTCATCTATCATTCTAAAACATTAAAATATCTATTATAGTCAGGTCTAGTGTAGCTTTTAATTAGTGTTCTTCAGAAAGCTCAAAAGTTTATGTTTACTCTCTTGTCGAGAATATACAAAATAAAAGTTTTTGCTTTCCAATTGCTTAAGAGAAACTACAAAGATATATATATATAGCATCTGAAGTTCTTAATATAACAATTACTCAGTAAACATCAGGCATTAACATCAATTTAGTAAAAGAACAGAGCTTCAATGCATTTTCTGGAGAAACAAAGTTCCAACTCGATCAAAACCCTAAATAGGCTAAATTCAACCCACCATATGAAGAAAAACATTAAAAAAAAATGATCATACTTGGATTGAATTCAAACTGAATAGCAGAAACAGAAAGCTTAACACTAAACCGAGTTATTCATCAAAACCGCCAGAGATTACAGAAACCCTAGCTCAAAAATTTTGATTTCTTCGTTAAAAAAAAAGAGATTAAGAGCTTCAGAAATCGAAGAATACGAGAAATCTCACCTCCTCTTGCGGACTAACTGCCATTCTGAAGAGAACAGTGAGATTCGGTAGGGAATAGGGATGGCTTTGGACATGTGAGATCCAGATGGAGAATTCTATCTAATATATATATTTCGAATCAGGAGAAGGGATTGTATTGAAATTCTCGAAAATGAGAGAGAGAGAGAGAGAGAGAGATGCCGTGGATTAGAAACGAACGTTACATTCAACCCAAGAAAGAAAAAACAAAAAATATGAACGTTACATTGGAGGGGGCTTAGAACTGGCGCGTCTACCAGAGAACCTACTGACCATGACATCGACGAAAAGGACAAATTTGAATGTAATTTGACGAAAAAGCACTTGAAACTTTGCAATATGACTGACTGATTGCTATTTGCCGACGAGGTGGCCTTGGTTGATCCGACTGGTATAATTCGGAGTCAAATCCTCTACGGTGATAAACCCCTAGAGGTCGCCACGTGTCTCCTTTAACACCCCTTAACCGTGGGTAAGGTTCACCCACCCGTTTTGGGTTTTTTTTATATTAAATATTAATTCTTTTCTTAAAATTAAAAAACTGTTTTTAGAGTTTTTTTAATATTAGAAACAGTTTTTTAATTTTAAAAAAAGAATTAATATTTTTTTTTTAAAAACCCAAAATGGGTGGGTGAACCCTAGGGGTGGGTGAACCTTACCCACGGTTAAGGGGTGTCAAAGGAGACACGTGGTGACCTCTAGGGGGTGATATCTGGATTTGCCAAATCTGATTATCACGGGAGATGATCTGGCTCTCCGTATCATTTATTTCATGGTGTGTTTTCTAAGCCAACCAATTCCAAACTAAGGTAGGATGATTTGGGCATTTTGTTAAAGAAGAAGGATGTTTTGGATAATGTGGTAAATCTTTCGTTGGGATTACACCATGTACGAAGATTTGTCGGGTTGTTGCATATTTTGCATGTGAAGCCGAAAAGGAAACGCTTATACTACCGAGAAGTCAATCAAAGGCAGTCACGGGCTCTTAACGGGTGTGACCCACACCAACCCATCTGCCCGTGATTTTTATTTAAATGACCAAAAATAACCCTGACTTTTTCACTTATTACTCAAACAAACAAATAAAAAACAAAACAACAATGCTATGTCCACTTTCCAGTTATCCACTCTCCCCGTAAGAACACAAAATAGTATGACCTTTTTTGTGGGATCCATCACTTTTGTTTTATCTTTTTATTTAAAAATGGGAAAAACTATAGGAGAGTAGATAACTGGAAAGTGAACGTAACTTTGCTCAAAATAAAATTAGAACGTGTTTACCTTATCTTAAGGCATCCCTTGTGACAGGTATTGGTTTTTGGCTGAAAGCAAATATTATGTGTTAGTTTTGGCACAAAGTATGAAATGCCTACGTAGGGCTAGAGCGGCTCAAAAAAATTATCAATTACATTATCTCTTCCTTGCTCAATGATGGATATTACAATAAAAAAACATTTCAATTAAAGATCAAATGGTCGTCGAGATTGAAGCCTAAGTTCACCATTTAATTACCTTAATACTTGCTTATTAATTATCAATTTTGATCTGAGGATTGTGATTGAACCCCACATCAATTTCATGGGGCTCCATAGGCGATTCTATGGTGGAATCAGGAGTGCTAATTGTCTCGAAGGACCCTCCAAAATTATGTGTGTTCTAGCCAAACACTTCCTAACTAAAACACAATAAGTGTATCTTTTGTAAATAGAGACGTCGGGTGTGTACTCCTCAACTTGTTTTGACATTATTTATAGGGTTAATGCCGGCCGACTAGGCTTTTAGAAAAGATTGTTACATTTTGATTGGTCGTGTAGATTGGGCACACGGAATTTCAGATGACTTCGGATTCTCTCAGATTATAATTAGTTTTGTCAAAGAGTAGAGCCAAGGCAGGGCTTGAGTCTTACCGGGCCCGACCCTCATTCACTGGGGTGAGGCCCTAACCCAGCCCTAGCCCTCAATGGGCATGAACTGGTTAGGCTCAGGCCCTACTGTAACGCGTAAATTTCGTTGCGGTCAAATTGCCTCTATTATTGTATGAAGTTTATTATTTTGTACGAGGGACTATCCTTCTAATCTGAGTGAACCCGGATTGTTAATTATCTTCCCTATTTGGGGAGGAACCTCCGATTAAGAAGAACAAAATATTTAAATAAAATATTTGTATTTATTCAATGGGGCTGCCCAGATCCCATGTAAGCTTTACAGATACCTCTTTGAGGTTTTGATATTTTTAGAGAAAAAAGAAAGAATAGAGGTGACCATTTTAAGAGGCTCACCTGATATTATCCATATCGAATGAGTCTTCTTCTTCGGCTTACTTGTTTTTTCTTGTTGTTTCTTCAAGGGGAGAAAAGAACTATCTCTTTTCTTCTCTGCACTTTTTTGGAGGATCTCTCTCTCTTTCTTCGTGTGAGTTTCTTGTAAGAAACCCTCCATTTATTGGTTTAAGAGAGTCATTTTTGGTCTCTCTCTTTCACTCCCTTATTTAGGGAAGTCAATTTGGATTCTCCTCTTAGAGGAGGCCGGCTCACGAGTCTTCCTTATCTGCAATACTCCTAGAGCCAAAGAGAGTCTTCTTCTTTTGAGGACTCTTGTATCAGGTTTTCCTTTTTGGGAGGAATCCCAATACCTTTCGAAAAATGAGAAGAAAATATCTTCTCCTTAAAAAGTGGATGTTAAGTCACATCATTTTCTAGAATATAAGACAAAGTCCTAATCATTTCATGATTATGAGATGTCATAAGGCATCCCATGAGATTTTAAAAGAAATGGATCCTTATCTTGGAATCCCCAAAGTTAGGAGAATCTCTCTTTGAGATCCTCTAGGATGTGGCAGTCAATTATTGACTGTCATTTGAATTCATGAGATCTAATCTCATGGATACGTGTCAGTCTCTCGGAGACTAGCACCTAAATGGTTGATTCGTGATGTTTACCCTCATGAATCAGATACATATCAGCCTCTCAAAGGCTGGTACTTAGCAAGATTGAATCCATGAGATTTGTCTTCACTGATCATCACGTGTTAGCCTCTTGGAGGTTGGCACCTAAAGGGTTGATCCGTGAGGTTTATCCTCACAGATGAAACATGTGTCAGTCACTGGGAGGTTGACACCTAAAGGGTTGATTCGTGATGTTTATTCTCACAGATGAAATACGTGTCAGTCTCTCGAAGGTTGGCACCTAAAGGGTTGATCCGTGAGATTTAGCCTCACGGATGATACACGTGTCAGCCTGCCGGAGGCTGGTACCTAAAGGGTTGATCCGTGAGATTTATCATAACGGATCAGACACATGTTAGCATTTCGGAGGCTAACACCTAAATGGTTGATCCACAACCTAAATGTTTTATCCTTGAGGTTTATCCTCACAAATCAGACACGTATCAACCTCTCGGAGGCTGACACCTAAAGGGTTGATCCATGAGGTTTATCCTCATGGATCAGACATGTGTCAGCCTTTCGGAGGCTGACACTTAGGGATATATCCGTAAGGTCTTATCCTCTCGGGTCACCCCTACCATGCTTAGTTGCATAATGTCCAGCCATCAGCATTAAATGCTGACAAGCCAAAAGACCGAGTGTGTCATAGGCACGCGCAATCTGAACCATCTCTCCGAGAGATGGTGATCTGGTATGTGTCATTACACATGCACCTGGGAAATAGACGATGAGATGTCACTACCCACACCTACCCTCAAGGGCCAGGGTTGGACTTGGGCCGAAAGAACAACAAAAAGAATTATGTTTTGATGATTTTTTTCTACATTGATTGTTAATCTTACGTACAACTCTCCTCATTTATTTGGGCTTAGAACCAACAATGCAATTCAAAGATTAACATGACGGAGTTTTACTACCGTTGGATTGTTAGAATTAGTGCACCCCGTAATTGTTATCATTAAATTGTTAGTATTAATATTGTTAATGTTTATTTTAAAAAGTTATAATTTACAAGTAATAATATTAAAAGATGATAGAAAGGGACAACATTATCAACTATTAGTTTGTTACACATACACAACGTTTTAGCATTAAAATTTTTTCATATAAAAAGGAGAAATGTTAGAAGTTAACGTGTTAGAAAATTATAGAGAGATAATACATTATAATGTTAATATGTTTACACATACATAAAGTAAGGCTTTGCCATCAAAAAAAAAAAAGTAAGGCTTAGCCTCTTATGTTATTATAAGTATTAAGTTATTGTATTATATATGATATTATATATGGTATAACATAAAGAATTGAGGGCCGGGCTATGGTGTGAGTACTTACCAAACTCAGCCTTCATATAAGAGGGTCTTTCAAAATTAGATTTAACTCGGCCCTAGGACCTTACAAAGCCGTCTATTTTGTGGGCTTTGAAGGGATGGGTCGGGTCGGCCCCCTCATCAAAGGGTCGGATTGATAGCCCTAATTATAACCCGTCTCAAAGTTATAACTTGGATATGACATCTATCATTTTTTCGTCCATGTTAACGTCAATACTATCATAGCACTAATAGAAGACCAGCAGAATTACTATTAATGGATGGAAAACGGCCAGATTTCATCTTTATAACCTGAGAGATCCCAAGTAATACCTGATGGGCCCCTCTGAATGATTTGCGTTTCGTATAAAATAAAATCAAGTTAAGAAAAATACAACTTAAGGCTCAGCTTCACCAATAATAGAAATGTTGGGGTGGCAACAGAGGTGGGTGGGGTGAGCAACAAATTGCAGAATAGGCCACAACCCAAGCTCTATTCTTTTGTAAACACATTTAAAAAGTTATTCAAAACCCAACCTAGAACAGAATCCCTCAATTAACTATTTAAATAAGACTTGGGGTCATCTCCGGTTGGTGCTGGGTAGGAGATCGCCACCACCATTCCGATGGCGTCACATACCCCATGTGCACGCCTATTAAAGTGTTGTGTACACAGACCAATGACTTGGTTGACATGCGTAAGGTATGGATTTTGGTGGTCTCCTTACCGGTACTAACTAGAGATGATCCCGAATCAATTATGTTTTAAGTTGTAAATAACTTTAAGCTTAAAATTAAAGTCAATATTTATGTATATAAATACAGGTGTTGCTAACATTCACTCAGTGGGTGAACTTGGTAACGTCCACCAAGACCTTACCTCTATTGTAATTATCAAATTTATTAAATTTATAGGAGAGAAAAAGTATAGTTTGACATTTTTTTTGTTTTTTTTCTTTCCTATTTAATGAATTATTCTCTATGAAAATACTAAAATACTCTTACATTTAATTGAATGGTATTCAACACATAAGGATTAAAAAAAGAATTCTGATTAGAGGACCATAAGGTCCTCTTCTAAGCTGACCACTCCAATCAAATTTCAACACATTGGGAAAGAGAAATAAAGTAAATATTAAATAAAAGTTTCACTGCCACATGTCAATTTGCAATTGGGTGGTCAGTTTAGAAGAGAACCATGTGGTCTATTTTCCATTTTTCATTAAAAATTAAAAAAAAAAAAGACTAATGAAGGTTAACAAGTTCACTAGTCTTGGTGAAGGATAGCAGTCCTCAAGGTGTTGCTAACGTTCACTAAGTTGATAAACTTGGTAACGACCACCGATATTTTTACCCCTATATTAATTATCAAACTCATTAAAGTTAAAGGAGAGTTTAGTCTTTTCATAGGAAATCAGTCATTATAGAGAGATAAAGTACAATTTGACTTTTCTTGTTCTTTTTATCTCTCTTATTTAAAAATTTTCCCTATGAAAATGTCAAATTGCTATTAAATTTAATTGAATAGTATTCAACACGGAAGGATAACAAAGACTAGTGAAGGTCAAGGTTTTAAATTTCAAAATTTCGGTGGATTTCGGAAGTGTAAACCGAAACGAGATTTTTCGAAATTTCAGAATTTCGGGCGACATCCAGCCGAAATCTTATTTAATAAAATAATGTTCTGAAATATTATTCGAAATTTCGGCGAAATATTCCAAAATTTCGGGTCTGAAATTTGAATTTTTTTTTTTTAATATTTTCTATTTTTTTTTATATAGTCTGAAATATATTTTTATATATTTAAAATTTAAAAAACGTAAAATATTAGTATATTACTATTTTTTTAATTAGACTTTATACTTTACAAACTATATTTTATAAAGTATAGGATATTATTATACTTTATAAAAATTAAAGAGTATATAAACTATAGTTTATAACTATATTATATGTTCATATATTATGATGTATTATAAAGAAAGTATACTATATAATTTATAAAGTATACTTTATAATACATATTTTTAAGTTTTAACTTTTAAGTAATTAAAGATTTATATATTCCATATTTTTATATTCATTATATAGTATATAATAAATTGTTCATTATCTACAAAATGACGAATATAAAGAATCTCCAACACTTTTATTGATAAAATAAAACAATGATTACATGATAAAATTTCAACAATCATAAACTCCAGAGTCCAGATTTCAGAGTGTCACTTTTATGATATTTGTTCTTCCATTTTTCACCTACAATACATACAAAAAGTAAATGTCAGTAAAAATTAAATACATGAAATGAAATATATAAATGAAAAATTAAGTATTGTGCTTAGCTTTTTATGGGTAAATTGCGTCAAATAAATAACGACTTCTTTCTCTATAAAGCCCTGCAAAGTGCAATCATAATAATCTATCTGTTGACAAAGAACATAAATTTTATATAATATTAAACATTCACCGAATTAAATATAATTAGCTTCACTACTAATAATAAAGAAATATCATCATTCATCATCAGTTTACCACATAAAATATAAAGTATTCTTCCTAACCATTGAGAATACCACACCACATCATCATCACTATCAAATTAAACATAAAGTATTCTCCCTAACCCTAGGGATGACCAAACCACATCATCATCACTGTCAAATTAAAATTAAAGTATTTTTCCTAACCATAACGGGAAGTACCGCCTTGATAATACAGAGTCTCATTGTCATCGATAGACCACTGATTAAAATTAAAATTATAGTGATCTTCAAACAGTATCTCTTCTTCACCAGGTACAACATCTCCCCATGCACACGGATTTGCTTCACCGAATTGAACCTCTTCTGACGCATTAAGCAGATTATCGATCTCTTCTTCTGCCCATTCCTCAGTCCTATAAAGGGATTAATAGCTAATAAAATAAAATAAAAAAGTAATATTATGAACTTAACAAAATATAGAAATGACTATACCTGAATATCTCAGATACGTCTTTTTCATTCAATTCTCCATCTTCCTCGTCACATAGCCACTCATCAAAAGGATCTGATAACAGGTAGTTATCAACACGAAGAAGATCTGTAGTCTTCAACATCCTATTGTTCTTTTCATTTCGGCGTTACAAACGCATGTTATAGTGTACATAAACCAAATCATTCAACCTTTTTGTCTGTAAGCGATTTCTTTACTTTGTATGAATTTGGTCAACTGTACTCCAATTGCGTTCACATCCTGATGAAGTTATTGTTTGACTCATAATGCGAAGTGCAAGCTTCTGCAACGCCAGAAGTTGACCACCAAAGGATGCCCACCACTAATCTGTAAATTAGAGATAGCATAACTTAGTATTATCAAAGTTTATAAATAAAAAAACTATCTAAAATTAAATAATATTGGGGTCAGTTAATAGTTAATATCAGGTGACCCTTTTTGAGCAGCTGTTATCGAAAAATCACTCCCGAGAATTCCTTCCAAATTTTCGAATGACACATACTGTTTCATAAAAAATTAATTGTCATAAAAAAAATTAATTAATTTAAATTAAATTTGCCTGTATCATTGCTGCTGAAGCCTCTTCTGAAGTGAGCGACATTGTTTGGATAACTCGTAAGAGACTCATGTGAATTTCAGCTAAGGAATCAGTTCCAAATTCATAGATAAACCCGAAGCTTTGGTTCACAACGTATTCCGGATTCAATCTAACAATAGCCCGATGTAGATCAGTGACTAGTTGGGTACTCTATCGTCGGTTAATAATTTTCCAAACTGCTTCATATTTTCTAATCTTGTCATGATGCGTAATTGCTAAAATTTGTTTAACCTTTGCAACAGCTTCACAAAGGTGACCCATTGTAGGTAAGTCACCATCTACAAAGCGAATCAATTTAAGCAAAGGTTCACCCAACATTAGTGAACTCTTCATCCTCTTTGGAAACGTCAGATCACTGACGATACCAATAATGGCTTGCCCCTGCCTTGTTTTGGAAGAAGCATGAGCTTTGAATTCACTGTCAATAATTAGTTGCTGAACCGTAGAGAAACTGTCATAGATGCTCCGGATTGTAAGAAAACTCGTGGCAAACGAGTTGCAGCTGGCCTTATCAAGTCTTTTCCGTTAGAGATACAATGGAATCGGGCAAGTACCCACGCACTGCCATATATAAATTTAGAGATTTTTCTCGCCTCTTGTATTGTTTGACTCACAAAGTCAAACTTTTCAATATCATGACAAACGAGGTCAAAAACGTGTGCAGCACAGGCACTTCAATACAAGTGAGGATATTTAATCATTAATAATGCTCCAGCTGCTTTGAAGCCAGCTTCTTGATCCGTGATCACTTGAACCACGTTATAGGGCCCGATTTCATCAATCACTTTAGAGAGTACATGACATAGATACTCTCCAGTCATTCTCTCCTCTCCAACACAAATAGATTTAATGAAAACAATCTTACCAAGGCAAGATACCAGAAAATTGATCAACTTGTTACCTCTACTATCCCTCCAACCATCAACCATAATTGTGCATCAATTTTTCTCCCACAATCTTTTATACTTACCCACAATTCCTTTTTCTAACTTCTCTACCTCATTTTTTAAGAGTTTACCGGAAATTTCAAATGCAATAGGAGGCTTATACATCCGGCCATAATTAGCAACAACGTTAATCGCCTCCCCATATGCTGCGAGTTGGTAACATTAAATGCCAAACCATTTTCAAAAAAGAATCTCCCTACACACCCATCTACAAACCCCTTATCTTGTGGAACAAGGGTCTGTTCCACTGTGCGTTGTGTGGCTCTATGCATCGATGACATAGGGGGAGGGCCACCTGTTGCTTTTCTACCAAAGATACGACCGCCACTGGTCAATCCTCTTCCACTGGAAGAGATATGTTGAGGTTTCGTGTATTCCTCATCAGGAATTCCATAGTCATCCTCGCTGAAATGTCTATAGTTAATGTTTTGAGTAGAGCTAGTTCTAGCTCTTTTCTCAGCAGTCCTTTGCTCAATTTCTGATTTAATTATAGCTCTTACCTCAGGCGGAACATCTGGACATGGCCGACTATCACCTCTAATCCCGCCTAGATGTTGGCGCATTCGGGTGATTCTCCATTTTTCACCTTGTTACAGTAGTTGCATCGGAGTTGTTGTTTTGATTTCCCCGTCCTATCAGTATTGGTGCAATGCTGCCATGTTGGATCTGTGATTGTTGCGGTCCACTGAGAATGAGCTTCGCTCTCTACCTCTACCTCTTGCTCCTGGTCCTCCTCCATTTTATTTTTAACTACAACAAACTGACAAAGTTAAAAAAATATTTAATTCAAAAGAACATATATAAAAAAAATAATATGCATGAAATAAATATAATCAACATGAAAATAAAAATAAACAAATAATATATCTCTTTAGAAAAAACTCAAAAAGACTGAGAAAAATAAAATATAAACTAAGAACTACTGAAGATTAAATACTAACTTATAAGTTGTAACTATAAAATAATATACATGAAATAAATATAATCAACATGAAAATAAAAATAAACAAAATTATATACCTTTGATTGACTCTTTCTTTTCAGCCCCGATCCACTATTAGCGCTTCGCCACCTTTAAAAAAGAGTCAAAAGATTGAGAAAAATAAAATCTAAACTAAGAACTACTGAAGATTAAATATTAATTAACTTGAAAGTTGTAACTACAAATTACAAAATAATATACATGAAATAAATATAATCAACATGAAAATAAAAATAAACAAAATAATATACCTTTGATTGACTCTTTCTCTTTAGCCCCGGTCTACTGTTAGCGTTTCACCACCTTTAGCAAAGAGTCAAAAGACTGAGAAAAATAAAATCTAAATTCTAAATTAAGAATCTAAGAACTACTGAAGATTAAAAACTTGTAACTAGAAAGAACAAGCTACTAACTACTAAGTAAGAAGAGAAGAAGAAGAAAATTGGTGAGAAATATGATAGAGGGGGGGTATTTATAGGTAAATAGAGGAGGGTATTTTTGGAATTTCCTTTTTTTTATTTTTTTTAAAAAATTATTTAATCATTAATAGGCTCAGAATATTCCAAGAATATTCTGAATTTATCCCAAAAATTTCGGGCGAAATTTTGTTAATTTCGGTTTATTTAAAAAAAATATCGAAAATTTCATTGATTTCGATCAATCTTGGCCGAAATCAAACGGTGGTAGGTAAGGATTTCAACCGAAATCCCGAAATTTCGATATTTCGAAATATCATCTCCCATCTCACGAAATCTCAACGAAATTCGACGGTGGTAGGTGAATATTTCGGACAAAATCACAAGATATCGAAAAAACAAAATTTTGCCTGAAATTGTCGAAATTTCGCCCGAAATCTCTTCACCCGAAATTCTACCTGTTTCGATGTCAGGTGCCCTTGTCGAGACCGAAATTTCGTGAAATTTCAACAAAATTTTATATCTTGGTGAAGGTTAACAAGTTCACTAATCTTGGTGTAGGATAACATTCCTCATATATATATATATAGAGAGAGAGAGAGAGAGAGAGTCGGGCTAGGGTTAATCCCTCTTCTTATTCCTTATTTCTACACCCCATCTAAACCCTCCTTTAAAAGAGATCAATAGCCGTAAAAATAGGTGAGGTGGCATGTAGAACCCCGGAACTCAAGTTCATAGTCGGTGAATAGTGTCTATTAATAATGATTTTAAGCCAAAATGGTCTTCTATGTATTTTGGTGTGGGATGAATGAATGAAAGAGTTGCAACCAAAGTATATGTGTTGTTGGAGTGTTAAAGCCAACATAAAAAAGTAGAGACACTCCAAGCGAGCTAAGGGAAGAGTGAAAACACTCTAAGGGTGATATGGAGAAAAATGGAAAAAGTAGTCAAGTTCTGCAGGTGGCCAATAGACCGCTCCTCATGGCCGATTGACCGACTGTCTTTGATGTAGCCCAAAATGGGCCACCGTGTGTTGTGATCAGAGGCCGATCCCCTCCAGTCGATCGACCGCTTGTCTCGAAAATGCTTAGAAATGGGCAAACAATAGGGTTTTTGCAAAGGCCAGTTGACCGCCCTTTTATGATTTGGGGTTTTTTCCCCTCTTTCGCAAATTTTAAGAGTAAATTAGGGTTTTAAACCCCCTTGGCCTATAAATACTAACCCATTTCGTGGGTTTTGGGCTACTTAAACCTAAAGGAAGGTTTTTAGAGAGAAAGAGAATAAATGCTAGGGGAGGAGTTTCCTCAAGATCAAAGGTGAAACCCAAGTTTCACCCCCAAAGCTTCTCAAGATCAAAAAGGGAAACAAAGATCTTGCAAGTCAAAGTGTTTCTCACTCACAAAGCCACAAGGATTCACTCTCAAAGGTAGATACATTCTACTAACTTGCTTTGCTATGATCCATTAAAAAGTATTGCTACTAATGTAATCCTATTTGTAAAAGGAAGATGTAAACCATGATTTTTCTTAAGTAAGATAAGAAGGGATGGGTTTTGATAAAGAGAGCGTGAATATACTCTCCTAGATAGTTTTGTTAGGATTCTCTTATGACAAGTAAGAGTAAAGGGATGGGTTTTGATGAAAGAGTCTACTCTCTAGTCTTGTTGCAAATCCTTTATGAAAACCATGATTTTAAAGTATATTCTTGATGAATTTATGCTAAGGAGCCATGTTCTTGCTATGATACCTCTATGAATGATATCACATGATTATGATTACATGTTTAAGAGCTTTTATGACTACCATGATGCTTATAAGTCTCTTATGTTTAGGTTTAAAGGTTGTTAAGTTACCATGATACACATAAGAGCTCTATGCACGTGTATGTCTTATATGATCGGATATAAAGCATGAATTTTGGGGTGAAACTGGGGATTTCAAACCATGTACTTGTATGTCATTAATATGAATGAAATTTCATAAACATGTATTGATGTTTAAACATTTTCTATGTCTATCACAATTGCTCACAAGTACTCTATGATGCTCACAATTACTTTCTAATGTTCATAAGCACTCTATGCAAATGTATGACCTAGGTTTCTCATAAGTACGGGTATCTGAAGAATCATAAGAAAGTTCATAAGTAAAAGCTCACGAGAAAGGTTCATAAGAAAAAAAAAAAGTTCATAAGACAAGAAGAAAGGAAAAGCTCATACGAATGTTCTTAACAAAAGAAAAGAAAATTCATAAAGGACGAAAAGAAAACTCACGTGGAACAAATGGAAGCTCATAAGACAAGAAGAAAATGCTCATAAGAAGAAGTTCACAAGCTCACAAGAATATGGAAGGATGTTATTGTACTAAGACCAGGTACGGGTATTAACATCTGTTCCCAAGTAAGTATGAGAAGACCAGGTACGGGTACTAGTATCTGTCTCCAAGTAAAAAGAAGAATATGAAAAGATGCTAGTGTACTAGGACCAGGTACGAGCACTAGCATCTGTTTCCAAGATAAGTAAGAAAGGATACTAGTGTACTAGGACCAGGTACAGACACTAATATCTGTTTCCAAGAAATATGAAAGGATGTTTAGTGTACTAAGACCAGGTATGGGCACTATCATCTGTTTCCGAGAAAGCAAGAGAGGATTCTGGTATACTAAGACTAGGTACGAGTACTAGCATCTATCTCCAAGTAAATAAAAAGTAAGAATCTCATACGATGCTCATAGGTTAAGAATCTCATAAGATGCTCATAAGTTAAGAATCTCATAAGATGCTCATAAGTTAAGAATCTCATAAGACGCTCATAGTAACTCACAAGACACATAAAGAACTCTAAAGACTCATAAGTACGCACGAACTCAAAGCATGATTCAAAGTGTGATTTTTGATAATATGTACTTGTTATCTTGTTTTAAACTTCCGCACTCTGATTATGCACGTGTTGTTAATGAACTGTAACCTGTATTAAATGTTAATGTTTTGTATCATTGTGAGTTAATAGCTTGTATACACTAAGTATTCAATACTCAGCCGAACTACTATTTCGGTAGGTTACAGGTTGGACGGTCGTGCTTCGAAACCATGGGTCGAGGAGGTTCATGGAGAGTAGGAGCTTGCTTGGGATCACCAATCACCATACAGATGTTAGGGGCCTTGACATGTGGCCTTATGGTTGAGTTTGAGTGAGAGAGACTTGTATTTTGGGTTACCATTTTTGGGGATTCTTGTCTGACTTGGGTTAGGTAACCTAAGTTAAGATCTCATGTAAATATGTCTTTTCACATTTCAATTTTTGTAGACCCTTGTGCTTGGAATACAGTTTATGTTGTAAAAAAAAAATTAATGCTTCTACTTTGAGAATGCCTTTTTCGCTTTTCAGGATGGTTTGAAGTATGTCACAACACCAAAGTCTCATTTCTCCTAGGTGGGATTTTGGGTCGCGACATGGCATCATTTACACAAAGGAAGCTAATGGTCCTTCCGATCAATGTTTTTTAATCTTTATTCCTGATCTTCTTGATCCAAGAACATTTCTTGATCTTCAAAGATTTAATCTTAGATCTATAAAGATTCAATCTTAATCTTTAAAAATTCAATCTTGATGATGATTAAAATCAAACCAAGAGAGAATATGGTGCCTACGATCACTGGGGATATGGGAAGAGGGGAGTCGTAGGTCTCAAAAAAGGAGGGAAAAGGAAAAACGTTAGAGAGGAGAGGGAGAGACAGCATCTACTAGGGATGGATGTTCCACCATTTATTTATTACTAGTAAAAGTGCACGTGCAAAGCACGTATAATATTTGTCATTTATTCAAAACATATTTTTTTAAAAAAATTCTTATTCATCCTGTGCCCATTTTTGGTCTTTGAATAAAGGAAGGGGTGTTCATGCATACTCATCCACTATGGTGTGAATTTGCGTTCAATGTAGTTAACATGATGTCCCTAGTAGATAGGTATGCCAATTGTCAAGTGCGGAAGGATAGAGTCCGCCAAGAGGGGATTTTGGTCCATATCTAAAGATATTGTTCTATGGAACTCTATAATAACCGAACAATTTTGTAGTAGTTGTTTATAGAGTTCTAAAATTTAAATTATTAACTAACTAATCATATATATATATATATATATATATATATATATATATATGTGTGTGTGTGTGTGTGTGTGTGATTAGATTGTCAGAGAATGCAACTTGGGCGCTACAAATGTCAAACGTTCTCTGACTTTTACTTTTTAAATTGTTAAAATAATGAAACATCTCCATGTACTAGCCCCATCTTGCATCTATGGAAAAATTTGGAGTAAATGCGATTGGAGCTAGCACGCTCGATATATGAAATAATCACACAAAAATATTTATTTCAACTAAAATTTCAAAATTTTAGCATATATTGAGTGAAAGAATATTTTCGGTCCATTAGAATATTAAAGAAAAAAAATTCTGAAATATTGTCAAATATCTAAAATTTGCAAAATTCTTTCAGATGAAATTTCTTATATTTCTAGGACCTTGTGTGTTGAGCTAAAGAATATGACTCTCTCATTGATATAGTGTGGTGTTGAACTGTAGAATATGACTCTCTCCCTGACATAGTGTGGACTGCAGTTGCCTCATTTTTGTAGCTACTGTTATATGTTAGAGATTAAATATGAGCCATAGGGGCTCTATGCCTCTCCACTTTTTCATTGTAAACAGCGATAATTTTGTAATTATGACAAAAATTGTGTTACAAAACTGTTACTCACTTACCCATAACTAATAATGACCACAGTGACCGATAGAGACTCCTATTAGTAGGAGTTTGGATGGGCAACAACGCTCGTTGTTGCCCCTTTGTGTCTTACAAAAACATGGGGGCCACCTTTATTGATCCAGGGTCCACTACTGTTGAAATTCGGGCATACCTTTGTAAGACACAAAGGGGCAATAGCGCAACAGCGAGCGTTGTTACCCATCCAAGCTCTATAATTAGTAAAGACTTAGAAGACTCTTTTATTATTATGTGGGACCCATGAGAAATTCACTATTACATATGAGTTAGTTTGCTTTAGGTAAAGTTTTCAAACTTTCTCTTTAGTTATCTCAACTTTTAGTAACTTTTAAGTAATTTCTATTAATCAACAATTTAAATACAAAGCTTTGGATTTTCTCACCTAAATTTTGCATCTCTGGATTGGATGGACATGATTTTGGAGTGGTCAATCCAAGAGGTGTTGTTTATCTGTTGAAAAGATGTCACCCATCGTAAAATTTCTCAAATTTCAGATTTTGGAACTTGCCTAGATGTGCCAGTTTAATAAGTCTATAGAAAGGCTTTTTTGACTGAGATCATTAAACTATATTTTTAAGGAAATACCATATTAATTAAACACCTAAAAGCAAGAAAGAAAAAACAAAAATGGAGGACCCCCTCAATATAAAACAAAACATGAAAGACAAACCCTGCAATGACATTGTCAAACTGGCCGAAAACCCAATACAAACCCAGTACAAAAGTCTTATAAGCAAAAGAAGAACAAGGAAGAGAGAGAATCACTATACCTTCTCTTCTTAACGGCTCATCTCCAGATCTTCAACAGAACTGGTTATAGTGAACTCCGTCAACCATCAACTCAGGCAAATTCTCGAAACTCTCATTCATCCTAGTGCAATCAAACCCCCTCGAGTTATAGACGCAAAATCCATTATTCACTACCATCAACTTCAAAATGTTGTGTTCTTTCATAAACAAACTCGTATACTGTGAATATACTAAATAAGAATCCTAATCGATCTATTAATTTATCTCTACTATTATAATGAGAGGAGGGTCATTTGGGATATATTTTTTTTATTACTCATAAACACCATATTTATGTTATCCTATTAACACATCATAGTAGTTAATAGAAGGGTAGTATAGTAATTTTATCTATAACTAACTCCAACCCCATTCTCTACCACGATTATATGTTTTCCATCTTCCTATTCTCTCATACCCACTTTCTCTGTGTCAATTTTTAACTTGGGTTCCTCCATTGTCCTCTACTACCCCCTATCGCTTGCATTCGCCAATTGATTTTGCAGCCTGCTTTTGCCACCATGGTAAGTGCCTATCCTCATCTTCTTCTTTTTTAATTCTACTCATTCAAATACACTAAACCAAGAAGATAATGCCTACTCCTGGGTTTTGAGACTTTTGACCCAACCTACGTACAGATTTACATTTACAGTTATCCTAGAAAACCCATTACCATCACTAGAGAAAGAAGTTAAACCTATCTAATGTCCACTCTATAAGAAATGCTAATAATGAAATTGAAGAGAAAAAAAAAACCTAATTTGATTTAAAACGGAAAAAAATTGCAAAGTCCCATATCACTGTAAATACTAGCATTGTATGAACATATTCGGATTTCAAGATCTAAACCAACAAGAGACCCATTGCACCTCTACAACAATTGGTTTAGGGCATCTGATCAGATTGATTCTTTTAATTTTTATTCAAAAGAACTTTGATTGAATTGACTCACTATGTTTGAGTTTGGAGGGGTAGAACGCTCACCCATAGGTACACTCATCGACTATGCAAATTTTACGCATAAAAATGAGTTGTTTTTTTAATTAATTATTAATTTTTTTGTTTGTTAATCGTTACATGAATCACATTTTTAAGACGAATCTCTGGATATCTGGTTATTAATTTGTGATGACCTTCTTTTCTCTCTTCATATGTATAAATTGCTATTGTCTTATTCTCTTAATTTTGCTTACATGTTGTCACTCTGTTTGTAATTCTTCTAATTTTGATTAAGTCATTTCTGAGTGCTAATATTAGGTTCTTAATTTTATGTTAGTTACTATATTTTGCATTGTTTTATTTTCACGAGAATCAGTATAAAAAATTTATTGGATGTTAGTGGACAAGATTGTCCTCCACATGCAGGATGGGCTTTGGTCGAACTAAATACATTTATTTGTTAAATTTGCACTAGAGTGCTATTTACAACAATGACATCGGTATGACTCTCCTTTTTGTATTGGAGCTAAATAATATTACTTAATGTGAACTCACAATTTATTATTATATTATATACTTGCATAGCATCATACAATATTTGAAATATTTTGATAGATTGAATATGACAAATTTATTCACCTCATGCTTGTTAAGACTATCATTTGATGTAATTTTTTTGCACTCTCATTAGGACTGGACACTCAAGTGTGTTTTGCTAGTTAAAGATAATGCTAAATAGAATCCTAATTTGTAAGTAGGCATTAATTAGAATTCTACTTAGATATGCTCACGTAATTGATAAACTTTAAAAAGTTCATCTAATAGTGGGTAAGAGTATTTACCAATAAATCAGATAAGATAAGGCTTTCTAATAGAGTCCTTTAAAGTTTCTACTAATAAAGATTCTTTACCATTAATAATAACAAAGAGACACATTTATTGTTAATTTTTGTAGTGGGTCCCACATATTATAAACACTAAATTTCCAAGCAATACCATAGGTTAATAAATTAAAATTTTTAATTAAAGGATATTTTAGTCCAAATAAAGTTTAGCATAATAATTGTACTTTTATTAGTAGAATGATATATCTAATACTTGCTTGACAAGTTATAGATAAACTCTCCTTTCTAAATCCTATTATAATTGCAACTCCTACTAAATATAGGTGTTTAATCAATAATAGAAACACTTCTAATTCAATTCGAATCATCTTTCATTTATTCTCTATTATCTCTTCCTATTTTCAAGAAATCAAATAATCAAAATTAGTAACTAATTAAGAGAGATAACTTGCATAGTGTGGGGCGTTCCACCCTAGGTGGGCCCCCACATCTCATGCCCCCTTTTGAGAATTCTTTTGATCTCTATCAAATCTCATTTGGGTCCTACCCATTTGGTTTGTCACATCTCATGTGGTCCCACCTAGTAGAGCTTCACTATACAATATAATGAAATACATAGAGAAATTAATTAATTTAATTCCTAATTAAATTTAAATGCTTTGAGAAGGTCCTAGTGTGTGGGATCTAAACTCTAAAGGGATTCCTATTTCTGGTTGTGGGACCAAGAGCTTCACCTTTAAGGTGTAGCCTTGTTTCCAGGAAACACTTTCCAATAATAATTCCATTAGAATCATAGAATGTTACCTAAGTCCCTGGACTTCCACTAATCATATGTCCATTAACACATTGTGACTAAACCCCTAGAAATGAGAGAATTACTTGTAAGTAAATTCTATCACAAGAATGGTTTACAAACATGTCCTTCCACCATCTAATATTATATATAAGCTTACGGGACAATATCTTATATTGCCTTAATCCCTAGCTTATATTGAGAACTCTCTCTTTGATACCTTTAGTCAAACTTGGACTTTTAAAAACAATTTGAAATTCATTAAAAGAATAATAATAATTACTTTTCTTTATTTAGGAAATAATCATTTCGATAAAACTATTTCATCGATAAACACCAGTTGGATTTCCAAGTCCCGTTTGACAATTATCAACTTAATATATAACTCTAGATGAAGAGTGGTAAAGTCCTTCTTGAGCATACACACACTTCTTCAGATATAGCATGCATAACCCAACGAGCCCGTATTTAGTCTGGTGTATTAGACATTGACGATTAACACATCATAGCTATATAAGCAAATACCAAAGAAGATGTCGACCTCTCGAGTTGAGGACAATCTATCAAATGGATTACCTTAAAACATATAGATAATATATTTCTAAGGGTATCCACTAAACGATCTTGTTGCAATATAAGTTCTTGTTACTTATATTCACATGTTAGCCAAGAAACCCTTCTCTAAGTGATTGAGATTTATCACTCCATCTTATGGAACTAACCCTATGTAAGTTAGTAGGAATACATAGTCCAAATGTATCCTAAATAAATTAGAACAAGACTAGGTCTACGAGGAACGAGGAAATCTTATTTCCTTAACATTTGGTTCAAAACCAATTGGATGGTTTTCCTACAATGTTACCTAAGAGACAAAGTAGTCTCTATCTTATGAGATACTTTATAATATAATACTCAATGCAGAAGACAATGTGTGAATGTAAAGATATTTTATTAATTAATAAAGTAGATTAATACAATTCCGGAATGATTTTTGAGGGCATATGCATCCAACATAGGGTTCTTTCATATGGACATCTCACTATGTAAAATAGTACATTTATTCAAGTCAAGCCTTCAATTCAGAAAAAATCTTTGCACTGGGTTACTTTTGTGGAATAGACAATAGGATTCTATTTAAAGTTCTAGAATGGGTGTTTGGCAAATTTTATGTGTTCTAATGAAAACTAATTTAATAATAGCTACTATACTGCACCTTATACTTTAGGTATTTTCATACAATAAATTTATTTGATAAAAAATTAAATATAAGTTATTATTTTTAATATAGCCGATTTTAGTGTATAATTAAATGAACAAGCACATATTTAAGGGGCATTCGTGTCTTTTTAAAAATATGACACAATTAACCTGAAACAAAAGCGAAAAATATGAGTATAATAAGAAGATTTTAAGAGATAAAATTGTCCCAAAAAAATAAATATCTATAAAACTTCTACATGTTTTAGCAAACTAAGTCCAGTAAACCTTTTTCACTTTTCAAGACTTAAGCAAAATATCTAATGTCGATTTTATTTTATTTTTTATAATATTTTTTGAATATATTTTTAGACTTGCCAAACAGTAGAATTAATACTGGGAAAGAATTGAGTAAATATAAGTTTCATACAAATATAGTGATATCATATATCTATAAGTGAATGTACAAGGAAGAAATAGTAGTGTGAGAATTATTGATTGAAGGATAAATGAGTTTTCAATAGTAATACGCTTACTTTAGGTTCAATGATGTCTGTTCCCGTTAGTGTAAGTTACTGATAAATAGACGACTCGTCACATATTCTAAAGAAAGTTCCTTATGGTATGTAATTTACAAATGACAGTTTTGATTGATGATACTTAAGATAAAGCAAATACAAGCCTCATTTTTGACAATTACTAAAGATGATTCATGAGTTCTCAATGAATTGTGTTACTGTGAGAGCTTCAAGCAAATTTAATATATGAAGAAAAGGGTGCTCTCAAAGGCCTCTTTTTTTTTTCTTTCTTCGTTATAATGATTTTAGGATATTTATAACTTTTTTTGGTGCCCACTATGCAATGACAATGTAAATTATCTTGGTCAGTTGTAATATTTATTTTAAATCCTAATGCATCTTGCTAGGAGTTTAAGTTTGTTAATTTTTGAAATGCTTAATGTTTGTGGTTGTCTTGAAATTTAAGGGGTTCAAGTTTGCACATGTTAGTTAGATTCCATGATAGAATGTATTTATTTTGGTCTTTTTTGTTCCTTTTTCCTATCATTTCATCTTGAACAAGCACATGTAAGATCGTTTCTACAAGTTAAAGGTATAAAATTTTGTTCTTGTTCATCTTGAAACACTTTCACTTTATTTTCCATTTGATTGAAGGATTTTGGGCTCTTAATTCTGATTAGGATTTGAGAACTTAATTGAGTTTGACAATATCTTCGAATAGGAACCTTTTCCTATAGTATTAACGGTTATATGAGCATAATATTTCTATCAATACATGAAAAGTTATCCATCTAGAAATTAAAATGAGGACCACCTCTCAAGGGTCCATTTTTTTGTTGAGACTTACAAAACTTTGGCACTTTGCAAGTTATCATTTGATAATATGCATTTTCTTTTGAGAACTAGATGTTTGGTGCAATTTTTTTCTCTTGGGTTGCAATTCCTATAAGATTTCAAACGTAGCAAAAAGAATGATTTCAAATCTCATAAAAATGATGAGACTTGAAATCTCATGATGGTAAAAATTACTTTTGTTAAAAACATTGACGTAGTGATTCAAATTTCTTATCCACCACTTTGTCAAAAACATTGACATAGTGATTCAAATTTCCTATCAACCACCATGACAAAGTGCAAAGTACCAAGCTCTATCAGTCATAGCTAAAAAAGAGAACGTAAGGCATATTATGCGATACTTCATTTCTCACAACCAAAGAAAGAAAACAATAATAATAATAATAATAATAATAATAATTATTATTATTATTATTATTATATAGTAGGTTGTGACTAGAAAGCCACCTCTCACATTACCAAGAAAATCTACTATCGATCTATCAATTTTATTGGAGACTTTTTCTTTAAGTTCTAATTCCATTTCCAGTCTCAATAATAAGGAGCAAATCTCCGCCATCTAAGTTAATGGGTGGGAGTAGAAGTGTGGACTCAAGACCACTACTATTTTAAGTTTTAACGTTTGCCTTTAGCACAAATGAGCAATGTTAGGTCTACTTGTTGGAAAATAATTAAACCTAACGGAAAAGAATAAACCAAAAACACACACACAAGAGAACACAAGAGATATATGTGGTTCAGCAACAATCTACCTACGTCCACAGGTCAAGATCCAATCACTTCTTTATTCACAGAAACCTTGAGGAACTAGTACAAAAGCACTCAACTCACCTTCTCTATGAAAACCCAAAAAAGAATTCCTATCTATCCTCCCTTAAACATTTCTCAAACCCTAGTATGCTTTAACTCTTTCTATTATCTCTCACTCCCAATGTTATTGCATTCCCATACCAAAACCCTAGACCCCTATTTATAGGCCTAAACTTGGAGTTCTAGACAATTAGAAAGTCCCCACTCAAATTAGGGGTTTCCAAAAACATAAAATAGCTAGAAAATAATTTTTCCCGAAAATCTCCGCTTTGGCCAATCGATTGGTGCACCCTGGACGATCGATCGACACTCCAAACTATTTATGTCGTCGCTCCACCGATCGATTGACCTTTTGGTTTTTTCCAATTCTTGCCATATTTCAACAAATCTCCACCTTGGCAAGAATTCTGCGACACCACCGCAACCAAGATAACCGATTTGCTAATCACCAAGAAAACCTCCAAGATAGAACACAGCACGCATCACCCACATCCGAGAAGCACCTCCATCTCGAACCAAAACCTCTCTCAAAGTTTTGTAACCCCGTTTGTAAATACCACAAACAATCATTTTGACCTTGCCCGCCTCTGCAACATCTGCAAAAGAGACCCATTAGCTACACACTCCCTCGAATCCCCCCGGAAAGCACTTCACCGAATCCGAGCCTAAAAACCATCCTTTATTATAGAAGAATCTCGGATGAGAACATAGACCCATCCTCTCCGTCAAAGGCACATCATCACCATCTCCACACTTACGAAAACCTACCGGAATACTCATCTCTGCACCGACTGCGAAAGAGACTTTAGTTGCTCCACCTACCACCATATTCCCCACCAGGAGATATAAACCACCACACTTCTTCCCCTTATCAAAACCAAGCATCCTTACTTTCCCTACTTTATTTTGATAACTTCACCTGTAACTGTGTAGCAACAACCCTTGGAGTCCAATTGCCCAAGAGATATTAAATTCCTTCACAACTTAGGGACACAAGTTACCCCTCACAAAGTCCGAATAACTCCATCAAACATTCATATATTTACATTATCAAACCCCGTGATTTCACATACAGATCCATCACCTAGGAAAACTTTTCAGGTCCCCTTTTGGAATGTATCAAAAAATTTCATATTTGAGCAAATATGACATGAAGCCCCCAAATCTAAAATCCATTCACCAGAAGAATTGTCCATACCTTTAGAGACTGTGAAAGCATCTCCAATGTATTCCTCCTTGTCTATTGCTATTGTCGCCGAAGAATCTCCTCCGGAAGAATCTCTCTTCCCTTCAACACGCTTAGGACACTCCCTTTTGAAATGCCCTAATTGTTTGCAATGATAGCACTGGACCCCGCCTTTCCCCTTGGATTTAGATCTGCCCCTGCCTTTTCTAGATCCTCTCTCCAAGTCCCTTCCTCCTCCCCAAACAACCATGACATGATTATTCTCATCATGCGATGGTTTCCGCCTAATCTCATAAGAGAGTAGCGACGCCGTGACCTCCTCCATCAGCAATGTCTCCTTGCCATACATGAGATTTTTCACCAAGTGATCATCTGAGTCCAGAAGTGATGTAAGAGGCCTTACAGCCTGATCTTTTTCGTCCACCTTGACATCAACTTTCTGCAGTTGATTCAAGATCTGGTTGAACACATTAATGTGCTCCATGAGATCTGCACCCTCCGCCATCTTTAAGGTATTAAACTCTATTTTCAGATATAACATGTTGGTAAGGCTCTTTCCGATGTAGAGCGTTTTCAACTTCTTCCAAAGATTCGGTGCCGATTCTTCATCCATAACGCTATGCATCACGTTATCTGCAAGATAGAGGCGTTTTGTGCTGACTGCTCTCGCCTCCATGTCTTCCCAATCTATATGAAGAATCTTTTCTAGTTTAACAGACTTCCCCTTCAATGCCCTTGCGAGACCCTGTTGAACTAGGATATAATTTATCCTCCTTTGTCACAGATTGAAACTCTCTTTTCCGTCAAACTTCTCCAGGGAAAATTGCCCAGAATTTTTCAAAGTCATTGAAAAATAATTAACCCGAAGCTCTGATACCAATTTGTTGGGAAAATAATTGAACTTGACATAAAAGAATAAACCAAAAACACACACACAAGATAACACAAGAGATATACGTGGTTCGGTAAAAACCTGTCTACGTCCATGAGAGATCCGATCACTTCTTTATTCACAGAAATCTTGAGGAACCAGTACAAAAGCACTCATGTCGCGACCCAAAATACCCCTTGGGAGTTAGGGATACTTTAGCTCGTGATGTGCCATGTCCGATACCAAACCATCCTATAATAATACCCAAGGCATAACATAATAGAATCATAAATAGTGCGGAAGCGTAACCCAAAAATTTCTTTTCTATATATAATCTGTATTCCAAGTTTATACATACAAAACAAAAGCAAAGGTGGACATGCCCACCTATCAAAATACAAAATGGATCTCACTATCACACCACTTAGCAATAGTCTAGATAGGGCCACCTATCTAGATCTCTATCCTCCTGTGGCTGTAATGGACTAGGCGAATCCCTTTTTTCCTCGTACTCTTCTTCAACCCATGGCTCTGGGTTGGGGATGTCTAACTGACCAACCAATATAAAATGTACGACTGAGCATGGAATACTCAGCGAGCACGGAATACTCAGCGAGCACACAACTAGCTAACAGTGCTATAATAACAAGAATAACAAATACAAGTATTTAAAGGAATACAATCGCAAAATTCATGCTTAAAACCAGTCGTGGAAAACCTTATGTAAAACTTATATTTTCGTAGAAAACCATCAACTTGTTCATGCTTATGAGTTTTTATGAATGCTTATAAGTCTCGTGAGTTCTTATGAGCTTTCGAGTTCTTATGAGCTTTCGAGTTCTTATAAACTTTCTTGTGAGCTTTGAGTTCTTATGAGCTTCTTGTGAGCTTGATCTTGTGAGCTTATGATCCTTGGAGTTTATGCAAGATCTTAGACTTATACAATTCTTACGAGTTCTCGAAAGCCTTGCGAGACTTATGATCCTTGGAGTTTATGTAAAATCTTAGACTTGATCTTTGTGAGTATGAATTAACTGATCTTAGAAACACCAACCCAAAGTTTGGCTTTGTCAATGCTTATGCACTTATGCTTCTTTCTTATGAATTACCTTTGAAAACCTTTCTTATGATTCTTGAAGTCCATGCTTATGAGAAAACCTCGACTAAGTGAACAATATCGTACGTGAGTGCTTGTGAGCATCGTCATATATATATTAAAAGTCTTAAACAATTCATATGAATTCATAAAAGACATATTTGCATTGTAGTATACTTTACAAATTCTAGAAACATAGAATATTTCATTCATTGCATCGCATCATCAAGATCATGGCTTTTAAGCCTAATTCATCACATCAGACTTAAAATCATGGTGTATTGAAAGTTAATAATACTCGCCTACAAGTATAGCCATATTCATCATCTTATTGAAAAACTCCCAAATCTTAAACCACTATTTATTCATTTGATTATAATGTAGTTTACCCAAAATCCTCCATTTCCTATTTGCATCATAACATAGTGGAATAATAGATTCAAATCATAATTTCACTCTCATTTCAATATTGAAATCATAGCAAAGCTAGATGGTAGATGTACTTACTTCTTTATCAACTTCTATGTTGAGAAAACTCGAGTAGAATCCCTACTTGATTGAGGAAGACACTACCTTGATTTATGCTCCTCTTAATCTTCAATCAAAAATCCTCTTTGAAATCTCCTTTCTTCTCTCTTTTTTCTCCCAAGGTCTCTCTTTAGGTTTAGGGTAAACTAAAACCCCCAAAATGATCTCCTATTTATAGGCCAAGGGGTGAAAACCCCAAAAATCACACTCTAAAAAAAGTTGATTCGCACTCCTACGATCGTTCATAGGCTTCCTACGATAGATCGTAGGTTGCCTAGTGAGTTTATCTAATTTATGGGCTTTACGATCGTTCGTAGCACTTCTACAATCGTTCGTAGGCCCCCTACAAACATTCGTAACTTTGACAGTAAGTTTCCAGATTTTTTCCGCTTTGGTATTTCGCGCATAACTTTTGACTCGCTTATCGGATTTTGATGATTCAACTTGTGTTGGATTCTTCTTTTAAAAGAAAATAATTTTATGTCTAATGAAAAAGTCCTAATTTTGAGTTTTTAAATACGTAAATGGGCTCTAAAGCCGACTGGTCTGGAAATAGGTTTCAGCAGCTCAGATTTGCAGCAAATCCAACTCCGGAAATCGGACTTTTACCCTATCTTAGACTAAGAATATAGAAAAATGATAAACATAAACCTTGAAGAGGGTTCCAATACCTTTCCAGAGATTTAAGAATCACTCGATTCCGATCAGATGTAAGAGAACTAGAGCTACTTAAAGTTGAGGGTATGCTAAGGCATAACCCTTGTTGATACTTAAGAGTATTCTATACTCTTACTTCTTTCATTCCAAACACCTATATACTTAAAAAAGTATTCTTAAAGCTTTACTACATGTCATCAAACATCATACACCTGAAATATATCAAATCGAGGTTCTCATTAGTTTGATAACCATTCAAAACATTATAATAGACTTTAAGCCTTAGATACTATGCACATACCAAGCCATCAAGATCCAGGGTTCTACAACTCAACTTACCTTCTCTATGAAAACTCAAAGAAGAATCTCTATCTATCCCTCCTTAAACCTTTCTCAAACCCTAATATGTTTTAACCATTTCTATTATCTCTCACTCCCAATGCTATTGCATTCTCATACCAAAACCCTAGACCAATGATCATTTAGATATAGGCCTAAACTCGGAGTCCTAGACAATTAGAAAGTCCTCACTTGAATTAGGGGTTTCCAAAAACATAAAATAGTTAGAAACTAATTTTTCCCGAAAATCTCCACTTTGGCCGATCGATCGGCGCACCTTGACTGGTCGATCAGCACTCCAAACTGTTTCAATCATCGCTCCACCTATCAATCGACCATAAGTGGTCGATCGATCGACCCTTTTGGTTTTCTCCAATTCTTGCCATATTTCAACACTACTTTCCTCCTTATACATTTTCTCTTTTTTTATAAATAATAAGATTAAAAAATATGACATTTTTAAAGTCTTATTGATGTTCTAGGATCAATTTGTAGGAGGGCTACTCCTCATTGTGTCCAATGAACCAAAAAAAAAATTCTACAGTGGTTGCATACTGGTATAGAACTTAGTTGCACCTTCTTCTACTACAAGGGTGTCAAGAAGCGAGAGATATTCCATGTACAAGTAGTTCTTCTTTTCCATTCCAACTTATTGGATTCCTATTCCACCATTCTAACTCTATCAAACCACACAAACTATCCAAGCTTCTAAAATGCAAAGCTAATCAGAGCATCTTAAGGATTCTCTTTCACATCACAAGGTATTTCCCATAGAAGTCCACACCACCTAAGAATATCGTACGGTTCCATCACTAACTCTTAGGTACAGTCATCGGATTATCTCTGCCGGACGCCAAAAAAAAAAAATATGGTACACATCATCCAACATATAGCAATAAAAAAGGATAAGTCCTTTCATTTTTCTTCATGTTTTTTATTTCTCCCCACTTGATATCTCTCCCCCTTAGGGATAAGTCATTTCTTTTTTCTCCTCGTGTTTTTTACTTCTCCCCACTTGATATCTCTCCCCCTTTTTATCACCACATGTGAGATGATGTGTGGATGCCCCCCACCACATTTTTCTGGCATTTGCGGGAAGTATTCCGATGCCCTAGGTACACGCCCATCCCGCCAGACATGGCCACCTCTGGCATATTTAGAGGTTATATAATTGATCAAATGAATTTTCACTTGGGGGGAGGGGGTACGTGTCGGGGTCACCATGGTTAGGCTGCAACTCTGGCGAATTTAGTTTGACTACTTTATGTTTTAGTTAGCGAGTCATCATATCAACTGTCACACCCATTCCTAAGAGACTCGACCTCTGTCCTTTGTACAAAGGATGTGACTCAGCCATCTAAAACCAAAATCTTAATTTTAATTTTCTTAAACTTAATCAGGGTTAAAAAGGTGTTAAAAGTAGGAATGTATCCGAACTGGGCTAGCTGGACAGTTTGGCTCGGCCCGGCCCGACCCGGTCAAGCCAGGCTTGAGCTCGAAAAATAGGCTCGATTGAGTCGAGCCAAGCTATTTTTTGAGTTGGAAAATGTATCCAAACCGAGCTTGAGCCAAGGCTTGTTTGATTCGGCTCGAATCGGCTCAAAGCTTTGCCCGTTGAGGCTCGATTCGGCTCGAGCTCAGCCCAGCTTGAATATTATATAAAAATAATAAATAATATTATATATATATTAGATATAAACAATATAATTATTATATATAATAAAAATATTATTATTTTTATTTAAAAATAATTTTTTAATAATTCAATTTGAATTTGAGCTCAAGCTAATCTTGGCTCGAGCCTAGCCGAACAATTTCGATCCAAGCTTTTCGAATTACATATCAAGCTGAGTTCGAACGTAGATGCAAAAATTTCAAACTAAGTCGAGCCGAGCAGGGCCAAGCCCGCCTCGAATACACCCATAGTCAAAGGAACACGAGGACACAGTGGTAAGATAAGAAGCAGATCCATGGGTCCACTAATCATGCTCAATGGTTAATGGGAAACAAATCCCTTGGACGGTGTGATGTACTGTGAGGATGATGTCACGTAGGCCGGTTGGACAAATATATGATCAAAGGGAGTTTCTGAAAAATTAAATAGTTCCCATTTATGCCCTCGTTTGTTTTTGGTAAACTCAATCATTCCACAAGGCGACGACTGAAGGCAAAGACAAGGGAATACTCACACCACCCAAGCCCTCTTAATACACCTTAATTAGACTTAAGACTCCGGGGTGTAAACAGCCAGTTGAGTTGAGCGAGTTGAGTTGAGCTGGGTGTTGTAAAAGCTTAGCTTGTATCATATATAAATATATAAATATAGGCTTGCTCAAGCTTGGCTCGAGCTTGATATGAATACTAAAATGCTAGCTCAAGCTCACCGTGTCTTTAAGTAATATTGGCTTGTTGGTGGTCTCAAGCTCAACCGAGGAGGGGACTATTCCTCCTCGCTCTCACATAGCCAACCCTTCAACTCCCATTAACTCCGGTTAGGTTTTTTTAACCCTCTAGAGAATTATTTTATTTTATTTTTCTAAAAACCAAGGATAGATGGGTGAACCCTAAGGGTGGATGAACCTTAATCACTGTTAAATGGGGTTAGAAGGGGCACACATGACAAGAAAATGGGAGCTGAGACGCCCCTCCTTGCGTCATCAACTGAGGAGGAGGTGATTATCTTTACTATTATAATGCGAGAGGCATGATTTTTCCAAAATTCCCAATTACCCTTATATAAAAACAAAACATTGTTGTAATGTCTTACTTTAATTCCCAAACTACCCTTGCCTTTGATTTAATATTTTACTTTAATTCCTAAACTACCCCTTACCATCTATCTATTAGAATCACAGCCAATCGCGATTGACCTCAGGGAGAGTTCAATCACACCCGTGGTTTAACACGTGCCCCTTTTAATTCTTATTAACTGTGGTTAACTCCTTTCCCCTCGCTCTCACGTGCATTGCACGTGCCACCCACTAGTTTTTCATAATAATAATAGTGCAACTAAGAATTTTGCTAAAAATGTATCTCAATGGTGATAGAAATCCATCAAAACCCCAAAAGAAGTAAACTCATCCCAAAAAGAAAGTAGAAAAGGACATTTTTTTGGTTCATTGGAGCCTTGGAGGTCACAGGGACCTATGGGCTACACAACACGGGGGTAGCCCTCCTCCTCCCATAAACCCCCCAACCCTGATGTAGGCCGGATTCGATCACAAGTCTCTAGTATGACTTCACCAACTAAACTATCGATCCCAAATCTCTAATACAACACCAAGAGACTTTACTAACTAAACAAGCTGACATGTTTACATTCCTATTGTTGGCATAAACCCATCTGAAACCCTAGAAAAAAAGGGGAAAGGTTCACCTCTCACAAGTTCAACAATAGTGGCTTTAGCAGTAGTTCCATCATCTTGTGAGGAGCATGTCTACATGGCGAAATTTGCTAAGGCAAGTTGAGCGGTACGAAGAGATAGGTAGGGTTCATGGAGAAGGTCACGGCCGCCGTCGAATCCGAGGAGCTTACATCAAGAAGTGAAATCTCTCCCTGTCCATGATTTTACAGCCACCTATGGAGATGATGTGCACAGCGATCGTAACAGGAGATGACTTCCAAGTTTGAACTAAGAATGATGATTGACAACAAAAAACCAAAAAATTGAAAATTTTGCCTCCAAAGCTATTCTGATCCATAGAGAAGAAACACACAGATGAGTACAGGAGAAATCTTAGAGTTTTTAGCCCGTATAAAAATCGACAATGAAAATACCATATTTGGTTCTTCCTTTGAAATTTTTATTTAAATATCTTAAATGTCAAATATGATATGTTTGTGTTGTTTAGGGTATATAATGTCCTATATTATTGTTTATAAAACTAGTTGAGCCGAGTCGAGTTACCCTTTGTTTGAGTTCGGCTCGTCAATTTGGCTTGATAGGATTCATGTTAAAGCTTGGCTCGTATCGAGTCGGTTCACGCTGGCTCGTGAGCTAGCTCAGCTTGTTGACAACCTATTACATAACCTTTCAATGGCCCGATGTTGATACAAGGATATGATAGTCTTAATAAAATACTATTTTAAAAAACAAAGATGTTTTCAGTGGCCGAAGGACGAACCGTAAACCCGGAGGTCTCGAAGTTGATTCTTTAGCCCCCCTCAATATCGGTTGTATGTGGTGGGGGTATTCCTTATACAGCATGCGAGACTAGTCCGAGTTTTTAAGGCTCAGGATATCCACGTTTATCCAAAAAAAGTATTATCAACATGTCGATTGGTGATGATTGTTATTAATGGGTATTCCAAAAGAGCTATTTATACTCGCATTTTATCATAGGGAAAATGATCCCTTTAAAACTTAGACCACGTTTGATTGAATTATTGCAGCCACAACTGATTATAAAATAAGCACAATAGGCAGTGTTGTAAATAAATTATGCTTGATAGTACTTTGTCAATTAACAATGATCAGATAATTTTAAAAAACTATATTTGACTCTTTTAAAAAAATATTTTAGGATAACTCTTTTAAACTTTAGAGGTCTTTATTACAAATTTGGACACTTATGGGGTGTTTGGATTGGATTTTTAATTGTGATAAAACTGATTGTGTATAAATTAATTCTCAAATAATAGTGTTTGGGGATACGAAGTTTAGTCTCTGAACTTGTATTTTACGAATACTATTACTTGAAAAAGTGATCAACTTCGCATTATCCGAACATTATTATTTGAAAAAGTGATTATTTGAGACTTAATTTCTACACAATCAATTTTATCACAATTGATTTTTGGCTATACTACAATTTCACATAATTGCTCAAGCCAGATCGAATGAAAGTATCGAACTCTATTATTCTATCGTAATCCCATATAAACTGTTATACTTAATTAAATTAAACACTATTATTACAATTTCAAATAACTACTAAGCTAATGCAGTAGGTAAATGATGTCCCCAAATAAAAAAATTATGAAAGACCCCAAGAAAATAGCTAGTGTCATGCTCCTAAGTGATTATGTAATAATTGATTTAGTAATGAGAAGCAGACCGTAGTGTTCCTGTGTCCCTTTTAACACATCTTTAACCATGATTAAACTTAATTAAATTAAAGTTAATAATTTACTTATTTATTTTTTAAGTTCATGGATAGATTGCTTAATTCTAGGGGTGAGTGATTCTTAACCACAGTTGATAGATGGTAAAAAAGGGGCGTGGACCAATCAAATCATGGGGCCAACTTAAGCTTATCTTGGGGTCCTTTTTTCCATTACCCTTATTAATCCGTAGTTTCCATTTTGTAACAGAATGACTTATCCTCATTGATCCATGCCCCCAATTTTAAATACACATACTGTAATTAAGATACATTCACCTCTAAGTTTAAGCAATCCAACCTTGTTTTTTTTTTAAAAACTCAAAATCCTAAACTTTAATTTAGTTAAACTTAATCGGGGTTAAAGGGGTATAAAAATGACACGAGGACACAGGGTAAGATATGAAGCGGACCACAGGGTCCACTGATTACTGCTCTAAAACTAAAGGGAAATGGAAAACGGACCTCAGGGGTCAGCTTCTAAATTGACCCCGTGATCTGACGTGATCTGACTCGTCCACGCCCACATTTTACCATCCATCAACTGTGGTTACGATTCACTCACCTCCTAGGGTTAAGCAATCTAACCATGGTTTTTAAAAAAACCAAAAAAACCAAAATACTTATTTTAATTTAATTAAGCTTAACCAAAGAGGTGTTAAAAGGACACAGGATCACTGCAGTCAGCTTAGAAGAGGACCCTGTGGTCCTCTTCTCAGGGCTCAAAACTAAACTGCACCTACCCATATTAACGGATCTCTTTCTCGCCAATCGAACGTGGAAGAAAACAATTGGCACGATTTTTATTCCCCCTATAACGTACTTCTCTAAAAACGCGCGTGTGCTACACGCTCTTCAACCTTTCCGTCTCAGCGCCAGGATGTGTCAACAGATATAATTGTAAATGAAAAATCACGCGGCGGCGGCGGGTGGAGCATGTAGCGCCGGCTAACACCGTGCGTTGTTCCGGCGACTCGACAAAAGCTATGTTACTCCGGCGATGGAAGCAAACCAGATTCCACGATATCCACCTGATTGTCCTGGTCATTCTCAAAGCCCTAACTATATTCGATTCTCTCGTACTCGTAAAGCTTCTATCTTCTGTTTAAACTGATGTCGAAAGCTCACAAAACCCTAGACATCCAATCTTGGAAGAAGAACTCTAGAACTCCACTGCTTCTTCTCTTCAATTTCTTTGATTTGGATGTTGGGGTTTACAATGCTGGGATGTGAGGTCGGATTTCGGGATTCAAATGTGTCTGATGCTCAAATTTTCAGGGAATCGAAATCGGTTTTCTTCGCGGGCGGAGGATTGTTTCTTGAATCTACTGTTCCTGCTTCTTTTGTTTCTTTGATTCCATCCAGTAGTTCTTCGATTGGAGTTTCTAGTTCGTTTTCTTCTTCTTGTTGTAGCTGTTCTTCTCTCAGTTGTCGGATTCCAGTTGTTTTTGGGATTTCCCCGCAAGAAAAGCGATATTTGGGGGCAGTTAGCGGTAGTTTTTTGTCAGTGAGCCTGTCGATTAAGGGGAACGATGGGTTTGTTCGGGACTCGACGGGGTTTTTGGCACAAGATGGAGAGAAGAATTCGGAGGAGGCGGTGGCATTTGAGGAGGGCAAGGAACAGAAGGTCAATTCACGAGGTGCTGGTGCCATGAACACTACAAAGCATCTCTGGGCTGGAGCAGTAGCTGCAATGGTTTCAAGGTTTGCTTTTTTTAATTTTCTTTCTCATTAATTGTGGCAGAAATAGATAAATTAACAAGGATTGCTATTTGTTACTGTTATTTCTAGTTAGTTGTGATGTGTGGCCTGTCAATTTTGCATCTTGGTTACATCAAGAAAAGGCCATGTTTGTGATTTGTTACTGTTATTACCTTTTCTCTTCTAGATAAAGAAACCAACTCCGGAAATTTGTTAGTTCTCTTTCCTTCCATCCTGCATTAAGGTCCATATATATATATACATTGAGTAGCGTTTTATACAGCGCAGCTTACTAGAGTTTATGGTGGCAGTTAAATCGAGTAAAATTGAAATCTGACGCTTCAAACCGAGGACAATTTTTTTTTTTCAAGTTTCAGGAAACACAATAAAGAGGACCTGAAGAGTACGAATGTACTTTCAAGGGCAAAGAAGAACCTTGCACCCATTAAAGTGATCAAGTCTATATCTGTTTACTTCTCTTCTCACTCCATCGCATGTTCTCCAAAGCTCACAAAAAAGAAGCCATTGGAGATGTTGAAAGACCTCCCTTCCTCTGTAAACACAATGAAAACTAGATACCATTTTCTTTCATGCAAGTAATCAAGTCAATGTAATCTTTTCCATTTTAACATTGATTAAAAACTGGTCTTAAGGCAGCCTTTCCAGAGCTGGCCGTAATTGGTATTCTTTATGCCCAAATACTCATGAATCCATTGGTGCTTTTATACATTGCAGTAATAAATCCCTATTGCTTTTGTTTACTGTCCATGTGCATATATCAGTTCAGCAAGAGCCAATCACATTCCCAAAATATTGAGAATCATCTAACAATGGATAAGAGGGTTTCATTGGGGAGATGACTGCAATCTTAAGATCTTCTCTTCATCGTGTAGTTGGGGTTCATAGGGGGACCGAAAAAGTGGAGAGAGAAATGAGAGAGGAGGGTTTCAGTCTGGGGAGAGAGGGGGATGAAAACGGGGAGAGAGAGACAAGAGAGAACAGGGTTTTAATTGGTTCAGGTTCAGAAGAGAGAGATGGGAGAGAAGAGGGTTTTGGTTCATGTTTAGAAGAAAGAAGGGTTTTGGTTTAGGTTCAAAATAGTTCTTGAAACATCAGATTTTATTTTTAGCAGCCAAGATTATAAGCACTCATTATACACTCTAGTAACCGGGGCTGTTTAGAACGCTACTCTATATACATATATATGTTTATATAGCTTAATGACTCTTCTTAACCTTTTCTATTTGTTGTTATTCATCTATGAAGATTTAGATTTTGGTAACCTGGAATGGCGGACAAGATTTGTGTTGACGATTGCAGCTTAGTTGGATTAAGGGACATAGTTACTAGAGCGAGAAGCGAAATCGAAATCAAGAAGCGAGGCTAAAAAAAAATATTTAGGAAAAAAGAAGCGAGAAATGGGATAGAGGCGCTATTTCCATTATATTATACAGGGTAGCTATACCTAATATTTTATCTTACATAAAATATTTGGGAAGTGCCTTAGGTTCCAATCCAATGATACTTGTTCAGGGTCTTCACCCTAGGCTATAGACTTGGTCTACCCTATCACTTCCCACATATATAGCTCCCTTTGACCATTAAACGCTCGCTTCCTAGGAAGCAGTGTTACAAACATAGCAACAAAATTCTTGAATTTTAGGTGTGACGAATTATTCGCAAATTTTAGGTTTGCCGAATTAGTCCCTTATTATCCGTGAATTTTATGAATTATTCACAAATTTTGCAATAATTCATTTAGTTTGACAAAGCAAACTGCTTATTTAGTATATTATCCAATCAAACTATTGGATATATTTTTTTATAATAATTATTTTTTTCCCGTTCACGAATATTTCCCGGATTTTTCTGAATTTTTCCGAACTTGACCCTTGCCGAATTATTCCCGAATCATGACTTTGTCACTATGGTTACAAATCTTGTTTTAGAGTTTTTATCGGCCATAATTTTTCTTGGGTGATTTTCAAATCTGAATTTTTTTTTGGGTATTTATCGCTTAAATCTCGGCAATGATAAAAAAATAAATTAAAATTACAGAAAATAATAATAAATATCACAAAGTTTTAAATTTATAAAACCAACAACATTGTGTATTTCTCACGATACTTTTAAAATATCAGCTAAATCTCATGATATTTACGGGATAATAAGAGAAAATTATATTTATTACAAAAATTTTAAAATATCGTGATACAAACGGAGTTTTAAACTTTAGATGCTTTTATCGAGAGAAATTGAGTATTTCTCAGGAGATTTGTAACAATGCTAGGAAGCGAGCCTAAAAATGAGCTTCCTAGGAAGAGAGCAGTCCTGTCATGCCCTGAAACTCAGACTCCCGAGTCTCAGAGCGTGAGTTCATACGGTCATCTTGGATCATATTATATAAATTTAATCATTCTTTAAAGACATAATAAAAATTTGAACTTTCAAACTTACCTCCATAATATGATTCATCAACGCATCTATTTACAAATGTACAATCCAATCTATATCAAAATTTCCATAAACTCTCTACTAAAGTTTATAGTATAACATTGACATTCTAAGGCCCAAAATATACACCTATTAATATATTCTTCTTCACTTTCTATATATCTACAGACACAACAACTTCTGTCTACCTTCGTTTGCTCTCACTCCGCAATATTAGTATAGGTTTGGGTGAGTTGGGAAGCTCAATAAGTACTTCATATGTGGGTAGGATTTAATGTACTATATAATGTTGGACTAATTATCAAATGTTCATTTCCAATTAATAACTCAAACCTACAACAACAATTTCTCCAAATCTATGTATATTTGGATTAATTTTCAAATTTCTAATCATAAATTGTTCTGATAAAAGTCCAAATTTAAACATTTATTAAGACAAAACTTCTTACCGAATCCCTGTGTCTCAATAGTTACATCAATAAAATCTAAAATGAAAATCATAACTCCAAATATCAAGGCTTCCCGAAAAATGAAAATAAAAACTTG
Source organism: Tetracentron sinense (assembly GCA_015143295.1). NCBI lineage: Eukaryota > Viridiplantae > Streptophyta > Magnoliopsida > Trochodendrales > Trochodendraceae > Tetracentron > Tetracentron sinense. The sequence goes on from CM026556.1 coordinate 29,934,163, forward strand.
GAATATTCACAATTATTCATAACTTACACAAAATAACTGGACGTATCATACAACTATCCAAACTAGTATATAAATACATCAACAACAAATATCATAGTGCTATCTTATACTGACTTGCGTATTTTTCACTGGTCTCGTCAGTATAATCACCTATAAGTAAGGGTGGTTAACGAACAGGAGATGAGCCAAGATTTTCTCCTAGGGGGGCACTAGATGGTTGATTAAAAACAATAGTATTTGTTGATGGATTTGTGCAGCATGATTAGATGATTATAAAATATTTTGAGTTTAGGGAGATGGGGGTTCGGGGGCGTAGCCCCTTAAAAAAAAAATTTGGCGAGTTCATTAGTCATTGCATACATATTTTATGGGTATTGTTTCTCCTTGTTTGTGGGACAACTGTACCCTTGCGCCATGGCTATGCCTTGTTAAATAATTAAATAATATAGTATAAAAATTAATTTTGATTTGAAAAGTTCAGGGGACAACTGCCCCCTTGTCTCATGGCTATGCCCTATTTAGTTATTAAATAATATAATATAATCTTTTAGGGGGCAACTACTAAGTCTGCCCCTTGTCCTATGATTATGCCTAATTAAATAATTAAACAATTTAGTATAAAAGATAGGAAAATAGATAATGGACCGCGTATTCAGCTACCTAGCTAAATGCAGGTTCCCGTTGGTCCACGACCCCCTTTTTAACACTAACTTTAAGATTCACTCACTCCTAGGGTTCATCCATCTAACCTTGATATTTTAAATAACTTAATTTAATTAAACTCAACCATAGTTAAAAGGGGTGTAAAAGGGACACAAGGATGGGCATTCGGCTAGCCGAAGGCGTGGTCTGTAGGAGGCCTGATGCATGCCCCCATTCTAATGGCTATGCCTAATAATAAAAATAATAATTTTTTCAAAAGTCCAGGGGAGGCACGTGCCTCCCCAAACCCATCCTTGGCTCTGCCCCTATTAACGAACCATGTTGCTCGTGAATAGCTCGCTTGAGCTTGTTTATTTAATAAACAAGCCAAGCCTAAACTAGATTTTCAAGCTCGTTGAATTAACGAGCCAAGCTTGGATATGTAGGTACTCGGCTCGATTATATATATATATATATATATATTTAATGTACTAAAATATTTAAAATATACTTACTTGATTTAAATACTAAAATTAAGTATATTTAATATATATTAGTAAAGATTAATGGTATATAATTTATTTTATATGAAAAGAATACCCTTTATACAATTATAAAATTATACTAAAATCTTAGTTAATACCATAATTTCTTTACCTTTTATAATAAAATAATTTTTTTACCTAATATAAATAGTATATCCAATGAACTAAGCTGCTTGCGAACTGCTCGAGCTCGGCTCGAATTTGTTTACTAAAGCTCGAGCTCATTTATTTAATAAACAAGCCAAGCTCAAGCTTGATTTTCAAGCTCGTTTAATTAATAAACAAGCTTGAACAAAACATTACTCGGCTTAGCTCGATAACACCCCTACCTATAACTATAAGAGATTACAACAGAATGGTTCTCTTAAAGGCTCTCTTGGAATGGGACAAATTGAATTGGTACATCAGATCCATCCAATTGTTCCAATGTAGCCACCTAGGACCATCCTAAAACACCGGGATCTACCGAATATCCCATACTAGGGTCAGATCCGTAGGTTCTCTCATAGTACAATGTGAAAATGAAACATATATAAAGGTTACTCATCAGGTTTATACAATCATAAACTGACTACCAAATCTACGGATCATTAGTGAGGGTATTCTTCTAGATATCAACTGACTACAAAATCCATAGATCACCCATAGATCATTAGTGACATATAAAATCAAAATCATATTATAGATACATATTGAGTCAAATCTCAAAATCATATCACTCGAAGGTTTTTCTTTCTAATTCAAGAAGCAATTTCATATGTATCACATTTCATCTATTTTTACATAAACTCGTCATTTAATTTAAAATAGATGTATCTTGTATGCCTAGTCAAAAAATTTAACAGATTATACTACGTTCCTAAAATCTGACATTTTCCCAAAATTATTCCATATATAAAAAATTTAACGTAATCATATGACAAATTTATCACAACCAAACATGTTAATATTTAACCATACATTATAATTAATAGAATTTAAAAAAACTTTGAATTAAATCCAAAACAAATGAGTGTACTTACATATATGTAAAATCTTCCTTTCTTTTCTTCCTTCCCTTTCTTCTTTCCTTTCCTTTCTTCCTTTGTCAAGTCAATTTGGAATAGTAACTCTAAATGCTCTCCAATTCCATCTATTTATAAGCAAGATTACATGGGGCTATACCAACATGTAAGGACATGTGTATTTACACATGTCTACTAGAAAATCCACATAATGCATGGTCTAGCCATGTGTCCTATGAGCTATTTAAAGAATATCACGTGTCCTATGAGTTGTCTAGAGAAAGCCATGTGTCACGTGTCCTAAGTTTTCTTTATTTTTGTTTGTCCTTAAGAGTTTTCAAATTTTGTTTTAGTCCTCCCTTCTTAGGAACTTTACTATTTGGTCCCTAAGCATACAACATGATAGTATATCCTATTCATATCTTAAAATAATAAACCATAGTATGGAATCCTATTCATATGTTAAAATAAGAAAACATTGTATGGAATCCTATTCAATGGAATGTGGGTCCTTACAAGCCCACTTTGTACATAGCCTTCCTGCAACTATGGTAAGGCATTTATGATGATGATGCCGCAACAGCTAAATGTACAAATTACTAAATACCACTCTGCAGTACCCCCACCATCTTATTATGATGCATAACGGTCACTATAAACACCTTGTGCCCTTTTTTCACAAGCAAAATCACTGGTATCTCCTACAGAAAATAGCTTGATCTCTTTTATTGGTGTTTGGATGACCTGAAAAATTAGGCCATGAGGCTTTCCCCAGGGACAAGATATGTATTCATCTGACGAGGAAACCTAGCATGAAGATCTAGAGCATTTCCTTAATTTAGACCATGGTACAAAAACCCGAAAACTCTACTCGACTTGAAAGTTAACCGGGTTGAGTAACTCAGAAAACTCGACTCGGTCCAACTTGGAATATATATGTAATAACTTGAAACACTTGGGTTAAAAGAACTCAAAATACGCTAGTTTTACAGATTCAAGCCTATAAACTGGGTTTAACAGAACCCATAATAGGTTATCTTTATAGACCCAAAAAAATATGATGCAAAAATAGTGTGATGTTCGAGTTTACGTTTAAAAAATGATAAAACTACCCTTATGTGACTTGACCTAGTCTGACGAGTCGAAAAATTTGGATCGACTCGACCGAGTCACCCGAGTAACTCAGCAAATAGTGTCTCATTCGAGTTTTAAGGTGACTCGACTCGAAATTCAGTCGAGTCAAGTAACTCGGGCACATGGTTGTTAAATCCTTGTGATTTGCGATTCAAATCCTACGATTTGAATCGAATCTCATGCAAAACGATTCAAATTGTAGGGTAAAATCTTAATTGAGTAAATCTCATTCGTTTTACGATTCAGATTGCGATTTACAATTTAAATCGTACAACTCATACGAGTCAACTGATTCGAGCATGAAATCCTTGTTACAGACCGATACTTAAAAAATATTTTTTAAAAATGTGTTTATTCTTTTAATTTTGTAATGCACTTTATATCTTTTAATAAGAGAGAAAACCCCGGCTACGGATCTCTCTGTTGCTGTGAAAAATGAGGAAAAAGAAAAATGATAGAGTTGGAGGGTTAGACTCTGGGAGAACTTGATAGTTTATGTTATTAATATTTTTAATTGTATAAGTATTTTGATACTTGATCTCATATAACATGATTATATGATTTCACTTTTGTTGATTTATTGTTGATGATATTGTGGGTAATGTTTTGTTTTATGGAGTTTATTCGCGTTTTGTATAGTGTATGCAATGAAATATCATTACTCTCTTTTATCAATAGATATAATTGAAATCTTTTATTCCATTTGTTTGATTTATTAAGTTTTTTTTTTTTTTTAATCTTAAAACACTTTTTTTAAAATAGATTGAATCTTACGATTTACGATTTGAATCCCAATTTGAATCGAATCAATCCTAAAACGATTTTACGATTCGATTACGATTTAACAACCTTGCTTGGGCGAGTTACTTGAGTGACTCGCCGAGTTTTCGAACTATGATTTAGACTATAGATTCAGAAGTATGCCTGTATGCTATGGCGGATTCTTCTTAGGACCCTTCGATTTCTACATTTTCCGTGTAGCAGCTGGCTCCTAATTTCTTATTGTCAGACATTTCAGTCTTACTTTTGGCCTTGGTGTTAAGCCCTTGAAAGTTATTATTATTATTTTTGATAAAAAGGGATTCTGTTTAGGATAAAGATATAATAAAGAAACTATTATGGCTACAGATCTCTCCTAGATGTTTTGTGATTGCAAATTACACCATTCTCCTTAATGGGGATCACTTCTTATATTCCATGATATGCTCAACTATTTGTCTCTTAATTGAGAATTAGATTTTATAGGATTATCTCCACAATCTTCTTCAACAGTTCAACCAACCAAAATCATCAGAATGGATTTGACACAAATAATGAGCGGAACATTGGGATTTTTTACTTATCGATAATCGAATGCCCAATTTAGTGCAATTCATGAACACTGTAAAACAAGGTTGTGAAAGACAGCTAATTGGAAAGTACTTGGAAATTGTGGAGTTTGAGTCACTGATAAAGCAGAAACATTAACAGCTGGAAAAGAAGAAATGGAGTTCAAATCAATCCCATCATCACATTCATGTCAATGAAGTATAAATGTGTTTCTTCAATTATGATTTTTGATTGGTTCTTCAATTATATTGTACTTTCATTGCTTCAACTGAAGCTAGACGGAGAATGCATTTCTGCCAAATGATGTTTTACAAGTGCCATTATGCACATACTACCAATTGCAGTTACGGTCTTTGTTACTTGAACAGTGGAGACAAACACACGTGTACATCAATATACCACTTATACTAACATAGTGGCAAATTTACGTTATTAGCAGAGTTAACAAATCATGCACATGTTGTCACATCATGCATACTTATTTGATATGTGAAAAATGGGAAATTTTTTGACGTTACTTTGTCACAGACTATTAGATGACACCTTTGGATATCTGTGATTTGTTCCAACCTTCAACCTTGAACATCCACTAGATCCATCAATGGAACTCAAAAATATGGTTCTTACAAATTGTTGTATTCCTTACGAATGGATCAATTTGTGTTCAATAGGCTCTTCAAAGAAATTGCCTTCTCATAGATACAAACAAACTACAATCGGATATATTTTGTATGCTTTATGTTGCATTAACGCCTTATCTTTAGAGAGAATAAAAAAAAATGGTTTACCACTTAGTGCTTTAGAGAGAACACACAAGTGTTTGTGGGATCATGGATGAGTTTGTGGCTTTCATTTCGAGGAGTGTCTATATAAATTTACAAGTGTCTTCTTTCTAATTGCATGTTTCCTTTTCAGTTTTCACCTTTCGTTATTATTTTCACTGCTTCATATTTTCTGTGCATAAATGGTTGTTGCTGTATCAGAACTTTCGTTGCCCCGCTTGAGAGACTAAAGTTGGAATATATACTTCGTGGTGAACAGAAGAATCTGTTCGACCTCATCAAGACAATTGCAGCTTCTCAAGGATTGAAAGGCTTTTGGAAGGGAAACTTTGTCAATATTCTTCGGACAGCTCCATTCAAGGCAATTAATTTTTATGCTTACGATACATACAGAAAGAAACTACTCAAATTTTCTGGGAATGAGGAAACCACAAACTTTGAGAGATTCCTTGCTGGCGCTTCAGCAGGCATCACTGCTACTATACTCTGCTTACCTCTGGACACGGTACGTGGAAATTATGGACTTTGTCCATTATAGTGTAATGATTCATTGCGGACAGTTCCATGAACTTCCTATATATGAGACTCCATAGTGATAATCCATCATCACCATAGGTTTTTATGAATTGGAGGCAGGCACCTGAGTCACGCCTCACCTGGAAGGCATGTACACTTGACCAAAGAGTAGTCCATAGATGACAAATCTTAAGCATATTAGAAACTGAGTCATCTTTTTTTGTTTCCGCTTCTTTTACTATTTTTACCTTCTTAGATTACTCAGGCTGTATGTTATGAATTAAGTAGTGATTGTTTATTTGTTGGTCAAGAACTCAGAACCTGTTGAGGGAGTAACTCTGCCATAGGGGTGCATTCTTTGAACCGAGTCCTACTTTTTTAACTAGTGCATCCTGCGAATGCTATTTTTGAATGATTTTGTGACATCGTTTCTGAGTCGGACCTTAAATTGTTGACTATATCAGATCAGGACAAAGATTGTAGCACCTGGCGGGGAAGCCTTGGGTGGTGTAATTGGTGCTTTCCGCCACATGATCCAAACCGAAGGGTTTTTTTCCCTTTACAAAGGCTTAGTACCCTCCATTATGAGCATGGCACCTTCAGGTGCTGTTTTCTATGGCGTGTATGATATATTGAAATCAGCTTATCTGCATTCACCACAAGGAAGGAAAAGGATTCAGATGATGAAACAGGGTCAGGAATTGAATGCTTTGGACCAGCTGGAGTTGGGTCCCATCAGAACATTACTTTATGGCGCTATTGCTGGTGCTTGTGCTGAAGCTGCCACATACCCATTTGAAGTTGTAAGGAGACGGCTTCAATTGCAAGTTCAGGCAACAAAGTTGACTGCATTGGCAACTTGTGTCAAGATAGTTGAGCAGGGAGGTGTTCCCGCTCTGTATGCTGGTCTTGTTCCCAGCTTATTACAGGTATGGCAACATAGATCCCTGGACTACCAATATCACTTTTTCTTTTGTTGTTGGGTGGGGTCCATATTTTGAGTAATTAGGTGCCCTGAGAAATGAAAACATCATAATGAAATGCATTCAATCGAACTAATGATAATTGTAACCCCTCTGGAATTTACTGAGGAGCAGTGGTTTACAACATATTGTGAACACCTACTCAGGATACACTCTGTTTAATAAGATAACTGGAATACCTGGGTCAGGAGTTCCGCATCTCTGATCTTCATCCAGACCACGTGCCCTACAGTGGTGTATAGAAGAGTTTGTACTTTGTACTTTGTAATACCCTCCTTTTGATGGTTCCACCTTGTAGATCTCCTGCATAAGAAATGTCCTAATTGTTATTTCTCTTTGATAGGTAAAAATGTCCAGATTGTCCAATCGATAAGCTTTGATGGACCATCTGCTGTATTTTTTCTGCTGCTTGAAAACTTTGATGTTTTGACCCAAGTATCCTATTTGATATTGAAATGCTACAAACTGAATTCCAGTGAGATCAAATTCAGTAGATGTAAGATGTTCTTCGCCCCTCTAGTCGGTCTTACCTTCGATGAATTTGTGTTTCTGCTTGGGTCAATGCTGGCTATTTAGAGGCACTCGAACCTAAGAGAGCTTGAGCTTTATGTGGTGCATGTATATTTGAGACTGGACTCTGCCAATTTATGCCAGTGGTGCATGCATATTTTGAGGAAGTGAACCCTGCCAATTTACGCCCTTGGTACAGAGTTTAGAAACTTAGTACTGATGTGCAACCCCACCACATTGCATTGTAATGCAAGAGGTCATTAGTCTGCTCCATGAGACAATAGAAAATAGGAAAACTTGAAAAACGACTTGAAAAAGCCCAGTTTGCCAATAGGTATATGACTTGGTTGAGGTATAGCCAATTTTCACGAGTCTTGTTTTTTTAACCATGGACATCTCCTGTATGATGCGCCAAATGACCTGTTCCGACTCACCCAACACGTATGCTATACATCCTTCACACCTTCCAACTTAGTAGACAGTAACCAAGTTTCAGTTCTTCCATCCGAAGAGTTCTAACTTCTGATATGCTATGCTGATTCTGTTTCATGGCTTACCGGTATCATCACGATTTGCAGAGCTTTGAGATGTTATATTTCTACCAATTAATTGTTTTCAGGTTCTTTTGTCTGCTGCAATTCTTGCTCTTTTGCACTATCAGGTTCCTAGTGCTTGCTGCTATTTTTTTTTACATTTTTAGGTTCTAATGCCTGCTGCTTTTCTTGCTCTTTTTGTGTTTTCAGGTTCTACCATCGGCTGCTATTAGTTACTTTGTTTATGAGTTCATGAAAATTGTTCTGAAAGTACATTGAACACGACCGTTGTATCATCTTTGAGTAAAATGTCGGAGGGTTGCAGCATAACTTGAGGCTGAACACTGGATGTATTTTCTTAAGGGATCAATGAATAATCTTGTCCATTGGCCCTTGCAAGGCATCCAGAATCTTGCATATAGTTCCATTATAGTAACATAGTTATTGTTATTAACTTTTCTGTGACGTTCTCTAATTATCTTTACTAAAGAAGAACCAGTTCTCTGTACTTATCCTACTGTATCATCTTCTTGCAAGCTTTACGCCATAATTCGAAACTACAAAGCTTCTGCCAGTGAGTCATTATCTAATCCCATTTGGTACATACATGGTTGAACCAATGATTAGTTGTTTAGCCCGAAACACCGTATCATCAAATACTCATTGAGAATACCAGTCACAGAACTGACAGAAGTGTATTACTGGAGGTGCTGCGGGCAAAACAACCACTGAGAGGTCTAGTAAAGCAGAAGAGTACAATATATATTCAGTTCGGGTAAGTTGTTTCATCTTTTGACACTGTCGACTTGCCTTTGTCTTTGTGTTATAATGGTTGGCCATTATATGTCTGCACTATTACTGGGAGAAATCTAGGATTTTTGATGGACAGACCTTAAGGAGTTTCTACTGGGCATAACTGACATACAATGAAAGACTCTTTAAATTAAGGGTCTCCACTCCCCATGTCCACATATTTATGTTACCTATTGTATCCTTGCCAGAAACTGAGCCACCCAAAAGCATGGGAACCATGGAATAAATGGACTTCTCTCCCAATCCAAATAAAGTGATGTGTCCCAGTCCATGAGTATGGGTTATTTACGCAACTTTTCATCCTCAGCTAGTGCATGGTATTTTGGAGGAGCTGATTGGTAAGAACCTGAATAAAACCGAGGCGATATGGTTAAAAATGATGGCCAGGAGATATTCCAGATCAATTATTCACAGGGAGGAGATGTTGAGAACCCTTAGAAGTAGAGTTAGATTATATGCGTGGTCTTGGGATAGTGGCCAATCGGAGGTCTTGAGTTCAAGTCCCTTCCCCTTGTTGGCCACCCTTCGGGATAAATCTCGGCTTTCTTGGTTGTGTAGTATAAGGGGAATTGCACGCCCGAGGGACTTAGTCGGGTGCTCTAAGAGGCCCGGATACCCTCATTCCCCCCCAAAAAAATACATTTTATAAATTTAAAAGAAAAATTCAATAAGACAACAATAAAATCATCTATTTTTTATGGAATACAATGTTTTCCATCCTATAAGCAAAGCAACACATTCGTATAATCAATGCACCTAAGATGAGGGATAGACACTTAGCTTTTTGCTCATATATATGGCAAAGTTCATCAAGTAGAATAGGGATTGAGTTCCTTAGGGGTTTTTCCCTGAATACACCCACGGTTCTATTGGGGCGAAATACACCCTCTTTCCCAATGTTTACTTTTATACACCCAAACCCTGTTTGTATGACATAAATGTCCCTGTCTTCTTTCAAATGAAAATCAAAGAAGCTGAAGGGGGTTGCGAAACCCTGTTCCACTCTCCCTAATCCTCACTGTAAGCATCATTCTCGCCCTACTTCCTCTTCCTCAAAATGATTTTCTTTGCCTCTTCAACCAATCCCAGCCTACAAAAATAGCAGACAATTGGTTTACCTAAGAGTAAGATCACATACGACCCAATCCACAAATTTAGGAATCAAGAATGATAATGGGTACCCATTTTCCTATTCGTTCTTTTTTTTTTTTTTGGTAGTCGATATCATTTTACCTACGTCATTACCTACGTCAGTAAAGTCAGCCGGTCAGAAGTTAGTATGGGCAGTGGATCTCTTGCTGCTCGTACCCAAGAGGATTGGATCCCCAAATCTTCCCCCGGAAGGCCACGCCCCTACCACTCTTGCAAGAGGCGGGGTGTTTTCTTATCCGTTAATTTCAAACATTGGAAATAAATGCAGTAATAGAACGAAAATTTATTAATTTAATGTTTGTTAGGGTTTAATTCGAAATCCATGGCAGGATGGTTGATTTTAACAAATGGGTCTGTTTTAGATTGCAACAAAATCATTCAAAAGCTTTAGGGTAATGAGTTTTGCTTGAAGGGTGTTGATGGTAAAGATAAAATTTGATGCTTGTTCGATCAGATTCTCTCCGTTTTTCTTGAAGAGATGCTTGTTCGATCAGATTCTCTCCATTTTTCTTGAAGAGATCTCTCTACCAGTAAACCTATTCAGCCTCAACCTGCAATGCTTGGAAATGGGAGATCTGTGAATTTGTTCAAACCCTTCATGGTCGTGAGAGAAAAGGGTGAAAACTATTTTGTTTTGAAAAATAGGTTAGCTTGTGTGGCTGTAGAATCAGACTTGAAATCAGTGTTCACATTGTCTGTAAAATTGATTTACATCAAGTGTTTGGATGCGAGATGTTGTCAATGGAGTTAAAGATAGAGTTCAAGAGTACCCTCAGAATGAGATGGATGGAACAATCAGCTATGGGAAACATGAATAACATGAATGAGGTCAAAATTTTGTCGAGGTTGGCCAATGTCGATAATGAGGATGGTGAAAAGGCTGTGATCTTGGACCCAATTATTCTTAAGGAAGACCCTTTTTCTCGTAAGAGAAAGCTAGAATCTCTATCAGGAAGGCTGAATTGGGTGACCAAAATTGCCAAAGATTTGGGTAACTCTGCACTATTAGTGTTTGGGATTGGTTGAAGAGGAGTGGGGAGAGAATGGAAGAGGGTTCATAACCCTCCTTCAATTTCTTTGGTTTTGATTTGAAAGAAGGTAAGGAGCATTTATGTCATACAAATAAGGTTTAAGTGATGGTAAAGTACTTATGAGAAAATGGGCGAGAGAATTTGGTGGGAGTAATTATGATATGCGGTGCAACAAAGAAAGAGTTGTATGAGATATGACGAGTCTAAATGCCAGTATGCCACTAATGTGAAGGAGGGAGCAAATCCAAGTTAAAACTTTTCTTAAATGATGGTAAAGTACCAAAAGATTCAACCAAAAAAAAAAAACAAAGAACCAAAAGATGACGTTACTGAAAATTAGGATGAAAACAATCTGATGACATATACTTTGAGCGAAGTTATGCCTTTGGGATATGGGAAATGGAAAACGGACCCAGGCGTAGCTTAACTTCGCCTTTGGGATATGGGAAATGGAAAACGGGCCCAGGGTCAGCTTCTAAGCTGACCCAGTGACCTCATTGGTCCAAGCCCCTTTTTTACCACCCATCAACTGTGGTTAATCTCTTAGGGTTAAGTAATCTAATCATGATTTTTAAAAAAACCCAAAAATAAAAGTATTTATTTTAATTTAATTAAACTTAACCATGATTAAAGAGGTGTTAAAAGGGACATAGGACAATGCGGTCAGCTTAAAAGAGGACCTTGGGATCCTCTTCTCAGTGCTCTTTGGATATTGGGGACACCTTGAGTTAAAAATAAAATAAAATAAAATTCCAGGCTTAAAATACTTGGATTTAGACACTTATCAATCTACATCGGCCGGTGATTTGACTTTGCAAGGGTGTAGAAGGTCTATAGCTCATTTTAAAGTCGGGACTTCTTGGAGTGAGTGTATGGGTTTACTCTTATGACACATATCATTTATGTGTTTAGATTATCCCTTCCCAACTAAAAATAAAAAAAAAAGAAACTCATATAAATAAGGGAAATGCTACTGAGACACCTTTAGGGCCGAGACCACCGAGACTGTGTTCTAAGAGCACGAGATTTTAGCTGAGGCCTACCATGTGAAATGGGCCCCACCTGAATCCCATGCTCTTAGAACACAGTCTTGGTGGTCCCGACCTTAAAGGGGTCTTAGGAGCAAAGTCCTATAAATAATAAATGTTAACTGATCATCTAAATAATGATATTGGCACAATTCTTGGGTATGGCTCATGGATTGACCCAAGTATGTATGGTCTGAATAATGACTATGAACACCCGGGGTGTATCCAAACCGAGCTAGCTTGAAGTTCAGCTCGGCTCTGTTTGGCTCGGCTCGGCTCGGCTTGATCAAGTCAGGCTTGAGTTCAAAAATTAGGTTCAATTGAGTCGAGACGAGCCAAGTTGAGTTGAGCCGAGTCAATTTGTTGAGTTTGAAAATGTGTTGAAGTCGAGTTCAATCCAAGGTTTGTTTGATCTAGCTCGATTCAAAGCTTGGCTCGAGTGAGGGTCTATACGATTTGAGTCAAATCGAGTTGATTTTTTGAGTTTGAAAATGTGTTCAAGCTCGAGCCTAGGCTTGTTTGATTTGGTTCGACTCGATAGAGGCTTGAGCTCGGCTAGACTTGAATGTTAAATAAAAATTATATATATCATTATTATATATTAGCGGGTGGCATGTGCGATGCACGTGAGAGCGTGGGGAAGAGTTAATAAGAATTAAAAGGGACACGTGTTAACCCACGGGTGTGATTGAACTCGCTAGTGGCACGTGTGATGCACGTGAGCACGAGGGGAAGGAGTTAACCACAATTAATAAGAGTTAAAAGGGACACGTGTTAACCCGCATGTGTGATTGAACTCTCCCAGAGTTCAATCACGATCGGCTGTGATTCTAAATAGATAAATGAGAAAGGGGTAGTTTGGGAATTAAAGTAAAATATTAAATCAAATGCGAAGGATAGTTTGGGAATTAAAGTAAAACATTAAATCAATGTTTTGTTTTTATATAAGGGTAGTTTAGGAATTTTGGAAAATTCATCTATGCAGGGCTCTCGCATTATAATTGTAAAGATATTAGTAATATAATAAATATTTATATATACATAATATTATTATTTAATTAAAATTACTTTTTTAATAAATCAAGCTTGAATTTGAATTAATTTGAGTTTGGCCAAGTGACCTAGATTCGAGCCGAGCTTTGAGCCAAGCTTTACAAGCAACAAATCGAGTCGAAGCAAGTCGAGCTTGAGCCTAGATTTTTACATTTCAACCCAAGCCGAGTAGGGCCAAGCTCGGCCCAAATACACCCTCTAATGATCACCACCCACAACACCATGCCGTACACCATTCTTATCTGGATAAAGCTTCTGAGACCCCCTTAGGGCCGAGACCACCGAGACCATGTTCTAAGAGCACGGGATTTCAGGTGGAACTTATCATGTGAAGTGGGTCCCACCTAAAATCCCACTCTTAGAGCATGGTCTCAGTGGTCTTGGCCCTATTAGGGTCTCAGTAGTAAAGTCCTTATCTACCCATTCCACTCATTGTTGTTAGAACTGGACTGGGCCGGCCGATTGAAGGGGAAAAACTGGGAACCGGTCCCCTTACCGGTTCCCAAACCCCCCAAAACCGAACCGTTTTAAAAACTGACAATTTTTGTGAAAACTGGAAGAATCGACTGGTTGAACCAGGAATTGGTGGTCAGAATCGGTCAGAACCAATCAAAAATGGGTAAAAATGAATTTAAAAATAAAAAAGACACGAGTGAACAGGACCGATCAAACCGGAACCGGCCTTTCAACCAGTTTGATCACCGGTCTGGTTCTCATAACATTGCTTCCACTGTATTTTTATATTTTGCTTACCGAATCGGGTGTCCACCGAAATCCACGTGGAAGCACAGGGGCTCTTCACCTCGCCGGCCCAGGCTATCCAAACCCCTAACCAAAAAAAAAAAAAGGAAAAAGAAAATTGTAGTAAAGGATAAGAACAAAAAAAAAAAAAATAAAAATAAAAAAAGCACAGGTCTCTATAGGGGCACGACGGTCAAGACAAAGTCGACGCAGTGCTTTGTAGCACAGCCAGAGTCACTTTCAGGAGTGTTTCCGTAATATCCCGCACACGGCAGAGGTATTTCAGTCAAAATGAAAAGCATAAATTAAATGAAATGAGGCTAGCATTTCAAACATAACTCATGTCCATTTTATGTTAGGAAAATATTTTTCTATGAATTCCACTACGGCGGCTTGCTCCGCACTTTCCTCAGCAGGTACCTTTCTCCGCTTATTCCTTTTCCCCAAAAATTCGATCCTGGGTCATCGAAGTTCTTCGAAGATTACGATTTTTTCTGCGATTTACAGCCAAATATTTTTGTTGATCATGTATTCATGTGTCCTGCTCATGAAATTTAACGAATTGCGTGTTGATTCTTCGTGTTTCAGCAGTTTTTAGATTTCAGTTCTTGGGAAAAAGGGTGAATTAAGCGCCTGATTCGATTCGTGATGAGGATTTTGGCAGGGAATTGATATCGAGCTGAAGAACTTCGAATCGGTTTGTTCATGGCAGAGAGTCGTCGTTACGGTTTGGGTAATCAATTAGGTGAGATTCAGAAGTTCGTTTTTTGATGTTTTTGTTCTTTTTTTTTTTCCTTCCCTTTTTTCGTCTTTTTTTTTCAGACAAAAGGCTGAATTGAGGCTAATGAGGGGTGCTAGTACTTGAGTTGGGTTTAATTGTCAGTGTATTATAGAAATGCTTTGTATTTTGCTTATGAAATTTCTTTAACAAAGGGAATAATGTTAAAAAGCAACAATTGTCACTGGATATGAATTTAGTATGAAGCTTCTCTCTCTTTATATATATATACTAGTGGGCGGCCCATGTGATGCTCGTGAGAGAGAGGGGAAGAGGGACCCTAGTGAGGGCATTTTGAAAAAAAAAGGGGAATATTTTGGGTATAGAAACTTGAGGGATATTTGAATTAAAAAAAATTGCGAGGAACGTTGGTTGTAGAAATATGACATAGATACATTTTAAGAACCAAAAAGCTTTAGGGAATTTTGGGTATAGCAAAGAAAGGGGGCGGGCGGGGCCTTGGCGAAACGATCTTCTTCTTTCGTAGTGTTTTACCAAGAGAGCGAGGAGTCCGGTTACGCCACTGAGGTTGTCATGTGTCCCTTTTAACACTTATTAACTGTGATTAAGATTCACCCATCCCTAGGGTTCACCCACTTATCCTTGGTTTTAAAAAAAAAAATATGAAAAAAATATTTAACCATAGGAGTTAGTGAATTTTAATTTTTCTAAAAATCAAGAATAAGTGGGTGAATGGGGTGGGAGAATCTTAACCATAATTGGAGTCCGTGTACGCCCTTGAGATGTGTCTCTTTTGAGACCTCTTAATTGTGGTGAAGATTCATCTACCCCTAGAGTTCACCCACCTATCCTTGGTTTTTAGAAATTTTTTTTTAATTTTTTAAAGCTTGGTTAAAATTTACTAACTCCTTGGGTTAAATATTTTTTCTTTCTAAAAACGAAGGATAATCGGGTGAACCCTAGGGATGGGTGAATCTTAAACACAGTTAAGGAGTGTTAAAAAGATACACGGCGACCAAAGAGTCCAGTTATAAACGTAGAGAATTTATAGTTAGATCATAGATGAGTAAGGGGTAGTATGGAGATTGAGCAAAATAATTTATCAAGTTTCTGTCTTATGTAATGATTATGCTAAGGGTAGTTTGGGCATTCTCATTATATATAAGATATATAAGAAGATATAAGAGAAGAAGATTAGATAAGAAGACAAAGGGTAATTTTGGAAACCAAAACTTCAATCAACGTCTCTTTATATTAGTATATATATATGTAAGCAATAAAAGAAAAGTACATAGAAAGGTCACCCATAGGTGAACCAGGAAAATATCAAAAGCAAGCTGAGCACCAATGGAAATAAATAGAAGGCTGCCATAGACTCACTCTCCCTCTACAACAAAAAGCAGGCAGCTTATGGCTCTAAAAAATTCTCTCTAATTGATGAAACTTCTACAATTGAAAAAGCTTCAAAGCAGGAATCTAATAACTCTAGGAATTGGGAAACACTCATAAGGAGATATATGTATGAATAACTCATACTGAATGGAATCTGGATAAAAGCCATTAGTTTAATAGAGAATAAGTTAAAAGAAAGAAAAAGGACATAAATATTGGGTAGGGGGTGATTGATGGGAGGCACACTTTCCAAACGTCACGCTATCCAGCCTCCCTCAACCCATATTTGGCCATATTACAATTATGCTAGAATTGATGTAACTTAACAGTGCTCCATTGCAATTTAAATTTGAAAACATGTGGCTATCTCATCCGGACTTTAAGTCCCTGTTAGAGAAAGTTTGGATTAAATCAACCTTCTTGGAACCACCAAGCACGATTTTCGAACTCAAATTAAAAGCGCTCATACAAAGAATCAAAGCAAGAATTCCTTCGGGGTGCTGTCAATTCAAAAAAGAGGGTGCTGAGTGAAATTCAAATAATTGATGCTTTGGAAGGCAGGGGGATTGGTTAATGTAGAAGCCAACCAAAGAGAGAATTTGAAAAATGGATGTCAATAAATCTTGAGATTAGAAGAAATTAGTTGGAACTAATAAATTGAGGGGAGATGGCTAAAGGAAGGTGACCGTATCACAAACTTATTCCACAAAACTGCCAATGCCAACAAAAATCTAATTACATTTTGAGGATCAAAGTCAATGGGGTCCGGCATGAATCGGGATTTGGGAGAAAATTTCAAAAACGCTGTAGTATATTTTTATAAAAACCTATATTCCGAGGACCACGATTTTAGACCTCAGGTGGATGGGCTTGACTTTGACAAAATTTCGGAAACACAAAGGGATCTATTGGAAAGGATTTGTCATCAAAGGGATGAAAGGAGACAAAGTCCCTGTGCTTGATGGATTCTCAATAGAATTCTTCAAAAGTTATTGGTTCATTGTGGGGCCTGACTTGATAACAGTTTTTAACGAATTTCACATATCAGAAAAATCTGACCATTGCATGAATAACACCGTTCTTGTGCTAATTCCGAAAAGAAGGAATGCTCAGGACCTTTTTGATTTCCTAGCGATAAGCCTAGTGGGGCGTGTCCATAAAATCCTTGCAAGAGTCCTAGCAGCCCATCTAAAGATCAGTCTTGCACTCCATCATTTCTCCCCCATAGGGCGCATTTGTGGGTGGGTGGGTGGGGATAAAGCCTTCGATTACATGAATTGGTCTTGCCTAGAATATATTCTAGGAAGATTGGGATTCAGTATTAAGTGGAGACATTGGATGCGCTCATGTATATTATCGAAATCTTTCTCTATTCTGATTAATGGGTGGGTGGGTGGGTGGGTGGGTGGGTGGGTCGGGGGGGGGGGGATAAAGCCTTCGATTACATGAATTGGTCTTGCCTAGAATATATTCTAGGAAGATTGGGATTCAGTATTAAGTGGAGACATTGGATGCGCTCATGTATATTATCAAAATCTTTCTCTATTCTGATTAATGGAAGCTAAAAGTGATGTTTCAGAAACTCTAGAGAATATGTCAGGGTGACCCAGTAACTCCTTTCCTCTTCATTATGACTACTGAAAGTTTGAAATACTCAGTACGATAATTAGTAGGGAAGCATCATCGACATTAGAGGGTTTCTCCATAGGAAATGATGGTTTAGACATTTTGCACCTCTAGTTTGCGGATGACACTCTGGATATGCTTAATTTTTTTGTAAAGCTTGAATGTAAGGTGGCGTTTGGTAACACTAATCTAAATAGGTAGAGCTTATTTGAAAATTGTGCATAGTTGGACTTTAGATTGTTAAGTTGAAGGTTAATTGAATGTCTACATCTTTTTGAAGTAGGGGTTTTACCTCTTATTAAAAAAGTACTTTTTTGAAAATTGTGCTTAGTTGGACTTTAGATTGTTAAGTTGAAGGTTAATTGGATGTCTACATCTTTTTGAAGTAGGGGTTTTACCTCTTTTTAAAAAGTATTAAATGAGACTTTTCTCACTAGACTAAAATATATCGATATCGTGGGAACAATATCGACGTGGAGGGAAAAATAAAAAAAATAGTGAAAACATGAAATTTTTCAATAAAACTTCAGAAAATATTAAAATAGATGTTAATACACACATGAGAAGCAAATAAATAAAAAAAACTATAATGTAAATAAGTGATGCAATGGAAAGGGGGCCAAAGATGTGCGCTGACGACAATTTATGATTCACTTTAATTAGTTTGCCTACTTATTTTATGTTGACTCTGACAATCCCGCATTCAGTGGTTGAACATATTGATAGGATTTAGCGGGAATTCCTGTGGAGGGGTCATGGGGACAAATTTAAGTATCATCTAGTGGCGTGGAATAAATGTTGCAGATCCAAAGAGAGCAGTGGCTTGAATCTTAAACCCTTAGTGCAAGTCAACAAGACATTGTTAGGAAAATGGGTTTGGAGATTTGGGGAGGAAAGAGAGAGCTTATGGCGTGCAGTGATCATAGCCAAATATGGGGAATCTTTGTGCTGGACACCGAGAGAGGTGAAAGGCTCCCATGGTCAGGGTCTATGGAAGGGAATCATGGCCAATGCCAACTTAGTGGTACCGTACTTGAGGTTCAGAGTTGGAAGAGGGTCCGAGGTTAGGTTTTGGTTAGACGTGTGGTGTGGGAACACTCGGTTAAAGGACGACTTCGGTAATTTGTTCATGTTAGCGTTCAATAAGAAGGCATTGGTTGCTGAGTCTTTAGAGATGACAAGGGAGGGAGTCGTGTGGTGTCCGAGTTTGCGTTCGGGATTTAAATGATTGGGAAATAGAGGACATGACCCGTCTTTTGGAGAGGGTTGCATCGGTATCCCCTTGTGCAAATCATAGGGACATCAGGAGTTGGTCACGAGGCAACCTTGGTCGGTTTTCAGCTAGATCCCTTTATCAGTCTTTGTATTTTTTTCCCTGTAGGCGGTTTCCTCATAGGATTGTGTGGAATCCCGGAATTCCTTCTAAGGTATCTTTCTTCTTATGGAATGCAACACTGGATAAAATTCTAACATGTGATCATTTACAGAGTAGAGAGTGGCGAATGGCGAACCGATGCTTTTTGTGCTTCCAAGAAGAAGAGTCTGTTGGTCACCTTTTGTTGTACTGTCCTATTGTGTTCGGGATATGAAGTTTTTTTCTTTCCCGCGTGGGGGTAGACTGGGTCTTTCCCTCATCCTTTCTTAACTTCTTATCGTGTTGGCCAAAGATGACAGGTGATGGGGCCAGGGGAGCGATTTGGGCAGTGCTACCAGGGGCGATTTCATAGATGGTTTGGAAGGAGAGGAATATCCGGGTCTTTGAGAATTCATCATCTTCACTGTGAGTGGATCCGTATGGTGGTGTTGGAGTGGGCGGGATTATATTTCGATGTGGACGCCTTGAGGGAGATGTTAGGTTGATGTAGGTGGTTAGGAGCTTGGGCTACTCTTGGTTGAGTTTATGCACGTGTAAACTTTTCCTTGGTGTTGCCCGCTTTGTTCTTCCTTGTATTTCCCTTTCTTTTTTAATAAAGTCTTATTTACCGATAAAAAAAAAATTAACTCAAATACAATCAGTTGCATATATAATAGTTAATACATCAATAATGGTATCTTCAACCATAGTTACCAGAGCGAGAAGCGAAAACGAGAAACAAAGCGAAAGCGAGAAGCGGGAAGCGAGGCTAAAAAAAAATTGGGAAACGAGAAGCGAGAAATGAGATATATTCTCCTCATTCCCATTATGTTATTATGAATAACTATATCTTTGATTTATCTTACATGAGATTTTTGTGAAAAAAGTAGATGCCTTAAGTTCCAAACCGACGATACTTGCTTAAGGTCTACACTCCTAGGCTATAGACTATGGTCTATCCCATTACTTCACACATATTTGATCTTAAATGGGACGTGATGGAAACGAGTTTCCTAAGAAGCAAGTCAGTCCGAGGAAGCGAGTTTCTTAGGAAGCGAATCTGTCTGAGGAAGCGAGTCTGAGAAACGAGCTTCCAGGGAAACGAGCTTCCCACTCTGTACATAGCTTCCCTGCAACTATGTCTTCAACTTCAAGTATCCAACCTCAACAACTACAATCACAAGCTTACAACCACATGGAGTTACGCAGATGGTCAAAGTCATCTTTGGTCCAAGATGCAACAACACCCCCATCAGTGGATATTGTGGGTACTGAAGCACAATTGTCACTAGCACTGCCACATAATGCTATACACCTTCATACAGCTCATACCCAGAAACATATTCATATGATTCTTTTGAAATTTAAATTTAGGAGTATTTTAAATGGAGGGTACACATAATATGCTTAATTGTTTTTGTAAAACTTGAATATAAGTCTTTTTCTATTGATATGTTAGTTGACTTTTTGAGTCTGTTAGATGAAAATATTTTTGAAGACTAAAATATGAGATTTTTTCACCGGATTTTAATAATATTTTGATATGATATAAGTTATAAAATTTTAAGATTTGAGAAATACCTAAGCATTTGAAAGTTGAAAATTTGAAAAATACGCTAAAAAACGGATT
Source organism: Tetracentron sinense (assembly GCA_015143295.1). Lineage (NCBI taxonomy): Eukaryota > Viridiplantae > Streptophyta > Magnoliopsida > Trochodendrales > Trochodendraceae > Tetracentron > Tetracentron sinense. Next base: position 29,954,700 of record CM026556.1, read on the forward strand.
TTGTTCTTGAACTGGAAGGTTAACTTTTTATTCTTCAAGAATTTGGATATAAGATAATTTTTATTGAATTCAAATAGGAGGTATAACCTTTTTTACATATAAATATCTTAAGTAAAAGAAAATTAGAAGAAAATCATTTACTTAAAGAGAATAACTATCAACAAGAGCTCAACAGGAGCTCCGGTTGAACAATCAACCAGAGCAACACAAAAATTTCATTGGGAAGGGGTACTTATGGAAAAAAACAACCCTTTTGTTTATAATAACCAAACTACCACTTCCCAAGGTAATTTTAGTTTGCTTCAGTTGACTATTCAACTAGAGCTCCTGTTCATAATTAATCTCTTAAGTGATATTTTATGTAAATAGGATTTGGCTATGTTTTATACCTTAAAAACCAACATTCTCCAAAATGTTGCACGATATCTACGATATTTCGTGCAACATAGTGTAAATTTTATATTACCCCATGCAGATTTGTCAGTGGGGTGCAATATTGACATATATCGTCGACATTTCAATCCATGTCATGCGAGGATGATTTGTTTGGGAAGTACCATGTTATTAGGCAAAAACACGGCAACAATATGGAAAAATGAAAAATAATTAATAATTATAAATAAATAGTTAATAATCATTTAATATGGAATGTGTTTAACACGACAAAAATATGTTTATTATATGCGTTTAATACAAAATTTACGTATTAAACGTGTATTATATGACGGCGTATAATACGTAATATGACAAAAGTACGTCATTTTAATCGACGAACCCCCTAAAAATATTTATGGGTAAAATACAAGTATTTGGTAACTATGATATCAGTCCTTTGAGTCAATTTAGATAAGAGTGATACATGGTGTGGGCGAGGTGCCAAGCCTTCCAGATTTGGTGACAGTTTTGGATTGCAAGGTGGGAGTGCTACTTATCTTTAGGGTAAGGATTCGAGAACAAGTTAGTTTGGGACCCAATCATTGAAAATTTCCAGAGGAGATTGTCTGTCTGAAAATTCTTATATTTGTCCAAAGGAGGGAGATTAAATATTCTCAAAAGCATCTGAACAACCTACTGATATACTTTCTATCTCTCTTATGTTTATCGGCATCAATGGCAAATCATCTGAAACAAATCCAGGGGAAGATGTAGGACAATCATACAATATGAAGATAAAATATAAAATCTTCGATCACTGTCGAAGTCTAAGTTTCTTACAGCAAACCTAGAAAAAACTTTCCTGTAAGGTGCTAATCCAAGCAACCCAAAAGTTTATAAATAAACTCAAAGAAAAGCCAAAAGCCAATTCTCATCCAATAATTCAAGTCTTCCTAATTTTGTAACTAATTTACCAATCAAAATTAAAACTCAAATTTGACGTCCTAAATACTAAAATCATAAAAATCTTTGTGAAATAACTGTTGTAGATATCAAAAATTCATTTCCAGTGCATCAAATGGATTCTCAATCTGATATTTGAACAAGAAGTTATAAAATTTTGAACATTGACTGCCAATTTACAAAATTTGGAAAAAAAACTTTTTTTCCCGTCATCCGTTCGTCATGCCTTTATATGAAATTTATGTCCCTCATCAAATTTCCTATGGAACGAAAAGGTAGAGACCAAAAAGTACCACTTGGTGGGATAGAAATCAGTTTGTCGTTCGATTCAAGAATGGGGTTTGAATGTGAGGCCCCTTATGGAAGCTAACAAAGTCCTATTGGTGAGGGCTTGTATTGTTTGAGTGACGGGTCTTGGGTTCAAACTTCAAAACTCATTTGCAGCTTTGAATTCTGGATCTCATTAGAAACTCTTATCGGTGACAACAATAACATTTAAGAAGTTAGCTCACTAAGCTGGTAAAATTGGCGCGTGTTGATACCACGATTAGGTTCAAAACCCATTTTCACCCACTAACCACCAAGCCACCAAGCTCTCCTACACACAAGAAAATGTTAAATATGAATGAGTTGAAGATTCTTTGAGGAGGTAGAATTTTCAATTTGATGCTGGTTTTCTGCAAAATATGTCTCTCAACAACCAAATCACTATCTAGGTATCCTAAAGTTGTTCTTTTGAAGTAGTAATTGATTATCTAGTGGATGAGATGGTGAATTATGCATTGTATTTAAACTTTGTGCTTTTAATAAAGTAGAATGGCGGAACATGATTCGTATTGCCGACCCCAAGTATTTGGTATAAGGCATTGATGATTTAAACTTTGTGCTCTAAACTTTTTTTTTTTTGCTTCTTGTAGTTATAAAGTGAACTTATTTGTGGAGATAAGATTTTAACTTTGTCCTGATTGTCTCATGTTGGATATGCAGATATTGAGCAAATACTCTTAGAAGCGCAAAATCGATGGTTGCGCCCTGCTGAAATATGTGAAATTCTTCGAAATTATCGAAAGTTCCGTATTGCCCCAGAGCCTCCGAATAGGCCACCCAGTATGATTCTTTAATGCAATTATCACCAACTTATTGTTCTTCATTTATCATTATATGTATGTGCACTGGCTAAGGTCTTGTTTTCCTAGAATCTACTTGCATGATCTTTTGGTTGGGGGGATTTTTAAGTTTTATCATCTGTGTCAACTTTCTTACAAGTTCGAAGCTTTTACTTTTGTTTATGCAGTTTTTAATGTCTACAATTGTCATTTTTTGATAGTACACAATATATAAGTGTTTTAAAACCCAAAAACTCGACTCGACTCGGAAACTTGCCGAGTAGAGTCAACTCGGAAACTCGGGCAAAACTCGTTCAAGTAATGACACCTAAAACTCGGACATATATAATATTTTTCTAATACTATATATATGGTATAAATTCAAAATTAATGATAAAACATGCCTAAAATGAGATATATAATTTAATATATACTAAAAACCCCTCTTTTGTTTTGTATTTATACTTAAGAGTGGGTGGGGTGTGTTAAAAGAAAGAAAAAAACATATTTTAATCAATCGGGTAGGTAGTTTACTCAATTTTTTGTTTTTTAAAAAAAGTGCAACAACTCAGGCGAGTCAGGGCGAGTCGGGGTGAGTTGGAGCGAGTCAAGGTGAGTTACTTGGTTTTTAGTGTCAAAACTGAGTTTTGCCCCAAACTCGACTCGAAGCCTGGGCGAGTCGAGTCGACTCGGCCGAGTTTCGAGTCGACTCGACTCGAAGCCGAGTTTTAATACTCTGCAATATATTGTATATTGCTTTCATTTATTTAGAGTTCCATTCCTAGTTTTGTCATAGATTCCTTCATCCTCACTAATGAAGATCTTAGTCAACATATACTCTATAACATATACTCTATAAGACCATGCACTTGAACTTATGCATGGAAAATTTATATAAAGTCTGAAAAAGACCTTTTACTGCTAAAAACATGGTTATATATTTTTTTTTAACAATGCCACCAAGGCTTCTTGAGTGACCAACATATTTGCAACTATCACCAATATCAAACCTCTTATTGGAAAATCCTTATTGGTTTCCTTAAACAAAATACACATGGGACATATTCTTAACATGAGTCTTATGAAAAGGATGGCACTTTTTTTCAACCCTTTTTTTATCCTCTTTTTCATAGGTTCCATGTACTTATCTCTCTTCTCTCAATCGAATGACTTTCTCCCACCTCACCTTCCTGACCCTTAGATCTCTTCCTAATTTACTATTCATCTCTTCAGTTTTCAATTTTCTCAGTTAAACTCAAAAAAACAACTGTTCATGGGAAAATATATTTTCTATTGTTAATACATAATGGCTCTATACCACACCATACATATTCACCCATTCCCAACCCTTCTTATGTTGCATGAGATCAAATTGATTGACTTTTTAGCTGGATCATCTTCTTTGAAGTTGTCGTCATTCAGGTTTTTGGTCGTTTTGTTTCATTTGAAGTTTTGTTGTTGCCATGGATATCATTATCTCAACAAGTAAAGAATGAGAAATGCAACTATACTGTCAGTTGTACATACAAAAATATGGGTGTCTGACTCCTTAGTTAGCTTTTCAGATTGTGCCCCCTTTCTCTTAATATATCTTCAAATTACAGGGAATGACAATGATGATTTGCTACTAGACTTCCTTGGTTTTATTGCAGTTGTGTTACTCTTCACTCTCCCATGTATTTTACAATCCTAATTTTGGATATAATAGCTAGACTATTAACTATAAGAAATTAAGAACCAACTACTTTCAAACTCAGAAGTTTATATTTCTCTTCCGTTTTTTTCCCTGAGAAACATTTTTTTTAGGTATGCTGCTGGCAAGTGTTTTTCTTTACTCAAGTCTTGTTGGTCAAGGGTTTCGAAACCAACTATGTTGGTGGTTCGAGTTTCTTATTGATTCTTAGGAAGGAGTCAATTTTTTTTATTGGATTTAATCTTGCTTAGAAGATAATTATGTAATATTCATTAAGGTGTAAATGTAACTGTTGTAAAGAAATGGTTATTTTCTTTGGCAATCCCAAATAAGTTAGTTTTGGACACTTCTTGCATGCTGCTGCATTTTATTATAATTTTTCAATGTTGTTCTATTAATTTTAGACTTTTCTTGATGAGATATGCTGATTCATCTTGATAATGGAGTAAGTTCATTGTCTTGACCAAGCTTTTAGACATGTGTTGGCACCTCAATAGTTTGATATTGCAGTTGAATACTTTGAAAACATCACCCTTTCTGCTATGAGGCATTCCATCAATTTTGCTCCATTTTAAGTAGGTTCACTCAGAAACACCTTAGCTTAAAATGCATTTGCCTTGTCAGGTGGTTCACTTTTTATTTTTGATCGGAAGGTGCTGAGATACTTCAGAAAAGATGGCCATAACTGGAGGAAAAAAAAGGATGGAAAGACAGTGAAGGAAGCTCATGAGAGGCTAAAGGTAAGCATGGCATGAAGGGTGCATTGAAAGGATTTCTCTGTAAAAATGATATGGAATGCTCATAAACCTAAAAAGTTAGGTGCCTAGATCTTTGGTCACATAGATAAGATTTTGTATGTGTCATTCATCATCTTTGATTTTTTGAATTGTGTATGTTGAAATCTTTCTTCTACTAAAAGGTGACATAAACAATTTTAGGCTGGAAGCATTGATGTTTTACACTGCTACTACGCTCATGGAGAGGAGAATGAAAATTTTCAAAGACGCAGCTATTGGATGCTTGAAGAGTGAGTATGAGAAATTTTGTACATAGGTCTTCATCTCCTTTTGAATCCTTACACTGTGTGTAATACTTTCCGCATTGTTTCTTCTAAAAGTTGATAATTTAGTGTAATCTTTTGTTTCTCTTCTTCAGGCAGAATCGCATTTAGATATATATCAATTTAAAATTCTCTGATTGGTTTCTGTAATCATTGTTTATTATTCACTATTGTTGATACTCCATTATGTATAGGCATATTTTTTAGGGGTTGCTTTATTATTTTGCTTCCGGTACAAATGTATCAAATGTGAAGATATATCCAGGTTATTTCATTAACAAGTGATTTGGAGACCATTTTTCTATCAATCGGAGTAGAATGGTTCTCCTTAAGTAATTTTTCTACTAAATTTAATTTTCCTTCCTCGCATGTATTTAGTGGAAGTCCAACTATGATAATGAAAACATGTTCGCTCTCGGGATCGGTGCAATTTCATGAGCCTCCTTCCTTGTGATAACCTATGAACGATAGAAATGTATCGATAAAAGAAGATTTTATATGTTTAAGAAGAAGATTGCCATGAAATTTTCAAGGATTTAAATACAGGTTTTGGGTTACATAATGGCTTCAACCAAAACTATTACGTTTTGCCGATACAGAGTCTTATTTATCCTTTTTTGTCCCCAAAAATAAGAAATATAAAAAATCAAAGCATGAATAAAATGTTCAAATGCAAAAAGATATGATGATAAAATACTAAATTAATATTTTATCGGATAGGTTTATGCCTATTAGCTTCGGAGGTCAACACCACTGAACCCTTAGTACTAGAGTAGATCTCCACTCGGCCAAGAAATTCCCAAACTTTCATAAGATCGGACAAGGTTGTAGGTGAAGGGGCCCACCACACTTCTTAAACAATTTCCGAGACCTTTGCAAGGTGGTATCTAGTAAAATTAAAATACTTAATCAAATATGAAACATTGCATAAGTGATTAAGTAACAAGTAGCAATTTATAGGGCAGCAGATGTTCTTGCTAGGCTGTCCCCTCTTTGTTCTTCTTCTTTGTATTTTCTTTCGAAAATCGCCCCCCTCCCGAGAAAAAAAAAGGAAGCAATTTACCACAAACTCAAAGTTGCAAACACAAACACAATTATACAATGAAATTGAAAACATAAATAACTAATAATTTATACAAGTAAACAAATGTAACAATGAAAATGATAGTTAAGTGTTAAAAGTATAAAGCCACATGTAATTACGGACTGGCTCATACAAATCATCATCACTATCTCTATGTAACTAAGTGATAATAAATACTCATAGTGTTGGGCATTGCCATATGAGAATAATCCGCTGAACAAATACTGTTTAGTAGATTGCGGCTGATGCGTCTATGAGCTTTATGATTCCACCTCCATCCTATATCCTTAATAAGCTCCATGTCCATGCTGGTGTGGGGAGGGCTTAACAAAAGTAAGCCATATTGCTTAAAAATCAACAATATTCAATTAATAACTTGAATACAAATTACATATTACACATGTTATAGAAAAATTAATCATAAAGAATTAAAAAAAAAAAAAAAAGCGAAACTATATATACAACCATTTTGTAAGAAAAGAAAAGTAAGTTATTGGTTAAAGGATCAACATTAAATATGAAATAAAGTAATAAACCCAATAAAATACAAATATTTTATAAAAAAGTTATGTAAAAAAAAAAAAAAAAGCCCAATATCCTAAATCCACAAATGTTAATGGATTTCAATTAATCGTAAGTCGTAACTACATTTAACAAATTGTTTAGTGGTAGACATGATTTACATTAAAAGAAAAGAGGAAAGTTACCCCGATTTAAATGAGCAATGGAAGAACTTGATGATGGATTCTTCTATTCATTGATTGGAGCTCCAAATCAAGATTTTTTATAACAAAAACTCAAAAGGACTAGTTTTAGGAACGAATGAATGGAATGGGTTTTTGTTGTTTAAGCATATATGTTTTATTTTATTATTATAGGCCCATAATATGCGATATAGCTGTATAAGGGCATTTATGACCAAGTTAAAAATAATAATAAAAAGAATCTAGAGGGGATGTGAGACACTTTACCCCATTTTTTAATTCTCTTCTTTTTACTCAAAACCCTAGAATCATCTCTACTTCCAACTTGGTATCAGAGTAATGTGAAGATCAAAAGGGAAGGATCAAAGAAGGAAAGAAATAAGCCAAAAAAACCCAGGGGCTGATGTCATCTGGGCGTACGACTTACGTCACGCCCAACTTACGTCAGCTGTACGTAGGGGTGATATCGAGTCGAGCCAAGCCGAGTAGTGGGGTATTCAGGCTCGACTCATTAAATATTAGGGATGTTCAAACTAGGCTCGTGCTCGACTTGAGCTTGGCCTTCTTTGTTCAAGCCCGGCTCGTGAAGAATACCGTAAGCTCGAGCTTGACTTGGCTTGGTTACCCAAACGACCCGAGCTAAAGTCAAGTTTAAATAAACCAAGGACTTAAATAGAATTTTTGAAAAGAAAAAAATTGAGATGTGAGTCAAAAATAGCCTAGGGCGTTTGGGGAGATTCGTGTAAGCTGCGCATCAATGTATTTCACTCTTTGGTTTGAAAAATTTTCTTATATTGAAAGCTTCAGTTGCAGAGTATTATAGGAAAACAATTTCAGAAAAGAAAAGAGTTTCGATTAGAGAGTATGGAAAGAGAGAGATGGTTGAAGGTTTTGAAGGGGGTTAGTACCTTGGGTATGACAAATGATTCTGGTTCGAGCTACGTCTTGAAGGTGCAAAGGTTAATTGCCATGTGCGATTTGGTGGTCTCCAAATGAGCTGTTGTTGGGTCTGAGAGAGGGAAAGAAGAAGAGGTTGAAGAGAGAGAAGATTATTAAGAGGAATTGCCTTTCTTTATATATAAAAGGGTTAAAAAATGAAAGGATGTGACCAACCATGACATGCATTAAATGCTAGCACAAAAAGTTACCTCTCTTTAATAGAAAAAGCATAGTTACTGGAGAGAGAAGCGAAAGCGAGAGGCAGGAAGCAAGGTTAAAAAAACCTTTTTTTGATCGGTAAAGTAAACTTTATTAAAAAAAGAAAAGGAAACAAAAAGAAGAACAAATCGGACTACAACCAAGGAAAAGTTTACACGTGCATAAACTTAACCAAGAAAAGCCCGAGCTCCCCACCCACCTACATCAACCTAACACTTCTCTTAACGCTTCCACATCGACATTTAAACCTGCCCATTCCAACACTACCATCCGGATCAACTCATAGATATGCGCCACCGAAGATGAGGAATCCTCAAAGACCCTTGCATTCCTCTCATTCCAGACCATCCATGAAATTGCCCCCGGAAGCACTACCCAAATCACCTCCTCGATCTAAAAAAACCTTAGGAAACGGGAAGCAAGAAATGAGATATAGGCTTCTTATTCTCATTATGTTATTTATGGGTAGCTAATTAGCTATACCTTTGAGTTTATCTTACATGGAATTTTTGTGAAAAAAGTAGGTGCCTTAGGTTTCAAACCGACAATACTTGCTTAGAGTATACACCCTAGGCTATAGACTATGGTCTACCACATCACTTGACACATAGAGTTCCCTTTGACTACTAAATGAGATGTGATGAAAGCGAACTTCCTAGGGAGCGAGTCTGTCCGAGGAAGTGAGCTTCCCACCCTGTACATAGCTTCCCTGCAACTATGTAAAAAAGGTAAAAAAATGAAAGTTTGCACTATCCATGACATGCATTAAATGTTTTTAAGTACGAAGAGACCTTTTTCTCTCCTGAAAACAACTAATTGATGAAAAATTATAAAAAATTAACATATTTGAAATTCTATACGATTCGAGTATTTAACGAGCCGAGTAGGCGCTTGCTCGAGCTCGGCTTGTTAAGTAACCGAGCTCAAAAATTGAGTTTGAGCTTGACTCGTTTAATAAATAAATAAACGAGAATGATTGAATATTTAACGAGCCAAGTTCGAGTAGGTCACGAGCGAATCGGTTCGTTAACCACCCCTAGCTGTACGACCCCTCTTGGGCTACACCGTGGTTTGGGTACTGTTTTAGAGGTATTCCTCCCCTTATTCTATAGTATTTTTGGAGGCTATTTGGAGTGTTTAAAACCCTAAAAATAGATTTAAAGTATAATGTTTTTAATTATTATGATGGTGGGATTCATTATTTAGAATGATATGTTTTAATAATAGAAGAGAATAGAGGTGATCTCATTGAATTTGGATGAGAATTGGGGGAGTTATGATATTTTTTTTCTCCTCCCTGAAGTGCTATCTTTTGGTTATTTGGTCTATGTAGACCTATTTTTCTGCGGTAAGCCAGTAACTAGTGAAAAGCAACATTGTTAGAGGTGTTTAGATGACCCTAGGAAGGGATCTTAGCTGGTTTGTGTATATCAGCCCCAATTTCTCAGTTTGAATAAGTTGAAGAAGTGTGTGGAAGTTCAAAAATGACAGCCAGAAGTAGATCTGATGTGAGTTCTTCTAATCCTTGGCATCTTGGAGTCATGAGTGGAACATGAAATATTAGATCTTACACCTAAGAAGTGGGAGTCTGATAATCTGATAGTGATGCATTGGCTCATAGTACATTCTAGCCCTAAGAAGTAGGGCTGAGCTAGGGCTTGGTTTATGTTGTGTTTTTTTTAGCTTGTGTAATATCATTTTTATCTATAATGATATGCTTTTTTTTTGGTTTGCTTTTTCTTAATTCAAACATCTTTTTAAAAAAGAAAAAAATTATAAGCCCGAGGACCGGGCTTTGAGCTCAATAGTTTTTGCTTAAGGTAGGGCCTGGAGCCCCTACCCTGTCCTGAGCTTGGCCCATTGACAGCCCAAACTAAAGAAATTTGGGATGCTACAGCTGAGATACATTCTTAAGTTCAGAATCTTACGAGGGTTTATCGGTAGAGGCAGGATATTACCCATCATCGCCAGGGGAGATGACTTTAGCAAACTATTTTGCCTCTCTACGGATTATGTGGGAAGAACTGGATTATTGTGACAGTTTGAAGCTGGTCTGTCATGCTGATGCAGTTGAGTATAAGCAGAAAGTTGAAAGAACACGGGTATTCGAGTTTCTGGCTGGTTTAAATTAGGAATTTGAATTGGGAAGAGTTTAAATTCAATAAGGATGTGTTAATTGTCACCATCTCTGAGTCGCGTTTCTGCATATGTGCAGATTGAGGAGAGTAGGCGAAATTCTAGTCAACAGTATAATGTTCCACCATCTGATCGGTCTGGTCTTGCTTCATCCATTGCTACTCAGAGAGGTAATAAAGGGGGAGGAGGGGGGAGGAAAGACATTTCCAAAAAATGTATCTAAAGATAAATAAGTTGAAGTTACTCTGGGAGATTCATGCATACAAAGAAAACATGTTGGGATTTGGTAGGTCAAATTGCAATATTTAGTTAGGAGGAACATCAGTTGCACATATTGTTTCATCAACCAGTATCACACAACCTAGAGATATTTCTCAATCTCATCTACTGCAGAACCATGATACACTTGTATCAGTTGTCTCTTCCTTCAATAAGATACTGACTATCTCAGAAGAAGAATTGGGGAGCCTTCGTCATATGATCACAATGGGAGAGCCCTTCACTTTTCGCTCTTGCTCACAGGTACTCTTGCATATGCCTTGTATGCCACTTGTAGTACTTTTACTCCGTTATGGATCATTGATTTCAGTACTTCAGACCACATGACGGGTATGGCGTCTCTGTGTTCCTTATATAATGTTTGTTTTGGTAGAGACGAAGTTGGGATTGCTAATGGGTCTCTTTCATCTATCTCTGGTAGAGGGAATGTTAATGCCCTTCTTAACTTGCTCATTTCCTATGTTCTTCATGTTCCTAATATTTCAACTACTTTGTTATCTGGTAGTAGCATCACAAAAAATTTGAATTGTAACGTCACTTTTTTTCCTACACGCTGTGTTCTTTGTTGATGATTGCTCTATAAGCACTTGGGTGTATCTCATGAAGTCAAAGGATGAGGTGTTTTTATTTTCAAAGTCTTTTCATAAAATGATTTGCACTCACTTTGAAAAGTTTTCATTTTGACAATTGTGAGCACAGAAAATTACTCACAAGGATTAGAGTCGCCACTTATTAATTAAGAAGGGATAAGTCCCCGGGAATGTTGGATAAGGCTTGGTCTGCGATCGAAGATCGGGGTAAGAGGTTCGGTTAAGTTCGGGGAAGGGGTTAGGCACCCCGACACTTCCACATAAAGTGGTTCCCTACTTACTAGGTTTAAGCCAAAGTTAAGTTCGAGATTAATCAAATGCCAAAGTGTTTAACTTATACTAACCGGAAGAAAGTAAAAGCTAACTAGGGTCGGGCCCGTGTTGGGCTGCCTACGTACTCACATTAGGGGTGAGATCAGACCGAGCGTAGTTCTAGCACATGAGCCCGTGCTAAGGCGAAGGGATGTGTGTGCGTGCACCAAGGGCGGCTTAGAGGCCTAATCCGAAGATTAGGGTTTTGTTTGACCGAGGTTGGTCAATGTGCAAAGGGGTTGAGCCCGGAGGCCAAGGGTGAGCCCGGAGGCTAGAGTTGAGGCCCGGTAGGCCAAGGTTGAGGCCCAGTAGGCCCAAGGGTGTTTTAGCCAAGGGTTAGGGTTGCTAACCGTGGATAAAAATGTGATTAACCATGGTTAGGGGTGCTAACCATAGTTAAAAAGTTCAAAGTCAGTAATTTTGATCTTTTTGCATTTTTTGATTTTTTTGGGATTTTTCCAGATTTTTCCCTATGGCTAAGGATGCTTAACCGCGGTTAAGGGGGGAAGGTCACCATGGTTAAGGGTTTTAACCAGGGAAAAATGGCCAAGTGAGACCATTTTGGACTTCTAGGAATATTTTTGAATTTTTGATCATTTTTCCAGATTTTCTCTGGTTAAGGGGCGCTTAACCATGGTTAAAAATCAACCCGGATGGGGTGGGGTTTTTGACCCTGGTTAAGGGTCCTAACCACAATGAAAAAAATCACAAAAAATATTTTGGGAATCTATGAAATATTTTTGATTTTTTTCATATTTTTCCAGAATTTTGTTTTGGTCATGGGCTGCTTAACCATGATTAAGGGTTAACCATGGGCGAATTTAACCATGGTTAAGAGTCCTGTTGGCTCGAAAGTGGGCCCAGGGTCCATGGCAGGGCCTAGACTGGCCTCCTACCCGGTCTGGGCCCTCACAAATATCAGAAATTGTAAAAAAACCCAACATTTTCATCGCATTTTTAACCATAGTTAACGTGATTTTAACTATGGTTAACAAGGGGCCCATGAGAAACCGAGACTACTAGTGGGTAGCCTGAAGTGCCGGGAGCATTTTGAGTCTTTGTGGGGCCCAAGGGAAGGTCGGGTATGGGCCCCACAGAGGCCCAAAGTGGCCACAATGAACACACATAATAAAATAACAAATTTTCAAAAAAACAGAAAAAACAGACTTCCAACCACTGTTCGTTAGAAATTTAACCATGGTTAGAGGCTGACCCAAGGTGATCCGAGACCACGGTTGGGTAGCCTGAAGTCCAAGGAACATTTTGGGCCTTTGTTGGGCCCAAGAGGAGGTCGGGTGTTGGCCCCACAGAGGCCCAAAGTGACTGTCGACCCCACTTTGGGGTCGATTTAACCATGGTTAGAGGCATAGTTAAGAGCTGAAAATTTATAGGGGGGTAGCCCTATATATATAGAGTCTAACCATGGCCCTGGTTTCGACCAGGGCCTGGTCTAACCATGGTTAAACCGGGGTTACAGGTTGCTGGCCGAAACTGAGATTTTCCAGAATTTTTTTTATAAAAAAACATTATACCCTCATGGGGCTGTACCACTGGACCTGTGGGGGGATCCCTTATGGACTGAGGGTCCCCCAGATCTCAAGGAACACGCCAATGCACTTGTGGGGGCTGAACCCGAGCTATACCACCTCAAGGGGTCCCCTATGCTTACGGGAAGCCATAGGAGGCCCTATCCTTGGTGAAAGTGATGCATAGCAGCAAAAAAAGACAAAGGGGACCCCTGGAATGGGACCAGGGGTCCCTTAAAGTGCTAAAATCCAAAGTACAGCAAGAGAGGGGAGGGTATATACCCTGTGACTGAGCTGGAACGGTGGTGAAAACTTGGGCAAGGCTGGTTGGGGTGTTGGAAGGCTTGAGGACGACCTACGGTGGCCTGGGATCCTAGCTAAGGCTGCACCGAGCTCCAAGGACGAGAGAGGGATGTTGGTAGGGGTTAAACTAAAACGGGCAGCGGGTTTTTGCAGCAAAAAAACCAGTCCCTATGGTGTAGGGAAGGATGGGCTTTTATAGAGGAGTAGGGAAGGGCTTGGGGGCATTTTTGTCATTCACCTAGGCGTGGGGAGCAAGCTTGGAGAAGGCTGGACCAGCAAGGGGCCAGGGACAGCTGGGGCAGCAGTTGGCTGCTGTACACATGCTAATTTGGAGAAGATAAACAGTGATCGGTTTGGTTTTTTTTGAAAAAATTCTTGCCATTTCGGGCCTAAGCCCTCACATGTGGCCCAAAGCATTTCCCCCCTTTTCCCTTTGAGAGTTTGGCACCTAAATTCAAATTTTGAAAAAGGTGAGTGGGTCCCACTTGGGTTGGGCCTTGTGGGCCCAAATTTGGGCCCCCAAGATGAATTATCCATGGTTTTGGGGGTTTAGGGCTTTGAAAAGGGCCTTGAGCCCGTGGTGCTTAGCCTAGGGTTTAGACTAGGGCTAGGTTAGGGTTAGACCTAGGGTTGGATCTAGGGTTAGTCCTAGGGTTTAGCTAGGGTTAGCCTAGGGTTAGGCTAGGGTTTAGGCTCTTTTAGTTGAAATGGGCCTCGAGCCCGAATGCCTCTACCTTAGGGGTTTGTCTAGGGTTTAGGACTAGGGCTAGGCTTAGGGCTACACTAGGGCATGTCTAGGGTTTACCTAGGGTTTTAGCTAAGGTCATACTAGGGTTTAGCCTAGGGTTTAGGGTAATGGGCTTTGAGTCCGTGGTCCATGTCCTAGGTTTTTTAGGGTTCTAGGGTTTACTAGGGTATACCTAGGGTTTTTAGGGGATACCTAGGGTTCTACAGGGGATTGAAAGGGTTTGGATAGGGTGTAAAATTGGGTGCTTACAACAATGATGGAGAATACATGTTTCATTGGTTAAAGGAGAATTTGACTGATCATAGTATAGAATATCAGATTACTTGTGTAGGCACTCCCCAACAAAATGGTTGTTGAGAGGAAAAATTATTTTCTTTTTGAAGTTTCTTGTACTCTTCTCTTTGGTATGAAAGTTTCGAAAACCTTCTGGTCTAAAGCATTTCTTACAACATCCTACCTCATCAATAGGATGCCTTCTGGAGTGTTGACTTTTAAAACTCCTTTGTCCTAATCGGTCTCTTTTTCAATCCCTCTCAAAGTTATTGGTTATGTAAGTTTTGTTCCCATTTCATTGATCGGATCAGACTGAACTTGATCCAAAGGTTCTTAAGTACATCTTTCTTTGATATCCATCACCTCAAAGGGTTATAACTTATAAGTGCTATCATCATGAGTCAACGAAAAAATTTGTATCAATGGATGTCACTTCCTTTGAATCTTCTCATTTTCTTCTTCTTCTTCAGGGATCTCTTTTCAAGGGGATTCCTATTCTTATGCCGGTTTTTGTTCCTCATTCTTTTGTTGATACCAAGGTTACGTAGTTCGCTGGGTTACCTGGGTGCTAGTCCGAACCGCGATTCGGTTCGTAGCGAACCAGTTCGCGGTTTGGTTCGGTCCGGTCCAATTCGTTGTTTTGAGCGAACCTGTAGGTGGTGTAAAAGGGTGTAAGTTCGTTGTATTTGCCAGTCGGGTTCAGTGGATTTTATAGTCGGGACAAAATGGTATATGGCATAGATGTGCTTTGTTAACAATTAAGGGGCAAAATTTTCATTTCAAGTGACTAATAAAAATAAACCGTGAGAAAGCATTTGGTGTAACAAGGGAAGGAGGGGGGATTAACACAGGAAAATGAGAGTTTCAGTGAAACCATTTCATTTATGTGTTTCGGGTAAGGCTCTCTCGCTCCCTCGCTCTTTTGTGCACATATTAATTTATTTGAAGGAGTAGAATCTTAGATCACGAGCATTGTGAAGGAGGGTTTCACTCTTGTTTTCCGGTAACCCCTCCCTCCTCTCTCATACTCATTTTTTCATTGAATGTTCACAATATTTGCAGAAATTAAGCATGTCTTCATAAAAGCTCCATCATCAAAGCCACCCATTTCCATGAATAATTGTTGTTATTTACTGTTTTTGGGGTTCAATATGGTTCTCATTGAAAAAAGAAAGGAACTACAATCATCTCAAAATGATGAAGGGGATTTTGAATTTCAAGAAGCTGAACTTACTGAATCTGAAGAAGATAATGTGAAAGTAGTTGGGGTCTAGTTGTGTGAAATTTGACAAACCCATGTGGAAAGAAGTAAAAGTAGCTGGAACAGCCAAATGGAAAAATAGTGGAGCAAACAATAAACCCTGTTAATATACTTGGATCATTATATCCTTTTGTTTATATGGGTTAGAATCTATTAAAATTATGATATATATATACATATATATAAGCGAACTAAGCTAGCGAACCGAGAAACGAATTATCTCCTCCTACCCCTAGCGAATTGGGTTCACTCTAGAGTGGCGAATTCTGAACCCGAATTCGAACCGAGCGAACCAATGAACCAGATAACATTGGTTGATACTAGTATTACTACGAGCCTTGTACAAAAACGGTGTGGGTGTGAAGGAGAATGAGTTGAAAGTTTACATGAGGAGAGAAATTTGAACCTAAGACAGCCAAGCCACATTTTAAAATCATTTTGGATTCAGGTAACATCCTTAATTAATGTACTTCTTTATCACTTGAGTTATCTTCCGGTAATATTCAGCTTGTTGATGATTCTAATATTCCAATTGCAACTCGTAAAGGAAAGCGTACTTGTATTAAGCATCCAACATCTAATTTAATTTCCTAACAGTCTCTATCTCCGTCTTATCGTTCCTTTGTAGCCTTTGTTTTAATAGTGTTTTTGCCATCGAGTACATCAGATGCTCTGTCTCATCCCTAGTGGAAGGCGGCAACATGTGAGGAGATGAAGGCTTTGAAAATAATGAAACATGGGAGTTAGTCGATCTTCATAAAGAACAACAATCGGTTGGATGCAAATGGGTCTATGTAGTGAAACACGTGGTAGATGGGTTAGTGGACAGGTGTAAAGCTAGATTGGTGGCAAAGGGATATACACAGACGTATAGGATAGACTACCAAGAGACTTTTGCTCCAGGAGCCAAGATGAACTCTATTAGTCATTTTATCTGTGGCTGCAAATCTCTCTTGGCCTTTATAGTTTATACCAATTGGATGTCAAGAATGTGTTTTTCCATGGAGATATGCAAGAAGGGGGTTGGAATGATGATTTCTCTAGTGTTTTAGCTCTCTGGTAGTTAAGCAAAAGTGTGCAGGCTGGAGAAGGCACTATACGGGTTGAAATAATCACCATTGGTATGTTTTGATAAATTCAGCAGTGTTCATCTCACATTATTTGTTAGACGTACTCAAAGTAGCACTACTGTTCTTGTTGTGTATGTGGATGACATAGTGGTAATTGGTGACAATCATGAAATAATTCATCATCTTAGGAAATACCTAGGGAGAGAGTTTGAGATCAAAGACCTTAGTTTGTTAAGTTCTTGGTATCGAGGTTGTACAATCTAACAAGGGCATTTTTATCGATCAGCTGAAATATTTTCTAGACATACTTAAGGAAATATGGAAACTGAGAGCAAAACCTGCAAATATTCCTATTGAACAAAATCATGGGCTGAATAATCAAGATGTTGATCCTTTCATTAATGTGGGACGATAGTGGGCATGTTGATTGATCTGTCTTGCTAGGCCAAACATTGCTTATACGGTGAGTGTTATCAGTCAGTTATGCACTCACCAAAGTCTACACACTTAGAGGATGTTTGCAAAGTTCTGAGATTTCTCAAGTCACTAGGGAGCATAGTAACAAAATTCTCCGAATTTTTGAAAAATTAACGAATTTTAAGTGTGCCGAATTATTCGCGAATTTTAGGTTTGCCGAATTATTCGTGGATTTTGCGAATTATTCCTGAAATTTACGAATTATTCCCAAAATTCACGAATTATCATGAATTTTGCAATAATTCGTTTAGTTTAACAAACTAAACTGTTTGATTTCTATATTATCTAATCAAA
The DNA here is from genome assembly GCA_015143295.1 of Tetracentron sinense. Classification (NCBI taxonomy): domain Eukaryota; kingdom Viridiplantae; phylum Streptophyta; class Magnoliopsida; order Trochodendrales; family Trochodendraceae; genus Tetracentron; species Tetracentron sinense. The sequence continues at coordinate 29,972,112 of CM026556.1, forward strand.
TTGTTGGATATTTTTTTTATAGTAATTATTTTTTCCCTGAATATTTCCCCTTTTTTTCCGAATATTTTCGAACTTGACCCTTGCCGAATTTATTCCCGAACCCTTGGCTTTGTCACTATGCTAGGGAGAGGCTCCGTACATTTGAAGAATAAAGCTTTTACCGATGCAGACTGGAAGAGTTCTACTTCAGATCGTTGATCAACCTCAATTTTTTGTACCTTTGTTGGTGGAAATCTAGTAAGTTGGAGAAAAAACAATCCGTGGTTGATATATCTAGTGCAGGAGCAGTGTAGATCAATGGCTCATGGTGTTTGTGAACTTCTTTGGATTTAGACAACACTAGGGGGAAAAGGCTTTTAAGGTGTAATGTCCTGTGAATATTTACTGTGATAGCAAGGGTTCCATGAGCATTGCACATGACCCCCAAATTGAAGTATATCGTCATTTCATCATACAGAAGTTAAGGTCTAGACAGATTTGTACTCCTTATATGACATCTAAACAACAGTTAGCTGATGTTCTCACCAAAGAGTTAAATAAAATTAGGTTGTCAGTGATCTTAAGGAGAGTGTTGTCTAAGGCATATATGTCTTTTTATTATTATGGGCCGCGTTAACATGTGATATATTTTTGCAAGGACATTTATTTCCAAGTTAAATAATTTTTTTATAAAACGAATCTAGAGGGGGTGTGAGACTATTCATGATCCCCTCCTTTGTCTTTTGTCTTCTTCTCCTCTTCTTTCTTACTCAAAACTCTATAATCATTTCTACTTTCAAATTGTTTAGGGTTTAAACATAGCCATATATAAGAGAGGCCGTTGAACGAGTCATATGTACTCCTTATATTTAACGTATCACATATAGTATCAAATAGGTCCAAGTTTTATTTCCATGGAATTCCTAGTCAGTTAAAGAAATAAAAAAGTTTAAGCTACATAATATTGGAGGTTATCTTTTATCTAATTTCAGTCTAAAATATTGTTAGATTCTCCAGGGTCCTTGCACCTACAATTCCTAGATCATTGATCATTCCATGTACATGAATTGGGAACATATTAGTTATATATATATATATATCCTCGTTATTGCAAAGATCATGAAGCTTAAAACTTCCTATTAGTGGAGTTGCCCTTGCTTTGGCACCAGCATCTACAGGTTCCAAATATCTACGTTAAGTTAAAAGTTGTATTCCCCCATATTTATGATTAGCTGTTAATCTCTTAAATAGTAGAATGAACTCATAAATTCAAACAATATGGGAGCAGAAACGGAAGTAAAATAATTTGGAGGAATTTCTTTTGGTATGATAACAACAAATATTCTTTGACCTGAGGGACTTACATCTTATTTTACGTCTTTTAGGATTATTATTATTTATGGTAGTTTGCAGTGATTCGGAGTATTGGTTCATTGAATTCCTATCTAGAGGACACATTTTCATTTTGGTACTGTCTTGTTACTTACTTTACCCTTTGCGTTTGTTTTTATATTTTCTAATTGAACTGGCATGTGCAGAGACATAGAGCCATTGATTTAATAATTGCAGAGATGCACAACAATCCAACTGCCCAGAAAAAAAGCATCCACACTACGACCATCATATGGCCCAAACAAAACAACCTACTGTTAAAAATCAAACTGTTACCACATTTAACATCTAAACTTTCTAATAAAATTCAAACAAGAGATGCCCGATCCTCGACAGGAACAATAGGGTTTAGGTTTGATTTTACCAGCAGCGGCACCTGGGAGAGAAGTTAATAGAACTAAGACCGGTGATGCTAAATTGGTCATTGTTGTAAATTGTGGACCTGACTTAAACACAAATACAAACAAAGCCCTAGAAACGCAAACCCCCAAAACCTAGAAAATAAAGTAATTTGGAGAAAGAGAAGGAAATAGAAAGATCTGAGTTGAGAAATTAAGGTGAAAGTGAATTAAAAGGTGACACTATTCAATGGGTTTCATGTCGTTGTCTTTCAAAATGCGCAATGGTGATGACAACAATGGTGTAGAGAGAGAGATGGGAATGCGTTTGGTGAAGAAGAGAATTAAAAGGTGAGCAATGTGTCAACCAAATGGGTAGTGCATAGACGTGTAGAGTGGGCAGAGAAAAAAAGGCGGTTAAAGAGAAGGGGGATTTTGGGAAGAAATATATAAGATGACGACGAAGTCAAAACCTGAAGCAGGTCATTCCGTTTTTTTACATAGGATATTATATATATGTGTATCTATATAATATTTATTCCACAACGAGGTTACTTTCCTATGTGTGTTTTTTCTATTATTGGACCTAAAATTACTCATTTAGACAACCAGATTAAAATAATGCCAAATATATATTTTGTTATCGTAAAATCCATTATTTCATAACACGCACGAAGCTCATTGAAATGAACTGCTTTTTAATTTTGAAGATGCAGTTTTTTTAGTCCCGTCTTATCGTTTCTTTTCTATTTATGATCTTATCATGGACCTTTTTGGTAGTAATGAGTAGTGGTAGGAGAGATGTTGACGAATGCATGAATCTTCGCAAAAATCTTAAGTTTAGACTGTAAATTTGGACAACTCAAGATCTAATGTTACATGCAAAACATGTTGCCAGATCCATGCATGCATGCACATGCATAGCAGTTTATGTCATAGTTCAAAAACTCGTCGAGTGACCTGAGTAACCCGGCCAAAATACTCGACTCGATAGAGTTTCGAGTCGAGTCGTCTCAAAACTCAAAGGAGACACTATTCAACAAGTTACTTGATCGAGTCAAGTTTTTTGACTCGCTAGACTAGGTAGAGTCACAGAAGGGTATTTTTATCATTTTCATTTTTAAAAAACCTAAATTCGACTGTCACACTGATTTTGCATCATATTTTTTGGGGGCTACAAAGCCAACCTACTAAAACAAAACCTGATTTTTAGTTTTGAGGCTACAAAACCAGCCTACTTTGGGTTTTTTTAATCTTGGATAAAATGCCAAGAAATAGGCAATTGCCTAATTGATATATATATATTTCAAGTTAGACAGTCATTTTTTTTCTTTGAGTTATTCGACTCGGCTAACTTTCGAGTCGAGTTTTCGGGTTTTTGAACCGGTTCACGGGTTCATGCTTTTGTGTGTATACTATGGTCCTTTAATTGAACGGTTGAACCACTCAATTCTGAAATCTGGAGTGGTTTATATACTTGGCAAAGGGTGCCATTGCATACCATTCCTATGTATTGAGATTAAAATAGCATATTTCTGTCACTGTGCATCAAATTCATATAGTGGAGCTGCTGTTCCCAAGCCCAAGCATTAGATTGAACTGAATGAAGAAAGTTTGGATAGGTAAGAACACTTGTATAAAAGTGTGTCCAGGTGTTCATCCTTGAATACGAATATAACTCCATTGGTCATGGATGAAGCTCATATATTGGACCGTGAAGCTCTCTGAAATGTGAATTTGAAATAAAAGAATAAATTTATGAACTTGCTTATAGTGGTAATTGTAATTTAGAATTCTTCCCCTCATGCCAAATTGCATACCAATTTAAAAAATACAAGTAAAAATATGAATAGGACAAAATTTCCATCATTTAACATGCCAGGAAAATGTGATGCTTTCTTTCCTGCTGTGTATTGAATGCCTCTCTCTCTCTCTCTCTCTTCCAACTTCATTTTATTTATTTCATTAACATGATACCGCTTCACTTCAACTCATGGTATGTGCTAATGTGGCCACATTTTTAGTCATTGCCATTTTTTGTTCCTTTCCTTTCTTTCTATTTAGAGAAGGGAACTACGTTGAAGAGTTTCTTTTTTGTTTTGTTTCTTATATAGTTGCCTAATGCTGCAGGGATTTCATGCACATAGTTCTCGTCCACTACCGGGAAGTGAAGGTTAAAGCTCATTATTTTATTTTTATTTGTTTTCCTTGATTCTACTCAATCTGTCATCTATAGTTATTTATATTTCTATGAAGTTGATAGTTTGTTCGCTATGTTTAATAAAGAGAACTGTTGGCCTTTCTTATATATCCATTTCAAATTTTAGCATTGAATTCAAAATTTGGATTTTAAATTTCTTAGAATTTAAATTTGGGATATTTTTAATGAATTTAAATGGAGCGTACCTAACATATGCTTAGATTTTTTTTGTAAAGCTTGAATGTAAGTCTTTTTCTATTGAATTGTTAGTTCACTTTGTAGATGAAAATATTTTTGAAGACTAAAATATGACACTTTTTTTAAACGGACATTTGGGTTTTTAGTAATGTTTTGATATAGGAGAATTTATGAAATTTTAAGATTTGATAAATACCTTAGCATTTGAAAGTTAAAATTTTGACCTAATCCCTAAAATATGGATTTTGTTCTTAAACTGAAAAATTGACTTTTTATTCTTCAGAAATTTGGACCTGAGATAATTTTTATTCAATTCAAATGGGAGGTGGGAGGGGGAGGGGGGTGGGGTTAACTATAACCTTATTTCCATATAAATATCTTCAGTAAATGAACAATTTACTTAAATGATATTTTATGTAAATAAGTTGTAAATAGTTAAGTTTATACCAAAAATATCAAAATAGTGAAGTTTCTTTCGAAAATGTAGTGTTTCCCCACAATATTGTCAATATCGCACAATATGTGCGATATATTGTCGATATTGGTCGAAATTGGGTAACATTTATACTACTAGTGTATAGATGTGTTGGTGACTTGTGATATCGGCATATCAGTGTGATATCACCAATATATCAGCGAAATTTAGAACCATGACACACACATTATCTTTGTGTGTGAGTGTGTGCATGTGTATCTATCAAAGTTAGGGAAAAACAAAAACTACACCACCTTCTGCTAGGGAATTGATGACATCGTTTGAATCCTTAAAGTATGCAAAAATTTAGGCTCACCATCTAACCAACTCCATAATGTGATTAATGTAGTTTGTTGGTCTTAACGGGTTGTCCTCGTCACCTTTTACCCTACTAGTGGCATTTTTGGAATCACCTTCTAGGCTTCAACCACAAGGGTTTCCGAGAATTAATCCCAAAAAATTAAAAATAACTGGAGACCTTGGAGGAGGGATTTTACATGCAATAACCAATACCTTGAATCTGTGTGAAATTGTTCTTCTGAAACTAGTTGTGAGCTTAACAAAGGAACTGAGATGTTTAAAATGTAGCACAACTCTTGAATTCATGTTGTTCATAATTTGATAATTTGATTCTAGTTTTGTTTTTTTAATAGCAGCAATATTGATTCTTATAGAGTTTCAACGACTCGCTCTCTCTCTCTCATTTTGTGACTGTGTGCGCTTTTGTCTAAAAAATCAGGCCTTCATGTCCTATGCAGATATTTTTAATTGTTTATATTTTCATGTTCCAAAATAATTAATTTAGTGGACACCCCCCACCATCATGACAGATTAAAAATAACCTTACTCTGTCATGGTTTATGTCACCATGAGCCCTTATGATTCGAAAAAAACCTTGCAATTTAGAAATTGAAATTTGGCTTGGACAGCTAAAAATCGAATTTTAGCATTGATTTAAAACTTTGGATTTGAATTATTTTGGAATTTTAAATTTGAAAGTAGTTTGAATGAATTTAAATGAAGGGGTGCCCAACTTATGCTTAGAAATTTTTTGTAAAGCTTCAATGTAAGTTTTTTTTCTGTTGAATTGTAGTTGAATTTTTGACTCTGTACATGAAAATATTTTTGAAAACTAAAATATGAAACTCTTTTTATGGGCTTTTGGGTTTTAGTAAATGTTTTGATATAGCAGAATCTATGAAAATTTAAGATTTGAGAAATACCTTAGAATTTGAAAGTTGAAATTTGACCTAATCTCTAAAAACAGATTTTGTTCTTCAACTGAAAAGTTGATTTTTTATTCTTCAGAAATTTGGATCTAGGATAATTTTTATTGATTTCAAATGGGGGTATAACCTTATTTACATATAAATATCTTTAGTAAATGAACTATTTACTTAAATAATATTTTATGTAAATAATATGTAAATAGTGAAGTTTATTCCAAAAATATCAAAATAGTGAAGTTTCTTTCCAAAATGTAGCGTTTCTCCTCAATTTCGTCATTATCGCACGATATATGCGATATATTGTCGATATTGGTCGAATTTGGGTAAAATTTATACTGTAGTGTAGATGTGTCGGTGGTTTGCGATACAACATATTTGTGTGATATCACCGACTTATCGGCGACATTTAGAACCATGACACACGCACACATATCATCTTTGTGTGTGAGTGTGTGCATCTATCAAAGTTAGGGAAAAACAAAAACTACACCACTTTCTGCTAGGGAATTGATGACATCGTTTGAATCCTTAAGGTATACAAAAAATTAGGCTCACCAATCTAATCAACTCCATAATGTGATCGATGTAGTTTGTTGGTCTTGACGGGTTGTCCTCGTTACCTTTTATTCTAGTGGCATTTCTGGAATTACCTTCCAAGTTTCAACCACAAGGTGTTTCGAGAATTAATCCCAAAAGAATAAAAAATAAAAATAAATTGAGACATTGGAGGAGGGATTTTACATGCAATAACCAAGACCTTGAATCTGTGAAATTGTTCTTCTGAAACTAGCCGTGAGCTTAACAACGGAACTAAGAGGTTTAAAATATAGCACACCTCTTGAATTCATGTTGTTCAGAATTTGATAATTTGATTCTACTTTTGTTTTTCAACAGCATCAATATGATTCTTATAGATTCAATGTCTCTCTCATAGTTCAAAAACCTGAAAACTCAACTCGACTCGAAAGTTAGCCGAGTCGAGTAATTCGGAAAACTCGAAAAAAACTTGACTCGGTCCAACTCGGAATATATATGTAATAACTTGAAAAACTTGGGTTAAAAGAACTCAAAGTACGTTGGTTTACAGCCTCAAAACTAAAAATTAGGTTTAACAAAACTCATACTAGGTTGTCTTTGTAGACCCATGAAAAATATGATACAAAAATAGTTTAGGTTAAAAAAATGAAAAAAATACCCTTCTGTGACTCAACCTAATCGGGCAAATCGAAAAACTCGGCTCGACTCGACCAAGTCACTCTAGTAACTCGGCAAAATAGTGTCCTTCGAGTTTTGAGGCGACTCGACTCGAAATTCAATCGAGTTGAGTAACTCGGCCGGGTTACTTGGGTGACTCGCCGAGTTTTCGAACTATGGTCTCTCTCTCTCACACATTTTGTGACTGTGTGTGTTGCTTTGCTGCCTAAAAAATGATGCCTTCATGTTCTATGCAGATATTTTTGATTGTTTATACTTTCATATTCCAAAATAATCGATATATAATAGTTCTGATTATTTTTTCTCCCAAGGATCTGCATTTTTGATTGTCTGGGATTTTCTTATTCATCAGGGTAACAAGACAAACTTTGGCCGCATCAGAGAGACTGAAGAAGTTATACCCAGTTCCCATACGGGCAGTCCTGTGTCTTCTAGTTTCCTTACAAATCATAGTCACGTGCCTTCACAAACTACGGATACAAGAAGCATGAACAGCGTTCAGACATCGGAATACGAAGAAGCAGAATCTGGTACATTTATTGCATCCGCGTTCCTACTTTAATAGTTGTCATAGAAAAACTGAAGAATTCATCTCATTAAGAGATTATTATAGCATGGTGATGAATGTCTGGCTTTATGATAAATTCACTCATTCATTTATTCAACATGTGGATGCAACAGATAATCACCAAGCAAGTTCCAGACTCCACTCTTTTCTTGAGTTACAACAATCAGAGGATTGGCCTGTGATGGACAAGATGGATGTTGGCCTCTTGAACTCTTATTTTCCAGTTTCTTGTGCAAGTAACAAAGTTTCTCTCTTTTCTTTGTTCTATTCTTTTTTAGTTTTCTCATTCCCGCAGTGCTTTTCATCTGTTTCAAGCTGTTATGTCATATCAACTTGATGGTATATTTGAAACTCTTACCAGACGATTATCAAGGAAAACAATCAGCCATTCCTGGAATGAATTTTCCCTCACTTTCTCAAGAAGATGACATTAGAAATAGTAATGATGCTGGGTTAAAATTTGAGCCCCGGAAACAGCTTGAGTTGACATCCTGGGAAGAGGTATTAGAACATTGCACAATGGGATTTCAGGGTACATCTTTTCCACCACCAATTTCTTCTCCACAACCTGCAACAATGGGGATCATCCCTAAATTAGAAAACGTGATGCTCGGGCAGCTTTTCACAGACGAGCTCGGTATCAAGCAGGAGGTTGGGAGTCACCCACAGGACCAAGAAAAGTGGCAGGTATTGAATGATTCCAGTATACTGTATCTAAACATGCCTTTCTGTACCTTTTAAATTATTTATAAAGGATGCATGTGCCTCTGATGTTGTCATGCCTATTTCTGTGCTATTGGGAGACTCTTTAAGGTACATTAGACTCTGCAGTCAGAAAATATCTAACACGATTTCCCCCATATATCCAATATCATGAAGGCAAATTTATGTAAGCACTGACTAAAGTACGAATTCTCTCTTTACAAATAAAATTATCTTAATAGTGTTATTTCACTTAGAAAACATGCATTTGTTGTTGAAGCTGCTATAATTTAAGGGTTTATCTGCCAAACCTAGGAATGGGGGGACAAACATTGGCTGCTTGTTGTCTGGGACTGGTACTGGGATTTTCCTTAGAAAATTTTACCAGTCACTCTTTAGCCAGGTTTAGAGGTGAGTCTTTGATGGTGTAATCTAGTAAAGGATTCTCTTTGAAGTCCAACAATAGAGTCCTACTGGCAACTACACGAATCGAACTACTAGGCTCTAGGCTCTAGGCTCCAGGCTCCAGCTACCTTTGCAATGTGTTAGTGATGAAAATTGTTGGTAGCAAGAAGAATATCTACCCAGTTATTATTCAGTACAAATGCTCAAGTGTACAGGAAAGATGTTTCTCAAAAGGGTTGAGGATCCTATGCGCCACTTTTTACATATTCTCTGATTTACCCTTTCAGAACACGTTCATCTTGGCATGCAAGGATGGGCCAGGGTATTTGAAATCAATATTATTGCTGTAATAGATGCAGGTTAAGATAAGATATCTTTCGACAAAATGATCTAAAATGGATGAAAGAATAGTTCACAAGTCATCTTGCTTTTCCAAATGACTGCTCTCTCTCTCTCTCTCTCATCAAAAGCAATCATCGAAAGTCTTACTAGTATCTAGGGGTTTTTGTGTGCTCATCCATATCCTTACATCTTGTTTTTTATGTTATAAACTTACATAGATTCATAAGGTACCCATATCATGCCACCTCTTGAATTCTTTATTCATGTTTCCCCAACCTTGACACAGGTTTGTTTTGTATGACTTTTTGTTTAACACCTGAGATAGCGTCACTCTTTTTCATCCTTTGAAACGTTATTGCCTTAGTTGACTGAAAGAACTCTGCCAACTGCCCTTCTTCTAAGTTCTAAAGGGTCAAGGTATCCTACACAAATGGTAACCTAAGCGGTTTATAATCAACAAACTAGGGTTTGGGTTTGCAAGGATGAAAGGGAGTTGAGCTCAATCATCAAAGTGAGTTGGAATGGAAATATGAATCAGAGGACCAAGGAAACGAGTGACAGTGCAAAACAGTAGATTTCTCGGGAGCTTTCTTTTGGGAGGAACTCATGAAACTGTCTCCTGTGATATAAGGGTCACTGCAGAAGCTTTTGTGTGTGTGTGTGTGTGTGCGCGAGAGAGAGATATCATACCGTTTGAAGTGGAAAGATGATGCCTCTCACCCTCGCTATTGCCGTTGTCCTTTGACATAATAAAATTGCAGCAGTCCGGAGGGAGGGGAAAGAGGAAAGGTAAAATGAAAAAACTACATATTTTTTTAGTATTTATTTATGATTTAATTATGCAGTCATATTAATGTTATTCGAACCAGATTTTCCGGACCCACTTCCCTGACTGGTTTCATCTCTGTTTGAGAATTGTTATTGTGTTTGTTGGAAAATGAAACGACCATGGACAAGAAGCGAATATCCCTTCATATAGAAATGAGAGGTGAAGTTAGTTCTCATTTCGTACATGCTTGCTCATGAATCAGTAACTATGTCCAATATTAGAAAAAGCCCAACTGCTTCCAACTTTCTGTGTTTGACAAAACCATATTCCAAAATTTATATGCTATACTGAGAATGCGCGGAATTCAGAAGTTCTTGGTAAAAACTCTTTCAATCCTTCCAATGTGTATAAACATTTAAGTCGTGGTTGGAGGGGTAGGCACCTTAGCATCTAGCGTGGTTTATTAACATTCTGACATATAGATATTTTTTGGAATTATAAATAATTTAATATGGTAACTGGCGATATCCCTTTCATAAATTAACAATTAAGTTGTTACAGTTATAGAACATGTATCAGTTTAGTAACAAACTAACTTCCTTAATATTAGTCTTGCTATTTTGCTAGACTTGGTAATTTTTGCCTCTTAACCTTTTGAGTTCACACTAAATTGTCTAAATTTCTTATTCTTCATCAGTGACTTATCCCAACTATACACAACTCCTCCATCTAGTGTTATTTTACATCTTCACAAGAACCTAGTTTCTCCCTTCAAATTTGTTTATTTATGATCAGGTTCTAACTAATTGATGCAATCAGAATTCTTCTGAAGACGATTCTTCACACTTATCCAAATGGCATGTGGACCAGAGGTTGCATTCAGACTTGGCATATGATCTGAGTACTATGTTGCACGAACAAAAAGCTCATTTAGTGAATTCGCATGTCTCTGATACTTTTTGTACACATCCTGATCAGCAAAATGGGCATCCTATGGAAAATGACCTTCAACTACAGCTTTCAAATACAGATCTGGGATGTCTTCTGAAGTCAAATTCAGATAATGACCTAACCATAGAAGGAAATGTCAACTACTCTTTCACTGAAAAGCAGTCATTGTTAAACCGCTCTCGAACAGAAGAAGGCTGCTTGAAGAAAATTGACAGCTTCACTCGATGGATGAGCAAAGAACTTGGAGAGGTGGATGAGTCACATATGCAAACCAGTTCTGAAGTTTACTGGAATTCTGTTGAAAGTGGAGATGTGGTTGATGATTCCAGCATGTCCCCTCAAGTTCACTTGGATGCCTATTTGTTGAGCCCCTCACTCTCTCAGGACCAGCTTTTCAGCATAATCGATTTCTCGCCAAGCTGGGCGTACACAGGCTCAGAAACTAAGGTATGTTTGGATGTATTTTAAGTAATATATTGATTTTTCAAGTTTATGAATTTATGAATTTTGAAATTTCATGATTTTAAAAGGTCATTATTATACTGTTTGGCTGGCCACAAAAGTCATGATCAGATTAGGTTCAGTTGGTGATAATTGGTGTCTGAGAGCCGATTGTCGATCATCGTCACTAATCACAAGTCACCTACTAGTAGGGCTGTCAACGGATCGGATTCGGACCGGATCTGCCTAGATCCGAATCCGATCCGATTAAGAATCCGACTGATCCGAATCCGATCCGAGATCCGTCGGATCATGAAGTAACCGATCCGAATCCAATCCGATTATATATCGTCCGATCCGAATCCGATCCGATCCGATCCGAGTAAGGTTATTTAAAAAAAAAATAATCTATTTTAATAATAAAAAATCTAATAATACCTTAATTAATACTAATTAATGTTAATTTTTTTAAAAATTAATATTTTATACATAGAAAATCTAAATAACATATTTAAAATAATTAAAAATTATTATTATTATCGAATCGGATTTTAATCGGATCGGATCACCCTATATCCAGATCCGATCCGATTATAATCGGATTCCACCGATCCGAATCCGATCCGACGGATCACATATAGGGTCCAAAGTCCGGCTAATCGGATCGGATTCGGATCGGATCCGGATCATGATCCGGTCCATTGACAGCCCTACCTACTAGCCAATTGTTTGTCATGGATTACAAATCGCTGCCACCAGCGGCAGATTGTTGGCCACCCATAACCAATTGTTAATTATTGGTCTCTCTCATGGATGGTCATCTGCAATTGATTGTAAGTCATTGGTGGCTAAACGTCAGTGATCAATAGAGATCTTGGTCATCGTTCAGTGGTCGTCAGTTAGTGGTCATTCACATTCCACCATCAGTCACTGATCATTGTTTATTGGTCATCAAAGTCATTGGTCATCAATTGGTGGTTATCTCTTGCTAATCACTAATCATCAATTCTTAATTGCTGATCATTGTTCACAAATCGTCCATCATCGAACTCCAATCTAGGTGGGCTATTTGGATGGTTTTGCCGGGTGCTTTAGCTTGGTCTTTATGGAAGAAAAGGAACAAGAGAGTTTTCGAAAACTCTTCCTCTTCCCTCTATTGCATTTGCTCTCGGACGAGTTCGATGGTTGTGGCCTAGTGCTCTGCTAGTCAGTCGGGGGTGGATTTGGATATCTTATTAGGTGATATGGTTTAGGGGCTGCTCGGCAGTGTCCAGGGGTTCCCATGGGTTGTTTTTGTTTTCTTTTTCAGGTTTCGCGTTGTGGTTCACGTTCTTGTGAGCTTCGCGCGTCTCCTTTTTGTGTAGCCCTGCTTCTCTATATATATTTGCTTGTATTATCGATCAAAAAAAAAAAAAAAATCTTTGGTTCTCAGTTATCAGACTCTAGTTCTCAGTTATTGATCAAAGGCCAGATGTAAGTGGCGAGTGGTCAAATCTCCTGAGTGGAAAAGAGATATGAAGAGAGCCATGTCTTGTGAGTTCTAATCATGATTTTGAAAAAATTTCAATATCATGATAGTTTGCAATTAGGATTTTAAAATTCAAAACTTACACCAAAGTTCTACAACTGTCAAAATCAGGATTTTTTTTTAATGGGTTTGGAGTCTTTGGATCACATCTGAACGCAGCAAGGTAATTTAACTCTAGATTTTATCTCATTTAGAATACATCGGATATTCACCATAGATTGGATGAAGTGAAACCGTGGAAGATAAATATAACCCCCCACTAATTTCCTTGTCATTGAACATTAATTCTCATTTAATCCATGAATTGAACAGGTTCTTATCACTGGAAAATTCTTGAAGAGTCAAGAAGATGCTGCAAAATGTAAATGGTCATGTATGTTTGGGGAAGTAGAGGTTCCCGCGGAGGTTTTAACAGATGGTGTGCTTCGTTGCCATGCTCCACTACACACAGCTGGGAGGGTCCCTTTTTATGTAACATGCTCCAACAGGTTAGCTTGTAGTGAGGTGCGAGAATTTGACTACCGGGTCAGCCATACTCGAGAGATGGATTCTACGAATATCTGTAGTGACAATACAAATGAAATGCTTCTTCATGTACGACTTGGGAAGTTATTGTCTCTAAAATCTGTCAATTCTAACTCCATCAGTGTTAGTGAGAAACCTCATATAAGCAGTAAGATTAGTTCTTTAATGCAAGAAGACGATGATGAATGGTTCCAGATGGTAAAGCTTACTTCAGAGAAGGATTTCTCCCCAGGTAAAGTGAAAGAGCAGCTGCTTCAAAAGCTACTGAAAGAGAAGTTGCATGTATGGCTTCTTCAGAAAGTAACCGAAGATGGTAAAGGTCCTAGTGTGTTAGATAAGGAGGGGCAAGGTGTGCTACATTTAGCAGCTGCTCTTGGTTATGATTGGGTCATACCACCAACTATAGCTGCGGGTGTTAATATCAATTTCCGTGATGTGAATGGATGGACTGCACTTCACTGGGCAGCATTTTGTGGCAGGTGAAGGACCTGCAAACAGATTTTTTCTTATTTCCGTAAATCTGAAGTTTGTTTATGATAGTTATTAGGATTTCTAATAACATTCTGAATTTTCTTTTCCTTTTTTTTCCCCTATTTTTATGGTTTGTTTTACTCAAACCATCATTTCAGAGAACGAACAGTTGTTGCCCTCATCTCCCTTGGTGCAGCTCCTGGAGCATTAACAGATCCAACTCCCAAATTTCATTTGGGTAGAACACCTGCAGACCTGGCTTCTGGCAAGGGACAGAAAGGAATTGCTGGTTACCTTGCAGAATCTTCCTTGACCAGCCACCTTTCAGCCCTTACTTTGAAGGATGCAAAGGAAGGTGATGCTATAGGAATTTCCGGGGTAAAAGATGTACAAACCATTTCAGAACGGTGTGCCACTCCAATTAGCGACGGTGATGATGGACTGTCGTTGAAGGATTCACTAACTGCTGTCTGTAATGCTACTCAAGCTGCCGCTCGTATTCATCAAGTTTTTAGGGTTCAGTCCTTCCACAAAAAGAAGTTAATTGAGTATGGTGATGATAAATTTGGAATGTCAGATGAGCGTGCTCTTTCGCTTATAACTGTAAAGTCACACAAGCCAGGACAGCATGATGAGCCGGTGCACACTGCTGCAATACGAATACAGAATAAATTCCGTGGATGGAAGGGAAGAAAAGAATTTTTGATAATCCGCCAACGAATTGTTAAAATCCAGGTTTGCTATAGTTCCCAATTGCTTCTTTATGCTTTCTCACTGTCCATCGTGAATTTTCACTGTGCGGTGATTAGAAAATTTCCAGTGAAGATATTAAGACTGCATGTTAAGTAATGGAATTGTTCCCTATCTGTCTGGCATTTATTCTTCCTTGCACCTACAGAAAGTTATGGAATTGAGCCCTTTTGATTTCTAACTTTCAACTTTATGGTTAAAAGGCCCATGTCAGAGGACACCAGGTGAGGAAACATTACAAAAATATCATCTGGTCTGTTGGAATTGTGGAAAAAGCAATTTTGCGTTGGAGACGGAAGGGGAGTGGTTTTCGTGGATTCCAACCAGAAAGACTAATTGAGGGCCCCAAAACAGTAGGCAGGCCCTTGAATGAGAACGAGGATGAGGATGATTATGATTTCCTGAAGAAAGGACGAAAACAGACAGAGGAGAGGTTGCAAAAAGCACTTGCTAGGGTGAAGTCCATGGTTCAGTATCCAGAAGCAAGAGATCAATATCGTAGGCTGCTGACTGTTGTCACAGAGTTCCAGGAGACTAAGGTACTTCACTTTTTTAGCAGCTTAAGCTGTCCTCTTTTTTTCCCAGAGGCGAAATTGCTCCATTAATGAACATGACAATTAGAAACCTTCCCCATTACAGAAACATAGAAATATGCTTGTGATTTCCCTTAATTGAAGAATGGTTTCGAAGTCATGAGAGATGATACACCTTTGACTCCAAGGGGGTATATATATATATAAATTCTCAACCTGCACGGGTAGCTCAGTTGGTTCGTGTCTTGGGAGAGATCCCGAAGGTCTCGAGTTCTACTCCTCCCAGGCTTACCCGATGCTCATTGTTTGCATGCATCCAAAGGGACTAGTCCTTCCTTGTGAGGGGTGGGACATCCTCCGTTACTCCCCCCCCTTTGTTTACAGAGGGTGTCCCAAACCCTTTGAGGCAAGGACTAGTCCCTTCGGGTGTTTGCACCGACCCACTCGGAAATTTCCCTTCAGACACCAGGGTAAGTCGAGGAGTGGGATTGGAACACACAACCACAGGGAGCAAACCCGGGATGCTAGCCAACTGCACCAATCCCTGGTGGGTAAAAAAAACTTGATTCTTTTGTTTCACGAAGGAACTGCTCTCTAGTTGATGCTAGTATGACGATTAGCTATAGTAACCAAACAGAAATAGTTGGTTGGCACTTGAAGAAGCTCTCTTTTTTCTCTAGATTTCCTGAAAGAGATGGTGGCTGTGTGAATATTATCTGAACCTCATTTTATTCATCATATTGAACTAGTTAACGAATTTTTCACTCCTTTTGTAATTGTCTTGCAGGTAATGTATGATACAATTCTAAACAGTTCAGAAGAAACAGGTGATGCTTATGATGACCTGATCGATCTTGACGTACTGTTGGATGATGACGCCTTCATGTCTACAGCATATGAATGATCCAATTCCCAGTTCTCACGCTCTTGTAAAATCTGGTTAGTTCTATGTATATTATTATTTGGCTGGTTCCATTGTATTGGGAAGGTATGTAATAACTTAAATCCCATCTGTACTATAATGTAGTCAATCCATCCCATTGTCTGTTGTAGTGGGTTTGATAGGTATAGTAGATAAAAGCACTTTAGGCTTTTCTAACTTGGGTGTACTTGTTCTCGGCTGTATTTTATTGGTGTATACTTACTGGTGCCAACTTTAATGAAAAAAATTGCTGTATATTGCTTCAGTTAACCAAAGTTTCCCCCATTTGCTCACCTTGTGCTGCTGCATTAGTTATTATCATGGGTGTGGTAGAAAAAATCTCTCTCTCTCTCTTGTGCGCGTGCACACAGTTCCACCATATAGGTTTCAAGAGATGGAGATCGGCAGGTGAACTGAACTGGCAAAAGGGACCAGTTCTGGCAAAGCTTTCATAGAAAACTCTTCGAGGTTGATGTATGATCATCTCCCTATTGTCTTTAATCTGGCAATGGTGGAGAGCTTCGTCACACCACCATCGATTTGGATTTGAAGCAAAGGGGAGGGTAAAATCGGGTCACACCACTAATTTGGATTCAAAAGAAAGTGTTCCTTGCATAAATAATAAGAGTCTATGACTAGCAACTAGGTACAAGTAAATCCCAAAATGTCAGAATAAAAGAGCTCACATGTTGAAACACTAATAAATCCCAACATCTCAGAAGAAAAGAGTGCCAAAGAGAAGCACATGTTACCTCGTGTACTAGACATAATCGGGACAGACCCAAGCTTGCAG
Organism: Tetracentron sinense; assembly: GCA_015143295.1. NCBI lineage: Eukaryota > Viridiplantae > Streptophyta > Magnoliopsida > Trochodendrales > Trochodendraceae > Tetracentron > Tetracentron sinense. Next base: position 29,988,838 of record CM026556.1, read on the forward strand.
CCAAACTAAATCTCCTGAGGTCAGGATAATTAGGTTTACCTTTCAGTTTGAGAAATGCAGAAAATCTCATTCTCGAATTTCCAAAAATTTTACAATTGACTAAAACGAAAATGAAGCCCTAAATTAAAATCAGAACTTCTAAAATCTCGTAATCATATTAATAATAAACCTTATCAGAAGACAAACCCCTCCAAAACCCTAAAATCTCCAGCTATAAAAAAAAAAAACCCTAATTCCATTTCGAAACGCAAACACAATACAGTCACAACAGATGATAACGATAACGATGGATGGATGGGGAGTTTCAGACCTCGTCTTCGTGGAGGAGCATGTTGGGGATTCCCTTGGTGACAGGGAAGCGGCGAGCGGTCTGAGGGCAAATTAGGGCACCCTCTTGGAGGTGGAGCTGGAGGAGGGCGTGGTGGAACTTGTGGAGGAAGTCTTGAGAATGGAGCATGGAGGAATCGGCTTCATCGGGGAGAAGGGTGTAGGACATGGATCGAGAAGCGTGGAGAAGGGCCTTCCAATCGATCTTGGGGAAAATGTTCTTGAGGAAATCAGGGTTGAATTCTACTTCCTTTTCCACGAATTTCTCCACTTCCAGAAGCAGAGGAAACCCGTTCGTTACGCCCTTTATGTTGCAGGATAGCATGTTGTGTGTTAAAAGCCTCATCTTTTCTCTCTCTCTCTCTTTCTCAGTTTGCTTAAAGGCTAAAGCTTATATAAGGTCGAAGACTGGGAGAAGCTCGGTATTGCACATTGACATTCGCACTACCACTGGTCCACTAGCAGTACTCGCAGGACGAAAATGCCCTTTTCTTAACCAGGGTCTTTGGGTAGAATGGTTAAACGCGCGCACACACACAAAGGCCAAGACTGTCCACTTGAAGCTCAACCCAACCCTTCTTACCAAAATCTTGGTGTTGGTGGGAGGAAGGAACCTCTTATATGGACTCAAGGTTAGCAAGGAACATGGGTCGTTTGGTATCCTCTCCCCTCGCTGGGAGGGAGGTCTCGGGTTCGATTCCAAGGGGTACGTCGCCACCCACCCTTACCCAAGCCCCAAATTTTAGGCATTAAGTTAACCTCAAAGTTGAGATGTACGCGAGGAAAAAAAAAAAAAGGAAAAAAAAGGCTCAGAACTTACGTAAGTTGCCTCTTTCGATGGGTCCCACCAACAAGAAGGGCCTTTGGCGGGTTCTATAGCAGATGGCCAACAGCTCAGGTTTTGAACCAAGTCATGGCTACCACCAAGAAGGGCCTTTGGTGGGTTCTCTAGCTGATGACCAACAGCTCAGGCTTTTAATAGGACGAAATGTCGAAATGGGATTTGTTTTGTCCACCCAAAATGCTTGGAATTGGGCACTCATGATGACTCTAACCTCTCAGTGACGAATGATTAAAGTGAAACACAAATTGTTTAGTTTTGATCTTTATTGATAAAAAGGTAGTAGTAGTGTATCTCCTCACTAGGAGGGAGGTTAGGTTTTGGGATCGATCCCAAGGGGTGCGTCGCCATCGTTAGCCACGCTTCAAATGCTAAGCATTAACCCATCAACCAACATTTACCCAGTGACCCTGGATTGTAACCCCAGTTAACCCCAAAGCTGAGATGACCTATTAAAAAATGGTCATTGTAATTTCATAAATCCTGCCACTCCCCAAAAAGAAGGCATTATTGATTCTAGGAAGAACAATCAGCCCCTTCTTTGGAGTGCGCTAAAAAAATGTTGGAGAAGAGGTATGTTAGATCCGATGGGTCTGAGGATTCAGCAATAAAACTATTGAATGGTGGTTCCTGAACCCTCCTTGCATGTAAGCCTGACCTTTCCCCAATATTAATAAATATTTATTTTTAAAAAAATCCAAAAGAGAGACCATAGCCATCTGTTTTCACATGTCGATGGATCCTAACACTAACTTTTTTTTTTAAAAGGCAAAAAGTGGCACAATAAATGAGAGAAAATGAGGGGAAGATTCAAGAGCAGCAAATGGTAAAATAAGTAAGATGTAAAAATGAGGAGAAGATTCAAGAGCCACAACGTCTTCTCCAATAATATGATACAGAGAAACTGGCGAATGGTAATATGAATAAAAACATGAGTCTCAGAAACTAGCTTAAACGAAACCAATACAAATTTATGTAGCAGATCTGGCTCAGGTATTTATTACTGATGGGAAGGTCGGGAGCCATCGCGCATTGCATTTCTATTGTAAATTTAATATTCTCAACAGTGAAGAATACAAAGTCTCTAGTAGTTCCAATCATTGTTACAAATCTCCCGAGAAATAACCAATTTCTTCTGAGAAAAATTAAAAAAAAACGTATAAAGTTTTAAACTCCAATTTTATCGTGATATTTTAAAAATCTCGTGAAAAATATAATTTTCCCTGTTTTATTCCGTATATATCGCGAGATTTAGCCAATATTTTAAAAATATAATGAGAAATTCACCATGTTGTTGGTTTTATGAATTTATCACCTGGTGATATTTATTACTATTTTTTGTAATTTCAATATATTTTTAAAAATTATTGTCAGAGATTTAAGTGAAAAATATCCAAAAAAAATTTAGATTTGAAAATCTCTCGAAAAAAATTTTGACTGATAAAAACCCGAAAACGAGATTTGTAACACTAATTTCAACACTCTCACAATCATTTACACTTTTTTTTTCCTTATTGTTGATGAACAAACAAAAAGACAATGGGCTTCGACCAACTACTGTACATGAATTACCTGAATACATCCTTCATCTCTCATCTAACCGACACTAGAGAGCTCTTTCCAGAGGTAATAAGAGCCAAAAGAAAAAATAATGGTGAAAGCAAGAACATGAGTTAAGACCTATCACTCTTTGGACTGAAAAACTCACCATTAAATCAATCCATTCTCAACTTTTGTTGATACTAGTAGCAAGACTCTCATAGAACAGGATGTACCCATGGGCTGTGTTACTTGAGTGCTTATATCCTGACCCAAAGAATGTCTGCAGGGCAAACTCATCGATCATCTCCACATTCTCATCATCGAAAATGTTACGTGCCTTTAATATGTAAAATTGATCTTCCATACCTCATCAGACCGGTCTTTTAAGGAATATTGGTCAAGGCACTTATTATTAGTATCAGAGCGACATCACGTCATGAGTTCGAGTCACAGAAATGGCTATCTGGGAGGCTTATGGGAAAAAGGCCAGAGAAAAGCCCCTCCTCAGAGTGAAAGCCACCGCAGAAAAGGCTACCTAGGGAGGGCTATGCAAAAAAATCATGAGAATTATCCCGCCCTAAAGTAAGAGCCATCGAGGATGTCGGCTGTGGAAGCGTGGTGGTATGTTACGTGCCTTTAATAAGTAAATTGATCTTTCGCACCTCATCCGGTCTTTTAAGGAGTATTGGTCAAGGCACTTATCAGAAAAATAATATGTGGTTGTGGCTCTTCACAAGGCTAACATAGTGTCCATGGTTGGGTCCGCTTCCCACATGGACAACAACAACAAACAGGGAGTACTTAGAGTCTACGTCTTCCACCGTGTTGCTCAGCTTCAACTCTGGCGGAAACACAACATGGTAAGACAACTTCTTATGATTGCTGATCTATTCTATGTATTTGAAGCGCTTCAGATGTATATAATCAGGATGTGAGGCGGCTTCTTTATCTTCAACCTCTTATGAGCTTCTTGCAAACTGCAGTGGAGGATAAACAAGACCCGATGTTTAGTGTTTCAACTGAAAAGATCAATGACATAAAAGAAAATGCTGTTAGTTTTCTTTATTTCTCCTCTTTTCATCATTACCCTTGGAAGAAATTTTATTTAATTTAATTATTTGTTTTTGAGGATAGGCAAACGAGACAAGTTTACAACCCAGATTGTGGTTTCAACTTTCAACCATAGTTACCCGAGCAAGAAGCAATGCTCAAAAAATATTTAGGAAACAAGAAACGAGAATAGACGCCTCAATCCAGTTATATGGACATACATATATTAGATTTTGTCTGACATGAAATATGTGTGAAGTAGTGTTGGAAAAATTCGATAAATAGCACTATAATTCCAATAGAAAGTATATACAATATGCTTGAATTTTTCATTAACTACATACTCAAATGCAACAATAGAGAAGCTCAAATCCGGCAACAATAAATTGAAAATAAAAGTTAGATCACTTATCAAAATGGAGATCAAGGTACGTGTTGAACACGTTGTCCTTAAGGTGATTAACGTCCTTGTTCTGGTGCTTACAGGTCTCTAGCGGATACCTCCAGGATTCAACAGTCTCAATCCATCGGTAGAGAGCACTCACTAACTGACGGTCACAGGTAACCAAAATTTCAGAAAAATCAATGCAAAAGAGTAGAAGAGAGCATCCCAAAAATCTGTATATTTCTTTTCTACATCTCAAAGAAAATAAGGTTTTTCTCTCTTCTTGCTTCCCAATTGGAGATGAACTTCTTTCTTATAAGAATAGATAAATGGTCTTTTAAGACCCCCCATGAATAAAGAAATAATTCTTCATTAACTCAAAAACTGTTTGGAATATAAAGAGAATAAATCAAATCATAAAAGACTTTAATACAAAATAAATTATAGGCTTAAGTATTCCATAACTGATTTGAGATTTAATAATTAAAATAAATACAAAAAAATCATTTTAAAAAATTTGCAACAGTAGGTTCCAATCCAATAAAAGAGAGTGGAACGTTACAGACAACCCTTCCATTCACGCTTCAACCGTTGTAAATATCTATTAATTAACAAAAATTTCAAGGGCTACTTGTTACGTTTCAATTAAAGGCTTAGCTAGAGGGGTGCGTGGATAGAGATTGGAGGAAGGTTACAATTAAAGGCTTAGCTAGAGGGGTGAGCGGATAGAGAGTGAACGTTACATCCTCAAAAAAGACCCCACCCTTCTCTCTTTAATCATTGTAAAAAGCAATTAATTAATTAAAGACGTGTTAATAATACCTAAAATTCTTCTAAAATTGACACGTGCCCAAAACCCTCTCTAATGCTGACACATGTCCACCCAATTGCTTGGGATTCATAGGTAGTAATAAACTTAGGCTTTTATCTATTTATAGTTAAAACCTAGATGAAATACAGAAGTAAGAGAATGAATTGGTGTTTACATTGGCTAATTCAGAGAAGAAATATTCATCTCTTCTTTTTCACAGAGATATGGGAGGAAACTAAAACCATTACACTCTGTTTGGTTGGTTCTCTTAAATTGTGAATTTCAAATCTTTTAAAAAAATATAGATTTTGTAGAGAAAAGAAAAGAAGGTGGTGGGCTTCAATTGAGTCGTGCGACGAGTTCCGTTTATGTTTCTTTTGAAGTCTCGCTGATCACAACTCAACTATGAATATCTGTATCTATATAAGTGGATCATTATCTGTTTAATTTTAGTTTGAAGTGAATTTGCAGTCCATCTCAAAAGGTGCAATTCATGGTTTATTTATTTATTTATATAATTTGTTTCCCTTTTTCTCTACAGTATTCTGCGTAGAGATAAATAGGTTGTATCTCTTCTCTAATCATGAATTGGTGTAAGCCTGTTTAAATCTGGTGATTTGGGTCTCTAAACCTCTCTGCATATCAGTTGCATGGTTTGTTTTTTTTAATCTGTTTTCTTTTTAACTCTTCTCTATAGCATTCTGCGTAGAGATAGATAGATTGTTTCATTCTTTTCTCTAATCATGAATTGGTACTGTAAGCCTATTTAAATTCGCTGATCTGGGTCTCTGAACCTCTCTGCGTATGGAAAGCCTAGTGTGCATATTTATGGAGCTTTCTAGTTTTTCTTCTTTTTATGCATTTTCTAACCCTTTACTTACATTTGCAGTGAAAAATGAGGAATCTATATATGTTGGCGTTTTTTCTACTGCTGTTCTTTGCTGGAAGCTCCATTAACACTACTCTGCTGTGCGGCCATAAGCATCGGTATGACTCATTTGGTCTGGTGGTTTCTGGTTTTTCCTAACCCACATGATTAGGTTGGTCCCGATCCAATTAGGCCTACTCCGATTGGTTCTCCTTACTCTGTTTTGCCCTCACCATTGTGGTAATGAGGTTTTAGGAATTTCTTACCATAGCAGTTTCCTACTCCCAAATATACTCCTAAATCCTAACTCTTTAATTCAATTATTAAAGTGTCAAGATTAGAGCTGATGTGTAGGTGCATTGCAGCTAGTTTAATTAGTATCCCACCTATATCAGGGTTCGTTATAATCAGTTCGACAAATCTAGAGAAATAAGACAATGAGAAATCAAGCAATCGCATAAGGGAGACAAGATATACGTGGTTCGGTAAGGTGCCTACGTCCACGGGAGAAAACGGCAAGAAATCCACTAAGAATATGGGAGAAAAATAGTATATACAAGCCCTTTCAAAACCCTCTTCTGAAACCCTCGAAAACCCCCTTTTTCCCATCCTCAAAGAAAACCCTTTATATATCTAGGGTTACAAGATGCACACCGGGTCATCAAGGAGTAAGATCCATACCAACTTCCCAACAAAACCCATAGACAGAATTTGAGCCAAAACTCACAGGGTTGGGAGGTTTATGGGAGGGCGATAAATAGATTGAAAATAGATCCTCACAGAGATAGATAGATTGTTTCCCATTTTTTATTCTACAGTTCTTTAGATTTCTTTTGTTAGCTCCAGATGTGAATTTGACATGCATGTTTAATGGAGTTTGGATGAGCAACAACGCTTGCTGTTGCGCTGTTGCTCCCTTGTATCTGAAAAAATGAAGGCCCTACTCACTGTTGATGTGGGGGCTGCCTATTATTGAATGCGGGACCCATTTTTCAGACACAAGGGGGCAACAGCGCAACAACAAGCGCTGTTGCCTATCCGAACTCTGTTTAATGTATTTCATGATGACGTGACATTGAATTGAGTTCTCTTATCTCCAATAACTAATCAATCGGGTGGGTTGGTAAACAAAGTCCTTGATTGACTCAATCCACAACAACAATCTCCAAGTGCATGTAGAAGTTTGGAAATTGTGGAGTGCATGTAGAAGTTTGGAAATTGTTAAATTGCATTTTCAACATAAACCTAAAATATTTGACTAAGTTTTTGGGATGCGAATTGCTAGGTTTAACCCATTTTGCATAGGATAAAGCTTATGAGACCCCCCTTAAGGCCGAGACCATGCTCTAAGAGCATCGGATTTCAGGTGGAGCCTACCATGTGAAATGGGCCCCACCTAAAATCTCATGTTCTTAGAGCATGGTCTCGGTAGTGTCGGCCCTAAGGGGTCTCAGTAGCAAAGTCCTTTTGCATATAGGTTATAGAAAACTAGTTGGAGAGTGCTAGCCCCACCATCAATATCCCTGTAAGGGAAATTGTTAAATAACTTTTGTGTGAGCCTCACTAAAAATTGTTTGATCATCCCCTATTAGGCAATTAATGGCTGACGAGATTGGGTTGACACTCTTCAAACTCAACTCTAAGTGGCATATGAACAATGTTTTGATGCTTACTCTTTAACTGGTATTAGATATTGTGTCACAAGGGTTGATTGATTCATCTCATTTTCAGGGTTTTCTGCCATGTGATGATCCATTTATTGTTGCCTTCGGGGGATTTGGAAACCGGGATTTGTTCTCTTTGTTTATTTTTCTTATAGGTATTTTGTTGGGAAGCATGCCTCGATTTTGGGATCTTAGGGCAGCTGATTTCGATCCCAATGAGAAGTTTTGGACAAGGTTTCTGCTAGAGAAATTCAAGATTACACCCCCTGTAGAGTTCAAATGGAATGATTGTTGTCCATGGAGTTCAGGTATTGATTGTGTGCATGAATTAAACACTAGAACTTTAGTGTATGATTGTGTTATCCAATCAACAGGTTGGGTCTGGGGTGGGCCATAGTCGAACAAATCAAATGATGGTCATTCTCTATGGCTTCTCACTACTGTTATTGGGAATATGATTATCCCATGTGTATTTGTAAATTGTACAATAAATAATTGTATTGACTTAAAAGGATTTCGATCTTGATGGGATAGTTTAGATTGTTCGATTAGAATAATGTTTGGATGATCTCTTTTAATGACCAACAATCCTTAAAAAGGGTTCCTATGTTAATTGTATGCACTTGTCCCATGGAGTTCAGGTATTGGTTCTTTGAGATACTTGGTTGGGCCTTTTTATTTATTTTTGTATATTGGACGGTGAATCCCAATTTTATTTAGTTTTACCATTGGGATCTTGGGTTTGAGTTAATTTTTAATCTATTATGGTGGTGATTGACTGTCGGTATTCAGACATCCGAGTGAGTTGTTCGCAATAGATCGTGTTGATTACATATCAGCCTTTTGTGGGAATGATGCAACTTAGTTTATGTGTAATCGGTCAATGAAACTCAACAATTACAGATTCCATTGTTGAGCAATTCACATTAAAAATTAGCCATTAATTAAAGGACAATACTTGATATAATTTGTTGGGAAATATGAAAAAGTTGTAAACATATTGATTCTCAAAAATTTATAAAGAAAAATATGAATTTTTCCGCTGTTATTAATTAAGTCATTGTAATTATCTCTCTCTATACATATATATATGTGTGTGTGTGCACATTCATTTTTATATATACATCTATTTTCCCATTTAACTCTTTTAGACGATTTCATGTATTTCTTTTGTGCAGGTTTAAGATTTCCTTAAAAATGGTACTCTATGTCAACATAATCCAAAATAATGAGTAAGTCAAATTAATAGATTGTTGTAAAATATTTGTTTGCTATTTCCAATATATCGAAAACATCAACTTATTTCTTATTTTTATCACTATATCACCCGTGCATCGCACGGGGTGTTTGCTAGTAGGTTATAGAAAACTAGTTGGAGAGTGCTAGCCCCATCATCAATTTCCCTGTAAGGGAAATTGTTAAATAAATTTTGTGTGAGCCTCACTAAAAATTGTTTGATCATCCCCTATTAGGCGATTAATGGCTGACAAGATTGGGTTGACCCTCTTCAAACTCAACTCTAAGAATATGGTAGGGCTCGATCACATCAGGTTGGTTCCAGTGTTGTCAGAATCGGACCGGACCGGCCGGTCGAACCAGTGGAACCGGGAACCGGTCCCCTAACCGATTCCCAAAACTCTCAAAACCGGCCTATTTAGTGAGAACCGTGGGAACCAGCCGGTTGAACCGGGAACTGGTGGTCAGAATTGGTCATATATGGGTAAAAATGAATTTTAAAAGAATAAAATAAAAAAAGGACACGGTTGAACCAGATTGGTCGAACCGATGGAACCGGGAACCGGCCACTCAACCGGTTCGATGACCGGTCCGGTTATGATAACATTGGTTGGTTCAAATTTTTCGAACTCGAGGCTAACTGAAAATTTGAAATATTCAGCCCAAGCCTGCACATTAATTGGGTTGGGCCAGCCCGACCCAATCCAAGTGACCCCTAGTTAGACATGTAGGTTTTGGTTGAGGAATCCTTTTGGACGCAAGGCCAACTCAAAATTTGAAATATTTAACTCAAGCCTGCCCATTAATTGGGTTGGGCCGACCCAATCCACGTGTGCCCTAGTTAGACATGCAGATTTGGGTTGAGGAATGTCTTTTGGACCTGGGTTTGCATTTTCCAAGCCACGTGTTGGGGTTGAATATAGGGTATTCTTACCCGGCCAAAATTTGATCAAACCCAAACCCACAGTTCGATGTACTTGACCCCAAATCTCTTAGAATTGATCCTCTGATTTTGGAGCTATGTCATAGTCTCATCCAATGTGTCTTGAGGGATTTTCGGAGAAATTCTAGCCAGACTAAACGAATTAAACTCACTTTTTTTAAAGAAAAGACAGTGTTACTGTTTTCGTTATGAGAAAGACAGGAGTTTGAACAAACACTTGGTGCAATAAAAAACAGAGTGAGTCTTAAAAAGAAAAAAAGGTGCTAGCATTTTCTTATAACTTATATCACCCTGTAATATTTCGGCCGAAGATTTTCATTCTATCCTAAAAAATTTGGCTGTTCGGCCAAAAATTCGGACACTCCTTTTCTTTATGGTTAATAGTTAAGAGGCAGGGGCTATTGTATTGACGAAGAATCAGCATGAAGCATTGTGTTTCTATGTTCCCTTAAAACATTCCCAAGGAATCAAAGCAGCCTGTTGGATCTCTGTTTTTATTGAGCGGGATAGGATCAAGATTATTAGGTGGTAACATTACATTTACAAATTGGAAATATAAAGCCTCTTTAAGGATTTGATGGTCCCACCTAAGGGTGTTTTCAAGCCGAGCTCGAGCTCGAATTGATTCAAGGTCAAGCCGAGCTCGACTTGATTCATTAAAAATGATTTTTTTATTAATAAAAGAAAATAAAATGTTAATATTATAAGTAATATTTATTATTATCATAATTATTTTATAAATATTTATTACAATATCCAGCCAAGCCAAACCGAGCCAAAATCGAACTGATCTTTGAGCTGAGCCGAATCAAACAAACCTTTGAGCACAACTTGAACACTTTTCAAGCTAAAATAAAACTTGGCTCCATCAAGTCAAAAAAGGTAGCCTGAACTCGATTTGATCGAGTCGAGCCAATGAGCCAGCTCGGCTTGGAAACACCTCCAACCAGTGTTGTCAGAATCGGACCGGACTAGTCGGTTGAACCGGGAACCGGCCCCCTCGCCGGTTCCCAAAACCCTCAAAATCGGGATATTTTAAGAACCGGCTAGACCCGGTGGGAACGGGTCAAAATTGGTAGAACCAGTTGGGAACCGGAAAAATTTAGGGAAAAAATGAAAAAAATTATTTTTTGGTAAAAAGTACAAGGTCGAACTAGACCGGTTGAACAGATCGAACCGGCCACTCTACCGGTTCGATGCCTGATCCGGTTTTGACAACATTGCCCCCTTCCTCCCCTCCCCTCACACCAATTTTGGCAAAATCAGATGAAGATAATGGTGATGTTCATACTCTCAAGCAGGGTTACCAAGTTCGCTACATGTTAGCGAACTACGAACCGAGCGAACCCGAACTGGTTCATGGTTCGGATTGGTTCGTGAAATTAAGCAAACCACACAATGATTTTAAAACAATCTTAGTTTGTTAAATTTTTCATTAAAATTGACTAATATTTTTCTTTAGGTTCGTCAAATTTATACTCTGAGTTCACAATCTGTACATAAAAAAACATTTATTTTTATTATTTTCAAATAAATTGTAATATATTGTTTACATGCTTAAAAAATATATATTTTATAATATAATATAAAAAATATATTTTGTTTTGCATGCTTAAGTAGCGAACCATGTTTTCAATATTGGACTACATGTCTCAAAAAACTGCACATATTAGACTACTTCAACTGTCTAACGTATATTTTTGTTCCACAGGGAGGTGGAAAGTAGGTTGGGGTAATCGATAACAGTATAACACGTGGATAGTATCACTGTTCTCGTAGAAAACTTAAGGACAATGCTAGAATTATATATCAATTCTTCATTATTTATTTTCTCGAATTCTGGCAAAATAAAATTGTATCAAAATTTAATGCCTTTAAGGGCAATGCTAGCATCCATTAAGAAAATGACTCATCTTTTCCACTAACAATCTCTTCAATCAAAATGAGAGTGAGTCTTAAAAGAAAGTGACGCTAACATTATCCAAAATTTAATTAGGGGATGGATGCAAGAGTAGACAACACAAAGTTGTAATGAAAAAACCTTTTTTTTTAAAAGTTATTTTTGCGAAATTGGCTCAAACAGGTTTGGGTTTCATTTTACAGGTTGCTGTCCAAAGCATGTTACAAAAAAATGTGTTTAGCAGTGGTATGGCCTTCTAGATTTTACACTTCCTCTGATACTGGTGCACTATCTCCCATCAAACATGCAATAAGTATGGCTATATAGATCACTTCAATATCATTATTGGGTATTAAATTCTACTACTAATATTCTTTTATGGGTTGAAACCATTGTTTTAAAAAGCGTGTGAGACTTACACCTCGAGGCACACTTTAGGGCGAGGCTTAAGGAAAACGCCTTGAGGCTCAACCAAGAGGCTTAAACCCCATGAGGCTCACATGAGGCATACGCCTCATGCCTTGAAGCTCGCTTTATGTATATGATGTACATCTCATACATTAACTAAAATTAGGTTTCTAGACAAAACTGATACTTAAATGTCATTTTTTAATGTGTTATTTGTTTTAACTAATTTATATAGTATTTTCTATGTAAACGCATATGCCCATACGAACAAACAATGGACACGAATATAGACACACACATCTCTCTGTATAAGTGTATATTTATACTATTATTTTTCAATTACGTTTTGAGTTTTTTTTACAAATTTTCTTATATTTTATTTAATATTTGTTAATATTAGAGAGCATCAAGCTTTCTTGTGAGGCTAACATCTCACGCATCTTGAGGTCTTAACGCCTTGCCTCACGCCTTCATGTTTTAAAACATTGGTTGAAACTAGGGAGTGCAGCCATCCATAGTTTTCGATCCAGCCCACTTCGCTTACGCCTATGCTTTGTTGCAATTTCCAGCCTCAGGGAAGGGCTGAGCCTAATTGGGCACTTGAATCTTTACAAAGCTTAGGTTGCTGCGACTTTGCTAAGCCTAGGACTAGTTGCTAGGCTCACATTTGACGCTTGGTGACCTTGGACCTAACTCATAAAGGCTCCTGGCTGGGCTTGATTTAACCTCAAACCTCACCCAACAAAGTTTACAATGACTTATACCAGCTTATTTATACTTGAGCTTCACAGCTATTCATGTATTTCATTATGGTATATATTTACAAGTGCTTAAGGTACATCACAGAATCACACCAGTGTCTTTTTTCTGTTTTTCTTCTTCCCTGTAAAAATTTACCTAACTAATCAAGGAAATACTGCATGGGTGGCACCCCAATCTAGATGGGTCCTTACCCAGAACAGTGAAATTAAATAAGCCTGTTGAATCAGAACCCGCTCCACGAATGTAGTCGCTCATGAATGCAGTGTGGCCGTGGAACCATTTGATGCTAAATTTCCCCAGAGTTTTGTTGTTTTTGCAAGCCTCATAGCATATTTGGATAGAGAATTACGCATTAGTACATGGTTTTACTTGCAGTTATATTTTTTCAGTAGTAAGAGGAACTATATACACCTATCACATAATGCTGGCAACATCACAAAATACCTTTAACCTAGTGGGATTGGCAGGTGGACAGGGATTGTTAGGTTGTAACAGTAACTACTCTGATAACTCATTCCAATTTAAGAGCTATTTTCTACTTGGGGCTTCTATAGTTTGAATAATAAGTTTTTGGAGGAGTTATCATTGCAACTGACAGACCAAGCTGTCATGAGCAATGCAGGTGATGGAGAACTAGAGCTTATATAATAAAAGTGGTTGGAGATGAACAATAACAGAGATTCTTCTATTATACCTAAGAAATATTTTTTCTCATAATTTTATTGAAGGTGTAAAATTATAGGAAATATAATATTTATATGATTATTTAAATTTGTAATCTTCATTATATATATATATATATCCACAAGTGGCCATAGTTTTTGATTGTTTGACAATCATGCTATGACATAAAACCCTCCTCTTGTGCTCCCAAAGCCACATACTAGAAAATTATACTACAGCAGAAATTAAAAAAAGGACACTTTATTTATAAATTTAAGGTTCTAATGATACCTTTAGTATGACGAAAAAAGATTCATACCTTAACTAAACTATTAATGCGGGCACATTTTCAAGAAAGTCAATCTAGAGCCTGCAATATGTGTCTCAGAGAGACTGGAAAATTCATAAACAAGAAAAACATGGTGTAGCAAAATATATTTTACGTATTTCGTTCGTAGAAAATCAGAGATGCTTTGAAGTTTGAACTGCTGATATAACTGTCGTAAGTAATTGAGTGGAATGAAGCTCTAAATTTATTGGCAGAAAAATGGGCTTACCTTAGATCAGTTATCTCAGTTCTGTCCAGGAAATTATTTTAGTTTTATGTATTCTCACTAGAGAACCCAACAAAAACAAGAAGAACATCAATGTACTTTTTAGCTATTTTCTTTGGGATTATGTTTGTATGTGATTAGTTATCTCTATGTAATAAAAATATTATCTAATAGATACATTATTATTGAAATGTACGTAAAATTTCAGCTAACTTAGTATAATGTCCATTTGTATTTTTATAAATTTCTATTTTGTATTTTTCATCTATTTTTTTCCATGTGTGTGGTGTTTAGTTGGTGCTAGATTACAAGGTTAATTCATTTTTTCAGAAGTCAATAAAAAGATTTTTTTTTATTGGGTAGTTAAATCATTTAAAAGTAACAAGTTGATGATTCAAAAGAATTTCCAAGGGTCTGGTCAAACAGGTCATTGGTCTTTATGCAAACTGCTACATTGTCAACCATACAATTCATGATTTGGTACTGACCAAATCACAAATTAGAATCTTATCAATCTATTTATAAAAAAAAATTGACTGTTGAGTATAGTTTTTAAATTTTGTTTTATTAAGATAAGTAGATTGGTTGGCCAATAAAATATTTGTTGATTATAAATTTATAATTCATTCCAGTTCTAATTATCTAGCCTATGTTATACCATGTAGTAAAGTAGACATGTATTCGACATAGTACATAAGTATGCTATATATATAATAACATATACCAAAATTTACCGAATCTATAGCTTTCCAACTAACAACCTATTGGATTGATTCTGTATTATATCGGAAATCATAATGCTATACTTCTCACAGTATGTGACGATTAGGATTATACTAAACCGAGCCAATTTCTCTACATAAGTATTGCTAATCATAGTCATATGGATAAGTACCCAGTCGCCCATGTTTGGAACTGTTATTAGGGAATAGAATATTTGTAATGTATTAATATTGTGATAAGATACTTACATTACTCCTAATCTATTCCCTAATCACAGTATCACAGTCGAGAAATATAATTCATGAGATTATTAAAAGTTTAACATAGATTTTATATGGGGTTATTATAACAAGACATTTGCACTCAATGAAAAAATAATGAATCATGTTGGTCCTTGTTTTGAGTTTATAATACTCTTATAGTAGTTGTAAATGCTAGAATACAATAGAATGAATGTAATTGTGTAGATTTACAAAGTAAACCATCAATTTAAAAATAGCGCGGTAAAGTACTTGAACAAGATAATAGATACCATCTATATTGGTAGAAATTCACGTAAGACCCTCGGATTATGTTGTTGCTATTATATCATATAGGTACGTGCATTTATGGGTTGAATAAATAGTAAGATAGACCAATGTTTAATATAAGGGAATTAACGCGGGTATAAATGGTGGACCTTGACTGTTTTCATTGTTGCAATAGGTATAAGGGTCGTAATAACATTTTTTATTCTATATTTTCAATATTTTTCTTACTAACTATTATAATTTTATAAGACAAAAATAATTAAATGGTACAAAATGATTAAAAAAAAGATATTACAGTCTGAATAGAACAGGTTCATGGCTGTTATACTGGTAAAAGCAGTTAATAACCACAGTTATAGCGACTGTCATCTACATATATGATGTAATGGGTTCGACTATCGACCGTTACAACACGTGTAACGGAGAATCTTGGGCAATTATTGCTGAATATCTGTAGATATTGCAAAAAAGAAAATATTTTGAATCAAATATAAGTGTTTAAATCATTTTTTTACCATAGAAATGGTGATTATGGAATTAAAACATTTTCCCATGGCTAGCTATGCGTCACGTATCAAGTTGGTAACATGTTTGGTGGTCTACATCCTGATGGCTTCTCTGTAGAAGTGATTGAACCTCGAACACGATTAGTAACTAAACAAGATAATTGTGGCAACTATTTAATTTAATTTGAATTGTCTGATTTGTTTTGTCTAATTTACGGTAATTGACTATCGTTCTCACTAGCTTTCATTATATCCTGAGCTGTAGTCGTGATGTCATTGCCAATGGGAGTTGATCCAACAAAGAAGACAGTGGTTGATGGCTAGACTATGCTTTAGTAGCGTATATATGTTTGCTACATATTTTTAAGTATGTTTGAGCATACATATTCATCAAATTACCAGATTTATATAATATGCATCGTTCGTATAATAAACTAAGTAATAAAATAATAGTGATCCCATGATGTTGGGCATAACGGTTGAGAAAACCCAACACTAGGGAAGGTCATACATTCAAAAGAATCCTTGAGAAGATTTGAACGTTGTTTTCTTCTTTGTTAATGAACAACTGACAAATTTAATTGGCATAATGGTATTATATAAATCCTTATATTAGCACAGCTATGTATTCTCAAGGTATCGACGTTGCGGACACTTGGGTGAGAACCAATAAGGTACAAGCTAGGCCTAAAGCCCGAAAGAAAAAAAAGCGAACCTATCGACACGTAATTATCATTGAAATGGTAAAGATACGATGAAATTAGCATTAGATTTCTTGACCCTACATCAACTTTACTACTGGTTTTAGGGTTGTTGGGCTATTAATAGTTGAAAAGGGGATGTTGGTGTTTGATGTACCCTTAGCAAATACTATTCACGTGTACTAGACGTTATAGAAATGTATTCTTTCAACTCCCTTTGGTGAGCTATTCATAGCTGTTTGAATTACTTTAAACAATTAAGCACTTAACGATTACTTAATATAACTGTCTTCATCACATAGTAGAAAGAAAGAAACTTCCCCTTAAAGCTAACCCCGGCCATCTTATATTATATTATTCAAATACGAAAATACTGATGGGGAAGAACCATAGACTATAGGTTAGAGTGAGGCCAGGAGCATCTTTCCACATGACTTGGTTGCACCTATCCTTTGTTTTACATATGATCATGAAAATGCCTTAGGTCAAGTTGGGTCCTATCCCTCAAAAAACCAAACATATATGGTTGAAGGGACTGGACCCCATGGAACCTATCTCTCTTCACAGCCAAGTTAGAGTCAAGTAGGCCTTATAGTACCATAAACTTTATGTTACATTATGCAAGACTACTCTAATTATATGTATAATACAGGCATGTGATTGTCAACACAATATGGTCTAATTTGGATGGTTATACAATTCATGAACATAGATACACTATAGCTTTGTTAATTGGTTATGGATAGATCGATTCCTACTCAAATGGTGAATATCCTCTGAAGGGTATGGACTGTACTTCGTCGCCAATTCTAGGGAAGGCCCGCCAATTGAATGTGGCCAAAGGGAAATTTATAGAAGAAATGTAAATTTATTTCAGTACTCGTCCATGTCATGGAAAACCGTATACATGGTTATGGATCTCCCTTTTCATCTTCTTCATTAGTGCCTTATCTCAATTATTTGGGGTTGGCAACAAGAATCTTGTCCCGGTGTTCTAGTACTAACCTCGAAACAACTTATTGGGATTCATTTAATATGATTTAGCAAAGTATGCCCCTCCTTTTCTTGTAAGCTCTTTTTTCTCTATCTGAAAACAGATAGTGGTCCGCCAAACCCCCCTGCCCTCTCGATTGGCACTGGTTTTTTTTTTTTTTAAAGTACGTCGGCTGCTAATTCTCAGTACTCTTATCAACATCTGATATATACAAAGTCGAACTTTCTATATATTAGACCTTTTTTTCTATCACATTTCACTAAATTTGCATAATCTAAAGGTATTTGTTAGGTCAGTGATTATGTAGCCATGTTTATACCATTCCCATCACTACTAGACTATGATCATTGAAACCGAAGAGTCTTAATCAAACGTTTCTTCTCGCTCAAAAAGATAGAAATTTTGGATGTTACCCACCTATTTCATACAGGGGTACTTTTCTTCCTGAACAGGCAAATATAAATACATACGTATATGCATATCTACTATGGGTCATTGGAAGATACTTCAAGATATCCATGGAGTGAAGCTTCAAATTTCTTATGCGTATATAAGTAATCCATCTCCCAACGGTCTGTATTAATTTTGGAAAATCTGCATGGAAATGTAGACCTATACGTAGCATTCGAAGTTCTAACGAGGGTTCGAAAGTCCGAAATTAGATGTATTGGGTAGAAACCCATTAGTGCAAGCAAACCAGTTGTTTAGGTGACACTAAATAAAAAGAAAATAAAAGGTTAAGCCTAGTGACTAGTGATATGTAAGGTTTAGGTGACCTCACAGACCCTTTAATTAAACTCAAGCTCTTTTGACGTGGGCTTTTGGTGGTCCACCCGACAAGGAACCTTGGTTGAATAACCAAACCATCTCTCCATATCACCCTCTCACTCTAGATCTCTCTATTGCCCTCTCTCTCTCTCTAAGAAAAATCCTTCAGTAGCTTTCGTGAACAAGGTGTTGAAATGGGGCTTTCTATAAACCTAAACCTGAAAATATTTAGTTTTTTTTAGAACAAAACCTGTGCCGACAGCAAATGAGGTAAGTGAGGGAGGAAAATAATGGGAAAGTAAGGTCAAGAAAATGGTTTCTTACTTCTTGTCATTGTTAGTTTGACTATATATCAGGGAAACTGATGTGGGCACTTTAATTTCAGTTTAGGTTTTAATTTTGAAAGAGATAGCTTATGATGTATGATAACGGCCATACTTGGACAGAGAGAACCTGGAGTTTAATTGTGTCAAATTATCAAAGTACCCTCTTCTAGCCGCCACTAGTGCATGGGTCATTTATGCAAGTATTCATGAATATTGTATCTATGTATGAATAATATTTATGTGTGTGGGGAGTGCTAGCCCCACTCTTATTTCACTGATCTCCCCTTTTCGGGGCAAGAGGACTCGGATTTTGTATCAGATCAAAAGGGGAGAGTCCGTTTTGAGAGATATCGAACTTTGAATTATAATGGACGATGAGGATATATGCTAGGGGGAATGTCATCGCAAGAATAGCCCTATCTTGGATAAACTAAATTCAGCATTGTTGTTTATCTTGTGTAATTGACAGAGAATGAAGTAGGATAATAAGATGGGATGAGATCCCCTGTATATCATTTCAAGTATATTCAAATTCAAATATGATGATACACAATTTATCTCATCACATCTTATTATCGTACGTACTCCATTCTCTATCCATGTTTGTCTTGAACGGAAACCATGGGATAGCAAGCACGGCATTCGCACTGCAAGTATCCTTGAAAATGAACCATCTAGTTAGCCATTTTCGCATAGTTTATCTACAAAATGTCATGAAAATTCAATGGAACATTGTCAACATGTATTATTTTATTTTTTTGGAAGCTATGTTTGTCAACAGTATTTACCATTGCTTATTAAACTTGTAGTAGAGAATAATGCTTTTAGCATTTCGTATAAACAATAGAGAAGTAACAAAACTTCCTCTCTTCTAGTGAGACAATGGAAATTTTTTTTATTTTGACAAGGAGGAATAGGACAAACGTTCAACAAATGCCATTGACGCATTCTTAGCTTAATTAGGGTGAAAGAAGAATGTCTTTGTGTTTCATAGTTGGTGTAGATTTGAGACGACTTTGGCTGCACCAACTTCCCGTCTAACCCTCCCTACAGTCAAATGGGTCACATCCCTTCATGCCTCTATCTAACCAGTCTCTCTGAAGGTTCTCCTGGCGGAGTTCGCAGATTATTTAACTAAATTATTATAGTTTTTTCAAAAATTTCTCTAGATATGTGAGTATCTATGTGGTATCTTATTGAAATATTCTGATTACAGATCTGATGTTTAAACACACCTATGAGGCACTATCATTTGATCTTGATCCACACACAATGGTGTGTTAGGACACGTGCCCTATGGCGCAATGGTGTGTTAGGGTACTATCAATTGTTTGACATGGTATCAGCAAAACAATTTAGTTGTTTCTTTTAGGGGAATTTAGGGTTTCTTCTCCGATAACTGCATATTAAGTTGCTTTGTTACCATGTAGAACAATTGATTTTATTGATAACTAATTGGATGAATACAATAACATGTGGAGGGATTAGATAGGAGAGGGAAAATACTGCAAAACATAGAAGGACAATCTCAAAGATCATCTTTATCTAAGATTGTGATAGAGATACAATGAAATGATTATCTTTATCTAAGTTTGTGATAGAGATACGCCCAAATGAGAAACTGTATGTCTTCGATCATTTTATTATAATTGATATTAATTCCCTAATATCATTGATTCATGTTATTATCATTGCAAAGGATCGAAAACCACTTTTTTTCTCGCAAATTAGTACCCGATTATTGTACACGGCTAGCCGATGGTGTATGATGCTAGCTAGTGAATTGCCATCTTATCTCACTTTGGGGTATTAAAGACACACGAGAAAGGAACTGAACTAAAACCGGATATACTGTCTGGTATTTTTGCAATCTTACATGGGCTAGCAAAATACAAGCTTTCTTCATCATAGGAAGATCGGTTTCATCATAAACTTCTATGCAGGCATACAAAGCAAAATACAAAATTCGCATAGGAGAGCGGTAGTTGTTAGGGTGGGAAACCCGTCATCCACACGTGGAAAGAGACCTTATTTTCAAAACTCACACGAGTTACACAAATTTATGCTAGCCCTACTCTCCACCAATTGCACTCTCCTCTTTTAGGGGCTAAAGACAAAGATTTTGCCCCCAACTACAAAATCCTTGGCAAAAGGTTTACTCTTGTGCTCACAACAGTATCCCTCTTGTGAGCACAAGATCAATGGACAAAAAAAATAAGAAAAAAGGAAAAAAAAAATTGAATGGGAAGAAGTCAAAAAATAGGCGGGAAAAAAAAGAGACTTATGGTGAGGTGGCCTTTTTTTGTCTACTGATCTTGTGCTT
Source organism: Tetracentron sinense (assembly GCA_015143295.1). Lineage (NCBI taxonomy): Eukaryota > Viridiplantae > Streptophyta > Magnoliopsida > Trochodendrales > Trochodendraceae > Tetracentron > Tetracentron sinense. Next base: position 30,009,663 of record CM026556.1, read on the forward strand.
ACAAGAGGGATACTCTTGTGAGCTCACAGGAGTAAACCTTTTGCCAAAATCCTTGTCTTATGTCTGGAAAGTGCATGACTGAAATTCTAGCACCTAGAGTTGCAAATTTACAATGCTATTCATGTTTTTTTATCTTCTCATTATTCCATGCTCCCAGAGTTCACCTCTGCATGTTCAAGCTGAAAATCAATGCTGGTGTGGAGAAACAGGAATCTTATCTTTAAATATACTAAAATTATGAAAATCCCACCATTAGATGTAAGGAAGGAGCCTTCAGATCCTTGGATTGGTGCATGGGTTCCCGCCTTAGAGATCATCTAGCTGGAAATCGACTCGAGGAAATAATATAGGACTTTGCTACTGAGACCACAAAGGGCCGAGACCACACTGAGACCATCTTGTGATGCACGGATCTCAAAATTTCATTAAATCCGTTTTTGAAATTTTGAGATCCATGCGTCACATCCACGGTCTCGGCCCTTTACGGTCTCACTAGCTAATTTTTGGAAAATGCTAGTGAGACTGCAAAGGATCGAGACCACACCAAGACCGTGCATGTGATGCACGGATCTCAAAATTTCAAAAACGTATTTAATGAAATTTTGAGATCCGTGCATCACATGCACGGTCTCGGTGTGGTCTCAGTCCTTTGTGGTCTCAATAGCAAAAGCCCTAATTTTTTAGGTGGTTTGCATTTTCTTAAGCCTAAGGAGGGAAATAGGAACCTTTAATGCTGACTTGGGGTAACAGAAAGAGTGTTTTAGGGTTAGTGTTTTCGTTTTGGACTTTGCTATTGAGACCTCTTTAGGGCCGAGACCATCGAGACCGTGCTCTAAGAGCATGTGGGATTTCAGGTGGGGACTACCATGTGAAATGGGCCCACCTGAATCCCATAATCTTAGAGCACGGTCTCGGCCCTAAAGGGGTCTCAGTAGCAAAGTCCTTTCATTTTTAGGGTTTAAACCTTAACCCTAGCCCTAAAACATCATTCTCACTCTAACATGTTAGCAGGGTGTTAACCCCTTAGGATTCATGCTTTCCTTCTTGGATTTTAAAAGATGCTAACGTGACACCCAAAAGCAAGCTAGGGTTAAGATTTAAGCCCTTTTGAAGCCACCCTCTTGTAGTGAATCCCTTGTTCCCCCAAACCTAGCACCCCATTTGTACACTCAACAACCCCACTAACATCATCAGCATTTTCTAAATTCTTAGGAGAAATGCAGTAACCTGTATTATTACAGGAAATTACAGATTATATATTAATAAGTCGGCAAAAGATTAGCTCTAGGGCGTTCAGGCATCCACAAAACATAGGACACTTGGTGATAATTTTGGGGGAGAAGTCATTTCATTTTCTCCCCATGATTTTGACTTCTCCCGACTTGATATCTCCCAACCCCTTTATTATCGCCAGGTGCCCCATATGCTTTGTGGATGCCCGAGCGCTCAGCTCGGGCGTACACCATAGCTAATCTTTTGCCAGGCTGGAGTTGGGATTGGGATTTCCTTAGTATTATTACAAGAACTGATAAAACTTTTGGGACCGAGTTCCTAGGGTTAAACGACACCTCAGGCATAGAACATAAAGATTTAGGGTTTTGAAATTTATAGCATATTTATATACTGCTTATAAAATGATAAAATCCTAACCTTTTTACCTGCAACATGTAAAATTATATGCAGTTATTTGATAATTTTCTTAAGGTGACGTCTGGGTTAACCCTAGGATGCCTTAGGAGTTAGCGCTGTGCAGTCCGTCTAGCAAAGTCCCGACGGGAATAACGTATCTGTTTTATAAAATGGCAAAATGGAAAGCGGACCACAGGTACTTTTCCAATCTGACACCCAATTGTAAATTGACATATGGTAGTGAAATTATTTATTTTATTTTGACTTATTTCTGTTTCCCAATGTGATGAATTTGATTGGTGTGGCCAGGTTGGAAGAGTACCTTTCGGTCCTTTAATTAGAACTCTTTTATAATTATGGTGTGTGTAATACGCATCACTAAATGAAATTTAGCCCCAGTATAGTGAAGCTGGCTAGAAATTATAGATTATATATATTATTGGAAAATGCTAGTGAGACCACATCAAGACCGTGCATGTGATGCACGGATCTCAAAATTTTAATAACTGATTTAATGAAATTTTGTGATCCGTGCATCACATGCACAGTCTCGGTGTGATCTCAGCCTTTTGCACTCTCAGTAAACACAGTCTCGGTGTGATCTCAGCCTTTTGCACTCTCAGTAAACACAGTCTTGGTGTGATCTCAGCCCCTTAGGCTCTCAGTAGCAAAGTCATATATTATTACACCAGTCCGTGGACTCCATGCAATCAGTGATTAAAGAATCCTTTTTTTTTTGCGTGCATGGAATGGGTTCTTCTGACCATCGGTGACATGCCACGTGTTTATTGAGGTTGATTTGTATTAATATATTCTTAAAACTGTTTAGTCTAGAAGATACAAATAGTCCTCACTCCTTGCATTTCCAATTGTGTAATTTTCTCTTCCAAAATGACAAACAAGTCCAAAATAATTAGGCATAGAGCACAGACCCTGTGAGAAAGGCATAAACATTAAAAAACAAATTGGGAAATAATGCACCGACAAGTTTATACAGCTAGCCGCCGTCTGATCGAGCTTCAACGCTCGATTTCTCCTACCTACCACCACTTGGATGGCGGACTTTACAACAACTGATTGGTATATGATCGAAAATTTATGGTAACAAATTTCTTTTATGACATCTCATTATATTTAGGTGTTATATGATGGATATATGTTCATGTTCATAATCATTTTTTTCTTTCTAATAATGCATTTCTGTTAATTTCAATCAAACCTTCATAAATAGAGGTTTAAATACTCACAAAATTAACGCTAAACAGTAACATAAATGAAGTTTTATAAATAATAACTTTACTATTTGAACTATGTGGTTTTTCTGACCTCCCTCTTGGGTCTTCCTTTAAAACACCATTACCAGATGCTCATGTTGAGCCATCTGCTGCTAATGTTCATAATCCTCAATATAAGTAAATATTCCCTCCCAAATTGTAGAAGTGGCTAACCAACTGATCATTGATGAGGAGCCAACTGATTGATCAGGGCCATTAATTCGCCAATCAAGGCCATTCGATTGGTCACGTTCTCATAGGTGGGGACTATATATGCAAAAAAAAATTTTAAAATTAAACTAGTTAGTGAGTTTCAACCTTCTAAATTAATGCTTGTCATTTTGAATTAAGGTTTGAAATCATATAGAGGGGAGGATACATTTGTGATTTCAAGAAAGAAAAGGGTATTCATTAGTTTGTGGCCAAATTGGAGGGCAACTCAAGTGACTTTTTTTGCTGATTTAAATAAGAGAAGGACAAGAGGGAAGGAGTGTATATAAAGAGTTACGCCCTTTTGGTAGGATTGGAGGGAGGCAGCCCAATTGATCGAGTTTAAAAAAGAACAGAAATGGGAAGGTCTCCTTGTTGTGATGAGAATGGCCTCAAGAAAGGGCCCTGGACTCCTGAAGAAGATCAGAAGCTTGTCCATTACATCCAGGAACATGGTCATGGAAGTTGGAGAGCCCTCCCAAAACTTGCAGGTCTATGTGATAACAAACCTCTCTCTCTCTCTCTCTCTCTTTCTCTCTCTCTCTCTCTCACATAAGGTTTTATTTTGTTCGCACAGATCTTAACAGATGTGGTAAGAGCTGTAGATTAAGGTGGACAAATTACTTAAGGCCTGATATCAAGAGAGGAAAATTTTCCAAAGAAGAAGAAGAAACAATTCTCAATCTCCATTCCATCCTTGGCAACAAGTAATTATAACAATCTTTTGCTAAATTTATTGGTATTACAAAGTCTGGATTAATATTTCTATGTGTTTTTACATCTGAAACTTAGTTTCATTTGATATTTTGTGGACAAGGTGGTCAGCAATTGCGACGCAATTACCGGGCCGGACAGACAATGAAATCAAAAACTTCTGGAACACCCATCTGAAGAAGAAGCTGATTCAGATGGGTATTGATCCGATGACCCACCGACCTCGAACAGACCTCTTCTCAAGCTTGCCTCAATTACTAGCTCTGGCTAACCTGAGAGATTTTATGGAGCATCACCCATGGGAAGAGCATGCTGTGAGACTAAAAACAGAAGCTTCTCAGTTGGCTAGGCTTCAGTACATACAGTTACTCCTTCAATCTTCAAATTCAATGACAACTAGCTCATATAGCCAAACCAGCATTACAGACATGGAGGCCTTCACTATGTTGAACTCAATTTCTCCAATCACAGAAAACCCTATTTTAAATTCTTCACTGTTGGAGATTCCCACCACATTTTCTCTTGGAATTTCTACCACTCAACCACTCCGCGATTTGATTCCTTTCTCTCATTTGCCGGACCTACAAATGCCTTGCAATTTTCAAACACCTTTGAATAGTAAGATGGGCCAAGGTTCTCTCTTTCCAGTATTCAACCAAGAAGATAACATAACTGAATCTCCCTGGCTTCCTCCATCTTTATCTCCTCCTCCTCCAACAACCGAGACATCGATCAGCAATCCCGGAGACGCCTGTAGCACTTCTAGCTATGGAGGAGAGGCTCCTTCCTTTTGGCCTGATCAGCTACTTCTTGAAGACCCTTTTATGATCAATGAGATTGCTTATAAGCAATCTCATTGAGAGGTTTTAGAATTTGTGTGAGAGGTTTGGAGTTGCACCACCCCCTTTTACTGTGTACTGCTTTTACTATATATATACTGCTCATTATAGATATATGGGCGCACACACATTTTATGGACACACTGCATACATGTTAGTATATATAGAGGCATAAATATACATATCCTGTATATATTCTTATATTACATTTAGTTAATTTGGTTTTGCCTGGTTTATTTCATCTAAGTGAACAATTATGCCATGTTTACTTTCTAACTGGAATCGTGTCGGCCCTGCAATTAGCGGCCTGTAGAGATCATTATCCATTTCTGCCATTAGAGAAAAGAGAAGAAGATGGAGGTGATTAAAAGAAAAACAAACATTTGACACTTTTAGGAAATAGAGATGAGAGGCCATCTGAAGAGCCTCAATTTTATAAGAGAGTTGACAAAATGCAGTCATGTCAAATTGCCAAGTAGGGGACACTGAAGGAAGGATTCGCAATGATAAAGGGGGGCCCAAGTAGTTGTTAAGAAACACAAGAGCTTGCCATTTCCCCCATTAGCAGCAATAGAAAAATAAGGTAAGATTAAAATAATCACAATAATAATAATAATAATAATCTCATTCAAGCCAGGTAAGTGATGATTTTAATAAGTTTGTGTCCGTATAGTTGGCTAATATATAAGAAAGGCTGGAGAAGAACCATGACCCATTATTTCCTTAGAGTAGGTGGACTTTGGTTCTTTTTCTAACAAGGGATTGACTGTAACACCCTCAAATTAACAGACCCATGAACCTCATTATCCAAAAATAAAATAAAAATATCGGATACGCGTCGCTAATTCAATTCAATAGTGTTGGTTAATTAGGTGTTTTGTAAAGAAGCCACATTATATTTAGGGTTATTGTGGAAAAATCTTGATTAAAGTCAAATTTGGGATGCTTGTCAAAGCAACATATAAAAAACATGATATGGCCGGTAGGTATTCTCTCTTCCGGCCCCAATTCTAATCGAAAAGAGAGGGAAAAAATTCACTGCCTAAACCTGCCCCATTGTTATATACCACACTAAGTTTCCTATGTCATGGCATTTATGTTAAAATAAGATTTCATATGTATGATTTACGCGTATGGGACCGTGTGGTGGATGATCGGGTTTCCATCAAATGATCTTAGCATATATAGAGTTGGTAGAAACAAAATTGAAATGATGGATACGAGTGGAAACATCAAGAAAGGGATGTTTACTGTTTGGTTTGGGATAATTAATCCAATCACCAACTGATTGATCTCTGCATTGTATTCTATGCTTGAACCGTTGAACGTCACAGTGGTAGTTCAAGGGCACCTTAAAAAATGTTCTTTTTTTGGGTTGGTAAGATATATATTTCAAAATAAACAAAAGATAATAGCTATCTACATCCCTTTGCATAGTCCAATTTGGATAGAGCACCAAGAAATTCATGGGGAAGGACCAAAAAAAAACATTCTGCCTTTGTGATACTATCGACTTGCTAGAATTGAAGGCAATCGTATGGGGGCTGAATTACTGATAATGGCTATTGACGACGGAGTCACCAGGTTGATCATCTATGCAGATTCTAAATGGATATATAGTGGGTAGCCTTAATGAAAAGCTCGAAGATTTATCGGTTTGTTTGAATCTTGCTTACTTTTTATCATGTTTGGCGTGAATCTAATAGAGCAACTGACTAGCTCACTCGCCTCTGTACTGTAAATAGTAGTGAGTTCTTCCTCCCTTCTAAGCTCCCTAGTGAACTCCAGTCTATTATATTGAGGATGGCTGGTAAAATTTACTATAGACTGTAATCTGCTTTGATCAATTCTATCTCGCGGAGGGGTCTGCCTAACCCGCGCTTATGTTCCAAAAAAAAAACATCCCGCTACACATTTTGATTACAGAAAGTTATCAGGCATGTTTGCTTCTGACATCTAATTAGTATGACATTGTAAATCCATGCTTACATTCTCTCCTAATGATATTAGATGCTTTAAACCCTTTTTTTGTTTTTTGTAAATGCCTGTTGAGCAAACAGGAAAAACATCATTCATACACTTACAGTAATCCACTAGACCAGAAATAAGCTTGATTGAATTGTCAAAATCTAAGACTTCACAATCTAGAAGATGTTAGCAGATCTGATGGGGTATATTATATAGTTGGGAGTTGGGACATAGGCTATTCTACGTATTCGCGTAGAAAAGAAACGGTAGACAATATACTGTATATATATTAAACTGCCATTATATAAAATAATGAAAAAAATTAGTGTCACTAACATATTGTTTTAAATTGGAAGATGATCAAACCCAGCGAGTCAGTATTTTAAGATCTTCATTACAGTAAATGCTGAAGATCATGAATGTAGGGTCCATCAGTCCATGAAAATGTCGCCTCACTGTTACGCGTATATGTGGATTTTATACTGCTTTGAATCAGCATTCTCTAGTTGTTTGGTTACAACTCTGAAAGAAGCTACCTACCAGGGCCTCGGATTCTCTCTGGTGAAGCTAGAAAGGCTCCTCTCCGGCAACCACAAAATAGGGGACATGTGGTTGGAGAAGTCATTTCATGAGCCCATGATTTTGACTTCTCCACACATTATTTGACTCATGGCCATAAAGTGGTGAGATAAAGGAGGAGAGATATCAACTAAGGAAAAGTCAAAATAATGGGGAGAAAATGAAATAACTTTTCCCCTTTTTATTGCCACATGTCCCCTAATTTGTGGTTGCTCGAGACCACCTTTCTGGTTTGGCCGAAGACAATTCGGGGCCACCTACCGGGGGTTGGTGCAGTTGGCTAGCATCCCGGGGTTTGTTCCCAGTGTTCAACTCCCACTCCTCGGCATACCTTGGTATCCATGGGGAAAAATCTGAGTAGGTACGTGTGTGAATACCCGAAAGGACTAGTCTTTGGCTCAAAGGCTTTGGGACACCCTCCGTTGCTCCAAAAATACCCTCTGAAAGTAAGCTGGAAAATTGGACTGTTTTACATGTTGGTGCTTGGATTAAAAGAAAATAGGCCGGGAAAATAATTTCCTTCACATACTTTAAGAAGAATAATGCAAATTGTCTCTCCAATGACGAGCCAAGGTTGTGTTTGTGGCTGGACCAGATTTGACCTAAACAAGTACCCAACTCAATTTCAGGCCCCAAGTTGAGCCCGAACCCAGCTATGTCTACTTTAAGACTAGTCCAGGCCACTGAAAAGTTGGTCCAACTTCCTTTTAACTTGGGCTGTTTCCTTAGGAATGTAAACGGGTCGGGTATTTGTATATCCAGAACCAGGTCCTACAATTAGGGCCGTCAATCCGGCCGTTTGATTAGGGTAACCGATCCGATTCTGTCCTTTGACATCCGGCTCACTTTGGCTTACAAAATCCATTGTTTTTTTTCACTTATATAAAACCTACAAGCCGAGTTGGGCCTAGAAAAATTAGGCCTGTTGGGCTTTGGTAACACCCTCTACGGCACGACCCCACCCGGCCCTCATTCTATATATAAATTACTAATAAATATATAAAAACTAGGATTGTTAACCTACACTTAACACGTAGAGGTTAACAACCTTCAAACAAGGTAAAAATGAGATTTTATTGATGACATTCTTGTAATTATGAGGAGTGCTACCTACTATCAGTCAACTTCTACTCTCACCCCTCCACCAAGCACCTATCCATTCAGCATGAGAGAGAGTACTTTAACCATTACAAATTAGACTGGTGGTTGATGGAGGGTGAGAGTAGGGGTTGAATGAGAGTAGGGCTAGCATTCCTCTTACAAATAAGCTGAAGATTTTGCCATGCATGAAGGTTAAAAATACCCTTATAGATATATATTACATTTAATTATATACTGAAAATTATTGTTATGCCCATTTCAACACAGTATGTATATGGGGGTATGTTAGTACTTTTGCTACTATACCCTCTACTTAAAGACCACCAACGACATTCCTACTTTCATCTTTGATCAGTGATTCCACATTCCCTCTAGTCTCTACAGTGTCTACTCTCTCTCTCTCTCTCTCTCTCTCTCTCTCTCTCTGGGGTGGAGGAAGGATTCTCCTCTAGAGGGGGCTAACAATGGGGTTCAGGGGCAGAGCCTCCGATTTTTTTTTTGGAGGGCCAAGTTCATGGCTCATCGGAACTGTTTGTGTCCATTTGTAAGAAATATATATATTTTTCTCAAAAGTTTAGGGGGGACTAGAGCTTCCCATCCCCCTGCTCCGCCCCTCTTCCATGCTAACACCCTATTAGTGCTATATAGGAAAAAAGTTTACAAAATTTCAGGGGAGCTTTAGCCCCCCCTGGCTCCATGTGGCTCCTCCCCTGCACACACATACACACATTTGTAGTCTACTCTCTCTCTCTCATCTCTGACTCTCATCTATATAGTATCTCTCATCTCTGGCTACTCTGGGCCTGAATTTTGCAATGGAGCTCTTACTTAAATTATTCCTGAGTCAATCTCCTCAGTCTAATAGGGGTGCGTCAAAAAAGAAAATCAAAGTTTCTTTCTTGTTCATCAATCGGAAATCAAGACATCAAATTGTACTACGGAATGGTTGTTCAAATGGCAATGAGAAATGCTCATTAGATCCTTACCACATTTATTTTTCTTTATCTTCATCAAGCCCATCCCCAATGTAGCAATGTAGCCTTGAGGGTGTGTTTCGTTTGAAAAGAAAAGTGGGTGGCAAAAAAGTAAAGAAAGGAAAAGGGAAAGAAACTTAATTTTTTGTTTTCAAAATAACATCAAAAGATGAAAGCTTTTGATAGAAAGTTTGTCCCTATTGAAAAAGTGTAAGAAAACAAAGTGCATTTTCTTGCCCATTGAACTCAAGAAAAGTACAAGAAAACTCACTTTTCTTTTATCTTCCCTCACTTTCTCTTCAAACGAACACACCCTAAAAGTAGGGCTTATTGCTTAGGCTTAACTAGTTTAAGCCCTTTGAGGGCTTTGGCCGAGCTTGGGCCAGACCTTTACAAGTGAAGATTGGGTCTCTACAGACCCAAGCCTAGCTCATTGACAACCCTATCTACAATATGCATCAAGTTCAATTCACGCCCGATATGAATTCCATTGTTTCCCAAATTCCAAATCCTCTAATTCTCGTCAATGATTAACATCAAACTTGGAAATCACAAATTTGCAGTGGACAAACTACAGAAATATAAAAACAAATACCAAAAAAAAACCTTTGGCAATGTCAAAATTCAGGTACATTGTATACTTGTCAGGTACTGTTATCGGCCCGATTCCTAACTATGGATCAGGTTCCAAAACCTCGGATCTAAACTCGGCTGGATTAACCCCAAAAAAAAAAAAAAACTCGGCTGGATATAGGGTAGATGGATCCCATTTGAGACCCCTTACATGTTCTTTATTTTTTTTATTTGGTACCTAAAAGTTCTGCACCTAGCTAGGTAATTAAGAGATGCCCTTAACTACCCTTCAACCAGGGCCATGTTGGCCACCCTAGTAGCCATAACTTGACAGATATTTGGTTGGGCGCCACCTAGGATCGTAATGAGCTTTAATGCCGTTAAGAAAAAACCAAGAAAAACTGCATAAATAATAAATGACAGAAAAGTTCCTCTTTTTAAAAAACATTAAAATAATAATGTTAGGAACTTTTGCATGGATGAGAGAGAAACGTCATTTTCTCTCAACTACAATTTCATCTTCTTCCTCTTGTAGATTCTCTGCAAAGAACAACTAGACTAAGAAGCCTGTGAAGGTGAAGAATCCGAAGGCTCCAAAGCGGTAACTCGCACCTAAATTCATGATGAGTAGAGCAAGAGGAGAGATCATGATGTTGAACAATTGTTTGGTATTTCTTCCAAAGTATAAAATTTTAGTGGTAATCACCCTTAAAAATGAAATTTCTGTTGATGGAAAAATGTGATTGTTTATTAATTATGGGTCCTATAGATATATTAGTATATCAAGGTGGACGCCAAGATCAGAAAGGAACAAACATTGCCATATATATACTGTTTGCTAGTTCTTTTTACCTCTATGGACGCAATCGAGTGTTAGAGTTAAAATGATAAACTATGAAAAATGACTAAGTGAACAGCCCGGTATCCCTTAGATTGTTAAAATGATAACTTCAAAAAAAAAAAAAAAACAGTCTATGGTATGACTGAACTTGTTTATAGAATGTTGTAACACAAAACTTCAATATTCAAATACATTAACCTTATATTTTCAAGTTATAGGAGGATTGTGTCCAAAATTCTGTGAACATTTCTAACCGCAGCAGAGAGGGAAGAGGGTTTATTCTCATGGTTTGTATGTATGTACATAACTACACGGGCAAACTCAGTCTACTTTTAACTCCTTTATTAAATTAAGTCGTGGCCTTCTTAATTAGCTTTGTTTGCAGTAGGGGATTTGATTGACTTGGGCTGCCTTTGCTTTGCTGGGGTTAATTTCTTCACCTTCTTTGAACCAACTTTTGCAGGCTTTATGGTTTTTGAAGTTTCAATTTTTTTTTTTACTGTTTTGGCTTTGGAAGAAGCAACAGTAGTAGTTATTTACCAGGCACCTGAAAGTAAGAAGAATGAGAGTGGTGAGAAGCCTCGGCCAATTTGAGTTTTTTCTCTTTGGAGCTTTCAATTTCTTCTATTTCACAGGCTTCTCAACCTGCTAATGCGGCTGTTCTTTAGCAGCATCTCCTTCATCCGCTGCTCAACTGCCATGGTCACACCTTCACCATAAATAAACTAAAATCAGAGAGTTGCAGAGAATCTCCAGGAGGAAGAAGAAAGTTTAGAATTGAGAGAAAGGAAGTCTCTGTCCAAGCACATTACCCAAGTATTATTATTTTAATAATTTTTTAAAGAGTAAACTCCTCCTTTGTCATTTATTATTTCGGATAGATTTTTTTTTTACTTTTCTACTGCCTTTTAGCATTACCGTTCATTACAATCCTAGGTGATCTATTGGCCCTTTGTAGCCCAGCTCGCCCCCCCCCGGCTACAAAGGGCAGCCCCTCTCCCCCGGCTACAAAGGGTATTGCTGCCAAGTTTCACTCCCCTTAACCAAAAGAAGCTTTTTTTTTTTTTTTTTTTCGGAACTCGGGGTGTCCCAGTCCTTTGGGTCAGAATTAATCCCCAAGGGTGTGATGTGAGCCCGTAACCCGCCACACCAAGTAAGTCCGGGTAAACCCGTGCTGGGCCAAAGGAAAAGTGAGAAATGGAACCCACGACCTCCCACTTGGGAAAGGCCCTGGAACCGCTGGTCCACCCCTTTGGGGTTATTACTCATTAGTGCGGGTGGGTTCTAGTGGACATCACACGTGTCAGACTCTGGACTAGTCTTGCATAATAACCTCTATGCACTATCGTGTATCATTATTTTGAGAATTTTGTACCCGAGCCCACATAACCCCCCAAAAAAAAAAGGAAAATAGTTAACGGACCGTGGTTCTCATTTTATAACGGAATGTCCAGTCCCCATTAGTCCACGCATCAATTTTAAATACTCACCTACTGTGGTTAAGATTCATTCACCCCTAAGGTTTAGCAATCCAACCATGGTTTTCAAAAAAAAAAAACCAAAATCTTAATTTTAATTTAGTTAAGCTTAACCAGGGTTAAAGGGGTGTTAAAAGGGACATGAGGACACGGGAAAGATATGAAACAGACCCATGGGTCCGCTAAGCACTACTTGAAAAAAAACACGCGGTAAGTCACTTTAACTTTCTAACCTGATTAAATGATTTAAAAAAAAAAAAACACTTCGGGGCTAGGAATGGCGAGCCCTGGTTAATCGGGTAACCCAACGCGCCCTAATCTTATTAGGACAAGTTCGAGGAGTTCTTAAACGGGGTAGGGGCAGGTTTAAGAATGGAGGGTTAGACCCGAGTCGGGTTCTGGACGGGATGGATTTAAGCCGCCCATTTATAATGTAAAATTTCTATTTTATCCTTAAATAAATCCTAAAATCACCTCAGTACATTACTTATAATATAAAATATCGAACCAATCCGCCCTCGAGCCAATCCGTCCCGCCCTAACTATTGTTGAACGGGATGGGGCGAGACGAGGATGGATTTAAGAAAGGTTTTGATAAATCGGAACTGGCCCGGCTCGCCCTGACCCAAGTTTGGGACGAGAACGGGGTAGGAGTCTTGCCATTAGGGGTGGGGTAGGGTTGGGGGCACCCCGGCCATTGCCATCCCTAGTGGGGAAAGCTATGGGCTAGAACTTGCCGCACCAAAAGATTTAGGATTTACTCTAGCTTGCCACGTTTTTTTGTGAACTCCCCTTAACATTGCTTAAGATTCACTAACCCTTAAGAGTTAAAAATCTAATCTCAGTTTTTAGAAATAAATTAAAATCTAACCACATGGGTTAAAACTTTTAACTAGAGTTAAAAAAGTGTTTAGGCCGGAGCAAATCAGGACTCGCAGTACCGGAGAAGGCGCCCAATTCATCTCTACGAGGGTGGGGCCGTGCGTGGAACGAGTCTTTAACAATAATAGCGGTGAGTAAATCATGATTGATGGCCAAGGAAATGGGAACCTTGCCCTATTCTAATTTCACATTCTATCATATCATGTCTATGCAAAGACAAACATATACCCCCAATCTCTCTCTAAAATAATGAAATGTTATGGGGACCATCTCTCTCTCTCATATATGCAACTAGGACTAGGAATTAACGTTATCTCTACCTTTCCAAGCTTCTCAATTTCAAAAGTTGGCATCCATGAAGACATGATTCTTTTCACATGTGGTTTTGTCTTGTGGCAAACAATCTATACCCTTTCAAACAATGGAGAGACTCCTACACTTCAATCTTTTGCTTTTAGAGGAATGCTAAGAATGATGTAACCAAGCCGAGCTGAGTAATAGGGTGTTCTGGCTTGGCTCGTTAAGTAATAAGGGTATTCAAGCTCAACTCGAGCTTCACTATTCCTTTTAAACTCGGCTTGTTTCCCGGATAAACCGTGCTTGAGCTTGTTTACGGTATTTTTTACTTTTATACTTTTTAGATCAAAGGTGTAAATTTTATTGTTTTAGATCAACGGATCAAATCAAAACTTAAAACATATATGTATTATCTTACATATATATATATATATATATATATATAAAACGAGCTGAGTACTTGAATATTCGAGTTCGGCTAATTAACCAAACAAAGCTCAAAAATCAAGCTTACATTCGGTTGGTATACCAACCCTAATCATACTTTTCTCACACTTTAATCCTTTGCTTTTAGAGGAATGCTAAGCATATTGTCGCAATTCACAAAGTTCCCATACTCTTCCCTCGTTTGATAATAAATAAAAAATTGGGTTTCAGTTTAATTGTGAGCCCCACACAAGGTAATTAGTTTTGTTATCTAACTAGCGGGCTACATGTGTGCGTGAGAGAAAGGGAATGAGAGAGAGTGGAAAGAGAAACCCTAATGAGATCCACATGATTTACAAGTGAGACGTAGAAAAGTATGAAAGGAGAGGCGGCAAATGGAGAGAAAATTTTGTAAAAATAAAATTACCTACAATTATACTAGTAGAGAAAAAAAAAAAAAAGTTACATTTATAATCATTTCATTGTCACCCCATTTTATTTAGAGCAGTGATTAGCCAATCCCATGTTCTATTATGTCGATCACTATGTCCCCGTTGTAAACACCCTATTTTTGCACCCCTACATTTCTTCTTTTTTTTCCAAACTTCAAGGAAACTCAAACACAAGCCCAACTTCTTAGGCCAAGCCCAGTCCAAGTTTATTCCAAATTTAATCCAAACCCGATCTGATCTAAGACCAGTCCAAACCCAACACTTCTTTACACATAACCAAAGTCCATAACCATGACCCATTTACTAACAACCCATATCTACCTAACCTATATCTAACAACTCATACCTCCTAATCTACCAAACTCATTGACTCTCTTACACTACTTATAAGACATTAACTCTCTTACACTTCTCACAAAATAATTAATTCTCTTAACACCATTTTTGACTCACCAATCACCTTCATTCACCTCACCAGCCTCTTTATTAATCACTAAATTGTCACAACCCCTTTTGACCCACTAATCACCTTCATTCTCCTTACCAGCCTCCTTATTAATTACCAAACTTCCACAACCCTTCGAAAAATCTATAAATGCAATACTCCCACAAACCATTTTTCTCATCCCCAAAATTCTAAGTGGAAACCCTACCTCTTCATCATCTCAATCTTAAAAGTCTTCAAAAGAATTCTCAAGACTTATAAGTCAACCCCACTGCACCTAATCCCTTGAACATTAGAGTGACTTAGGCATGAGGTGGAAGCCTTAGGTTATACCCCATTGAAAGGCAACTCCTCTTTAGACCTTGGAGCTTTGAAGAGCAAGTTAGAAGGGTAGGTTTTTCACCAAACTTCTTCCATTTCTTTTTCTTTCTAGTTTATTCCTCATTTCTTTGCTATAGTACATTGTGTTGCACTGACTTTAGTTTATTTGCTTTGTTTTTTGTTCTAGTGCATTTCTATAACTACTTTTGAGAGTTCATCATTCTTGAGTCTCTCTACATCAATTTAATGGTGTAGATGAACCTCATTAATAAGGGAATGATGGACACTCATTTTCCTTCTCAAGTCCCTTTTTTTGTTTTTTCCTTTGTTCCTAGTCCATTACTAGAAACTTTTGGAAGACCTCTCCCTTAAAGCACAACTTGGTCTTTCTATACCAAATCCAATGGTATAGAGGGTCCCTATTCTTCAAGGTTTAATTGAGTCTTTTTACACTAAACCTAATAGTGTAAAGGGACCTCATATCAAAATAAGGAGAGGTCATCATTTTCTTTTTTATGTACATATTTACTTCTTTTTATGTTCCCACAAGTGTGGATATAGGCAGGTGAATAGAAAGTAAAAACTTAGGTTATACCTCTTTTTCCTCTTGTCTTTGCATTTGGATTCTAGTCTCCCTTTAAGAATTCTTTGTGAAAACTTATCTCCTCTCCAACTTTCATAGGACCACATTACATCATTTATAATATTGTAAAGGGACTATATTAAAATGGAAATGATGAGTCTTCAATTTTTATACTCGTCTCATCCTCTTCTTTGTTCCCTTCATATTTCATATTCTGAATTTTGGATGGGTAAATGATGGTTTATGGATGTACATATTTATTTCTTTTTATGTTCCCACAAGTGTGGATATAGGTAGGTCAATAGAAAGTGGAAACTTAGGTTATACCTCTCTTTCCTCTTGTCTTTGCATTTGGATTCTAGTCCCCCTTTTAGAATTCTTTGTGAAAACTTATCTCTTCTCCAACCTTCATAGGATCACATTACATCATTTATAATGTTGTAAAGGGACCATATTAAAAGGGAAATGACGAGTCTTCAATTTCTATACTCGTCTCATCTCCTTCTTTGTTCCCTTCATATTTCATATTTTAAATTTTGGATGAGTAAATGATGGTTTATGAACTTAAAAGAAGATGTTGTTCAAAATGTCTTATACTCAAGACAATAGTATTTGATCTACCGTCAACACCAATCAAACAAAATAGGCGTTGACAATGGACCATCTACTATCTATAATGCAAATAACTCTTTTTATATCCTAAATTTGATCTTTTACTCTAGTCATTCTTTAACTTTCATTTAGGTTAAAGTTTGACTTTAGTTAAGTTTGCCAAAACCTACCTATGCGCCAAAATGAGCCTAAACTATTATATGAAAATCCAAAAATATGATAACATCTCAAAATATCAAAAATATTCAAATATGATTAGAATGCCAAAAATATTTAATCAACTCTCCATCAATCAACCAACTTAGCATGCTTGCTTGTAAGAACTACCATGACTTGATCCCGCCAAGTCAGATAAGTAAACAGTCCTAATAGGTCCAACTCATCTAGGATTAATTTCTTTTTTTCCCTTAATCTTGTTTTATTACTTAATTAGTATATTTAGTCTGGTGATCTTCTCCAGGTTGTAACCGGTTTTGGGCAAAACCGGTTACAACCCTGTGGTCACCACATGTCCCTTTTTACACCCCTTAACTATGGTTAAGATTCACCTACCCCTAGAGTTCACTCACCTCTCTTTGGTTTTTAGAAAAAATATTTTTAAAAAATTAACCCTACGAGTTGGTAAATTTTAACCACAATTAACAAACTTTTTATTATTTTTTTCTAAAAACCAAGAATAGGTGGGTGAACCTTAGGGGTGAATAAATCTTAACCATTGTTAAGAGGTATCAAAAGAGACATGTGGCCACCTCAGGGGCGTAACTGGTTTTGGCAAAACCGGTTACAACTGGAGAAGAATACGTCCCTATATTTAAATAACATACTTAAGTATTTTTTGAATTTATTATTTAATTGGCTTAGACATAAGGAGTGGGTTACCATCTCCCGATGGTGGCCCTAGATTAATAGCTAACATATTCACTGGAACTTAACCGAAATACTTACCTAAAATCTTATTTTGGACCTTAGGCCTTATCCATTGAATATTTGAGATCATATTTTCCTATAAATAATAGGTGGCAACTATCGATTTAGGCGGTTAGCATCGGTCCTCCGCAGGGCCTAACTCGAAATAAAATGTGGTAAATTCCAGTGCTCACACCGTGTCCCTTTTAACTCTTTTTTTTAAAACTATGGTTACTGAATTATGATTAATATATTTTTATTTTTTCTCTAAAAAATCAATGTTGGATGGATGAACCCTAGGGGTGAGTGAATCTTAACCACATTAAGTGGGTGTTAGAAAGAGGGATGGACCAATGAGGACCACACATTTCGCCTTACATTTATATTTTTACTATAGTCCCTCAAAAAAAAATTTTATTTATAATTGTAAAAATATAAATATAAAGACAATTTTGTCAACAAAAACAAATTTCAATCAACTTTTATAATGGCTGTTCTCATTAGTAGAGAAATGGCCAGAGTAAGGAAATTAGAGAATTCTTAGCATTCTTCAACAAGCTGGACCATATATCTGCATTTTGTAAGTGTACCTTCTACATTTGAATTAGGTATGAGTATCCCATCACTAGGTCCATCCTCATTAGACAAAGGTGGACCTAGGAGCTTACCAAAAAAAGGGTAGACCTAGGAGAGGGGCGGAGCAGCCACCACGTGGTGGCAACCCCCCTCCCTTACTTTTGAAAAACTAGAATTGTTTTAGGATATAGCCACTGGGAATACATGGCTGGTGCGAAAACAAATGTATTTTATCTTTAGTTGTTTAATTATTTAATTGAGTATGTATAATTATGGGACAAAGGAAGTTGTCCACTAAAACAATTATACTAAATTATTTAATTAGGACAAAGCCATGCGGAAGAGGGTTGTCCTTGAACTTTTGAAAATAAAATATCTCTTTTAATCTTATCATTTAATTATTTAATAAGACAGCCGGGGGCGGGGGGGGCAAGGGGACAACTATCTCGTAAATAAGAAGAAACAATACTTATAAGATATTTATGAAATAGTCCAAAAACTTAATCATCCCTAAAAAAAAAAACTAGACCCAAAATATTGCCCACCTGCCTAATCAGTATCCACAAAATTCTAACAATTATTATCATTTTCAATCAACCATCGTGTGCTCCTACAAGAAAATCTTGACTCCGCCCTTGCCTAAGAGTACCAATTTCAAACCGGATCCGATAAGCTAGGAGAAGATTGAGGTTTTCGACTGGTCGAATTCATGCTAGGCTTTCTCAAACGGGATTAAAATGGTTAGTGGTTTTTATCTGTTTGGGTCATAATAACTAGTAATCACTCCTCATAGATTTGGTGAGCAGGGTCGGTGTGATTATATAATCTAAAGCAAAAAGACATCTTTTGTACTGTGTTTCTGTTTTTTTGTTTTTTTTTTTATAACATAGAAGAACACACACAACTCACACCACGGCACTCTCCAAAACGGGGTACCAACCGTATTGTACTTTGAAAATGAAAAAAATTTACCCGTCCTTCTAGCCAGTAGGTGTGGTTGTCTTGGGTTTCGGATCCGAATCTCTTTCGTTTTTTTTGCTGACTGAAACGCGGTCAGGCTGCAACCCCGGTTAGTGAGATAACCGATTAGTGAGTTAGTATCTGTTCTGAGTTAGTGTCAGGTAGAGATTATAACACTCTCACCCTCTTCGAAATGGATCCGGAACAAGTGTCGAACAAGTGTGTGGTGACTAGCACCACAACCATTGGGGCAAGCTTAGCTTTCCGATGGATCGATAAAAGTTCTCATTAGATGATGTAGCAGGGGGGTTCATTTACCCTAGCTCACTTAACTTTAACACCAGGCATTGTTTGTTTGGAGTGAAAAATATTTTTTTAAAGAAATAATTTCTACTTAATTTTTTAGAATTCATTTTTTCTCTAATATAGAGTAAAATTAGAAAATTATTCATGGTATTAAACTCGTTTTGCAGCATGCCTAACACAGAGGTGAGTTTTTCTCCTGAAAATACATCGGTGCATCTATTTTCCTTCTAAAGAAACACAACCGAAGGAAGAATATTTTACTATATTATTTTAGACTCTCGTATTGAATACACACAACAACCAGGGGTCGAGCTAGGAATTTTTCATTGGCGGGGCCGAAATACACGTATAAAAAAATTAATGGATTTCATGGTATGAAACTTGGGGGTTTGGGGGCGTAAGCCCCGAGAAAAAAAAATTTGGGGTAATTTTTTTATTTTGAGAATTTTTTTCGATAATGTCCTTGAGGTCGCCACGTGGTGTTTCTATTAATACTCCTTAACTGTGGTTAAGATTCACCCACCTATCCTTGATTTAAAAAATATATATCAAATTTTTTTTCAAACCCTAGTTAAAATTCATTAACTCCTAAGGTTAAAAAAATTAAATATTTTTTTTTCTAAAAACCAATGATAAGTAGATGAACCTTAAGAGTGGGTAAATTTTAGCCATAGTTAAAGGGTGTCAATAGGGACATGTGGCGACCTAAAGGGCATAACCGGACTCCATTGGAAGGCCTACTATATATATGACAAAAAAATTGAGAGGGGGCCACTATATATATGACAAAAAAATTGAGAGGGGCCACTATATATATATGACAAAAAGTTGGGGGGCCAAGTATACTAAAAATATTTAAAAATTTTGAGGGTTCACTATTTCATACTAAAACATAAATGATTTACAAAAAATTTGGGGGGGACCATTGGTTCATGGGACTTACGCCTCATGAAGTGATAGGTCATGGGTTCGACTTCTCACTTCCTCTTTGGGGCCAGCTCCACATGAGATTTTCCTGGACTTTCCTGGTGTGACAGATTGTGGGCTCTCGTCGCATCCTCGGGGTAGTCTTGAAGGGTTGGGGACACCCCGAGTTACCAACAAGAAAAGGTAACCTTAATCCAATTATAATGAGATTAGGAAGAACGAATAGTTATGGGACCACAGATATCAGATGACTAGTCAAGGATTCGTTTGTGATAATGTCAAGTTGAAAATTTTGAATCTTGAATTGAATTAATTTTGTCTTAGATGCCGTCCTCGGCGAGAAATCTTTGGATATTGGATTGAGATATGATGCCCAAAGACATGGCTTGCACAAAGATAAGTTGCCATTGCCTCGAGGCTACCTAAGGGAAACTCGAGAAGTCTACCCATTGGGATGTCACACTCAAGATTGAATCAAACCGTTTGGAAGAGGAAGAAAAGATGAGAATAATTTGATGCTCGAGTACTATCAAACTATCAAAAACATTTCATCAACTATAAAAGCACATATATTAAGAATTTTATGCTTGAGTACTGTCAAAACATTTCATCAACTTTAAAAACATTTTTTTAAGAAATTCTATTTCCAATTTATATATAAAAAAATATCGTATTTTGAATTTGGGATGTCAAAATTAAGAACAATTGGTATTTTAACTGTAGTTGCAACTAAAACTTACATGCCTCTCTCTCTAGGATGACGAAGGTTTTTCCCTCATTTGAGTGAAGTCTGTGGTAGACGAAAAACTCTTAATAGACTAGTAGAAACTTTCATGGGAGGAGATGGAATCACAGCCAATTGTGATTGAACTCAGGGAGAGTTCAATTGGACCCATGGCCAACACGTGTCTCTTTCAACCCATATTAACTGTGGTTAAGATTCACTAACCCTCAGGGTTTAACAATAAAACCTTGGTTTTTTAACAAATACTAAAAAAAAATATTTTAACTCTGGTTAAGAATTTTTAACCCTAGGATTAATATTTTTAAAAAAAAAACTAAAAGATTATATTATCGAACCTCAATGGTTAATAAATCTTAACCACAATTAATATGGGTAAAAGAGACATGTGTTGGCTTGTGGGTGTGAATATTGAATGCTCGCTGAGTTCAATCACAATTTAATCCAATCTCAGGAGGAGAGAGGTAGTACTTGGTCCACTCACCCACAATCCAATGTGGGACTTCTTGCTAATGCAATTGCCCAAAGTAATAACTCACTAACCAACTAACTGACAACACAAGTAGGGGTGCCAATTAATTGAATTCAGGCCCTGAAAACCTCTTGTAAATTGGTGTAAATTGGTCAGGCTAATTCAACCTCATTTTTTTCTCATTAAAAAAAACAGGTCAGGCTTATTCAAAAAAATATAAAAATGCAAGATGTGCAGATTATTCCTCTTTAGGTTAATAATTGCTTTTTTTTTCCCTTAACAAAGCTTAGCCAACATGCTAATCAAAAGTTATCAATAGAGAGAGAGACCCACATCACATAGCACTTTTAATAGTGATAGATAATGGAATCAAAACTTTGTATAGAGAAACCCATGAAAAAAATAAAAAACACTCCTCACGAGAAGGTCCAAATCCAAGTAGTCATTGTATCTCTCTCTCTCTCTCTCTCTCTCTCAGACGCCACATAACCCTAAAAACAAATAAATAAATAAATAATAAAAAGATAAGAAATTTTCATTTCCTTGAAATTTGGGAGGACAAAAAATAGAAAAAGAAGAAGAAAGGGACATTGAAATAAATATAATAAAACCCAACTTGCAAAAGAGGGTCCAGAATTAGATGCAGCAGGCCTTCTTTCTTTCACAGCTCTCCACCCTGTCAATGAGAGAAAGGTCTAAGGGAAGGAAGGTGTAGGATAAGAAAGAAAAAGCCCCAAGAAAAAAAAGTTGTGTGGATGCAAATTGTCCACTAATTTATATGGCTCTCCTTTGCCCTTCCATTAACCATCATTGTTCTCTTTCACTTCAACCCCCTAAAACCCCCTTCCCTTCAAACTAAAGAATAAAAAATTAATAAAATTAAACAAAGCAAAGGATAAGAGCAAAATCTAATCTCTACCAACACCCTTTTGCTTATGGCCTAAAACCCACTTCCCTCGATACAGGAATCTTGAAGGGGAAAAAGAAAAAGAAAACTTCCCCTGAAACAGGAAACTAGAAAGGGGAAAAAACGCAGAGATAAGATCACAAACAATCTTCTAAAATCTCACTTAGTTTCCCAGAAAAGGGGGAAAAAATCTTGTACCTTTTCTCTCTCTCTCTGAGTTCATGAGCTGAAAGATGTGATGTATTTTTATTTATTTCTTGGTCAGTAAGAAGAAAGAGAGAGAGATAGATAGATAAGAGAGAGAGAGAGAGAGAGAGATGGGGTTTCATTGAGAGGCAATTTTAGCTTTGGGGGTTGGAGAATTGGAGATATGTCAAGTGGTGGGTGTAGCATAGTGTGGGTGAGGAGGGATCTGAGGGTTGAGGATAACCCTGCACTTGCTGCTGGTGTGAGAGCAGGGGCTGTGGTTGTAGTCTTCATATGGGCACCTGAAGAGGAAGGTCCCTTTCACCCTGGAAGGGTCTCAAGGTGGTGGCTCAAGCAGAGTTTGGCTCACCTTGATTCATCCTTGAAGAGCCTTGGAACTTCTCTCATTACCAAGAGGTCTACTGATAGTGTTTCTTCTCTCATAGAGGTTGTCAAATCTACTGGTGCTACTCAGCTCTTCTTCAATCACTTATATGGTAAATTCCATTCATGCTTTCTCTGTTTCTTTTTTTCTTCATAATTTAACTATTAATTCTGTTCATTTTTCATAGTTCTTGTATGAATTTTTGCTGATCATTAAATTCTCACTTTCTCTGTTTTTTCCCTTCACAATTTACCTTTTAATTCTGTTTATTTTTATCTTCTATGCTTTTTATCATTTTTTTTTCCTTTAATATGTGTGGATCTGGGATTTCTGATATTTTAGATGTTATTTTATTTGATTTTCCTGATTAATTTTCTTATAATGTTTACATGGATTGGATCTATTTCAGGCAATAATTAATGAGCTCCTGTTTTCTGTTCTTTTGGAAGATTTGAGTGTTTAATTACTGTTTATGATTATGAAGTTGGATATGGGACTTCTATAATTTTGGATTTTTAAGATTGCCCATTTTCTTTTCTTCATATCTCTCAATTATCCTTTTATATCTGCCATCCAATTACCCCCATTATCTTGTTGATTGGTTCATTCAAATCAGTCGTTGTCTCATTTTTGTTTCTTTCTTCTTCTTCTTCTTCTTCTTTTGGTTTTGGTCACTTCTCTTTTAGATTCTCATGGGTATTTAGCTCTCAGTACTGACTTGTTATGCTTGAATTTCCTTTGCCGACGATCCTGCTTCAGTGTGTGTGAATTTCAATTAGGTTTGCCTTTATGTGACTTGGATGTTCTAAGGCACTATGTTATGGAAGGAAATCAAAAATTAGTTTCGCAATTTCTTATACACTGGTTCAAATTCCAAATAGCATTACTTCTGATTTGCAGATCCCTTGTCCCTTGTAAGGGACCACCGGGCAAAGGAGCTTTTGACTGCTCAAGGCATAGTTGTGCGCTCATTTAATGGGGATTTGCTCTATGAACCATGGGAAGTTAATGATGACCAAGGTCACCCATTCACGACCTTCTCAGCTTTCTGGAACAGGTGCCTTAGCATGCCTTATGATCCAGCTTCTCCACTGCTCCCACCTAAGAGGATAACTTCAGGTCTGTTTTCTCTCCAAAGTCTTTTTTTTCCTGAATTTTCTCCACAGTGTTCTATTAATTCATAGGCATTTTTATATGGACTTGATCTGTCAGAGATAAATCTCAGTGTTACTTAGCATTTCTAATGACTAAGAATGTTTTTTTTCTCCATATCTCGAGAATTGTAAAGTTGGA
The DNA here is from genome assembly GCA_015143295.1 of Tetracentron sinense. NCBI lineage: Eukaryota > Viridiplantae > Streptophyta > Magnoliopsida > Trochodendrales > Trochodendraceae > Tetracentron > Tetracentron sinense. The sequence continues at coordinate 30,033,521 of CM026556.1, forward strand.
CAATGTAGTGGAAATGGAATTGGTTAGTGATTTTTGGAATACAGAATGGGGAAATCCTAGAGTTGAACACATATACAGCAATATAATTATGTGTGACAAAATACCCAGTAGTGAGAATGTGATATAATTGTGAAAATGTTCTCATCATGATCATCTTTGTAAGTTGAATAGCTCCATTCAGAGGATTAGCTTTCATGTATTCAGAGCTTGTTGGTTACACATTTGTATAATTGCTTGATATCCTTAGCTTTTCAACAGAACAAATCCTGATTTTGTTGGATCATTTTCATCCTTGTCATGGATAAAGTGACAAGCAAGTTAATTATATGTTGTTTAGGTGAGAAATTATTCCCATTTGATTATTACAGTAATATTAGATTTTCCTACAAAAATATCGTGTTCATAGAGTAAATATCAGAACCAAATATTAGAAATGCATACTCACTGATTGTGTGGCTTGTTGGTTAAATTTGTAGAAACAAACAACTCCCAAGAGGAAATCATACGAATTTTGGTTCCAAAGAAATGTACCTGGATTTAGCACATACATGAGAGCATGTTTACTGAATGTTAGATGGTATTCTATTTCTTAAGAGAAAAACAAGAAGGCAGGCACCACCACATTATTGTGATCCTCAAGAGAACATGTTTTCTATTGTCTTGAGTCCTTTATGGAAATTTACATGTACCATCTTATCATCCTCAGGATGACCATGTCCCTGCTACATAAAGCCAAAATAATTCCATACTGATTGTGCCAGAATTTTACGTCGTGCATATCATGTACATTTTATTAGTCTCAAAATTTCAGTAGATAAACTAATGAAGAGCATCCATATGCTTTATTCAACAGCTAAACCAGGATGAGAATGCATTACTCACTAATTAGATTATAAGTCAGAATTTGTAGTTCTCAGTAATATCTTGTTTTGGTTCTTCACTGAAGGAAACATCATCTCTTGAAAATCATGTGAGTAGCCAATTCCTGTGAGTTTGTATCTATTCATTTCTCCCCCAGAAGAAAGCTCCCAGATCGCCATTGACTGCTGACAATTAGAAAGGACTTTTCCTTGCTATGAAGATATGGAGATCATCCAGGTAGAAGGAGACTTCTTGTGAAAGTATTCATACATCTTTACAATCTACTTCCCGGTCAGATTATTACAATAACAAACCCTGCAACTACACATTTACTGGCACATGTACTGAATGGGTATAAAGGGTGGTTTACAGGCTATACAGTAAGCGTATTGTATTGTCTTGTATTTGATTTTTGTACCCTGCTGTTAAAAGGAACTTTTAACTAGTAATATTTAAAAAAAGGAGGAACTTTTCACTCATTATATAAAAAAAAAGCAACTTTTTTGTGCACGAGTTTGCATTCAAATATTGCTTGCACTCTTTCAGGTGATTTGTCAAGGTGCCCTTCAGATGCACTAGTATTTGAAAATGAGCTAGAGAAGGGAAGCAATGCGCTTCTTGCCCGGGCATGGTCACCCGGTTGGAGCAATGCTGATAAGGCTCTAACCACCTTCATTAATGGACCATTGATTGAGTACTCTGTGAACCGTAAAAAGGCTGACAGTGCTACGACCTCATTTCTCTCGCCCCATTTGCATTTTGGGGAGGTGAGTGTGCGCAAAGCCTTTCATCTTGTCCGCATCAAGCAGGTTTTGTGGGCCAATGAAGGGAACACAGCAGGAGAAGAGGGTGTCAACTTGTTTCTCAAGTCTATCGGTCTTAGGGAGTATTCAAGATACATGAGCTTTAACCACCCTTACAGTCACGAAAGGCCTCTTCTTGGACACCTTAAGTTCTTTCCTTGGGTAGTTGATGAGGGTTATTTCAAGGCATGGAGACAAGGTCGAACTGGTTATCCATTGGTTGACGCTGGAATGAGAGAACTATGGGCCACTGGTTGGTTACACGATCGGATTCGGGTTGTAGTGTCCAGTTTCTTTGTGAAGGTTCTTCAGCTGCCATGGAGATGGGGAATGAAGTATTTCTGGGATACCTTATTGGATGCAGATCTGGAGAGTGATGCTCTTGGTTGGCAGTATATATCTGGGACTCTTCCTGATGGTCGTGAATTTGACCGTATTGATAATCCACAGGTATGGATGATTTTCCAATATAATCTTTGCCTCGGCTTGATCTTCTCTGATAAACAAATCTGTTCTTCATTTTGGCTTGATCCTATTTCTTCTTTATTTGATTTGGTAACTGTTATCTTTCCTGGTGGAATTCTGTTATATGTATAGAAAAAAAGTTTCCAATCTTAATCCCAGAACTTCATTCAACTATCGTTTACTCCTAACCTATGTTGCATGCAAACTTGACATTTTCCCCGCTTGGATGGTGCATACTGATTGCTGCATACCTCAAGTGTCAAGAGTGATACATTTTTTTATTTGATAGGTAGAGTGATACATCTTTTAACCATCTTTTTTTTATAGGAGCTTTCTTGGTGTTATTTTATTTTATTTTGTGTGTGTGTGTGGGGATCGGTAGCTCTACTGGATTTTTTAACCATCCAAATAATCTTTCTTTTGGACCTTTGGATTTTCCCTTTTATTTTCTTTTCCTGTTTTTCCAAAAGAAAGCAAGAGATTGGATGATTAGGAATAAAAATCTAGAGTTTGAATTGCAACTTTAATCTACCAATGTAACATATTGTTTTATTCTTATAAAGTCATTCCATGTTTACATTGTCTTAATTTTTAATACTTGAAGTAGTCTTTTTATTTGTCAAGGCAATAATTTATGTTCCAGAAAGAACACCCACTTGAAACCAATTGGGCTGTGCAATTATCAATCCCTTTGCTTAACTCTTTTTGGACTGTTTTCATTAAGGACATCTCTTCCCTCATATTAATTTATTGGTTTAAAACAGTTTGAAGGTTACAAATTCGACCCGAACGGTGAATATGTACGACGGTGGCTTCCTGAACTTTCAAGGCTACCAACGGAATGGATACACCACCCATGGAATGCACCTGAATCCGTACTCCAAGCCGCTGGGATTGAGCTGGGATCAAACTACCCTCTTCCCATTGTAGAAATAGGTGCAGCAAAAGCCAGGCTGGAGGAAGCTCTTTTAGAGATGTGGGAGCTCGAAGCAGCTTCAAGAGCTGCAATTGAGAATGGAAATGAGGAAGGGCTTGGAGAGACTCCTGATTCATCCCCAATTGCCTTTCCCCAAGACATACAAATGGAGGTAGATCACGAACCCATCAGGACCAACCCGGCGATGGTTCGACGTTACGAGGATCAAATGGTCCCTAGCATGACTTCTTCTTTGGTAAGAGTCGCAGAGGAAGAACCTTCCTTGGACCTCAGAAACTCGACGGAAGATAGCAGACCAGAAGTACCAACAAATGTATATGCAATTAGGGAGCCTCAGAGAGAAGCATTAGACCAAGGGAATCTGCAAACAGTTAGAAACAATAACACTCCGATGCGGCTCCACATTACGTTAGGGTTGCAAAATGCCGAAGATTCCACAGCAGAATCTTCGAGTAGTAGTAGGAGAGAGAGGGATGGGTGTGTGGTTCCAGTTTGGTCTCCGTCAGCTTCTAGTTATTCAGAGCAGTTCGTGGGTGAAGAAAATGGCCTTGGAAGCAATTCAGCATATTTGCGAAGGCATCCTCAATCTCACCAACTAATGAATTGGAGGCAGCTTTCTCAAACTGGGTAAGCAGACTAACTATAGAAGTACTCGTCAGGACTCAAAAAAAAAAAGGCCCTGTAACCCTTTTGAACACGCATGCGATTCTCTCTAGTGCCTTCGTTCAGTATTTTGGGAATGATTTTGTCTGCAAATATTTGTGTTGATTTATTCAAAAAGCTAGAGCAATGCATACAAGTAAGAGTTCTTTGGTGAACTCTTATCTCTATGGTATGTTTGAAAACCTTGAACAATCTTCCATATCTCTGTGATTTTTAACATTTTAAGGAAAAAATTGATGTACATACTACATATCTTTATTTCTGGAAATCAGATATCTCCCAAGAAGTTCTTCAACCTTTCTCCCACAGTATTTTGAGATTTTTGCGAAATGTTTTATTAATTTAATGGATGAAATGTTCACTTTCTATTTTTTTTATACCTACCTCCATTTTTGTCTACGTCGTCTTTGTAATTTTTTAGGGAGGTTTATTGAAAAACCCAGAAAAGATAAAAACAGGAGATGGTTTCCTTGTGCAAAAAGAGTTGGGGAGAAGTTTCATTTCCATATTGTTTGTTGTTCCAGTTATATTTCAAATTCTCAAACGAATTCGATTCTTATGTTGCTGGCAGATAGGACATTTATAGAAGAGAGGACAAGATGGGAGGTGGAGACTGCCATGCCACCTAATGCTGTAGGCTAGCGAGATGGTGAAACAGCACCCAATGTATATTATTCCTCATCTTCTTTTTACCATCTGGCCTGATGTAGTGCTTGACCTCCAGTGTCTGAAACACAATTAATTCAGGCAGCCTAAGTCATCTCTACCTTTCTCTTTTTTTTTTTGTGCCATGTATAGCTCTGCTGTATAGTAATTGGTGTATTAATAAGGGGAGAGAAGGGTGTTATGGAAGAGATGTGTAGTTTAATAAACCCAGGTTGGTGTTTTTTCCTTTCATTGAAAAGGCAATATATTTATCACAATTTGTGCGTGTGTGCATCTCCATTTGTTTGTTGTCACATCTAATTCTTGTAGGATTGAGGGAGTGAACTTGATCTGGCAATGACAGGATTGACAACTTGCAAGTAGCATCTAATGTTGTAGCTTGTAACCGTTTTCAGTGTCCTGCACACCTAACCTTATCAACCTCGGCACTCTCTCGAAGAGGATACTTTTGTTGGGGTTAAGGCTTGCAAGGTGAGTGATTTGCAATGTTTATCTACAATCTCCATCCTAGTGTTGTGATTTCTCTCAATGGGATGTTAAGTCAGATATACAGAATGCTTTATGACATTAAGAGATAATGTTAAATTGGCAAATGTTCAAGCAGCGAAACGCATCAAGCCCAAAGCTTAAGCACCAAGCACGCCCTACGCTAAGCACAGCATGCAAAGCCAAGGGAAACACTGAATTAAAAGAGATTCTAATGGTTATATGTATGAATATCTCAGATAAAGTAGTGGATTGCAAGAAAATAAATGAAAATGAACAGAAATGAACTTCGTTATTTTTGCAAAATTTAGTGAAAGCAAATTAATCTACAATCTCCATCCTAGTGTTGTGAGTTCTTTCAATGGGATGTGAAGTCAGGTATACAGAATGCTCTATGAAATTAATAGAAAACGTTCAATTGGCAAATGATTAATATGTAGTGGATTGCAAGAAAATAAATGAAAATGAACTTTATTATTTCCCCAAAATTTAGTGAAAGCAAATTGCAATTAGACATTATATCACCGATGTTGTTGTAAAGCTTTGAACAGTACCTTTTTCCAGAGTAATGTTCAATTACTGTTAGTATCAACTGTGATTTTCTTAAGAATTCCCTAAAAGCAAACATAACATGCCCAGAGTTGTAATCTTCTCATGTTATTCTGCTCAATGGTAACAAACACATTTGTTCACAAGAAATAAGAATTTCCTAGTTTACATGATGATAATGAAACAACTTAAAATGTTATCATGTTCTTACAATTTCTTTCCTTTGCTCCTCCAAAATAATATATATATATATATGCATGCAGAAAATTAATACTCAATTCACTTCTGGTACTCTCCTTGGATTTGTCTGAAATGGGAAGCTAGAGGAGACTTTAAATTGAGGTTGCAGCCATTGTTCCAAGGGTGGGAGCCACATTATATACCCAGAGCCTGTGATACTCGCCAGAAACAATGGCTGGGCCTATACTCCTTGCGGGGTTCATGGAAGCTCCGGTGGTTGACCTGCAGAAACCAATACGGTGAACAAACTTAAGACCACTGATGGTTTATGAAAATAGGCAGCCATGCAAAGAAATGAAGATGGTGATGATAGACCACACTGATAATGAGAGGAATACTCTAGGAGCTCCTTTACCCAGCAATGAGGCCGTTAAACAACACTGCAGATCCTACTGCAACTCCAGAGAGCTCGTTGATCTGTGGTCAATTGGGAATGGAAGTTAGAGCCTTTGGATTGCCTCAATATAAGCATGATACAACTAGGTGCAATCAAGGGCTTAATTTTTAGATATAAAAGCAACAAATGAGAACTATTTTCTTTTTGAAGGCATCCCTGACAACTGCTCTACAGCTCTCTGCTGCAAAACCTCCCTTGCAGGAGATTGCAATTCACTTTGGGCTGGGGTGACTAAGAGAAACTTCTATCAATTTATTGGGAGTTTTCCTCTCTGGAACTGCATCCCAGGACCTCCTTAAAATGAGAGACTTACCATTGTGCGAAAGTTAAATCATCTTCCTTTGCCATAACACTCGAATTTTCTAAATGTTGTGTAGTGTAGAGCAAAACTAAAAATCTCTATAAAGAAAGAAAGGGAAGGTAATAGAGCAAACAAGGGGATTTTGTATTTTTGGGTGATGAGGGTGTCCAAGCCTCTTAGAGCACCTGACTAATCCCCCGGGCACATGCAGACCCCCAACCAAACGCACTAAGTAGGGATAAATCTTTGAGGGTGGCCAACAGGGGAAAGGTAATCGAACTCAAGACCTTTGCTTCCTGAGGCGTGGTCCTGGCAAGCACATGAACCCCCCATTCGTTGGTCCAAATAAAAAGAAACTAGACTCTGCATGCTGTCTTAGCAGTTGAATTAAAGCGACTACTACCATCGTATATCATCATACCGCTCTATGATCAACAGCAACCCCACAGACCGCGAACATCAAAATTAACAAACGAGATCATGAATTCCCATGTTAGAGCTTCAAGACTGGTAGTTGGACCCAAATACTGAGTGACTGTCGCTCGTATGTCCACTCGGACATTGAACAGCACATTTAGGGTGTATAAATTGCAAGAGTTGAACCCAGCAACTGAGATGCAACATAAACAGGCACCTGCAAAAATACCAAGCATTTCATATCCGTTCAAGGAAAAGAAAACAAAATCCTCAAAGATAAATTAATAGAAAACTACATAATTATAGGTATATATGTGTTACAAGTGTAGTTCTCTTTGATTTTCATTTCAATTTTTATTAAATTGGATCAAGACAGAGAAGATTAATTAAACTTGTGGAGCCTGGCCAGGCATAGATAGTCCTTAAATCTCTTTCTGGCAGATATAGTGATCTGTTACTATTCCTTACATCTTTCCATGGAAATTTACGTGACACAGCGAAGGCGACAGTGATGGCAGGATTGAAATGGGCACCTGAGATATGCCCAAGTGAGTATATCATCACCATCACAGCTAGACCCCAGGCCACTGCTATCCCCATGATCGTAAGTCGGTATCTTTTGTCCGCGAGTATGGACCCACACCCGACGAATATAATAATGTAGGTACCCATGAACTCTGCAAGTATCTGCCATTTAAAAGTGAGTTGTTAGTAAAAGATGACAATGCCAAAAATGAAATTATAGTCCTCAGTTATACATACCTTGTGGGCGTTGGTCGGAGAAACAATAACATCAACAGTGAATTCTTGAGAAGGACTAGTTTTCTCTTCTACCATAATGGATAGCTAAGTAGGTACTGGGGTTTTAGGGAGAAATCCCACAGCAGTTGAAGGCACATCAGTCATTAGAACACTAGCAACACAAGCCTCAACAGATTGGGTTTACCCCTGTTTACACTGATCTGTGTTGCACCTTTTGGTTTATAAATATGCTTACTGGACATTGTTGGTCTGTTCATCGAAATCTTCGAAATGGTTTAAGAACAGATATTCGGCTTTATTGGACCATGATTGGATGTAATACACTTAATTAATTGAAGTCCTGATTAATCCAATGTACAACAACTGTATAGATTTGGATTTAGTACAAAAAAAAAGTACCTAGAAATCATCTGATGGTATCGAAAGGCTTTTATTATAAAAGGTTTTGAAGTTCTTTGGTTGGTTGGGATGGTGTTGAACTACTAAGAGGCAAACCAATACACAATTTTATGTGATAGCAGAGCTATCCGAGATTCTAATATGGCCATTTAATGCTAAGGAACTGCAGCAAATTGAAACCTCTCTTTGGGCTATTGTTGACACATTGGGTTAGATTGATGCAAACGACACATCTATAAAAAATCTGAGTTCTAATTAGGTTTTGACTAACGGACCAAGTTCAGGTTTAGCCATTCTGGTCCCAGCTCGGATTTAGGTCACAAAGTGGCCGGGTTGCACCGACCCAGGACTATTTCCACAATCATGGTTGAAAATTGAGATGAACAGTCTGAGCTTATGGATCCTCCATCATTTGAATTGTATTGTACACATAAGTGGTTTGAACCATAGTGACAAAGTCGGGGTTCGAGAATGATTCGGCAGACATCAAGTTCGGAAAAATTCGGAAAATATAAAAAAATAAATTAATAAATATAAAAATATAAAAATATTCTGAACAATTTGGTTAAAAATATATACAAAATAAGTAGTTCTTTTTTCAAGTTTGAAAAAATAATTCCGGAATAATTCAGGAATAATCCAAAAAATTCACGAATAATTCGAGAATCCAATAATTCGGCAAAACAAAAATGTGCGAATATTTAAAAAAAAAGAGAATTTTTTTGTTACATAGGTTTGAACCCATGTATGATTGATACCATCATGTGCACATATAAGAATTGTGTGGAAATGGTAGATCTTCAAGGTCCCAACATATCTCATTTCTTCTTTGCTTGTGATTGTATTATCTTTGAGAAGGGCAGACTTCTAAATAAGGATATCACAGGAAAGTACAGCCGAGTGCTGAGTATCGAGTCAGCTACAAAATCTGGCCAAAACAAAATAAATAATAATCATCATTGTTCTTCTCAGTAAATCTAGCAGATAAATCAAAGATTTTTTTTGTACGCCGAATACGTAGGAGCTCAAAAATAAACTACGAATACCAATCTATAGGACCAAGATGAAGAGGAAATATTTTACAGAAACCGTAAGATGAGTAGCTAAGAGTTACAAGGTTGGAATTTGGAAAGCAAAAATACCACCCAAAGCAGGGAATTTTAATAGACAGGGACAATAATTTCAATTAAAGCAACCAGAAGATGCTCCCACAACACCAAATGCAGTGTTTTCTCACACCATGGGAAATAAGACTTTTAAGTATGGATAAACAACATCGAAGTTCCTAAAGGAAATCAGGCAAAAACACCGATGGCTCTTAGTGGCACAGAAGAAAGTATGTAGACCAAAAAGAGAAGACAAGGAATCAGGAATAGGAAAGATGCCTGCCTAATGTGTGACTAAACTAGGATGGAAAATCTTCAGGGGGGAAGGATAACATATGGGTCAAACACTCAAACTGGTTAGGTCCATATACTTTTGAGTAAACAAATTAAACTCTTAAACAAACATGGGAATCAAAGTGTCATAGGAGGACTTCTGGAAAGTTGAAAAATAATCAAGAAAGGAACCAGATGGGTAGTTTAAAATGGATAAAACACTCTACTTTGGTTAGATAACTGGTACTGAAAAATAAGTTAGAGGACAACAAAATTAATGAAACTGTATTGGAATAAATAGAACAAGGTACTAGGTGAAGTTTGTAAAGTAGAGCATGCCTATAGGGATGCTAATCAAGAAGCTAATTATTTAGGAAATACTTAAGATCGTGAAAGAGCTTGGCCTAGTAACTTTTCCAGACATCATCAGTTTAATATGGTATATGAGGATGTGCCCATGAGGATTTTTACTCAACACCAGTGCTGCTATGCTGTTTATAGAATGCATCAACATGCAGTACATAAGATCTATATCTAATTAGACCATTCTTTTAAGTAGTTATGTAGGATTCACATATTACACTTTTAGATCTTAAAACAATTATACAGACAAAAAAGATTCTATTGGATCTTATCATCATGAATGGACAGCGATGCATGCCAGTCAAATGGTCTAGTTATTGTGTGCACCATGACTTTTTTGTGTAGGTTATAAGACAGGAATGGACATTCCCTGCCAAATTTTTAGTTTCTTCTTAGGATAATTATTGTTGCATGCTTTGAACAATGAATCCTGATTACCACAATGAATTGTGACTGCAGGCAATGGTATGTCCTACATTGGTACATCTATCAATATGTTTCTGAACCAATTAGCTTCCTCAGTTCCCCTCCTATGGATAAGAGGATTAAATCTCAAGTTCGATGCACTCTTATAACTTATAATTATAAGAGATTGAATCACCTCCTATGGTCGACTGTAAACACGGGCTTAGACTCGTTGAGTACTTGGGTCTAAGTTTTAAGCCAATTTGTTATATCCATCAACTACGTAGGTATTAGGCGAATACCTGAGATAGTGTCACACTGTAACTCATATTTTTGAGTACCATTAAGGTATCTTAGAACTTGGGTTATGCATACCGGTGCATTTTTCTGGGGTTACTAGTATATATAGTTGCCCAATTATTCAACTGCGTAGGCTATATCCAACCTTGTGCATTGCTTGACATTTCAAAGATTGCAAATAACTTGAGAAGAATCAAGTTGAGCCACTCTTTTGCCTTCATTATTAATCAATTTGATGTTGGAACTGCAAAAAATAGAACTAAAAGACAATTAAACTAATTAGACCGTATGATAATCTTCTTAATATTAGCGGATTGTGATAGAATAATCTTATCACCATTACTCAAGATATTGATTTCTCAAAGTTGACATCGATTTTCCCTAGATCCTTCATGTTTCAATTGAAAGACAAAAACTTCCAGTATTGATGACACTCTTAACTTCAAACCAAAGAAGCAAGATATCCACATCAGGTAGGCTTCCACACCAACATTCCTATGCAAATTTATTGTAGGCACGAATCACCACCTTCTGCCAAAAACACCCTCCAAAATTGTCATGTAATTTGATTTTATGCTTGCTTCAATTCATATAGCAACTTCAATGCTTCAAATACCTTCTCTATCGTAAAGTGCAATTCTATAACTATTCAAACAAAACATGCAAATATAGTTCATTGATGGGTGATCATCCAAATGTATAGAGAAAATTAGGGAGAAAACAACAGCCACAAAAACCAAACCAAGCCCCTAAACCAAAAAAGAAGGATAGATCCAGATCATCACAGGTAAATTGACTCATAAACACTCAATTGGAAGGGAGGTGTTTTTAGATGCTCTTTTTGATCCTCTCCTCCCAAACACACCAGCAAATTGGCACCAAGAAACATCCTTTCACACAACTAGGGTTTTCGCCTCCACGTCTCTTAAAGACCAACTGGAGAAGAACCCTAGTGGCAACCAGCTAGCTTGGTTGGTAAAGTCCCTTGGCGTCGTACCAGGGACTTGGGATCGAATCCCACCTATGTTTTTCTAGTAGGAGTCTGCCTAACCCCAACTTACCTTCCAAAAAAGAAAAAGGCCCATTGAACCTCAAGACGGAATAGGAAATGGTCCCAATATCTCGACTAGATGGAAATGAAGTAGCAAGTGACCAACTGTTTCCTCCGATGGCATCTATTGGTCATCATCCACCCTCTGTTCATTCTGTGGTCCGTGATTCCATGGTGAGAATTTTGTCCAAAGCTGTTACAAGGATTCCAAACAGCTCTAGCACAAAAGGTGAATGAGACCTGTCATCTAAATATTGATAAAAATAAAAAATATGTAACCAAAAAGCAAACCCTGTTGTCCCGTGAATCTAGCTAAAGGGTTGGGATTTATTGAGTATAGGTGTGACACCAATATGAGGAGATCATCTATTTGGCAATCATTTAGACTCCTTGAGCTCCAAGCAAGAGGATACAAAGAAGGAAAATTCATAGGCCACAAACAAAGCAAATTTCCAAAATTCTCTTTCAAGGTATTTGGATCACACCATAAAGCCTCCCAAAATTTTACATCGTCCCCTTTTACAAAGAATGTGTCTATCGGCTGCTCCATGTAGATTTCTCCTACAAGGTTTCTGTTGAGGATCCTTAATTTGGGTAAGAGCATTCCTAAATCTGCTGGTAGTTATTCATACATGTCAAGAGTTAAAACATTCACACTGCTTCAATCTTTTTAACAAGCCACTAGACTCTATACATGTAAATAGAGATTTGGGCCTGGCATGGGATTGGGAGATTTCCCAAGTGATATCAACAAGGCTGGGCCGGGGCGCAAACCCTTTTAGCCTCTAGGGTGTGCTCAGATTCAAAAAGGGCTTGGACCCGGCCCTATTTGATACAGGCCTGGTTTACATAGCAGTCCTATCTATATTTGCGGGCCAATCTTTCTGGGCCGAGCTGAGTTAGGTGCACTCCCAACTTATAGCCGGCTTAGAGCATTCCTAGCAGCCTCACCAAATATTTTGGTGAGCCAAAAGACTAAAAAGATGTTAAAATGAGTCCCAGCAGCCTCAACAGAATGAAGAAATCGGTTTGGTGAGTCTATAGTACTCACCAAATTCACCCTTGGGCCCACACAAATAATAAAATAAGGTTTCTCTTTCTCCCTTTCTTTTTTGTGGTCCCACACAAACAATAAAATAATATTTTTGTCTCTCTTCCTTTTTCGTTTTCCCACACAAATGATAAAATATTGCTTCTCTCTCCTATTTTTTTTGGTTAAAATGGTGAGGCTGTTGGGAGTGTTTTAAAAAAGTGGCTCACCAAAACCACTTTTTGTGAGTTTTGGCTATTTTGGTGAGTGAAATTTGGTGAGGCTGCTAGGAATGCTCTTATGCCAAAAGGTAGGATGTGTGTGTGCTCTATCTTATATCTTATGGGAAGAGTGGTCTTGAGATCCATTCCTACTGGGTCACGACTTTTAAGGGCTCCACTCCCATTGCTAATTGCTAACCACTAACTGATGCTATTAACTGTAAGTAAGTAAGTAAGTAAGTAAGTAAATAAATGATATTTCCAAGAAAAAAGAAAAAAAAAAGTTTGGCTTAACAATAAGAATAAACAAGTTAGTAGGGATGTCAACAAGCCGAGTTGGCCACTGTTCAAGCCCAGCTTGTTACTTGTTTAGGCTTGCTCAAGCATGATTTGAGCTTGGAAATACTACCTCGATCTTGACTCATCTACAAGTGATCGAGCTCGAGCTTGGATCGATTTAGCTTGACTTAGTAAATGAATCAAGTCTTGACTTAGCAAATACTCGAACAAAACTCGACGGATTGAGATTGAGAGCAAACCCTGCAAACCCTAACCGGTTGTGAGTCGGACCCATGGGTCAGGTTCGGTCTGAATCAAAGTGCACCCTTCACTAGGTAGCCCCAACCAAAAGATGTCCTGACCCAACTAGTAATCGAGCCAGATGACAAGCTAGCCACCATTAGATTGTTTCTCTATCCTTATTTTTTCTTAGTTTATCTAGGCCTTTTCACTGATTTTTTTGTTGTGTTTACAATTTATTCTTATTTAATTGATGTAGGTGATCAACCCTTCGGCTGGATCCCGGACTCTCCCTACACCCTCTCACGAGGGCCTTGTGTAAACCTTAGTTACAATCCCTCTTCCCTTGGACTGGATGTAAACAGATCGGATTTCGAGTCCTATCCGATAAATTATTCAAAAGATTCGAATACGATCCAAAATTTGTGGGATTAAAAATTAGTTAATCTGAGTTCAAATCCGATTATCTAATCAAAATTCGGATTGAATCTGAATTCCGTCCAATTAATATTCAAATTTTAAAAATTAATTTTTAAGCATATAAAAAATCTTTGAAAATTTTCATAAATAACTTAAGTAAATATATTTATCGATTATCATATACATACATGCAAACATATAATCAAATCAAATCTTAATTAGATTGAATCACCATATATCTAAATTCGATATGACTACAATCAGATTCAAAAATTAAGATTTGTATCTGATTCGACAAATCGACAATCAGATCAATATATGTGGATCAAATCTGAATTGTGATCCTATCTATTGACAACCCTAATTTGAACCATATGTAGGGGATTTGGATTTGCATTTACATAATTCTATTCACGCACCCAATATTATAAGTATTATCAGCATAGCAAAAATGTGTTTCCTGTCATTACTATGGTTGCTCATGATAATTGTGGCCTCTTTGGAGAATACATGACTGCATCGTTGATGCATTGTACTGATGCATTGCTAGTACTAATACATTATAGGAAAATAGTTAACGTACCTGGGATATGGATTTGTAAACCTAAGGTTGGACCTCATTGGTCCAAACCAGAATGCCTATTGTAAGCACCCTATTTTTGCACCCCCTATTCCTCTTCCCACTTCTTCAAATGCTCCAAGGTTTACCCAAGGCCCAAGCCCATTTGGCCAAACTTGTCCCCAAACAACTCAATCAAGCCCAATTACTTAATCCCATTACCCAAGCCCAAGTAGCCAAGCCTAATTACCCAATTGTCTTAGGCAAAACTCAATTGCTTTAGTGAAATCCTAATTACCATAGCCCAAGCCCAATTGCCATAGTTAAAGTCCAATAACCATAACCCATGACCCATCTACTAACAACCCATGATCCATAAGGTCTAGTCCATATGCCCACATCCATTCAACCCATATCCAAGACCCACTAACCCAAGTCCACTTTCCACTTTCCTACAAAAGACCTTTTATTTTTTCTTCAAACCCCAAATAGCCCCATTTTTATGTTTACACACCTTTTTGACCACCCAATCATCTCTCACCAAGTACACCCCTTTTTGACTAACCAATCACCTCTCATACTCCCTTACACCTCTTACACTCATTCTTACACCTCTTACAAAACAATTAATTCTCTTACACTCCTTTTGACCACCCAATCACCTCTCATCAAGTACATACCTTTTTGATTACCCAATCACCAACCACATCAATTTTGACCAACCAATCACCTCCCTTCTTCTCACCCAACCCTCTATTAATCACCAAATTGCCACAACCCCTTGAAACCTCTATAAATACAAGACCCTCACAAGTCATTTCTTCCACCTCCAAAATCCCAAGTGGAAACCCTAGCTCTTCCTCCTCTCACCCCTTTTATTTCTTTTTAGCCTTGAAGAAAGTTAGAAGAAGCCAAGGTTTAGAGTGTGTAGAGAATTCTAGGAGTAAAAGCCTAGAGTTCTTCACTAACTCTCTTCCTTTGTGGACTCTAAAAACTCATCACCTCTTGGAGCATTGGAGAAGTAGTCTTGGAGGAGTAGGCACTCTTCCTTTTATTCTTTATCTTCTTCTTTAGTTCATATCTTTTTTTTTTTATTTGTAGTCCTCTTCTAGAATAATTTGGGAAGACCTTTCTTTTCTCAAGTTTAGTTGGGTCTCTCTACACCAATCTAATGGTGTAGAGGGACCCCACCTCAAAAGAAAGGAGATGTTTTTTTCTCTCGTGTAAATATTTCTTTCTTTCATATGTACCCACTAGTGTGGATATGGGTAGGCCCATAGAGAGTGGAAGCTAAAGCTATACCTCTCTTTTTTATTTTGTTTCTTCATTTTGATTCTAGTCCTTCTTCTAGAATCATTTGGGAAACTCATCATCACTCTAATTTTCATAGTTGAATCTCATTACATCATTCATAATGGTGTAAAGAGATTACATTAGAGAGGAGATGATGAGTTTTCATTTTCTTCACTTGTCACTTTTTCATTTTTTTCTTTTTTCTTCATGTTCTATTTTGAATGGATAAATGATGACTTAAGGACCTAAGGACTTAAAGAGGACTTTATCTAAAATACCTCATATCAAAGACAATGGTATTTGATTTATTATCAACACCAATCCAACAAAATAGGTGTTGGCAATAGACCATTTACTATTCACAATGCACACCCCTCTTTATGTCCTAAAAACAATCTTTTAGCCTAACTTTTCTTTAGTCTTTCTCTTGAATTAAATTTGACTTTAGTTAAGTTTGCCAAAATCTCACTTATATGAAAATCCAAAAAAGAAGAACATGATAAAATCTCAAAATACCAAAAACATTACAAAATCTCAAAATACCAAAAAAATCTAAAAATACTAAAAGACCAAAAACATGCTTGCTAGATCTTGGTTAGCCTACTCAACCATTGTTAACACCCTTCTAACCGCGGTTAGACCTAAAACTTACACTTGACCAACCCGGTCAACTAAACCCTAGCCCCTAGGCTAGACCATTGACCACCTTATGCACACACACACGCACCTTTAGCCTTGGCACGGGCTCATGTGCCAGAACTACGCTCGGTCTGATCTCACCCCAATGTGAGTACGTAGGCATCCCAACCCGGGTTCGACCCTAGCCCATCTAGCTTTCTTTCTTTCTTGGATTAGCATTTGATTAAACATTTAGACATTTTAATTAATATTGAGATTAAATTTGGCTTAAATTTAGGGAGTAGGTAACCATTACAAAATGGGGGTCTTGGGGTGCCTAACACCTTCCCCATGACTTAATCGAACCGCTTACCCTAACTCTAATAGATCATTTGCCTTATCCAAATCAATCCGGGACCTATCCCTAAGAATGAATAGGTGGCGACTCTTAGTCAAACCATATTATGTGAAAGTGGGTAGGAAAATCCCATGCTCACACCTATCACTACTCTTATATTACTGGCATTAACCTGGTTCCCGCCAAAACATCAACCCAACAGATGACACGGTGAATGCGGAAATCCAACACGCGTTCTATAAACTATAAAATGAAGCCACACAACCCCTTTTTATTCTTAGATTGCAAAAGCACAGTTAAAGTTTTCATCATCCTCAACAAATCAACAAAAAGTGTTTTTTCTTCCTAGTGACCTGTTTTATGATTAGGAATCAACCAATGCTAAAATGACATAAAGGAGCTGGTATATCTCCCCCCCAATGATAAGGGTCCACCATTAGCCTGTGATTTATCTAATCATACAATTAAAAATTAAGCGCATTACCCGTCATCCCTTTCTCGCCCAATCACGATCGGACAAGCCCCGAGCAAAATTATTTTTTGCATGGGAGCACTACACTTACATTGATTCCTTATATATCTTTTTTGACTTTAATACTATTTTATATACTAGATTTAGGCATTTTATATTTTGTCCACGGATAATAATGTCATAACCTTGCCCCGATAAGTTAATATAACACCACCTCAATGCAATTATTCAAGCCACTTGATGTAGGAATACTAAGATTGTGAAAGCGTGTGCATCATTGTTCCTTACTATTAGAGTAATGATATCGTCGCGTAAAGTAGACTAGTGGGAAATCTAATGGATTCGATCCCCGCAACAAGGTGTGACAGCAGAAAATGAAAATTGTTGCATCTAAGCGCGAGATGAGAGGCCACGGGGACTACCCTGGTGCCTAGGCATAGAAAACTTGGTCACCATGAGACCGTGTCAACAAAACTCTTATGCTATGTTTAGTTGTAGAGAAAATATGTGAAAATATAGAAAGGAAAATAAAATTTTGAATTTCTAACACAATTTTTAATTGAGTTTTGTCTCATTTTCTATTCCTTTTTTTTTTCCATGTATTTACTTATTTTCTCGGCAATCAAACATAGGGTTAAGGTATGTAATTTCCAAATCAATCTGGAAACTTATCATAGGATCTCGTCTATGAGGGGCATACCATTACAACCCTTCTTGGACGAGAAAACATAGTGGATCAAACAAGCAGTTATTAATTACACCTGCCCATTGATCTTAGTGGCAGTGTGTGTGCCCCACTTAGATGCATTAAGATCAATTTGTGTGAGTTGGTGAGACAGAAAATTTACTGTTACTAACTTCTCGCCTACGAACCTAAATAAATGATTCCCAACTTTAAAAAAACTTATTTTACGTGCTACTTATGGATTTAAATCATGAAAATTGGGTATATGCAAATATGGTAGTATTCAAGGGCTACTTAATGTTTCAAAAACAATGGTTTCAATTTAAAAACCTTTTAGTTTAAATTAATCCAACAAATTTTAGTGTCTGGAGAATCTGATGAAACCAAGCTAGGACCATATTTTCCTCCATTGTCCTTCAGCAGGATGCAATTGGAGCTTGATTAACCCATGTTGCTTAACGGTAATTGAGCAATGCTTTTCTGTAATGGACTAGATTGATCGTTTAATATATAATGAAGTTTAAGAAAATCAATTTGGATGGTTCGGAGCGAAGAGACGGACAAGCTGTGGCATGATGCATCATTATCTGTGACTTCATGGGCATAGTAGTTTCCTTGTTTTTTGGCATTTGAAGCAGCTTCAGTTAGAAGAAGGTTGTTAACTTGTAACTTCGTTGTCTAATACCCGTCCCTCTCTTTGCGGAACCGCGACAAGCCACAAACCCAACATGGAAAATGGCGCTACTAGGCCTTCGGCCTCTAATTCTAGCAGCTGCTAGTGCAGCTCTTGGAGTATGTAATGCTAGATCATTGATGTGGAAAATTGCTGGCGTTGAGATATGGGCTTTTCCATAGAGCACATGAACACTTGCAAAACTTAGCAATAATAGTATTTGGAAAATAGTCACCTCCTCGATCGGTGACGTGAGGAGGGGCGTCTCAGCTCCCATTTTCTTGCCATGTGTCCCCCTTCTAACCCCATTTAACTATGGTTAAGATTCGTCTACCCTTACCCTATGTTTGGTTGTTGAGAAAATTAGTGAAAACATAAAAAGAAAAGAAAATTAGACAAAACACAGCTAAGAATTGTATTAGAAATATAAAATTCTCTTTTCTTTTCTTTTCCATATTTTCACCTATTTTCTCGGTAACCAAACATAGCATTAGGGTTCACCCATCTACCCTTGGTTTTTAGAAAAATATAATAAAAGATTTTAATTAAAGGGTTAAAATTAACTAACCTAACCCGAGTTAAAATGGAGTTAAAGGGTCGGCTATGTAAGAGCGAGGAGGAATAGTCTCCTCCTCGGCCGACGAGGGGACTATTGCTCATAGTATTTATTGCACAGGAGACCAATAACATTCTGATGCATCAGAAATTTTTTAGATATATAGATTTTAAAATAATAAATGATGTGCCTTTTTTGAGAAGTATGTATATCTGACACTTTAATGATGCATGTGTTAAGATGTTACCGGTCACTTCTATCCCTAAGGTTACAAAGATCATTGTTGCTAAGTTTTGCTTGAACACTTTATATATGAGATTAAGAGTATCATTAGGTCTAAGGTGTTAGTGATTGATTGTGTTTTAAGGGAGGCATATACGGTAGTAACTTTCTTTAAAATTTAAGGTAATTAAATACCAGAGCAGCCCATTTCGCCATGAGTGCCTTCTCATTCTACCAAGAAAGGTTCAATAATAAGTTTAAGTCGTTGAGGACTTTTTTCTTTTTTGTTTTGTGTGCACAAAATACAAGCCTTGAAGCAAGGGCAACTCTCACAAAAGCATCTTTCCACACAAGCCTACCGAAAGCACTAGGAAAGATTCAAACCACACATCTTAAAGTTCCTATGATGACCCATAACAGCCAACTGGTCGATTGAGACGCATTTAAAAAGGTGACTGAAGATCTAGTTTTGGTAAGTCCTATGGGTTGGGTGGTCTTTCATTGATTCATCAATGAAACATTGATGGAGGTGGGCGAAGCGGAGAGATCAAATAAAGATCGGCATATAAAGGGGTAGGATCGGCAACTTGGTTCGCCCCTCTAAAAACAGGTCTGACATTCACTATATGAAAATACCGAAGAGATCACCAAGATTCCAATGGGTATCATATTACCTTAGGTATTATATGAGCATGCCCAGAAAAATCCTTGAATGACTTCTATATGGAGTAAGCAAATCATGGAGCCTTTAAGTTTTCCAGGTATCCTCTTGATAGTATATACTAGGGAGGATGTTATACTATGTAGTAGTGTTGTTTTGTAGTTAGTTACTTTTTAATAGAAAAAATAATAATAATAATATTGGTAAACAAAATGGCTTCAATGCATTGATGCTAAATTTTGGACCCACCAAATACCTGAGGTCCTTAGTGTATGTTAAATGATAACCTTAAACCAAAATAAATACATGAGGTTCGTTATTTGACTGTCATAATTAATGATCGCATGCATCAACAAATTGTAATATAAATGACAAAGTGTCATTGTTTCACATGTTTAGTACCCATTAACTTGTTAAACTATATATGCTAACAAGGAGAGTGCCACCTCTAATTGTGCCTGCATTATTCACCCCATAAAAAGGAAAAAAGACTACTACTTTCGATGTGTGCCTCACCAAAAAGTTTTGACCTTTTTTATAGACGATAATAATTAATAGTTGACGCGATTAGAGCTAACATTCCCCTGGATAACAAACTTCTTAGATAGTAGCAAATGGAAATTAAAAGTGTAAAAGGCTCCACTTTTTCTATTTCAATATAAATCATCCTTGACACAATCTTTTCATCTCCCCTACCTTTCTTGAATTGAGAAATACCACAATAGTCAATCTACCATCCTTGGAAGATTCTCTGTAGGTGCTAGCTAGTTTGTAAAGTCTCTTGGTGTTGTGCCAGAGAACTGGGATCAAATTCCACCTAATCAGGGGTGGGGGGGTTTATGGGAGAGGGAGGGCTATCCCGCATTGTGTATCTCATAGGTCCATGTGACCTCCAATAAACAAAATATATATATTCTCCATAAATATTTCTCTTCCTAAAATGGTGTGCTTAAATTAAAGATTATGTATGCCATTTTTCTTTTTTGAAATCCAATTTTTTTCTTGATGGGCCCCTTGGGATGAGTCTTACGCTGTTAGACACTAGCTAGCTAGCTACTTTGAGAAGCTTCTTTCTGTGAAAAATATTTTTATAGTGTTTTGAAATAAATGTTTTATAATATTATTATTTATGTCGCGCGCTAACTCTTCTAGACAGGCGACGTGTTTGACTCCAACATGAATCAGATTTTTGTTTCGCACTTCTGAATTTCTGAATTTTATTTTCGTCTATTTGTTACCTATACAACATGTGTTGATAATAGATAATAAAAAAATCAAATGAGATTTAGTTGTATAAAACCAACTAAAATTAAGTTGATGCTGCTAGCCCATGCCTTATAGATGAAAAATTTCCAAGCTGAAGTTACAAACTGCATTCTCTCTCTTTTAACGCATTGTTTACCAATCACACTGATTGAATGGTCTCATCCATCATGTTAAAAACTTGGTTTTGGATAATCACTAGCTAGATATACATGGCCTATAAAAAATGATCATTGATACAAATATGAGAGTCATTGAATTTGTGTGACTTTAGGATTTATCCATGAGGAACCTCATTTTTTATGCTAACCCAACTAAAATATTTTAAAAAAAAAAAACAAAATAAATTTGGATAACTTAAGAGGTTTCTCAAGTATGTGCTTGCAAGGATCCAGATTATTTTTCTATACCATTAAAAGGGTGTATGAGAAAAGAGTGTGGATTCTTGAACATACTTGAGAAACATATTAAGCTATCCCAATTTCTTTTGCTATAAAAAACATACTTGAGAAACATCTTAAGCTATCCCGATTTCTTTTGCTATGTAAAATAAAAAAATCGTTAGGTAAGCATTAACTGACCAACTAAGGTTAATGAGACACTGGCGCAATGGAGTGCATGCTTAAGAGGTTCTCTTAAGCATTTGCTGGAGGAGAGGAGAGGAGAGGATCTCATTTCAAGAAAAAAAACATCAAATCTTTCCTCTATTTCCCGAGGGTTGCTTCTAAGCTGACCCAAGTGTTCCGTGTCCCTTTTAACTCCTGTTTAATCATAATTAAGCTTAATTAAATTAAAATTAGTATTTTTGTTTTTTAGTTTTTTTAAAAATCATGATTAGATTACTTAACCCTAAGGAGTTAACCACAATTGATGGATGGTAAAAAAAGGGCTTGGACCAATGAGGTCACTCGGGTCAGCTTCTAAGCTGACCCTGGGTCCGTTTTCCATTTCCCTTTTCAATACTCTTTTGATTTGAAAGGTAGCTACCAACATGGGAAGGAAGGCCAGCCAGGCAGCCACCTATTCCAGAGCCCATTTAGACGTATGGAGGAAAAGAGTAAGGATATGCTCCTTAGCCGCCTTATAATTTGGATTTTGGATTATATTTTCAAGCTAAGCAACATTAATGGGTGATCATGAAGAGCCCTCCTTGTTGCCCCTTTTGATGCCACTGTTGTAAATGAACTAGAGGATCATAATTAATCCTTTTTTTTGGTTAGTCGAATACGGCTAGGCCGCAATACTAATTAGCTTTGTTTAGCAATGGTTAATAGGTTAGAGAGTCAAGCACTCGATTTAGAAGCGAACTAAATATAGTGAGCTTATCAACCGTAACACTAATCACTCAAAGGAATGAACCCTTAAGCACTCCCACAAAGTGGACATCCTAAGGGTGTGTTTGTTTGGCGAGAAATTGGATAAAAGAACAAAAAAGAAACTTAAATTTTCTTTTAAAATAATGGATAACCTTTTTGGGAGAAAGTTTGTCATTATTGAAAGTGTAAAAAAATGAAAATATTTTTCTTATACACCAAACACAAGAAAATGTATAAGAAAATTCAAAATTTTAAAAACTTTCCCTCACTTTCTCACCAAAACGAACACACCCTAAATATAGGTTACCATGAAAAGTAAAGAAAAACCCTGTATAAATCTACAGAAGCCATGGTAAATAAATAGGGGTAGTGTTAGGTGTACCCCGATATTTGATGACTATAACCTATTTTTTAAAAATTAATGACTACACACCATTAGTTTCTTAAAATTTTAAATGCACATCAAAATCAAAAAAATACTTATAAAATTTATAGTTACACACTAAACTTCAAAATGATTAATCATAGGAATAGAGGATAATGCTATCTTCACTTTAATTTAAAAGTCACTTTATCCAAAAATGAATAATGCAATCACCACTTGTTTAATTAAAGAGTTGGAATTTCCCATTTAATATTTATTGGTATAAATATTTATGGTTAATAATCTATGCAAGTACACTATGGTAGTGTACAAAATTTTCAATTATATTAATCAATTTTTTTCTAATATTTTTGTCAATTTCACTGCTTAAATAGAGAGAACTTCAAATAATAAAAAATTGTCAAACAAATAATTGAATTTTTAATAGATATCGATTAAAGAAATAAAATCATATGCACATGAGAAATTATATAATTAATTTTCAATAAAATCTTAATTAAAAAAATTGTTAAACTAAAACATGGGAAAAATCCGGTAACGGAAAAACAATGAGTAATTGAGACTATAAAGAGGTGAGGACAAATAGAGACGAAGTCAGGTTGGGATTATGAATAGGGTCTACAAATAAAAATATAGAGAACATCAAAATATAAGAAATGTTTTAAATAAGGTATAGTCTATAAATATTAGTGTGCACATAACAACAAAAAAAAACCTTCAGCTGATCCCAGTCCACCAAAAGTCAACTGGGTAAGAAATCAAAATGACACAAGTTGTAAACAAAGGACAGTGTAGTCATATTCGAAATGCCCTCGGATTACTTCTGACGAAGCCAAAAACCCCTTATATGGGGCAACCACGTAATAACAGACAAGTGGTGGGGAAGTCAAAATCATGGGCCTATGATTTTGACTTCTCTCATAAAAAAGTGTTAAGATAAAAGGAGAGAAATATCAAGTGAGGAGAAAGTCAAAATCATGGAAAGAAAATGAAATGACTTTTCCCTTTTTAAGGCCACATGTCCCCTATTCTATGATTGCCTGATAGGAGTTTATGGCTTCGCCAGAGACAATCTGAGGCCATCAGGAATTTAAGGGGTTGTCCTCAAATTATGGCAAAATAGAGGGGGGCACTTTAATTAAAATTGAAGAAAGAAAAGACCCAATCTCTTGCAGTTGAGTTAGAAAACAGAGTTGAATACTAATGCCATCAAATAAATAATCAAACAAAACATTGGCAGTACAGACATGAAAGTCAACAGCAAGAAGTCTGGCCTCTTTTTTGCACTGCAAAACCTCAAAACGGTTAGGAAGTCGGAAAAACACAGCGTCGCCGATTCCTTTCTCTTTATTAAATTTGCATTCTCTGGGTAGAAAGGGTTTGCTTGTTCTCTCTCCTCTTCTTTCTATTTTGTGCTTTTTTTGTTGAACTTGTGCTAAGAAGAACAAGAATAAAGAACCCCCAACAACATAATCTGCCACAATTCAATTCCTATCTTGCTTTCTCTGGTCTTTTGTTTGAAAATAAGGAGATTGGTGGATTATGGGTAATAGATTTTGAAATACCCATCTTTTTTTTCTTTCATTTTTATGTAATATGGGGTATTGTGGTTGTTTTTAATGGTTGGTTATTGTTTTTATGATCGGATTTCTGGTTTTTAGGATGCAGTTTGTGAAATTCAAGGAGAAATCTTGGTTTTCTGAGGTGGGGTCTTTCTGAAATTTCGATCTGAGTTTACCTGAGGAGGTAGATGTTGTGAATTTAGTGGAAGAAGTCGAGGCGGTGCAGGTTTATATGGATAGGTTATGTTGCTTCAATGCTGCCTATTCTCAGGTGAGGAGATTCCCTCCTTTCATCTGTCTTTTTTGTGTTAGTGTGTCCTTAACTATTTGTTATCTTTCTTAGTAAATTCTCAGGCATGGTGGTTAAATTAGACTCTGAAAAAGCTGGGAAACCATTTAATTATAGGGTGATTTGTATCGTTGCTGCTTTAATTGACTGGAAAAGTCATAGATTTTATAGGATTATGTGTTTGTCATCACTATAATATATATTTTTCTCTGAACTTCAGTTAGGGTTAAAATTGATTACAGGTTTTACCAAAAGATGGTTGAATTAATGCTAGTTGGTCTTAAGAGGAAGCCTTGATCCATACTTACATATTTCTGAAAATTGTATGGGTAATCATTCTTACAAAATTTTCTGGGATCTGCTCAGCTAGTTTTATATCACTGATGTTTAAGGTCTCTATGTGGAGATATTAATTGCTTCAGAGACTTTTCTGTTACTTTAGTTAGTCTCTCGGAAAAGATGGGGGGTGTTAACTGGCTCTTGGGGTGCAAGATTTTGCTAGATTAATGATATTGGTTCGTGGGAAGCTGTCTGGTTTTAGCACTAGGGGACTTTTTGAGAAAGATTTTTAGGGTGAGTTATGCTGCAATTGAAGTCAAAACAGTGCTTCTAACTTGAATTCATGATCTCCAGATTGGGTTTACTTCAGGGCTGTGTTTGTTCTATTGAACATTTAGATTGCTGCATAGAGTTATATCTTTCGTTTATAAGAAGAATTCCGGAAAATTTTCCTTATAATTTTCCCTTTAGGTGGTATCAAATGGTTTATTCAATTGGAATGATCTCTTGTGTATTTGGGTATATTTATTTGTTCTCTGAACTATGTGTTCTAGTTCTCTGATTTATGCCAGAATGGTTTCGATTTTTTGTGATTATTATTATTTTTTTTTGGTTCTCTTTAGCTCGTAGGAGGGCGTTCCTCATGTGGCTCCGGTAAGGGGAGAAGCTATCTGGGCACAATCAAGTATGGATTCAGCCTGATAAAAGGGAAAGCAAATCATCCGATGGAGGATTATCACGTTGCTAAGTTTGTTCGAACAAAAGGGCACGAGCTTGGACTGTTTGCTATTTATGATGGCCATCTGGGAGATAGTGTGCCTGCCTACCTACAAAAACATTTGTTTTCCAATATCCTAAAGGAGGTAGGTTGTTGGTTTGAACTTTGAAATGGTACTTTTTTTAATGCTTGGTCAATTTAGTTAATATTGATTTAACCATGCCATTCAATCATTCTAGGAAGAGTTTTGGACTGACCCCAACAGGTCCATTTCAAAAGCCTATGAGAGTACCGATCAGGCAATTCTTTCGCACAGCCCCGACTTGGGACGAGGTGGGTCTACTGCTGTTACTGGAATTCTCATTAATGGTCAAAAATTATGGATAGCCAATGTTGGAGATTCACGAGCAGTTCTTTCAAGAGGGGGGCAGGCGATACAAGTGACTATTGATCATGAGCCCAACACTGAACGAGGCAGCATCGAGAACAGAGGTGGATTTGTCTCAAACATGCCAGGTTCTCCATCACAACCTGCAGTCTTTATTGCTATATCTTATATATCTATTTGTGCAAAGTTTTATATATCTAAGTTAATAACCTGGTCAGTATCTGGTTATCAGCCTTGAAATGGATATAAGCTCTACCATTTCTTGTAGGGGTTTTCTGGTGTATGCTGTCTTTTTTGCTAGTAGAGTATAACTCCAACTTTTCTGGACCACTCATTTCCACCTTGCTTGGATCACCTTCTAGGCCTTTTAAGTTATAATTAGTTTTCCTGAATAAAACAGGCAAGCCAATTGACGAGCTATTTTGTGAGCACAAAAGCCTATAAATGAACATCATCTTTGGATTCACTCATATTGGGCAATCTTATATGATAATTTCGTGTTAGCTTTATGCACCGTAAGATAATCATTTAGCTTTACTTTGTTATGAGAAATCTTTCTCTTCAGTTTGTTATTGGATTTGATGATTAGTTATGGTTTCAATTTCAAAGTAAGCATCTAATTCATGGAGTGATCATAATATCTGTGGCTACATTCTTGTGGTATTTACGGAAGAAGATCGACCTCATATACTTCCATGATACACTAAAGTATCACACACAACTAAGTTTCTTTCTCCCATATGGTGAGGACCGTGTGGTATCAATCATGTAATACAATGACTACTTTACCCCTCATTAACCTACATGGACAACTTATATCATAATAATAATTCATAAAAGAATGCAACAAAAATTCAATATTTATCCTGTTAAACTGATTATGGGCCTACGGTACTGATTATGGGCCCATGGGTAGATTGGTAGGATATTCTATTTATGCTAAGTTTCCATTTAGAGTGTCCTAGTACAACTAGGACAGCTATGTATCCTCTCTAAGTCAATATATAATCAACAGAAGAGATCATCAAACGAAGAACTCTTTCTCTTCTTCTTCCATCCTCCTTTGCATTCTTTTTCATTCTAACATGGTATCAGAGCGCTAAATCTGATTCTGGTAAAACCGTAATCCCATATTCTTCTTCTTTGTTCTCTTCCTTTCTTCTTTTCATCTTAAAAAAGAAGAGTGGGGATATGAACACAATTTACCATGGTCTCTAGCCACAATGGTGTCCTGATTTCGTCACTGTACTAAGGATCTCGCCAGATCCCAAGTGCTTGCAGCGACTAATCAAATGGCTGGATAAGTCAAAGAGCTCCGGTGGTTGCAGCGACACCCCACATGTCTGCAGCCTGAATCTCAGTCGATTGAAGACAAAGCCCAGGTCGAAGGAACTTGAACAGACTCAATACGGATGCAGATGTAGCAGCCATTAGTGCTTCGTCAATTGATGGAACCCTAAAAGGGTCCTTAGATTTAGGTTATCAACAAGAAAGTCAAAAAAAAACCCAAAAGGTAGTCTTCCTTCTATTGGGCCTCTAACAGCCTCTTTACATTTGTGTTGGGCCTCCAACAGCCCCTTTATTTCAGCAGCCTCATTAGATATTTGTTTGGGCCCTATCTTGTCCAAAACATTTTTTTCTTTTGGTGTTATGATATGGCTGCTGGACTTCTTTGTTACTATACACCAGTAGACCAGTTTTGATATTATCAAAGGGTGCTTCAAGTCTGGGCAAGATGTCTTCCTCGAAGGATGTTACATCCCCTATTTTGGGCCAGTGTGATGGGGTTGGACACAGATTACGACCTATAAATTGAATGGAAAGAATTATTTGTTGTGGTCACAAGCAGTGAAAGTCTTTTTGGGTGCAAAGAAAAGCTGAAATTTATTCTTGATGATCCTCTAAAGGAAAAAAGACGAAGGGTATGAAGATTGGGTGAGTGACAATTATATGGTTATGTCTTGGCTTTGGAATAGAATGGAGCAATCTATTTCGTCAAACTTAATGTTTCTAGACACAACTAAAGAAATTTGGGTGGCTGTGAAAGAAATGTATTCGCAAGATAAGAATGTCTCTCATGTTTATGAGTTATTTGAAACTCTGTTTAATACCAAACAACATGATAAATCTCTCAGTGAACATTATAGTGCTCTTCAAGGTCTTGGGGAAGAGTTGCAGATTTCTCAACCCCTTACTACGGATTTAGAGGTGCAGAAGAAACAGGGAGAAGAGTTCCAAGTGGCATTATTTCTCTCCAGTCTAAACCCTTCGTATGATTCGATCAAGGGTTAGATTCTTGCTAGTGACTATCCCCACTATTAGTAATGCCTATTTTTGGCTCCAGAGAGCATCCATTGGACATTCATCATCCATAATCAGTGGCACTTAAGAGAGTTCCGCTCTCATATCCTCTGTTGGATGATCTTCTACCTTCTTTAGAGGCCGCGGAGGCCGTGGCGGTCGTGGTAGAGGACGTGGAGGCAGAGGTGGTCGCGGTAATACTCATGCCTCTCAGATCTCTCCGGGTGACCGGAAGTGTACTCACTGTGGTAAAAATGGGCATAATGAAGATTATTGTTGGCAAAAATGGGGAAAACCAGCTTGGGCTAATCAGGCATCTAAGCCTGTTTTAGAAATGTCTTTTGATCCTTCTACTGGAGGTACGAATCCGGCTTCCACGTTTGTTTCCCATGAAGAGTATAATAGCCTACTCTAAAAGATCCAATCCTTGAGTGCTGGTCCATTTACTTCTACTGCCACTCTAGCAAACACAGGTATATCTACATGTTTGTCAGTTCAGAACACATCTCCTTGGGTCATTGACTCAGGAGCCTTTGCCCACATGACTGGTATGACTTCGAGTTTTTCTAAGCTTCAATCTTATCATTCTAAAGTCCTTTTAGCCAATGGTTCTACAAATCTGTTGAAGGCAAAGGCGACATTGACCTTTTTTCATGTCTTTCTTGCCATCTAGTCTTTATATTCCTAGTTTTCCTTTTAACCTCTTATCTGTGAGTCAATTGACTAAATCTCTTCAGTGCTCAATAAATTTTTCTCCTTCATCCTGTGTTTTTCAGGATTTGGAGATGAAGAAGGTGATTGGTTCGGGACATGAGCGGGGCGGACTGTACTATCTGGATAAGGAGCCTCCTTCACGTATAACTGCACTCCACTCTAGCGTTTCTCCTTATCAGTGGCACTGCCGTTTGGGGCATCCCTCACTTGCAAAGCTTCATCAAGTCATTCCGTAATTAAGTCCTTTGTCTGTCTTATAATGTGAGGCTTTCTAATTGGGCAAACATCACTGTAGTTCGTTTCCTAGTCTTGTTGAGAGTCGCTCATCGAGTCCTTTTGATATAAGTCGATACAAACATTTGGGGTCCTGCTAGAATTAAAAGTTTATCTGGTTTCTCTTATTTCGTTGTGTTTGTTGATGATTTATCTAGAATGACATGATTGTTCTTAATGAAAGATCGTTCTGCATTACCTTATATTTTTTAAACATTTCATAAAGAAATTATAGTCCAATTTGACAAATCAATTCGCATTTTGTGTTCCTATAATGCCCTAGAATACACTCAATTGGCCTTACACACCTTTTGTACTGAGCATGGTATTATTCATCAAACATCATGTGTTCATACATCTCAACAAAATGGTGTAGCTGAAAACAAAATGGTGTAGCTGCATCCATGCTAGGATTCGAGTTCTCATAGTGGATTGGTGTTCCTCTCGGTCGGTGGGGTGAATTTTGGGATTCTGTCAGATGGACTGTTGGTTTTGGTTTGTGGGTGGTGGTCCAAGTTCTATTGGGTTGTTTCTTTGTTTATTAACAGGGTTCATGCTCTCGTGAACTTTATTTTCTTTCTTTTTTAGGGTGTATCTTTGTATTTCTCTCTTCTTCTTATGATATTTGCCTGTTTATCGATGAAAAAAAAATGGTATAACTGAACGGAAACATCGTCACTTATTGAATGTTGCACGTACCTTAATGTTCAATATGAATGTTCCCAAACCATATTGGGCTGATGCTATTTTAACAGCTTGTTATTTGATTAATCGCATGCCATCGTCTGTCCTTGATAATCAGACTCATTTTTCTGTTTTATTTCCTGCCATGTCACCATTTGGTCTTCCTCCTCGTGTGTTTGGTTGTGTAGCCTTTGCTCATGTTTTAGGACTTGGTCATGATAAATTATCTCCTCGTGCCATTAAATGTGTCTTCTTGGGTATTCTTTCACTCAAAAGGGATACCGTTATTACTGTCCTACATCTCGTCGTTATTTTGTGAGTGCTAATGTTACTTTTTTTTAGAGCACTGCCTAATTTTCTAACAGTGGGAAATTATTGTGTGATGACTTGTTCACTTGTACTTAGGAGGAGAACTTGGTTGTTTCCCCTATTGTCCCTGGCATTCCTTTACCTATTGCTATTGATGTGCCAACCAAACCACTGCAGGTGTATCACAGACGTACTGGTATTCCTCCAGCAACTGTTGATATGCCCTACAACTCATCATCTTCTTCGGCTGTGGAGTACACAGATCAAAGAGATGGCAAAGGAGATGTGGCAATAATCTAAGTGCGCAATTGCTCGAATTCGGCCCAAAGACCTCCCAAGAAATCATAAATGCGGTGACGCTCAATTCGCTTTGTCATAATCTTGGCAGCTTATAATTCAGAAAGAGACTCATAATGGCTCAATTCTTCTCAACGACGCTGAAAAGCCCCAAAATAATCCAAAATAGACATATCCCCTTGTTGAAAGTTAGCAATCTCACGAGTAAGTTGATAAATTCGAGCATCATTCTCTACTAGGGCATAAGTCTGAATAAGAGCCTCCCAAAGTTCATGACAATTTTTATAAAAAATATAATTCACGGCAATCTGAGGCTCCATGAATTGAACAACCAGACCAAAATAATGCAATTCTCTACCTTCCACTTAGCAATTTCGGCAATACCTGCCTTCGGCTGTGGAGTCTTACCATCAAGATACCCCATGTTAGAGCGACCCTCAATATAAAGCTCAACCGAGCATCACCACGCAAGAAAATTATCACAATTGAATTTAATATTGGTGATAGAGTGGACAACGGAGTCAGAATGAGCCAGCGAAGCAAGAACTTTAGCATCCATAGAAGAAACTCAAGGAGCAAACACTTAATCAATCAAAAATATTAAAAACAAAATATCTAATTGTATTAAGATTACCAAATAGATTACTTAAGTTGCTATTATAAGCAAATAGGGTGTAAAAAACTCTTTTTCAACAAAAAACGGCGGTGAGGTGGGGCTATAAAATTATCACAACTTCTTCAATTCTCTTCCAAACAAAGAAAAAACAAGTTCAAGATGTTCCTATAAAAAAAAGGGTCTAACTATAACCAATAAACAGCGGAAGCAAAAACCCATTCAAGCAGTAAAAAATTTGAACCAAAACAGTATTTTTCTTCGCATTTTTCTGTATTTTTTCTTCAAATCATACTAACTTCATCAATATTTAACCAAATCTCATTAAATATGATTCAAAAATCCTCTAAAATTAAGATCTTTGAAATCATACATTTGAAGAACCCAAAAATAAGGCCTAGGCCATATGGCTAGAGATAGCTATATGGCTAAAAACGTGGCAGCTAACTCCTTCTTCCTTTTTTTGTTGATACAGCTTTAAACAACGATCTTCTTCCTTTGATGTAGCTCTTATACGAAATTGGAGGATTTAGGGTTTAGAGAAGAGAGGAAAAAAGAGGTTAGGATAAATTGCTTAGTTAGGGATTAGAGAACCCTACTAACATATTATATAAAGAGAGAACATTACATATATGTCATTTTACAAGTATACCCTCGATATTACATATATCAACAAAAATATCATATATGCCCATCCTGATAAAATAATCATCTATGCTCATTAGCGAGTTCCCAAAATTATCTTATCAGATAACAAAACCCTCTAACTCAGCTATGGTGGAGACCTTGTCCTCACGGCATATCTATCAAATAACAAAACCCTCTGACTCAGCCACAGTGGGGACCTTATCCTCACGGCATATCTATCAGATAACAAAACCTGTTCTTGGGACGAATTACAACAGACCAGACTTCAGAAAACCGACATTTGACCTAACTTTGACTCCATATCTGAGAAAATGGTAAACATAAACATCGAAGAGGGTTTCGATATCTTTCCAATAGCTCAATAATCATTTGATTTCGATCAACGGTTACAAAATTAGGGTTCCCTAATGATGACTGTTCCTGGGACGAATTGTATATGCTTACTTTTTAAATCATGTCCATTTTAACATTTCTTGAAATTTCACTGAAAATTTTATGTTTTCATGCCACATTTCCAATTTTTGCCCCCAACTGCAGAAAATTACACCATTTTTAAAATGTGTTTGCAGAATTTCCCTTGAAATTTCTCATTTTCAAAGTGTGAGAGATCCCACGAAATTGAATTTCATAACCTTGATAGTATGTATCATAGTATGTTTATATATGTGTTAAAGCATAGTCTCAAAGTTGGGCCTTTTCCCCTAATAATTACGAACAATTCGCATCTTTTTCCATTGAACGATTAATTTGTGACTTATTCACAACTTTTTGAAGTAATTCGACCTTCTAAAGAGCCCCAATTTAAGTGAACTAATGCAAAGTATTTGCGGCATTTTGAAAAAGCCCCAAATTAATGTCATAGGCAAGGTGACCAAGCGACTTGAGGCGACAAACCCCATGGATGCCTGAGGCGGTAGCCTGAGGCGCCCGAGGCGTCACCTAATGAACTTTTTGTTGCAAAAATTCTCCCTAATATAAGATCTATGTATGATGTATTTTCTTTTATAAGAGACCCTATATTCATTACACCATTGTCAAGATGCACTTTAATAGAACCATCGTTAAAGACAGTTCTAAGAATAATAAGGGGGGATTTCAAGTGTTAGAAAAAAATGGAATAAAAATTAACTCTACAATGATTGCTGAAAGGGGGTGAGAGAGGGATTGTGACTTGTGAGGGATAAAACATAGACAGCCCAACAAGAAAAAGAGAGAAAGAGGAAGGTGAGGAGAGATGAGAGAAAATATAAGACTGAATAAAAAGTAGAAAAGTAGTCTGACAGTCAAATGTGAACTGAATAGGGGAGAAAGAAGAAAGGGGGGGGGGGGAAGGGAGATGTCGTACATCTTACTCTCATTTCTTTCTTTTTCTTGATTATACTTAAGATAATTAATAAAAATAATATTGATAAGTAAAATATATAACTATAGGGCATGCAGTTATTTAAATTATAAAGACCCCTTTAAATATGAGTTTATAAGAGTTTTGGGAGTCCTAAAAGAAATTTGGGGCATTTGAAGGCTCTTAATTTGTGATTGGGCCGCCTGAGCTAGCTGTAATTTAACAACTATGAAAAATGAACTATATGATCCATCCATAAACAAAGGGAGATAGACTAATTGGTCCACCCACTGAAAGAGAGAAGAAGTTAATATGAGAGAAACATACTTGACACCGTTCGTCTTTTCTTTTTTCTTCTATTTGCAAACTTTTTTTGTTGTATATACAAATTCTAACATATTATATAGTAAAAGACATAAGAAGTATATAAAATAACATATTTTTTGTTTACCGAACAATCATATTAAAAAAAAATAAACTTTTATATCCTTAAACAATAATAATATTACATATATCAGATTTTTAATGATGACCGCTTGAGGTGGCTAGTTGCTTGAGCCCAACAGAGCGCCTGGTCTCCTAGGCGACGCCTTTAACAACTATGAGTACTGGAAACACCATATTTTGTGACCAAGATTCTTTGGGTTTGGGCCCAATGGCCTAATAACTCAAGTTCTTTAAGATGAATTCAATGAATAAGATCCGAACTCCGAACAACAGTGTTGAAGTCCTAATCCAAAAACCCGGTTCCCCAAAACCAACCCAAGGAAGGGAGGAGGCCTTCTTCTTTTCAAAACCTATTCTTGCTGTTTAAAACGACGCAGATCCTACATTTCATTAATCGTCATTTATAATGGCGATAGACTAGTTTGTGAAGAGAATGTGTGTTTCGGTGTTTAAAACGGCGAAAAGGTGTTTATCCGAGATTCGAATTTTGATTCGCACGCTAACAACTTGGCGCATCGTTTAAATGTGGAAAGAAAAACATTATTGCCGTTTTAAAGGGCATCCTTTTTTTATTTAAAGGGCAAAATTTCCCTGGAAAACCTTTGAAACCCTAAGTGGAGAGGAGCTTTACTTCAGAAAACCCTAGTTTTCATTTTGGTTAAACCCTAGAAAATCCTAGAATCCCTAAAACACTTCAGATTTTTTGAAATTTGGAGGAGACCTAGGAGGACTTTCGCGAAGACATCGAAAGATCAAGGCTACATCTTGGAGAACCCTAGCTTGGAGAGTTCGGATCTTCTTTAGTTTGTGTTTATCTTAGGTACTTGGAGCATAAAACTTTGGAAAAGCGATCAAGGGAGCACGGATTTGTAACAAGGTTAGTATTTCCTCTAACCCCTAAATTTAGATCTCCTTATACTTATTCGGGTCTCCCATTTCCTTACTTTTTGTTAGTAGTCTACGATCTTATCCAAGCAGCATGCGAGGAATTTGAGATCCGGACGAAGAAAAGTGCCTAAAGAGGAGACTCCGCCTTCTTTTTGGATTTCAAGCATAAAAATTATTTTCATCCTACATAGGTAGGTGAGGCTTCCCTTGAATCGGTTGAGGAAAGGGTGGCCTTCGCCGATATTAAAGAGGATCCCTTAGTAGAGAGGATCACCCCTATTGGTCAAGAAATGGTCTATTCTAATCTCGAAATGAAATGGAAGAAAATGTTCGATAAATCCTTTCGTTCTTATTTTGTTGGAATTTTAGAACATCGAAGAAAATACAGGCCACCGTTGGTTTTGACAGATAATTTGGGGTGCCTAACACCTTCCCCAAATTATAACCAAACCCGCGATTTTGGGTCATTTTATTTCACCGTATTGTATTGGTGACCAACTACACCCGTAATCCCATGTTGATGGCGATTCTGATTTTATTTTTACATTTAGTGCGCAAGCACTATCGTGGGAGTGAAAGCCCGAGCCGGCTATCGCACAGGTACAATTATAGCTTTGAGTATAGAAGATTGGAGTTCAATTTTCTTAATCCCCTTCTAGTTTGTTTTTAGCCCACAAAAATGATATGTTATTGTAATCCAAGCCTAACCCAACCCAACCCAACCCAACTTTAAGCTAGTTGGTCAGGATTGTTGGGCTACAACCCTAATCTTCTACTCTTTTGACTAAGTTGATTGGCCCTTAACCCGACCAAACCCACCAAGCTTCCCCTTGTCCCTCCCCCATCATCATCCTCGTCATTATCATCATTAATGCCCTACCCTAAATATTTGGGGTCGGCAACATGAATCTTGTTTTTGTCATTCGATTCAATTAAGAGCCATGGCTTCAGTCAATGCATGTGCTATCAAACCTGTTCGCATCATCTCCATCCACTCCATTTTTGGCCTTTCCCTATCACCTTTAAAGCCTTCAACCTACATCAACTCAGTCGTTCTCATTGGTGGGGCTTCACTCAAGCCAAGCTGGCTTGTTGATTCAGCTCGTTCTAGCAAGCTCAAGCTGGCATTTCAAGCTCGAACGAATCAAGCCAAGCTTTTATTTGAGCTTGAATATTTAAACAAGCCGAGCGCCATACCATGTTTGATTCAACTCGGCTCGAAGCTCGACTCGTTTAAGGGTCGATTCAACTTGAGCCTAGCTCGGCTCAAAATATTATATATATAACTATTTTTTTTAAAATTTTGTTTATATTAATATATATATAATATTACATTTTAACTTTTTTCTTATCATAACTTATAATAATAAGTTTATGAGATAATAATAATAAAAGCAAAAACCTTAACCCGAACTCTCTACTCACTGGACTAGGGCTGTATTCGGGCCGGGCTTGGCCAAGCCCGGCTCGGCTTGAAGTAGTATTCTCGAGGCCCGAAGCCCGGCTTGGCCCGAAAAAAAGGTTCGATTGTGCGGCCCGAAGCTCGTCCCGAAAAAAAAAAATTGGCTTGAAGCCCGGCTCGGCCCGAATTGATTCAAGCTCAAGTCGGGCTTGGTTTGGCTCGAGCTTGGCTTGAATCCCTTCTTCTTTTTTTTAAAATAAAATTTTATATTATTTATATATATAATAATGATATATATATAAATAATATATATGTGTTTTTTTATTTTTTTAAATAATTTTCGAGCCGAGCCGAGTTCGGGCCGAGCCGAACCTCAATTGAGTCGGGCCGAGCCGCACAGGGGTGGGCTTGAGCTTGGCTTGAATTAGCTTTCGGGCTTTTTTTTAGGCTTGGCTTGTTCGAGCCCAAAATTTCGGGCCGATCTCGGGCCAAACTGAGCCGAGCCGAGCCGCACCAACGGGCCAATCGGGCTTTGTGCAGCCCTACACTGGACTATCCTTAAATCTTATTTTAGTGTATGAATGGATTAATTTTGTTTTAGTGTCTTGTATTGTAGTTTAATAATAAGATTTTATTAAAATCATGTAAAATTGATGAAAATAATTGTGCGAATCAAGCTTGAGACAACCCAAGCTCGGCTTGAATCAAGTTCGAGCTCAAGCCGAGCTTCAGGTTGGTCAAACTTGTTCAGGCCGAGCTCAATCCTGAACATTCGAGCTTGAATCAAGCTCGAGCATGTTCAAGTCAAGCTTGAGCTTGGCCAATGTGGGCTGATCTCACCACCAATTAATGTAGGTGTGCCAAGAATGATGCACCTGCAAGCATAGAATCGTGGCCCAAATATGGGCTATGATCATCACACATGCCGAAGGCACGTGCCAACTGCCAACCCATAGACTTCCCAAAGGATTTGCCCAATGGAAATCAGCTACGCGTCCGTGGCTAAATAGTTGTAGACACAAATACCCGCATCTAAACAAGATGTGGGCATCATTTAATACCTGCAGCTGGAAGTGTACTAGCAATAAATGCCTACAACTAAAATGTTGCATCCTTTAGGGCGCGTGGTAATTTTAAAGTAGCCCACCAATGGGCTGCTGCCCCCATCAAGGGGAAAGTTATCCTTTTCATGCACGTTCTCTCCAAAACAAGAGAAAATGTTACCAAATGTCCTTAATAGAGGACACTTATCATTGTTTTGCCCACCAAAGTTAAAGAACTGTCCATTGGACAGATGGATTCCTCTCAAGGGAGGAAACCATGCAATGCTTCCCTAACATGGGAAAACAGTTGGGTAACTCCCTAACTCTCATATAAAAGAGATAGTAAGAAGACAATAGAAGATACAAAAGCACCAAAAAAATGAAGAATACAAGGTAGGCCCTCCAAATGGCTACCTCTCCCTTCTTTTTCTTCTTATTGTGAACAATCCTCCATGAGGCATGTTGTAAGCCTATATGGAGATTGTGCACCTCCTTTTAATTAAAGTTTCTTTTTTATTGTTTCTCTTATTGCTCATCTTCTCTCTTCTTCCTCTTCTTCATAACAGGAGAGTGTAAATAATAGTCCAGAACTATTTGAACTTGAAGGATAGTCCTCACCACATTAAATAATCAACTATGTTTGTCTACAGACCAACATGGGTCATTTGACACCAAAGTTCAGATATCTCTAATCTTTTGACACTTGAAATTTGGTTGTACAAATTTCTGGCATGACTCAATAGCTGCAGACACAAGTACCCGCTACGAAACAAGTGCGGCTAAATAGTTGCAGACACGAGTACCTGCAACTAAACAAGCTGTAGGCATCATTAAATGCCTGCCACTGGAAGTGTTGCTAGCATTAAATACCTGCAGCTAAAATGTTCAGCCTTCAGGGCTCGCATTAAATTTAAAGCGGTCCATCAATAGGCTGCTTCCAAGTTTCCACAGCTAAAATAGCTGCAAACCCTGAGATACACCCAGCAGTATCACTATAGGTTACAAATGGCTGGTTGCCATGTGTCCGTAGCTAAATAACTGCAAGCACTTAAATATTGCCCGCAGTTAAACTGGCTGCAGGCATTGTCAATGGATTCCAGAATAGGATCTCGCACATACTAAATAAGGGATCCCCTAATAGGAACTCTCTTCTTTGCTGCACCAATATAAGGGTGCCAGAAAGCACCCCCATCAAGGGGAAAGTTATCCACTTCCCCATTTATGTAGCTGTAAATTACAAGCTAGCACCTCCTATTAATGACTGATAATCTTTTCTCTGGTTTTCTATTATTCTCATGAATGAAATCTAGTTGTGTAGAAAATTTGTGTATTACAATTTTGATATGAAAAGGTTTTTCTACATATTTGTAGAACTGATGTCTATTGCATCTTTTATCAGGAGATGTCCCGAGAGTTAATGGCCAGTTGGCAGTTTCTCGTGCTTTTGGAGACAAGAGCCTCAAATCACACCTGCGGTCGGATCCTGACATACGAAATGCTGATATCGATACCAATACTGATCTTCTCATCCTTGCAAGTGACGGTCTGTGGAAGGTGACCCATCTTATTTGTAACATCTTGCTGTGTGTGTATATATATATATGTCCGTGTGCTTGATGGCCGTGGGATTCCATGCTGCATCTGAAGTGTCAGTGCCTTGGAGATTGTGCATTCACCCAGATGTGGCCCAGACTCTCATAACCATTGGGCACACAATGCACCTCTGGCTCACCCTATATTCCTATAATAGCAGCCCTCACACACAC
Source organism: Tetracentron sinense (assembly GCA_015143295.1). NCBI lineage: Eukaryota > Viridiplantae > Streptophyta > Magnoliopsida > Trochodendrales > Trochodendraceae > Tetracentron > Tetracentron sinense. The sequence continues at coordinate 30,072,179 of CM026556.1, forward strand.
AGAGGAGGTAGTTGTATAATCTGAAATCATGGGTACATAAAAAGATTTATACGTAGTTTTACTTTTGCATTTGGTTAATCCAGGTGATGGCAAATCAAGAGGCAGTTGATATTGCAAGAAAAGTCAAGGACCCACAGAGAGCAGCTAAGCAACTAACGGCAGAAGCCTTGAACAGAGACAGTAAAGACGATATATCTTGTGTCGTTGTTCGGTTTAGGGGGTAAATTCATAATATATATATATATATATATGGAGTTTCTTTGCATGGAAACTCCTATTATAGGATTACCCAGTAGGGTGATCACATGGAATTCAGCAGACATGAAATTACTCCCAAAAAAAAACAGGTAATATCCATCCTCCTTTGTAAATTTATTCTCGATCGTAGGTTGTGCGGTTGATATTGTTTGATTTCTTTATCAGTAATTTGATGTCTTCCATAGTTTAAAATTTGCATAAAAACAGAAGCTGTGTGTAGTGGACAGCCATCCACGGATTTATTCAAATACTGAATGAAAAGTAGGCTATTTGTTGTGAATGAGGAGCTTCTGGTAATACAGCTCTAATGGTTGCTCGTCCAACTTTTTTTTACTGTTGTGGGCTCAGGTTGCTAAGGTCAATTCAAGAAGATCAAAGCATGTTCTGAGTTCTGACAGACCAAATTAAAACCTGTTGCATCATGTTTGTTACTCAATACCGATCTCTAATCCATCTCTGTGGAATCATATCCTAAAAACATTTCTAAGTGTAAAATTTAAAACTCTATTGACATTCTGATATTTGAGTTCTCAATGGATTGTTGCTCATCCAAGTTTCATTCTTTACCATATGGCTGATAGTGCTACGATTAAGGAGTGATGCCCGTCTAAAGGAGCGGGTGGGTCATCTGCATGTGCAGGGGCTATGCTAATTGTCTCTGCATCGTTGCCAATTGACAGGGCATTGCTTTGCATTATACCAGATTCAAATACAAAATCACAAGCAGATACTTTTTTTTGGGGGGGAGCTACTCTCTGGTTAGTAGGGTTAGTATTTGTTCTAGGTTAAGAAATGGTGGAGATTTCAACATGCACACCCCTCACCGGATCGAGTCTCAGAATCTCCCTCCCAATGGGGGGATACACTGCCACTGCACTAAACCCAGAGTGTGTAGCAGAAAAAAAAACTTGGTGCATTTTTCAACATATTAAATTATTCGGGGATGTTTCAATTATTATGTATGGAGCCTATTGTACCATGCCTTTCAGGTTAGCATTATAGCAAGTAGTCACGGGTCGAGCAAGCTTTGGGTTGGCTTGAGCGATTGTGGCTTCACTCGAGCAAATATGATACTAGAATTTCACTTGAGCAATTGAGTTAAAACCTATAGCTAAATCACTCGAGCGAGAATGAGTTGGCTCGAGCAAGCGTCGCAGGATCAAACTAGTAACTTGAGATTTTATGTTTGTTCTGAACCAACTCCTATCTCTCAAAAAGTTTCTAGAGAGATAGTTTTGTAATTGTTTTGTTTGGTTTTGCCTATGAGCATAGTGAAACTGGTGTGGATATGAGAATGCAAGCATCATTAGCTAAGGGACAATTGCCCCATTGGACAAAAGGCCCTACACTTTTGCAAATAAAAATATTTTTTATATTATGCTATTTAATTATTTAATAGTGCATAACGATAGAACAATAGGCAACTGCCCTATAAACAAGGAGAAACAATACCCGTAAGATATGTATACAACGTTAGTTTAGTGCATTGCCTTCCTGCCTTCGTCAAGTGCAGTTAGGGGAGTGGAGAGAAGGGATTATCCGGTGAGAAGCCCAAGTGAAATGTCTTAGGTATTTTCTTGTATTCAATGCTTTCCTTCTTGGATTTCTCTGCCTTCTTTCTCGCCTTCTACCTCAAAAACGATGATGCAATTGTGTGATATTGTCAATCTTTAACAACATAAACGGCATACGAACTTAGTCCTATAAGAAATTATGCCTTTAAACCCCAATCCCCCAAACCAAAAATATTTGATAATTGTCAAACCAAAAATATTTATCCACATATTCATCAACAATTATTACCATTTTTAATGTATCCTCGACAATAAAATCTCAGCTCTATCCTTCCACGGTTACACCCAATTAGTTGTACAATGAAATCCTAGCTCTATTCTTACACAGTTACACCTAATTAGTTGTCCATTTTATAAAGTTATTTGACTTGAATAGAAATAATTTAGTAAAGTTAATTGAGACACCATCACCATGTTCTTATGCCAATGATAGTGTGTCTCCCCTTAATTTTGGGACCTGAATCTCGAGGAATGCGATGTTGGTAATCTTCATCATCTGCTGCGAGCCTCAAATGCTAGGCTTTAACTTACAAACTTAGGACATATACTAAAACTCCTAACCAAGTTGCGACCTAATCTTATGACCTGCACAAAGCTCGATCGGGTCGTTGGTGTGGCTTGGCTTGGCTCGATTCGGCCTGAGATCAGCCCGAATTTTAGGCTTGAACATGCAAAGCCAAGCCTAAAAAAAAGCCCGAAAAATCAATCAAGCCAAACTCGGGCCAACCCTTATGCGGCTCGGCCGGGCTCGATTAAGGTTCGATTCAGCCCGAACTCGGCTCGGCTTGAATATTATTTAAAAAATAAATAAAAATATTATTTATATATATCATTATTATATATATAAATAATATAAAATATTATTATTTTAGAAAAAGGATTAAGCCGAGCCAAGCCAAGCTAAATCCGACTTTAGCTTGAATCAATTCGGGCCGAGTGTGACACTCGGATATCTGCCAGAGGAAATTCGTTGCCGGTCTGGCAACGGTGCAGGTACGCGCTTATATGCAATATTCACGGTCCACAATCCGAAACCCTAAAAATCTTGGCAACATCCAAAGAGCCGGGCAATGTTATAGACATCTTTCGTTTTAGACCTTCAGATGACGATGAGGCCAACGCATCTAATGCCACGTGTTATAATGTTCATGCTTATAGACAATGATAACTGTCAACAACACCTAAAATCCCTAATAGCAAGCGTCCATCAAAAATAGGGTTTTGGGCTCTTCAGCTCCCTATATATATATATATATACAACTTACTACCAAACTCTGATCGCATTGTGGTCTTCTTCTACCAATCGCTATTTTCTTTTCCTTCTTCTTCTTAACCCTATCACTGGTTTTTTGTTTTTTGCTTTTAATTCTCTATGGTTTTGGTGTTTAGTATTGTTATTGATTGTAGTTTTGCCTCTTCTTTCGGCTGCAAGTGTATAGATCTGTGGATCGATTTCTTGACGGCTTTGTTCTGGAGGCATACATTTTTCATCCAAAGTTGAGGGATCTTTTTTAACCCGGAGTTGCTATTTCTTCTCTGGGTTTCCCTTCTTTGGTAAATTCCATTTTAATCTCTTTATTGTTTTTCAAATATTGTTCACAGAGATGAATAATGGAAAAGTAGTACAGATCATGATATGTTCATCATAGATCATAACCAGATGTGTTTTTATGTTCTTTCTCTACGATCCATAGCATATAGAGTTCCTAGAAATTATCACTATAATTAATTAGGGCTCTAGTTTTTGTGATTCTGGAATTTTTATTTCGGGTGCTGGCACTTCAACAATTTTTTTTCTTCTTATATAGCATAAATAAAAATCAATTTTTTAGAGTTCTTGTAGACCTAAATTTTAGTCCCTTCTCTAATTTTTAGAGTTCCTATTTTACTTATTGAGCATATTTTTGTAAATTTGGCCTTAAATTTTTGGATGAAATGCAGGGTTTATGAGTTCGGATGGGGCTGTTGTGCTGTTGCCCCCTTGTGTCACGCAAAGTAGGGCCCGGATTCATTAGGGGTAGATTGGGAATCAAAAAAAGGATGGGACGCATTTATGTTTGACACAAAGGGGCAACAGCGCAACAGCATGCGCTGTTGCCCATCCTAACTCAGGGTTTATTGGTCTTTATTTTATATTAGTAACTTTTAAATTTGTTATATATTCGAAAATTTATAGATAATTTCTTTTAATCTTTTGTGTGCTCATAGGTTTTAATGCAATTTATGGTGTGTATTTTTTTTTTTTTTGATAGCCGAAACAAATCCCACGGGCTACCCAGGGAATACCCCACCCATGCAACCGTTAGTGATGGGAACCAGGATGTTTTCAGTTCGTCCAAGTGACCACTGGACTACACCCTCGGTGGTATATGGTGCATTTCAAAGTTCATAAATGCTATCTAGTTAATTTGTTTCTGAGGTCGCTTAAGTTATGTAGTTTGTTTTGTAAATGTTTGCTTCTATAATATTAATACTTAAATGAGTACGGCCGTTGAACTCAAAGTATAAATTTGTTGAACTCAAAATCGTCAAACCTATACACAGTTTGGCAAATCAAATTTTGGCAAACCAAAGTTATTAGGTTTAGAGGTATGTGGTTCACTCACCAATTGGTTCTAGATAGCCACTTTAGAAGGTAGGATGAGTCGATTTGTTTCCGAGTTTTGCTTAAGTTATGTAATTTGGTTTGTTAGCATGGTTTACTTCTATAATATTAATACTTATATATTTAATCATGCAAATAAATGTATTTGCTGAACTCAAAGTATAAATTTGTCGAATCCAAACAAAAAGTTTGTCAAACTAAAACTATTAGGTTTTGGTAAGTGGTTCACTCATTTCTACGTTCTCAAGCAAATCAAACTGCAAATTGGTTCTAAGGTAGTGAGTAACACTAATGCAAGGTGTTGGCCACAAGTGTATCTCCTCATGTTGTAGGGGTAGTAGCACCACATGCTGCATCCACTTTGTTTCTTGAATTTTTATTTTGATTAAGTGCTGATGGGCTAATACTCTTTATAAGTTTGTTGTGTATTTGTAAGTTTGGTGTAGTGATTGCTTCATACACACTCTTCATGCGGCAACTTTTAGTCTAATAATAAGCTCTTTTATAATAAAAAATTGAACTTTGATTAGTTGGCTAAGTGATGTCAGCTTGATAATTGAATACAACTTTTTTATTGGATCATAGGAAAGAAAAAATTAATTACACATGTAGCCGGTTACTTTTAAGTATTATTTCCTTTTTATAACGGTAATGCAAATAGGTAGAAGTCGTTGAAAGTATATCATTGATACATGTGACATTTCAATTTGGTGGTCGGCTACTAAGATAATGTTCTTTGTGCCACACATTTATGAAGGGAGAATTTTTTTTTTTTCATAAAATGAAGAACTGATGGTAAAGTTAGCTTGCTAACCGACTATTCAAATGAAATAGTGCACAAGGCTCTCAACAAATTTGTAATGTTAGTAATAATTTTTTTTTGTTAAAAAACAAGTAGTACTTAGAGGTAATCGGATATATCGATATCTTATTTTTTCTTCATTTCATGGTCAATTGAAAAGTTGTATTCGGCTACCAAGCTAAGCTAGTCTTGGATTATGAAAGGTAAAAGTAAAAGAAAAAAACTTTTTTTTCCCATTTTTTAAGCCCGCTTGTTGGATATAGCCAAAATTTTGAAAGCCATCTAACATGAGGGTGTTCGGCTAAGCCTAAACTTTATATATATAATCATATATAAAAGTTATATACTATATGTACATATTTTTATTAAATATAATATATATATTAAATGGGGAATATTATGTCCACTTTCTTTTTCATCTATTTTCTCCTCTTTTTTTTTTTAATTTAAGAAAGACCAAAAAATTGTATAGCTTTTTGTGGGCTCATCATTTTTTTGTCTACTAATTTAAAAAATGGAAAATTTTAATGTACCTGGATATCTATTTGCAAACCTAAGGTTGGATCTAATTGGTACATGCCCTCCTCTTAAATACTCACTACAATTTGTGAATATGTAAGAGACATGGACCAATGAAGTCTAGTCTTAGGTTTGTAAATAGATATCTCAAGTATGCCTATTACTACTCTTTTAAAAAAAAAGGAAAGTAAAAAAGCATAATCCATTTTTCATAGTAATACTTTAATATCATATTATAAGTTAGTATTGTTTTAATGTCTTTTTATTAGTATATTATGCTAAATTTAGATATATATACTAGTGTTGTTCCTTAGGTTAGTATTGTTTCAAAATCTCTTATGTTATTACTATATCAAAATTAGTCAATTATAAGCAAAGTTTAAACTTTCGTTGAAATTTTGTGAAATTACGGTTTCGAACAACCTTAACGACATCGAAATAGGGTTTATTTCAAAAATCAGATTTGGGCCAAAATTTTGGGTGAAATATTGGAATTTCGGTCGAAATCTGTTGAAATTTCAAAATTTTATATATTAATTTTAAAAATAAATAATAATATTTATATAAATATAAATTTTTAATAAAATATTTTTAATATATATATATATTAATAAAATATTGATATTTCGAATTTTGCCGAAATCCTGCAATATTTTGGGATTTCGGTTCGGGTTGGCTGGCTGAAATCATCGAGAATTTCAAAATTAAAAACCTTGATTATAAGTTGTTATGATTCCAATAAAATCTATACATATTTAAAAAAATTATTTATGATAATAAGAAAAATATATAGCTAAAACTTGTAACAAAGTACGAGTATATATTTTATTACCAATCAAAAAAATATAGTATATTGTATAATTTCATTATTAAAGAATAGTAAACACGTTATACTATCTTAAAGAGACTTAAGAAAAATAATCAAGTATAAAATACAAAATAATAATTTTGTTGTGTTGTTCTTTGCGTTGAATTTGTATCATCTATCCCAAGACCGGATAAATGTTGATGTTAGGCTATTAGCTGGTAGCCACGTACAGAAATTTATTTTACCAATCTTTTATGCCTTGGTCTTGTCTTGGCCCTTGACGGTAGAGCTTGGACCTAACTAGTTCAAATCTTTTGAGGGTTAATTCCAAATCCATGTAGGTGACGGCCGTGCTTGGTAAGACTTAGGCCTTGCGCCTTTTGACAATCCTAGTTGACAGTTGACACCTTTAAATATAATCTAAGAGTCATTATACTCCCAAATACATTCTCTAATCCTAACCATTTATGACTAATCACTAAGGGCTAAGATTTGAATCGGCTAATTTTATCTTTTCTAATGCCACATCAGCTCTAATCCTAACCGTTTAATAATTGTGATCAACGGTTAGGATTTGAGAGTATATATGGGAGTGCACTTTGGGAGTATCGCTAGACTAATTCATAATCTAAAAGCTTGGAAGTATGCGATTTCTTTTCAATGAGTAGAACAAAGCTAGAGCTTAGGTCTTACCAAGTGTGGTCATTGCCTATAGGGGTTCAACCCAGCTTGATTTTAGCCCTTGTAGGGTTTGAAGTGGCTAAGCCCAAGCCCTACTCTCAATGGTCAGGGCTGGAATTAACTCACTTTATTAATTCAGTCATGGGATGAGTGATGTAACGCAAAGAATAACATAACAAATTTATTATTTATATATTTTTTTCCTTGTAAAATATATTTCCTACTACTATTTATAATAAAATTATATATATATATTATATTATGTATTTTTAACTAATTGCCTTTTATTTTCATATATTTAATTTCGATGACATTAGACTTTATAATATATATATATATATATATATATATATATATATATATATATATCTTATTAAAGTGTTAACATTAGCCAACTCTTATGAGGGGGCTTTTAACTTAGGCCTTGGGAAAGAAAAAAAGCCATTAAATTTAAAGGCTTAGGAGGGTTGGGCCTATACCTCATAGGAGCCGGATTATCACCCCTAGTTGCAAGGCAAGCAAAACCAAATGGTAGGCACAATAATTCTCTTCCCTATGGTTAAATGGGAATTGGACCAATGAGAGTGATGGCGGAATTGGATGAAGGTGGGCCATCATAACAATATATATTCTTCTTTTAATTGTTGTTGTTGTGATCTTTTACATATTATATTAAAATTATCTTTGTTTCGTCAAAAAAAACAACATAGTAATGTTTGTTAAAACAAATATTATAAGGGTCCTAAAGTAACTAACGTACTACAGGGACAATTGTAAACGAGGAATGATTATTGATTGCACAACATAATGAAAATTGTAAGCTAAATAAATTTATTTAAGATTGTTTGAGTGACCTTAGCGAATAGTGTCATTTTAGGATGATAATTTATTTTTTAGGTATCATAATAGATTGATTGTAAATAGCTTCATTTGATTTCTAAAATTGAAAATGTAACACTCTAAAATGGCACTGACCAAATGCCCTATGTTCTTTTGGTGGGAATTGAAGGCAAAAATTATGGGGAAGAAACTACACTTGTAGAGGTGACCTTTTTTCACGTATTTATTTAGAATACTCTCCTTTCCTGGTAAGAAGACAATTATGGTGGGGCCCACAACTGTCTAACAGCCCCTTATTAACTCAAGCCTTGTTAAGACGCCCTAGTGAAGGTCGTGGCCCAAGTGGTGTTTGCCTTTGTCATGTCTAGTTTCAAACTTCGGCTCAGAATATGCAGGGACATTAGGCAGAAACCGGTAGGAAAAACAATTTCCTTCCAACTCTCCTAAGTAAAAAAAGCATGGAAGCTATCTCAGAGGAGCAGTCCCTATGGAGCGGAGTCCATAATTTTTCCTTGGGACCCGAAGTATATGTATTAGGAAAATTAATAGATTTTTTTGGAGAATGATCAAGCAATGAGCGTACACGAAATATTATGGGGCTTAAGGGTTTGGAGGCGTAGCCTGTTGTCCATTGTGGTCATACAATACATTAATACTGTATTCTAATAAAGATCTAGTACACAAGAAAAACAAGACTCTTCCCTTTTAGGAGAGCCATTATATAATAAAATTAATTATATTTTTTAATTTTTATATTATACATCTAAAAATTACAAAATTTTGAGGGGCCAAGCTTCTCATATAATCAACAATTACATCATAATTTGAAGGACTACTATATACAAAATTAGATATTATTTGCTATTTTTTAATTTACACCTATATAATAATAGATTTTTCAAATTTTGTGCAGGGGGTGCATAGCCCCTCCATATGTAGCCTTTTGAAAACCACTAAACCAGCAACCTTGTGAGAACTTAAAAGAAATCTTGCTCATCAATCAACATGGGAAGAATGGGACTTGATCAAAATCTGACCTTTATTTTCCAATGAGGTGGATGCAATTCAAAATATTCAGATTAGTATCACTCCCTCCTATGTCTTGAAATAATTTTAGAATCTTCCCCTTTAATTTGAAGAATCAAAACTTTTTATGACTTCTAATCGTTAAGCACAATCCAATGCAAAAGAAAGTAGAATCAGATTCAATATGCCCCTTTGTGCCGAGGAACCAATACCATAATTCACTTGCCCTTAGAGTGTGAACAGGTTTCCATTGTATGAAAAAAAGTTGTATCTCTTTATGTTTAAGATGCATGGGGAGAAAAACTAGATCTTAGGGTTTGATACCATATGATAACGATAGATATTTAAATAACATAAGCAAAACATAGGATATACGTGGTTTATCCATAATCGGGCTAGATTCACAGCAAAGACACTTAAGAAGTTCCACTATCCAAATATTACATAGTACAATGATTTCTACTCTTAAATACAAAGAGTCCACTTTCAAGGAGAGTCGCTAGGATTCACTGTGAGCCTATTCTCTTTTTCAAGAGCTACCTGTTCTCCTATTAGCCACTACTCTTCTTCTTGAGAGTTACCCTCTCTTTGAAAGTCATATTCACTAACATATCATCAATATTTTTCAATAAGCCTACACCATGTACCTATTTATTGGATTTTAGAACCTAAAATCAAATTGTAAATCAATTAATAGTTTATCAAATTTTAATTCTTAAAGATTGTTTTACATCAAATAAAATTCTAAGCAAATTCAACACAAAAAACCAGCATGAAGACTGTTTGTGCATAGTGCACCATTTTATGGGGTACCTAGAAGAGCCAAAGTTGAAGAAGTCGTTCTTCAAGCAAAACCTTAATTTTGAGTGGGAAGGCCTGAGTTCATCCACAAATCTAGACCCCGAGAAATGTGTTGCACCAAGGAGCATGCCTGTGCCTATAGATGGAAGCCTCACGATGAAGGCTTCAAATTAAATTGCAATGGACTGGCTATGGCAAAATAAGAGGCTGCTGGTTTTGGGGTTCATGCCAGATCTTGATCTTCTAGCAAAATAATCTCAAGTAGGGCTTCTAATGAGCTGGAGTTTATGGTAGAAAGAATTGACTCACAAGCTAGTGTTGCATGCTTTTTTTTTTTTTGGTATCCCAAACCCTTTGGTCAGGACAGGAGCCCACAACCTACCACAACAGGTAAGTGCGGGGGCAGGTTTGAACCCAAGACCATTGCATGTTGTTCATCATAGCATCTCTTAGCATGTCTTGTCTTAAGGAATGCCCATGTGGAAATGTAGACAAAACATAGCTACAAAGGGGTCCCTCGTGATGTATCTTAGGTTTCTTTTATTTTAGTTTTCCTATTTTATATATATATAAATAAGATGTATTTTCACAGTTGTGACAGAAGAAACAGATGCAAACATGCAGTTTGCATTTTCATACATAAACTTTAGCAATTGAAAACATGATAAAATAGAGTTATCTAAGAAAATGGAGTTTATATTAAAAAAAAATATATAGTAAAACTAGAAGGAAAATGATTGTGAAACTGCTTGGTCATAAGGCAACCCAAGACCGGACGTGGGGATGAAGGATTCTAGGGCATCTAATTTTTTGGGATGCCCTAGTGTCTCTACTACTTGTCAATCTCGTAAATATGCATGTTTTATGTTACTAATTGGGTGTGCACATGCAATGCACATGCAAATTTAATACTAAAATGAAATGAATAAGGTATTTTGAGAAATAAAATTTTGTAAGAAATGGTATTAGAGAAAATAAATTAATAGGGATATTTTAGGAAAAATAAATCTAATAAGGGTATTTTGGGAAATGATTGTCCTCTTTTATAATATATATATATATATATAATAGGGGTATTTTGGGAACAAATCAATAGGAGTATTATAGGAAATAAGAACTTGTAGAAATGGTAATATGGGCAAATAAATTAATAGAGACATTTTGGATTAAAAAAAATCTAATAAAGATATTATGGGAAATTTTGTAAGAAAGTGTATTATGGGCAAATAAATTAATAGGGACATTTTAGATAAAACAAATCTAATAAGGGTATTATTGGAAAACTTGTAAGAAAGGGTATTATGGAAAAAATTATTAATAGGGAAGGGTATTATGGGAAAGTGCAAACCTTGTTTTTAGTTGATTAATCATTCAATAAGTTATATATATATATATTAACAATAATGGATGCTTAGCAGTTATCTTACTCTGAACATAACCAAAAATTGAAGAAAGTTGTCATAGGATAAAAGAATCAAACAAAGAAACATAGTCAATGAACTTTCATCACAAAGCCATATTTATTCAATCCATAAGCAAATATACCCAAGTATCGAGCATTTGAGCTAGTACAATAAGATGAAAAGAAAGAACAACGGCAACAACATAGGAATGCGAAAGAGGAAAAAATAATAACAAATGAGAGACGTTAGCATAAATATACTTAATTAAGAGAAGATAATATAAGAAATACATACCTGGAATTAAATTAGGAAGATCAGCAGCGTGGAAAGGCATAGAAACAACACAAGAAATAGTCCAAGAAGCAAAGCCAGGAACTTTGTATAGCCTAAAAATTGGATTGAGAGACTTGGGTTCTAACTATTGCGAAATCATATACATATGAGTTGTCCATAAAAACGAAAATATATACTTCAACATTGTCCACTCCAAGCAAGAAAAATAGTGATGCATAGAGCTTATATATAATTTTGTAGTTCTGATGCTCTACAAATGAACACTACAATTGAAAAAAGATTCAAATATTAGTAGCAAAAATAAAATAGCTACAATGTTAAATTACATGAATTTCATCACATAAGCACATAACTTGCAGTTTTCTCACTTATAAACAAAGAAAATACATCTCTCCGTCCATAAATTATTTCATTCATAGTAATTATAAACTAAGTCATAAAATTCTTGACATCATGGAAAGTATTGTCTATCCGTCAATATAAAAATCCAAAATCAAATCAAGGAGAAGTCTAAATGTAAGGGTTAGTAACTTAGAATCGTCCGATAAATGGTGAACTAACGACAAATAATAACATCAACAGATTAAATTGAAAACAGAAACTTAGGGGGTTTATCAGACCCACGTCACCAAGCAAAAGATCACCCTCAAACAGTGTCTCCCCACTGAGTCCAGATCCACAACCTCCAAATAACAAAAATTTGTCAAAGCAGCCTTCTAAACATAAAAGTAAAAGTACAGCATGGCTTATAAAGCTATTATTCACCATTAACACGGTAACTAACATCATAAGCCCAAGGTTTATGAACTCAAATTTCAGTTCACAAACTCAAAGTATTGGATTGAGCTTTTGGAACACTCGACTGTAACTTGACCTGGGGTCAATCTAATGATTTAGAGGTCTATGAAACAATTCTGACACTAATTTCCAATAAAATTTGGTTGTTCAATTATAACGATCACACTTGCAACCCTTGTGAATGAGGTCAAAACGTCGATGAAGAAAAATAAAAAACAAATAGTAATAAAGTTTTTTTAAAAAATTGATATTAAAACTTAGACAAGAGAGTTATAAATACAAAGTTTATAATTCTCAAAATTAATGAAAAACTAAACTGCATACTAAAAATAGGACATGGTTCATATATTAGAGGTGTAGAATAAAACAACCAAAAATATATGAACATGGTTCATATTTATGATTTAGGAGAATTTCTTACCTCGAGAAAAAATGCTACAACGATAGGGAAAAAACGGGGGAAGAAAGAGTCCTTCGCTTCTCTATATTTGAATCATTTTAGCGTTTCAATACTATTTATGATATATGTTTAATAGTAAATCTTAAAAATTGCAAGATCCGAAAAGCAATCTATCTTATACTAGTTTAGTTAACCATGAACAAGTTCCAAATAATTCACTTGACATTGAAATAATAATAATAATACAAATCAAGTATATAATGTCAAGTATTAGGAATAGTAAACCCACAAGTAAATGTACAGTTGTACCTAACCAGGTTACTTTCCCAGTGAAAGTGGAGAGGAAATAAAAAATCTACTCAACCTATTTATATGCATTGAACAACCGCCAAGGAGGAAAAATAAATATGTAGCCAAGTGTTAGAAATTGCTAAAAAGAAATTGAGCCCATACCTCATAGCAACTGGTTAAGCCAGTTCGACACCCGGACATACACAACACTTGTACCCGCATCCTAGTAAAGATCGATTATGATTTATGAGTAGGTGGTCAATACACATATGCGAATCTACTTAGTTATGTTAGTCCATGTTTACAGTAAGGATCTAAAACAAGTTCGGAAAATAAAATATAAGAGATTGCAATATAAGTTTTTTGAAAAAAACACACACACACAATAGTTAAATTCGATAGTCACCTGTTGATTACATCGGTTGACGATATAGGTGCGGGTCATTGCAAACTTGTCTCCCTTCAGCATCATAGACATTCTTTGATATTCTATTCAAGTAAAATTAATCTCTGAAATCCCCTTGAATCACTGGGAATCTCTGCCAATGGATTCACAACAAAACCACCACCACCGCCCTGGAGTTGGAACAGAGGGATTCTTCAAAATTGTTTCCCGCAATCCTTGTTCCCCAAAAAAATCATAAAAAAAGAGAAATTCTCTCAAAACCCTAACCTTAAAACCATCTGAACAGAGACAAAGCTAAAAAAAATCAATAGTAATGGGTGCGAAGAGGACCAGCTATACATTATGTAAAGATGACCTAAAAGGCTGAAACCATTGATGACTTGAGAAAGGCTAGAAGCCATGGTTCTTCACAGGCTGGAAGCACTGAGAAGACGAACAAGAATGAAAAGCTAAGAAAAAGAGGAAAAAGAAAATAAAAATGGGACTTAACCACAGAGAGAAGCGGGGGACCAACCGGCACGAGCAATGGCGGGACGACGAGACGAAGCAGCGAAAAATATGTGAAAACGGCAAGAGCAGCGTTGCGATCAGAGGCGTGAGCACGCCAAAAAAAAAGGGGGACTAACCGGCGAGAATGATCAAAGGCACGAGCAAGCGGCGCGATCTCCTACTTCTTTTGGCGTGCTTTGTAGATAACAGAGAGATGAGACGTTGGGGAAAACAAGGGTGTTGACGGCATGCAATGGAGCCATACAAATAAGGATGGAGAGTGCCGGGAGCTTAACGTGGATCAGGACAAGCTTGAAGGGGTATTCGTTGCTAGTGGGTGAGAGCAGATGGTCAAGGGTCCATTCCAGTGAGTATAAGTTCTCTTTGCTGTAATCTACACCCACCCCAACTACTTTATTCACCAACTCCATTCTCATTGTTCCAGAGCACTCCGTTTCTCAGGTAGGGAGATAAGGAAACAGAGAGTTTGGGTTTGGGAGCAGAAGAAGGAAGGAGAGATGAGTGAAGAATGAAGATGAATTGGGAAAGTTCTAGAAGGATAGAAATGACATTTATTGAAAATGATAGGGGTAATTTAGGTATCAGATTCTTGGTCGGACGAAATGATCTTGTGCTCTTTTAATAAAGTGTATATAGATTTTAATTGAATCATGTTATCTTGCTTGAATCAAGTTATTTTAGTGAATCATACAAATTAACTTATTCAAATAAAATAACCCGAATCACGTTATTTTGCTTGAATCAAGTTATTTGAGTGAATCATACAAATTAACTTGAATCAAGTTACTTGAGTGAACCATACAAACTAATTGATTGAAATAAAATAATTTGAATTATGTTATTTAACCTGAATCACATTAGTTTACCTAAAAACAAAAAAGTCTTTCATTAGATGAGTATGTAGCTGAGATGTTAGGGCATCCCAAATTGTTAGACGCCCTAAAATCTCGCTAAAACTTGAACGGTCTTGATTTTCCCTTAGATCGTATGGTCGTAGTAGCAAAGTTCAAATTCAAAATGAGGTCTTTATTGCAATATCTAAATTGACCTCCAATTTTTTTTTTTTTAAATTATGGATCACTACATTTTAGATTATGGCCTTATGCCTTTTTGCTTCTTCTAATTTTTCACTTTATTTTTTAAAATGGACATACGTTTTCAAATGCCTTAGTTTAGGTACAAAATCTTAAATGAATTACTTCATTTTAGTAAACAACCAAATAAGCCTTCATTTTCAATTCATTTTGCTCCAATATAACATTCCACAAAATGAAAGAGTCCCAATCAAGATTACAATAATCATGAGGAGTAAGCTTCACTTCTAATAATCAATAACAACCAAACCTGGATAGTTAGGGAGCTAAAACTCATCATCGGACTCTTGAGTAAGAGCCTGCTTAGCTAACCAATGATCTAACAAGTTGCCAGAACACCGGACAAATTGGAATCACACTGAAGGACCATGACGACGAACATAATATAAGACGTCCTCCACTAGGTTAAAGTCACACCGCATTATTAGAAGAGAGAGTGTTCTAATCTCAATGAGTGATGTCATGCAAGAGTTTCATTTTCGATTACTAATTACTAGCGGGTCGCACGTGCGATGCACGTGAGAGCGAGGGGAATGAGTTAACCATAGTTAATAGGAGTTAAAAGGGACACGTGTTAACCCCCAGGTGCGATTGAGCTCTCCTTGAATTCAATCGTAATTGGCTGTGATTCAAAATAGATAGATGAGTAAGGGTAGTTTCAAAATTAAATAAAAGGCAAGGGGTAGTTTAAGAATTAAAGCAAATATTAAATCAAAATTTTGTTTTTATATAAAGATATTATGAGAATTTCGGAAAAATCATCTACAACTGCTTCTCGCATTATAATAATAGTAAAGAAAGATAAAGAAAAGAAGATAAACTGTCTAACTGAAAATAAAGTAAATGATATAAAATAAAATAAAAACCCTAAAATATGTACGAAGTGACTCAAGTGACGAAAAACAGGGAGGCTTCTCCCACGGGCTATCGAGTAGCTGACATATATTTCCTCTTCATTTGCCAAAACTAGGCGCACGATAGCATAGTTTCAATAAATACTGCTATTTCGATCATACAAATCAAGAAATCAAAACTGTGTCTTAAACCCTCCAAAAACCCTACGTCAAAATCATCGCGTTTCATGCTGGAAATGTCAAATTCACTGAAACTGGGGAAGATCAATGTCTCCAGCTCAAAGGTTTGGATCGTTATCGGCATTGGCGTTGCTGGGATTGTAATTCTCAGCGAGACCAGAAGGAGAAGACGAGCAAGAACTGGATCGCGACAAGATTTCGGTGCTTTTCTCGAACGCTTCGAGCTTCTTCCCTCTCCTCAACCTCCTCCTCCTGCAGCTCGCCAGCTTCTCTCTGGTCTCACTTTCGCCGTCAAAGACATGTTCGTGTTCTCAAAATCTCTTTAGGTTTTTCTGTTTTGATGGTTTTCTATTCTTGATTAGATTTCTCTTATCTTTATGGTATTGTGAGTGTGATTTGCAGTTTTGATATCAAAGATTATGTGACTGGGTTTGGGAATCCGGACTGGAAGAGGACGCATGAGCCGGCGGCTCGGACTGCGGTGGCGGTGTCATGTCTTTTGAAAAATGGGGCTACTTGTGTTGGGAAGACAGTTATGGATGAATTGGCGTTTGGGTGAGGATTCTGAATTCATGCTCTTATGTCTTTTTTCCTTCTTTTTGATTATCTTTTGTGGTTTTGTGTGTATGTGTCTGTGTGTGTGTGTTTCGTGATTATGCAAAGAATTCAATGGGTGGGGTGGATGAATTGGTGTTTGAGTGAGGATTCTGAGGTTTATGTCTTTTTATGTTCTTTTTGATTCTCTTTGTCTTTCTTTATTTGTTTTTTTTTTTGGGCCGGGTGGGGGGTGATTATGCAAATAATTCAGTTGGGGGGATGGGGGTGGGGAGTTGAGTTGAGGATAAATTAGTTTACGAAAACTCATACTTGGAATTTTCGGCCTCCATAGCTCCCAATCCAGAAAGGATGCCTTTGAGGTATGGAGAAATCACATTACATTTATGAAATAATGGCGGGTAGCTCAATATGATTGGAAATTGCATGTCTCACAAGTCACAACGATATCCCCTTGTTTTACCTCTTTTTAAAATACAAACCAATTGAAGTTAATCTATATTTTCATTTAACTATTATTGCAGGATCACGGGAGAGAACATGCATTACGGGACCCCCACCAACCCAGAAATGCCTTCACAGATTCCTGGAGGATCGTCAAGTGGTTCAGCTGTGGTTGTTGCAGCAGAACTTGTCGACTTCGCCCTTGGTATGAAATTTTCAGATGGCAACTTGAGCTTTGAAACATTTTGAATGCAATAACTGAATTCTCTGTTTGACTTGGAAGAATACCCAGATTGTTGTAATAAAGAAAAATTGATATTGGGTCCTATTATTGCTAGTCAGGATTCTGACAAAATGTTCTCTCGGAGAGTTTGATGTTTCTTAGATTGTACTTCTCTGTTAGTCATTTTGTAAGCAGATTTCTTTTAATATGATTGCTTGGACTTCCAAAAGATCTAAAGGTCTGGGGAGATTATCGAATACGTTGGATCACTTACCTTAGTTCAAATATATAGTTCTTTATTTTTTAAGAGAGTTAAATTGATGTTATTGCGTCCTTGGCTAGGCAAGGAGTCAACTGGCGAACATTGAGAAAAGCAAAAAATATTTTACTGTTTCTTCACTTCTGAATAACATTATTCACTTAATAGTAGGTTAAGGCACAAGTATAGCTCCTACTTTGAAGTGTCTGGGTAACATAAAATATTGTGCCACGTACACTGTGCTAGGGCAGATACATTAACCTGGTTACAGTCCTCAACGATGAAGAAATATGCCTTTAATGCTTCAATGGCATATACCCATTGCCTTTGTAAAAATCCTTAATTTAGCTTATTTTCCATTTTTGTTTTTGGTTCCAGCTTCCTTCGATTATTTATTTGTTACGAAATTCCTCATTTTTTTGTAATCATATTGTGATATGCATTTATAATTGTATGTATTCATGTGGATACTAAGAATATATAAACATTTAATACAGGTTCTTTTTGGTGTTTTATTTGTATTTAAACTGAAGATGAAAATTTACACCTCTTAATATCTGAAACATCCTAAAGTTGTTTCAGCATATGAAAAATTGACACTTCAACTCTCATTTACCTACAAAACACATCAGTTATAGACACTAATACAATTAGATCAACATCAGTTCGTCATAGACAAACTTGGGATTTGCGATCTCAGGTATGATTGGTTCAGGATCTGGCCAGCTCTATCAGCAGGCGCCTTCTTTTGCAATACTCACTAGGGTCTCTCATTTAGTGTCCACATGTTATTTAAGATGGTTATTGGCTTAACATTTATAAACAGACTGTTGGAAATGGTGTTAAAGAGGAATTTCACTTGTGCATGTTTATGAACATGTCAAAATCATCAAGTTCTTGAGAGAAGAGTATATGGTCTTAAAGGTTGTTGGCATCCATGTAAGGTCTTGGAGCATCAACTAGGTCATGCTTGTAACACATATGGTTAGATATTTCATTCCCTCGGGTCTTATTTATTTTGATGGCTCTGGTATGGTCAGTTGCTCTTCTTTAACTTGCTTTGGGGACCTGTGAAGAGACTTTGTGATTCACTTCTGCACAATACCCAATAATATAGCTGGTACCTCCGCTGTTATCACTTTCACTTCTACATTGTAGTGGAACTACAGAGAATACTTTCTGATTCTGCTCATCCTTAAGCAGAAAGTTTTCTTTATGGTCAACTTTTCATCCCATTGTCCTTGCCTGCCTGTGTGCAAATCACAATTAGTTCCCTTAATCTTTTGAGTTTTTATTTTGCCAATTCTCAGAGTTAAATCCCTTACAATTGAGTATTGTGTTATCAATTGTCTTCCATTTCTGCATCTTCTTATTATAACAATGCTATAATCATCATCTATGGTGGAAGTTACAATTTATACTTAATTACCCTTGTACCGATCTGCTAGTCTGTTGCCATGTGTATTTAGCCAGCAAAGGCTTTCATTGACTCATCTACTATATTAAGCATAATATATAAGTGCCTTTTGCTTTATCTATCTGCACCTTCAGATTATTTGAAGGCTTTCATAATTTTGCAGGTACCGATACGATTGGATGTGTTAGAACCCCAGCATCATTTTGTGGTATCCTTGGATTCCGACCTTCTCACGGGTCTGTATCTACTGTTGGAGTTCTGGCAAACTCACAAAGCTTAGACACCATTGGTATTGACCATATGCTAAAATATTATTGTACAAAATGGGCCTGCAACTCTTGGTTATTTAAAATTTTAGATTCCTTCTGAGCCACTATGTGGACATTTATATGCCAAGTTCTCGTCTGTTATATAGTCTATTTAGTCCTTATTTTTACTTCTATTTTTTCTTTGCCTTGTTTCACATATAAAGCTAGTGAAATAGGATATGGGCCTTCATAGTTTTACTGACAAGGTATTTTACTATGATATTACTTGAACAAGAAAAAAGGATCTCCTTGAAGGTGCAGGAGGATGCTCTAATCTTAGTATATTGCTGAATTCTGAATGTAAAATCACTAGCTACATCATCAGCATACTTTTCATTGTAGTCTTCCCTGAGATTGTTTATACCCGCTGCGTTATGTAACAATGGACCTATATTATAGTAAATGCTTATGGACACTGTTACCTAGGATCACGAGCTCCTCCTCTTCATCTTCAGACGACCCAGCTTGAAAATTTGTGAGTAGTTAGAGTTTAGACCTTCATTGTTGGCCCACTTCTTTGCAACTCTTTGTGGCCTTTATTTTTCCTTTTTGGGTTTTAATTTCTCCGTTGTAGTTTGTATTTCCAGATTGTTTGTGTATTCATTCAATGATTTGGTAATCTTTCAGGATGGTTTGCACGAGATCCATCTATTTTGCACCGTGTTGGACATGTATTACTGCAATCGTCCCCAGTGGAGGTTAGAAGGGAAAGGCACTTGATATTTGCTGATGATTGCTTTCAGCTTTCTAAGGTTCCTAAGCAGAAGTCAATAGATGTTGTTAGCAAAGCAACCGAAAACCTGTCTGGGTGTAAGTTTCATCCTTACGATATATGTCATTGTGTTGTTTTGATATGCATTTGCTTATGTTCTGAATTTCTGATAATCAAGATCATAGTTTTCTACAGAGATTGTTGTGGTGTTTTAACATGAAATCTTGTTGATATCACTGTTGTTTCATTGATTGTGCAGACCAGCCACCAAAGCATATTAATATTGGCCAGTACATTGCTTCAAATGTACCTAGTCTAAAAGGATTTCGCGAACCATCCACAAACCTGCAACATGGAACATCTGCTTTGAAGGCTCTCTCTGGTGTGATGTTATCACTACAGAGGTATTCTAGACTGGCTTAATGTTATTTAGATTTTATCAGTGAAGATAAGATTTAAACATCAACTGAATTAGTGATTTGTACTTAAGTACTCTGAAATAATAACTAGCTTAATTTAGAATTTGGATCATTACGTGATTATGCGTTTTTTTCTTGTCATGCTCCACCCAATCGATCTCTAGCTATATATTAGCGCTGAAAATTCTGGATGATTGTACATATCAAAGGAAAAACTTATCTATATTTATAAGAAGATATCAAAATGGCTGGAACAGACTTTATGAAGTGAGGGTACTTGTCAAGGAACTTGCATCGCCCAAAGCACCAAGCAAAAGCCTACTTATATAAAAGAGACTAGACTTCCATCGAACAGGCTGAAGTTCATCTTCTCTTTAGACTTGTTGAGCAGCTGGTTAAAATAAATTATGTTCTATACCATGGTATGCCTCTTCTCGATGCTTTAGCCAGAAGTGATTGTTACCTTATGCTACTAACATGGATTATCACTTATGCTTGTCATAGGTTTTACTAAAAGCATAGTTATATAATCTTCATGGACAAATATTATTCCATGACTATTTAGGAACTTATTTATAGAATTTGGACATTTAATATTGTATCTACATATTTTATTCTTAAATATGAACATACGAATCAATTTAGGTAACAAACATGTTCTATGAAAACATTTATGCTTAGACTGTTGTCTAAAGCTATCAATTTAATCACATAGGCTAATTAAGATTGATCAATCAATCAATATTAAAGGTAAAATCTTACTGCAATGCAATACAGAAAGTATAGAATAAGCATGATAGGTTAGTTTGGATCTTTTGTAATTGATCTAAATATTCTGTGTTTTTATTTTTGTTTAATGTTCAGATAAAAGTTTTTGTCCAGTCAAAATAATTCTCTCTGAGTCTTACTCATGAACATGCATCAAATATTTTGAAAGAATGAGCTATTGGTCCTTGATTTTATGTATGGATCCGTAACTTGGCTTGTTTTTTCATAACACAATCAAGGAGTGCAAGAACTTGAAAATTCATGATACATTCCTTGAGGCTGATGATATGGAGAAATTATATTTGCTGCTTCTTTCTTCGTTCTTCCCTTTTCTCTCTCCTTTTCATTTTGCAGCAGTTATCAGTCCATTGGAGGTGGTGCATTGGCTTATTTATCTGGGCCTAGTTTGAAGGGCAGGAATTGTTTTTCCTTTAATCCAATTATATATTGGGCCACTTGAAATTAAAAGAAAGAAAATGATTCCTAATGACTTGGAGCTTGTAGACACCATATTTTGCATGGTCTATGATTTCATGGGCCCAAGAGGCCCATTGGATCCAAGTATTGAAAGAGACCAAAGACGAGATCCGGACTTCAGTATATCCAAGGTCGAAGCTAAAAAAATGAGGCCCAATGCAACCCGAGCCTAAACTAGCTAAAACCCAAGGAAACGGGTCTGTTTTTATTGAGAAACAGTCCAGTGCCCTTTAAAAGGGCGCGCCTCCTGTTTTTGTCAAAAATCGTTTCCGCGACTTTTAAAAAGGCGCGATTTGCAAAACCCTAATTCCGAATTTCGGTTTGCGTGCCAACTCATTTCTTTTGGATTATTGTAGTCCCACATCGGCCAGAAAGGGTGAAAACCCTAATCTTCACCTTATAAAAAGAGCCTCACCTCAACCCATTTCTCATCTTTGGAAAAACTTTGAAAATCCCTAGCCTTTGGAGATCCTTAGACTTAGAGAGCAAACTTAGAGTTCCTTGAGTCCAGAAACTCCAGACCTCTTCGAAGCCTTCGGACATTCAAGGAGTTTCTTCGAGTTCTTTGATCTAGGTTTCCTTTAGATTTTCTTCAACATCTACTTTAGAGTAAAGGAACCTAGTTCATTGGAGTTCGGATCTTATCGCTGTGGAAAGACGTTCTTGAATACTTGGAAAGCCAAATAAAAGGGAAAAGGTGTGCTACATCCCTTATCTTCTACTTCTACCCATCCAAGACTATTCTTCCCTGACTTTCTCTTAGTAGCTTGGTGATTTCCCTCCAAACGGTCGTAAGGAAGAAGAAATCCGGGTGAAGGAAATGATTGGAAGACAAGTTCTTCGATTTCAACCTTTTCTTTTGTTATTAGTTTTCTTCTCTTTTCCACCAAATGTAGGCGGAGCTCCTCTCAACTCGGTCGAGAAGAGAGTGTGACCGTTCGCTGATTGAAGGAAAATGGATTTGTCGCTCAAGTAGAGAGAAAATCACCCTAACTCGGTCGAGGAGGGGTGAGTTTCCAATCTCGAAATTAAAAAGCAAGTAGAGAGAAAATCACCCTAACTCGGTCGAGAAGGGGTGAATTTCCAATCTCGAAATAATAAAAAGGAAAAATAAACAAAAATAAAGAAGATAATTGTTTAAATTAATTTAATGGAGAAAAATTAAAAGGTAACCGTCTTTTGACGGATGAGAAGGGGTGCCTAACACCTTCCCCAACTCATAAGAGAATCCCTGGACCCAATATCGGTTCTTGAATCGAAGGTTTTCCAGTGTAGTCAAGGCGTCGCCTAGGCGATTTTGGGTCTGCGTCGCCTAGGCGCCCCTCTAGGCGGGCGATCCTAGTAATTTTTTTTTTGCTTTAAAAAAAATCCAAAATATCTCAATAAATAAAAAAAAAATAAAAAAACATGTAATGAAGAAGTAATAAGATTCTAAATTGTTTTTTCACTAAAAATATCAATTTTTTTCGACGCAATCTGGGCCTATTAGGCCCAGATTGCAGACGCACTTCGTGCGTCGCAGGGGAGCGCTGCCCCCTTGTCACCCCCCGGGCAATCATAGGGGGGCTTTGCCTAATATTATACATGGATAGTGACATGAATTTGAGTATTTGGCTCAGATTTTGAAGTGTTTAATACTCCACTATGTCAACATGTCTTTGGTTATGTGATGAATGATTGTAATAAACTTTTTATTTTATATTTTTGTGGAATGTGGGTGTGGAGTTTTGGTCTTTTGGATGTTATATATAATAATATATATTCGTGATATATATATAATTATATTAAATTTATCGCCTAGGCAACGCCTTGTCTAGCCAGGGCTAATCGCCTAGACGCCTTGACTACACTGGGGTTTTCATTGTGGGTGACCAATGACACCCGGATTTTTGATTGGTGGCGACTCTAAAGATCTCGGCTTCTCATTAGTGTGAAAACATTGATGTGGGGAGGAGACCGACCCGGGCCGGCTATCGCACAAAACTGATGATAGATGGTTGTATTTCCTCTGTTAACTAGTCTAAGGCAATTCTAATGTTTCTGAAACTATGCTAATAGGTGAGAGTAGAATGATCCTGTTGTCTCAAGCATTTAGAGCTTATTAAATGGAAAAGGATCGCAGTTGAATTTCACCACAAAAGATGCATGTGATACAAAGACCCTTGCTAACAGTTGGCCTTAAACATATTCTATTGATCAGATAGTGTCGAATGTCACTTCTTAGTTACTCGACTGTGAACCTTTTCAAGGTCCACTTGACCATTAACCTACACTTGGAACAATTTTGATTTCATTTCTTAATGGGATAGTCTTTTTACTTGTGAAACACCATCTAGGAAGGACAATCCACCTTGAGAATGGGTCTACAGAGAGGTACAGGTAGGAGATGACTTGGGATATCACTTCACAGAAAGTGCACTAACAAGTGATGGTTATCTAAAATCTATAAACTAGCAGTAATTCTGAATAGATTTTGCAATATTCTCCTCCCATTGTCATATTGAATTCTATCTTATTCCCTTTGGTACAAACAATTTTTGCTTTAGTCCTTCTCTTTCTTGTGAATACTAGTGAAAGGTCTTTGAATGTGGGTAGTTGTATTGCTCTGTGCTGTTAAGTGATGTACCAATTTCACTCTGACCAACATCTGTGATGTCTGTTACTTTTTTCAGATATGAATTCAAAACAAATCATGAAGAATGGGTTAAAACAGTCAAGCCCAAGTTAGGACCTGATATCTCTGCTCGTGTTCTTGCAGCAGTTAACACTACGCATGATAAAATTAAAACTTTATACAAAGTCAGGACCGAAATCCGAGCTGCACTGCACAGTCTCTTAAAGGTAACTCATTCTTATACTCATACTATTAAGTTTGAACTACCTCTCATTCTTTTAAGTCTAATGATGTAACTGGGGTTTTTTTTCTGCTCCATGGAGTTCTTTGGATCTCATAACCTTCTTGTGCTTGTAGTCATACTCCTTACAACATTAATGACATAATGTTGCTGATAGAAATCATGACCACATGTTTTAAACTGTATGATGCCTTTCTTCTTGCGCTCTCTTCCTTTCGTAGGAAAAGTAGTAAGCACCATAAGTGATTAACTGTTTTGGTTAGTCCCCCAGAAACCGCCTGGAGACAGGTGAAGTGATATGTCTGAACCTTCTCAATGGCTTTGTTCTCCAGAACTAATGTAAAAGTAGTTGGTCCTTGTTCTACGGCACCCTTTTAGTTTAAAGGTTTCCTGCTTCATTCCCTCTAAATGATGTTTGGAAGTGGTATAGAAAATCTTAAATTCCTATTCTATCATACTGCTCTAATTCTCATTGATTTAAGGGTTGTTTCTGTATCTTACTTGGTTAATACTTTTTTATATATTTGGTGATACTTTCTGTATCTTGCTTGAGTAATACTTCTTTTATTTTGTTTAATTGAGGATATTTGATGGTCATGTGCTTTCTTGTATGTTTTGCTATATCCTGACTTAATGTGTCTTTTCTTTTTACATATCTCAGGGTAATGGAATATTAGTAATTCCAACAATTGCTGATTCTCCATTAAAACTTAATTCAAAGAAAAGTTTGTCTGCTGAGTTCTATGATAGAGCATCTGCACTGCTGAGCATTGCAGGCATGTCTGGGTGCTGTCAGGTATCTTAATATGTCAGATTTCAGTTTTCGGCTTATACGGTTTAATTTTTTTTAGCCCGGTGGATTTACAGTGGCATCATATTCTGTTACTTCTACTTGCCAGGTTACTGTTCCACTCGGAAGGCATGATGATCGCCATATCCCTGTTTCATTTATAGCATCTCATGGAGCAGATAAATTTCTCCTTGATACGGTTTTAGATATATACCCGTCTCTTCAAAAGCAAGTCAGCATTGTCTCAAATTCATTGCCACTACCAGATACCAATGGTAACATGGATACGTCAGAACTTTTGAAAGAAAAGGTTTGTTACCCCTGCCTATTATTGTCAGTGTGAACATGTAAAATATTATCATATTATCTTCTACAACAGATACATAATCTTCCATGATCTTGTTATCAATTATCAGATGCAAGTCTCAACTCTCAATATGTTTTTTTCTTGCCAATTATTATCTAATTTGTTATTAAGTCACATCTTGCAGAATTCTCACGACCTTCATCTACTGCCAATGAATATGTTGAGAATTTGAATCAATATAAAACATTTGTTTGATAGCTGCTGTTTCTATCTTAGGACAGAGTAAGATGGTGGTGATGGGGAGTTGGGGGATGGTGGTGGTGGTGATGGGGTGGAGGGTTCTGGGTGGGGAGTGTCGTTGGTGGTGAGGGTGTAGGGCTGGGAGAGAAGAACGGGGAGTTGGAGTAGCGTTAAGACCTGCAAAAAGTTTTATTTTTTTATTTTATTGAGAATTGATTATCAGAAGTAACTTATTTTTTCCCCAAAAATTTGTGTTCAAATCAGGATAATTCTTAGAATCATTCTGACCTTAAGGCCTGCCAAATGATTTCTGTTTTCCTGGAATTGAAAAACGTTCCCCAAGAGCAATTCCACATTGCCCCTTCTGTGCAGTTTCCATTTGACTGGAGTGTTGAACTACTAGCAAGGTTTAAATAACGATTTCGACGAAACCTTTATTTAAACGGTGTAACGTAACAGATTTGGCCGTTACAATCAGAACCCGTATTGCCTCCACCACCAACGACACCCCAAATATTCGACGAAACCTTTATTTAAACGGCGTAATGTATATAAATATTTTTTAAAATGTAAAATTAAAAAAAAATGTTTAAATTTAATAAATAAATAAATTAAAATTGCTTATTATGCATTAAATACTAATGTATCATAATTAACACATAATGAGATAATAAAAATGTAAAGCCATAACCCAAATCATTATAAGTTCATTAATTTCATTTAAAATCCTTGAATCTATGTTCTAAACTTACTAATATCTCTTAACTTTTTTTAAAAATCATTATAGTTTACAATAATTGAAAAAAGTTGAGAAATCTTATTCAATCAAAAAGCCCCTAACTGATTTTTGTAAAGATTCAAATTGTTGATTCATAGTGTTGATCTTGTTTATGATCCAAAAAAATAAGATTTAGTGGTTATATTTTGATTAAAGGGAGAAGAAGTGAAAATTTAAAATGAAGTGAGATTCACTGAGTTTTTAAAACTCATGATATGTTACATAGTGTCAAACTTTTTGTAAAGTCATTGAGTAATGTAACGTGGCTTGTATCAGTCTAGGTATTACTAAAACCTTTTTGTAACGGTTGTTTCGTAATGTTTTGGGCAAGATTTATTACCATTACTAGAGTTCAATTTTCCAATATTCTAGAGGAACCTGCAAAGTCAAATATTTGGGTGCATCTGCAATATAGATTAATGGCTTACATCTTGATATTGTAGAGTGCATAGCTATGTGGTCACTGGACTTTCTATGCAATGGTCGAGAAGGGTTGCATAAATGATCTTTATCAATTATGTGCCAGAATTCTTGCTCAACGCTTTCTAATTATAAGTTACATTTTATGGGGAGATGTCAAAGTAAGTTACCCCCAAATTGCTAGGCTAACAAATTCAGCTTAGAATTTTCATTTATGTTTTTTAATGTCAACAATTTTTGCTAATATATATATAATATCCATCCAAAGAAAGAACATTAGAACATCTGACATGGGTATCTTACTCTGTCACACCAACTATTTTGTATCGTTGTCATATGCTTTATTGGGCCACTCTCAAATCCCTTTGCAGGGAAATGCTGCATTTAAGGGAAGGCAGTGGAATAAGGCTGTTAATTACTACGGTGAAGCCATCAAGTTGAATGAGACAAATGCAACCTATTACTGCAACCGAGCAGCTGCTTACTTAGAATTGGGATGGTAAGATATATTTTGGTGATTTTTCAACTGATGACCTTCTTTGGCTTGCTTAGTATTTCCTCTACTAACTGATCTCAATTTGTGCAGCTTTCAGCAAGCTGAAGAAGACTGCAGTCAGGCAATATTACTTGATAAGAAGGTGACAAAACAAACTTATTGGCTTTGTTAGGAAATTCATTCTTAACAACTGATGTCAATTTTTGTAGGCTGTATTCTTTAGTCTGGTTACTATTTAGTCTCCCCAGAAGTTATAAGGCTCATTCTATCTATTCCTGACAGTTCAACTCTATTTGTGTTAATTTATCGCTTAAAATTAACAAAATCTTCTTGCTTTTAGCGTTCTTGAAATGTTTAACTGAAGAACATTTTAAACTCTTAAGTCTTAACTCTTAACTACCAACCATCACAAAGATATTCAGTTTTTAATCTTTATAACCAGGACCTTCTAGGTATACTCAGTTCTTTCGATAGTATAAATCCTCTAGTTGGAACCGTATACATACCATTAGAAAGGCAACACGTGTCTCCTTTTTAGTTCACACACCAGTTTTTTTTTTTTCTAAAACCCTACTTGGGTCAGCATTAACCCTTAGGGTTAATGCTGAATCAACTAGGGTTTTAGAAAAAATGAGGAGACACGTATTGTGTCTCTATTGTTTGAGATCCCGTGTATAGATCTTGTACACTGTTCAGCTTGGAGGATCTGTGCTCTTCTTTTGAAATATAATTTGTAATGTTTCTGATTGGTTCGTTTAAATATGTAAACTGAAATATCTGTGTACAATTGATTCATCACTGATTGAATCTGGATGCTTCTGTCTAAATAGGATAAAAGAAAATCATTGGTTTGTTATTGATTTAGTACTACATAATTCTTGAAAAAAGTAAATAGCTAGGAAGCTTTTCCTTCTGCATTCAAGTCCAAGATCAAGAAAAACCATGGTTCGAAAACCTGAAAACTTGATTGGACTCGAAAATTGGCCGGGTTGAGTAACTCGAAAAACTCAAAAAAAAATAATTGACTTAGTCCGACTCGGAATATGTATAGGGAGAGGTATTAGTGAGCCATGCTTATTAAAGCCTTTAATGCATAGTTGCAGGGAAGCTATGTACAGGGTGGGAAACTCGCTTCCCAAGAAGCTCGTTTCCCAGACTCGATTCCTAGGAAGTTCGCTTCCTTAGACAAACTCGCTTCTTAGGAAGCTCGCTTCCATCACGTCTCATTTAGTAGTCAAATGGAGTTATATGTGTGTAGTGATGGGATAGACTATAATCTATAACCTAGGGTGTAGACTCTAAGCAAGAATTCTCGATTTGGAACTTAAGGCACTTACTTTTCCATAAAAATCTCTTGTAAGATAAAATTAAAGATATAACTACCCATAATAACATAATGGGAATGAAGAGTCTATATCTCATTTCTTGCTTCTCGCCTTCGTTTTGCTTCTCGTTTTCGTTTCTCGCTCTGGTAACTATGCTTTAATGAGTGGTCCCTCCAGAAATATGACATGCGACAATCATTTTTTGAATCTGACTGTTGGATCTTAGGGTAGGTTCATTGGGAGATGTGTCAAAAAATTTGTTTGATTGCAAGTATAGGCCGTCCAATTAGACTTTAAATTTTCAGCATTAACCCCCTAGGGTTCACTAGACCCTACCTAAGCTATAAAAATGACTAATCTTTCATTTTCAATAGTGATGTTCGAGTTTAGATATTTTTAAATGAAAATGACAAAAATACCCTTTCGTGACTCGACCAAGTCTGGCGAGTTGAACAACTCTACTCGACCGAGTCACCCGAATAATGTGCTGAATAGTATTGCCTTTGAGTTTTGAGGCAACTTGAAACTCAGTCGAGTTTCGAGTCGAGTCGCTGAGTTTTCGAACTATGGGAAAAACTATTAAAGAAAAGAAAAGAGAACCAAATTGCAAAATACAATTCTCACTGTTTGTTACAAGACCTAGCCAGTGTTACAAATCTTGTGAGAAATACTAAGAAAAATATCTAAAGTTTAAAACTCTGATTTCATCCCGATATTTTAAAAATCTCGTGAGAAATGTCATTTTCCTTTTTTTAGCACGTAAATATCACAAGATTTGACCGATATTTTTTACAAAAAAATCCTGAGAAATATCCGATATTGTTGGTTTGATGAATTTATAAATTAGAGATTTTTGTTACTATTTTCTATAATTTTAATTATTTATTTAATCATTGTTGAGATTTAGCCGAGAAATATCTGGGAAAATAACTCTATATTTGAAAATCTCCTGAAAAAACTTTGGTCGATAAAAACCCAAGAGCGAAGCTTGTAACACTGGACCTACCTACGCTGCTAGAAATGAATACAGTGGTTCCATCCATAGTAACAAAGTTCTCGAATAATTCCTGAATTGTTCTTGAACTATTCATTTTTAAGGGGTAAAATTTAAAAAATATAATTTTTACGAACTGACAAGTTATTCGCGAATAATTCCCAAACTAATGAATTATCCCGAACTAATTCCAAATGAAGATTTCTCACAAATTATTTGGTCATGCTTATTCCGAATTCTAAAACAAGAATAGGGTCAAAATGGACTTTCTATTAGCAATAGAGTTATTACCAATAACCCAAGACTTATTTTACATTGAGAAATCTCTATTTGATTGAATTGCCAACTGATAGAAGAAGGAGAAAACTCTATTTGAGTAAGTTATTTTAGGGTTTCAATTACATCCGATTGAATTGAGAGAAAAATATGATTTTGCACACTGGTTAGTCTGTTGAATTTTGACCGAACTGAGAGAAAAGTATAATTTATGATATTTATTTAGAGCTATTTCTATGTTTTGCTAAATAACTATGTTATGCCAAATAAATACACTCATATATTGCTTATCTGATTTTATCTATTCAGGTTATTATTTTTCTCATTTCTATACATTATTGAATTGCTTATGTAATCTAATTTGCACATAGTTGTCAAGGCGACTTGAGGCGATAGACCCCGTCGACGCCTGAGGCGTCGCCTTATGAACTCTTTACAATAGAAACCCTACCCCCAATATGAGATTTATGTATGTTACATTTCCTTGAATAAGAGGTTCTGCAATTCATATAAATTGTAAATTCTCTATTGTCAAGATGCACTCTAATAGAGAACCATTTTTGAGGACATTTCTATTTTCTATGAATAAGAAAGAGAGATTTCAAGCGTTGAGAATAAAAAATAGAACAAAAAAACAGTCTACAATGACTATCGAAAGGGGAAGAGAGACTGTGAGGGATAGAAAATAGAAAAAATTGTGAGGGATAGAAAATAGAAAAAAAAGTATAGTGAATCAATGACAGCTGAACAAGAGAAAGAGAGAGTGCATTACTGAATAAAAAATAAAAAATAATCCGATATCAATGTAATTGTCAAACAAGAAATAGAAAGATAAGAGGGAGAGGTCGTACTTCTTAGTTCTTACTCTTCTTTTTTCTTTGTTTCTTCTTTTTGATTATATAGAAAAAGATAATAAAAATCATATAATAAGTAAAATATACATAATTATGGGACCCACACTTAATTAAATAATTAAAAACGCCTTTAAAGATGGGTTTGAGTGCATTGGGGGCCTAGAGAAAATTTGGGACATTTAAAGGCTTTTCTATTATTGGGCCTTTTTGAGCCCAGCTATGTCTTGGTCGCCTGGGCAACCCCTTTAACAACCATGCAAAAAATAGAGGGGACCATATGGCCACCCACAAACAGAGAGAGAGAGAAACCAATTGGTTCACCCATTGAACAAAAAGATGACAAGTTAACATGAAAGAAACATACTTGATACCGTTCATTTTTTCTTTCTTATTTGATCTGCAAAACCCCTTTTTTATTGGATATAATGGTAGAAGACACAGTAAATAAATAAAATAGCATGCTTTTTTGTTGACTAAACTATCATATTCAAATAAAATAAAATTTCAAACCTTTAAACAATAATAATATTGCGTATATCATATTTTTAATAATGACTGCCTAGGTGGTCAGTCGCCTAAGCCTAGTAGAGCGCCTGGTCGCCTGAGGCGTCGCCTTTAACAACTATGAATTTGCATACACAAACATTTAATCTAGATTATTCTTTTTTCTTAAGTTACACAAAGCTTGTTTAAGCCTTTTGTAATTTTTTTTCTTGAGTTCATAAGTTTACATAATGCTTGTTTTTTTTAGGAATTGAGATAAATGTTTAACATAGTAAAGAGATGTCAATACATTCAGATTTGTAGATGGACTAGTTGGTATCACGTTTTTATTTTTTATAATTATTTATTATTACTTTTTATTTTTCCAAACTTATCTCGAATTTGCTGATTTTTTTTTAAATTTCTGAACTTAACCCTTGCCGAATAATTCCCATACCCGAACTTTGTTACTATGGTTCCATTGATTCTCTAAGATTATGAAGTTCCTTAAAAAGTTCAGTGAACTGGGCAGGGGTGAACTATCAGCACCTTCCCATGAGATTTCGTTTAGAAATTTACCTTCAATGATCAACATTTATGAAAGGAGTTACATAATATATCCTCGTAAAAAATGTAGAATTTACCTTCAATGATAAACATTTATGAAAGGAGTTACATAATATATCTTTATAAAAAATGTAGAATTGATCTGCATTCTAGTGGCTGTAAGGCTCACTGCTCGCATATGAATCTTATGTAGTACTAGACAAGATATTATTACCCTAGAATGAAAATAGCACTTTTTTTTTTTTACTTTATATGATATTTTATCTGGCACATGAAAGATAATACACTTAAATATAAATGAGCATACATATATTAATATACTCACACAGAAATACTTCCATACATATACGATGCATATCATTCTATTAATAAAAGTATAGTTTGTTTACATTAATAAGTAGAAGTTGATTACAATAATAAGAATAATTCACCACCTCATACTTATCCATGAAAAGAAAGTGGGTCTTATTATTAGGACCCACCAATAAATTTTCCCAAAGGATATGTAAGAGGTGGTCTTAATTGGGATTCCACACACCTTAAACTCTACAAGATAAGCTTATAATTCGTTAGGCTTATAAGAATTTTGATTCAATAAGAAATCCATAAACATACCAAAAAAAAAATATATATATATATTTAAACTGTATTTTATAAAATTTCAATTTAATTACTAAAATATGTTCATATAAAATATACGAATATCTTATAAGATTATATAATATGAAGAGAGTAAGTCTGTAAGGAAAATATGTTTAAAATATAGTTTTTAAATTATGCTTTTTTATTAATAAAAAATTTATATGTGCAAAGCACATGCACCTTTACACACACACACATATATATATATAGGGAAGGGATCCGTAGACATATGAAAAATAACATATATATTCACATATGGACACAACCACACAATCCGGAGATCCAACGATTGCAAATTACACCCCGTTTTAAGTGGAAAATGGTATTCTAGGAAAATCTCTATTTTTTATAAAAGAGTCTCTTTAGTTTTTCCTCATTTGTCTCGTTTCTCTTCTCTCTCTCTCTTCCTCCCCTCTCTCGACTCTGTTGTTTATGAAAAATAACATATATATAACATTTTTTTATATAAGCCAAACGGAGTTCTGTTCCGACATCCATGAGAGTTGGTCTGGTGAACTATTGAGCATTCAGTGATGGGAGGGGTTTTAAGATCTAACAGGGACCAATGCCAAATATTATGTTGATGTCTAAATGTTCTGTAATGCTGAATCAAATCATCATGGTCTTCAAAAAAAAAAAATTTCAAACCTTCACGGTCTTAAATTACACAAGTTGATTGTCGGAAAGAAAGTTGATTGTCAAATCAGGGAGTGGTTAAAAGTATGCAAGATTGTGGTGAAGGGTGTTCAATAAAATTAGGTTGATTGTCATGGTCTTCAATCAAACCAAACAATGTTTTAGTGCTCAAGATTCTGGTGAAAGGAGTCTCTAAAGCTCTCTATCCATGAAGTGGTTGGCACTTTAAACTATAAGATATGACATATGTAGGGACAAAAGGACTCCACATCCTAGGAAATATGCAGTTAGCCATACAAAGGAAACCAGAGCTACCGCCTCTATGGCTCCATATCCAGATCAAATCTCGTGGATGGCAGAACGAAAACTGTCTGATCAATAACCGAGAATTGGGGAGAGGCGAGGAAAAGAGAGAGAAAGAGGGGAGGAAGAGAAAAAGAGAGGTTAGGGTTTTTTTTTGGCGTCGTCGGAGTCAGTCGGAGAAGAAGCTTGGAATATTATCTGCCGGAGAGAGAGAGAGAGAGAGAGCGGAGAAGAATAGAGAGGAAGAAGGGTTCAAACTAGAATTCCGAAATTCTCCGTAAACATATAAAATTTGGTTTAATAATAACCATTGGATCCTAGGATCGAGCGGTTATGTAAATATGTGAACATACATGTTATTTTTCATGTCTACGGATCCCTTCATATATATATATATATATAAGTTCTGTATATATTCTTTTGTTTAACTATCGATTGATAATGAAAAAAATTAGCTGCACACATGGTCCGTATCCAATGGTCTAAAGTCCACCGCATGGCTCTCACTGCTGTCGAGCTGCTTTTTGACTCGTGATCCATATATTTTAAGATCTGATATTATGTAGTGTTCTTAGTCAACATGATAATCATGGATTTGAGTCATTTTGTATTAATAATCTCTTTGTTACTGCAGCCTGCATGTACAAATCAGGCTTCAATATTCTCTCTCTCTCTTAATTATGTTCCATTTCCTTCTTCAGAATGTGAAAGCATATCTAAGACGAGGAACAGCTAGAGAAATGACCTTCTGTTATAAAGAGGCTTCTCAAGGTGAGAGTCTGAGGCTACAATAAATATTTGTTGTGAAATTTTTAGTCATCTACCTGTGTATGTGTATACAGTCCACTGTCCTCATTTTAGGAGTCCATTACTAATTTTGCTAGCACCTGATGATATTTTAGAAGGTACCTTTATTTTTTTATCCTAATTCCTAACATCTATGCCCCTTGTAGCAGTCTGTAGGTTGATAGTAGGTGTTGCTTTATGTGAGAATATGAACCCACATTCACATCCTTGGACACTTCACAATTTTCAGGTGTATGAACCATCAAATCCTTAGTGATTAATCAGGATGGGAGCTTGGCCACCAATTCTATTTGGAACTTCTGATAGGTTTCCCTTGTTGACAGCCAGATATGCAAGAATATTTCATAGTCTCAGTATCTAAAGCAGGTTACCAAAGATTTGCAAACTTAAAAACAAAAACCGCTTTGCTGTCTTAAATAAATTTTTATGGAACTTCAACTTCTATCAGTCATCCGCTAAATTATGGGAAACAGGGGATTGCTTCCAAAGATGATGAAATGGAAACCACTTTACATGTTTACCAATAATGAAAAAGAAACCACTTTACAAGAAGAACTAATTTGGAGTGAGTGCACCCACAGGAAAAATAAACTAACATCGATTTTAGTTGGATTATGAAACCAAACACAGGTTTGGAGAAGTATAAACTTGGTTGGGGGGCAGAACATCAATGGCCATATTCACATAAGGACACAATTAATTGGTGGTGATTATAAGAACTCTTCATACTATGGAGGGAGGTTATAAGAACTCTCCTTATTATGAAGGGATGTAGATCTGTGATGCTTAAAGCTTTTTTTCTATTGCCCAACAATAATTTTTCTCAAATTTCAGATCCAAGAAGGGATTCGACACTTATTGTTGATTTAATGCCTATTATAGAGTTGAACAGGCACTCATTGCTTTGGTTCCAGGATCTGTGAAGTTCTAAATATCAACATTAATGGTGTTCTGGGGTTTATTCTCACAAATTCCTTTCCTTTGGTTTCTCACATAATCCCATTTTCAACTTTTTTTCTTTTTATATTTGCAGATTTCAAGCACGCCCTAGTTCTCGAACCACAGAATAAGGTCGCAAATCTTGCAGAGAAAAGACTAAGAAAACTGGCCAGCTGATGTTCATCGAGGTGTATATCTCTCGCTCATAGTTTTCAGGTATGGAATAATTACTCGGTCTATGTCCGCTAGCGAAAGAGATGAGATTGGCAACCTCTGGTTTAAAGTGTGAACAGCTGCAATTTTGTGTACGTCTTACTTGGCACTGTGAAGGTGAGGAACATTGATCAATGTCGGCTACTTGCATACAGTTCTGAAACTGTGCATAGTTCTGTATCATAATTTCCTTTGGTAATATGGGGCACTTAACTAAGTTCATTTGTTCCAAATCAAACTGAATACAGAGAAATATCTTTGAACAAGTTCTGAAGGGGAATCTAAATTAATACTAATGATGGTTGATCACACCCTCAAGGGAGTTGGGTGGTCTCACATGCTAGGCCTCCCATGTCACTAACTGCAAAGATTCTCTACTTGGTCTCCCCTGCATGAAATGGCCAGAGAATATCTGTGGAGAAATGGACTTGTAGTCATAACAGATGGGGATCGGATTTGGTCTGGTCCTTACCAGACCAAAACCGTCTGGCCCACTCACAAAGCCCTTTTAACTGCCCTTTTTACCGAAGCTATGAACTTTAAACTCCTGTAGTTATTTTTTTTTTTCTAAAAAACTAAGGTTACATGGTTGAAACTAAGGGTTAGAGAACTTTAACCACAGTTAAGGAGTGTCAAGAGGGACATGCGTTGACCTGTGGGATGGAAGCCAGACGGAATTCGTTCAGATGAAATCCCTTACCTAATAGATGATACCTACAGTTGTGTTATTTTACAAAATTTCAAAAGTAGCCGAGAAAATTAAGATTTTCTTTTTCTTTTTCTTGGGGAAATGATTAGAATATTGTTGTTCAAGGTTGGGGCCCGGGGGGGGGGAGGGGTCATGGACCGGGTTCGGGCTGCCTGGGCAGGGACCCAACGTTGATGAAAGTAAGGACCGTCCTGGAACTTCACATCACTTCCCTTTCTTTCGTGAATCACAAATTTATGCTTTTTTTGGGTAAACTCAATCATACCACTAGGCAATGACTGAATCACAAATTTATGCTTGATCATATTTATGAAGAAGAAACAAATCGAGCTTCGCACCTGTTTCTAAAGTTATTATGTGACACTCCAAAGTGAGCATGACATAGAGATCCATGGGCTTGATCTGACTTCAGCCTGGCCCAATAAACAGACCCAGCGATACCTATTGAATGGTGATTGCCGATTGGTGGGTTGCTATATCAATATTCTTAGCAATAGCATGTGAAATTCTTGAAAGATACAACCAAGGCCCTTAACAAATACACAAGAAAAGTCTGTTCTTCCCTCCAAGGATTGCAACAAAAACTTAAAATATATATATTAGAGTTTTTTTTTGTAAAAAGAGCCCCTATGTTTTCAGCTATTTGTAAACATCCCCTTGTGTTTTGTGATTTTGTATTATAGTCCATTAACTTTTAAAACTTGTGCAATTCCACCATTCGATCCAAAAGTTATGTAATAGAAGTTAATTTTTTATGAAATGACCTTTTTAACCTTGTTAAATGGGTTGGATAGAATCGCACACCTTTATAGGTCACCATGTGTCCTATTTATCACCCTTTAACTAGGGTTAAGCTTAATCAATCAAAGCAGGGGCGGAGCCAGGAATTTTTCATTGGGGGAACCAAAATACATGTATAAATTTTTTTTTGATTTGAGGGTATGGAATTTGGGGGTTCAGGGACCGGGGGTGTAGCCCCTAAGAAATTTTTTTTTTTGGGTAGTTTTTTTATTTTGAGAATTTTTTTTTCCAGGTAATGCCTTTGAGGTCGCAACGTGTCCCTATTAATACCCCTTAATTGTGGTTAAGATTCACCAACCTCTCCTTGTTTTTTTTAAAAAATACCAAATTTCTTTTTGAACCCTAGTTTAAAATTCACTAACTCCTAAGGTTAAAATTATTTAAATATTTTTTTTCTGAAAACCAATGATAAGTAAGTGAACCCTAAGATTGAGTGAATTTTAACCATAGTTAAGGGGTGTTAATAGGGACATGTGGCAACCTCAAGGGCATAAGGGGACTCCATTGGAGAGCCCACTATATATATGACAAAAAAATTTTGGGGGGCAAGTATAGTGAAAAAAAAAAATTAATTGAGGGCCCACTATTCATACTACAACAATAAGGATTTGAAAAAGGTTAATATTTTTTTTTACAAAAATCTAAAAATCAAGGTTATGGATGAACCCTAAGGGTGAGTAAATCTTAACTACAGTTGATGTGTTAAAATGGACACATGGAGGCTTGTAGGTCTCTTTTAATTGTGGTTAAGTATAATCAATTTAAGGTTAATATTAATTTTTTTTTTTTTCTAAAATCCAAGGTTAGATGCATGAATCTTAGGAGTGAGTGAACATTAACCACAGTTGTTGGGTATTAAAAAGGATATGTGGTGGCTTGTAGAGCGCCCTTTAATTGTGGTTAAGCATAATCAATCTAAGCTTAATATTTTTTTTCTTCTCAGCACTAAGGTTGGATGCATGAACACAAGGGGTGGGTGAGTCTTCACCACAGTTAGTGGGTGTTAAAAAGGATATGTGGTGGCTAGTAGAGCACCATTTAACTGTGGTTAAGCATAATCAATCTAAGCTTAATATTTTTTCTTCTTCTCAAAACTAAGGTTAGATGTATGAACGCAAGGGGTGGGTGAATCTTCACCACAGTTAGTGGGTGTTAAAAAGGAATGTGACGGCTTATAGAGCCTCTTTTAACTATGGTTAAGCATAATCAACCTAAGGTTTTTTTTTAAAAAAATTTTGTTCTCAAATTCAAGGTTAGATGCATGAACCCTAGGGGTACGTGAATATTAACCATTATTAGTGGGTGTTAAAAGGGACACGTGACATCTTGTAGAGCCTCCTTTAACTGTGGTTAAGCATAATCGAATTAAAGTTAATATTTTTTTCTTTTAAAAACTAAGGTTAGATGCATGAATCTAAGGGTGAATGAATATTAACCGATATTAGTGGGTGTTAAAAGAGACACATGATGACTTGTAGAGCCCCATTTAACTGTGGTTAAGTATAATCAACCTAAAATTAATAGTTTTTTCCTAAAAATTGAGGTTAAATGGATGAATCCTAAGGGTGAGTGAATCTTAACCACAATTAGTAGGTTCCAAGCACTTCTCTTGTTGAAAGTTTTACAAATCTCTTTAAAATAAAAAAAAGATAAAAAGGTCATTCTAAAAAAAAAAAATTTGACTTCCGTTGGTGAACTTTTGGATAGAAGGTTGGTTTTGCAAAACTTTTAAAAGTTAGTGGGGCAAACAACAAATCACAAAACACAAGGGGTATTTACAAATAACTGAAAAGTTATGAGGTTTTTTAACAAAAAAAACCCTAAATATAATCATCATCATAGCTTACGTTCATCTACTTTGCATCCGCCTGTTGGGATTGTTTGAATATTTGTACGGAAAAAGAAAGATTTCAATCAAACAAAGCAACTTAAATAGAAACTTCCAAATTTAAATTAAGAAAGCAAACCCCACCATGATCTTGTAAAAGAAAATCACTTCTTTCATTGACTGAAATAGACACATGTACGTTGATTTTGATGAATAATAATAATAATAATATTATGTACAGATCATGCTGATTTTGATCGAAGCTTGGCAATGGTGTGTAAGAATTATGTCGAACAAAGTATCAACAAAGTATTGAAGGAGTCGAGGGAGATTTAAGTAATGCATGCTTTTCCCTAACCAGGGATTTTCACAACTATTTAAGTCTTCATAGAGCTAACTGGCTATAGGGGTATCCGATTTTCTTTTCTTTTTGTCACATTGTCATGTAAGAAGTTGTATTCGGTTACCAAGCGACCTTGCAATCCACTAATATTGCTTTAAAAACTTGTTGAATTTGAAATGACTGACTGCAAGACAAGATCTGTAGATGTCCTTCTATTCCCTGTTTTCATGTCTTAACATGTCTTAACTATCTTCAATTTTGTGTTCTATGTTTTCTTTTTATTTATATATATTTTTTGTAATGGAGGGTGTACCAAAAGCCTTCGAGGCAAGGATTAGTCCCTTTGAGTGTCCGCACCTACCTACTCAAAATTTTTCCTAGGGACACAAGGGTAAGTGGAGGAGTTGAACACAACCACAGGGAGCAAACCCGGATGCTAGCCCACTGAACCAACCTTTGTAGGGAGTGTAAGATTTTCCTATCTAGTTTGGTTTAGACAATACTCATCAACTAAAATCTGGATTAAGTCTATTAGAGTGCAATTCGGTGGTCTTGGCCCTAAGACGGTCTCAGTAGCAAAGTTCTATATTTAAAATAGGCATCTAATTAGTGGTACCTAAAGTTTGATAAGGTGATCACTTCTTTTGATTTCAGAACTAATGTAATATATCATTCTACTAATAAAAGTACAAGGAGTATGCAAAACTTTACTTGAACGCAAATACCCTTTAACTTAATTTATTTAATACATAACTTATAATATAACCAAACTTTAATTAAGTCACTATTTAATATTATGTGGGACCCATTATTGAAAGAGAGTTGGTTTAAGACTCTTACCATATTAGGGAAGAATCCTAAAGGAGAGTTGGTTTAGGACTCTACCATATTTTAGAGAAGAATTCTATTTCTATTGAAAGAGAGTCTCTCGGAAATGAGAGTTAATTTAGGACTCTAATACTCTACCATATTTTAGGGAAAACAACCATGAATAGTATTTTCCTATAATCTCCACACCCCGATTGATTGACCCTTATGAGAAAATATAGTAAATTAAAAATTAAGAAAAGTACAAGGAGTATGCAAAACTTTACTTGAATGTAAATACCCTTTAACTTAATTTATTTAATACATAACTTATAATATAACCAAACTTTAATTAAGTCACTATTTAAAATTATGTGAGACACATTATTAAAAGAGAGTTGGTTTAGGACTCTACCATATTAGGGAAGAATCTAAAGGAGAGTTGTGTTGTGTTTGGATAAATTTTTGGACTGACTTGACTTATGTCTTTATGAAAGTTAAGAGTTGTAAAAAATTGCATCTAGTTTGTTGTAAATTTTTTTTTTTTTGAAGTGCATAGAAGTCTAAATTTTGATTTTTAAGGGAAGTTGGTAGGGATGAATTTCACTGACTTCCACTGAAACCTTTCAGCTTTTGAGGAAAGTCACCACTCTCATTGGCTCACATTTTGCAAAGAATAGAGTTAAAAAGTTACATTTTAAATAAGTTTAACTAAACAAGGCCTTATTTTAA
The DNA here is from genome assembly GCA_015143295.1 of Tetracentron sinense. Classification (NCBI taxonomy): domain Eukaryota; kingdom Viridiplantae; phylum Streptophyta; class Magnoliopsida; order Trochodendrales; family Trochodendraceae; genus Tetracentron; species Tetracentron sinense. Next base: position 30,113,050 of record CM026556.1, read on the forward strand.
GACTCTATCATATTTTAGGAAGAATTCTATTTCTATAGAAAGAGTCTCTTGGAAAGGAGAGTTCCTTTAAGACTCTACCATATTTTAGGGAAGACAATCATGAATAGTATCTTCCTATAATCTCCACACCGTGATTGATTGACCCTTATGAGAAAATATATTAACGGGACATTTAATAAAAATATATTAAAAATTATATTTTAATAATGAAAAAATTATACGTGCAAGGCACGTGCACTTTCACTACTGTGTATATATATATATGCATCTACATGATGATTATGGGAAGCAAATTCATATTTTTGGTAATGCATGTACGTTTATGACATACTATTAGCGGTTGTGGCATGGGTAAGTTAAGAGAGACCATATCGTCTCTATCTAGTAAATTAAGAGTTGGTGCAGTTGGCTAGTGTCCCAAGTTTGCTCCCTATGGTCGTGTATTCAACCCTCCCACTCCTCGACTTACCCTGGGGTGTTCGTAGGGAAACCGAGTAGGTCAGTGCGAACACCCCTTTTCCTTCCATTCAAATACACTGTGATAGGTCTTATGATCTTCTAGGCTTGTCTAAAAAAGTTTACATTGAGAAGGTTCTAAAGAGGTCTGATATGACACATTGTACTCCCAGATAGATACCATGTGTTAACACTGACATGCTAACTAGTTTTCAATGCCCCAAACTCAGGGATATTATAAAAATTATCCTTATGCATTGGTGCGTGATATAAGTTTATACAACTGTAATTGTAAGTGAATATCAAAATATTCCAAGCATGAACCATTTGAAAGTTATGAACCATTTGAAAGTTACTAATAAGGGTATAAGGTATCTGCAATACTTTTAAGGTTATTGGTTTTCAGATTTAGTCTTTTGTTAGATGTCCAGATACAATTATAAAGTACCAAGTAATCAAAAATGTCGATTAGCAAGAAGAATAACTTATTATAAGCCTACCAAACGATCTATGTATTTGCAAAATTTTATTTATCTCAGAGCTTTAGATCATTAGTTTCGTTACTAAGCCATTGAAAATAATTGTGATAATTCCACAACTCTTGAATTAATAAGAGTTCCACTGAATCTGAGCACATAAAAATTAAGTATCTTGTTGTGATAAAGGAAGGGTCTGTTGAGTATATTAGTAATAAGCAAATGATTGCTAATCCATTAATCTAATCTAAGGAGTGTTATATATGGAACCAATAGACAACTTTGATTTGCTTGATTAGTGGGAGCATGTTTTTAACATTTTTGTTTAAACTTTAAAATAGTTGATTTTTCTGATACTTATTATTTAATAAAGTGATGCATTACTCTATGTTTCCATTTTATACCCATTGGCGTTTAATTTAATTTGTTCAATAAGTGACCAAAGCAAATCTTGAAGCTATAAAGACCTAATAATAAAATTAAAATCAAAATAGGCATTAATAGAGAAATTAGGGTTTCTAATAAAAGAAGGTCAAACCGCTAGTTAGGAGACTAAATACCAACCTATATAAAGTCTTCATTTAATCGGTCATACATCTCTTACATGAGCATGTAGTTTGCATCTATACTACTACTATAAAACACAGTTAGAGGGTCTCTATTGATGCCACGTAGGTTTTCCTCTTGATGCCACATAGGACTACTCTCTATTCGTGAGGCCACATCATTGTACTGAAATCAACCGGTGGGACCTACAAGTTATTTATTGGACTGTTTTGATTTGCTTTTCTCTTATTTCTCTCCTAATTAAAATGGAAGTTATGAGTTTTTTTTCCCACAAGTTAATGAGTTTTTTATATTTTTTTACAAAATGTGTCTTCCATTCATTAGTCAGTTTTGATTAAAAGAAAGGGCCCCGGATTGTCTCTGGCGAAGCCAGAAAGGACTCTCAGGGTTCCATACATTGTGCTACAGTTGGCGTAAAAATGGGGAGAAGTCATTTCATTTTCTCCCCATAATTTTGACTTCTCCCCATTTGATATCTCTCACCCTTATTCTCACACACTTTTCGCCACATGTCTTATTATGGCTAGAGAAGTCAAAATCATGGGCCCCATGATTTTGACTTCTCCACCACTTGTCACCTATTTTATGGAACCCGAGACAAGCCCTTTCTGGCTTTGCCAGAGACAATCCAAGGCCTAAGAGAGACATTATGGTGGTTGTAGAGGAGTTTAAGGATTTGAAAAGTTCGGGTGATTTGGGAGAAGAGCTAGGAGACGTGTGTTACACTCACCCAATACCTCAAAACTTTTAAAACCGTTACATACTTAAACTTTTACTTAAACCCTTCTAGAGAGGTTCCTCAATATCGCTGTGCCATCAATCCTATTCCACTCCCCTCTTTCTTTCTCCATGAAATCTCTTCTTTTCTCTCCCATGAAGAGATGTTGGAGTCACCCATGCATTGCCTATACATAAGCACCTAAATCTAAGAGGGAAGAATAAGAAATTGGATGAATTGGGAGTTTCACAAATCATTTCCGCAGAAATTGGATTTGTTTCAGGAGACTTCGTTCGTTTTGATGGACTCCAAGAAGGAGATTCACTGTAGTCTACTCAGATCTCAAGTGCAGCATATTTCATAGTCATCTACTCATATCTACGTCCGGAAATACGTATGCATTAGCTTCTTATTATTTTGTTTTCTTCCACTTTTTTATTAGGTTAAGCTGTTTTCTTCCCCTTGTCGTTGTTTTGTCCCTTTAGTCTTCCTATTAAGATATTAATCAACGAATTAGATGATTGGAGGACATTGTCAGAACCTTTTGTTTTATTCACGACATTGATATCAAGTTATTCAAAATTTGGATACAGTGAAGAAGCTCTCTTTTGGTTAATAAAATGTTGGAATTTGCTACTGAGACCCATTAGGGCCAAGACCATGCTCTTAGAGCATTGGATTTCAGGTGGGGCTCATTTCACATGGTAGGCCCCATCTGAAATCTCATGCTCTTAGAGCATGGTCTCGGTGGTCTTGACCCTAAGGGGGTCTCAGAAGCTTTATCCTAAAATGTCACTCTGACAAGGGCACTAACAGCTTGCGCCAAATCAACAACTATTGAAATTGGAAAATCGCTTTATAACCTTATCATAAAAACCGGAATGGAAGATGATGATTTTTATTGATAGCAGTTTGATCGAGATGTGCTATTAAGTGTGGGGCCATAGACGATGCTATTAATTACTCCAATGGGCCGGACACAAAAAAATCATATAGTGGTGTGAAACAACATGCTTGTGGGGATACCTATCATGGAAATGGCACATAGGTTTTGAAGGCATTCGATGAGATGAAAAGTCTTGGGCTGAATCCTGATGGGATCACCTTCCTTTCAGTTCTTTCCGGTTGCAGCCATGAGAATTTCGTGGACGTGTAATCTGGTATTTTGATTCGCGTCACAATGAATATGGAATCAATCAAATGATGTTGGGGGAATGGATTCCGAACCTTGGATAGTGATATTGAGATCGGTACTCAGCTTTTGCATTTTTCGTGGTAGCACTCAACTAGGCTTGGCTACAATAGCAAATATAATGGAGAGAGGAGAAGATGATGCTGCAACTTATGTGTTATTGTCAAAGTTTTATGTTATTGATGGGAAGTAGGAGATAAGTTGTAGGCTATTCTTAATTTTCATGGTATGTGATTTATGAGTGATTAATGGTTGACATATTTATTATTTTCCTTTATTTTTATTTTCCATGCATTGCATGGGGTGTTTGCTAGCATATATATATATATATATATATATATATATATATCATTCTACTAATAATAGTACAAGGAGTAACCTAAACTTTACTTAGACGTAAATAGCCTTATTTCATATATAATATAAATTATAACCAAACTTTAATTAGTACAATAATAAAATTGAAAACTGTAGTTATAGTTATTATCCAAATCAATTATGTTTTGATGAGATCAAATTTCTTAGTAGTAATCCAAATCTTTCATACTATTTTTTTTTATTAATCTCTCATCTTCAAGTTACTGTTTTATCATAAACCGTATGTATAAATTGGAAGCCCATAACAGGATTGTGATTGGTAGAGAGAGAGAGAGAGATGAATAAGGGTAAGAGGTCTGTGTGAGATAGTGAGGGAAATCCTTACCATCTCCCATTTTCCCCCTTTATCTTCCCAACCAGTTGTCTGGTCTCTTTATCATAGTCACCAGCGCCACCAATGGAATAGGTCTTCACACAGCAAGGTCTCTCTCTCTCTTAATACAAATTTAGGAAGATCATTAATTGTTGTTTTCCATGTAACAGGTTAACTCTTTAATTAAGGTAATATAATTGATACCGTATTTTTAAGATGTTAAAAAGAAACAATTTTCTTTTAAAGATTATGTTAAAAAGAAAGAATTTTTTTTTGAGATTTGGATGCTATGGATGGAGTTTCTGTCTAATTTAGATTCCAATGGCACCCCTCTCGACCGGAACAATGACCGTGAAGGGGGCCTACCGTCGACATCACGAATAACGGAAAGAATGAGTTTTCCGGCAATATTGCCCGAAATACGTGACCTGCCGTAGCTTTTAATGGTATGGATGGAGTCTCCATCCAAAATCTGTTCTAATGGAACCCCTCTTGACCGGAACGGGGGCCGGGATGGGGGCCTACAGTTGATTTCCCGATTCATTTTTGGGACCTCTCTGTATTTTTTTCTTTCTCACTGTATTGTTTTTCTTTTGGTCGAGTAGCAGAGAGGAAGAGAATGGGACATTCTCGTATCCAAATCCTTCTTCTCTTCGCCCAGTTGCGATGTATAATTCCTTCCGTCTTTTCATTTTTTGTTTGCACCAAAGGATGTTGACTAATTATTTTATCGGTATATACACCCTTTAAATTCTGTTGTTATCCGCATTTCATTTTTATCACTTTCATCTTAAATTAGCTATTTTATTTTTTATTCTATTGTTTATAAAATTTTCACGGATTTAAATTAATCATATATATATATCTATCTATACTCTATACTAATACTATATGCCAGTTGGTTCCATGTGGCATATCTCAATGACCATCATTCTCTATTCTTGGTGATGCCATGTATCTGCTGATGTGGCATCTACTCTTTAATTTCTCCAACTCTTGATCTCCCTTCCTTATGAAGTTACATGAGTTTTAAACTACAAAATAAATATATGGGTAGAGACGTTTCACTCTCTTTCTCTATTATTTTCTCCAACCCTTGATTTCCCTCCCCTGTTAACTCTTTAATTTCTCAAACCCTTGATCTCCCTTCCTTATTAAGTTACATGAGTTTTAAACTACAAAATAATATATGGGTAGAGACGTTTCACTCTCTTTCTTTATTATTTTCTCCAACCCTTGATTTCCCTCCCCTATTAAGTGACATGAGGGTTTAAACTACAAAATAAAGGGTACATGGGTAGAGACGATTCTCTCTCTCTCTCTCTCTCCAACCCTTGATCTCCCCCCTCCTTTATTAAATGAGATGAGTTATAAATTACAAAATAAAGACTACATGGGTAGCTAGCGACGACTCTCTCCATTCCCTATATCAAGTGAGATGATCTATATGGATACTCTCTCTCTCTCCAACTAGAGAGGGCTCAGGAAGTTGTCTGCAACATTTGGAATGATGATAATGATCGTGGTGGTAATTTGGCCGTGAACAATTTCATTGCGCTTGAGCACATCTCAATTGAGCCTTTTACTGTTCATGTGGCAGTGTGGGTCATATCCTGAAAGGTAAATTTTGGATCTTTCGTTTTTAAATTATTTTCATCCAAAGCCATATTTGTTCCTTTGTGGTGTTTGCCTTCTTGCACAGCAACCTCAGAAACGCCTCTGTGGTGTATGCCTTCCTGTTCAACAACCTTTGGAATGCCTCTACCTCTCTAAATCGGCCTCCTTCCTTTTGGACTTGCACACGGGACGCCTCCACCTCACAGACTTGGCCTTAAAAGTGGGCTAGATTATTGCTATAATTTTTTTTTTTTTGGCACAATTTAAAGAACTACAGTTGTGTAACCCATAAAATTTAAAGGAGTAATGGTGAAATTTGCAGTTGTGTAACCCTGTAATCCCTGTTGTATGTAATCTGAAACCATGTACAGTGATAACTACTTCATAAAGAGCATCACTTCCTGTTTCATTCTTCTTCCCATATTTTCAAATAGGTATATACAATAGTATTTAGATGGTTGACGGCCCAATAATTGCAAAACACCCAACTAACATTAAAGGGCATGTATATCAGTCTCACTTCAAGTTGTCAATCAGAATAATTTTGAATTTCATGTTTTATACGCATGTTACATATATGCTTTCAAACATTCACAATAGGCAATTATTTTTTACCCTTTGTTGTTACTAAATTATTGTTTATTTCCTACATGGTTAGACTCACTAAAAATATCTTACTCCGAGTTCACAAAACAAAGACGGTAAATCCCCAAAATTATTATAGTTGGATTATTCTATTCAAACATAATTAGTGTTAGTGGTTTATAATAAATGATTGCTTCCTATTATACATGCACTTTTTTTTAATCACAATGTAATTTATTCAAAAGCATATTTTACTAATCTAATTGAGAGATTTTGTTGATACTTAATGATTTAAAGTCTTTTTTCCACTCCCGTGCATCGCACGGGGTGTTTACTAGTATATATATATACAACTCATATATGCTAGAGTGAAATCTCTCCTCCTTATACCACCTAAGCGAGTTCGGATGGGTAACAGCGCTTGCTGTTGCGCTGTTGCGCTGTTGCCCCTTTGTGTCTGAAAAATGAGGGCCCCACTCATGGTTAATGTGGGGGGCCATCCTTATTAAATGTACGCCCAAGTTTTTTCAGATACATGGGGGCAACAGCGCAACAGCAAGTGTTGTTGCCCATCCGAACTCCACCTAAGCATATACTTCTCATATTTGAAGCCACCTCAGCTTGCTTTCTATTTGTGATGCCACCTAAGAAAAAACCTCTTTCGACAAAAGCTATCTCTCTCTCATTAATCCCCCACCCCTCATTAATCTTCCTAATTACTTCTAATGAAACCCAAACAAGTTTCACTACAATAAAAATTTTAAACGCCACATCTCTCCTCTTAATCTCCCGACCGTTTCAACTTTCAAACCTCCCATTCGCCTCCTTTATTAGGGATGCTAGATTTGTTGAGACGTTTCTCTTTGGAAACCTTTTGATATGATGCATCATTCTGTTGATGACTGCTCAACGCATCCTTACGATTGATTATCTTCCAACCGTTTTCTTTCCCAGAACTCCAAATGCCAGAATAGAGCACACCTCCTCTATTAAGGGAGCAACTATTTACAACAAATCTTTCGATTGTTTATAATAACCAGCCAGATTTCTCTCTCTCTCTCTCTCTCTGCACCAATCGATGGCTAGGATTCCACCGATCTTGCCACAAAAGGAGTGCAAGAACGGAGGATTTCTCAAGTGTGGGGTGGCCCTTCTTAGCTAGGAAGTAGGCCGTGCAAACACCAATGACTACACCTCGCTACTGGTCTTTTTTTCAATGAGCATTGATGATGAGAGGAGATGTGCTCGCTTGACTATAATTGATCACTTTTTTTTTTCTTTTGTCTACTGTTCCATGTTTGGTACTTTCAGTCACTGTAATATCAGTGTCAATTACATATTGTTTTTTTTATGAGATGGATACTCTTATTCTCATCAATTACATTTTGTTGTTATTATTGAAAGATTATCTACAATAGTTTGTGACTTGGGGTTGGCTTTGGTTGTGCAAACAGAGACAGGAAACTTCATTTACAAATAGGGCTTGATGGAGGAGCTAAAACAACCCTGTAACAAATGGCTGGATTCCAAGGGTTGAAGGAGATGATCAGGTAATTTAGTCCATTAAAATCTATAAAAGAAAAGAGATGTTAATATGGGTTGAGTTGTTCTGTTTTGCTATGATCTTTCCTCTCTGCAATGTTATTTTTTCCCAGGCCATTTTCGTATCTTCAAAGCCTAATCGGAATGAGAGTTGTGAGATTGACATAAAATCTAAAAGCTCTGTGAGACAGAGAGGTGAAAGGTTCCTGGATCCACACTTCAGATCTAATCCAAATGACAAGGATTCAGGGTCTCTTATCTGAAAAGAAAAGGCATCAGAAAGAATGTTTCGTGGCATTAGCAGCGGCTGCCAGCGGGGAACAAAATTCATTGTTTTGGAAGTGGAGAGGCACCAAAACCCACCACCAACAATGCCCATGCTACTCAAAACAAGGGACATGCAGCAAATAATGAGTCATCTCAGAAATCTATTCTTGCTTTGCAACCAGTGGATAAACACTAAGTAAACTCCAACATGCATTCAAGGGAACCCTGCAAACAACGTAAACTTCATCACATATAGGCCATCAACAAAGTTCCACTCTGTTCTAGGTGGTAGATCTTATATGGGTTGCATCTTTGGTGGTGGCAATAACTAAGGAAAGGCCTCTCTCTGGCTCTCGAAAATGGAACTATTGTTTACTGTTTGTCTAGGACTTATGGGATAAATTAACACTGAACACACAGTCAGACCTAAGGAACCTATAATGGTTGAGTAGTGATTAGCCCACCCACATTTGACTATATAATCAAATGTCTTTCCATTTCATCCTCTTTCACTTTGGTTAAGCTTACCTAACATAAAATTAATAAAAAAAATTTCCCAAAAATTAAGATAAAATAGATGAGTCTTAAGGGCTTAACCACAGTTAATGAATGTCAAAAATGGGGCAATGACCGATGAGGACTGGCATGGCATTGCGTTATGTAGTGGAAATACACGGCAATTAAGCATTCTCCATAATAGTCCGGAAGAAGCAATATTCACAAGATACGGATTCTGATTGTGTAATGTAACTCTATTGGGATTCCGTGTAGCACTTTCCACCATTCCTTTCCTTCAACCTATTCCCACTTCTTCGGTCTATGCTTCCACCCGTGCATGACACGGGATGGATCCCTCCTTTTTGCAACTCATTAGATTATTCACGTTCCTTAATTAAAAAGGGGTGGTGTTACCCGCACCCCAGGATATGATGATTGCACACCAATTTTAAAAAATAAATTTTATAAAACTTTAATAAAATATAAAAGTAATAAAAGGACATAAATATCCATTGCTTCATCTTCATCCTTCTTTCCCATGGGTTTGGGCATCAAACCCACATCTCATTTGGTGAACTGACACTGAACTGTAAGAATCTTAGAAGAAGGACTTGAATATAATTTCAAACCCCAAAAGAAAAGTGATTAACATAGAATATTCATTCTTACGCGGAATTCCGGTACTAAATGTTTTTTTACTCCATTTCCAGAGTACCCAACCTTCAAACCACAACCAAAATTTTAAAGAAGATTAGAAATTTTTCTACGAAGATAACTCCAAATTTACCAAACTTACAATCAGATAAAAACTATTACATAACAAATTGGAAACAAAACCTGATTCTGCGTCAATTTCGTGTGGACGGTGAGAAGTTAGAGAATCGGAATCTCAAACTCTTGCCGGAAATCTTCTCCTATGACCTATCAGTCGTATTTTGATTCAGCCGGAATCTGAACCTCTTGCTGGAAATCTTCTCCTATGACTCTTACAGTTCGTAAGTTCACAACTCATGGCTCACAAACCGCCTCGTCTATAGAGCTTCCTATTGTGTGGACGACCAGCTAAACCCAGGATCCGACGACCAGCCAAACCCTAGAGCGTAAAATGCACGGATTCACGAGAAGGCAAAAAGCAAGATGATTATAGGGTATTTTTGTCATTATGTTTAGTGTTTTGTTAAATATTTATTTTATTATTAAATTTTAAGTTTTGGGGGTGTAAGTATCAAATAGTGGGGTGCGGGTAACCCCACCCAAAAGAGTTTCTTCTAGATGAATCACCAAATCACACCAGCAGGCATAGGGGGGTTCTGTGCATTATCCAAGTAATTAACACGTGATATATATATATATATATATATAGAGAGAGAGAGAGAGAGAGAGAGAGAGAGAGAGGGATTATTGGGCATTATATTCACAGCACCTAATTATAAGTTTTCAACTCTATTGGGTTTTCCTCCTCTCTTGAAATTGAAAAGGAAACCTTCTTGACACATCTTTACCCCTATTAGAGGATAAGATTTATTTTTTAATATTCTTCGATCACAACTTTTTTTGTTTCATCTCAATTTTTATCGCGTGCATCGCACGGGTGTTTGCTAGTATCTATTTTATCTATACTTCTGTCGCACAATGTATGGAACCCCGAGAGAATGCCTTTCTGGCTTCGCCAGAGACAAGCCAAGGCCATGCTTACGTTACGACTCCACGTCTTTTTCATAACAACTCAATCTCCCTCTCCGCATTCTCAGTCTCTGATTGGTTTCAACAGCAACACGCATTTGTATCGGGGCTTCACATGTCAGTCTCATCAAGTCCCTTTCTTCTCATTCTCTTTTGTTAACAGGTCAGTCTCACAAAGACAAAGTTATATATATTAAAGAGGAGCCCGATCTACAATCTCAGGAATGGGAGAAGTGGATAGCACGCTCGAAGTTGAATCCCATGGCAGCGATCTTCATGGAGGATTTGTACCCCGTTCTTCAGTCCCTGATCAGAGAGGATTTCCTCTTCATCCACGTGTTGCTATTTTCGTCTTCATTCCTTTCGGTAAGTTATATCCTTATTCATCTTGATTGTTACAGTTCTATAAGCTTTCTTTTTTATTTAATTAGGGTTTCGTTCTATTAAAATGTTGCGTTTGGTATAACTTACCGAAAGGAATTGTGCTCATAAATTGTTTGATTTTTTTTTCTCTCAAGACAATATTAGGTTGTGTCTTTTTATTTGAGTTTTGCTGGATTGCAGAACATCAGGCATGTCTTGGAAACTAATGAGCATAATTTGTGCTTTAATTAAAAAAAAATCTCTAATTATGAACCTCTCTGCAGCTATGTTCAAGTTAAATAATACATTTCTTCTTTGCTAATTAGCATAGCATGTGCATAATATTTATGAAATTACCGACCTCCTTGCAGTCCTGTTTATATGCTATCATATATCTATCATGTTCATGAAATTGATTTGCGAAGCCACATAAAAAATTGTATTTCAACCTATATCTTAGGCTACATTTTGAGATTCAGAATCTATAACACTCTTTATATTAGGTAACACTAATCAATTGATTTCCTGCACAATTAGGACAGAACAAAGAACTGACTATGTGAGTGAACATGATTCCTTCTGGAATATGTTGCGGCAGTATAGGCTGTATGGCTTGCATATTTGTTTCCCATTACTAAGATGACACTTTGTTTGTTTCTCAACTCATGCAATTTTTTTAAAATTTTTTGGTGATCAGCATGTACAATCAAACTTAATAAAACTGCAAATAAAGACCCTGATAGTGACAAGAATGTTGTAGATGTATCAAACCTTAGCTTCTTGGAGGTTGACACTCAAACGGGTGTCAGTTGCCTTTAGTATAGAAACAGACAAAGTATCATCACGTAAATGTTCTCAGTTTTTTTTTCTTAGACAGAAATTTTGTGCTTATGTTAGCGTTTTATTTGGTTATATACTATCTTTGTTAAATTTACAAATAATATTATCTATAATTAATGTCAAAATTGTACCTCTAAATAAGAAGATTTATAGTGATAATTTCTCTATCTCAATTTTCAACCACCAGCGTATCTATTAATAAAGAAATAGGGGTGCCAACAACGAGAAAATCCTACATGGCACCCTTATTGATCCCCATTTGTAATCTACTACTATCACGGTCCCAGCAATTTCCTGCCTTCTATATCTCACGGCTTTCCATCTGCTACCAAATGACATACCTCCTCAAACATAGTGACATAGTAGTGTGGCGTCGGTTATTGGGTCATTTATTCGGTCACTCCTATTTGTCTCCCAACTATCCCCTATTTAAAGAAAAGCATCGCCATTATTCTGGCCGCAACCTTTTCTTCTTTAATTGTTGTGTTGATTGTTGTATCGACTGTTTTCTTTGGGAAGAGGGGACTTGCAAGAAGCACAATCTTTCTTGCTGCAACTTTTTCTTCCTTATCTGCTGTGTTGATTGTTGAATCGGCTGTTTTCTTTGGGAAGAGGGGACTTGCAACGAGGAGGAAAGTTAACTCTACCTGTTGCCAAGCATTTAGACCAAGAGATTAATTGCCCTTCTCCCTCTCTTTCTCTTTTTTTCGTCCTTCCGATATCTATTTTTTTAAGGGTTGGTTTAATAGGTACCGGAATCGAGAGGTCTGTATATTCATCCTTATTGCCTTTGTTAGGGCTTATTGTTATGTAAATGTTATCTTTTTTAAGGTTGGTTTTATAACTATTGTAAAAGAGATGCAGATATATTCATTGCTCTTTAATTCTGCTGAATCTGATCATTGTTAGTAGAGTTAGATGCAAATACCCTTTAATTTCCTATTATAACTATCTCTTCTGGGTTCTTATTTCAACAAAAAATTTCTGTTTGCCCAGTTCTCCAACAGTTGGGATGTCATCTGAAATTGCGATTTACATCATCCATGGCTTTCAGTGGGGTAAGTTTTCAATCAATTTTGCTTGACCAACTGTTTTTTTTTCTGATATTCATTTGTTTTGATCTGAATTTGTTTATTTTCTTTTCAATTAGGTTGCTTCCTTTTTTCTCATTAGATTGTTTTGTTTTGTGAAATTGTGTTTGGATATGATGCAATTTTGTTGCGGGTTCTAGGAAAATTAAGTCACATGTTGTGGCGATGATTTTGACCGTGTGAAATTTATTTTCATTTGGATTATGTTGAATTCTGATTGCTCAGTGGGGTAGATGATCTTGATTTCTTGTCCGTCTGAGAGTGGAACGATTCTCTTTCTCTCTCGCTCAAACACAATTATGGGACGGATATGTTTGGGTGAACATGGAGAGAACCAGATAGGGAAAGAGAGAGTTCATGATGGTTGATTAGCAAATTAAAATACTATTGTGGGTAAGATCCTTTATTATCTTTGCTAAATTTTATTCAGAATGATTGGTTTTATTGAACCATGAATTGATTCAAACGTATTTATTTGAATTGGGTTATTTGTTTAACAAGATAACTCTTCAATGGAAACTAAAATTTAATTGATATCTTCATTTATCAACCGGCTGTTTATGAAGGATCATAGAATTTTTATATGTTCAGTTGAATTGTGATATACTTGGGATCGCAATTAGTCTCCTGCATGATTTTTTTTTTTGTATTGGAATTTGTTTGTATCACTTTCTATCACAATTTCATTTTGTATTTTTTCTTATTTATGTAAGCAATCACTTTCTTTAATTTAATCTTCCTGAAGTATCATACCTATATTCGACAATGATTGATATTGTTATGACTTGGATATTGTGAGTAATGTACAGAGAGAATTGGGTTGGATATTCACAATTTGTCATGTGTGACTGGTAGACAGAGATTATGTTATTTTTTCTTTCTTATTTTCCTCTTTTATAAGTATACTATATAACTTTAAATATCCATTTTAGTTTATGATATATATTATAGTTCAAGTAATGGATTCTAGCCAATCAAACTATATTAAGCTGAATCCAGTTCACATTCTGTTGCTTCTTTGAATCCATTGCTTGGTATCATATCAATGTAGTACTCTGCTCTTTTTCTTCTTTTGCTCATTTATCTCTTTTATATGTTCATTTTCTTCAAAATTATACATCTTCATAATTTTTTTATTTTTATCTGCACATTATATAGACAAGAACTGAAGGATTTCATTCTCTCATTGTTAACTCATCCCTAAAGAAATTACTGAAGCAAGAAGATGTTATAGGATTCTATAGGTAAGTGTGAATTTAATGTCATGTTATTCATTTTTGCTCTTTCTTTTAATTTGATATTTTTCTTTTCTTTCCCGTGCATCGCACGGGGTGTTTGCTAGTACTAATACTATATGCCGGTTGGTGCCATGTGGCATATCTCAAATCTCTCTATTCTCGCTTCAGGTTAATGACATGTGTCTGCTCGCGTGGCATACTATCCTTAGCCGAACCAATAAATTGGTGCCACATCATCACTAATTAAGCCAAGTATTGGATCAAATTTGGGTCCCATTAATAAATCTCTAAAATTAATTGCATTAAATTAAATTTATATTAATTTTTATTTTTAAATTATTTTAAGTTTCAATTGAAAGCAAATCAAAAGACTCATACTAATTAATATTTGCCCACCTCTTCTACCCATTTGCTTACCCTTTGATGAACCCTTAACTGGTCCTCCTCCAATATGAGCCTTGGAGTAACATAAAGTTACGTGGAGTAATAAATGAATATATTGCATAAATTAAATTTATATAAATTTTTATTTAAATTATTTTAAGTTTCAATTGAAAGCAAATCAAAAGACTCATACTAATTAATATTTGCCCACCTCTTCTACCCCATTTGCTTACCCTTTGATGAACCCTTAACTTCTCCTCCTCCAATATGAGCCTTGGAGTAACATAAAGTTACGTGGAGTAATAAATGAATATACCTATTAATTACAGTAAAGAATAATGGTCCTCCTCTTCTATCCAGTGGGCTTATCGGTTACCCTCTAATCACCCATTAACTTCTCCACTACGAGCATTAGAGAAACAGTGTGCTTATTGGTTTACCAAATCATTCCTAAACTTCTCCACTAGGACCGTTCTAGAAAGCCAAAGGGCGAACGTAACTCCTTAACTCCTCCCTCTCAACTACTTCAACCTCTTTTTAAGCATCCAACAATACTGATTTGCAATAGCATAAACGAAGGGAGATGCAAACCCGGAAGCTTGGACGACAATGGAGCATCATCCCTCTCTATCTTTGTGCGATGCAACATCATCACTCACTCTCTCTGTCCACTCCTTTGGTTTTACATCTCACCTTCCATTTGCTTTTTTTTTTTATTCCACGTCCAAATCCCTCTTAGATCTACATGTACTCCTCTTTCTTAGAAGTCCCAAACCCCTCTCAGCTATAAGTTTCAACATACCCTAAACCTACGCTATCCATGTAATGAGCCGGAATTTTAATAAAATAAAATTATGCTTTTATGGGTCCTTAACTGAGGTTAATTAGTTAAGTGTTTGATAAATTTGTGGAAAGTAGGTTTGAAGGCAAGGAGTTTCACCTTGGAGGTTGATCTTTTCCCGAACGCGTTGGCAGTGTCTGTTTTGACCTTAGACGTCTCGAAAAGCATGAAAGAGGTAAAATCCCTTCTCCCTCTTTCCTATTATCCCTTTAAATATGTTTTTCTTGTTGTGGATGATGTTCTTGCTTTATGGCGTGGATGAAGAAAGGTCTGAGACCCGTTGTATGGGTAAAATGGGTAAAATCCATCTCCCTCTCTTCTCTTTTTCCTTAATTATGATATATTTTTATGTGGAATGACATGTTTAATTTATGGCGTGAATGGAAAAGGGTCGGAGACCCCGTGGTTGGTGTATGGAATGTAAGGGAAGGGATTAAAATCGAGAAGAGGGATGTAGCCTTGGTTTCGGGCTATTACAGCCCGAAATTTCAGCTCGAAATGGGTCGGGCGATCGATCGCCAGTGCCCAGAATGAGGTTTTTGGGTTGTGGTGATGTAGGGGACTTCGAGTGGACCCTCGGGGAGCGGATTGGGTCCCAGGTATGATGGATTGTCACTTTAGGGTGACGAAAAG
Source organism: Tetracentron sinense (assembly GCA_015143295.1). Classification (NCBI taxonomy): domain Eukaryota; kingdom Viridiplantae; phylum Streptophyta; class Magnoliopsida; order Trochodendrales; family Trochodendraceae; genus Tetracentron; species Tetracentron sinense. Next base: position 30,128,732 of record CM026556.1, read on the forward strand.
TGTTTTGAGTGTTTGTAAGGTGATGGATGGACCCATCGGCCTGGATATGTTCCCTTTCGGAACAACTGGTATGATGTGATGATCTTTGAACGTCGGTAAGGCGATGAAAGGTTCATCGGCCGGATAATGTTCCACGCCGGAACGGTATACCTTGGACTTGGTCCTCGGGCGTGAGGTCCAAATGATTCAATTATTCAAGCAAGGCTTGAATAATTGGGGAATTCCTATGGTTAGAAAACCTAACCTGTGTGAAATGTTGTTTGTGGTCTTTCTTTGACTAGGTCCGGAGAGGCGGTATCTCTTAAGAGCCGGAGTTTCTCTATGACTGATAGTCGGGAGAGTTAGGATGACATTGGGCCTATGAGCCCATGTTTGATTGGGGTCTACGTACCCAATGATGTATTGAGTTTACGAACTTAATAATGCTACTTTGGGAAAGTATTGTCCTCTATCGGCAAGTATCCACCCAATAGAGACTGTGATGTACAACATAGTTATCTTGAGGGATGAGGTTCTATAGGGGCAGGTATATCCCAATAGAGGTTATATTAAGTAAGGTGATATGTCAGAGGTGTTGTTCCTGATAAAGTGTGATATGTCAAAGGTGTTATTCATGGAAGTTATCGGGTGAATGCCCGGGTTATGTGTGGAGTAATATCCAGAGATTCTCTTTAACGAGGTGCGTGACCGATTTTCAGGAGTGGGTGGAATAATGTCCATAGATCCTCTTTGGCGAGGTGGTTGACTGATCGTCAGGAGTGGATGGAGTGTTACCTAGAGATTCTCTTTGGCGAGATGCATGACTGATCGTCAGGAGTGGTGAATTGATATTCATGGTTCCTCCTTGGCGAGGTGTGTGACTGATCTTCGGGAGTGGGTGAAGTGTTATTCAGTGATTCTATCTGATGAGGTCAGGAGAAAAGAATGTTGGCTTGAGGGGTGGAGACCTCTGTACTTCGGTATGTTCCAACAGTACCTTGTGGTGAAAGGCCTTGTGAATTCAGTAGAGGATGACCTAATATAGGGTGAGTCTGAGGGTAACAAGATACCTGGAGGTGAAAGGTCTTATGGATTCAAGGATGACCCAAAATGTTAAGTTTCGATAGGCAAGATACCTTGAGATGAAAGACCCTGTGGATTCAAATGATGGCCTAATAGAGGTTGAGGAATGAGGATCGTTGTACTTAGTTATGTCCCAAGACAACTAAATGAATAAGGATCATTGTGAGGGGTGGAGACCTCTGTATTTCGGTATGTTCTAATAGTACCTTGTGGTGAAAGGCCTTGTGGATTCAAGGATGACCTAAAAGGTTGAGTTTCGATAGACAAGATACCTTGAGATGAAAGGCCCCGTGGACTCAAAGGATGACCCAATAGAGGTTGAGGAATGGGGATCGTTTTACTTAGGTATGTCCTGAGATAGCTAAATGAATAATTAGTATGCCTTGAGATGGTACAAGATGTGAATTGTGTGATCTGATAGATATACCATGAGGATAGATTTCTCTACTGTGGCTGAGTCAGATGGTTGTGTTATCTGATAGATATGTCGTACTGAGGCTGATCAGTAGGTTGTGATGCCTCTGATAGATATGCCGTCTGTACCGTGGCTGAGTCAAATGGTTGAGATGCCATGAGGCTAGATTTCCTCACTGTGGCTGAGATCAGATGATTGTGTTGGTTCTAGCCGGTGAAGACCCGAATTATGTATTGAGTCTATGGACTTAAGGTTGTACGGAGTCTAAAGACTCAAGGTTTGATTTCATTGGGTGTAAGTCCGGTTGATCTCGATAGTTATCATGGGGGTATGAGATACCATGATAACAGAATTGATGCTAATGGATTTAGAAATGGATAACGAGTCTATGGACTCTAGCTTGGATATTGAGTCTACGGACTCAAGGATAGAGGTTGAATACGGGCGAAGGCCAGTAGATTAAGTCTGCGGATTCAAGGATAGAGTGTGAGCGGTTGTCTTGAATGGTAATCTAGTGGTATAGACGATGATTGGATGAACTTGGAAATTGAGGTTGGGAACCTCAAAATATGATGAAATAACCCTGAGTGACTTTGGGTCGCGGATTACGATATTATATATTATTATAATATGAGAATTGTATTGCAATACTATATCGTTATTAATGATTGTTACTAGGTGAAAAATAGCCTAGATGGATTATGGATTTTGCTGGGCTCTATAGCTCACTGCTCTCATTTTATGTCTTTAGATTCTGAAGTGGTTATCGGTGGGCAATGAGTTACGCTTGATAGAGTCTGGAAAGTGTACCGGCGCAGTTATGACGTCAAAAGCAAGGGCTACTATAACCAGTAAGGTAACACATTTGCTTATAATGAGTTATTGTGATGACCAATTGTTATTGCTTATGTAAGCTCATAAGAAAAGTTCAAAATTCTCGTATTTTCGCGGGTAAAGTCTTCCGCGTGCGTGGTTATGACGAACGGACACGCGTCTCGGAACTTGATTCCCTAGGCACGGGTTCGGGACGTCACAATCCACTTCAATTGCACTTAGCCAATTAGATTGACACTTGCATGAAGGGGACAACAATTGGTAACTTCAATAATGAAGTTTAGGGAAATTTTCCAAGCCACCAAGTACACTGTTTTAACATATTTTTTATAACTCTTATTATATGCCCCCAACCATATGTCCCCCATAATTGGTAACAATCTCCCTCTCAAATTTCTCATGTAGAAACCCAACACTATGATCTAATTTTTTTTAATGCCTAATGTTATGAATTTACTTCATGTTCTTTGGAATGAATTACGAACAGGCTTGCTAGGGACACATGGTTCTTACAGCCCCGATATTAAGGTATCTATATGCCTAATGATGCAAATGACGACCATTGATTGGATTCTTAGCACCCCAAGTGAGGACTGAGATGGTGGATACCTTCCATAACTGGGGGATGGAGTCAGCTTTCTTCCCACTAGAAAATCAGAATATACGTGAGTTTTTTTTTAATGCTTATTTTGCTTAACAGCTTAATTGATTATTTAATAGATGTTTTTCTCCCTGCATTTGATTTTTAAATTTTTTTTGCACTAGGTATTTATTTTTATTAGTTGTGTTTGCTAATTAGCAGTATTGTCAATTTGAGAAACCTTAAATAGGTAGAAATTATTATCTATTAATTTTTTTCTTTTCTTTTTTCTTAATAACTTCAAGATAAAAAATAGCAGATTTAATTGGGAAGTAAGATCAACATTGGAATGTAGTTATTAATGCTATAAATTAATTTCACCACTTTTTCTTGACAATTATTGTTATGTATGTTTGCAGTTAGTTTAAGCTTATAATGCAATCTAGGAAGAAATGGTGGAAATTGGCATTGTGGTTTGCATTTAGTTGAATCAGTGGACCTCCGAAACAGAGTTCGGATGGGCAACAGCGCTCGCTGTTGCCCGCTTGTGTCTGAAAAAATGAGGGCCCCACTCATGGTTGATGTGGAGCGACCCTTATTGAATGCAGAACCATTTTTTTGAGACACAATTAAGGGCAATGAAGGCCCCACTCATGGTTGATGTGGGGGCCACCCTTATTGAATGCAGGAACCATTTTTTTGAGACACAATTAGGGGCAACAAGGCAATCCGAACTCTCCGAAACAAGTGGTGAAAGCACCCTTGTGGTATGATAATATTACATTGTTGGTATGATAATATTACATCGTGCATGCCCTATCTTTTGTGTGATCTCTGTTTTAAGAACTGTGACATATGCACAACGTCACAAAATAAGTCTCATTGTAAATTTAAGGATTAATAGGCCCTGCTATGTCTATGATAAAAAAAAATACCCATGCTCTCAATATGAGTGTAGTATTGCATTGTTATTTGAATATATTTACATTAGTTCATTTTGAGTACATATAATCTGTTTCAATTGAGATAAATTACTAATTTTTTGCTTATGCTTTGTATCTTATTCTCTAGGTCCCTGATGGGATTGAATTCACTTTGGCAAGCTTCACTCAAGTCTTTGTTTAGAAGATATTTTTCATTTCACTGACAATCTTATTTGTGTATGGTTATGTTGTCGTAGAAAGGATTAGTTTGTCAGTGATATTATGGTGCCTATTTGCTATGTTGAAAAACTGAACCATTAATTTATTTATTGAGAAGGCACCATTAGTTTCAAGGATCAATTGATGGTGAACTTTATCTTCTTTACATCAGCATGGCTCAAAAAAGAAATGGGATACACAACTTGATTTTGAGCTTTATCACGAGTGAATCATTGGTCCATATTACTTCTTACATGAAGGTGAAGCCTTAAAATATTATCTCAATATTTTCGAGAATAAGATCATGATGTCAAATTCGGTAACAGTTGCATTGAGAAATATTACTAATCATGCTTCAGCTTATCAATTTATAGTAAAGAGAATTTGTACAAATAAAATGTGTCCAATAATAGTTTCTACTTTCACAGTATTGTTTCGATATGGCTGTCATGAGATCTATCTTTTGTGTTCTTTTTGTGCTGAACAATTACTGAGTGGAATGATGCAAGTGTGAAGTCATGTGGAATCTATGGGTTGAATTGAGCTCCTTCAATCATTGAAATCAGACATGTTAATGATTAGGAAATCACATTTAGCAAATCTCAAGGTTTCTTTTAGAGTGTCGTATTATTTCAACAGAAGCAAAGTTAGTTGTAGTATTTGATTCTTTTAGGATGAGTAAATATTTAAGATTTTTTATAAGAATCGAAACTAAGGTTCTATTTGCTTTCCCAATTAATTGAATTCTAAGAATCTAAATTAATTTTTTTTTTAATTATGGTTCTCTATAGTTTGTCGTAGATTAGTAACTTAGTTTACTAAATTATTTGCATATATCTCTTCTCTCTATACGTTTTTCATGTTTAAATTATAAATGATAAAGTATAATTTATAATATTCTGTAATTTTTTTTTTTAAATTCAAATCTTTCTTCATCCCGTGCATCGCACGGGGTATTTGCTTATGTATATATATATATATATATATATACTAGCAAAAACCCCGTGCTATGCATGGGTCTTAGAAAAATAATTAGGAGACAAAAAAACTTTAGAGAAACCATATAATTGGGGGTTTCAAAATTAGTCAAATAACGGTACTTATTTTTGGCTTATATTATATCTTAGGGATGTTATTTGCTTAAGTGATAGTGAATTATAAATTACCATATAAGATTAAAAATATCTCCTAACAAGGAATTTAAATTGGCATTTTTCTAACAATCCAGGAGAAGAAAGAAAAATTCTCATAAATTTAAAGTAATAGTGGGAAACAAATACAAATTTTAGGATTATAAAATCAAGAAAAGTAAGTATAAGAATAAACCAACATTTAAATATGGAACAAAGGATGTTTATCAATCTTTTTTGTAATTATAGCTTCTTTTTAACCTTTTGGGTTTCCTTCTTTTGATTTTTGTTTTGGTTAGATCATTCCGCTAGTCCATATTAGGGATTGCAAATGAGGTAGAGTTGAAATTTATGAATAGGTACTTCTAGTATTTCACATAAATTCAACCATTTTTGCCAAATAAGTTTTATTTGGTTGTGTTTCCGTTATAATCTAGAGAACGTAGAAAGAAATCAGAAACCAATTACTAACACAACTAAGCAGTTTCTACACAATCTCTAGATATTTTTGAATCCAACACAATTTAGGGATAGAGAAGGGTACGCATATGCTCATACTTACATTCCACGCATGTATCTTTTCTTCTATACACATAAGAAGGGTAGTCACCTCAAAGACTCCTCTCACCCCGAACAAACAAAAGGCAATAATAATAATAGTGATAAAGAGAGCCAGCGTTAACCATTCCAGATCAGATGATCATGTATCAGACTAACAATCCATAAATGTGAAGTATGTTTCAAAGTGGAAAGAAGAGAAAGAAGGCACCGGTATTTTTCCCTGTAGCCATGGTCATGAATGTCTGCTATACGTTGGTAGCATTCTTGGCGCTCGTTTCCAAGAATGGAATTCCAATCTCATCTGCAAATGCCTACATAGACAACAAAGAGTATAACTTACCAAGAAGGAAACCTTCATTTTTAACTTCAAATCCTAATTCATTAGAATAATAGCAATAATGAAAACAACCACCACCACCAAAAGTAGCATTATTTGAAACTATTTTACCTTTCCAGTTTCAACACAAAGCCAATCTAGAGTACTCTTCAAACTCTTTGTCGTCAGATTTCTCCATTGGGAGGTGTGGAGTCAGAGATACAGAGGAGGTTTCTTGGAAACGAATGGAGAAGAGATGGGGATTATGGGGAGATGAATGGGGGAAGTCAGAGGGTTTCTTTGGAAGACAAACATTAAGGAATGAGAAAGTAAATGAAAGAGATGGGGAGAAGATGAAGGGGCAGTTTCATGGGGAGGAGACTAAATGATTAATGGGGAGACCATGAGGGAGGTTAGAGAGAGAGAGGAGAGATTGTTTAATGGGGAGAGAGAAGATGTTGGTGACGGGGATTCACCTATGAAGAGAAGCTTGTGAAGATGAATTTGAGGATGTCACGTCAGCAAGACAAAGTCTGGCTTATAGGAGTAGATAGATAACGAGGAACCCCAAGCCCACCCTTCGGGTAGACCGGGTAAACCTGGGTACATGCAAGACCATGCAACCCACATGAACCTCAAGGACCATGGAACCTTGTGAGGTGGCCCCAAGGGGATGACAAGTCAAACTCAAGACCTCCGCTTCCTGAGGAGTGGTCCAACTGAGCTACCCCTTTGCATATACCCCATTAAGAATTGGAGTTGAAAGCCATGCACAATTTGTGCTCAACATCCCAGTATTTCTACACAGAATGCGGGTTACATGCAAGATCCGAATATAATCGTATTTGGCCAAATTAATTCACTCTGAAATCCAAATTTAAAATAAAACCATACCCAAAAACACATTCTATACAATTACTAATCTCTTGAAAATTCACCAGCCATACAGCACCAAGTTTTCTTCTATCATTAGCTGAATTCTCCATCATAATTCATACATCAACAAAGTAATTCTTTTGTTTGAAACTGAAAAACAATAGCAGTTATCAAAGCTACTGCTTTAGCCCATGCTTGCATCTTCTCCTTCAACTGAGCTTCAACTTCAACTTCAACTTCATTTCTCTCTCTCATTGCTTGGTTTTTGCTCAGCTAGAAGATACAGCGGCGGCACCTCGAAGTCGTAGCGCTCCCACTCTTCAAGGTCTATGCCACATTCGATGTAGTCGACACCCGCCATTGCTAGAGCTTCAATCGACATGGCTTCACAATATATTTACTCAGGCTTTGGAAAATCCTCAAAAGTGATTCCTAAGACGTAGCTAGAGAAGATATTTATATGTGTGATCAGTCATCCAGATTTTGATCAGGTGGAGAGAGAGAGAGAAATGCACGGGTATTACATGTACAAAATTTATATTGCTATGTCCGTGAATTCACTTCTTTACTTAACCCAGTTATCTCCCTTTTCTTCTCTAAAATAAATATACTGTTGCAGGCACCACAGCTATTGGTGGTGGTGGGTATCGTGGACCATACACGTGTCCTACCAATGAACAGTTCAATGGGTAGGCCACATCTGATTCAAATATTCTGTCCCTCAGATGATTTATGGATTTCTGTAATGTACACCTTATATTCATTTCTGCAAAGTAAATGTATTTTCTTATTGCTTTCAAAGATATTTTGCTTAGACAGTTAGAATTTGATTGTTTGGTATGATTTTTTAGTTGACTCATAAAAAAAAGTGTGCTGTAGAAAGACACTGACTCTCCACGACGATGTGGATGATCTGCATGCGTCTACCCTTAAATGGGAAATAGTATATACATGTGAAATTCGCAACTACATTTGGGTTAGTTGTTGCAGGTGAAGGAGAAGACAGTTCTTGTGTCAAATTACACGGATTTAAGGAAACGCGTTCATGCATGGGTACTGTACCTCTTGAAAAATCCGTGAGAAGGAAAGCTCGGAAGTAGCAAGCCTCCCTCCTGATGTACCTTTTTGCCCTTCAGAATTGGTGAGAGTTTCTTGAATTCTTTCTACACTCTGATAGTAACCTGGAACTACTCTCACAAGCTCAACGGTTGAGAGATGAGAAGAGCACAGTAAAATTGATCTTAAAATTGAGGCACGGGTCGACACCATACTTCAATTTTTGGTGCCGTCTTTACATAATCGAACTCCATTTCCCTGGCAACTTCTCTTCTTGTATGACATGAGAACAAAATGCCTGAGAAACTTGATTCATGAATTTCCCAAAAACAATATGTTTTTTCTTAGTATGGAGTAAAGAGTTCTTGAAATCAAAGTGGTGGCAATCTTGTATATCTATCACATTAACATTTGGAAAGCTTCATTATACAGAATGCGAGGCCTTCTGAATCCTTTTGGTATACAAGGAAAAGTTTTTTTTTAAAAAAAAAACAGATTCCAGCAATGCTCACTTATATGAGTACACTACCAACACTTGTGTGGCAAATTCTAAGATATAAATCTACACTGGAAGGTATCATCAAGGTTTTGCCATACCTATAACCAAGACACTAACCTTACCAAGAGACGAAAAAAAAAAGATTCTTCTTGCAAGAAACAAAGGGAACGAGGTCCAGATTTATCCATTCCCTCATCTTCCGCCAGACAATTCGATAGCTTCCTGTACAAATATTGAATTGTCTCCCCAGTCAAATCTCCTGTGTAGTCTCTCGTAATCGTGCCTACGAGTAACCTCAACATGCTGCCACTCTTCCCACCTTTCAGCCAGCCCCTCCCCTTCTAGCATCCTTACAACCTCTGACATTGTTGGACGGTCCTCAGGTGATGTTTGAGAGCAGAGCAATGCGACTCGGATCATCATCTCCACCTCTTGGCTGTTGTAGCTCATATTTAGGTTTCTGTCTACAATAGCATCTAAATTTTTCTCCCGTTCCAGCTTTTTCACCTTCATGAGCAGATATATGCAGAATTGAGCAATCAGTTTATGACGACTCAAAAGGCTATAAGTTAAAATGAATTAGATATGATTATGTTGGAACTAAGGGACTAAATGTATGACATGAGAAAAAAATGGCTTGTCATCATTGCCAATGTTGTCGATATAGAATGGAAGAGGCAGTTGTATCTGAAAATGATACGTTGAAGCAAAGCATGGGTGGATAGAAATGAGAAGTAATAATAATAAGATAAAATGGCATCCAGCATCCTTAACATGAGGTAAGGCTCGGTGCACATTTATGTGTGCTTGTGTGTAGTTTATTTTGGACAAAGCAAAACTGTCTCTCTAAATCTTCTTACACAAACGAGAAGGTTGTATCTGCTCAAAGCAGTCTTTTTTCACACCCAGAGTTATTAACAGTTTTGTTCCTCCAAGTTGCAGTTAAACTGTAAAAGTGAATCATATTTTAAAGCAATTAGCCATTTATCTACTAAGATAAGGTATCGAGGTAAAGTAATCTTACATGGTCAAGCAACAAGACATCATCTTCTTCTTCCAAGCGTGAAAAATCAATTGCGCGCTGGCCTGTTACAAGTTCTAGAAGCATAATCCCGTAACCAAAAACATCAGTCCTCTCTGATGACTTTCCAGTGGATAAGTATTCAGGTGCTATGTGGCCCATAGTCCCACGAACTTGAGTTGTTACATTAGTTTTTCTTACATCCACCAGCTTTGCCAGGCCAAAGTCACCAACAACTGCTTCAAAATCTTCATCTAGTAATACATTAGCTGCCTTAACATCGCGGTGAATAATCTTGGGGTTGCAATGTTCATGAAGGTACTCTAGTCCACGAGCTGTGCCTAAAGCCACTCGCTTTCTAGTAGGCCAATCTAACACCGGCTCCCCAGGTTTAACCCCTACATTAGTATAAGCAAATGCATGCACAATCAGAAAAGCTACTTGAAATTGACAGAAAACCACTTTATTAATCGTGAAGGTTATGTTTGGTTGTTGAGAAAATAGGTGAAAATATGGAAAATAAAAGAAAATTTTGAATTTCTAATACAATATTTAGTTGAGTTTTGTCTCATTTTCTTTTCTTTTCCATGTTTTTACTTATTTTCTCCGCAAACAAACATAGGGGAAGTGGAAAATATCCTCATGAATTGTACACTTCCCAAATAATGGCATCAAAATAGAATTTTAAAAGAGGTCCATATAATCGGTAAGTTACCCAGAATATTTCTCACTTTCTAGATATAAAACGAAGCACTAGCGGAAATTGTTGGGAAAACACTTGGATGATGTTGAGATGTCTTCTTAAACCAAAATGCCCCTCCATGGGCAATGATTGAGAGACATTAATCTAGAATTGATGAAGAGACATACTCAAAACTGCCAAACTGCTGTAAAGTTGTTGGGATTTGGTACCTGAGACAATATCGTATTTTTATAAGAGTCGGTCTATGGGTACTCCCAAATACACTCCTTAATCCTAACCGTTTACAACTAACCACTAAGGGCACCAAGATTTGACTTGGCTTATTTTGTTTTTTCTAATGCCACATCATCTCTAATCCTAACCATTTAATAATGGAGTTAAATGGTTAGGATTTGGGAGTACCCTTATACTAATTATTTTTATAATTTCAAGTGTTTCATTTATGTGGACTTCCACCATTTTTAACATTTTTTTTAGAAGATGTGGTTGTGGTTTGACCAATTCCGGATCTACGAAATCAATGAGATTCTACAAACGATGATCTTTTGAATCGGGGAAGGTGTTAGGCACCACGATCTATCCATCCAAGAGGACAGTTACCTGTGCTTTACAAGTTCCCTTAAGAAAACGTCTATTTGATAAACCAGTTTTAAAATAAAGATGAGAGTTTCTATTAACTTTTTATATGGTAGAACGTGAATAAATGAATTTGGAGGACCTACTATAGACTCCAAGAACTCAAGGGAAGACGTACAAGGACCCCTCTCATCTTTAAGCCATAAGGAAAATTAGAAGTAGAGAAAACTACATGACAAGAACAAATTAGACAATTTTTAAGAGACTCACAATCTACAAGACACCAAGTAAAATTAAGAGAACTAGAAAATTAAAATGACTATATCAAACTAGAAACACAAACCCAAGGGTTCTACATCACTTATGGCACTAGGTTAAAAAAAAAAAAAAAAAAAAGGCAAGGGAGGCCATCCGTTCTTCCTTGCCAAAAAACACAATACCTGCACTCGAAAGGATTTTTAATACTAGCATATAGTCTTCATGAGATATAAAGATATCTCAAGATAAGACCTATAGAACATCTCTTTGAATCTAGCCCATACAAACACAAGGAGATAGAATGGATGTCCTGATAAGTGCTTAATTATCCTCATTTAAATTAGCATTATCAAACTTCTCTGGCTTATATCTTCCATTTTACACGTAAAGTGGTGTATTTCTTCTCACCGTTGCGTAATTCTCTTTCTTCTGATTTTATTCGTATATTTGTGTGTATTCATACGCATCTAGAAAGGTTGCATGCAAAACCTTCTTGAAAGATGATTATTACTTGTATTGGCTTTTGCAGGAATCCTAACTCAATAAATTCTCGGGATTGGAGAAGATAAAGTTTAAAGGCCCAAGATCCAAGCCTTGTCCAAATTCTAAAGCCCAAGCCCAAGTTAAAGTTCAAGTTCTAAGAGGCAAGGAATCCAAGTCAAGAAGACAAAGCCTAAAGCCCACAAGTCAAATAGTCAAAGCCCAAGATGTCCATCTCAAAGAATCCAAGAAGCCCAAGTAAAAGATACAAATCCAAGTCCAAGTATAAAGCCCAAGGTCCAATTCCTAGTGGGGACGCTTTTGGTTTCCTTCCAAAAAAGCAAAGCAATTCCTAATAAATGGAAAGCCTTAACAAGATTTAGAATAAAGAAAGATTTGCTCTCAAAGAGTGTACAGTTCCAACTAAGAGGAGAGTAAAAAAGGAGATGGAATTTTCAAGGAATTAGAAAGAAGGATTGTGCTTTATCGATATTTCTTTTTTAGTACAAGAGAAGATTCTCTACAAGTTGGAAAGCAAGGGCTGGACGTCCAGCCCTATATAAACCCTTGGGGGACGTTCCAGCCCTATATAAACCTTTGGGGGACGTCCCTTGCTCATCTCTCTCTCTTGGTTCTTTTGTCCTCTTGTGGTTGCTTTATTGGTGTAAACACCCTCTTTGGAGATTGCCCTCTTTTGGACGATTTACTCTTCCTTTCCTCTAGTTTTCTTCTTCTTTTTGTTTTACTTTAGTTATTTGATTAATTGTAATGTTTAGTAAACCATTAAGGAGAATGAAAACTTCAACTATGGTTAGCTAAACACCTTTCTAAGGTTAGGGATTCGAAGTCTATTCTGACTTATGTGGACGATGTGGATAGTTTGATTATTAATTTTAATTGAATAATTTTTCTTAGTTTGGTTAATTGTTCCTCTCTATATGTTCTTTGATTTCATATAATCTAATGATATATAGAATGCTTGGATCCCCTGTGAGTTGGAAACAAAGTGTTTTTTGAATTTCTTTAATTATTCAATTGGATTGATAGTTTGTGGTTTTATCGTATTATTTTCCTTCTAGATCAAATCCTTATTTGATTCTAGATGCGTTTTCATCTAAATCTAAGCATAAGGAGGGATAGGTGGATTTTCCTCAGGCCCTAGACCTCTTTTCTTGCTTTTACATTCTTAGTGATTTTTGCTCCATTCTCATTGAGTGGAAACCAGTTTTAACCTCTTTTTTCTCTCTCTAATTTGTTTCCTTAATTATTGTTGCACAACAGTCAATCTCTATGGATTTGACCTTGTGCTCACCAGATAATAATTCGACCTTGCACAACAGTAAATCAATCATCTTCTTCGGACTCAAGTCCCAAAAATAGTGAGTTGGAAAGAAGGTGACACTACGATTCAAAGTTTTAGTAATACTACTACTAATAGGCAAAAAATTAGGAACATAAAGAACAGATGATAAAAGCAAATTTGGAAGGGAATTAAAATTCCCTTTACCAGAGATAGAAGAGAGATCCATCAGCAATTCTGACTTTCTTTTTACCAGAACAAACATTATATGAAGAAAACATATATGACATCACATACCTATCATATGGTCTAAAGCAATGTTACCTGGTTCGTCGGTTCGAATTCGGGTTCGCAGTTTGCAATTCGCCACTCTACAGTGAACCCGGTTCGCTAGGGGTAGGATGAGATAATTCGTTTTTCAGTTCGCTTAGATTTTTTAGTTTGGTTCACTAGCTTGGTTCGCTACTTAAGCATGTAAAACAAAATATATATTATAAAAATATATCTTTTAAGCATGTAAACAATATATTACAAATACTTATTTGAAAAAAAAAAATATATATATATATATATATATATATATATATATATATGTATATATCATTTTATGAATGATTTGTGAACTCAAAGTATAAATTTGTTGAACCTAATAAAAAATATCAGTGAATTTGAATAAAAAATTAGACAAACTAAGATTGTTTTTAAACCACTATGTGGTTCGCTCAATTTCACGAACCGGATCGAACCGAACCACGAACTAGTTCGGGTTCGCTCGGTTCGCGGTTCGCTATAGCATCTAGCGAACTTGGTAACCCTGGTCTAAAGCACTGGAATCAATGATAGAGGTGACTCTATGAGCTGTTGATGTTCTTGGCTGGATGAATTTTGTTGGACATCCAACCAAGTCCCAACATGTTTCCTATGCATGTCTCGATCTCCCACAATGAGTACACTTCAACTTGTCATCGTCTTTAAATCCATTTTGGTTAAACTTATTTCCACCCATCGATTTCTTCTCTAAGGGTGATATTGAGCCGAGCCGAGTAGTGGTGTGTTCAAGCTTGTTTGTTTATTAAACGAGCTCGGAAATCATGTTCAAGCTCGACTTGTTTATTAAATAAACGAGCTCGAGTAGTTCACGAGCAACTTGGTTTATTGGATATAGCCATTTATATTAGGTAAAAATTCACTTTATTATCCTAGAAAAAAGAAATCAGGGTGTTAACTAAAATTTTAGTATAAGATTATAATTATATAAAGGGTATTCTGATCATATAAAATACAATATATACTATTAATCTTTACTAGTATATAATACATACACTTAATTTTAATATTTAACATGAAATAAGTATATTTTAGTAGGTTAATATGTATCTATAATTGAGCTGAGCTTTTAATGAGCCGAGTAAGGGTGTGTTCAAGCTTGACTCATTAACTAAACGAGCTCGAAAATCATGTTCAAGCTTAGCTTGTTTACTAATAAACGAACGAGCTCGAGTAGTTCGCGAGCACTGTGGTTCGTTAACCACCCCTACTAAGAAGTAGATGACACAGGAGCATGGCTATTAAGCTGTGAGACATTATATTGTTGAGTAGCATTATGTCTACTCTCTTCGCTCTATGCATATGGATAGACCTGATTGAGAGATGATAACACATCCCTACTAAGAATTTGAACCCTAACCAACTCAAATTAGGGGTTCAAACATGCCAAAAACCCAAAAATTTGTGCACTCCACTTTCTTCTTGTATTCTACTGCATCAACCTGATAAACAGGTTTAAAAACATCGATGTGGTTCAGTTCCTCCCACATACTCCGTAAAGAGGTAAAATAATTTGCCAATATCTTCTCCCCATAACGATGGTGAAAAATATCCTGACTCAAGTCACTCAACTGACACCTGGGCAAATTTTTGAACCTGGGAATATGTTTGGGAAGCAACATCTCAAATTTCCTTAACAGTTGTCAGAAAGAGAAACCCCCTATTAATTTCTAGCTCTATAGAATGAATGAGCTTTCTAGCTCTATAGAATGAATGAGCCATGACATCACAGTCAGATTATCAGACTCTCACCTCTCATGTGTAGGATCGGACATTTCAGGTTCAACAATTATACCACTTATATACCCAAGTTTACCTCTGCCACTAACGAGCATCCTTGCAAACTATGACCATTCTAAATAATTTAATTCATTTAATTTCACTGTTGTAGTCTATAATCGTGGACTATCATTCTGAGAATTCATCATTCCTAAACAGCTAAACTCCAGGATGTCCAGGATGAAAAGAACTCACATCAGATCTGCTATTGGTTGCCATACTTTTTTTCATTCACACACTACCACAACTTGCTCAAACTGAAAAAAAGGTATGATCAACACAAATCAGCCAAGACCCCTTACAAGGATCAAAACCATCTTCAACAAAAATCAGCCAAGATCCCTTCCAAGGATCACACAACCACCTTCAACAAGACTCGTTTCACTTAGTTACTGCAGAGAATAATTCTACAGAGACCAAATAAACAAAAACACAGAAAAAATCTGCAGTTCCAAAGAAAAACAATAACTTTGAAAGGAAAAAGAACACCACTATTCCTTCAACTCTCATTCAAATGCAATGGGACCACTTCCAGTATCTTCTAAAAAATAAATTTCACCAATCCGGAACTTCCAAACAGCCTACAGAAAAGCCCTACCATCATATTATTTGAAATCTGAATTTTCTCAAATTAAATTTTAGGGCTTTAAAACCATCCAAACTTTAAAAAAATATCACAATATGAGACAAAGTGTACGTCTCAAATGGTATAAAAAAACCTAGGCTAGCCAAGGAGCTGGCCGTACAGCTGATGTTAGCTGTACGGCTAATGATGCCATTTCCTTGCTTTGATCCTTTTGTCTTGCTTAAATCATTAAAAAATCCTCCTCTTCGATCACTAAATGGATCTGATACCAATTTGGAATTATATGGATTCTAGGGTTCAGAGAATGGGAAGGATAAAGAAGAGAGGGAAACGGGTGAGTGAAAAAAAGGAGGAAACCTGTATGTCTCACACGCCCCCTATGAACCTCTTTCATTAATAATGATTTTTGACTGGACAAGTATGCCCTTACATAACAAGATAAAATGAGTTTCTTTATCGGTAAACAATCATAATGTATATATAGAAAGAGAAATACAGTAGCATGCAGAAGACAAAGTTTACTGATTAGTAAACTCCGACTCAAGACTATAGCATGGAAAGAAAAAAATACTACAACCATAAAGCATCGAAAATACCAAAAGAGACAAAAATCTCAATATACTCCTCCAAGTCAACTATTTCTCGTCGGATAATAAAATGATTAAATGTTACAGACTCAAGATAATAGAATAGGACATCCACACCAGTGACCAGACAACAGATCTTGGGTTCTTCTTGATTCTTCATCTCCAAGTCTTGACATGAATAGAGTCCTTTGGCTTTAGTCATCTCTAGGGTATTTCCTAAGTGTTTTTTCCTTCTTTTTTTTTTGGTGGGCAGGGGGGGCTATGAGGGAGGCTTGAGGAGAGCAGTTGGAAGGGTAATGGCCCAAGGAAGCTTTATATTGGGTGCCCAAAATGGGAGAAAAGAGGGGTATTTAGAGGTGTAGGATTTCTCATGGGTTTTGGTCTCTTTTCAATGTGAGACTATTGATTATCGGAGTCATTATATCGTTTTAGTGGAAAAATTGTAAATCTTTGGAGCAAAATCTAGGTAAATAAGTGGTTTATAGAGGGTAATAACCGTCCAAAGTGCAAGAATACTCTAGAAACAAGCTGCTGCATTTTTTCTCTGCAACATGGCGGGTAGTTTTTACTAAAAAAAGACATCTCAAAAGCCCTAAAATCATGTCAGTTTTAGTCAAAAATGATCTCAGTAACACCTATTAAGTGCTGTTAGCAATTCATGTCAATGGTGACATGAATTTATAGGCCCTAGTCCAGTTAACATCCACTCTTAATTAGTTTGAAGGCAACCCAACTTCTTTGGGACTTGAAATTGGAAACATTCTATAAAATGTTAAAACCAACTTGTTTTGTTCCTTAGTATCTAATGGTGCATCCTTGGACGTTCTAATTCAAGTGCTAGTATCATCTTCATCGTGAGCATGATATTATAAACAACATAAAAGCATAATGTTTGTGAAGTGAAGTCAATATAAGGATGTGATAAGATCATAAGACCACTACTATAAGCAAGCAAGGGAAATAAAGTGAATAATAGTGCAGGAATCATGTACATATAGTTGACTAGAACTAATACCTCGTAGACGATAGGCAACACTTAAGTTCTGCATAAAAGGATAAATCAAAAGCCGTTCTGATGGTGTTGTACAGAATCCAATCAACCTTAATAGATTCCTATGAACAGCTACACTGATCATCTCAACTTCACGTAAGAAAGCTGCTTCTCCGCCAGGACTTTCATAATCAGTCAGTCGTTTCACAGCAATTTTTGTATTATCTGCAAGCACTCCTTTATAAACCTTTCCAAAACCTCCCTGTCCAAGAACATTTTTCTCACAGAAGCTATCGGTAGCCAGCTGTATTTCCCGCCACGCAAATCTTTTCAATTGACCAAATTCAATTCTTCGGTCATCTTCACCTGGGCAACCGAGATAACATATTCCCGTCAGAAAATTCAGCGCATCAGTCAGTCACTCAGTCACTGATAGAATAGGGATTTTTAACATTCCAAATATCATTTAACGAACCTTACAGTGACAGGGATATATAAAATTGGAAAAATGCATGGAAAGCTCTGGCTCAAATGACTAAAAACAATGTCACCACAGAAATGAAGAACTGAAATTTTCATAAATATATAAATTGAATTCTTTCACTTTTTTTTTGAACTGACCATTTGTGGGGACAAATGATAGAAACCAATTACTTCCTGGTATTTCTCCAGATCCTGAATTGCCCGTTCTTTTAGAATGTGATAGGACACTGATTAAAATTTATAACCACTTAAAATAAGTCCCATCCTTCTGATATTTAATACAATTACGGTCATATAACACCTCCATGGGCCACCCCTCCATGGGCCACCCAAGCCCAAATCCAGATGTTCTCTTAAAATATTGATGAATCTGGATTCTGGAAAACCAAATGCATGGAAAAACATGCTCTTTCCTCATTCTTTCCTGAGCTTCAAGTTGCACATTATACCCATGCAAATTTTATGCCAAAAATGCTTGACATGAAAATATGAAGTGATCTTTAAATGTTATTTATTTTTGTTTCAGTTGTAGGTAATCGCTGATTGGAACATGACATGTCACCCCCACCCAATTGAGATATGTAATTGACTCCATGTGGGGCTAAATCGCTTTCCAGCAGAACAGAACATTTGAAATTGCAAGTTCAAAGAAACAGTATAGCATGGCTGATATTTGAAGCATAACAAAAGTTTAGCATATCAGAGTTACCAAGACAATGGGTTCATTAATTAATTGCATAAGAGAAATGGTCCATCAAACAAAAAGTAACAATAAATGCAGACCTGCAACATCCACAAAAACTTCACCCTTGTAGGCTTTATGCCTACTCTTCCACATAAGAAATAGCAAGCCTCCAAGGAGGAGGAGTCCTATTACTCCTCCAATAATACCAAATATAATTCCAATCTTTGATTTTTGGGAAGCACCTGTCAAGAAAGGGAAACACTAGGGCATTAGACCTATGAAAACAAGGAAAAGTTGAACATCCATAATAAAGAAAGCATTCCGGAAAGCAAAGATCAAAAGTAAATCCAATAAAATAGCTGCTGTATTACCTGGATCAGCACTATTGGATTCACACAAGTGTGTGAAATTTATGCCACAATTCAAGTTGTTTCCTGTAAAACTGCACCAACTCAAATAAAATTAACTACTAATACTCAGGTCTCAGGGAGGAACAAAAAGAAATTAAATCAACATAACGCGATATGTGCATACTAATGATCTGTAGTGTGCTCACTGTTTGCATTAGGAATTAATAGGAAGAAAGAAAGAAAACAGGTGCTCTTCATACTTGTATTTGTGAACTTGAAATAAAAGATCAGGTACTTGACCGCTAAGATCATTGGAAGCTAGCTGGCTGTAAAATAGTTTCATTGCATACAGTCAAATACTGAAGAAAGATGTCCTTAACCACATAATTCTTCACCAAATAATATCTGAGAATGATAGAACCTTTAGTACAGCAATTTAACTCATTTCGAACATTCCTCCAAAAAGTACACCCTATATTCCCCTATCATAATGCATAACAATAAAATGGACACGTACAGATTGTTCAAGTTTGGAAGACTCTTAATTGACTCGGGGATATTTCCAGTGAGATTGTTTTGACTCAAAATCCTGCTCACGAGATCAATAAAATCAGAGATTTTCAATGAGAAAATTATAAAGCCCCCAAGAGAAATTACATAATTCAAGATATATAAGCCGATGTGGATAGTACCACTTACAGGAATTGAAGCTTTTTAAGATTGCCAAGTGAAGATGGTATTTGTCCAGTTAAACGGTTATTTTCCAAATCCAATCTTGTCAGACTTGATAAATTTCCAAACTCCGGTGGTATCTCACCAGTTATGCTGTTACCTTGCAAAGTACTGCAGAATGACTGCAGCTGATAAGTATTGACTAATGAAACAAGTTTAATCATAAGAAAAACTAAATCAATTGAAAGCTCTTGCTTAGTATCTGATAATAATTAGTTGAAGAGATTCCCCGCAGAGATAAAACTGAAAGCTCTATGAACCCAAAGTAATGATGTTGCTGGTACTAGCCCAGGGCCGTGGAGACTTGCCAATTGCCCTTAGTAAAAATGGAATTTTCTATTGTTGCAATTCCATAGACATTTCTTTTATTCACTCCTAGAGAAGTGAGTCATAATAGCATATGTTAGTAAGAGATGGTCTTAGATGGAAGTTGGGAAGTCAATTTTGCCTCTCATAATGTTTTTTTCTTCGTAATCCCTTCTCTTTCTAAATTAAATGTCAATATTTTTTGGATCAGAAAAGGAATTTTCACACTACCCGAGTCTACAAATGTTCGAAGAACTAAGAAATAAGGTAACAATTCTAGAATAAAAAACTGGATAAAGACGATACACTAATATCACTGAAATAGGTCAGTCTTTCTACAATAATAACTTAATGATATGTCTATCACATTCTTTATTGTCAGCTAAAGAGTAATCAAAGCTTGCCACTTGCCAGTAATATGTAAACATACTCCAGTTGTATATGTACTCAACCAAAGGGAAACAACTTGGATCAACTAATGCAACCAACGATGATATCCTTAGTGAAGAGTAGGGTTTAAAAAAATGGTTTCGGACACCGTAACGGACACGGCTGAAATCGTTATGTAACGGTTTCGGCCATTATTTTTTTTTTTGCTTAAAAAAATCTCAATAAATAGAAAAAAATATTAAAAACATGCAATAAATTAGTAACAAGATACTTCTAAAGCCAATATGTAGAAATAATGAAATTAGATGGGTCAAGGGTTGAAAGTTGAAACATACACAGAATCCAATCCAGACTCTAGACTCCATATAGGCACATAATGAAAGAGAGATTCAGTATGTTCTTCACGGGTTAACTGTTCTGGTTTTTTTCTTTTTAAACCCAAATCGCGGACGAGTCCTACGCCCGATACCGTTACGTAACGAGCATAACGCCCGTTACATTACCGTTTCGGGCGTTACACATTTGTTTCAGAATAAATGGGTAAAGGTACGGTATTAGGTATCTGAGGCCACCGAAACCGTTACGTAACGGTTTCGTCGAGTTTTTTAACCATGGTGAAGAGCTTGCAAAGAATCTGATTTTGAAGGCTTTCTCCAAATGATTGCAAGCAATACGTACTCACATGATCAAAGGCTTTCTCCAAATCAATTTTGCAAGTCAAACCTGGAGAACCTGATTTTGACCTTTCATCTATGTACTCATTGGCTATCAATGATCAAAATGTCATCAAGGATATGCCTACCACCCACAAATGCACCCTATGAGGGGGAAATGATGGATGAAATGACTAATCTGAGGCAGGCCACTTGGATTTTTGCATGGATTTTGTAAACACTCCCCCACCAGGCTTATGGCCCGGAAATCAGAAATGCCCTTGGCATAGTTGCAAGGAAGTTATGTATAAGGTGACATGTTCATTTCCTAGGAAACTCGCTTTCATCATGTCCCATTTAGTGGTCAAAGAGGGCTCTATATGTGAGACCGGGGACGCGAAGCCTAGGGTGTAGACCCTAAGCAAGTATTGGATTGGAACCTAAGGCACCTACTTCACACATATCTTATGTAAGATAAAACCTATGGTATGGATACACATACTAATTAATGGGACTAAGGAGCCTATATCTTATTTGTCGCTTCTCATTTCCTAAGGATCTTTTTAGTCTCGCTTCCCGCTTTGCTTCTTGTTTTCGCTTCCCACTCTGGTAATGGTGGTCCCGAGCATTCCTTTTTTTGGAATCAGCACGAGAAAAGTGTTATTCATGCATTGGTTAAATTTTTTCAATCCGTGGAATTCATGGAATTCATTAAAGACTGCAACCAGGTCAGGCCCCATAATGGACCAACAACTCTTGATAAAACTCAATTAAGAATCCATCTGGCCGCGAAGCTTTGTCCCCTTTCA
This sequence comes from Tetracentron sinense, assembly GCA_015143295.1. Taxonomy (NCBI): domain Eukaryota; kingdom Viridiplantae; phylum Streptophyta; class Magnoliopsida; order Trochodendrales; family Trochodendraceae; genus Tetracentron; species Tetracentron sinense. The sequence continues at coordinate 30,150,219 of CM026556.1, forward strand.
TCCCTCTGATGGTGGCAAGGAATTCTTCGCTCTCAAATGGCATTTCCAATAGATTCCAACATGCTTTCAAAATTGTCAAAAACGAGCCAATCCACATAAGGTCTAAAGTCGCAATCCTCATACTATATATTTTTATAGAAATCCACTGCAATGATTTTGATTTCCTCCGCCGATTAATGCTAGACCCCGTTGGCTTTGATCCTCAAGATGTAGTTGGATCTTCTATGGGCGTTGGTTATCAAACGAAAAAGGAGTGTGTTACGATCAGCTTCCTTTAGCCATCTCACCCTTGATTTTGTTTCCAACTTATCTCTTCTAATCTCAAGATGGTCGCTTTTTCGATTCTCTCTAGTTGGCTTCTACACTACCCAACTATCCTTTCTCTTCTAATGCATCAAGATTTTGAATTTCGCTCAGCGCCCTCTTTTTTAATTCGGTCGACACCCCAAAGGGCTCCTTGTTCCAAATCCTAATTTTCTATTTGAGCACCTTTAATTTTAGCCCAAAGATTGTGCTCGCCCCCCCAGAAGTTCGATTTCCCCCAAACCTCCACTACTAGTGACTTGAAATCTGGATGAGATAACCACATGTTTTAAAATCTGAATGGTAGGGGAACCCGGTTAAATTTCACCCGACTCTAGCATGATTGGAACAGGGTCAGATGTAGGCTGAGCCGTCGAGGGAGGCTAGATAGCATGACGCTTGGGAAGCGAACCTCACATTAATCACATAATAGAACCCTATCTAATTTACTAAGGGACGATCTCTTTTGGAAGTTTGACCATGTGTATTGAGCGCCCTTGAGAGGGCAGTCCACAAGGTTGTGATGAGACGAACTCCTCAAATGCCTTCATTATGGACGAAAGGAGGCTTCCCCAAAATTTATCCTGAGCTTCCCTTGAGCAATTGAAGTCCCCAAAATTTCGGATTTCGAAGATTTCGGAATTTTGGCCGAAATCTGAATTTTTTTTTTTAAATAGTTTTTTTTATTAAAATTCTGAAATATTTCAAAATATTTTAAAATTTTTATTGAAATTTCAAAATTTATATATTAATTTTAAAAATAAAATAATAATATTTATATAAATATATAAAATTTTAATAAAATATTATTTTTTAACATATATGTATTAATAAAGTATAAAATTAATTAAAAAATTAATATTTCGGATTTCGAAATTTCGCTGAAATCCCGCAATATTTCGGGATTTTGGTTCAGGTTGGCTGGCCGAAATCATCGAAAATTTCGAAATTAAAATCCTTGGTCCCCACTAGATATGGGAATTATTTGCAGCATGTCCTATATCTTATATTTCAAAGCACCTCCAAAATGACTAAATTACAGTTCCTGATTATAGGCATATGCATCATATTTCATTACACAGCTTCATACCATGGATATACATAGTCTTCAGCCTTCCCGGTAGTATTTCATTTCATTCTTTAATGGAAAATAAGAATAAAAATTGAATAGGCATATTAAATGTAATCCAGAATTTAAACTCAGTACTATATTATCTTTCATACGTACAGGGAAGAGAGAGTCTTCAGAACTCCAATTCCAGGTGACAAGTATCCAGAAAATCCCATGGATGACAATGTTCTGCAACAAGAATATTATGTTAAAAAACTTAAGTTGGACAATGGAGAACATACTATTGTACACCATGGGTAGTATGCCTATCATGATCAAAAAATAAGGGGAAAAGTACATCAAGCAATTACTTACACGGAAATGACATTGTAGTTAGAGTCACAGTTGACATTGGACCAAGTGCACGGATTAACTAGATTTAGGCTCCAATCTGAGAGCTGACTGGGAGATGCCTTCAGTGATACCTTCAATGCATAGAGCGCATCTCCTGAATCAAGACTGAGGATTATTCACAATTCAATTGAGGTATGGGGCCTATGGGCCCAACCCTAGTTAACTAGCATTCGGCATGGAACTAAACAAAAAAACTTGGGAGAAAACAGAGACAAGCATACACATGAAGCATATGCAAAAAATATTATTTCATCATACTTAGCTAACAAGTAACAACCAGACTTTTCTTACACTTCTACATCAAGAGAGATAGAGAGCAACTAATATTTCCACATCAAAAGAACACAACAGCATATTTGACTATATGTCCATACTTCAGATTTACTTTTAATTATACAAAAGAATCTTATGTTAGGTAATAATTATTTTTATTAAATATAACTAAATTAGAATATACTAAAACACATGTATGGAAGGCCCAGCGGTTCGGGGTTTATAAATCTGCCAAGTTGGACTAAAAATATCTGTAGCAGATACAGACACTTCTCTGCATATAACATATGATTTACCATTCATAATTACATCTATAAATAAAAATGCAATAATGGCTCAATTGTCTTGCAAATTCAAGTTACTGACAATATTAAGGGATGTAATTGCTGAAGCAATAGCCTTTTTCAAGAAGGATCTACCCAAATTACTCAAAAACCCCCAAACTGAATATTTCGACCCCAAGGGTATTTTGGTAATTTTCACTTGAAACTTGAATTGAATAGTACAAAAGAGGTTTCAAACCATGATGAAGATATTGAGTTGGGTTCCAGCCTCCAGGGTTCAAATTTGTGTTTATGATTAAAACTAACTGTAATTTCACAAAAATAAAACAGTTAGGGTTTTGGACCTTCAATCAAAGTGCTTTATCAATATATGGGAAAACATGCCCTAGAGCACCATCATGAACATGCACATTGACAGAATGCATAATGGTTTTGCCAGTGTTCCATTAATTTTAAAAGGAAACATGTCAATGCACGCAATAATCATTCCATATCCACTTATCCAGTAAAAATGTGAGAAGATAACAAGTCAAAGCATGAAAAACAATAACTGTATCAATCTATTTAGTAAAATGTGTACCTTGAAAATCAGATGCCTCATAAATATGCAGAAAAGCGAGCATCACAACTGCATAAACCAGTACCATCTTCAATGATAATATCAGTTAGTAATTCAATGTATCACATGAGATCCAATGAACTCCTGAATAAGGGCCATCCCTGCAAAGATGTTCCAGAATCAGATGATAAATGTATCAGATACAAGATCCATGACAATAAAGAACCTAGACATGGCTAAAAAAACCTTTAATTCAGCATGGATCCAAATTCACTTTGGTAATGCGGGCACAGAAAAGAACGAAGGTGAAGAATCTAGCATCAAGTGTGTATGTGTGCGCGCGTGTGTTGCGGGGGGGGGGGGGGGGGGGGAGGGGGATCATGACATAAGCAGATCATCGATGGCTACCCATCCATTAGAGTTTATTTTATTCTTTTTGTTCAAAGACATAATATACTAAGGAAAAGAAAAATAAGGGGGCATTTGGCTTTGATTTTTTCCCATAAGCATTTAAAAGATAATCATTAGAAATACAACCATTGAAAACATAAATTAGTTAACATGCTGAAAATTTTATTTTTATACCGAATAAAACATATATTTTTAATCAATAAAGACACTATGATATAAATGAGCAACAAACAAGGTACAAAAGAAAACATAGCAAAATAAAAGCACAAAAAAGACTACACATAATACAAAAATAACAAAGAAGACGAGATTACGCTCTCATAAGACAGTAAAAAGCCCTTCATCATGAAAATCCTTCTTAATTGAACTGAAGAAAAGAGAAGTTGCCTAGATCTCCCATAGACGCGGTCCTCGGAAGAAGCGATTCCATAAAAAACACTCATGTCTCTTTCAAGCCAGATAGACCAACCTATGGCACCCAGGAGCAAAGAACATACCACCGAAAGATGAGCCTCCAAAAGGCTCAAAAACCAACTCGATAAGGAATCCCAAAGAAACCTAGGAAAGATCCAGACGATCCCCAGTTGGAAAAAAAACTGACTTCAACTTGTGGAGGCAAAAGGACAATGTTAAAGTAAATGGTTCATCGACTCCTCTGCCTTGCGGCACATGAAACAACAATTAAACATCCTCCACCTTCTCTTCTTTAGATGATTGCATGTGAGGATATTTTCCAGCGATGTCGACTAGAGGAAGAAAGATATCCTTGATGGGATCCCTGAATTCCAAATAGCCTGATAAGGAAAGGGCAAGCTAAGGTTGTCTCACAAGGTGTGTAAAAAGGATCTCACTGTGAACTAACCATTGTTGGCCCTAGACCATAATCTATCATCCTTACGCTAAGGGAAAAGGCTAACTGAAGACAAACGAGAAAGTAAACAGAGAAAATCACTCAACTCTCAATCGTTAAAATTACGTGTGAACCTAGGGGACCACTTAGAAGGGACTCACTCCACCCACAAAACAGGATGCCACAAACATATTTTTCTCCCTGACTAAGGAAAACAAATTGCTAAAATCATCGCGCAGGGAGCTCTAACCCCACCAAACATCCTCCCAAAATTTAATCTCCAAACCGTTACCCACTCTGATCGAATGGGTTTAGCAAACTCAGACCCAACATTTAGAATGGCTTTTCATAATCCCCTCATAAGGACCTTTCACCACAAAATTTTGATGTATTTTAAGAATTGTTTTAAAAATAACTTAAACTGAGATGAAATTTCATTCTTGAAGACTGCTAAATCCATAGATCTATGAGCTAAAAGGATGTTCTATTTATTTCAAAGGATTTAACACTTCAAAAACAAAAAATAAAGAAATTAAACATATTAAAGTGAATAGTGAAAAAAACGTTTTGATTCAATTTCCATGGAGTTTGAATCTCTTTTTTCAACAGTTTAAGCAGTCGAGTATTTGATTTTAGGGCCAGATGAAGGTGTTTGGAGATGGAATTCAAAGGAGAGCTCAAAATAGTAGGTTTGAGAGCTCTCAAACTCAAAATATAAGCCTCGGTTCGATAGATTTTGTACCGTATCAGTAGTATCAATTCTGATACGTGTAATTTTTTTGTATTTGAGAACATTGTTTCTATAACCACAAAAAATGATACGTATCGATATGCTTGATATTTTAAATCATGCATGTGCTGGTGATTTTATAATTACCAACTATGTTAGCTCATAAAGCATGGTCAATTGTGACTCCTAAGATCTCAGCTACAGATAAAGGCTTATCGTATGGATTGGATACAGAGAGAAAGATACAACGAAGTCTACGTGTAATATTTGGCATATAACCAAATATTAACCAGGATAATATCATCTCTCTCTCTCTCTCTCTCTCTCTCTCTCTCCGTGACGGGTGTTTTGAGGTGGAGTGAATGCTTTTCTATTTTTATCTCATCCACACCGTATCCTTCAATTGGATTTTTCATTTCAGAGAATTTCCAACTCTCTCGGATTTAACAATAGGCAGGATATTTTACGTTTCTGCAAAGATATTTGCTAATGAGAATGCTGGCCCATTTACTAAGAATGGTGCACAAAAGCCATCCTTGTACATAGAGGATTCTATTCCCTTTGTTTTATGTATGAACTCTCCCTTATTGCCTATTGTGATACAGATTGGGTGCCCCACTGATCGCCGGTCCACAATCAGGTATTCAGTCCTTATCAAGAATTCAGTCATCTCTTGGAGCTCCAAAAAGCAACCTACAATTGCCCAATCCGATGCTAAAGCGGAATCTCACACTCTTGCTGCCACTGCTGCGGAACTTAATTGGTTGAGCTCCCTTTCAGGAAATTGGCATTTTCTCTCCTTTCTGCCTACCCTATTCAATGACAACATTAGTGCCCGAGCCATTTGGATCGATTCCTTCTTCAATGGGGATCGTATGGGTCTTTTCTAGTTCCCTTCGGAATTCCTTATCAGGTTGGTTGTCGATTCCTATAGAGGATCCAGCGTCGGTGGTGTGGGCTATGCTTCTGGGAACTTTGTTGGTCCATCTGGAAAGAAAGAAACAGGAGTTTTTTATGGTATGGCATCATCCAAGGAGCGTGTGTATCTGATATCTCGAACACTAATACTAAAATGGCGCTCGATAAGGAAAAACTTTGAGGGGGAGGATCTGGTTGACATACTATAGTAGTGCTTCAATTCAAAATGTTCTGCTATAGTAGTATCTGGCATACTTTTTAGTGTTTTCCGCTTTGTGGTTCATATGTTGTGTGAACCTTTGCACTCTTTTAGTGTTTTGAAATATATATATATGAGTAATTACCAATTAAAAAAACATTAGCACCACACATGACTTCAAATTTTTTTCTTCCACACTCACACCAAACACATTGAGATTACAGGTGACAATGGGCCAGGTTGGCTCGGTGGCCTGTCTCAGCTCAACCCGAAAATGGTCCAATACAGCCCCTTTTTAGTTTTTATGGCCCATAGGGTTAAGGCAGGGCTAAAAAATACAGGCCCCTATTTATATGGACCGAGCTAAGGCTTAGCATCCTAAAGCCTGGCCCGGCCCAAAGCTATAATAAATTGATTATATTATATATATATGTTATTGAAATTATCATGTTGTCCACAATGGTTTTAAACCATAAACAACAGGCAATCATTACTGTTGCATGACGATAAGTTTGTATCCCCTGCACATGAACATGTCTGGCATAGGGTATGGATGACATATTTTCCTGTTAGTTAATCCCAACCATTCAAAAGCTTTCTTTGTATTGTAATTGCTAACACCTGAAAACTTTCTTTGATATGCTAAGTACTAACACCTGAAAGTAGCATATCTTCCTGTCAATCCATGGTTTTATAGGTGCATAACATTAATGATTGCCATGAATAATACATTGCATATATAATAACATGAATCATTATTGTTATGCACTAGAATAAAACTTGTTCAGAGCATGCAGGATCATCTAGATTGAAATCAACTCTAGGTTGATTGATCATAACCACATCCGATCTAATCGTCCTTCCAAACCATATGTAATGGATAAGGTCCGAATTTGCCCCAAGCCCGACCCAGCCCCTATTACAGTAGGGCTTGGACTTGACTTGTCTAGGCCCGACCGGGTATGGGCTCAATATTTTTTTGATCATGTTGGGCCTAGATAGCAGTAGCACATGGCCGGGCCCATGCCCAGCCCCTAATTGAGATCAATTATCACTTTGTGCTCGAACAGATAACCAAAAAGGCATTGCTGGTACAATTTGTCTCAAGCGCTCATCAAATTGCAGATATTCTCACCAAAATCCTTACCAAGGATTGGTTGCAATAGTTACGTAGCAAATTGGGCGTTGGTGTAGCAATAGTGTAGTCAAGGCGTCGCCTAGACATTTTTGGGCCTCAACCGCCTAGGGGCCCCTCTAGGCGGGTGAAATTCACTGTATGTCGCCTAGGCGACGCCTAGGCATCTAGGCGCTAGGCAATCGCCTAGGCGGTTCATATTTTTTTTCTATAAACTTATTTTAAAACCCTCCTTTAAAATCCTATTTTAAAAATTCATTTAAAAACCTTTTTTAAAACTTCTTTTAAACCATATTTTAAATGGGGTAGTGATTAGCCCACCACGCATTTGACCATGTAGTCAAATGTTGTGTCCAAGTGTCCCTTTTAATACCCCTTTAACTATGGTTAAGCTTAAGAAAATTAAGGTTAATATATTTTGTTTTCAAAAACTAAGGTTAGATTGCTTAACCCTAGGGGTGAATGAATCTTAACAGCAACTGATGAGTGTTAAAAAGGGGGACATGGACCAATGAGGACCGCACATTCCTCTACAGTGGAATGCGGCGGCGTTCAGTTAAACATTTCCCATTTTAAACCCTATTTTAAAACCATCATTTAAATTCTTAAACCCTATTTTAAAAGTTTTAAAGTCTAAAAACACTATCTTAAGCAACATCCAATGTCAATACTCAAAATCATCTTAAAAGTTAGAAAACTTCAAACTAATTATGTATCTATTATTTATATAATGTGTATATATTAATATTACATATTAATATACTTAATATATATAAATATCATTTAATTATTTTTATCGCCTAGGCATCGCCTGAGCATCGCCTGGGCATCGCCTAGGCAGCGCCTCGCCTAGCCAGGCCTAATCGCCTAGACGCCTTGACTACACTGTGTAGCAAAGTCATCCAACTTGAGGGGGAGTAATAGAGATTACACACACACATATACTTCTTTGTATATGTCTTACTTTGCATACAACTCATTCGATAAACCTTATCTCTAGTTGAGCTCTTAGGAGTCATAAGTGACAGTGACTCTAAAGATATGTTATAACCATAGTTACCAGAGCGAGAAGCAAAAGCAAATCGAAAGCGAGAAACGGGAAGCGAGACTCAAAAAAACCTTCAGAAACGGGAAGTAAGAAATGAGATATAGGCTCCTCATTCCCATTATGTTATTTATGGGTAGCTATACCTTTAATTTTATCTCACATGAGATTTTTGTGGAAAAGTAAGTGTCTTAGGTTTCAAACTGACGATACTTGCTTAGAGTCTACACCCTAAGCTATAGAATGTGGTCTACCACATAATTTCACACATACAAACTCCCTTTGACTACTAGATGAGACGTGATGGAAGCGAGCTTCCTAGGAAGCAATTCTGTCTGAGGAAGCGAGCTTCCTAGAAAACGAGTCTATCCATGGAAGCGAGTTTGGGAAACGAGCTTCCTGGGAAGCGCGCTTTCCACCCTGTACATAGCATGGTTTAAAAAGGCGCCAAAACTGTTACGTAACGCCAGTTACGTAACGGTTTTGGTGAATGCCGTTACCCTTACCGAAACGCTACACCCTTTTTCAATTACAGCTCACGTAACGGCATACGACTTGGCGCAATTGATGGAATCTGCTTTTTGCAGGTTTTTGTTTTTTTGTCTTTTGCAGCCTTGCAGGTTTTTTGCTTTTCAGACTCAAACTAGGGACTAGGGAGTAGGGAGGGTCAAACTCAAACTTCGAAGTTCAAAGACTCAAAAATTTTTCAAAAAAACGCTGAGTGCCTAAGTACTCTTACACTCACTCTTCAGACTTCACGTGAGTGTCTCTTGGTGAATTAGTCTTCTCTCTTCTCTCATTTCATTTTCTCTCCGAGTCGTATATATTATAAACCCTCTCACGATTCAATCCTTCATAGTTCAGACTTCATTCCCTCAAGTAAAGACTGAAGAGTGAAGAATCAAGAATCCCGTAGAACGGTAGATGAGGAGCTCCAGTCTTGCCTTCTTGTGCCGTCGCCTACACCTTTTGTCGCCCAGCAAGGCTCTTGGTTAATTGGTCTTGGCTATCCCTTTTCTCTCAATTTCTCGTATTCGCCTATTTGGTATTCTTCTTTCTCTCTATTTTTTTTTGGAACACCAAATGTTATTATTAATTATTAAATGTTAGTATTTTTTTTCGGAATATAATGAATTGTTAGAAAATGTTAGTATTTTTTTGGGAATATTATTAAATGTTAATGTTAGTATTTTTTTCGGAATATTATGAAATGTTAGAAAATGTTATTATTTTGTTCGGAATATTATTAAATGTTAGAATATGTTAGTTTATTTTAGAATATTATTAAATGTTAGAATATGTTAGTATTTTTTTTGGAATATTAAAATATGTTAGTATTTTTTTCGAAATATTATTAAATGTTAGAAAATGTTCGTATTTTTTTCGAAATATTATGAAATGATAGAAAATGTTAGTATTTTTTCGGAATATTATGAAATGTTAGAAAATGTTAGTATTTTTTCGGAATATTATTAAATGTTAGAATATGTTAGTTTATTTTGGAATATTATTAAATGTTAGAATATGTTAGTATTTTTTTGGAATATTATAAAATGTTAGAATATGTTAGTTTATTTTGGAATATTATTAAATGTTAGTATTTATTTCGAAATATTATTAAATGTTAGAAAATGTTATTATTTTTTTCGGAATATTATTAAATGTTAGAATATGTTAGTATTTTTTTCGGAATATTATTAAATGTTATTATTTTGTTCGGAATATTATTAAATGTTAGAATATGTTAGTATTTGTTTTAGAATATTATTAAATGTTAGTATCTTTTTCGGAATATTATTAAATGTTAGAATATGTTAGTATTTTTTTTGGACTATTATTAAATGTTAGTATTTTTTGCAGATTAGGGTATTCTTAGAGTACTTATTGAATACTTGACATAATGCCGAAAAAGAAAAATGACATAGACATTGGTTGGGAGTTTGGGCAGAGAGTAGGGGATAATAGGCATAAGATCAAATGTAATTATTGCGCTAGATTAATTACTGGGGGGATTATAAGATTCAAGGAGCATTTGGCTCACAAAGCAGGTGATGTAGTAGGGTGTACTGCAGTTCCGAAAGAGGTTCGTATTATGATGAAAGATCATTTGAAAGATGCTCAAGTAGCTAAAGCTCATAAAAGAAAAATTGCTGAGAGAATAGTTAACATGGACAAAGTTTCAGATGATGAAGAAGAAGATATTGACTTAGCGGAATAAGCACTTGATAATGAAGCTATTTTAGAGGCAGGTTTGAGGGCCAGCATAGATAGCTTTCACTCAGATGAGATTAGTCGACGATTTACTGCTGCTACTGAGAGACATTTTGACTTTAGAGGGTCATCATCACAACAGCCATCAGCAAGCCGTCCATCACATTTGTCTAGGTCTTCAAGCTCACGAGTACTTGGTGAGAGTTCGCGTGGTGTTAGAGGAAGATGTGGTCGAGGTTCTATTGACCATTTCTTGATGCGACCCGAGACTGCTACTCAGCCTAGTGTGAAGTCCAGTTTCGATAAAGAGATAAGGGCAAAAGTGGGTAAGGCAATTGTACGATTTTTCCATTGGAATCGCATCCCTCCTAATGCGGCGACCTCCCCTTACTTCTAGGCTATGATAGATGCTATAGCAACGGCAGGCCCAGGGGTTAAAGAACCTAGTTCTTACAAGATTGGGGGAAGATATTTGGATGAAGAAGTTCAAGACATGAGGCTTTATATTAAGAAGTTTCAGAGATCTTGGGAGGAATATGGGTGCATTCTGATGTGTGATGAATGGAGTGGCCCTACTCGAAAATCAATTATGAACTTTAGGGTATACAATGGACAAGGTATTATATTCCAAAAGTCGGTGGATGTGTCTAGAAATTGATGGATCAAGTTGTTGAAGAAGTCGGTGAGAAATGACTGATAATGAAGCTGCTTATAAGGCAGCTGAGAATAAATTAATGAAAAATCGGAAACATCTATACTGGTTTCCTTACACAGCACATTGCATAGACTTACTTCTAGAGGATATAGGTAAGTTTCCTTCAGTAGAAACAATAGTTAATAAAGCTAGAAAGATTAGTGGTTGTATCTACAACCAAAACTGGATGGTGGCGGTTATGAGGAAGTTTACTGGTGGCAGAGACTTACTACGGCCGGACATTACTAGATTTGCCACAAACTATATTGCCCTCGAGAGTATTGTGTGATATATGGCACAATTACTACAGATGTTTTCTTCTGAGAAATGGGTGGAATCTAGGTACACTCGTGAAGAGGGCTTGCCTAAGCAGATAGCTCAAATCGTCCTCTTCGAACAGAATATATTTTGGGCAAAGGCAGAAGAGATTGTGAAGATTGTACAGCCCCTAGTAAAAGTGTTGAAATTAGTGGATGATGATACAAAACCAACGATAGGCTATATATACGATGCAATTGACCGAGCAAAATTAGCAATCAAAGAACTTAATAAAGCATCGTATAAACAATATTGGGCTTTGATTGATAAGCGCTAGGATAAGCAGCTCCACCATGATATCCATGCTGCAGGTCCGTATACACAGTTATTTAATTTATTAATTGTCACTTTTCTTGTTTTATTATTTGGTAATTGATGTATGTGTTTTTTCTTTATACAACATATTTCCTAAATCCCGTCTGCAATTATTCAAACACTTTTTCCAACCATCCAGAGGTATTTTTGAGCCTAAAAAAAACAATCCAGAGACTTGAGCCTAGTAAAGAAGGGCAAGAGCCTTGAATCAGGTATAATTATAAATTATAATTTTATACATTTATTTATTAGTTAACTTAGTTGTATACTTATATACTAATTGAAATTAAATTTCTTTTACCTTAAGTTGTATAAGCAGCAGCAAGGCTCTTTTGGAAGTGATACGGCACGACTGACAAGAAAGATGACTGAACCAGGTATAACTGTATAATTTGGATTATGACTTATTAGTTATAAAATTATGACTGAACTAAATTTTATGATATTTTCATTTTTCAGGCGAATGGTGGGGTATATATGGCGAGGATGCTCCAGATCTTAGAAAAATTGCAATGAGGATCCTAAGTTAGACTTGCTCTTTATGTGGGTGTTAAAGAAACTGGAGCACATTTTCATTGATTCACACGAAGCCCGAAATAGGCTTACTTCCGAGAAGTTGGATAAATTAATATTTGTCAACTACAATATGAGATTGTATGCACATCATCTAACGAGGAGAGAGCAAGACAATGATTTTTATGATCCAATCAATTTGGATTATATTTTTGCCGATGATGATCCTCTAGAGCCATTGTTTTGTGAAATAGAAAAACCGGTTCTAACCGATATATCTTTCCTTGAAGGATATGTAGATGCAACCAATGAAGAGTTGAGGACCGCAACAGGTGCCACCACAGGCACAAATATACAACCACCTACTGTTATCCTTACTTCAGATACTGCAAGTACAAGCAAAGCCAGAAAAGGAAGAGGCAAAGGCAAAGGCAAGACATCGGCACAATTACCAACAACCATTGAGGAGGTTAGTGAAGGGTCAGCGGGAGGAGAAGGGCATGAACTCTCATCTACTAGTAGTACTAGTAGTGAACCTAGTGGTGATAAAGGTAGAGATGCAAGTGCTACAACAGTTATTTATGATGCAGATGCTGGTCAAGGGCAAGATGTCGATTTGACTGAAGCTGAGATTCAAAGGAGTCCTAATGCAAGTAGGGGAGAGAGGTTCAGGAACCTGAGGCTGAAGCTGAACAATATTCGACTTCTTCGGACTACATAGAAGGGTATGCTTTGTTTCCCTAGTATCAGTATGGAGCAAGGTTCTAAATGTCGATATCGCTCGACATATCGGAGCCGCGGAAAAAAGATATATCGGAGATATATCGGAAGATATATCGTTTATCGGTGATTTTTGGAAAAAATGGCAAAAAATAGGGCAAAACATGGAATTTTGTAGTGAAAATTCAGGAAATGTTAAAATAGATGTGAATACACCTTTTAAAATAAAAACATTAAAAAAAACAACAATGTATACAAGAGATGCAATAAGAAGAGAGCAAAGATGTGCGTTGACGAGTGACAATAATGTATGATTGATTCATGTTTCATTCATTTCTCAAGCAACCATAAATTCATAATTTATAAGATTCATAAGAAAATAAACATACATAATACAACCCACCAAAAAACCTACAATCACCACCAGAAGGAGTTACGCGGAGGTTCGATGTCATCATCTCTGTCTTGACTTGGCTGGCTATAGTGCTGATTCTCCACATACGTACAATACTGTGTCCAACTCATCACATTATGGTACATGGATGTATACTCATGTACATAATGTTGGTAGTAATCTGGGCTAAGATGTAGTAACACGCCAATTGGTGGATACTGTGGGTGATTGGGCACAACTGGCACAGGCACTGGGATTTGGAAATTGTCTCCTCCATACCCATAGCGAGGTGGCTCATATCCTGAGACATATCCATAAGGATATTGATCCTGTGTGGAATGTGAATAACTATGTTCTTGAGAGCCTGATGTCTGAGACTGTGTATCCTGGTCATGGCTGGAGAACCATGTATGTTGAGACCCTCTGGAACTAGAGCCCGAATGTTCCGTGCCCCCAAACCAAGCATCGTGTCCCACATCTCGTTCTTTGCCCTTGCCCTTGCCCTGACCCCTGCCCCTGCCCCTGCCCCTGCCCCTGCCCTGGCTTCCTCGACGAGGGACGTAATGAATCGGTTGGCTTTCTGCTGGATGTGAAGTTGGGGCACCATGATCTTGGTCCTGTGTGGCATGGTCAAAGTCAGCCTCTGCGGTGAATGGGCTCAGAGGCCTCTGCTCTGGCTCAACTCCGATGTTACCTCCATCCCCAGGACTGTCGCCGCCTCCGTCACTCTTATCATGGTCATCAGACTCATCACCACCCTCACTATTACTATTGGACAATCTACTTGTCCCGGCGGTTCTTGCACTTGAAGTCTCAGGACCTTTTGGACTTCTGATCATCTCATCAAATGATTCTGTGCTAAAGCTGCTCCTGCTGCCGCTAGTGCTAGACCCCACTTCTGTAGCAATAACCCTTTCTACATCGATGCCCATCTCAATGGCCGCGCTAGCTATAACTGCGTTTGGACGCCCATCATCTTCGTCAAGTGATGAAACCTTAACCCACTCAGAAAGTGGATTATCTTGATCCTCAGTGGCACCGATTAACATCAGGTCTAAAGGATCCTGCTCAGGTTGCTTCCCAGTGTCAATCTGCAGTTGCCTGAGTCGCAGCTTCATATTATAGTGACAGAAGACCAGTTTTTGCAGCTTTTTGTAGCCAAGTCGGTTCCGCTGCTTTGTGTGGATGAGGGCAAATGTACTCCAGTTTCGCTCACATGCTGAAGATGAAGCAGTCTGTGCTAACACGCGAGCTACCAATTTTCTGAGGGTCGGACAGTCGGTTCCGTACATTTGCCACCAATCAGCTGACAATTAAACGATGTTATCCATTAGTTTCATATATATTTTGATGTAGAGAAATAAAATATAATTACTTTATTGAGAAGAAATTACTCACACGGCGTCATCCTAGACCTTCCCTCCTTAGCAGCAGTTCTTCCAAAGCTCCCCCGCGCATCCCTGAAGCGCACTAGCTATAGATTTTGAGAAAAGATGTTTCAATTAGATATAATAAATTAGAATGCAATAATGCACATAAATATGCTATAGTTAACGAGATAAAGACATTTCACCTCATTCCCGAAGTCTCCTTTTCTTTTACACTTCGGGTCCAACGTCTCGAAGACGTCGTGAACAGCCTTCATTAAGTCATCCCGATTCCCCAATTTGTGGTTGTAGTGATACTTTGGGTTCAAATAATATGCTGAAACGTGAAAGTTATACGACATGCAATTAGTATTACAAGCATGCAATAACTTCAATGTAAACATCTAGTAAACATCAAACTTACCAGCAGCATGAAGGGGATGCTCCATTGTCTTATCCCAACGAGCATCGATAATCTTGTGGACCCACTTGTATCCACGAGGGGACACATTCTTTATCGACAACTTCATTACCCGCATTAATTCGTACACAGAACCCATAGTCGGCCACTTATCTGCATCTATCACCCTTAAGACACGGTAAATAGGCTCTAGTATGGCAGCTGTATCATCCACTTTGTCCCAAAATTTGTTATTAAGGACAATGTCCTCAACTTTTTTTGCCAAAATAGTGCGCCTTTGTCCATATTCTGTCCAATCAGTCCCAGTGAATAATGCCTTTAGTCCAATTTTATGTTTGGACAAACTCTCTAAGGCAATAAAATTGGTGGCGAAGCGCGTCGCCCTTGGCCGTACTATTTCACCACCACACAAAGCCCTCATCTTTGCTAGAACCCAACTGTGGTTGTATATGAAGTTGGTTACCGTTCTTGCCTCGTCAATAACCTCCTTCACAGATTTTCTTTCTCCTATTGCCTGTAACATCAGGTCTATGCAATGGGCTGCGCAAGGGGTCCAGTATAGGGGATACTTTTTCATAAGCATCTTCCCAGCCTTCACGAAGGCACTCCCATTATCAGTCACCACCTGGACTACATTTTTTTTTCCCACTTCCTCTACAACACCCTTCATTAAGTCATATATATATTTTGCATCTTTTATATTGTCAGATGCATCAACGGACTTTAAAAATATTGTCCTTCCCTGACTGTACACCATAAAGTTAATGATCGAAAGCCTAGTGGGTCCTGTCCAACCATCACACATAATAGTGATACCAAAATTTTCCCACGTTGGCTTTAGAGTGTCAATATAGTCTCTCATCTCCTTCTCCTCTGCGTCTAAGTATTTACCTGTAATCTCATATGGAGAAGGAGGCTCTACCCCCGGCCCAACCCGTTCTGCCTCGTGAATCATGTTCTTAAACTGTGGGGTTGAGGCAGCATTAGCAGGCACATGACTATGTATGAAAAACTTGGATACAGCTGTTCCAAGCGCTTCCACCAGACTTCCCCCACTCCACATTTCTTTCAGCCGCTTCTGTTTTGCATTTCGACTTTTGTACAGAGATGAATCATGTGGCAGATCCGGGACTTTCATGCTTTGGCTGCGGCCAAACATACCATGCGATTGTGTCCCAGTCCCAAAATCAGATGTCCTACCAGTCGAACCGGATGGTCCTGCTCCGACACTGCCTCTGAAATCGGCAGACTGCATGCGAGCTGCAAATGAACGCTCCTGATCTCTGTCCCACTGCTGGCGCATAAATTGACGATAGCCCTGTCGATATGCTAGCCGCTCGTCAACTCCAATACAGTCGATTGGGTATAAAGTATCATCTTCGTCGTCATCATCGACATCTACTGGTGGCTGTAGACCACGCCTTATTTCTTGACGGATTGCCTTTTGCTCAGCGACATGCTCCAGTCTCTGCTTAGCCCCAATGGTAAGGTTAACCTTCATAGCTTGTCTGACCTCCATCGGACAACTTGGACAGTCTGCTACATTCGAATCACCCCCAGCAAGATGCCACTTTAACCGAGTAATTCCACCGCTTCTTATTTTTTTGCCACAATAATTACATATTGCTCCATTCTTGTTCCCTTCTATTTGTTTTCCATGCGACCAACCTATGTCTCGCACCATCTCCTAGTGGATCATCAATAAATATTAATGTCAAACACATAATATAATCAAGCACCAAAACCTGTGATTTTTTTTTATGATTATCCATGTTAATTGCTTTAGAAATATTAAAAGCTTATGAATGTACATTACAGTTGATAAATAATTGAAATTTAATTTAGTTTCTTAAACTGTTTCTATATGATAAGTAATTGATTTTTAATTTAGTTTCTCAAACTATTTCTATATGTAATTGATGAGCTCAATGTTTGTACAGGACAAAATCAATATGGAAAAGAGAGGAGATGGTTAACTGATTGGAGACCCTGCATCAAGAAAAAAGGAAGACAATTGTAATTTTATTTGAGTATCAAGTTGATGTAATTATGTAAAAAGAAGTGGATGTAATTTTATTTGACTATGAAGTTGGTGTAATTATGTAAAAAGAAGTTGATGTAATTTTATTTGACTATGAAGTGGATGTAATTATGTAAAACGAAGTTGATGCAATTTTATTTAAATGTGTGAGAGTCCTGATTAAGTTTTAAATATAAAATAAAAATTTTATTTTAATGTAATCTATGTATATTGAGTGTTGTTTAGATGATTACAAGCTTAATATCATTAAGCAAAACTTCTTTGTCGAAATACAAAATACAAATGTTCTTATTTCTTTTACAAACTATAGAGTGGTAGAATTATTTGGGCTAATTCTTTTACAATATAAAAAATACTGCACAGTGGATCATTAAAAAATATAATCAAGTTAAACATATAATATAATCAACTCCTATTGCCTCTGTTTTTTAATGATTATCCATGTTAATTGTTTTGACAATTTCAAATACTTATGACTTTATGAGTGCACATTAGAATATATAAATAATTGAAATAGATGCAATTTTCCTAAAGCAATGTGCAGACCCATAATCAAGTTTCAGTAATTATTATATATATATATATATATATATATATAACATTGATCATAACTAAATAAAAATATACATGAATTTCAAGTATAATTCATAAAAATTAAAATAGAAAAAACGATCTTATATTACAATTTTTAATACTTTTTAAAATTTGGTGTAAAATATAAATCAATATTAGTTTACAACATATTATTTTTTGTCATATAATATAATTCCTAATATGGCAGACCAGTTTTAAAAAAATTTTCTCTTCAAAATAGTATGTTTTATAATCTTTTAAAATTTTGTAATAAAAATAGTATAATAATTTATAAATTTTTGTGCTAAAAAGTATGTTAACTTATTAATCAAAGTGATTACCGATTAGTAAAAGTTTATTAAATTTTTTTACAAAAAATAATAGTTAAGTGATTACTAATTAGACAAGGTGTTATTATATTTTTAAAAAGCCCTTATGAGGTTAGAGATATTACATATAAATTATTTCTAATTTATAAAATATTATTAAAAATTATTAATTTTTTAATATATCTAAAATGGTCTTGTGGGCATAATTTGCTAGAGATACATCTTTATCAAGAATTATTATTTTTTTTTTATATTTCAATATAGTGAAGCTTTTTTTTTAATTAAAGCCTCTATATAATTTATAAAAAGAGTGAAAGTGTGAAACTAGCATTACCTTTTAAATTTTAGGTTAAAATCCCTAACATTAACCAGATAACTTTTTTACAAAAAAGAATGCATTAACAATTAAATAACCCTTATAAGGGTTTATTTCAAAATTAAAATAGAAAAAACGACCTTATATTACAATTTTTAATACTTTTCAAAATTGGGTATAAAATATAAATCAATATTTGTTTACAACATATTACTTTTTTTCATATAATATAATTTCTAATATGGCAGACCAGTTTTAAAAATTATTCTCTTCAAAATAGTATGTTTTATAATCTTTTAAAATTATGTAATAAAAATAGTATAATAATTTATAAATTTTTGTGCTAAAAAGTATGTTAACTTATTAATCAAAGTGATTACCGATTAGTAAAAGTTTGTTAAATTTTTTTACAAAAAAGAATAGCTAAGTGATTACTAATTAGTCAAGGTGTTATTATATTTGTAAAAAGCCCTTATGAGGTTAGAGATATTACATATAAATTATTTCTAATTTATAAAATATTATTAAGAAATTATTAATTTTTTAATATATCTAAAATGGTCTTGTGGGCATAATTTGCTAGAGATACATCTTTATCAATAAATTATTATTATTTTTTTATATTTCGATATAGTGAAGCTTTTTTTTAATTAAAGCCTCTATATAATTTATAAAAAGAGTGAAAGTGTGAAACTAGCATTACCTTTTAAATTTTAGGTTAAAATCCCTAACATTAACCAGATAACTTTTTTACAAAAAAAAATGCATTAACAATTAAATAACCCTTATAAGGGTTTATAAGGTAATGCTAGTTTCATAAAAAAAAATGCATTATCATACAAATTAAATGCATTCATATAATTTTACTTAAAAGTTAAAGCCCTTGAAAAAAAAAAAAAATTAAGTGAGAGTCACGCTAGATAACCCTTAAAAGGGTTTTAAGTTTTATGTAAGAGTGGAGTTAGATAACCCTTATAAGGGTTTTAAGTTTTATGTAGGCTCGAGTAAAGTTAGCAAACCCTTATAAGGGTGTTAAGTTTTAAATAGGGTGAGTGAACTTAGCATACCCTTAAAAGGTTTAAGCTTATCTATAGGGTGAGTGAACTTAGCATAACCTTTAAGGCTTATAATCTCATGAATCGTATACTGGAACCGAACGAAAAAAAAAAAAAAAAAACGCAGAGGAGGAGCCGAGGGGAAGGAGGAACCTGGCTTGGGTTTGGGCGTTTGGCGACGGCGACGGGGACGGCGACGGCACAGACGACGGCGACGGCGACGGCAAAGGCGGTGGACTGGCTCAGGTATGCTCCAGTCTCTTCTTCCTTCTTCCTCCTTCCTTCTTCTTCCTTCTTCTAAATCAACCCTCTTTTTTTTTTTCCAACTAAATCCAAGATTTTCAGACTGTGATGAATGCTATGTAGGTTTTTCCATATTTAAAGAGAATGAATCGGCACCACTCACGGGTTTTCTGTAGTCAGTACTAATTTTTTTTTTTTTTTTTTTTGATTTCTGCTTGCGCATGTGAAAAAAAAGCTAACCCTGACCGAATCTCTGATTTCAATGGGACTCACCCACTTTTGGTCGATATCGGCATGGTATCGGCGATATATCGCCGATACCAACCGATAATGTGTAATTTTTTTCATACAGTGTATCGATACATCGGTCTTCAACGATATCGAAAAATATCGGCGATATATCGCCGATATTTTCGATTTTACGAACCTTGGTATGGAGCTTATGGTTATGGATACCCTCCCACATATCCTCAACAGGGCCAACAGGACTATCAACCACATGATTTTTTCAGCGAATTCCCACACGACTATGCTCAGCCCAAGCCCAGCACTACGAAAGTCTCCACCACCAACCTTACGTTCAACTAAATAGAAATGATGATGATGATGAGTCAGCCCGTAATTCTATGTGACTTTAGCACTTAGCAGATGTGTATGAGACTATGAGTTATGACTGCATGTATCATTGTATATTTGTATCCGCCTATCTGGAGTCTCGAGACTCTCGACCCATCAAATTTCATTATTTTTACATTTTGAGCTTGATATTGGCTTTAGAAGTATATTTTTACTCATTTATTACATTTTTATTTTATTTTTTTCTATTTATTGGAATTTTTTAAAACCAAAAAAGGAAAAAAATAACGTAACTGCTGAAACCGTTACGTAACGCCAATACGTAACGGTTTCGGCCGATACCGTTACGGTAGCCGAAACCCTTTTTTTGAACCTTGGTACATAACTTCCCTGCAACTATGGTTGTAACAATCATATGAGTTGGTAATTGTAAAATCACCAACACGTGAGCACAGATGACATCAATGAAACATTGTTCACATTTCTGAGAGCAACCTGACTTTGTTCACCAAATGGGTAGTTTGGATGTTTCAAGTTCAAGATATGTCATTTAATGTTTCCCAGGATATTTTTTTTCCTCATCAGCCTCTTCATGTGCCCTACTGTTGCATTTACTTCTTCTAATTATATCGGCTTTCGATTTTTCCCAACAATTTTTTCCACACAATCTACCAAGACAAAAAACAAAAAAGGGGGTTTCCAACAAAGGGAATCTATTCTTCTACTTCCTGTAACCCCCCAACTACGTAAAGGGCGTGTAGAGGGCGTGTATCGAAGACAGAAAGCATCAACAGCTAACTCATAGTCATCAAGATTACCATACTAAATAACAGTACTCACTATCAAGCGGAGGTAAAATAACAATACCAACCATAGAAGAAAACAATTTTTTACCCACAAAATTCATGAAGCCGTAACATCTATAGAAACTTTCTAACTCGTGAGGAGCACCTAAAGACAGCATCAATCAAAATTGAAGATCAACACAATAGAATTCTAGAAACAATAAAACTACTCCGCATGTAACCAGAATATCATTAAAAAAATCTAACAACATAAAACCCAAGAAAACCAAGGGCAGAAATAAAACTGAAAATCCAAAACAACGCCTCATTTACAGGTCAAAATCTGCCCACAAAAAAATGAGATCAGAGTCATGAAGAACACAAATCAGTCAGATATACAAGTGAAATCAAACAATAAATTAAAATGAGAAGAAATTGCAAACATTGAAGAATAAATTTTAAGAAAAAACTACCTCGGAAAAGAGATTGATTCTGCGAATATAATGACTCTGAATAGTGAGATTTTTCTCGACGAGCTGTGAAAGAGCAACGCAAGCTGCTGAGTCGTTTCAATGAATTATCTTCATACCAATAAAATATAAAAATAAAAAATCTAAGCTTCATTTACTGTTGTAGTCTTTCAGTAACCTTGGGCTGGGGTCAATTATTTAGCCTCTCACTAACCTACCACTAGTGGGCCACTGCTTCCCCAAGTGGGAATGGATTTGGTCTGGCCCTCACCAGACCTAAGCCGTCTGCCCACTCTTAGAGACCGTTTAACCCTAGTTAAGGAATTTTAACTCATATGGTTAAAAAGTTTTTATAATATATTTTGTAAGAAACTAATGTTAAATGGTTGAATCCTAAGGATTAGTGAATCTTAATCACAGTTAATAGGTATTAAAAAGAATACGTGTCAACCTAAAGAGGAAGGCCAGATGGTTTTGGTCTGGAAAGGGCCAGACCAAATCCTTTTTCCTACAGGTACTTCTTCTCGTTTTCCACGCGATGTTTGTTGAGATTTGACAAAGAAATGGATTACCCTCGCGGTGATTTAAAATACGAAAGTGCCTATTCTTTTTTGGAAGTTATTCACCTTCTCGGTCGGTGACGCGAGAGGTGCTTCTCGGCTCTTCTTTCTTGCCACGTGTCTCCTCTTTTAACGGCTTTGGATTGTCTCTGGCAAAGCCAGAAAGGGCTTGTCTCGGGGTTCCATAGAATAAGGGACAAGTGGTGGAGAAGCCAAAATCATGGGCCCATGATTTTGGCTTCTCCACACATAATAAGACATGTGACGATAAGTGTGTAAGAATAAGGGAGAGAGATATCAAATGGGGAGAAAATAAAATGACTTCTCCCTATTTTTACGCCAACCGCACAATGTATGGAACCCCTAGAGCCCTTTCTGGCTTTGCTACAGACAATCCGAGGCCCCTTTTAACTCTATTTAATCGTGGTTAAGATTCAGTCATCCTTAGGGTTCACATATCTACTCTTTAGTTTTTAAGAAAAATAAAATAAATAATTTAACCATAGGGTTAAAAAACTTTAACCCGAGTTCATGTTGAGTTGAAGGGGTGGCTTTGTGAGAGTGAGAAGCGATAAATCCCTTCTCGCCTGTGGAGAGAATTATTGCTTTTCATTGTTAGTGGGCTTCAACACTGGTTCAACTCCAACCAAACGCAAATACTCTAGGGCCCATTTGGCATCACTCCTAATGAACAATTGAGAATTTTCCCAAGGAATAGAGAATTGTTCCTTGGGAGTGATGCCAAACCGCCCCTTAACAGACCTGAAAACTAGTTTTGTAGTTGGCTCATGTGTCAATGTCATTACAGTTTCTTCTAACCTAGATCGGTCGGTCTAATTATGGGGTTAAGTGCTAACTTAGTTAAAATTTTAAAACTTTAAAAAAATTATCATATTTTTTTGTTGATATTAGGACTGCACAAAGCCCGATTGGCCTGTTGGTGTGGCTCAGCTCGGCCTGGTTCACCCGAAATTTTGGCTCGAACGGGTCAAGTCAAGCCTAAAAAAAACCCGAAAACTCAATCAAGCCGAGCTCGGGCCAACCCCTCTACGGCTCCGCCGGGCTCGAAGCCCGGCTCAATTGAGGCTCGGTTCGGCCCGAACTCGGCTCGGCTCGAATATTATTAAAAAAAAATTTAAAAATAAAAATATTATTTATATATATCATTATTATATATATATATATAATATAATATATTATTTAAAAATAAAAATAATAATAAAAAAAGCATTCCACCTGAGCTCGAGCCAAGCCAAGCTCGGCTCGAGCTTGAATCAATTCAGGCCGAGCCAAGCTTCGAGCTAGGCTTTTGAATTCGGGCTGAGCTTCGGGCCGCACTTTCAAGCTTCATTTCGGGCCGAGCCGGGCTTCGGGCCTAGATCAAACCTATTCAAGCCGAGCCGGGCTTGGCCAAGCCCGGCCGAATACAGCCCTAGTTGATATGTGTAGACTCAATTCAGAAGCTAGTATGAAACTAGAATTCGGTTCTGCCTAGTGGATTTGTGTTCAGAGCATAACCAGGATTTTCTTGAGCGGGGTGAGAGGTACAAAATATTTCGAGTTTAAGGGGTGCAGGGGCATAACTCACAAAAAAAATTTGAGGCCCAAGTTCATCTCACCGATTTGTGTTGTTTGTCAAGAATTTTTTTATTAAAATTAGGAATTGCCCCCTGGCCCTATGGTTATGCCTTACCCTCTTAAATTAAATAATATAGTATATAAAACCTAATTTATTTGTTTTTTAAAGTTCAGAGTGCCCCTGGCTTTGCCTCTATTTGTGTTATCTATACAGGCGAGCTCAAATCTTCAAGGTGGAACTATAAACTGCACTTCACATAATTCACCAAAAAGGGCGACATGTGTTTTCTTAATTGTTCTAAAACCTAAGGTAGCTTAGTTGGTAAAGTTCCTTGGCATTGTACCAGGACCTGCGATTGAATCTCACCTATGTTTCTCTGGTACGGTCTGCCTAACACCAGCATACCTTCCAAAAAAAAAAAAACTTAGGGTGTATGCATTAATCTGTAAGATTAATGATGACTAGAAAAGGCTGGTCGTAGAGGAAAGTTATTTCATAATGAATAATGTAAGGCGAATAGAAGTATATTGCCAAACAATGGCTCTGCCTTGGCACAAAGTGGTTAGGTCTTTGAATGTGGATCATTATTTGGGTTGGATCTAAGCCACGTAGCTGTTCTGAATTGGGTGTGCCTGTCACTTGTTTGGTTGATACTGAGCCTTTTTTGGTCAATGTATGGCTGCAACAAGGACCTCTTTAACTGTAGATGCGATGAAAACTGACTAGATACAAAGTGTAGGGCATACACTAGTAATACATTATGCAGGAGAAGAATGCGTTGCTGAAAAAACTATAAGGAACAAAAAAAAAATGTAGATAGTCGAGGATTTTACTTGGGACCCAATTGGTTTTCTCTTCTATGCAGCATCAGCTGGGTCGGCAAACGATGTCATATTACAAATGGATTGAAAATGAACTAAAAATGAATATTAATTTTTTTTATAAAAACAATTATCAAAAAAATATGAATCTAAACTCAATCTAATATCCATGCCTGCCATCTTAACCCCTTTGGAATAACTAAAGTTTAAAAATAGGACTTTGTTTCTGAGACCCCATTAGGGCCGAGACCATGCTCTAAGAGCATGGGATTTCAGGTGGGGCCCATTTCACATGGTAGGCCCCACCTAAGATCCCATGCTCTTAGAGCATGGTCTCAGCCCTAAGAGGGGTCTCAGAAGCTTTATCCTTAAAAATAATAAGTTAATCAATCATATTTCTCTACAATTATAATGAGAATACTAGTGGACCGCACGTGTGATGCCTAGGGCTGTATTCGGGCCGGGTTTGGCCAAGCCCGGCTCGGCTTGAAAGGATTTGATCGAGGCCCAAAGCCCAGCGTGGCCCGAAATGGAGCTTAAAAGTGCGGCCTGAAGCTCGGCCCAAATTCAAAATAGTGGCTCGAAGCTCAGCTCGGCCCAAATTGATTCAAGCTCGAGCCGGGCTTGGCTCGAGCTCAGCTTGAATCCTTTTTTCTTTTTTTAAATAATAATATTTTATATTATTTATATATAATAATAATAATATATATATATAAATAATATTTTTAATTTTTTAATAATATTCAAGCCGAGCCGAGTTCGGGCCGAACCGAACCTCAATCGAGCCGAACTTCGAGCCAGACCGAGCTGTACAAGGGTTGGCCCGAGCTCGACTTGATTGAGTTTTCGGGCTCTTTTTTAGGCTTGACTTGGTCCGTTCGAGCCTAAAATTCGGGCCGATCTCAGGCCGAACCGAGCCGAGCAGCACCAACGGGTCGATCGGGCTTTGTGCAGCCCTGGTGATGCCCATGAAAGAGAGGGGATGGGGAGAGAGACAGGAAAGAGAGACCTAGTGAGAGGCATTTTGGAAATAAAATTTAAAGAATATGTTGAATATAAAAACTTGAGGGACATTTTAGGTAAAAAAAATTTGTGAGGGATACGTTGGGTATAGAAAAATAATGTAAAGACATTTTGAGAACCCAAAAACTTTAGGGGCATTTTGGGTATAGAAAAATTGAAAGTATTTTTGGTATAAAAAAAATTGAGGGACATTGTAGAAACAAAGAAAATGGCATATGGACAAACTTGAGAAGCATTTTTGGTTAAAAAATTTGTAAGAGCCATTTTGGGTATAGAAACTTGACTTGGGGAAATTTTGGGAACTAAAAAATATTCAAGACATTCTAACTATATAAACTTGAGGGCATTTTAGGTATAGAAACCTAACTTATAGGCATTTTGAGAATAAAAATTTTTTTTAGGGAAATTCTGACCAAGAAAATAAAACCATATTTTTAATAATAATAGGACATGATCCAACCGAACTGGGAATTGGTCACTTGGCCAGTTCAACAGTCGGTCCGGTTATGAAAACATTGTTCTATATATTAATAAATGGTAGTTTTAGGATTATATTAGATTCCAATTAACTTTTTTAAGTTTCTTATATTTATTTATATTAATAAAAACTAAAAGTAAATGGTAGTTTTGAAATTAAGTGAAATTTGGTCAACGTTTTGAACCATGTGTAATGGGCAATTTTAGAATTAACTAAAATTCAATTGATCTTTGAATCAAGGAAGTGCTAGTTTTGGAATTAATAAAACTCCAATCAATTTAACACGACCATCCTTTTTATATTTGTAAAGATGACACTTAGATATGTTGGAATGAAATTTGTCACTATTAACAAAATTACTCATACACTTATTCCTACTAGTTAATTATAAGAAGAGTTTTACAATCATGGAAAGCTCAACATGAAAACATACGACGAGCTTCTATTTTTTAGTCATGTAACGGTTGAGAAGGTGGAGTGTACAGACAAATTAATAGTTTTTTCTTTATTGGGTTACAGTGATATGTGATAAACAATGGAGTAGGATAATAAGATGTGATGAAAGAGAAATAGAGTAGGCTTCTACCATTTTATGTATCAACTAGCAATTGCGATGCATAGAAAAATGAAAGAAATAGTATAATAAATTAAAGAGTAAAATAAATAAAATAAATTTTAAGATATAATATGTTTATTTGATAAAATTACATAAATTCTTTTCATACAAATTTTTTTATATTAAATTATTTATTTAATATGAAATTATAAAAATATGTAGCTTATCCTCACCTCAAATCTCTATTATTGTAAAAATATAATAATATTAATTAATTATGGGAGAGCTACCACAATCATTAAGGAGAGGATAAAGGTATGCAAGGAACATTGTCTTTAAAGAGAAAGACAATGGGAGAGAAATTTTAGGAAAGATAAGAGGTAAATGAAGAACATGATAGAAATTTGTGGGTCTCACTCATTGATTTTAGTTTGATGATCTGGCCTCCGAATGAAGTGGAGTCCTATGTGGCATCAAGAGGAAGACATAGGTGACATCCATAGAAACACTCTATCTGTGTTATATAGTAGTAGAGATATGATATGTTTATTTGATAAAATTACATAAATTTTTTTCATACCAATTTTTTACATTAAATTGTTTATTTAATATGAAATTATAGTGGTTCATCTTCACCTCAATCTCTATTATTGTTTGTAAAAGTATAATAATATTAATTAATTATAATTAATAGGAGAACTATCACAATCAATGAGGGGAGGATAAAAGTATGCAAGGAACATTGTCTTTAAAGAGAAAAATAATAAGAGAGAAATTTTAGGAAAGATAGGAGGTAAATGAAGATTGTGATAGAAATTTATGGGTCACACTCATTAATTTTAGTTTGATGATGTGGCCTCCAAAATAAAGAGGAATCATACATGACAGAAGACATATGTGTCATCCATATAAACACTCTAACTGTGTTAAATAGTAGTAGTATAGATAAATATAAACACCAACTTAAAAAAAGAAGGGTTTGGCATATGTTTTCGAGTTAAGCTCTATGCTTACTCCCAAATATACTCCAAATCCTAACTGTTAACGACTAAAGGTCAAGAGTAATGTTAAGTGGTACACTTCCAAAAAAAAAAGTGGCACACTTTAAAAAAAAAAGTCAAGCCAGGCGTACCCATGAATTCTATTTTGAAACCTAAGGTTGGACCTCATTGGTCCAGCCACCCTCTCTTAAATACTCACCACAAATTGATGAGTATTTAAGAGGGGGTGACTGGACCAATGAGGTCCAGCCTTAGGTTTCAAAATAGAATTCATGGATAGGTTAACTATTTCCCTTTAAAATAAGGAAATGCTTGGCGATTGTCGATTTTCACTCACCTCTATGATTCATCTATTTAATTTGGGTTATTTTTTTAAAAAAATATTAACCATAAGTTAGCTAAGCTTAACCATAATTACAAGGGTACGAAAGACATTTGGCCAGGTAGCCGAATGCATGTCGGCAAATTACTGCTCTTTAAAATATTATAATCAAATTTAATAAATATATCTTTACTATTATGCATAGATGATTTTTCCGAAATTCCGAAATTACCTTTATATAAAAACAAAACATTGATTTAATGTTTTACTTTAATTCCCAAACTACCCTTGCCTTTGATTTAATGTTTTACTTTAATTCCTAAACTGTCCCTTGCAATCTATCTATTTAGAATCACAGCCAATCGCGATTGACCTCGGGGAGAGTTCAATTACACCCATGGATTAACACGTGTCCCTTTTAATTCCTATTAATTGTGGTTAACTCCTTCCCCTCGCTCTCACGTGCATTGCAAGTGCCACTAGCGAGTTCAATCGGGTGTCGTTAACTCCTTCCCCTCACTCTCACGTGCATCGCACGTGCCACCCGTTATTAAATATAATATTATTAGAGTTATTAATAAATTTCCTACTTACAAATAGGAGCATGCATGCTAAGTATATTCTCACAAAGTGTACTTCCGCCCTTATTGTATTGATAATAGATAATAAAATTAATGATTTTGTGTCAACCCACTTGCAAGGGTTCATACTATATATTTTTTTAAAAAAGCTTTTTATTAACTTAATAACTAGAGAGAGAAGTCTGGGTCTGTTGGTTTTTTTTTTTTTTGGTTGAATTGTTAAACACATACACTCACATAGGCCAACACACACGGGCAGAGCCACATGGGGGTTGAAGCCCTCCTGAAATTTTAGAATATTTTTTTTACTTAATAGCCTGGAAGAGGGCCGGAGTTGGGGGACGGGCTCTAGCCCCCCCCCCCCCCCCCCCCCCCCCTAAACTTTTGAAAAAAGAAATATTTTATACAAACAAATAAGATGACCCACGAACTAGGCCCTAAAAAAATTCGGTGGTCTATGCCCTCGAACCTCCATTGTTGCCCCTGCAAGATAATCATGACTTTGCCCTTACACACACTCGGTCCACATGAAGCTAAACCCTACTCCTCTCACCAAAATAACATATCTCTTGGTGAGAGGAAGGAACCTTATCCAAGAGATAGGCCATTTTGATAAGATGAGTTGGGTTTAGCCTCATTTGGACCGAGTGTGTGTGTGTTAGCTTATGTGAGTGTGTGTTTAACTATTCAATAAAAAAAAAACTAGTGAGAGTATGTTTAGAAATGTTCGACTATTAGGAATAATTAGGTGGACGTTAGAGTAGATAGAGCACGAGCACGAGAGCATTAACTTTAAATTTAGGATAGGGTCAAGAGTATCTCTAGAGTATATATATATACCTAGTTCTTGAAAATTAGTTGTAGATGCAACATATATATTTTACCTTCTACACTATATGAAAGTATTGATAAAATCATTATTCATTTAAATTTGTGTCACAATAAACAAGATGACAATTGATATATTAAATGTTTCATTCAAATTCAATTACTAGATCATAAATAATTAACAAACTTTACCAGAATCTTAAAAGTTACAAAGGAAAATGACAAAATTAATACACCTTACTTCACATGAAAAAATATGGAGAAAAATAAAACCTTACACAAATACCGTGCTCTCTAAGCAAGTGATCTTTAGAAATCATAAACTGTACCCTCTATAAATCATAGATTATACTCTACAAAAATTAAAACCATGCTCCTAAAATAAGAGCAAAGTTTGAGAGCGGGAGCGAGTAACAAGTTGGGAGGGGATCTAAGTAACCAGAGCGAGTGCGGGAGCAAGAGCGGGAGCGCAGAGCGGGAGCGGGAGCGGGAGCAAGAGTGTGAAAACTTTAAATTTCAATTCTTGATAGGGTCGAAAGCGCCTCCATGCGCCGACATATATACACGTATGCATATATATATACACGTGTGTATACATATACTTGATAATAATTATTGAAAATTATTTGTAAATACAAATATATTATTTTAATTTTTTAAAATATAAGAAAGAATTAATAAAATCATTCATCATTTAAATTTGTAATCTTAGTAAACATGATATCTATTGAGATTTTAAATATATCATTCCAAATTCAATTACAAGGTTACTAATAATTAATAAATCTTACATTGAACAGGTACCCTACAAAAATATATATATATATACCTTATTTAACATGAAAAATAAAAATAAAACTTTACACAAATCACGTTCACCAGACACTATTAAAAATTGAAACCAAATCCCCGAAATGAGAGCGGAAACGAATAGTGGGTTAAGGAGGTTTGGGTTAGTAAGTTTTGGCTTACTAAGTTAGAACTTACAAGTAACCACACAGTCTACGCGTAAGGACTCAAGTGAGAACCCGCAAAATGTTGGGGGCGCTCAAGGTAGGTTCCGAAATTTCCGACTCTCAAAGTCTCAACTATGATTGCATGTACAAAATCAACTATGATTGCCCCCATCATGTTAGATGTCATTTCTCAATTACTAATGCATTTCAACTCATCTCTTCCGTCATACAATTGGGTCTGTCTGTGGAGAATGTACAGCCACGCGTATGGGACATGATTGCTGGGTAGGTGTGCGCTGTGATATGTGGCCCCGGTGTTGCGGTCTCCTCGCTAGCACTCACTAATTAGAAAAGATCACATGTCTAATTGTTGACAAAGCTAGATTTTATTTTTGAACTTTTGATTAATTGAATTGTGTTATTTTTAAATTAATCATGACTCGGAGCTAGGGTCAATGGATGATCTTGATCTAATCGAATTTGGATCTGGAATAAATAATCAAATTTAACCATTCAAAATCTGACAGTTGTATTGGATTCTTAATTAGATCGGTTTCAGATCTATTCAATCCATTTACAACCCTGTTAGGAGCTCCGTTTGAAAAGATGATGGGAGCAACCCAAAAAAGGTCTATACAGAATAGTTTGGAAATTATAAAATAAATATATCTTTATTTATATTTGTAATTATCAAACTATCTTTATTGGAAGAATTTTTTTGAATTTCTTCATTATTTCTTTTTCTTTTTTTGTTTAAAGGTAAACACAACACACACAATCATCAAAAGGGTGAGCCGAACACTTTCTTCAATTGAAGTTGGACACTTTTATTGAGATTGATTATGAAGAGATGTTTTTAGGTGGGTTTAGTAGCAAATATAATAGACTGGTGTGTAAGCAGTAAATATAATGTCAAGGATCTTACCTCTGGCCATGGTGATTAGATTTGATGTCGCCTATATCCTTTTGGGATCGCCCTCTTCTCTTGAATGCAGAATACTAATTGATTAGAGAGAGATCTTCTAATCTAAACAAGACTCAATGCTTGGATAGATGAATACACAAGCAACTTGAAGTTTTCTTGTTAGATTAGGGACTTTTTCTCATAAATCCCTTTTATATCATCTTTCCGTCAAAGAGGGTAGTTATTTTCTGAAAGGTTGCCACTTGATTACTCTAATGAATATCATTAGGGTTAACCAAATAAAATGAGTGATATGGCAATATGAGCTACACTGTTTCATAATGAAACAGTTTCAAAAGAGAAACTGTAACTTTCATTCTCCCACTTGGCCCAAATTGATTCAAATAACCCCTTATAGTGTATCAAGAAACCATATACTCAAGAAAATAGTTATAATGAATGAATCATGACAGTAAACATCTTATAGATGAAAACTACTTTCCATGTATTACAATATCATTGGTTCTACCAAATGAGCACTTTATGTGACATATTTATTTATAAATGAACTGCCAAAAATCCATTCTAGGTCCACTTTATTGTCCAAATAGACAATCTGTCATACATTAAACTTTATGTATACCAAATATATGATGACAGCTATACTGGAAAATCATCGAAACATAGTTGCAATTATAAAAATTAATGGTGTCTAAGATGTACATCACAAATCAAGCATCAAATGAGTTAATAAAACTCATACGCTCCACATGTTCTTTATACAACTTGAGCGGTAACCCTTTTGTCATGGGATCCGCAATCATTAACTTAGTACTAATTTTCTCAATAGTCACCCGATGATCTCGAACATGTTCTCTAACAACAAGGTACTTTATGTCAATGTGCTTGTTTGAACTACCACTCTTGTTGTTGTTAGAGAAGTGAACTGCAGTGAAATTATCACAGTAAATCATTAATAGCTTAGATAAAGAATCTACAACTTGAAGCCCTTTGATAAAATTCTGTAACCATAAAGCCGGTGAGGTAGCATCATTGCATGCTACATACTCTGCCTCCATAGTAGAGGAAGCGGTCAATGTCTGTTTTACGTTTCTTCATGAAATAATACATCCTGCAAGTATGAAGAGATACCCTGATGTAGACTTTCTAGAGTCAAGGCATCCTCCATAATCTGAACCTGAATAACCGATCACTTCTAGATGCTCCGATCGTCAGTATGTAAGCATGTAATCTTTTGTACCTTTCAGATAGCGTATCACTTTCTTTGCAGCCCTCCAGTGATCCATGCTTGGATTACTTTGATATCTGCCTAACATTCTAATTGTAAATCCGATGTCTGGTCTTCTACAGACCTGAGCATATATCAGACTCCCTACTACGGATGCATAAGGAATGGTTTTCATCTGTTTCCGCTTTATGTCATTTCTCGGACTTTGGTTGAGGCTGAATTTATCACCCTTAACAATAGGTACCACACTAAGTTGGAATTTTTCCCACTCATGGCTTGCGAAAACGAAATTTGATCTTCTTTAATTCCAATGTCATGGTCATACTCTTGTAGGTACACAACATAATCAGAAGAGATTGCAGATTTCTTTATTCTTGAAGATTTTCTTAATCCTATTTGTTCATCTACATTTGGTGGTATTTGAACAATAGGTTCAATGACAACTTGGTCCTCTTGGGGTGGCATCTCTTGATTTAACTGTTCTTCCATAATGACATCATGTGGATTGTCTTGAAGTGCAATTAATAAATCCATATTTATAGGTTTGGTAACTGGAACCCGTATTTCCTCAAAATTTAAGGTTCGAGGTTGCTCACTCCCATCGATGTCATTATCCTCAAGAAATCTAGCATTTCTTGCTTCAACAATATTAGGTGTATGTGAAGGACAATAGCATTTGAATCCCTTGGACCTATCTGCATAGCCAATGAAGTAGTCACTGACTGTTTTTTAAGTCCAACTTTTTCTCTTTTGGATTATACACCCTGACCTCAACTTGACAACCCCATATGCGTACATGACTAAAACTTGGTTTTCAACCATTCCATAGCTCGAAAGGAGTTTTAGGAATTGCCTTGGTGGGAACCCTATTTAGGATGTACATGGTCGTTTTTAAGGTCTCACTCCATAGAGATCATAGGAGAGAAGAGTTACTAATCATACTCCTCACCATGTCCACAAGCGTACGATTCCTTCTTTCGGCTACACCATTTTGTTGTAGTGAACCTGACATTGTGTATTGTGCAACAATACCTTGTTCCTTAAGAAAAACCGCAAATAGACTTGGTCTTTGTCCTGTACCTGTGTACCTACTATAGTACTCTCCACCTCTATCTGATCACACAACTTTAATAACATTTTCTTTCTGTTTCTCTACTTCAGAAACTTTAAAAGTTTTGAAGGCATCTAGTGCCTCACTTTTCTCAAATAGCAGATAGAGATATATAAATCGTGTACGATCATCTATAAATGAGATGAAGTATCTTTGACCATTCAAACATGGAGTTGGAAACTTTCCACATATGTCAGTGTGAATGATTTCTAATGTTTTTGAACTCCGCCTGACACATTTCTTGGTTTTGTTGGTTTGCTTTCATTTCATGCAGTCCACACAAATACCAAAATTAGAAAAATCAAGAGTCTCAAGGACTCCATCATTTATTAATCTTTTGATTCTTTCTATAGAGATGTGTCCTAATCTCCTATGCCAAAGCATGGAGGACTTCTCATTTATAATGTCACGCTTAATACCAACATTCTCATGCAAGGTTAAAAGGGTGTAATCAAAAGTAGAATCTAAATTAAGTCTATATAGACGATCAATAAGGGTTCCAGTACCAACCACAACTGAGTCTTTAATCAAACTAAGGTTAGAACCAATAAAGTTAAAACTAAAATCATAAGGGACAAGTCTAGAAATGGAAATAAGGTTCTTAGAAAATGATGGAATATAAAGATATTCTTTCAAGGTCTAAGACAAAACCGGATTTTAAGACAAGTCTAAAGATCCCAACTGATTCCACATGCGAGTTTATCTTGTTTCCGGAATAGATAAAACATTCAGCTTTTGTTGGTTTCCTTTGGTTGAACAAACCCTGCATAGTATTGGTAATATGAATTGTAGAGCTAGAGTCAATCCACCAAGTGTTATGAAGAACATCAACCATATTAGATTCATAACACACTAAAGAGATGTGATTACCTTTCTTCTCGAGCCAAGCTTTATATTTGGGGCATTCTTTCTTTATATGTCATTTCTTCTTGCAGAAGAAACATTTGTCCTTATTATCAACTTGACTAGTTGACTCCTTATACTTTTTCTTAAAATGAGCACGTTTCTCCTTTCTTGCATGTCCACTTTCATGAGTTGCTAGATGGGTACTTTCTAGTTTCTCCTGCTTCAATCTCCCTTCTTCTTGAACACACATGGTCAGTAATTCATTTATTGACCATTTTACCTTATGTGTGTTATAGGAAATCTTAAATGACCCATATTCCGTAGGTAGAGAGTCGAGTACTAAATGGATAAGAAATGACTCTAAGAATGTAACCTCTAGAGATTTCAACTGAGCCACTATATCCCTCATTTCCATAATGTGTTCACGTACACTTTTGTTACTGATAAGCTTCATGGATGATAATTTGTTCATTAGGGTGTTGGCTAGTGTATTTTCAAAAGTCACATACTGTTGTTCAACAGCATTAATGAATTCTTTTGCCTTAGTGCATTCTGGGATAGAATCCCAAATACCTTTTCCAATATGGGACTTAATGAGCATTAAACTTAAGCGATTATATCACTCCCACCGCTCATATGATCCCTTTTCAGCAGATGTACTTGATTCTGTAGGCATGAGTGGTTCATCCATACGGAGTGCCATATCTAAATCTATGTACCCTAATATAAGAAGAATTTTCTCCTTCCAATCCAAGAAATTTTTATCAGTCAACATTGGGACACGAGATGATTCATTAGACATAAGGGTAGATGGAATAACTACAAAATTTAAACAAACATATTTACTAAATGCTATGAATGCAAATCTATAATTCAGAATATAAACCCATGCTCATAATTCTAATAGCAAAACAGTGCATCATTGTAACCATCCTGTGGGCAAAGGTTGCAATACGCTATTGATTTGCTCAATTACTTTATAATGGGACTAATAGATTTATGACATCAATGTGGAGATATACCATTACCTGTGGGCATTTGGAAAATATCTCTAGATTGATATCTAATTTATTTCCTTATTCTAATTAATTCATAAAGTATGAATCTTCGCTGTGGGTCGAGATATCATCATTTATGAGTTAATCACAATATTTTGATGTCACTGCACTAATGTGATCAAATACATCCAATATATAATTTAAATCACAATAAATTATATGACTTAAAGATTTTGTGGCTACTTGAGCGAGCGCTCTTGCGCTAAAGATGAAAAAGTCATAAATTTATCATCCAAATAATAGCATAAAAAAAAATATCAGCATATGGATTAATCCTAAAATGCATGTACTATCAAGGATTCCATACATATATGCTAAATTAATATAATGGCATAAAAAAAAATAGCATATGAATTAATCCTAAAATTCATGTACAATATTAAGGATTCTAAATATATGCTAAATCATTAATTTGCCATCCAAAGAAAATTGGTAATAAATTTTACATGCAAATTAACTAAGTCCACTAGTTTATCTCATAGACCCTAAGCCCAGTTATTAGGGTAAAACATCATGTGTGTTAAAAGGATTTTAATATCATTAGGTTTATCTGTAAATGTGCAAATACCCTTTCTTTACATGCAAATAGTCTTCGGGTTTTGCCTTATGGACCGTGTATGGCCTGTGTCTACCACCCAAAATCTTCCTTATTCTGGATTTGGCCAATGAGGTTGAGCATGCATATGAGACTTCTAACATAATGGTGACAATTATTATTAATATTATCAAAAAATATTTAATTGTATACTTGCAACAGCCTCTACCATTGCAATCATGTAAACCAATGGTCGGTGATGTTGTACCAACCACATATTACAAGAAGGTGGGTATACCAAAATGAATCCAATGAGAGAAACTTCTCTATTTTATACTTTATCAAGTAAGTATTTTTGAGATGACAGGGAACCACAATCTCTGGTTCCCCAAAAGTCATGGACGGCATAAACAAGAACATGGATGCATATAAATTTTGTGTATGATAAAAGTAAATCAAACACCACAATCCGAAGGATGCTCTGATACCACATATAAGCATTAAATATAATGTAAAGGATTTTACCTCCGGTCATGATGATTAGATTTGATGTCGCCCATATCTTTTTGGGATTGCTCTTTTCTCTTGAATGCGGAATACTAAGTGATTAGAGAGAGATTTTCTAATCTAAACAAGACTCAATGCTTGGATAGATGGATGCACATGCAACTTGAAGCTTTCTTGTTAGATTTGAGATCTTCTCTCATAAACCCTTTTTATACCATCTTTCTATCAAAGAAGGTAGTTATTTTCTGAAAGGTTGTCACTTCATGATTCTAAGGGGTATCATTAGGGTTAACCAAATAAAATGGGTGATGTGTGAAACGTTTTCCAAAGAGAAACCGTAACTTACATGGTGATCTTCTCCGGTTGTAACCGGTTTTGGGCAAAACCGGTTACAACCCTGTGGTCACCACATGTCCCTTTTGACACTCCTTAACTGTGATTAAGATTCACCTACCTTTAGGGTTCACCAACCTATCTTTGGTTTTTGGAAAAAATATTTTAAAAAATTAACCCTAGGAGTTGATATTTTAACCACAATTGATAAATTTTTTTATTAATTTTTTCTAGAAACAAAGAATATATGGGTAAACCTTAGAGGTAAGTGAATCTTAACCATAGTTAAATAGTATCAAAAGAGAAACGTGACCACCTCAGAGGCGTAACCGGTTTTGGCAAAACCGGTTACAATTGGAAAAGAATACGATCTTAATATAATATTAACTCTTTATTTTCTTTTCCTTTTCTCATGGACTGAAGGTGATTCTTCGAAAGAGACGTGAGCATCTCTTTTGCATAATGTGCGTAGGGTTTACGAAGCAACAAATCATGGCCACGGTGCCTGTTCCAACTGACATGTGTGACACATTTTATTCCAAGAGGAGTGCTAGCCCTACTCTCAAGGATTTCTTTTACTCTCACAATCAGCCAACCACCTGTCTGGAAATTGTGTTCTTTAATCATGAGAGTGTGATAAAAGGGAAAGAAGCCAAATCCTCTATGGTGATAATCAGATTTGGCAAATCCGGTTATCACTCCTTGAGGTTGCCATGTGTCTTTTTTTTTTACATCTCTTGATTATGGTTAAGATTCACCTACCGTTAGGGCAAATTAAAAAATTGTTTTTAGGATTTTATTTTTAATATTAAAATATTTTAAAAATAGAATTAATATTTTTTTCTAAAACCAATGATAGGCGGGTGAACCCTAGGGTGGTTGAATTTTAACCACAGTTAAGAGATATCAAAAGGGACACGTGACAACCTCAAGGGGGTGATAACCGGATTTGCCGTAGAGGATTTGGCTTCAAAGGGAAATAGTTAACGTACCCATGGTTCCAATTACGTGATGGAGCCAAATCATCTACGACTTATCACCCCTACAGGTCACCACATGTCTCTTTTGACACCCCTTACCCGTGGGTAAGGTTCACCCACCTATTTTTGGTTTTTTTTTTAAAATATTAATTATGTTTTCAAAATTAAAAAACTGTTTTTAATATTAAAAAACTTTTAAAACAGTTTTTTAATTTTAAAAATAGAATTAATATTAAAAAAAAAACCAAAAATAGGTGGGCGAACCCTAGGGGTGGGTGAACATTACCCATGGTTAAGGGGTGTCAAAGGAGACACGTGGCGACCTCGAGGGATGATAACCGGATTTGCCACCGTAGAGGATTTGACTCCTTACGTGGTATTCTTACTTACGGTCGTGACCCGTGCCGTCTCGGACTCTGCTGTTTCCTTCCGGTTGGATTGCCGAAATCTGTGGTTGCTTTTGTTGGTTGTTCGGTGGTCCTGTGGCTGTGTCAGAAGATATTGGACGCGATTTGCGCCCAAAAAGAAAAAAAAGACATTCCTGACACCCTCCATCTCAATGTTCAAACAAAACTCATTGCAGAGCTCTGCAATCTCCCCCAGATTCTTGGGCTAGCTTTTCTGGGATTTGAGTTTTTTTTTTTTTTTTGCCATTGAAGCTTTCAATTACTTTCGGTTCCCAGAACAGGTACGTCGATTTTATTTCTCTTTCGATTCAGGCACTCTAATTCTCCAGCATTTCCTCCAACTCCCTCTCTGAAATTGCAGGATTCCATGGCAAAAGCCCCAAATATTCAATCGCGTACGGGAAAGATCTCGAATGGCGATATCCTTCACAAAAAATCAAACAAATAACTTACAGAAACAAGGCAGAACTTATGAAATATTCCTCTGATACCCATTATCTCGCTTGAATTCCTCTCCAATGTCGACGTGTTTCAGCTTCACCGCGGCAAGAGATTGGTGCTACCGCTACTCCTTCGCAAACGCAGGCCTTAGATCGGTCTCAACGGACCTCGGCGACGGCACTATCATGCACTGCTGGGTGCCAAAACCCCACAAAGAAAACAAACCCTCTCTCCTCCTAATCCACGGCTTTGGAGCTAACGCAATGTGGCAATGGGGAGATCTCATTCGAGCCTTTATCTCACGCTTCAACATCTACGTCCCGGACCTGTTATTCTTCGGCGACTCGTTCACGACTCGGCGGGAGCGGACCGAGTCGTTCCAGGCTCAGTGCCTGATGAGGGTGATGGAGAAGCATGGGGTGCGCGTGATGAGCTTGATAGGGATTAGCTACGGTGGGTTTGTGGGGTACAGTATGGGGGCACAGTTTCCGGAGGCGGTGGAGAGGTTGGTGCTATGTTGCGCAGGGGTGTGCATAGAGGAGAAGGATATGAGGGAGGGCATTTTTAAGGTGTCGGACTTGGAGGAGGCAACGAGCATTTTGTTGCCACAGACGCCGGAGAAGCTAAGGGAGCTTCTGCGTTTTTCCTTCGTCAAGCCGGCTAAGGGCTTGCCCTCTTGCTTCCTCCGCGATTTCATCCATGTAAGACTTCTAACTTCTAACCTACTCTTGCGCTTATGGTTTGTAGAAGCTTTCTATTAATTTGCCTTTGATCTATTACATTTTTGTTTTTTTTTTTGGGTAATGGAGGCTGTCCCAAACCTTTGGAACCATATTTTAAGGTGTTCTTCCTTGGGTTTTTCTTAGTGGCCAGCGTTTTTGAAGGGTAAGATTTCTCAAGACATGATTAAAACTGTTGAATCCATACAAACCAATTGATCCTGGTCTTCCAACACTCATGGCTATAGGGAAGAACCCAAGAAGAACACTGACAATTTTGGAAAATCCTTAATATTTTTAGGTAGATTTAAAAAAAAAACAAATAGTATTAAAATTTTATATATAGTGCCCCCAAATTATGAGTTAACGGCCCCCCAAATTTCAACACAAGCTCCATCCGTCTCCTTTTAACTATGGTCAAGTTTAATCAAATTAAGATTAATATTTTTTGTTCTTGTAAAAACCAAGATTTACCTTAGGGGTGAGTGAATCTTAACCACAGTTAGTGGGTGTTAAAAGAGACACATGGTAGCTAGTAGATCCTCATTTAACTATGGTTAAGCTTAATCAACTTAAGGTTAATATGTGTTTCCTAAAAACCAATGTTAGATGGATGAACCATAGGGGTGAGTGAATCTTATCCAAAGCTAGTGGGTGTTAAAAAGGGACACATGGCAGCTGTAGAGGCCCGTGCATTTTTCCGAAAAGAATAATTTTCCTTATATATATAAAATTTAAAAAAATAAAAATACAATTAATTTTATTTAAATAATAGCTCTCCTAGACTCATTGCCCAAAAAAAAATTCAAGGGCTGCGCCCCCCAAGACCCATACTTTGGCCCTCCCAAGGAAAAATTCTTGGCTGGATTTGCTTCCCAAATCCTTTGAAGCAAAGACTAGTCCCTTTAGTTGTCCTCACAAACCCACTCAGAATTTTCACTACGGTAGGGGCAGAGCAACATGGGGCTGCTAAAATTTTGGGGAAAAAAAATCTTATAATTTTAATACTAGGGGTGTAGCATGGTAGAGGGGTGGAGCCAGGGGGACGGGGGCTCTAGCCTCCCCAAACTTCCGAGAAAAAATATATTCCTTACAAATGGACACAAACAAAGGCGATGGCCCATGAACTTGTACCTCAAAACAAAAATCGGGTGCTACACCCTCGAACCCCCATTGTTAGCCACCCTACAAGAGAATCCTGGCTCCGCCCTTGACTACGGACACCATAGTAAGTCAAGGAGTGAGAGTTGAACACACAATAACCGGGAGCAAACTCGGGATGCTAGCCAACAGCACCAACCCCTGTGCATACATTTTGTTTGTTGATTTATTTTCCTATTGAAAACTATGAGAACTATTCCCTAAAATAATGGATTAGTTTGGTGACTAAGATTAACTGATTGGTGTGAATTTGTGGTTTTGGCTCTTCAGAATCATCTCTCTTCAGTTGAAGAGGTGTGAGTAAATTTATCTCTTCAATTCAAGAGGTGTGAGTGACCGCAACAAAGAGGTAGAGGTCTATGGGTTGTTAGGTTCAGGGTAGAGCCATGATTTTCTTGTAGGGGGGAGAGTTGATTGAATGTTAGTAATTGTTGATGAATTTGGGGAGAATGATTAGACAATACAATATACTAGGGTCTAGGGGGATGGGGATTAAGAGGTATAACCTCAGTTTTTAACAAAAGTTCGTGAGCCATTTCTTCCATACATTTCGTACATATCTTATTGGTATTTTTTTTTAATAGGGATTATCTCCTTGCACAATAGCTATGCCTAGATAACATAGTATAAAAGATATATTTTGTTTCAAATTTAAGTTTAGGGACAGTTACCCCCCTTGCCCTATGACTGTCTTACTAATTAAAGAATATAGTATAATATTTTTTTAAGAAGTTCGAGGCAATTGCTCTCTTGTCTCACTCTCATGACCATGCCCTGTTAAATAATTAAACAACATAGTATAATTTTTTTTTCAAAAGTTCAAGGGGGATGTGCCCTTCTTTCCTTATAGATTAAAGGTGAATTTTAGAAATAGGCTTGAGTGTCTCTTTTGCATAAGGTCCGTATGCGTAGTGCTTACTAAGCAACAAATCATGACCACTAGATTATGTCAGTGCCACTTCTTACTGATGTGTGGCACATTTTATTCCGAAAAGATTTTTTTCTAAAAGTTCAAGTGGGAACTTGCCCCGTTCTGCCTACAGTTAAGATCATCTAGGCCTTAGCCCTTCAAGGGCCTGGATTGACTAGACCTAATCCTGCCCTCATGGGCCAGGGGAGGGCTACAAGATGGGAAAGAAAAAATAGGTTTTTTTTTTTTCTCATTTGAGATAACATGATTTTTTTCTACACCGAATACCAACCCACTAGATAATTTAATTGAAATTATGTAAAATAAATATAAAAGTAAAGTAAAACAAGTATAATTATAAAATTAAATAAAATAGAACCTATCTTGACAATAAACTAAGGTTGTAATCAAAGTGTTAGGGATAATCACAGTGTTAGGGTTAGGGAATCAACTAATCGGGGGCTTAGCGTTAGGACTTCAAGGGATTAGGATTAGGATTTTAAGGGGTTCGAGTTAGGGTAGGGTTGTCAAAGGATAGAGCTAGGGCAATGTAGGGGACAACCCTAACTTTGCCCTTACTTATAAAGGCAAGGCCCTAACCCTGCCCTAGCCCTTAAATGGCAGAGTACCCTTCTTAAAGGTTTTTTTTTTTTTGACAGGTCAGCCTAGTTGTAGCTCATTAGAAATGCAGTTCATGTCCTCCCTCATTTATAGTATAGTTTCTTATATTAGTTTTTTCATGGGGTTTTGTATATTTGGTGGTCTCAACAGGTGATGTGTACTGAATACGTTGAAGAGAAAAGAGAATTGATCCGAACGATAATCAAAGACCGAAAACTTTCTGATCTACCCAAGATCACCCAGGTTCTTATGATCATGACCCACATATCTTACTCTAAATGTATTACCTATTTTCGACTCATAATCTACTTTAGTCTACGTAATTTGCTT
The DNA here is from genome assembly GCA_015143295.1 of Tetracentron sinense. NCBI lineage: Eukaryota > Viridiplantae > Streptophyta > Magnoliopsida > Trochodendrales > Trochodendraceae > Tetracentron > Tetracentron sinense. The sequence continues at coordinate 30,192,549 of CM026556.1, forward strand.
CTAAACACTAGTTTATATATCGATGCAGCGCACATTAATAATATGGGGAGAGCAAGATCAAATATTCCCATTGGATTTAGGGCACAGGCTAAAAAGGTTAAATATTATATTTTTCTTGCATCATGAATTTTCTCTAGCTGAATGAATGAATTTAAGTATTCTGAGTTGTGAATTTTGCATATAGGTATGTGGAAGAGAATGCTCAGTTGGTAATCATCAAGAACGCAGGGCATGCAATTAACATGGAGAAGCCCAAGGAGTTGTACAAGCACTTGAAATCCTTCCTAGTTGATTCACGTCCTCCTCACACATCGCCTTCGAAGCATCACAACAACAACAAAGTAGATTAAATAATTTATTCGAGATTGGGTAAACGAAAGATGATGGCAATTCAGGGGCTGCATATGGCAATGCATGATTAATCCCTTAGAGAGAGAGAGAGAGAGAGGCAGCTAAAATACACTTGCATATTTGGATCTATATGCTTCATAAAACCACATTAGTGATTTTCCTTTGGGAATCTAGGTATTTTCTTTTAGGAATGAAAATTGTGTAATGCATTATTCAACACTAAGATGTTAAAGGTTTGTGAAAGAACTAAAAAAAAATAGGTAATTGTGTGGATTAGCAACAACTTTTATTGTAGCCCATTAGGCTACAACAAGCATGCTATTGGTTAACTTCAATAAAAAAAAATTGAATAGTATTTTTAATATTCTTGAAAACGGTGTTAAAAAGGGTGATTTGATGCAAATAATTTTTAATTAGAGTGGAACAATAGCAGTGTAGCCTAATAGGGGATTGTTGCTAATCCAACTTCTTATTTTGTCTGTACCCAATATTTCTTCCATTAAGCTAGAAGAATAGGGGTCCGTTTGGTTTAGATTATTGCAATCACAATTGATTATATAATAAGCGTTGTCATAAATAAGCATATTTCAATAATACTCTGTCTATAATCGATTGTTTGCAGACAATAGATTATATGAAAAATAATCATGTTTGGTTTATCCTGAAACATAAAACTGATTATTGTTCTCAAATGTTATTCATGTCTTGAAGCTTACAAAAAAAAAAAAACCATACATATAAATAGTAGTACAAAAATATAACAGTGACATAAAAAATACAATAAGAGCTAGAATCTGTAGTGACCTAATTTTTATTCATCGGCATTCGTGCCATTTAAATGAATTTCCTAGAAAAATATATCAAATTTTAATACATTTTTCCTAATGAGAATTAATATGGAATGTCGAGAAGTAGACACCCAATTATCTTGCTCATTTTAACCCAATTTATGACCTGATTGCATGAATTTCAAAGATATTTAAAAAGTAGCAATAGAGTTTAAAAAAAAAAGAGAAACTGGACTGGTCAAAGTTTCGATCGATTGGGCCATAAGCTGTGATCTGTCGGACAAAACCAGAAAATTTAATGGGATCTCTATCAAAATCCGATCGATCGAGGATATCAGTACCGATCGATCGCTACCTCCGATCTGTTGCCCAAGTATTGGACCCTAGAGGGGGGGCTGAATAGGGTCTTGACAAATTCAAATTTCTTCTTAATCCCTTTCACGAGAAATGAATTCTAGCAATTCTTTAATTAATGCAATAATAAATAAATAAAGATAAAGAGAAAGAGAAAGCAAACGCAAAATATGTTTTTGAGATTTGGCTTGCCCTCCTACGTCCCCGCCTCAAGCTTCCCACTCGAGGATTTAACACGATTCACTAATCGCACGATCTTCTTTTGGGTGAAGATCAAACCTTACACTTATAAGAGAATCTCATTTCTTGACTTGCCACAACTTATTCCGGGTGAAGATCAAATCTTACAACGAAGCTCCCTACTTCAAGGACAAGAGTCACACCGAATATTGATTTCAATTACACTTTGTTGAGAAGTGTTTACAATCAGAAATTATTCCTTACATGAGCTCAATGATCACTTGAATGTTCACTAAGAGTCTCTCAAAAAATGGAGTTAAAAAGCTCAAGATCTTTTCGGATTCTAGGGTTTTTACTCAAAGAATAGATCAATGAATGATCGAGTGAATAATAGAATGATAGGAGTTATTCATTTGGTTCATAAATCATCTCAATTTATAGCTCAAGAAGTTTTCTGGCCGTTGGAGGTTTAATGAATGCGAATAGAGCTGTTGAAAACTAGTCGTTAGAGGGTTTAAAACTCTGTCGCGATAGAATTAGACGACCGATTTTTTGTGCCTCCACAAATCAGTCGACTGGTTTTCAACCAGTCAAAAGCAGAATGCTCTGGAGCTAAATCAGTTGACTGGTTTTGAACACCAGTGAAAATCAGTCAATTGGTTTTATGTTTTTCATATAAAACTCCTCTTTAATCAATTTTAATGATGTGAATGATTTAATTGGTTAACTAACTTAACTTTAAGTAACGACCCGCATTTAATTCACTAGTTTCATAATTGTATGAGTTAATTGCCTGAATAAATATACTTAATATTATACGTAAATCTTAGGAGAAATTAATACATTAAAATATTGAATCTCAAAACTCATTTACTTTACTCGATTTAGTGAATTTATGGAGATAAATTGCACTACATAAAAGAAAAACAAAAAGTAGCAAATGACTTTAAAATAAAAAATAAAAAAATTGGCGTCGGCGATCGATCGCCCAAAATGCCGTTCGGCGGCGGGCTTGCGCGACTTCGTGAGTTTTGAGTCCCTAAGGCTCCTAATGTATAAATACCTCCTTATACTCGTGGGTTAGAGTTTCTAAGACCTTCTAAACCTAAAAGAGAGAAAATGAAGAGTTTTTGAGAGATCAAAAAGAGAGAAACTAAAGGAGTCCAAAGGATTGGTTAGATAAAGGAGAAAAGAGGTGTAGAGATCAAGATAGAACCCTATTCGCAAGTGATAGATCGTAAGAAGACGATCAAGTGAGGTAAATAACAGATCTAATATTCGATATTTTGAATATTAACCTAAAAGAATGAATAAAAAAAGAGAGTAAACCTAAGTGAAGATGTAAGAATATGTAGGATTTATGAACATGTTTACGATTTTTATATTATTATTGATCGATTTGTTAAAATAGGATATGAAGAACCATATTATGATTTTTATATTATTATTGACAGATTTGTTAAAATAGGATATGAAGAACCATATTATGATTTCTATATTATTATTGATAGATTTGTTAAAATATGATGTGAAGAACTATGTTGTGATTTCTACATCATTATTGATAGATTTCTTAAAATAGGATGTAAAGAACCGTATTTTGATCTCTCTCTTATTAACTTTGGATTTGCTAAATTAGGATGTGAAAAACCCTATTGAAAATTAATTATGATTCAACAATGGGATTGAGAAAATTTATTGAAGTGCGTAGATTTATGAGAAGAATGAGATGAATGGACGTAAATTGAATGGATGAACTATTGTGGATTTAATTATATGTGCGTGTGATTTTATGTTACAATCCATGAAAATTCTGATTGATGAGAAGTGTTATAATTAGGATATTGATCTTGATTTAAATTTAAAAGAAAAAGGATTTTATAATTACATTAGATCATGACTTCGGTGTGCTTTAATATAAACCGTGATTTTATATTGTCGAATTATTGAAAATATGAGATTTTGTATGTTCTTTTATGCTTCTTAATACATGATATACCATTGGGTAAACGAACCTCTGATGAAAGTCAGGCTTGTCTAGGCCTGGTTAACATAGTGGTATGGGATGCTATGGTGAGATGTCCTATGGCCCTTGACGATTAATCTTAAGTGTAATTTAAACAAAGAGTACATCATTGTGCACTCACGAATAATAAATCTGCAAAAGTATGAAGAAAGAATTAAAGACAGTAATAAGATGTAAGTGAGACCAAAAATAAAGTAAGAAAAGTAAGAAAGTAAGAAAGAAAAACACACGAAAGTGGTAATGCATGTTTGTGTTGTGCACCACCGGATACCATCAGAAAGGGCGAGATGTATACCAAAGTAAGTAAGTCGTCGTACCGGAAAATATACTAAGTCGTCCGTACCGAATAATGTACGAAGGGTGGTATCTCGGTAAAGTAAAGTATAGTAACCAATTTCTTTATACGATAAAGCGGTATTTTAAGTTATTACTAATGCATGTGAATGTGTTGTTCATGGAATGATAAAATATGAAGTATAAAAAGTAAGAAAAGAAAGATCTTCAAAGATGCTAGTGCCTTACTTCAAGATAAGTTTTCAAGGGTACTAGTTATCTGGCCGTGAGCACGAAAAATTACTCACTAAGATTAGAGTCGCCACTTATTAATTAAGAAGGGATAAGTCCCCGGGAATGTTGGATAAGACTTGGTCCGCGATTGGAGATCGGGGTAAGAGGTTCGGTTAAGTTCGGGGAAGGGATTAGGCATCCCGACACTTCCACATAAAGTGGTTCCCTACCTGCTAGGTTTAAGCCAAAGTTAAGATCAAGATTAATCAAATGTCAATGTGTTTAACTTAATTCTAACCGGAAGAAAGAAAAAGTTAATTAGGGTCCGGCCCGTGTTGGGCTGCCTACGTACTCACATTAGGGTTGAGATCAGACCGAGCGTAGTTCTGGCACTTGAGCCCGTGCCAAGGCTAAGGGGTGTGTGTGTGTGCAAGGGTGGTCAAGGGTCTAGCCCGAAGACTAGGATTTGACTGACCGAGTTGGTCAAGTGCAAGGTAGAATCTAACCGCAGTTAGAGAAAGTGTTAACCATGGTTAGGGGAGCCTAACCATGTTTAATGCAAGCAAGCAAAGCATGTATTTGGTCTCTTTTTGGTCTTTTGTATTTTTTATGCTTTTTTTTTTTTAGGTACATGTGCATGTGTGATGTGTGGATATTAGTTACGTGCTAGCATTACTAAAATAGCATGTGTGTGTGTGTGATGTGTTTCGGCTAGGGTGGTTTACAAGAAGAGAAATGCAAACAAGAGGAAAATCACAGTAGTAGGGAATGCCTCTCCTCTTTGGTGGGGGACTTTTGGGTTGGCATACAAGGTCTAATAGGCCTAGGGACTGTAATCACTAATTGAGTAGAGGTGTGGACCGTCATCATAAAATCACCAGAATACACACATTTGAGTAATACTGCCATTACAACCCACCTTCCTAAATGCAACCACCCTTTCAAAGGTTGCTAAAGGTGGAAGGGTCTTTCAAAATAGACTCAAAGTGCAAAGACATGGTTGCTTTCAGCCTTACTCAACTAATGGGTACAGAACATCTATCATAAACCTTGTTGAAAAAAAAAAGCATGGCAGCAAGTGGTGAGTGTCAGCACCCCATTTTTACACCCCTTTAACCTTGGTTAATTTAACCATCGTTAGCTTAGTCCAAGCCCTAGAAAAACCTTAGGCGAGAAGCATTTTGGACCCAAGGCCCATTAGCAAGTCCAATCCTAAACCATAGTAAACCTAGGCTTACTATGGGCCCAAACACGGGCCCATGACCTTGTGGGGCCCATTAGGGTGGGACCCACCTCAAGTTTGAATTTTAGGGCACCCAAATCCCTAAACGGAAAAATCCAACTTTGCTTTCGCTCATGCGTGTGGGCTAGGCCCAATAGAACAAACAAACAAAACATTAAAAAAATTCAAAGACACCTGCTACTGTTCATCGTCCTCTTCAGGACGATGGGCGTATCAGGTGATCCTGATCCTCCGGCTACTGCCCCTGCTCCCCTGGCATTTGCAAGTGTGTCCCCCATGCCTAGGGATGGTCGGTCATCCTTATCCACATTTCTCTTCCCCTTTAAAGCCCCACCATGGCTACTGTTCAAAGGGGGAATTCAAAAAAAAAAACCGGACTTCTCTTTTACCAAATCCCAGCACAGCCACACCTTCTCTCTCTCCAGGTTGCTTCTCCTTCTCTCTCACGAGTTCCCTCCCTTTCTTTTTCCTTTGGTAAAGGTAAAGTGAGAACAGCTCACTTACGCAACAACGGTCCTCCATCTCCGGCGGCAACAGCAACTCTACCATCTTCCACAACCTGGAACAGCCCCTAAGCCGTCCCTAAATCAATTCATGTTCAGTCCCTGTAAGCTCCCCCTCTTCTTCCTGTTTATCATTTTGAAGTCCTTGATGTTTATCTCAATTGATTGCTTGTATCTAGTGGTTTAATCCCAAATTTTAGTGATTTCATTGGATAAATCAGATCTGTACCAAGGGTTTTTTTTTTTTCTTCCAATGCTCATCTTCAAAAAGATTTTAAATCCATATTATTTTTGGGACTGTTGCATGCCTGAAATCAATTTGTTAGAGAAAGTTAAACCCAAATTTTGTAATAGGTTGCACAGAGACTGCAAAACCCAGATGGTATGTTAAAACACTGTTTTGGATTGAGAACGGAGATTGTAAATTCAGTTTTATTGGGTTTAAAACCTAGCTTTTTATTTGAGGCTTTCTATACCTTGACTTTGGATTGGATTAGGGATTTAAAGTTCAGATTTAACTGAAAGTTATTTGAGTCTTAGAACAGCCCCAATCGTGGACTGAGCTTGGGATTTAGAACCAAATTTCACTGAAGATTTCATAAGCCTTAGTTTTGGTGTGCAAGGTATCCAAACCCAGATAGATGGACAAGACTTTTTAGTGTCTATACAGGGGTCCCATTGAAGGTTGTATAAGCCTTAATAGCACTGTGCACCCAACTTTGTTGTGCTTGGCGATCCTAAAAGTGGAACTGCTATTAGAGATTTGAATCAGTTTTTTTTAGGCATATCATAAGGGTTATCACAGGTGTTCCTATCCCCCACCTTTAGGATCTTTCTTGCCTCGGACCTCGGTCTGTTATGGTTTTTAAACTCGAATATTGGGCCTTTGTGAGATTGCAGATTTTGGGTCTTATAGGAAGCTTTGAGTCTTGTATTCGGGCTTGGTTCTCGGGACCTCACTCGATTTTTTCCAAGGTGTTAATTAGGGTTAAACTTCCCTTAAGTTAACCGTAGTTAGTTTAAGCTCGTTGCTCCGCAACGAGCCTAAACTACTATTCAAAAAATCCAAAAAAAATTGAAAAACAATCAAAAATAAAAAAACAATACAAAATCAAAAAGACCAAAAAATGACCAAAGAGATCATCTTGCTTGCTTGCTTTCCTAACTGCGATTGGCCTCCTTAATCACAGTTAACCCCTTTCTCTAACTGCGGTTAGATTATACCTTGCACTTGACCAACCCGGTCAGTCAAACCTAGCCTTCGGGCTAGACCTTAGACCACCCTTGCACACACACACACCCCTAGCCTTGGCACGGGCTTATGTGCCAGAACTACGCTCGGTCTGATCTCACTATGTGAGTACGTAGGCAACCCAACTCGGGTTCGACCCTAGCTATCTAGCTTTCTTTATTTCTTGGATTAGCACTCGATTAAATATTTGGACATTTTAATTAACATTTGAGATTAAAATTTTGGCTTAAGTTTAGGGAGTAGGTAACCGTTGTAAAACGGGGGTCCTGGGGTGCCTAACACCTTCCCCGGGGCTTAATCGAACCACTTACCCTAATCTCTGATAGACCACTTGCCTTATCCAATCAAATTACTCGGGACCTATCCCTAAGAATGAATAGGTGGCGACTCTTAGTCAAACCATATATTGTGAAAGTGGGTAGGAAAATCCCGTGCTCACAGCTCTGGCGACTCTGCTGGGGAGAGGTTCAAGCCGGAACTTAAACTTAAGCCAAATAATCTCAAATTTAATTAAAATACCTAAGTATTTAATTAAGTGCTGATTCTTTATACTTTTTGGGATGTTTCTTGTACAGTGCATTTCATGCATAACATACTAGTGTAACAACCCAACACCTATTAGACAGGCTTATTACGCTCACGGCTGTTGGATGACTATCCTCAGTGACAGGGGCTTAACAGTCTTGGAGGTCTGCGGAATTACTCCTGCTGGGTGACTACTCTCAGGGAAGGATTCTGAACGCTCCCGCTTACACCAATCATCCCTTTTCAGGTATGTTCTATACCGGGGAGCAGCATATACGGTGTTAAGTGATCCCCCCATCCTGCTAGGAACACTCCTGCATTACACCAGCATTCATACATGTAGACTAGGCTAGGGTATAGTCTACAAGCAGTCATCCTGGAGGGAATTCTAAACCCTAACCTGCTTGCACCCTATACCTGTTCCCAATCATAGTTGACTACCCGGGCACATCCTACCCGGATAAGCACCTATCCAGGGGCATGTACTGAGCCTTTTATGTGTTTGTAATAAAACCACCCTACCCTGCTTCCCGACATAGCATATGGGGTTCAAATCCCAGGTAGATAGGTCTTCACCAGACCTACCCTCAACTTTGACCTGATAGGCCCTCGGTTCCCAATAACCCGAGTGAAGCATGTCGGACTTCTGTCTGTTTGCCCTATCGGATCACATGTGTGTTGTCACACCCAATCAAATTCAAAATTCAGATTCAATTTCAAATTCAACTCAAAATCTGAGTTTTCAAATTCATTTCAATTTCCAAATTCAAATTCAATCCAAATTTCAAATTCAAAATTCAAATTCCAAAATTCATTTCAAATTTCAAAATTCAAATTTAATTCAAACTCAAAATAAACTGAAAATCAATTTCAAATTCAAAATTCAAATTCAAAATTCAAATTGAGGTTCTCAATTCAATTGATCAAATTCCGAATTCAATAAAGTCAAAATTCTAAAATTTGAATTTGGTCAAGATTCCAACAACAAAAAAAATCAAAAATCAAAATTCCCTCTCCGGCATGTCATTCTGAATTCCAGAATAGGGGCATTACCCCTATGTCAGTTAGACTGCTAGGTCTTTTGCTTGCTTGTCAATCTTCCCACCCTTATCTACTCCGGCTCTTACTCCATACATTTCCATTATTACAGGAGCAGACCCTGAGTCGAGCACTTATTTGAAAGATACCACCAGTTGATACTTGATCAAGCAGATACAGTATGGATCAGTTAGTGGATGGACATGAGACTGACCCCGACACACCGACATCACAACCGCCACAAGCCCCGAGCCTCGAGGCAAGAATGGCTGAGAATGCCCAAAACATAGAGGAGCTGAAAAACATTGTGCATGATTTTATGCGGGCCGTAACTCATGCTCTCTCCTCCTCAAATCCTCGACCGGCCGATGTGTCAGGCCCATCACAAGCTAATCATTCACATGTTATCAATCTTCCCCCACCACCACCTGCTATCAACACTCCGCTACCTGTTCAAACACCACAACTGCATACCCTCAACATCCCTCCACCACCTGCTCACCCACCATCAGACTTCACCTTCAACATTTCACCTCCACCTGTTCAACCACAACCCATTCCCCACATCACACCTCTCATCATTGACCAGTTTGAGGAGGAGGAAGCTAGGGCCGGCAATGAACCCCATATTGGATCGACTCAGATATCTTCCAGTTCGGCACAGATTCTGGATGCTTACAAGGAAAGAATTGAGAAGTTAGAAGAGTTGGTGAAGACAGTGCAAGGAACCCGTAAATCTGCAGACTTCAGGGATATGTGCATGCACCCAGGGATTCAATTGCCCCGGGATTTCAAGATACCTGATTTCGATAAGTACAATGGGAAAGGATGTCCCGAGATGCATTTGAGAGTCTACCGTGGAGAGTTGTTCCAGTTGGAACACGATGATAAGCTTTTGGTACAGCTATTCCAGAAGAGTCTGAAAGGGGCCGCCCTACAATGGTTCACTAAGGTCGACCCCAACAAAGTCAGAACATGGGAGGGCCTCTGTGAAACTTTCTTGGCTAAATATTCATACAATGTTGATCTAGTCCCTCAGAGGGTAGATTTAGAAAAGATGTCACAGAGGGATAATGAGTCCTTCATCGAGTACTCTGTTCGGTGGAGAGAAATTGCCGGGAAAATGAGCACCCCTCTGCCAGAAGATGAGCAAGTGACCACTTTTCTCCGCACTCTCAAGCACCCACTTAAGACTCTCCTGGCCGCACAACCAATCTCTGATTTCAGTACAATGGCCAAGAGCGGTGCCCGGATTGAGGCGACCATGGACGACATCGGGGCATTCGACATGTTCCAAGGTTCGAAAGGTGCATCCTCTTCTCGTGCTCCCATACCTCCAAGAAGGGATAACAGAAAGAAAGAGAATGACGGGCAAATGATCGCGGCCATTCGAGTCCCCAACTTGCCTCAACAACCTCGGCAGCCTCGGCAGCCTCAACAAGCTCCACAGAACCAAGGAAGACTTCTCTCTTACCAGATGACATTTGAACAGAGAAGAAATCGGGCATTCACACCAATCCCGTACTCTTTGACATCTTTGCTCCCTTTCTTGTTGAATAAGAAGCTAATCACACTGAAAGAGCCCCAGCCTCCACCTGCAGTTCTCCCAAAGGGTTACAGGCCGGACCAGCACTGTGGATATCATCAGTCGCCAGGACATCCTACGGATCTATGCTATGACTTCAAGCATGCTATCCAGGACCTATTGGAGACAGATGCAATTCGCTTTGAACCAGGAAATGAGGACATCACTCAAGTCCCTCTGCCCAACCATGCTACTCCTGGAAATTAAGGTTGCATCGGCCAGAATCTTCAGTCGAATTTTTGAGCAAACTCTGTTTGTTTGTGATGTCTTTGCTTTATTTTCATCAGTTATCTTGCAGTTGGTCACAGTGGCCCGTGTCGGTCTCTTTCCACAACCAAGTCTGTCAGTGGCCAGTGGCCTTTGCTTTAATTGCTTTGTCTGTATGTCTGTTGGTGGTCAGTGGGTTTTGTTTCAGTGTCTTTTGTCGAGTCTGTTCACCCATTAATATCTTAATGAAATGACTCGTTTAAATTAAATTCTCACTATGTTCTGAAATGCTTACTTTGGGAACTGAACTAGTTTCTAATACCCTAAGGAACAGTTTGATAAAGGTTGATCACTCAAATCGACGGATACCCTTCCAAGATTGAACAAACTTGAACAAGAACAACACAAGAATTGAAGACCTTTCTGAGCCATCAAATGTCAATCACCTGAAACACAGATGATGCAATGACCATACATGCTCTCGACCAATCAAGGAAAGGATATGAGGCCATCTTTTGATATCCCTTTTAAATACCTCGCTTACCCATGCTATATATATCCGCTAGTTAGACATTTGAGCCTGTTAGCCTTTATATCAAACCCACATATGGGCACCCTTTGAAAGTCAAAGAACAATGCAAAGGAACAACCAGCAAAGAGTAACAACATCAAGCGGCCTTTGGGCCGAACTACGTCTTGACCTGATCCCTATTTGGGTACGTAGGCAGCCTGAAATCAGGTTCGGTCATAACATAGCAAATGTGCCACAAGACAAGGCGACTGTGTACAAAAAAGAAAAAAAAGCACTGGGTCAAAAGGCGAAGCAAAGCTTCACCAAAGAATAAAAGATGAAGAAATTCACCAAAAGACAAAATGCAGAAGCTGGTTCTATACCAACAATGAACAAAGGTCATAGGGTGCCCTATCCTTGCTGAGACAGTGAATTTTGAGCCTGATCTCGTTTCTAGCCAAACCACGTTTCGTCCCAGATATTAAGCCCTCCTTGATCCCTGAAAAGACTTGAGCATCAATGGTCAAAAGCATTTGTCTCCATTTCGGACAGACAATGACGAGAGAAGAGCGGAACACTATCAAAGCAAATTCGAGAGCAAAACATGAGAAATGCAAAGCTTGTATACCCAGTCCTGGTAATCCGAAAGGGCCCAGGGGCAAAAAAGGGATAAATCAAACTTCAAATTTCGCGGGCATAGTAAGGAATCATCAATCCTGCTATTGCGCAAAAATTACATGAACCCAGTCCTGGTGAAAACCTGAAAAGGCCCAGGGGCAAAAAAGGGACAAAGATCAATATGTACAACCCAGTCCTGGTGAAAACCCGCAATGGCCCAGGGGCAAAAGGGGAAAGATAAACCCATGCAAGCTTTGCTAGCCGATGATCAAACATCATGATCAACCACGGCTTAATCATCTTTACCTGAAGGCTAAGAAATCTAGCTAGGTATCCCACTACAAGCAATCTCAGGCACACTCTTCAAAGTTCAAACAGTCAACTTCATTGTATACAGTCTGCTAATCAACTGTCAGTCCACCACTTGTCAGTCAGTTCATCTGTCTCTTTAACAAATCGGTTGTGTCTTTTTGTCAGTTGCACCTTTAATCAAATTTCGATCCTCCAGTAGAGTCAGCTCAAAGTCGATTGTTCATTCTCGCCGGTGCAAGGAAAGCATTGAAACTAGGGCAAAGCGTAGTCAACAGACTATCCTGGGCAGCACAGGTATTTGAAGCAGATCGGTACATTCTAGGGGGCAAGTGCCAGCAATCAGATCACCCGAGTCAGGGGCATCTCAAATCTATCAGGTTATATGTGTAAAGAGGCAGAGATTCAGGTTAAGGCTCAGGGTCACCGCTCTCATTCCTCACATCCAACTCATCTTGCTTTCTTTGTTTAAGGAATTCTCTATCATTCCTAATCACTATCTTTTATCTTGCTTGCTTGCTTGCTTTCCGGGCAGACCAGTCGGGCGAATGGCTCCACCCTCATCACCTTTGCTTGCTTTCGTGTAAAGCAGTCGGGCAGCTGTCTTTACCCTCTTATCTTACTTGCTTTCTATCCGGGCAGACCAGTCGGGCGACTGGTTTCACCCTCATCACCTTTGCTTGCTTCCGTGTAAAGCAGTCGGACGGCTGTCTTTACCCCCCCTCTATCTTGCTTACATCCTACCCAGTTTGACAATTGAAGTTTGTCTGCATAATTTTGCTTGCATCCCACCCAGTGAGACAATTGAAGTTTGTCTACACTATCTGTCTTGCTTACATCCTACCCAGTGAGACAATCGAAGTTTGTCTGCACTATCTCTCTTGCTTACATCTTACCTAGTGAGACAATTGAATTTTGTCTACACTATCTCGCTTACATCCTACCCAGTGAGACAATTGAAGTTTGTCTACACTATCTATCTTGCTTACATCCCACCCAGTGAGACAATTGAAGTTTGTCTGCACTATCTATCTTGCTTACATCCTACCCAGGGAGACAATCGAAGTTTGTCTGCACTATCTTGCTTACATCCTATCTAGTGAGACAATCGGGCGGTTGTCTACACCATCTTGTACTGCCTTAGTTAGGCGATTGGGCAGTTATCTGCACTATCTTGCACCCATCATTCCCCAATCTTGCCCTGCTATCTTCACAAATTAAGGATTACATTGAAATGCCCGTGTAATCGGATTTCAATTATGGCTTCTTGTGAAATCATTCATGTTCATGCTTGCTTTGCTCTGCTTAAATCCTGGTGAAATGGTTGTGTGATCAACCATTCATCTCATCTTTGTTGCATATGTCCACTTCTCATATCCATCATGCTTATTATTCATGCTTGCTCACCTTGCTTATTCATCATGCTTATTCACCATGCTTGCTCACCATGTTTATTCATCATGCTTGCTTACCTTGCTTATTCATCATGCCTGTTCATCATCCTTATTCACCTTGCTGACTCATCTTGCTTGCTTTTCCAAACTCTGCTTTGCTGGTGTAAAAATTGGTTGTTTCCAGTCTTTGTCGTTCAATCGCCAACTCGGCACTCTCCGACAAAGAGGGGCAGCTGTCAGCACCCCATTTTTACACCCCTTTAACCTTGGTTAATTTAACCATCGTTAGCTTAGTCCAAGCCCTAGAAAAACCTTAGGCGAGAAGCATTTTGGACCCAAGGCCCATTAGCAAGTCCAATCCTAAACCATAGTAAACCTAGGCTTACTATGGGCCCAAACACGGGCCCATGACCTTGTGGGGCCGGTGGGACCCACCTCAAGTTTGAATTTTAGGGCACCCAAATCCCTAAACGGAAAAATCCAACTTTGCTTTCGCTCATGCGTGTGGGCTAGGCCCAATAGAACAAACAAACAAAACATTAAAAAAATTCAAAGACACCTGCTACTGTTCATCGTCCTCTTCAGGACGATGGGCGTATCAGGTGATCCTGATCCTCCGGCTACTGCCCCTGCTCCCCTGGCATTTGCAAGTGTGTCCCCCATGCCTAGGGATGGTCGGTCATCCTTATCCACATTTCTCTTCCCCTTTAAAGCCCCACCATGGCTACTGTTCAAAGGGGGAATTCAAAAAAAAAAACCGGACTTCTCTTTTACCAAATCCCAGCACAGCCACACCTTCTCTCTCTCCAGGTTGCTTCTCCTTCTCTCTCACGAGTTCCCTCCCTTTCTTTTTTCCTTTGGTAAAGGTAAAGTGAGAACAGCTCACTTACGCAACAACGGTCCTCCATCTCCGGCGGCAACAGCAACTCTACCATCTTCCACAACCTGGAACAGCCCCTAAGCCGTCCCTAAATCAATTCATGTTCAGTCCCTGTAAGCTCCCCCTCTTCTTCCTGTTTATCATTTTGAAGTCCTTGATGTTTATCTCAATTGATTGCTTGTATCTAGTGGTTTAATCCCAAATTTTAGTGATTTCATTGGATAAATCAGATCTGTACCAAGGGTTTTTTTTTTTCCAATGCTCATCTTCAAAAAGATTTTAAATCCATATTATTTTTGGGACTGTTGCATGCCTGAAATCAATTTGTTAGAGAAAGTTAAACCCAAATTTTGTAATAGGTTGCACAGAGACTGCAAAACCCAGATGGTATGTTAAAACACTGTTTTGGATTGAGAACGGAGATTGTAAATTCAGTTTTATTGGGTTTAAAACCTAGCTTTTTATTTGAGGCTTTCTATACCTTGACTTTGGATTGGATTAGGGATTTAAAGTTCAGATTTAACTGAAAGTTATTTGAGTCTTAGAACAGCCCCAATCGTGGACTGAGCTTGGGATTTAGAACCAAATTTCACTGAAGATTTCATAAGCCTTAGTTTTGGTGTGCAAGGTATCCAAACCCAGATAGATGGACAAGACTTTTTAGTGTCTATACAGGGGTCCCATTGAAGGTTGTATAAGCCTTAATAGCACTGTGCACCCAACTTTGTTGTGCTTGGCGATCCTAAAAGTGGAACTGCTATTAGAGATTTGAATCAGTTTTTTTTAGGCATATCATAAGGGTTATCACAGGTGTTCCTATCCCCCACCTTTAGGATCTTTCTTGCCTCGGACCTCGGTCTGTTATGGTTTTTAAACTCGAATATTGGGCCTTTGTGAGATTGCAGATTTTGGGTCTTATAGGAAGCTTTGAATCTTGTATTCGGGCTTGGTTCTCGGGACCTCACTCGATTTTTTCCAAGGTGTTAATTAGGGTTAAACTTCCCTTAAGTTAACCGTAGTTAGTTTAAGCTCGTTGCTCCGCAACGAGCCTAAACTACTATTCAAAAAATCCAAAAAAAATTGAAAAACAATCAAAAATACAAAAACAATACAAAATCAAAAAGACCAAAAAAGGACCAAAACATACTTGCTTGCTTGCTTTCTTAATTGTGGTTAGGCTCCCTAATCACAGTTCAGACCCTTCTAACTACTGTTAGACCATACTTTGCACTTGACCAACCCGGTCAGTCAAAACTTAGCCTTCGGGCTAGACCTTTGACCACCCTTGCACACACACACCCCACTTAGCCCTGGCACGGGCTCATGTGCCAGAACTACGCTCGGTCTGATCTCACTATGTGAGTACGTAGGCAACCCAACTCGGGTTCGACCCTAGCTATCTAGCTTTCTTTATTTCTTGGATTAGCACTCGATTAAATATTTGGACATTTTAATTAACATTTGAGATTAAAATTTTGGCTTAAGTTTAGGGAGTAGGTAACCGTTGTAAAACGGGGGTCCTGGGGTGCCTAACACCTTCCCCGGGGCTTAATCGAACCACTTACCCTAATCTCTGATAGACCACTTGCCTTATCCAATCAAATTACTCGGGACCTATCCCTAAGAATGAATAGGTGGCGACTCTTAGTCAAACCATATATTGTGAAAGTGGGTAGGAAAATCCCGTGCTCACAGTGAGTTCTAGGAGGGCATGCACTATAATCCTCTAGAGGTCTGGGAATGTCTGAGAAAAAGGAAAAAAAATCAGCTACACCTCAGAAACTCTCGGCCAGCAGAAGTATCCCGTACTTGTACACTGTTCTGGGATTTGGGCTATCATGCCGCTACTTGCCCACTTGTTTTGCAGAACAGTGTTCAACCACATGAGACATCTCTCTAAGACTCTTTGCCTTACCAGAGTACTCCTACCCGAAAACACACAAATAACAAGAGGATATACTGTAAAAAAGAAAAGAAAAAAAAAAAAAAAACTAAAGGAAACAAAACAGAAAGAATCGGGCCTGCAAGCTCACTTCTTCAAACAAAACTCCCAAGTGGGGTGGGTGTAACCTCAAGAAGGAAATATCCGAGGTGTTTGGCAGAGCTTACACCTTTCATAGGATAATTTCTACTCCTCTCATAGGTTGGGAGGTGGGCTGGAAACGAAAAGACTCTCCCTCTACAGGGCTCTAATACTATCACTCATGGTGCAACGTGTGTGAGGTGATTACATGAGTAGAACTAATAGGAATGAGTTAGAAAAAAGATGGATAGGACCCTCTTTTTTTCTTCATGGAAGGCCCCTTACCTTGAAAGGGGACAAGGCAAGGGGCCTCACACTAATCTGTGATAATGGAGGGGGCCCTGAGGGGTTGTAGACTAGGATCCAAATAACAACAAAAAGAAATAGAAGTGGGACAGAAAAAGAAAGAGGGACCTACCCTTTATTGATGTCCTGAGATGCAGGTGTTGCAACGGTCAGGAGAAGGTGACCATACAAGTGAGGGTAGCCAATGCTATTCCCCAAGGTTTGATTTCTATTCCTGAACCGTTAATCCAAACTAAAGAAAAGTTTGTTATTGGGTGTGCAGCTCACAAGAGACTCCGGTAGGAGATTCTAAACTTTGCTGAAAATTTCTTTCGTCCTCTTTTAAAGCTTGCACACGGTGGTTTTTATAGACATTGAAGGTGGGTGGCATGAGTGTAAATTGGAGAGCCATAATGGGTATTTTTTTTTGAGGTGGTTTGCACAGCTGGTTTATCCAATAGGTGGTAATGGTTTTTACCATAAAAGACTTCCAATTTTGAAATGGGATGACTATGGGGTTGCAGTCTTGCATGAGAAGGGAAAAAAGTAAAAGGGGTGTGGGGTTTGCCGCCCAACTCAAGATAAGGTCAAATAGTTGGGTAATGCTCCTTTGGGCCTTGTGGCCTTACACAAGAGTTTGGGCTTGGGTTTGCTTAATGGCTTATGGGCTTTGGGCCGGGATTGAGTCATGTGCTCGAGGTTAGACCTAGAGTTAAGGCAAGCTAACCCTGGTTAAGTATATTAACCCTGGTTAAAAGGGGGTGTAAAAATGGGGTGCTTACACTGGCTTCAAGAAAGATCTCAAAGAAAAGAAGAAAAGTAAGAATGTAAGAAAAGTAAAAAAAAGAAAAGAAAAGAAAAATAAGAAAGTGAGAAAAGTAAGAAAGTAAGAAAAAAAAAATTGACGTAATGTATTTGGTTGTTTCCGCACTCTGATTATGTATGTGAACTGATGTATGAATCTGAAAAATGCATGTAATTTAATATTCATTATATTGTTCACTATGGTCTGTTATATACGCGGAGTAAATCGTTACTCAGCCAATGACTTTTGTTGTTGGCAGGTTCAGGTTTAGGTTTTGATATTTGTGCGCCCCAACCGTGGGAAGAAGATGAATACTTCGGGGAACCGGAAGGTGATTATTCAGAGGAAGAACGGGATCTTGATCGTTGGCCCTACTTTTGAATTTAATTTGTTTGTTGTCAAATTTCAGGGAGACTTTAATTGACCTTATGGATATTTATATTTAGCTTAATTTGATGATGATCATGATGGAGGTTACTATTCATTTTATTTCAGTTGTAGTCAATGATTATGAATTTAGTTGATGTTTTAATTGAAGAAATTTTAAGTTCAGATTTTAGTATGCATTAAATGCTTCTAACATGATAGTTTGTTAAGTAAGTCACGTGCCAAGATCTCATTCTCCTATGTGGGGTTTTAGGGCATGACACTTTATCATTATTTTATACATTTCATATGATGTCTAAAGACCTTATAAAGATGTGCATTGTTGGTCTTAAGGTCCATATGGTCAATCTAGGTCATTGAGCTTTCAACCATCAAACTTTGATAACTTTTTACAATTGTCCTAAGAACTGTCAAATTAAAATTATGAAAGTCTTTAACTTTCATAAGAGAGAGTCTTTAAAGTTCTTCAAGCTTGATCTTGGGTCATTCTTTTTTGCTTTCATCTTCATGACTTTGTTTAGAGATCAAGATTGCTTCCAAATGAGTCTTCATTTTTATATCAAGACTTGGTATGATCTTCAACTTTTTCTGATGACTTGCTTATGACTTGATAGTGGATCATTTCATGCTTGATGACATTTTCATGCTATGTGCCTTGAATAGTTTGCTAATGCTCTTTGTAAACTGATTTTCACATTTAACAGAGACATTAGTAATACATAGATGATTTCATTATTGTGTTATCATTAAAATCATTTACGATTCATATGATTGTAACCTATAGGCTAACACAATCAATCACCTATAAGTTCCGATCGATTAGAAATCGTGCACAGAAATTCGTGAAAACGCCGATTTTGACCTTTTAACTCTCATTAGGTCCCCTAACCCTATAAATACATCTTTAACTCATTAGTTAGAGTTTTCAAAGTCTCCTAAACCTAAAAGAGAAAGAGAGAGAAGGGAATTCTAAGAATTTTTACAAGAAGATCCCGTTGGATAAGAAGGGTCGCTTAAGAATCGAGATCCAAGCATTCGCAAGCGATTGATCATTGGGAGACGATCTTGAGAGGTAAGATGCTTTGTATATTTAATAATTTAATAAATAGGATTGTTAATTTTTATATTAAGAATTGGTGTAGATAAACTTTCAATTTTTAGATCAAGAATGGGTGTACATAAACCCTTAAATTTTATATCAAGAATCGGTGTAGATAAACTCTTAATTTTTAGATAAAAAATGGGTGTAGATAAACCCTAAATTTCAAGATTCTGATTTGAGTGTAGCCCCTAAATTTTAAGATTTAGTTCTAAAGATCAAACTCGAAATAATTGAAAGGATATTGATAAAAATCATGGATATTATTTTTAATTGTTTTGTTGCTAAGATATAACATATAATAAATCTTAAATAAATAAGAAGAAATGAAATGAATGATGATCATGAAATGTTCTATGGAGGATGGGATATATGCTTGAGTTATGGTTGAAAGAATGATTAAAGATTTATGACTTCACATTTTTAGATAATATTGATCATCTTTATGACACAAATTTATGTTAATACTCTGTTATGACACAATATTATTTGTTAAGTTATGTTTATTTATGCATCTATTGTTACAATCAAGCATGAGTCACATATCATGGTATGATGATAAGTCTGTATGAGTTCATACATTCTGAGTCTGCATATATATCCATGACTAGTAGAAACCCTGATATGAATGGTTTGAACCTGATGGTATAGATATGAGCATGAATTTATATGCAGATGGTACGGATATGAGTATGAAATTTACATGTAAATGGTACGGACCCTAGAATTTATGTGGACTTAGGAACCTGGTACGAAATTGGTAATACTGAAATGTCATGGACATGGATGCATGTTCTAGATACGGATGTGCATTAATTTTATAACATGTTCTAGATACAGTGCCCGTTCTAATGTGAAAATAGAAATATGATATAGATCTAGTATGAATGGACATGAGTCTGCATAAGTGTTAGAAGTTTGCATGAGTTTTGAGTATGAAATTATCATGAAATGATTATATGAATTGCATTATGTTTCCGTATTCTGTTATTATTAATTATACATGACTGAAAATACACATTATTTATATTATTAATTATGACTTGCATCTGTTGAGTAATTCCAATACTCGGCCAAACTTTTATTATTTGGTAGGTTCAGGATTTGACATTTATGCTCTAGGATCGTAGATTGAGGAAGAATAGGAAGAAGACCCAAAATGTGATTATCCTGAAGGGGAATGAAATCTAGCTAGATAGATAACCCTACTGATGATTCAATAGTTATTTTAATTTGAAAAGAGTAGTACTCAGACAATTTTAATGATGTTGGTGAGGTTGAATTTAGTTTTAAATTTTATGATCACATGGGATGATCGGATTTATTTATGGATATGATTGGTCATTTATTTTGGATGATGAAATTGTAGAGATTATCAATTGAATTCTGTTTAATGCTGAAGAAATTTGAGACTTGTAATTTTATATGCCTTATATGCTATTAGGATGAGTTGAATATGCATGTAATGGTCCAAATTCTTATTTGACCAATATAGGATTTTGGGGCATTACAGAATCATGATGCATTCACACAATGTACACAAAATCATTCATATTCTCCTTTGTTCCTTCATATATTTTTCATGTTATATTAGATTGTTGTGCTTTGGGTATCACCATCATCTTCATCGACCTGCATGAAAGATCTAGGGTGATTGAAATACATTCAAAGTATAAGAAAAAAAAATGAAATTAACATATTTACAAATAAAATTATAAGAAACTGAGACTGTTTATTTTTACATGTCATGCCAAAGTAGACATTTATAAAATAAACGATCATAGTTTTGTTTTAGTTACAGGAATTTGCATATAACTCATACCACACAAACACATCAAATGTTGGTTACAACCTTTTTTCATTATACTATTGTATAATTTCAACCAAATGCCAATGCACTTATAACAAAATACTCAAACCAAGAATAATGCATCAATAAATAAAAAGACAAAGACATGTAAGGGTTAATACCAAAAAAAAATCTTTATTTCAATTTGTCATTAGTGATATCAAAACAAAGCATATTGGTCATGTAAACGTGCAACATTCTTTTCCAAACAAAAAAATGACTTATAGTGTAAAACATCATTGTTGTTGTTATATGCATTTTACATTGCTTATGTTAAGCTATCTTTAAAGACTCTCATCTCTGGTTATTGTTGTTGTTATACTTGTTCATCAACATTCAAAGTACTTCAATAAGATGACGCGACTTTGTCAACTACCAAATTATTTACTTCATACAGTTGGAATAAGTCACCTCTATGAGCCTCTTGCTGAATAAAGTTGTGGAGAACACAAGCAACAACTACAATATCTCTCTGTCTGAGAATGAAGTCATATGCTTTAACATATAAAATCGTACTTTCAATACGTCAAAACAACGCTCTATTACATTCCTTAATGAGGAATTTGCAGGATTAAAGCGATTAAAGCAATTGATTTCATAAGAATCGATTATTGTAGGAGAACTAGTTGAGTTGAAATTTCCGCATTGATGATCACCCAGGTACGACACCTTGAACAATAAGTCTTGCTCACTGCATGAGAAGTGCTTGTTGAGTGAAATCTAGCAACAATGATTGTTGTAATTTAAGGCTACAAACAACCAATGTCATTTATACATATAAGAAAATGTGTCAATTGTATTGCATGTACTCATATCTAAATTTTTTATAATTAAAAAAACTTATCTTAACACATTTTCTTATGTGTAAAAAACTTGTCCTGACATTTTCAGATTTACAATTGTATTATACTTATATCTAAATTTTTCATAATTATAAAATACTTATATGATGTGTCCAAAGTATAATAGTTTTGAGCTATTACGACCATTATTGTTTGTTTTCATTCTTACGTGTGAAAACTAGCAACAATGATAGTTATAGTCTACGGCTACAAACAATCAACACCCTTTGAGCACATAAAAAAAAGTGTCATATTATAACTATATTAGATTTGTATCCAAATTTTTTTATAAGAAAAGTGATTAAAAAAAAAATCTTTAGATAGTAGGTAGTATTGAGAGCAAGGTCACACGATTGAAAATTTTAACGGTTACAAGAGCTAAATGCATTACACCGTAGAATTTTCAATCGTGCAGGCTTGCTCTTGATAGTAACTACTATGGAGAGTTTTAAATCACTTTCCTTTTAGAATTATAAAAAACTTGTAGCATAGTGAGCCAATGACATGCTGCCAAGCCAACATGCATGGATTCATTTTTTTTAATCAAAACAAGGATGTGATGTACAAGTATTGGGTGGCAAGGAGACCACCAACATCCAATGAGAATATGCCACACACTCCTTCACATTAATCAAGCATTGATTTGTGTGCATAAAATTAAGAAACATGCAAAAGAAAGTGTGGCACCAATTGGAGGAGAAGGGCAAAAGCTTGGTTCTAATGGATGCTGGAGCTGGCATGGGAGCGCTCCAGCATCTACAAATCATGGAGCATGTGGCTTTTAAAAGGGAGGAGATATCAATAAAAAAAAAGTCAAAATCATGAGGAGAAAATGAAATGACTTCTCCCCGAATTATCGCAAGGTGCCGCATGATCTGTGGATGGCCGGGCCACAGAGCCAATCTTTTCCCTCGGAGAAGAACCTAAGTCTGGATGCATTTATTTTATCAAAACTAAGATAGCATTTCTTTTTTCTAAACACTGATGAGGTGTATAAATGATGATGTGGCATCATGATGCATTTCTTTTATCAAAACAAAGATAGATGAGGTGTACGGGTGATGATGTGCGGGCACATCATTGGCTTTTAGTGCTGCATGCTGAAAGGTAGTTGTGATGGTACATCATTCGCTTTCGGAGTCCTTAGGGACCCTTCCAGCTCAATGGTGTCTTCACGTCAACATATTACTCCTTTTGGGGTCCCACATATACTTGGAGTGTTGTCTGAGACTCATACCACCACACAAATCACCAAGACCATGTAAAGTGTGGATCCAAAGGAAGATATACTCCTTACAAAAGTATTTTCCATATCCAATTATTTGTAGAGATTTGCTACCATGTTCATATGGCAACCGAGGCAATTATTATAAAGAAGACACGTTAGTCGTTGGGTGTCCACTCCTCAAGACTCCGACTAATCCCATGAATCGCCCAATGGGATCCCACCTTAGGCGACAAGTTACGAAAGTACATTCAGGAGTCGATGGACCTCCAGGTCTATGGTTCATCCCACAACCACTGAGCTACACCCAGGGGTGGCATTAGTGCCGTTCACTTGTTAAGCATCATTTGATTACGGACAGTACGTCAGATGTTAGCTTAAGCATTGGAGCTCTTGCAACTCATACCCTTGGAGAGATTGGATCCCCCAACTTCCTTCCATTGAAGGCCACACCCCTACCACTCACGTAAGAGGCGGGGTGTCACTTATTTATCTAGTAAAACATCACAAAATCATTTTCCTTTGAATTTAATTATTTTTATAAACAAATGTTATTCTAGTGATTAAGTAATACTATATATAATATTTTTTTTGGCTGGAGTTATCATGTACGTTAGTAATCTTGAATACTACTTAAAGCAAGTAAAATAACTTGAGTGAAGAAATGTCTTTTATAGGATAAATAATTAACTAATGATATCCTTAGGGAAGTAACTAATGATATCCTTAGGGGTGTGTTCGTATAGCGAGAAAGTAAAAGAAAAAGAAACCAAATCCTCTACGGTGATAATCAGATTTGGCAAATCTGGTTATCACCCCTTGAAATTGCCACGTGTCCCTTTTGACACCCCTTAACTGTGATAAAGATTCACTTACTCTTAGGGTTTACCCACTCATCTTTGGTTTTTAGAAAAAAATATCAATTCTATTTTTAAATATTATATATATTTTAAAATAGAATAGATATTATTTTCTAAAAACCAAGGATGAGTGGACGAACCTAGGGGTGGGTGAATTTTAACTGCAATTAAGGGGTGTCAAAATGGACACGTGGTGACCTCAGGGGTGATAATCGGATTTGTCAAATCCGATTACCACCATAAAGGATTTGGTCATAAAGAAAAATGAGTTTTCTTGCACATTCTCAACGTTTGATATGCGTAAGAAAACATCATTTTATTTTCTTGCACTTTTTTAATAGCGATAATTCTCTTAAAATTTTTATTTTTTTTTATGGCTATTATAAAAGAAAGTATAAGTTTTTTTTCTTTTCTTTTCTCTCACTCACTTTCCTTTCAAAAGAACACACCACCCAAGATGTTTAGGCCCCCAATAAGGTTTCTCCTTGTCCAGTCTCTTTCATTGCCCATGATCGTACCCTCTTAGAGCATTTCACTTATTTAGGATTATATTAATTCAATTGTGATTGAACTCAGGAGAGTTCAATCGCACCCACATGTCAACACATGGTCATTTAAAGTCTGATTAACTACAATTAAGATTTACCAACCTTTAGGATTAAACAATCTAATCTTATTGTAATTTTTTTTATGAGCTACATGAACTCTAGTTAATTTTTATTTAACTCCTATGGTTAAATTTTATTTTATTTTATTTTTTCAAAAACCAAAGGTAGATAGGAGAACCTTAAGGGTAAGTGACTATTAACCACAGTCATAGGGGCGTTGTGAGTGTGAAATTGCAATTGGATTGGATCCGAACTCGTGAGCATATGAGCAGCAACTACAGAAGGCTATTGGTCTATTTAAATTAAAAAATAGGAAAATACTTTTAATAATTTATTCATACGAGGTGAATAAAGTGTTGTAAATATTATATTGAGCAGTGATCATGGGTACGTTAACTATTTCCCTATTATATTTTATTGGAATGTATCATTTGTAGTCCAATGTTCTACAACAATAATGGTCGTTCATCTGCTCTTTGAGCAGTGTCTTTCCTAAGTAATAAAATACAAAAAGGGAGTGTTGTTCGAGTCTGGGCTTAATTGCCCCAAATTAGAAAAAATAGTTTTAACTACAAATAGGAGCTCTGTGCAAGAGAGAACCAAAGCTCTCCAAATATGCCTTATGACATGGATGTTTTGGAAAGGAAAACGAATAATTGACGACCGATCAGCTTTCTAGAAGACCTTTCAAATGGAAGGCGACATATGCTCATTTAAATTTGCTTAAAAAAAATTTAAGGGTGTTGATACGAGCAAGGTTTTTAATTTTGAAATTCTCGATAGTTTCAGCCAGTCAACCCGAACTGAAATCTTGAAATATTATGGGATTTCGGCGAAATTTTGAAATTCGAAATATTAATATTTTATTAATTATATTATATATATATATATATTAAAAAATAATTTTATTAAAATTTTATATATTTATGTAAGTATTATTATTTTATTTTTTAAATTAATATATAAATTTTCGAAATTTTCAGTAAAAATTTCAAAATTTTAATTAAAAAAAACTAATAAAAGAATAAAAAAATCAGTTTTCAGCCGAAATTCCAAAATCTTCAAAATTCGAAATTTCACCCGAAATTTTCGAAATTTTGGCCGAATTCTGATTTTCGAAATAAAGCCAGTTTCGATGTTGGTGGGGTTGTCCGAAACCGAAATTTCAGCGAAATTTTAAACCTTGGCTACGAGCACACCAATATTTACTGACTGGACACCAACTATATCACTTACTAATTATACACCTTTAAAATATAACAAATTCTACAGGCACACCAAGAGGTGAAAAAATACCTATAAAATCTTTAATTATACACTATTCTAAATTTAAAACTATAAAATATGATAATTTATTTTTGGTTCAATATAAAATATGATAATTCATTATTCTTTCGTGGACCTCCAATAAATTGGTATCAAATAAATTAAACTCAATTCCTTATATATTGCACCCCTATTTGTGTTGGTAAATTTGTGTCGGTAAAAGAGCTTGCCACAAAAGATCAAAAGATCATTGGAAACTAAATGTTGAAAATGATGTGGAGGAAAATCTTACAGTAGTTCGTGTAATCGACTTTAAAAGATTATATAGATCATGAAAGACAAACCCAAATTTGACAAAAAAAAAATAATATAGCAAGTAAAGACAAAGATTAAAGAACAATAAAGAACTTAAAATTTAAAGTTATTAAGATGAGGAAAAGCTTAAATTAGTTCGTATTTCTACAACTCGTAGACTCTCTTAAAGTAAGGTAAGAAGAGCTTTTTGGTTCCTTCTTAGAAGGAGAAGTTTTTAGAATAAGGTTTAGGGGTATGGGTGCTCATAGACAAGATATTCTTTTTTAAAAAGTTGTTTTTTTTAAATGGTGTCTAGTCAGTAAATATTGGTGAGCTCATAGCAGCACCCAAATTTAATCATTATAATAAATTTTTATTTTGAAATTGTTGAAATTTTATTGGTGGGTTGGCTAGCAAGAAGACTTGTGTTTCAATAAAGTTTTATCACACCTCCTTTAGAAATATAAATATAAAGGAGGATATTTTTGTCATGATTTTATTATATACCAAATTTATAATTTGCTGACTATACACCATTAAATGGATTATAATCTATGAGCACACCAAAAAATAAAAATAATATTTATAAATTTCTACCTATACATGATACACCCAGCTTAAAACTTAACCGGAGGATGTTGTTCTCTCCTGTTATCTTTCCAGACGACAAGACTGTAAGAAGAGGTTGTTGTTCTCTCCCATTATCTTTCCCGACGACCCAATGGATAGAAGGACCAGAATGACTATGAGCGCCCTGTTGTTTGTTTTGACTCGTCGTAGGAGGACGGAAGATTGTTGTAAATCATACCCAATGATGATTACTGTCATTTCAAGAGGAATCACCATCTGAACCATCCCCACCGGTTGGGTGGGAAGAAGACGCTTGAGAGGTTCAAAGAAGCGGGATCAAGGCAGCGATCATAAGGAATTCTCAAGAAGACAAACCGGGGTTGTGATTTGATCGAATAAATTTGCAAAACATCTCCAAAACTCAAAGCAAAGAACCCAACAAAAGTTCAAATCAGATACAATCCTCAATTCGGAGGAGTTCCTAGCAAAATATATAATAATAAGAAAAATAATAATATATAATATAGATTACTTCACATACCTTTTTTCAAGTATGCAATTCCAAGAAAAAAAAATATATGATTTCTTAGTTTTGGCTCTCGTTTCTCCTCCCAAAATCAAATTACACCATCGTTTACCTATAGATCCAATTACATCGTTTGTACGGAGAAACTACATCTGTCAGGTGGGAGAGATGGTGTTCGAGGAGAGAGAGAAATGGCATCCAACCTATCTGTGAAGGGACCTTTGGAGAAGAAGGTTGGGACTCCTATATGTGAATGGAACTTTGGAGAAGAAGGTCACTTGGGTTCGCATATAGAAAACATATTCTCAAAATAAAATACATTAAAAAAAAATAAAAATGTTATACAATAAGAAATTGTTGGGGGTGCAGCACCCTATATTTTTTTTGTAATTCTCAAAGAGATTAACCATATATACCCTCGAAGAGATAACCGAAGCATCTTAGAATATGCTTTAGTAAGGGTATTTTGGGTATTATGGGAAAATGATGTAGTTAACAGAATACACTTTCTTTATTTTTGTAATTTCCAAACTATCCCCACTACAAGGCAGATTTTGAGATGCTATGGTTATCTCTTCAACTAGAGCTCCTATTCATAGTTATATCTCTTCTCGAAATTCCTGTCAATAGGGGGGGGGGGGTGGGGTGGGGGTGGGCTGAGGGCACGTGCCCCCTCCCCCCCCCCCCCCCTAAACTTTTGCCAATTTTTATTTTTAAAATAATTTATATCCATATAACAACATGGTCATGGAGGTGGACGATGGAGATCCAATGATAGCCAATTGCGATTGAACTCGGGAAGAGTTCAATTGCACTCACGGGCCAACACGTCTTCTTCTAACCCCTATTAATTGTGGTTAATATTCACTAACCTTTGGGTTCAACAATATAACTTTAGTTTTTTTTTAAGAAAAAAAATATTAATCCTAAAGATTAAAAATCCTTGACTATAATTTGTTTTTTTTCCAAAAATTAATGTTGTATTGTTGAACCCAAGGGTTAGTAAATCTTAACCACAAATAATAGGGGTTAAAAGGGAAGGGACAAGTGTTGGCATGTGGGTGTGATTGAACTTTCCCTGACTTCAATCGTGATTGGCTGTGATTCGATCTCAGGTGGGTACCCCCTCAACTTTTGATTTTTTTATTTTTTAATTAAATATAGTTTACTTAGGATTTAGAATCCTCTATTGTTATAACCGGACTCCTTGGAGATGGTTACAACCCACAAGTCAACACGTGTCTCTTTTAATAGCTCTTGATTCTGATTAAGATTCACTAATCCTTAGGGTTCAACCACCTAATCTTGATTTCTAGACAAAAAAATTTAACTCTTAAGGTTGAAGTTGCTAACCAAAGTTAAAAGGCTTTTGTGTTGTAACTGGATTTCAAGGAGTTTAGTTATATCCATAGAGGATTAGTCATGGGGCAACTGTTGTCCATTGATTTTTCAAAAAAAAAAAATCTTTTAACTATTTTGTTTAATTATTTAATAGGGCATAGTCGTTGGACAAGGGGGCAACTATTCCCTAAATTTTTCAAAAATAATTATATTATAATATATACTAGGGCATAATCATAGGGTAAGGGGACAACTGCTCCCATAAACAATGAGAAACAACACAAGTAGGATATATATAAAATGTATGGATGAAATGATCCACAAACTTAGTCGTCAAATTTTATTTTTTGGGGCTTTGCCCCCAAACCCCCATCCCTTAAACCAAATGTGCCCCCCCCCCCCCCCCCCCCCCCCTCTTAAGAGCATTCCTAGCAGCCTCACCAAATTTTACTCACCAAAATAGCCAAAACTCACAAAAAGTTATTTTGGTGAGCCACTTTTTTAAAACACTCCCAGCAGCCTCACCATTTTAACAAAAAAGCGAAGGAGAGAGAAACAATATTTTATTATTTGTGTGGGAAAACGAAAAAGGAAGGGAGAGAAAAACATTATTTTATTATTTGTGTGGGACCACAATAAAGGAAGAGAGAGAGAGAAACCTTTATTTTATTATTTGTGTGGGCCCACAAAAAAGGAGGGAAAGAGAAATTTTAGCTTTGGTGAGTATTATACACTCACCAAACCCAAATCTTTATTTTGCTAAGTTTTGGTGAGGCTGCTGGAGAGAGTTTTTAGCACTTTTTAGCCAATTGGCTCACCAAAATAACCTTTTGGTTATTTTGGTGAGGCTGCTAGGAATGCTCTAATAGATTCTTGGCTCCACCCCTGCTTGTCAAGGCATATTTCTGGGAGCTCCATTTATCTTACCGTACTAGAACTCTTGTTTGTAGTTAAACTATTAAAAAAAAAAAAAGATTAACAAAAATCCAACACAGATATGAAAGATGAAGATGGTGACTGAATGGGCGGTTGAGCTGTGCTCCACCTCTGTTTTAGGTCTATCGTCACCGTCCAATCAAAATCAAATAGTAATGGAAGATGTTTTGAAGATAATTAGATGTACAATATTTCTGTGTAAAACCTTGTTCTTACAATATAGACTAGTTGCATGCACAACCTTGTTTTTCTTCCCAAAAAAAAACCTTGTTTTTCTTCAACTTTAATAATCATAAATTAAAAATAAAGATTCTGCTAATAAATACATAGATATAGAGAGAAAAACGATGTACTACATTTCAATATTATTTCAAACCGAAGATTGAACTTATAACACCCCCGCCTCTTGTGTGAGTGTAGGGGTATGGCCTTCAGTGGAGGGAGGTCCGGGATCCAATCCCCCAGGTACGAGTTGCAAGAGCTCCAATGCCCAAGCTAACATCTGACCTTACTAACGTAATGTAGAGACCCGAATTTAATTCATCGACACTCATGCTATTTATATGAATTTCCTAATAAATAGGTTTAATTTTAAAATACATGTGTTCCTATGCGAAATAATGTGGAAGGCCTAGATGTAGTAAATCCTTATATAATAATAATAGTAATCAACTTATTATTATTATTATTATTAAATTAAAAGTTTCGGGTCTACGGGATCATCTCGCTACCTATAACAAGGTTAACATATTTATTTTCTAACCTCTAAGAGTCTAGGGTTCAAACCTTGAGTTTTTGGCTCTAACTCAATTGTTTTGAGGTCCTTTCTCTCATTCATTCAACTTGATGAGATATTTTGACCTTCAATGACCTGAAATTTGGTCTTTTATATTAGACAAGAAATTGTTCCTCTTTAAATTTTGAGTCAAACGCAAGTTGAATCGCCTAAATCCGATAAGCGAGTCAAAAGTTACAGGTAAAATGTCGAAGATAGTTTCAGGTTTTTGTTTTTTTAAAAAAAGGTGCGATCGATCGCCCACCAGCGACGATCAATCTCCCATATCGTGATTTTTGCCGATAAACGCGAATTTTCGACTTTTTGACCTTTCATATGATTATCAACTCTATAAATACCTCCTTAACTCGTAAATTAGGTTTCCTAGAGCCTCATAAACATAAAAGAGAGAGAGGTAAGAGAATATTTTGAGAGATCTAAAGAGAGAAGACCTAAAGATCACAAGATTCAATCAATGAAGAAGGAAGAACACTTGAAGGTTAAGATCGAGCCGTATTCGCAAACAATAGATCATAGGGAAGCGATAAAGTGAGGTAAGTAACGATCCCTGGTTCTCAATATCTAGAATATTAATCAAAAGAAAGAGTTGAAATAGATAGATCTAAGTAAGAACGAGAATATATATAAGCAAGATGTATGAATTTCTATTATCCTTGATGTATCGTTTCATGAATGGTTAAAGTAAGATGTGAATAACATGATTAGGATGTGAATAACGTAAATAACTTTTCATAGTTCTTAATTTCATAACTATTAATCTGAAATATGAATCTAATGATAAGATCTATGTAAAGAACATGATTAATAAGAAGATCAAAGGATTTTGATCGTCATTCTTGCAATGTTTTCATAAATAACGTAATTATGAATTTTCATTCTATCAATAAGATGATCATTAATATAAATAATAGGACATAGTTTAGATTTAAAGTAAGAAACACGATCAATGCATGTTATTTTATGTATATTCCTTATGAAAGATGTTCATGATTTTTATAAATGTTCTCTTTATGATTTGTATTATGTATATTAACAAGGGGAGAATAGAATGAAATATGTGGTATATGTATGGATTGAAAATGGAGAAATAGATGAATTTATAGAGTTGAATGAAATGTATGAAATAATTGAATGGTGAATGTAGATTCTTTATGAGATTAGAGTTACATGTTAGTGTGTTTTGTAGATATAATTTATGAAAATTATGATTGATAAATTATGTGGTGTAATTATGATATTGATCTCGATTAAAAAGAGAGTCTTAATATTTAAATTAGATTATAAATTATGCATATTGAAAAATAAATTGTGATTAAAGCCTATTAAATTATTAGAAATATGAATGTTGTTATGTGTTTATTTTTATGTTGTTATACTTGATATATTGTTGGATAAAAGAATCTTTAATGAGTGTCTTGTTTGCCTAGGTCAGGTTAACATAGTTGAATAGGATGCTATGACGAGATTTCTTTTGACCCTTGACTAATAGTCTTAGGTATAATTTAACCAATGGTATATTACCGTGTACTCACTCAAGATAATGAATATGTACAAGCATGATAAAAAGTAAAATTACAAGTATACAAGTACACACAAAAGTGATAAATGTATGATTGAGTTTTATACTCTCCGAGTACCAACAAGCCTAAGATCAAGGCAAGACAAGCCGTATGCACCGGATAATGTGTAGACAAACCGTATGCACCGGATAATGTGCAGACAAGCCGTATGCACGGGATAATGTGTAGATAAACCGTATACACCGGATAATGTGTAAACCATGTGGTACCTTGGTAAATATGGTATATGTTAATCTTTATCCAATATATGAGATAGAGTTATTTTAAGTTATTGCACAGTGCATATTGTGTGATTTATTCACAAAAAAGAAAGACAAGTCAGAAAAATAAGACAAGAAAAACAAGTAAAGAAAAATAAAACAAGAAAAATAAGTCAAGTAATAAGACAAGTAAGGATGATAAGTAAAAATTGAAAAGAAAAGATGTTTCCGCATTCTGATTTATGTATGTGAATTGTAATCGAACTATTACTTATATGTATGTTAACGTTATGATATTGTTTACAATGGATTATTATATACGTGAAGTAACTTGTTACTCAGTCGATAACTTTGTTGTCGGCAGGTTCGGGATTTGATAGTTGTGCTCCGAAGCCTTGAGTTAAAGAGAAGTACATAAAGGAAGATCTTGCAGGTAACCATTCCGAAAATGAACGAGATTTTAATGGATGATTTTACTATTGTTTTAGTTAGTAAAAATGATTTAAATTTCAAAGAGATTGTAAATGGTTTATTATGTTCTAGTTTTAATTTGGGATATTTAGATTTGATGGTGGTTAATTGAAGAAACTTTTTAGGTTCACTTTTTAGATTACCTTTATTGTTTCTAACAAGATAATATGATAAGTAAGTCACGTGTCAAAGATCTCACATTCTCCTAAAGAGGATTTTGGGATGAGACACATAAGTAAATGATGCCAAAGCAAAAAAATATTGAACTTATAATATTCATTTATAAGTAGAACAAAAGTATGTAGCATCAGATGTAGTGCATCAATTAATGACCATCTAACACCATGGATCGGTGAAATTCTATCCCTATTGCGTTGGCAAAGTCACAATTGGAGTTGTAAGTTGCTATATCCCTGCTAAACCCTAAACCCTAATTGAATCAACACGGCCAATCACACAGATATCCCCGTTAATATATATGCAGCATAAAATTAGGTAACAAGTTCTTCCTAAGAATGAATAGACAATAGACACTTAAGCTTCGTGCTTGGGAAAATGTATTCAAAACAAATAAATTGAAAATGATATTAATAATATTTGATATCTCAAGCAAGAAAACAATTGCTAAAGGGCAGGATGAAATTTAGGTCTACCATTCAAGTCATAACATATACTATGATGACTGGTTGTAATTTATTTTTGGTCGTGGGTTCCAAAACTATTGGGCCATAGTGAAAGTGAAAAGGAGAAGGATACATGGTTGATTAGAAATGCTACCCCAATCGCAATCTTCACCAAACGCATGGTAGTGGCAACAATTGTCAGCCCATCTCCCTATTATAAGGAACCAAATCGTCTATGTTGTACACTGTAGCCTTCCCTATGACCAGGGTGTTTAAAGGCTAAGATCACTTGTAAAGTGATCTTATAGTTGTGTTGTAGTACAAGACAAGTGATCTTGGCCTTCAAACACTCTTCACCACAGAGAAGGCGACAGTGTACAACAAAGACGATTTAGTTTCTTGTTATATGGTAGCAACACTATGTGTTGCACCCACAGTAACGTGTCTGTGAGGAAAATTTGACTTAGTGCGTCTGGGGCTAGCACTTCTCATGGTTGTTTATAAAAAGCCTATTGAAGTGAAGATTTTATGAAGTCATCTTAACCTTAAAAAAATCTTTAAACATACATATGGTCCCTCCTCATTCGGATCATGATATATAGTGTTTTTTTTTGGTAAACTCAATCATACCACAAGGCAATGACAGAAGGCAAAGACAAGGGAATACTCACACCACCACAGCAAACACACACACACACACCACACACATGCAGCCCATGTAAGCTTCACCCTAGAGCTCCTCAAAACAGGTACCAACCGTTTGAGGCGCCAAGGAACTTATATGGGACAACGTGCTCGGGTAGGTACCCGATGTGGGACTAAACACTCACCCTAAAGGTGTTCTGGTTTTTTTGGTAAACTCAATCATACCACAAGGCAATGACTGAAGGCAAGACAAGGGAATACTCACACCACCACAGCAAACACACACACACACACACCACACACATGCAGCCCATGTAAGCTTCACCCTAGAGCTCCTCAAAACGGGTACCAACCGTTTGAGGCGCCAAGGAACTTATATGGGACAACATGCTCGGGTAGGTACCCGATGTGGGACTAAACACTCACCCTAAAGAAGGTGTTCTGGTTTTTTTGGTAAACTCAATCATACCACAAGGCAATGACTGAAGCATAGAAAAATATATTTTTAGAAAAATAGATAGTTCATTTACCATTTGTTAGCTCTCTTGTATAATTTATAATTTATTAGCATAGAAAAATAATTTAGAACTACTAACCAAACATTAAGTTAAGAAGCAAGCATAGAAATTATCAATATAGAAACAAATATAAAAGGCAAACTTCCTAAAAACTAAAGTTAGACTAGTGGTCCTATGAGTTAGTTAAATTTAACCATAGTTAATAGGAATTTACATGGTCACGTATTGATTTGTGGGTGCGATTGAACTCTCCTCGTGATTGATTGTGATTCGATCACATGAAAGAATAGAGAAGGCAAAACAACATAGGGTAAGTCTAGAGTAGGGCTGTAAACGAATCAGATTTGGACCTCATTTGCCAAGATCTGAATCCGATTTGATTAAAATCCGACAGATTTGAATCCGATTCAAGATCTATAGGATTATGAATTACCCAATTCAAATTCAATTGCTTGTTCAAAATCTAAATCTGATCCAATTAATCCTAATATATCTAAAAATTAATATTTTAATTTAAAAAAATAAAAATTATGATTAATACTCTAGTATATTTATAAAATTATATAAATATTATTATTGTTATATATAATCTAATCAGATCGGATCAGTGTAGTCAAGGCGTCTAGGCAATGCTAAGCGATTAGCCTCAGCTAGGCGAGGTGTTGCTTAGGCGATAAATTTAATATAAATATATATATAACATCCAAAAGACCAAAACTCCACACCTACATTCTACAAAAACATAAAATAAAAAATCTATTACAATCATTCATCACATAACCAAAGACATATTGACATAGTGAAGTATTAAACACTTCAAAATCTAGGTCAAATACCCAAATTTGTCATTGTACATGTATAATATTAGGCAGAGCCTTCCTGCGATTACCTGGGGGTGGCAAGGGGGGCAATGCCCCCTGCGATTAGGCTCAGATTGCGTCGAAAACGATATTTTTAATGAAAAAAATTATATTTTTAGTGAAAAAATGATTTAAAATTTTATTAATTTTTCATTACATGTTTTTTTATTTTTTCCTATTTATTGGGATTTTTTTGGATTTTTTAAAAGTTGTAAAAAAAAAAAAATTACTGGATTCGATCGTCTTGAGGGGCACCTAATGGTTGAGGCCCAAAATCGCCTAGGCGACACCTTAACTACACTTGTTCAGATCACTATAAATCTAAATCCAATTTCACGGATTTATAAAAGGATTAGGATCCGGTCTATTATGATCGGATTCAAATCTGAACTATTGACAACCAGCACTAAGGTATGTTTAGAGTCTAGCGATATGGCGGTGTCGGTGATAGACGGCGGTTTTGCGTGAGAGTTTGATGCCAGTAGTAAAAAAATTATTTGACAGAGGGTATTTTTGTAATTTACAACAACACTACTTTTCAAATAACTCGAAATTTTCTCTCTCCTAACTCGTAAGAGACGTTTTAAACGATCTAAAATACCTTGAATTTTAGACCACTCATTGGTCCTCGTATATATATATATAATCACACCAAAGACATGAGCCAAAGGCCTTTCATTTCCAAACGCCTTTTCGACGAGGGAGAACCAGAACCATGACAGAGAACTCACTGACCTCCATGGCTCCATTGCTTCTCCGGAAGCTCATAACCTCTCTCTTCATCTCCGCAGACAATTCCCTTCTAAATTTAGCAGAAAAGTACAAACTCCTCCAATTCCTGCGCCATCTCCTTGTTCACTCTTTCCTCCTCTGTCTCCGTATTCTTCCCTCTCTCTTCCCTTCTCTCAATCATCCTTCTTCTCTCAAACCCCCCCTCAAAGGAGATCTTCTCACCCCTGTAAAGGGTGCTGATTCCAGTATCGCACGCGCACTCGCGCAGCTTCTCTCTATCATGAACGAAATCCCCGTCAGTTCTCGCAAATACGAAGTCGTTCGATCTTTGGCCGAGAAATTGATCGACGATAACCTTCAAGGCGGTTTCCAGGTTCTCCGAGAAGTCAACCGTTCTGTCATCTCGGCGGCGTTCTCGAGGAGTCTCGTTGAGCTCGACGCCACCGTCTTGAAGCTGGACCGGGAGCGGGAGCGTGAGCGCGCCGATGCGGTTGATGCCACCAGGCCACTCGATTATGGGGTAATCCGGGTTTTACGAGCGGTTCGGTCTTTTAGGCAAGTGGCAAGGTCTAGGCTTGGTGGGTCGTGGGCGGCGGAGGAAGCGAGTACTAGACCGGGCGGTTCGGCTGAGAAGTTGGCCTCTGAGCTGCTTTGGTTGGCTCAGAGATTGGCTGATTGCGAGTGTGCCGAAGAAGCTGTTTGGAGGTGGGGGTCGGCTTCGAGCTTAGCTTGGCTAGCTCTTTCTGCCGAGTCACGGCTGCAAGGTTTGCTGGTTCGGATCACGGGTATTGTCTTCTCACTACCCTCTTCTTCTTGGAATCAAGGATTAAAAATAATTGAAATGTATCAATCCCAATTCAAACCTAGTATTGATATTTATGCATAAAAAAAACAAAGTACCAACAATAAAGTACCAAACACAATTGCACAAATGGATTAAAATATAAATATAGTACATGATTTGGTATCCATATCACATGTTTTGTATCGGTTTCGGTAATTTTTATTTTCATACTTGAAATGATAGATTGAAATGGTAGATTGAATTTTACTTTTCTATTTCCACAGCATTCTTGTTCAAGCAGGCGAAGGAAATAGTAGAAGGGGAAGACGGGAAAGAAGGAAAGAAAGAGGAAGTGAGAGAAATGAGGATGAAGATACTGATGTCGTGGCTGCCGCTGCTGTGTCATGCGAGCAGGGGGGCGGATGCACCGGTTCTGAACCGGAGCGAGAGAGTGGAGCTAGAGCGAGTACTAGAAGAGACAATTGAGATGCTGGAGAGGGAGGAGCAGGAGAAGGTGTTGGCACTCTGGCTCCACCACTTCACTATCTCCTCCTCCTCTGATTGGCCCAATCTCCAAGCCTGCTACGGTCGCTGGTACAGTGCATCCCGCAAGATGTTGCTAGTTCAGTAAACTTTCATTTGCAATATCAATTTCTATTAATTATTTCGAGCACAAGTGATCTGTACATACATAGTATGAATTAAACGTATGCATTATGTAAGATCATATTGTACTCTTTATGTATAAATTCGGATCAAAATCTCTTATTTTTATCCGTAAATGGTTTCAGGTTGTGTTGCACTAGTTCATCTTTGCCTCTGTAATCTGTAAGAACCAATAGATTATATTGAAATATAGAACTCCAGCCTCATTACAATCAGAGCACCAGCAAATCTATAACTCAGATTGGGTAGAAAATCACTTTCTGGTAATGGCAAAAATATTTTCCAGAATCCAGACTGCCTGTTCAGAACTCCTTACTGATAATGAGGTGGCCAATTCAAGCCCCACCCATCTGCTATGTGTAGACCTCTACATGATTGAAAACAGATGAGCAGCATTGTAGCCGAGATACGATGGCTACATACGATCACAGCCAATCGCGATTGAAAATCAATGGGAATTCAATCGCCCCCAAATGTCAACACATATCCCTTTTAACCTTATTAATCGTGGTTAAGATTCACTAACCCTTAGGTTCAAAAATCTAAGCTTGGTTTTAGAAAAAAAAAATAAAAAATTAACCCTCAGGTTAAAATTTCTTAACCCTAGGATTAATTTTTTTTTAAAAAAACCAAGGTTATATTGTTGAATCCTAAGGGTTAGTAAATCTTAACCATGGTTAATAAAGGTTAAAAGGGACACATGTTGCCTTGTGGGGGTCACAATTGGACATGAGCATAGTTACCAAATCGGGGTTCATTCGTCTAGGAAAAAGTTTAGAAAAAAAAAGCAAAATCAGGGAAACAATCTAGAAAATGTCAGGTAAGAAATGAAAAAAAATATATAAAATAAGATTATAAATTACAAAAATCATATAAATGAAAGATATTTCATATATTAGATATTTATTCAAGACTTTATCAAAAAATCATGAATAATTCATGTTTAATCACGAAATTCTCAACTTTTTGAAAAAATAGTTATTTTTTTTTTAAGACTCGCGAATAAATGAATTAATCGTTCAACGAAAAAGTTAGGTATTATTCGAGATTTTCTGAAAAAACCAAAGAACTTGTTAACTATGGTTGTGATCCGATCTCATTGTAGCCTATTGGCCAGACAGACTATTAGACTACTCTAATAAAAAAACAAAAATTAATAATTTTAATAAGTTTCAGAAACAACGTGATAGTTTTTTTTTCAATTTATATTGGAATGGACCAACAGCCTGCCTAATTAGGCTAAAATAGGGCTACTGCTCATGCTCTCCAACATGAATTGGCCAAGCCTACATGCATGTGGTAAAGATCTTTACATATTGACAGCTTAACAACCAAACACAGGGCAAGTGTTATGTATATATGACAAATCACCTATCCATATCCATATAACCACGGCGTGCACATGGTAGGGATGGGTCCCATCTAGGCTCCTTGGCTTTCAATTTTCAAAGAATAAAACAAAATATAGATAAGGCAATGGCATTATTTGATGGCAACAATTTGTTCATGTCAGATTGCACTGATGTGCTAAAGAAAACAGAAGCAACTAGCAAGAGATTGTTGGTTAGTTAAAATCTTAAAACTAGAGAAACTAACCCAAGAGGAGAGATAATTAGTTCAGAAGCTGCTATTAAGTAGAGGTTGATCCTGTAAAAGAACTTCACAATCACAATACTGAAAGAGGATCCATTGTGCTTAAAACAGAAAATAAGACACAATAAAAGTCTTGAGATTCTCCTACACAGATCAATACAAGTCCAGTCGCCAAATCTCTGTATTACTGCTAGTAAGGTGAGGGGTCTCACATGTTCTCTCCTCCCTTCCCACCTCGATGAACCCACTGCGTCAAAGAATCACTCCTCTTATCCAACTAGTTCTGCAAAACCCATTCATGTTGGTGATTGAACCAAGATGGAAATACAAAGCTAACGGATACCGCAAGGCCCAAAAGGATAAAATTGGAATGATACAGAAGTAGCCCAAAAGGATGACACACCCACTATTTGATATCCTCATAATGCCAAATCAATGAACGATGGTACCATTTAATCAATTTGTGCAATTCTTCCAAGACAAGATTACCCATTATTAATTTTTAATAGTCCATAAGAATGAATCAGACAGTTATCATCATCCAATATGGTCAGATTTGGAGCCAGAGATCTCCAATGTTGTATTCTACCATGCATGCCATGAGTTTGACCCCTTCACACCCTACAAGACAAGACTCAGAAATTTCCAATATTTAGAAGTCATAGGTTGTTACCATGTTTAAAATGCAACAAGTTCAAAATTAGCTTCTGAGGCCATCCAACCTCTTCATTTTCTTACTATAAGATATTTAGGTGTAAGGTCACTCTCCAATTGGGCCAAATGATCATGAGAACTCTAGCTGAAGCATAAAATATGTTAATTGAGAACTCTAGCTGAAGCATAAAGTACGTTAATCGATTAACCCTTACCACCACCAAGGTCAATCTCTAACCTCTGCTTCAATTTCACCACCTTTGGATAGGTCGCCTGCCAATTGAAATGAAAATATTTGCATAATTAAGGTATCAGTTAGTTGTCGAATGTAGGAGCCACAAAAGCATCAAAACTCTAAATCAGTTCTGTTACCAAATGAACATATAACAATAACAACAGTGGAACAAAAGAAACTCAAAGCTTTTACAAGGACTAGTTCAGAGAGGAACAATAAGAGTTCATTGACATAACATATTGGGGATAAATTATTTGATGTAGACAGAAAATGAGACAATTGCATTTTTGGCAAAACAAAAATCTAGCAAGAAAATAAGTTTCCATATCTCAAGTTCTTAACATTCCTGAACTTTATTTAACTAACAGGGTATGATCACAATGGCTACTCCTGTACCCAATTTTGATAACAGCTTCACTGAATTTTTTTCGAACTAAGCTCGTCAAAATTGCTTTAGCCTATTAAGGCCTTCTTTAGCCTACAACCCCAACCTTTCTCCCCATGACGAGAAAAAATCAGGTGGAGTGACAAACTTCTTGAAGATCCTGATGAAGGAAAAGCATTTTCACATCTAACTAATTTAGATGCCATTATTTGTGAGCCGCAAAGGATAAATTAGTTGGATAGAGTTAAAATTGACTACTAGAGCAAATCTCTCCTAATAATCAACCACATAGGTTTCTGTAAACCTTTGCCATCAATCTAGATTTTTAATCTGTCCACTAACCTATCGGACATGTAGCTCACAAAGTATACCCACCTGCAACTAACAACCTTATTCCTTTCCGGTAACATTGTCAAGTCACAAGTGTTGTTCTGTTCGAGAGCTTTCATTTCCTTAATCATGGCCTTATTCTATTGTGGCTGAGACAAGGCATACTTTTCTTTTCTTCCTAGGGTCTGAATTTATAAAGGGAATCAAGGGAGAAAGATAAAATAAGAGGTTCTCTCTAAGCAGTGTACCATATTTGGTACTTGGTAGAAAGGAATTGAAGGGTATTCCAAAATACATTCATCCCATTTGCAGACATTATTCATAGGGCTGTTGAAGGGCAGGGCTGGGCCAGGATCGGAAAGGCGGCAAAAAAAAAGTTTTTGTCATGATTTAGCAGATTTTTTTTCTACATCGACTGCTAACCTGGCATGAAAGTTGAAACCCTACTTTATTCGGGCTTTGAACAAGTAATGCAACATAAAGAGCATATCAGAGAATTAAGAGAGAGAGCAAGAGATGAGAGTTGAGACTCTTGAGAGAGATCAGAGAGTTGAGAGCACAGTTACCAAACTCTCGTACTATACCCGTATAATACTTTTAAGGGGGGGTCGCTGTTTAAAATGACGTACTTTTGCCGTGTTACGTATTATACGCGTATCGTTGTATAGTACACATTTAATATGCGAAATACGTATTAAACGCGTATAACACGCGTTTTTTTGTCATACTTATACCATATTAAATACATATTCCGTAATAAATGATTGTTATTAATTAATACCATGATTTTTATTTACTTATAATTACTATTTTTTAAAAATTAAAAAAAAATCCTGTACTTTTGTCGTGTTTTTACCATATAACACCCATACTTCCCAAACGGATCATTGCCATATTATACTCGTAACCGTACTTGGTAACTATGGTTGGGAGAGAGATCAGAGAGTAGCGGAGTGATAGAGTGAGAAGGAA
Source organism: Tetracentron sinense (assembly GCA_015143295.1). NCBI lineage: Eukaryota > Viridiplantae > Streptophyta > Magnoliopsida > Trochodendrales > Trochodendraceae > Tetracentron > Tetracentron sinense. The sequence continues at coordinate 30,233,780 of CM026556.1, forward strand.
CGAGTCAAGAGATTCAATTAGGGTTAGATTTAGGGCTTTATATAAGAGAGGTTGTTAGGGAAATTACCATCACAACCCCCAAATCAAAACGTGTTCAAGGTACATGTATGGTAATTTTAAAAATTAATTTTAATAATAAACATTTTATATACACCAATAACCACATACCTACTGCATACCTTTTCATAATATGTAATAGGTAATTGAGAGCTGGGGAGGGCAAGGCCTTGGCCTAGCCCTAAGGTAGGAGAGGAGGGCGTTGCATGTTTGGGACCTGCCCGGCCCTCCGGCCTCGAGACTCAAGAGGATAGAGTTTGAAGGGCCAAACCAAGCATCCTCATTTGAGCCATTATGAAATGCCTAATTATTCAGTTTATTGTCTAAGCCACAACACAAATTTAGCGGCCTTCAAGAGCTGATCATTGAATCCATATCTAACTGCAGTTTCTTCAATTTTTGGAGTATCTGAACGAAGTATTAGCATCCTAAAGTTTTGAGGGTATCATGACAGCCCCCACCTAAGGGGGTTATTTGTATTAACACGGATGCATCTCTTAGAGCTAATAGAGCTGACTATGGTTGCTTGATGAGGGATCACCGGGATCAGCCATGTCGTGCCATTGTGGGCGGGTGCGATGAATGCCCAATTTTGATGATTAAGCTATTGGTATCAAGCGAAGGCTTGAAGTTGCTGTCCAGAAAGGTATGTTGAACATCATCGTTGGAACTGATTCAAGTATTGCGGCTAATTGCATTGATCACAACTGATTGCTGCCTTATGAAGCTCCATCATTCCTTTGAGAGATTGACAATCAAATAGTCTTTAGATAGAATCATGGTTCAAAATATTAGTATCGAGTGACGTATCAGTAATTCCAAAACAGGATACGTATGGGCGTATCAGATAGATACATCGGAAAAAATTAGAATACGCTAAGAAACACTTGGATGCCTTGCATCAAATTTCTTTTAATGCAAATATAAGCTAAAAGCAACTAAATGAAGGTCTCCAACTATATTTAAAACCATACATATCAGAGTTAATAATTTTATAAGTTAAAAAAGGTGTGCATGCTGATAAACAACTATGAAAGTACAAACTTTAGCCAAGTATAGAAAATACAATCTAGATATTGAAATTTTACATTTAAATAGTTAAATAAGAATATATTGAATTACAACCATAAATTATAAGCTTGAATATAAGTCTTTTATGCTGAATTGTTACACTACTAGTTGACTTTTTAACTCTATAAATGAAATATTTTTTAAGACTAAAATATGAGACTTTCTTTACCGGACTTCTGAGTTTTGATAATACGTTATATCATATAGTAAAATTCATGAAATTTTAATATTTAAGAAATACCTTACTATTTGAAAATTGAAAATTTGATCTAGTCTATAAAAGGCTCTAAAAAGAGGATTTTGTTCTTGAACTGGAAAGTTCACTTTTCATTCTTCAAGAATTGGGATCCAATATTATTTTCATTGAATTCAAATGTGGGGTTTAATCTTATTTACATATAAATATCTTAAGTAAATGAAAGTAAAATTAATTTAAAACCATATACTTAAATAATATCAGATATGTGATGTAGATCTTAGTGTAAAATTGAGAGAAAAAACAATTAACTGAAAAATCCTCCATATCAGTCCCGTATCGGCCCGATATGAGCGAGTTTTTTTTTTCAATGTATCAGTGTACCGGGTAGCTCCAAACAGGATATGTATCACTACAGCCCGTATCAACCGATACATACCAAAATTTTATACCATGGTTAGAATCCATTTTTTTTTCATGGAGAGTCTAACAAGGGGCTAACTATCTTGCAAAAATGTGAAACCCTAATGAAATCATTTTGTATATGGAATCGTTTCCTAGCGTTTGGACAACTTGTAGTAGACGATTGATGTAAAACAGACGACTAGTGAATTTTTGGAAATTTTAGATCATAAAATAAATGGGCTGCCAAAGGAACAAGTAGCCTATCTTCGTGTGGCCTAGCTTCCAACGAGCACAAATTTGAGCACGATTATCAGAATGAGTATTATTATATATGTTCGAAAGCTCATTACGATCCCTACGACAGTATGATTGATCATGGATTCATTAAACCCTGGTGTCGTCGCGAATAAAGCTCATTTCAAGGTCAAAATGCAGTTTGAAGCCAAAATTTACTATTATCAATAAATTTTTATCTTGGTTTTAGGTCTGTTTTGGATTCCAAGTCTAGTTGGGTTTGAAAACCTTTAATTAAGAGTTAATTCTCAACTTACACTCGATATTAGTCGAGCTCACTGATTGCCACCCTATGTCACTTAAATCCTGACCTTGTTTCTCTCACAAATCTCTCTAGTCAACAACTCCTCCCCCTGCTCTCTCTATTAATGGGACCCACTGTAAAGAAATGAATCTATTGATAATTGGATACCTCATTACATTGACCCGTATGGTTTATATAAAGGTAAACTCTATCTAAAAATGGAAACTAGAGTCAATTAAATCTAATCTAAATTTTTTATTGATACTAATCAAAGATTGTGATTAAGATACACTGAAAATGATACAATGTATCTCAACCACATTATTAGGCTACTCCATTCTCTATTACCCTTTCGTAATTGCATGATTTTTTGAATGAGCATGCAATTGATTACACATGTTAGCCCTTAATCTTCCTTAATTTTTGTGATTTGTTGATGAATGGCCAGAACATCCAACAGTCTCTGTGAAGTCCTCTGTCACATCCTGCTCATTTATGAGTCTGTCGGTAGGGGTGTCAATGGTCCGGCCTTAAAATAACCCGATTTCAGCCCAATGTTGAAGCCCATAGGGCTATTTCCAAGCTCAAAAACTAAGGCCCATATTTATTAGGGCCGGGCTAGGGCTTGGTTACTTGAATACTTAAAGCCTGGCGCGAAGCAAGTAAATTATATTACTAATATATATAGATATAATACAACTTATTCCCTTTCTCTTGGTATTTGAAGTGAAGTTGAGGCTGAAGAAACAGATGAAGTAGATCTGATTGTGGATGTTTATCAACATAGTGAATCTAGTGGTAGGTGAATGTTTATGATTAAGAATTCACTATTATTTACTCAGTCACAAGAATTAAAAAAGTATTCAACAATTTCTTTATCCTTTTCTGTACCAAGATGATCAATTTTAACACTGGGAATTACAAGTTGATGTTTGATGACGATTTGTGATAACCTTCTCCTCTGAAGCTTCAGATTCCCTTTCAAAGACTACCAGAGATCTATGAGAGATGGTTTAGAGGTTGTGAGGAATGATAAGAAAGGATAGAAACGGTGAGGTGAGGTTGAGAGAATAATCAAAGAGTGATGAAGAGAGGTGAGGGATTTTGGTGATGATGATTATGAGAGGATGAGGTGATGCAGGGGCATTATGCTAATGTTATTCCCAGGGGAGTTTCGAGGCCGATCTCATTTGATCTTCCTGGGCTAGGAGAATAAGGGATTTGATCTTCCGCACCCCATCAGTCCGGGCTTTTATGGTGTATTGGTCTCCTGCATCAAATGGTATCAAAGCGGTCTTAAGATCGAGTCTCCTCAACGAGTGTGGGTGGATGATGCAAGGGCATTATGCCATTCCTTGGGGAGTTTCGAGGACGATCTCAATTGATCTTCCTAGGCTAGGAAAAGAAGGGATTTGAGTGGTGTATTGGTCTCCTGCGTCATGAGGGGTTGCAGGTGAGAACGTGACTGTGGGTGATCTCTCTCCAACAAAATCTCCTCAAGAACTCCCTCATATATATAGAGGATAGAGAGAGTGAGAGTAAACAAAGAGGAAAATAATGAGGGGTCTGAATTGAGGTTGAGAGAGATCCTGATGAGAGCCACCACCCCCTAATATAGACGAGAGAGATTTTCTTTGAAATGTTGGTAACTTTTTTTATTAACAAGTTAATGTATCACAGACAAATACATGGAATGTTTGGACCGTCAAAAGTCCAAACGGGCCATCCACTAATCCTATTTCACGACAATAACGTAACTTTCAAACCGGGATGAACCACGATGCCCAGTGTATGAATCCTTTCCTAACATCCGGATTCAACCCATCTTGCTTCGCAGGTTGGTTTCTTCGAAATCTGCATTTGACAACAGGATCCCACTGAACTTTCAATTATAGTAAACCCCCCCCCCCCCCGCTTTTTCTTTTTTTTAGCAATTTCGTGTTTTAGGCAATTGCTATGCTATTTTTGTTTCCTAATCAATTTAGGATACTATTTTAAGTTGTTTTGAGTTAGAACAAGGAATTTCATTTGATTGAGGAAATTTGCAATTTTTAGTAATTTTGTTATTTTAGTAAATCCTAGTTTAGTAGGATTGGAGAGGAGCTTATCTAAAAATACAGAGATGTAATCAACAAATGACAATTTTTTATCATTAATAATATTCAGAGTTTCTCTGAATTTTCCTTGTGGATTCAAGGATTCCTCCTAGTGGATTCTAGGGTACCAAGTAGAAGAATGTGATCTTCTTCTTGTTCATGCTTTCCTCTTATGTCACAAGTGCTGATCCTTTTTTTTTTCTAAAATAAGAGTTCTGGAGAGTTTTGTTTCATTTTTAAGAAAAGAACGACTTACATTCTCATTACAGATGGATGAAACCAACATATGAAGGATATTTTTGAAAATATTTTCAAGTTTATTATAGTAATAGATATATAGACGTGTACAAGCTCCTGCTTGGCCCGTGTTACAACTGAGCTAGGGCTTCACTCATATAGGTCCAACTAGGCTTGGACCGAGCTTGGGCAGAATATGTTGCTAGCCGGGCTAGGATTGGACAACTCTTATGGGCTAGGCTTGTACAACTCTTGGCTTGGCCAACTGACAACCCTATCTGTCGGAGTCGGTGGCCCATTAGATCAGGTCGTCATGATCTCTTTCTCTAGTAGCACACGAAGTAACATCCTGGGAGGCTGGGAGTTGAAGAAAAACTCTTGTTGAAGCGGTCTTCGATAACTAAAAGAAAAAAAGGAAATTGAGAGACGTGAGTGTGAAAATTTGGGTGGTTGTAGACGGATGAGGTGGGTTTTAATTCAAGTAATAATAATAATGATAATTTCACACTTGGTAGGCGGCTGTGGCACCACCCCACTAGAAAGAGAAACGAGAGCTAAGAGGTCACCAAAGGATTGATGGCTCTGATACCACGATAGAAACTAATATTGATAATTATTGAACGATTTACAATGACCCCATAGAGGGTTTATATATATATATATTACATCATCTAAGGATAAAAACACTATCAAATCTAATCTTAATTAAATCAAACTAAGTCATCATCATCTATTCAAGATACCTATCTAAGATTGTGATAGAGATACATTGGGAATGACACCAAAAGTCCAAGGCTCTCATCACCATCATCAAACTCTTTCAATTTCACCCATAAGGCCACAAACATCTCTCCTATCCCATCCGCCCCTAGCCTTAGGCCTTTACAGATGTGGGACTCCTCACCGTAATACTCTTGGGACTCCCACGCTTCTAGCTGAGACCCGCATGCATGTTACCCCTCCAGCAGTGTAGTCAAGGCGTCACCTAGGCGATTTTGGGCCTCAACCGCCTAGGCGCCCCTCTAGGCAGTCGAACCTAGTAAATTTTTTTTTTTTTTTGCTTTAAAAAATCCCAATAAATAAGAAAAAAATTAAAAACATGTCATGAAAGTAAAAAGATTCTAAATCGTTTTTTTCACTAAAAATATGGGCAATCGCAGGGGGGCTCTGCCTAATATTATACATGGACAGTGACACGAATTTGGGTATTTGGCCCAGATTTTAAAGTGTTTAATACTCCACTATGTCAACATGTCTTTGGTTATGTGATGAATGATTGTAATAGACTTTTTATTTTATGTTTTTGTGGAATGTGGGTGTGGAGTTTTGGTCTTTTAGATGTTATATATAATAATATATATACTTGATATATATATAATTATATATATATTTATATTAAATTTATCGCCTAGGCAAGGCCTCGCCTAGTCAAGGCTAATCACCTAGACGCCTTGACTACACTGCCCTCCGGTTGTAGCTCTACATCCTTTTCAAGAGATTGGACATTTCTGTAGAGGCAATAGGTGCCTACAATAAAGAATTGGGGGAGGATATGCTTCTCCTCTAAATCCTTTTTTTTTTGGTTTCTTGAACTCTGATATTGTGCATCTTATATACAAACATATCAATGTGATTTGTTTCTTGATCCTTGAAGGCCCATCTCCAAGCCTACAAAAGCTCACTTTATTAACCCATAGAGGCTATCTTTAAAGGTCCATAGAGGCCACTTTTTAAAGCTCATAGAAACATTTTTTCCTGGACTATAGAGGCCCTACACGCAAGCCCATTAGAGGCTTCTTTCTCGAGCCCATAGAGACTCACTATCCAGGTCCATAGCGGCCCATTTTCAGCCCCCTTCTTCATCCCATTGGAGGCCCTTCTTTATCCATCTCTATATGTTCGCTTCCATATTTTCATAAGCAGCAATGGAGTTTATCGAAACATTAGGAGTATGAGAATGAAGATCAACATCATCGGCATGACATCTATAATCAAGGCATCCAACAATGGCAATCCATCATCGATCAACACATCAACAATGGAAGGCACTTTGAGTTTACATTAATGGAAAACCCATGAAGATATTTCCACGCCCATGAGTTTGAGGAGGAGTATTAGGGAATCAGTCTCTATTGTAATAAAGTGAAGTGATACATTGTATCATTCCCAGTGTAGGGAATCAGTCTCTATTGTAATAAAGTGAAGTGATACATTGTATCATTCCCAGTGTATCTCTATCACATCCTTAAATAGGTATATTGAATAGATTAAGATGAATTAATTTGATTTGATTACGATTAGATTTGATAATGTTTCTATCTTAAGATGATGTAATATCTATATAAACCCTAAATGAAGTCGTTGTAAATCATCCAAGAATTATCAATATTCAGTTTCTATCACCCACTTCCCATGTGCCATATCAAATCGTCTATCTTGGGATTCATTATCTCTCCCTCTCTCTCACATCATCACAATCTTTTTTTTTTCACTTTTCCTCTCTTCTTTTTCTCTTTCAACAGATCCCAAGGTGTGTATGTAGTGTTTAATGGTCTATCCCTCTCTCAATCCTCTTTTTTAAGGGCTAGAACTTAATGAGGAAAAACAGAGTGGGACAGGGACCCAACAGCAACCCTTGCAATCTCTCTACCAGAGATAGAAAATATGAACATCTCTATACCTTCAGAACTGTATTGTGGACGCCTTGATGTTCTACATAATGAGGAAACTAGATATAGGTCTCCGGTCTCTATTTCTTCCTCTCAAATGGATCTTTGTTACCTCTTCTTTCAATAATAATTGTGGACGATTTCATATTTAGACTTTGAATTCCATCTTGGATTCTCATAGACCTGCTTCAAAAACAATTTCATAGGCTTCAACAGGGAAAAACATTTGAGCGGGCGGAGATCATTTCGAACATGGGTAGGATCCAAAACTCAGTTTTTGGATTATGTTTCAGAGAATTGTAAGTGGTTTATTGGGTGTTCTCATTTTGATTCGGTTTTATGGTTTCTTTAAGCTGAATTAATTATTGTGTTTTGGCTATTTTGGTTTCAGTTTAATTCAAGCAAGTGTTCTTACAAGATTAGTTGAGTTATCCGGTTGGGTCTATTTTTTAACCAAACATCTACCAAATGGAACCCGTGGGATTAGAAGGTCCGACTCCGACACTCCGACCTCTGACTTTAGGACTTTGTTTTATAAAGCTACTATAAGGATCATAAATACGGCCTAGGGTGGATATGGAGATGCAAAATAAAAGTTTACTAAACAAAGAGACATCATCAATACAAAAATCAGAAAATGCCTTAAGACTTCAATCCTAACTAACAAGGCTATGACACGAGCAATGGGATGATGTGCTTTGCTTTTCCTTGTTTTCTATGGCCATTTGTTTAAGCTTCACATCTAAAGTGTATGACCCTAAGGACCACACCCCATGCTGGGCTCGAGACACCTTAACAAAGTCAAACTCCTATTATTACTCAAACTCAGCTTCTACTAGAGCCTCAAATAACCATAAGAAAGCTTTCATATAAGCATCATTCAATTTCAAGCTGGCACAGCAGCCTATTCTTATTTCATTACAAGTTCCAAGAAATAAAAGAAGAACTCCAACAGTATTTTTTTTTTTTGACTACGGAGGGTGTCCCAACCCTGACAAGGAAGGACTAGTCCCTTTGGATGCACGTAATCACCCTATCCCTCAAGATTAATCTTATAGATACTCAGATTTACTGTGTGTTTTGTTAGGCAAAAAATCTCAAATTGTGTTCAAGTGTGTACAAAAGGTACATGCCCAAATATTGTGCTTAAGGACCGATATATTGAGTGTGAGTACTGGCTCTCCTAGCTAGGATTCCCATCGCCTAGATCATGATAAGCACTCACTAAATCTTATATAATTTAAACAGAAAAAATATATTTTGGTCCCCTAGGCACGCCCACAGTAACAAAGTTCTTCGATATTTTCAAAAAGTCCTGAATAATACGTGACTTTTTCGTTGAACGATTAATGCCTTGTTGAAAAAATGATGACTTTTTCAAAAAGTCACGAGTTTTACGAATTATTCACGGCTTTTCTTAAAAAGTCTGGAATATTTATATATCTAATATATAAAATATAATTGTTTATAATTTTCATAAGTAGTCATCTTATTTAATTTTTTCATATCTTGCTTGATCTTTTACTGATTTTTTTTTCAAATTTTCCAAATTTTGTCAATTTTTCCTACACGAATAATCCTCGAACTCCGATTTGACAACTATGATTGGTATCATGTTACGTTCTTTTTATAATTAAATAAATTATTTTTTAATGTTTTCGTTTTTTCCAGAAGTTTTCCCAACTTCGCCATTTTTTTCCAAACTAGAATCCTGCCGAATTATTCCCGAACCCTGACTTCGTTACTATGGGCACGCCTAAGCAACATCTCAACATCGCCTCACCTTCCCTAGGAAACCCCCAATTGCCTTGACGATTTGATCCTTTGACTACACTAGAACTCAGACGCATGATAATATTTATTATATAGGACACATTGGATAGAATATTTTAACTTCTCGGTTCTAAGTTCATCTTTATTTTACTTCTCTGTCATTGCAGCAACTAAGCCATTGACCATTTTCCAATGTGTATTGAGACCACTAAACAGATTCTCATAGGTAAACATTCAAGATAACAAAGGCTATGTTGCACCAGTGTAGTCAAAATGACGCCTAGGCATCGCCTCACCTAGGGAATCCCCTATCGCCTAGGCATCGCTTGGACGCTTTGACTACACTGTGTTGCACCGACTCTTCTACATAGATGACGAAACTGTGCTAGACTCGTGTCAGATTCCGACATGTACCACATTCTTGTTGGACACTTCCAAATTTTCTTTTCTTCTATTCATTACTTACACAATATAAATTGACATACAATATAGAGAAGGTGGTCTGGGTTATCCATTAAAAGGCTTATAAGTGGTGAATACAACATAATTATATCCCTCCATGTCCTTATTTTTAAATACATGATATACATTATAAGATATCCAAATTAACAATTCACTATAAAAGTTAAAACATCCCTGAATCCTCAAATCCTATTTTTTGGGGTTGCCAAAATCCTGAAACCAACACCTCACATCCGTATTGGACCCAAACATGGGTCTGTGTCTGTGCAACTTAGGATAGAAGAAAGGCTATCAGTCCAAAATCACACCAACTGGATTATAATCAGACATTATTGTGATATTTTCAGGCAGCAAATGCAGTACAACGCTGTTAAATTTGTCCAATTGCTCGTAAATATTTTTCCTACACATGCACCTTATTTAAATTCATAAAGTTAATTATTCAATAAGCTTATTCGGTGAATAAAATAAAGATGGATTCAGCAGTGCGGGCGTCAGAGGTTCCAACTATTAACAGTTTTGCAACTATAGCAGGGTGGTATGTTTTGGTCTCTTGTGACCCTTACTCTAATCAAAGTTTTAATGGCTCCTACTTAAGATTCAAAAGGCGAGCACTGAAATAAGAATGGCTTGTAGACTTGTGATGCTGAACGACTTTGGTTCATACTAGAAACTAGAAAGTGCTTCAAAAAGTGTCGGCAGGTGCACATGTTTACCCCCGCTGGGCAAAATGAAGGCTTCAAAATGAAAAAGGTCAGGGGGAAAAGAATCAACATTTACCTCCCTCATCAGGCAAATCCGAGGTCCATAACGTGAGATTATCCCTAAGAAGCTGCATTATGAGGGTGCTATCCTTGTAAGAATCTTCATTAAGGGTATCTAGTTCTGCAATGGCCTCATCGAATGCTTGTTTGGCCAGGTGGCATGCCCTGTGCAACAGAGACAAATAACATTTAGAAAAAAATAGTTGTCAACTCCCTACAGCAGAAATATAATGTACGACACCATAGTCAATGCAAGTCAGCAAAACAAATTACAGAATGAGAATTGAGGAAATAAATATAAACCCAAAGAGTCAAAATTTCCAAGTAGAAACCACAAGTATCAAAAAATAAGTTAACAAGAGAGAATAAGAGAGAGAGAAGATAAGACGGTCATACTAACCTCTCAGGGGAGTTCAATATCTCATAGTAGAAAACAGAGAAGTTCAGGGCCAGGCCGAGTCTGATTGGATTTGTTGGCGGCAGATCTGTTGTAGCAGTGCTAGTGGCAGCCTGCATCATAAAAACAATACAATTATCACTATTCTAAATTCCATTTTTTTCATCATAAACAAATGAAAAAGAACAAAAGGCTAAAATAAAAGAGAGCCAATAAAAAGGAAGTAGGACTGAACAGACCTGGTAGGCCTTGAGCGACTGATCTGCAGCTTCTTTACGACCATTCCCCGATTTAAATTCAGCTAAATATCGATAGTAATCTCCCTTCCTAGTAAAGGAAAAAGAAAATAACAACCCAGATTGATATTAGCATGATAAATATGAGCAATTAAGAAAGAACCACATAGTGTTAAAGAGGAAATCGATATATAAGAACTGAGAACTTGTGGACTATCTGGAAGAACATCATATATGTCTAAAGTACAAAATATAATCCCTACGACAATTTCAAGCCCTAATCATTGAAAGTTTCAATTATACAGACAATTGGATTAAAGCCAGAATGAAGGTAACCAAGATGAGTCAGACTCTGGCTTGAGGTAACAGAAGCATTAATGTACGGGGTGGGGGTGTAGGACCTGCTATTTGTCTGGTCCCACATAAGATATGTCTTGATTCCAGAACTCAACCCAATCTGAGTAACCATCCAAAAAATTGTATGGTTTCTCAGAAAATACATAAAATAAATAAATAAAAAGCGAGGAAGTAAATGGATACAAATTTGAAATCATTACACACGCACGCGCACGCATGCACACACATACTGAAAATCTGCAAGCAGAAAGGATATAGAGGAAAAGGGGGAATGAAGAAATTCCCCTTTGAAAATCTAATGGTGGATAGAAACCCCCCTTCACATGTGCTATATAGAAAGATACACACCCACACCCCCCCAAATAAATTCATACATCCAATACTGAAAATCTGAATGCAGAAAGGATGCACGCACGCACGCAAAAGATGTGTGCACGCATCTGCACACAATGTGGGCGCGTGCAGGCATGCACATAAACATGCTAATCAAGTCGTAAATTGAATACTGAAAACCTGCAAGCAGAAAGGATACACACACATGCACGCAACACTACCTAATCAATTCATATACCAAATACTGAAAATCTGCAACAGAAAGGAGAAGCATAGAAGGAGGGGGAATTCTCACATCTTATAGTAAAAGACAGTTGATTCTCCAGTGGAGGAGGATGGGAGAAGATGCTCATCAATGACAGCCAAGATATCGTAGCAGATCTTTGAAAGCTCATCTTCAACTCTCTGCCTGTAATCTCTTATCCTCTTCACATTTTGCTCATTTCCCTTGCCTTCCTCTTTCTGTTCAATAGAAGACAATATCCGCCATGATGCTCTCCTCGCCCCAATGACGTTTTTATACCCAACAGATACCAGATTCCTTTCCTCAACTGTTAGTTCCACATCCAATCTAGCAACTGTATTCATTGATTCAACCATCTCTGCAACAACAAGAAGCAAGAAACAGAAACCATAAGGTCCGGATTAAAATGAAATAAGATACAAAAACATAATGACAAAATTCAAAAATGGGAATGAACCCATAGCAAAATTGGTTGAGATACTGCATCGCAACCATTCTTCAGGCGTTCAAGTCCAGCCTCACCCTTCAAAAGACTAACATACAGAAAATCAAGAAAGATAAAATCTATCTATATTTGCTATTTCAATAATCTCTGAAACAACACAGAATAAAAATAAATGAAAAACTTAGATAATGCAGTAAAAATATAACTTTTCCACACAAATGATAGTCTTCGACATTTGATTGATTACAGGTAAAAATAAGCATTATGATAATCTATATGCAACATTAATTTATTAACAATAATTAAAATGAAATTCAGAAAAAAATAATTTGAAAATATCAATCGTATTCCAAACAAGCACACCATAGTAACCTTTAAAATTTAAAATTTCTAAAAAACACTGAAAATGGAACACAACATTGCCTACTTCACACTAACAATAATCATAGCATCATCTATGTGGACTGAAAACAAAAAGGGAATAACAAAAAAGGAAAAACTAAATGCTTGGACATTAATATAATGTTACAATGCCCGGGATCCTCGGTTATGTACCATCTGGTTAAAGTCCGGAAGGTAGCCAGGTTGACACATGTCCTATTAACTAGAGTTAAAAGCATTAACCTCAGGGTAAAGCTATCCCGGTTAGGTTTCTGAAAGAAAAAAAAATGTTCGGATAGTATGGATGAAGGCCCAGGATTCTCTCAAGTTCAACTTGAGAGAATCTCTCAAGTTTGAACCCCTAGAGGTCGCCACATGTCTCCTTTGACACCCCTTAACCATGGGTAAGGTTCACCCACCCCTAGGGTTCACTCACCCATCCTTGGTTTTTTTTTTATATTAATTATTATTTTTTAAATTAAAAAAAATGTTTTTAATATTAAAAAACTCTAAAAACAGTTTTTTTTTAATTTAAAAAATAATAATCAATATAAAAAAAAAACCAAGGATGGGTGAGTGAACCCTAGGGGTGGGTGAACCTTACCCATGGTTAAGGGGTGTCAAAGGAGACACATGACGACCTCTAGGGGTTCAAACTTGAGAGATCCTCTCAAGTTGAACTTGAGAGAATCCTGAGCCATGGATGAAATGACACTTGTTGCATTCTATAATAATTGGACTTAACCAGACATAACATAACCAGAGAAGATTTGCAATAATTTCACAATGACCAAACACTCCAGTGTATCAAATCATGCTGAAACCCCCAAAAGCTGGAAGATAGCTATGATAGGTAATGTGGAGCCTGCCAGGACTGAACAAACTACATCTGTTTTCGTAGGGTAGGGGTACTCTGGTACTTTCCCACTTTATTATGTAGCCCTAATACTATTAAGCATGGGGGGGGGGGGGCGGGCGGCTACTATTCTTAGATCACAACACTGTAATTCTTTTGCTCTGGTTCATAGTGAATATCTTGACGACTTCGTGGATGTACCTCAACTTGATGGAACCACGTAGATCTGGTTTTCTGTGTGTTTGTTCTTGATCTTTATTTTCGTCTATTTTTCGTATCTCACATATCCAATTTAAGGTTTATTTCCTAACAAGCTATACGCATTTACAGCGGTCTCCTTTACACCTGCCCATTGGTCTCAGTGGTCGTGTGTGTCCTGAGTCTGAATCTCGTCCAATTGCGATTGAATTCAAGAAAGTTCAATTGCACTCACAAAGCCCCTTTAACTACCCTTTAACTCTGGCTAAGAAGTTTTAATTTTTAGGGTTAATATTATTTTTTTCTAAAAACCAAGATTAGATTGCTTAACCCTAAGGGTTAGTGAATCTTAATCACAGTTAATGGGGGTAAAATGGCCACATGTTGACCAGTGGGTGTGATTGAACTCAGAACTCTCCCGAGTTCAATCACGATTGAATATAATCCCAACTCGCGATTGGATATAATCCCAACTCGTGTGTCCCCTCTTGGGTGGACTCGGATCGATTCCCGTGACTTGGTGTGACAATTGAAAAGTAAAATATTTGACCAACTAACATATTACTAACTTCTCACCTATTAACCTAACTTATCAGCTACTAACCTAGATAAACAATGCCTACACAAAAAAAAAGTGATCTCTTTCTAGAAAAATACAATAAAAAATTAAAGATGACCCGTTAAAAATCTTCAACAAAACCACATAACAAATTCAAATAAAAACCCAAATAATAAGGATAGAACATACCCACTCATATTAGAATAATAAAATACATGGAAAAGAAAAACATGTTGAGAAACGTGCAACAACCCACAACGATAAACGAAAGACAAACAAGATGCAAATCAAGAACATAAAAATTTACATGGTTCGGCCAATGATCCACCTACATCCATGGATCCACACAGACCACACCAGTTCCACTATGCTCAAAGACAAAAGCAAACAAAGCAATTAAAAATCTCTCTGGAAACTTTCTGAGTGATAAGAAACCTTAAACCAAAAAGTATAATATATATCTGATAGAAAATGTAATGGGGAAAATTGGTTAAGTGTTCTGAGGATAAGCCCCACCTGATGAGAGGACGAGCCCAACCTAAAGAGAGGACGAGCCCGACCTAAAGAGAGTACGAGCCCAACCTGATGAGAGGACGAGCCCAACTTGATGAGAGGGCAAGCCCGACCTGATGAGAGGACGAGCCCAACCTGATGAGAGGGCAAGCCCGACCTGATGAGAGGACGAGCCCAAGCACACCTAATGACGTAGCTATTGCCAAGTGAATGTCTGTTAGAGCATTAATGAGGCACTCAAGGGTAGAAATTGCTTTTGACCTAACATATCCGATTCATTAAATGTGCATTAAATGTTAGTCATTTCAAATCACTTCAGTGGCAGATCCGACCTGCAGATAAGAGATGTGCATTTATTGAGGGGATATTTGTCTCACGCCAATGTAATGAGTAACTCGGATGTATGGCCATCTCACCAGCATGGATGGGCATTCGATCGGGGAACCTATAAATACTCCCAAATTCTTAGTGAAAAGGGGTTGAACAATCTTATGAAACCTGAAGCTGAATCCTCATCCCTAATCTCAAGAAAAAAACCAGACTTAAGCACTCCTCATCCTTACTCTTAATATTTTACCTTTGATCTTCTCTTCCAGTTACTGACTTGAGCGTCGGAGTGTCTTGACAGGGCGGAAGGCCACTCCTCAACAATCCCAAGACTACTCAGTTCAGCTACCTTCTTCCTTCCACCAGTAAAGCAGCACCACGTGGAGCAAACCGAAATTTTCCACCACAAAATTAGCGCCGTCTATGAGAAACACATCGATTCCCAAACAAGCACCATCATCTCATAGTTTGCGATGATAAGTTAGGCTATTCCTTCGAATCAGGCACAACCCGAAGGTGATACGACTTAGTCAACCCAAATCATTCAGATGTTGCAACAACAGCGAGACGACATGCACCAGCAGCAGATCATACTACATCGTATGACCCACTCACAACAGATGTTCCATGAAAGACTGGAATCATTTGAAGAAGATCGTATCTACAACGAATGTGACACCACCACGACACTCGGAAACTCGGCACCCAGAAACTCTTCCATATAATCCGGATCATCCGAGTATGTACAGATCACCACCTCGACAAGGTCGAGAGCAAAATGCTAATGATGTCGAGCACAGGCGACGAGCTCCTTCGCCAAGACGAAATGCGAGAATGATTTCCCTAGGTCAAATTACCCGAAGGTGTCTGTCCTATTCTCCGAATCAAAATGCCAGACAAGACATCTTCCCAGGTTGAAATTCCAGACAACATATCTCCCCAGGGCAGAATACCCGACATGAACCTTCTCCAGAGCGAATTGATCGACGTGATTATTACCAAGGTCAGGAGCATCGACACGAACTCTCTCTAGGACGGAACATGTTCAGTAATGACAGGTATGCACCTTCGTCCCCTAACCGTAATCAGAATATTAGAGAAATGCCACGAATTCCATTGCAGGACCAGTATAGAAATTATGGGCAACAATCAGGAACGACCCCGGCCGTGGTCCAAGCTTTGATACAAGCTGATAGAGAAGCTTGTACAGGACGGGCTAGTGGGAGCCAACTTGATTCATATACTTATCAGCAGAAGATATCTCTCCACAATGCCGACGATGATTTTCTATGTAAAGTCTTCTCATCTAGCCTACAGGGATCAGAGCTAAGATGATTCCGACATCTACCAGCCGGATCCATAAAAGATATGGACATGCTAGGTTCGGCCTTCATTGACCGATATATTTCCAAAAAAAAGAAGGATGCAGATGTGGACTCCCTCTTTTCCCTGAAGATGAAGGCATCAAAACCGCTCAGAGATTTCGTCCAGAGATTCCACGAAGCTCAGACTCTAGACGAATGTAATGATTGCACAAGCATCTCGGCCTTCAAGAATGCACTGCCGATCGGGTCCAAGTTGTACAAGTCAATTGCTTTGGATCGACCTAAAAGGTTAGACGACCTTAAAACCAAAAGCAAATCAAAAGCTTCCTCGGTTGAGGCAATGGAAAGGATGGAGAGACCATCTACCACTGGGAAAAGACCCATGTATGCTTCCCAGGACAATAAAAGGCCACCAAGGCGAATGCAGCAGGAGAGGCAAACCAATCACGATCAAGGAAATCAGCCGAATCAGTGCCCTTTTTAGAACACCAACTCAAATTACACCAACCAGCATCAGTATCAGTTGGAGAGGTGCCCATTTCAAAGCCAAACTCATCAAAAGCAGCGAAGTTCGATGTCGGGAAGACGCCCATACCAAAATGCGCTAGGCCAGATCAACTTCATTGTTGACCAGGCCACTATCATGCAAACTATGGTGAAGGAACCATATTTTTTCTGGCCGAGACCCATAGCTCAAGTCACGACAAGTCCTCGGGTAAAGGAATTTTGCCAGTACCACAAGGTTTAAGGGCATTTGACAAATCGATGCCGAATCTTGCGTGAGTATTTGGAAAGCTTGGTGAGAGAAGGATTTTTGGGGGAATAACGAAGGACCCACCCAACAAGGGAACAGTGGAGGAGAAAGGACGGTCGGCATAATTAACGTAATACACAGAGCAAGATCACCAATGCCCGACCTCGAGCATGAGTTTCGAGCTAAAACCAGAAAACTGTCCCACGTCACCAAAGTCTGTCAAGTGAGACCTAGAGCAAGGGGCATTGAGCAAGCCTTAACATTTCATGACAAATACATGCAGACAGTAGTTCGACCTCACTACGATGCCTTGGTCCTCACCATAAACATAGGAAATTTCAGCATCAAAAGGGTGCTCATTGACTCCGGAAGCTCGGTGGACATCCTGTACCTCCCAACGTTCGTTCAGATGGGACTGGACCTAGCCTCTCACTCCGTCTCAAATACCCTTGGTGGGGTTTGACGGAAGATCAATGCAACCCTTAGGCGAGGTCGTCTTGCCCGTTCAAGCAGGACCAATCACCTTGAAGACGCCCTTTTTCCGTCCTGGATGCACCCTCGCCCTACAACGTTATACTGGACTCGAGCCCGCCATAGGCTCTGTCTTAATCCGAAGTGTTGATGGCAGTAAGAAACCCATCTACTTCACCAGCAAAACCTTTCTAAAGGCAAGATTCTAACTATAGCAAGCTCGAAAAGGTATGCCTCACCCTAGTCTTTTCTACTGAAAAGTTACACCCTTACTTTCAAGCACATACAATAATAACTACAATAGTTGTTATTACTGCCTATACGCTCATAAGTGTACTGGGAAGACCTGAGTTGGTCGGACGAATGTCTAACTGAGTTGTTGCACTTAGTAAATTTGACATCCAATACCGCCCGAGAATATCAAAGAAAGGGCAAGCTATAGCCAGTTTCTTAGCAGATTTTCCCATAGAAGACACCGGATGGGTAGCTGATCAGGAATTCCACGAACTTCCAGAAGAAGTTGAGGATGGGAGCTGGGGGCATGACGGAACAACTGTATGAAGTAATTGGCGCTTGTATGTGGACGGATCATCTAACTCTGTTGGAGCTGGGGTTGTTTCCGTACTGATTAGCCCAGAGAATGTCAAGGTTGAAAGAACAATGCGACTAGGTTTCCCCACCTCTAACAATGAAGCTGAGTATGAAGCTTTACTGAGTGGACTAGAAAGTGCAATAGAGCTCGGCATCAAGAAGATTAGGGTATTTTGCGATTCAAAATTAATTATGAATCAACTTAAAGGGATTTACGAATTTCGGAATGATAGAATGCGTCGCTATGCCAAGCTCCTGTGAGCTCGTTGTAATGCCTTCGACCTCATAGAACTTAAGCACATTCCTAGGGAAGATAATCGACATGCTGACGCCCTAGCTTACATTGCATCCATGGTGCAAACTGATGAACCTAGGCCTATTACGGTCGAATACAAAGAATTTTCGTCAATTGAACCAAAATCAGCAATTCAAGAGACCCACATTATCAGTACGGCAACGAGCTGGATAACAGCTTTCTTAACATATTTAAAGGATGGGATCCTTCCAGTCGACCCCAAAGAATCTCGTCGCATCAAGTTCAAAGCACCACAATATACCATACTGGACGGTGAGCTTTACTGTAAGTCTTTCGGAAGTCCACTTCTAAAATGTGTACATCCGTCCAATGTTGAGAGAGTTCTAGCTGAACTGCATGAGGGGATATGCGGTATCCATTCTGGAGGGCATAGTCTTGCTCATCGGGCTCTAAGGCAAGGATATTTTTGGCCATATATGCAAGCCGACTCACAAAAGTATGTGCGGAAGTCTAGTCAGTGTCATCGTCATGCCAAGAATATCCACGCCCTTGCACAGGATCTTAATACTGTTTCACAAACGTGGCCTTTTGCAAGATGGGGTTTGAACATTGTGGGACCACTCCCCCGAGCTCCTGGGAATATGATATTCCTTTTGGTTGCCACGGATTATTTCTCCACATGGATTGAAGTTGTACCTCTTGCCAGGATCAGAGAGCAAGAAGTCAAAAAGTTTATTTGGGAGCATATCGTCTGCAGATTTGGCATCCCTCAGTTCATCGTTACAAATAATGGGAAACAGTTCGCATGCAAGGTTATAGCAGAGTTTTGTCACGAACTCAAGATCAAACACATTTTCTCATCCCCTTACTACCCCCAAGGAAATGGTCTGGCCGAAGCTGCTAACAACAGCATCTTAGGGGCAATGAAGAAAAGATTAGACGAGGCCAAAGGTAAATGGACAAGCAAACTGCATAATGTCCTGTGGGGATACAGAACAACTCCAGGAACCCCAACAAATGAAACTCCCTTCTCCTTGGCATATGGAATGGAGGCGGTAATTCCCACTGAAATTAGTCTCCCCACGATACGAACTCGAAGAAAGATGAGCAAGGATGAAAATGAGAAAGAAAAAGAGCACGAACTGATGGCAATACATTTGGAAACTGGGAGGGACCATACATTTTCGAGAAGTTGGAAATCCCTGGAGTATATTACCTTAAGAGCATGATAGGGCAGTCCATCCAAAAATCTTGGAACATCATGAACCTTAAACGGTTCTACGAATAACCTTTGATATACTATGTGTAAGCATGTTTATAAGTCGTAAATGTTGCTTTTAAAAGGCACTTGCATCCAGTAGGGGCAAGATTGGCCTGAATTACATTCATTTTTCCTTAAGGAACTTGCACCTAGCAGGGGCAAGATTGGCCTGAACTACATTGATTCGTCCTTAAGGCACTTGCACCCAGCAGGGGCAAGATTGGCCTGAATTACATTGATTCATCTTTAAGGCACTTGCACCCAGTAAGGGCAAGATTGGCCTGAATTACATTGATTCATCCTCATGGCACTTGCACCCAGTAAGGATAAGATTGGCCTGAACTACATTGATTTGTCCGTAAGGCACTTGCACCCAGCAGGGGCAAGATGGGCCTGAACTACATTGATTCGTCCTCATGGCACTTGCACCCAGTAAGGGCAAGATTGGCCTGAACTACATTGATTCGTCTTTAAGGTACTTGCACCCAGCAAGGGCAAGATTGGCCTAAACTACATTGATTCGTCCTTAAGTCACTTACACACAGCAAGGGCAAGATTGGCCTGAATTACATTGATTCGTCTTTAAGGCACCTGCACCCAGTAGGGGCAAGATTGGCCTGAATTACATTGATTCATCCTTAAGACACTTGCACCCAGTAGGGGCACGATTAGCTTGAATTACATTGATTCGTCCTCATAGCACTTGTACCCAATAGGGGAAAGACTGACCCGAATTACATCTCTATCTGTATTAACATTGATTTATGTTGGTCTGTCCTTATTGCTTTATCGTTAATTATGTTGTGTTCATGTTACTTAAAACAAAAATAAAAGAGCATGCATTGTAAAATTCGTTCCATTGGTAAAAGCCCAATTCAAACAGCTATACATAAGAAAAAAAAAAAGAAACAGGTCCATCAGAGTAGTGTACACTCATAGAAAAAGAAAAGAAGAAGACACATCAGAGTTGGGTATGCTCATAAGAAAAAACATAACAGTCATTCGGAAGGAGGAATGTTCTCAGCAGTTGGATTAGTAGCATGAGCTTCAAGTAGGACAGTTGACGGGTCAACAACTGGAGTGGTAGGATTAGATGAAGCAAGCTCAGTAGAGAGAGGAGGGTTTTCTTCGACCTGGACCATGCTTCGACCTCCTCTCCTTCTTCCAGGTTGACCACAATCTCACGACAGTCTTTCCTTTGTGGAAGCTCAGAACGAGCCGCTGTATCTCCCAGTGAAGTTTCTGGGGACGTGATCAGGCGACCTTCAGCTCGAAGCCTCCTCATCAGAGCTTGCTTAGTATCAACTCGATCTACTAGGACAAGAGCTTCTGCCTGAGCTTGGTAAGCAACCTGAATTTGAGCGAGCCACTAACTTTAGCTTCTCAGCATTAAACTTAGCTACCTGCTTGTTTAGCTCAGTCGTTTGTTCTGTCAAACCTTGGATCATGGTCTCCAGCTCATGAAAACGAAGATCCGAATCCCTCTGTATCTGGTTCTCGCTCTCAACTGCCTTCTTCATTGCTTCACGAGCCGTCGTCAACTGCACACGAAGTCTACCGAGTTCGCTGAGATAAGCTTGCTTCTCTGATGCCCACCTCTTCTCACCAGTGTCATACTATTTCTTCACCTCGTCAGCTACCCTCTAAAGCCTTGAATGGCGTTCTAGTAGCTCGGACCAAGTGTTAATAGCATACAATATAAGATTGACATTAGACATGTACTACGAAGCGAGATGTTTGCTAAAATAAAATAGTTTACCCCAGCCATAGACTGCGAACCTTGAGCTTCAAAGTATTTCCCCATCTAGGCTCTTGTTTTGACCACGTCCACCGGGAACCAGGTCTCATGCGTCCAGGCTAAAGCCGTCATCGAATTCTCCAGTGTTGAATCTTGAATGGTTAATGTTCTGGTTCCAACTCTAAGCATGGGCTGAAACACCTTAGCTTGGATGAGAGGAGCGATGGGGGTGGTCAGTGAACGTTGTTTAAGGGCAGAGGGCGAAAACACTACCGGTGTTGTTGGCACGTGCTTAAAAGCGTTACCCTCCACGACCTTTTTTTTCTCTTGTCGAGCTCTCTCTTGCTCATCTTGCTTTCTTTTCTTGGCAGTTTCCAGTTCGTCCATGGTCATCACCCTCTTCCTGTGTTGGGGAACTTCAATGGGTATGACCTCCGATAACACAGCCGTGGTCTTGGGTTGTACGTCCTTCGTGCCATGCCTTTTCGACTTCTTGCACAAAAAGGGAGGAGCTTCTTCCGAAGTACGAGAAATGGGAACCAGAGGGGGGAGCTTGCTTATATCCATCTGCTCTCGAGGACGAGAAAAGGAGTCGGCCTGGTTATCCCAGTTAGGGAGGACGGGATCTCGAACTTTTTCGGTCTCACGTCGTTCAACTTCGAGCTGTGCACGCTCATCAATCGTTCTCCAATTAATGTAGTCCGTCCCTTTCTCCTTGGAAATCCTTGTGAGTATGCGCTCCTCCTTATAACTCAACCTCGAAAAATGAGGTTAGGAAGAGTACCCGGCCAGGTTACAGACCTGTTTGGAACTTGTTTGGGACTGGCCGAGCAATATTCGTCCTCCACTCGCCAGAAATGAGGAAAGTCACGTCCTTCCAGTCGCGATCACGGTCGTACAGACCCCACACGATCTCAGGAGTCTTGAGACGACAAGGCCAATAATAGTAGTGCCCATCGCTCTTTGGACATTTATTCGCGTGATGAAAGTGGAAAATTTCCCGAAGACCTATAGGGTATCCGCCCTTCTTGTACTTGCTAACCATAGACATAAAACGGTAAAAGTGTGGGTGCATTCGCCCTAGGGTGAGTTGTAGAGCCACAAGTACTTCTTCGAGCAACGAGTCGAGAGGAAAGGTCAGACCACTCTCAAACTAATCCTTATGAACGATGGTTGCCCCTCTCGGTAAACGTACCCAAACGTCCTCAACTGCGTAGTGCATTTGGACGTTATGACCTATCCCATATCTAACCCTAAGAAACTCGATGGATTCTCTCTGTTTTTTCCTAGGTATAGGAGAAGAGGGGATGAGTGCACCTGTAGGGGCACTACCTGAACTACTGCACTCGGTCATTTTGGCCCTCCCAATCATCTCAATCATGACTAAACAGAAAAGAAAAGAAAGAAGGAAAATGGCAGGGGACAAGACTTACCAAGAAATTCTTGGCTTCCAACTTCAGAGCTAGAGTAGGGCTTTAAGGCAGAAAAGGAAGATGAGATGAAAAATTGGTAGAGTAACGACGCAAAAGAGAAAGAGCTTGAAATGGAACCCTCACCCTCTATTTATATAGGCAGTATATTTATGATCAAGACAATAATACCCTCGCATCCTAACTGTACACATGTGTATGCAAGGGCATGATGGTCTTCTGCACGAATTCAAAGCGACGCGCCGTTTGGCAGATTTCAAGACAAATTCAACACTTAGATCCGCCCTACATGTGTTATTGTTCAAGGGTAAGATGGTCTTTGAGATGAATAGTAATCGTCGTATCCTTCCGTCGGTTTCAAATTTCGAAATATAATGATGGAAGTTGTCAGGCAGTATTTATTGCGACAAGACAAAGAATTGCACGTGCTAAACGCCGATGAACAACTATCACGATAATCCTTATCCATCCAACTATAGTGACGATTCGGTTCAAGACGATTCAATCTTCTACATCTCGACTGTCTATGTGTCGGCATTTCATAGATGAGCTCGTGAACTCAATTTTCATCACGTTCTCGGCCCTTCAAGCTATGTTGAAAGCACCGAGAAGGGGCAAATTGTAATGGGTAAAATTGGTAAGTGTTTTGAGGACGAGCCCGACCTAATGAGAGGACGAGCCCAACCTGAAGAGAGGACGAGCCCGACCTGATGAGAGGACGAGCCTGACCTGAAGAGAGGATGAGCCCGACCTAACGAGAGGACGAGCCCGACCTTATGAGAGGGTGAGCCCGACCTGGTATGGTGACGAATTCGAGCACACCTAATGACGTGGCTAATGTCTGTTAGAGCATTAATGAGGCACTCAAGGGTAGATATTGTTTTTGACTTAACATATCTGATTCATTAAATGCGCATTAAATGTTAGTCATTTCAAATCACTTCAGTGGCAGAACCAACCTGCAGAGAAGAGATGTACATTTATTGAAGGGATATTTGTCTGACGCCAATGTAATGAGTAGCTTGGATGTATGGCCATCTCACTAGCATGGATGGGCATTCAATCGAGGAACCTATAAATACTCCTAGATTCTTAGTGAAAAGGAGTTGAAGTGTTGAACAATCTTACGAAACCTGAAGCTGAATCTTCATCCCTAATCTCAAGAAAAGAACCAAACTTAAGCACTCCTCATCCTCACTCTTAGTATTTTACCTTTGATCTTCTCTTCCAGTTACTGACTTGAGTGTCAGAGTGTCTTGACAGGGTGGAAGGCCACTCCTCAACAATCCCAAGACTACTCAATTCAGCTACCTTCTTCCTTCGACCAGTAAAGCAGTGCCATGTGGAGCAAACCGGAATCTTCCACCACATAAAACAAATAGGAAAATCCCCAATTACTATTCTAATTCTTTGACACTCGAGCCAAGTCAATCTCACTTGAGCGAGATTGACAAAACCCGAAGCCAACAATCGCACAATCGAATTTCACACTTACTCGAATTCCACATTCACTCTAGCGAAGACATTCTTGCTCGAGCAAACTAGGTCGCTTGAGCCAACACCAGAAATCAATCTCCATTCTTAACAAACAATACCCTTCATCAATTGTATATATGCCGCAAATTAATAGGCATATAATATTTTTTTTTAAAAGAGAAAAATAATTTATTTTTTTTCAAAAGGCAGCACAAGTACACTTCTAAAAATATTCCCAAGAAAATTATGAAAAAAACCTTGAAAAACATTCATAAAAATAGAAAAATAGAAATATTAGTTGTGATAATGTAATGGGCCAACAGAGTTGTTCTCCTTTCGATGTAGTTTCTTTCATTTATTGCTTTAATAGCTTCAGCTTTTTGGCTCACTTTCCTGTGACCTTTCTTGTTGTTTGTGTATATGCATATTTTCGTGATATATATCATCTGAATTAAGGATAAAAAATCATAAGAAAAAACGTATCGAAACAAATATAATCTCTACACCAAATACACACATGATAACAAAACAATAATACAACATGCTATTGCTATTCTACATCCACCATCAATGCCCACTTATCCAAACTAAGGAAATATTTAAAAATTTTATAGAATTTATGATCATCCCCTTCAACTATTCAAGAAGACCAGTCATAACATTAAACTATTAAAGTAAAAGTATATGATTAAAATGAAATTTTTTTTAAAAAAAAGACCCCAAGTATCATGGGGGAAAGGAAAAAACCAGGAGATAATCAGAAAACGAAAACACAAAACAAAGCAGAACAGAAAAGATCAGCAAGGCTATTTAATCAATAAGAAAAATCCAATACCCGTGTTTCTCTCATCATCCTCCAAGAAATTCAAAAAAAAAAAAAAGAACAAAAATATTTTTTAAAAAGTTCATAATTTCAAGTGGGTATATAAGAAAGCAGCATACCATCGTATCTCTCCGCTTGCTCTGCAAGCCTTGCCAAGTAAACATGTCTTTCTCTCTCTTTCTCCATCGCCACACTCACACTCTCTCTCTCTCTCTCTCTGGAAGGAAATGCTTGTAAATTGTAACTGCTTTAAGATAGACTGTACTTAGTAAATGGCCGTTAGATATAAATTTTGGGGTTTTAGCCAGTACGATCGACGGTTGAAAGTGGCTTTGGGAAGCGTGAGCCGCTTGATAGATTTATGACAAAAAATCTGAGCCGCAGATCTTTTAGTTAAGGAGTATACTGACCGTTGGACTGTAAGAGCAAGTACTATTTCAACTTGGACCTGTCGGTCACATGGACTGACATGCAACCGACTCTGGTTACTTACTGTTCTTCATAAATGTCCAGTCTCCAGCATTTAATTACGGAAAAGGGACTCCTCGAATCTACAGTAATCTGATTTCTCAGACTAGGTGGAGGAAGTACACTGTACACATGCAGTACAAGCAAGTTTCCGCGAGTGGGTCTTTTGTGCGATTGGAGATGTTCTAATCTGATCGAAATTTTAACCATGAAATTGGTACAATTCATATTTTTAACAACAACTCCACAAGCATATGCTGATCAATTGATTTAGGGATTGAGTCCTGACTCAGCTCAATACAAGCCAAACTTGAATAGCACCTTGAGCCGAGTCGAGATTGTAGAGTGAATTCGTTTGATCAACGAATTCGAACAAGAGAGAGTTGAGTTTAAAGTTTAAACCCTGAAGGGGTGGATCAGTAATTCCCGGCATGCCTCATGAAACAGAAGGTCCTGGGTTCGACTTTTCACTCCCCCTCTGGGACCAACCTTGCACGGAATTTTTCCAGACTTACCTTGTATGCAGGGTTGCGGGCTCTCGTCGCACCCTTAGGGATTACCCAAAGGGTTGGGGACAACTTGAGTTACCCAAAATAAAAACAGAGATAGTGGAGCTCGATTTGATTTGTTTACGGCTAAGGTTGGCAATAGGGCTAAATTGGGCTTCAAAGTCTTCATAAATGTGTCACTTAGGCCAGGCTATTCAAAAAGGGAAATACATAACTTAGCAGTACACTATCCATTCTAATATACAGTCCTTCATTGCTCAATGCCCCATTTTTACCACACATCAACTATAGTTAAAGATTTTTTTTTTTTTTTGATAAAGAACAATAGTTAAAGATTCACTCACTTATAATTAAACAATTTAAGCTTGATTTTTGAAAAGCAAAAAAACTAAAATATTTATTTTAATTTCCTTAAGCTTAACCATAATTAAAGGAGTGTTAAAAAGGGACATGTGGCCATGGCATTAGAATACCTATTCTAATGCAGGGTATGCTAATCACTGCCCCCATTCAAAAATCACTAAAATAGTAAAACAGTTTAAGTATAAAGAGGAGCTCCACATGATGCAGAGCTCCGGCTGAAAATTAATCTCATGGTAAAATTCAAATCAAGCCCAGCACTTGATAATTACACATTTACCACCGGATAATGTAAAAACGGAGCTCCGGCTGAAAATTAATCTCATAGTAAAATTCAAAACAAGCCCGGCCATTGCCAGTTCAATTTATCGCCCTTCTAGTTTTGAATTGATAAAATCTTTATTTTTCTTTAACAGACGAAAAGTGGGTCCCAGAGGACAGGACCGTGTGGGCAATCGAGAGAGAAAAGGTCCCCGCCCATAATCATGCATGCATAGAAAGATTTGCTGTCCCGACAACTACAATAGTCAATCAACAACAAGAGGGGAAGGATTGGGTACTGTGCGGGGTAAGAGGTCCTCAGTGTGGTGTCCACTTGGAAGGATAATGAGAGATTTGGTGAATGCGCATATACACGCCCTCGTCGGGTGGAGTATCATTTCGCAACGACTAGTGTGAGTCCCAGAATTCAATTTTTTTCCCAAAGTTTAACTGACATTGCTTGAGCTTTGATTTTTTTAAAAAAAAAAATTTAATAATAAACGACAAAATTATGGCTCGTACCAGTTTATGCGAGGATTTCTCTTTGGCAATTTTTTTTCGTCCAGAATTTATGCCATTGTCCACCTGATTATTCTCATCTGCGTGTAGAATATGGCGTGGATTAAAATAGGGTCATTTGGCATCACTCCCAAAGAACAATTCTGTATTCTCTCCCACCTACCGAATAGAGAATTGTACCTTAGGAGTGATGCCAAACAGCCCATAACCACCTAACTTTGGATTCCTCATTTTCAGCATAAAATGATTTAGAGCAATGTTTTAAAACCTTGTCTGAACGCTGACCTGGTTGAGGGTGAGCCACTTTCGAAAAAATTCCTTATTCTCAAGTGCTTGAATTTATTTAGAGAATTTTAATTTTTTTTCCTTCAAAATTATTTGTAATGACAAGTTTGTTCTTCTAATTTATTCTATAGTTACAAACAAAGCATTTCTCACTTCGAACACTGAAATTTGGAAATACTCGAAATTATTATACTTATAAGCAAGTAGGAGTTTTTTTGTTTTTTGTTTTGGGAAAGAGTCACTCAACTTTTAGTGAGTGTGGGATACTGCTTCACCAATCCTAGAGGACTCTCAAAACCACTCATTCTAGAACACCACACACCACTCTCTGAGATGATATGTAGTCGACCATGCATCCACAAACGCTAACAAACTATAGTGCATAAATGATGTGTTGTCTCACAATCAGTCAGAAAGGAAAGGCTACAACCAATGAGAAATGAGAAAACAAATGGCATCCGATTTACTCTGGCTCGGGATCCCTTTTTTATCGTCACATGCCTAGTGATGAATGGACACCCGATTGCGTGACTCGGGCATCCGCCAGGATTTCCGAAAATAAAGGGCTAAAATGGTGACTTGGGGAGAGAGCTAGCCCAACCACACGTCCCTCATTAATTGCCCCCTACAAGTATCAGCCCTAAGCATATCTCCCAATCCGCACCGACCGGGTTATGCTTGCAAAGAGCTCAAAAGCCCGCCCGCCCGCCTGCCGAGAAAAGCTTGTTCAAGGGTGGTCAAAGGCATCTCCAGTAGGGAACAGGTCTTGTTTTAAATGTAAAGGTAATGAATCATAGTCCTTCTGTACTAGGAGAATGGGAAAAACATAATTTTAAAAAAAAATTGTTGTCAGTATATCCATATTACCCGGTGGGGGAATGTTAGCATATTCACTTAAGCATCAAATTGCTTGCAAAAAAATTTTGTTACTTTAACTAGTTAATTGTGCAACTAATTGAAAAACCTACTATTTTTCACATACTTGCATTGTTATTGTTTTAACCGTTGCACAAGTAACATGGCGAACCAATTACAAGTACCATTTTCTGCATGTGTTATGATATTTGAGCAACTACAGCTATATTCCCCTCACCCCAATCACTTCAAGTTACCTGCAATTAGCACCCCTGATCACTTTTCACATCCTTACAGTTGTTTGATATTCACATCCTTACGGTAATATGATAATATTGGAAGGTCTTATAAATCACAAAGAAGATGACTGTAAATACTAGATATGAAGTTCATATAATAGGACATGAAAGTGTATTTAGGTAAATGGAAATGAAGGATTCTTACCTCACGGCGTAAGGGATCGAAGAAGCTATTGCCACAAGAGTAAGCTGTTGCTGCGAGAGTAGGAGCCACCACTTGAACCAAAGTTGAAATTGATTGGTCCTAACCATCCAAAATATTTCTCTATTTTCGAAGGTTACAGAAATTGCTGCCACTGAACAGGGAAGAATTGACATATATAGAAAGTGTCTTACAAATTTAGAAAAATAATGGGATAAGGACCCGTTAAGATTGAATGGATCTCACTTCACAAATCCATATGAGTTCAGGATTTAGAAGCATCGTAGTTTAGGAATCCATATTATGAATTTTTTTGGCGTAGACTAATAACCCAAATGTGTGGAACCAGTGTCAGAAAGCAGAGTTTTTTTTAGCTGTAACCTATCCATAAATGTAACTGAAATTATAAACATTTAAGGTGAGAAAATGAGTCAGTACAACAGTCAAATACAAGGACCTCCATCACAAAGATTATACCCAGTGCAAACACTCAACCCCCCAATTTATACCTAATCAGGACCTCGAGCCCATTTCCATGGGTCGAAAAAAATTGAACTGACCTTGTAGATACTGCGGCCAAACCTGTTAATAGAAACCTTGACTATGACTTTTCATGCCATCGGACGGAAGGAGATCGGTTATCATTGCCTTTCACTTCCCAAGCACCCTCGGCTAGAGCTTGCATCGCCAATGGAAACTGAGGCCAGTGACTTGGAAGCCCATGCTGTGGCATTCAAAGCTCCTTCCTGCAAATTGGTCTTCTTGCAGGGCTCCTTCAGGGCATTGAACACCTGCATTGCTCGATTGAGGAATCCAAGAGGATGCTCCCACAAGCTCACGAAACTCACATTCCGAATGTGTCTACTCCAAGCGCAGCGAGCGCATGAGAGCAGTGTTGGAAGAAGGAAGTGAAGCAACCTCAGAAGCACGAATGCAGTGGCCAGTGCCAGATATGTTTCCTGCCGAAGCAAATTCTCTGGAGATCTTGCCCATGAGAATGGGCAGCTTTCCTGCTCAATGTTCTCGAGTTTCACAAGATTTAATGGGGTTTTATCGAATGCTCGATCCAGTGACACAGGCTTAATGCCTACACCCAAGCATATGCACAATAAAAATCCCATGGAAATAAAATGCAAAAGAGTGCAGCAGTATTCCTTGCCAGGATCAAGCAAAAGAATGACACTATAATACTCACCAAAACAATTAAACGTTCTTAAAAATTGGCAAATATTGACCATCAAAAAAAGTTGACATGTTGGTCACTCTTGCACAAGATAAGCAAATCAATCCATGATAGCCTGTTCATGCCGAAAACCGAAAGTAGACTGCTCGCACAGTGCTAGGCAAAGAGCAGAAATATTTACAGAAATAATTTTAAAAACAAAAAGTGTGCATAGGAAAAGCCAACAGCAATATCATGAACCAGAAAATACAAACAATGACACATGAACCAGGAGATATATGGGTAATCATGTCTCTTCATCCAGATAAAGTGACTGAATCCTAGATTATCGTAAATAAACCTTCTGATTGGGTTTGGTAAACAGATATTTAGTAAAAAATTGGTCCCCAGTTTTCAACGAATAGTTGATATGCATGGGGACTTCGTAAGATATGAAATGATCCTTCTCTGAACTTTTCTTCTAGTGTTAGTTATCGAAAAAACAAAATATTGTCCAGATTTATAAGAAGATAAAACCAAACAAAAGCCGAGATAGAGAAAAATGTCCAAGAGAAAGGCCTTACCAGTAACATCACTGTAGAAAGTGATGAGAGAATTGAGGGATCGGGAGCCATGATAACGTTCTTGAGTTGTAGAATTCAGGAGGAAAAGGGTAGGGAACCCGTGAACTCCATACCTCGAGAGTATGCTGCAAGAATTCTATCAATTTCATTCTCGAGTGTAAATAAGTAAAATATCATAATATGTAAACCTACAAACATGGAATACATTTTTTCAAACCTTGGCCTGATGGCAGATTCTTCAATTGCAAAATGGCGGATGGAAGGATACAAGGAAGACAAGATGGTGAAAGCTGGTCTACAAGTTCTAGAGAAAGGGCACCAAGATGCATAGAAGAGCATAGATACATATTCATGACTATTCTTGTGAACCAGATTCAGCGCACTGTGCAATGAAACTTCATCCCCCTTCACAAAAGAAAATTTAAAATGCCCATCAGAACATTATTAGTTCATAAATATGATAAACATGGCAAGGGAAAAAACTTGTTTCTGATTTACTGCGGTCTTGGCTCTGAAATACATGTTACACTTGTAACTCTATCAGCACCATAAATTAGAAGAAATTATGACAAATCAAAATTTAATGCTAATATCTGGGATGTCACCATTTCCATCACAATCTGGATCAAGGATTTCGTTGGTTTTCATTTCCATCAACCTCAACAAGGAATTCCTCAAAAACCGAAGCATATGCTCGGCACTTACCTATTACTTAAACTGATCATAATAGTTGGCTCCCATAGGAGTCCTCGGGAATGAAAAGAGAAAAGCAACAGAAGTTGGAAAGCAATGTGGAGAAAAATGGTACCTAATTAGCAATCTTAGAAGTTTTTGTGCAGACTAAACAAAGCTTCTAAAGAGCTCCAAAGCGTCATGAGATGTGAATACAGATACACCTCAAACAGACGAATTTGATTTTAGCATGTCTCTAGGTTTCAACGTAAGTGTGACCTTCGAAAACGAGCACAATAACATATGGAAACATATAGTTAACAACTTAACATAATATAAGGAATATTACTGAACAATCGCAAACTTAAGTCTAACTACATTCCTAGTGTCTCCAATTCTGCAGTTAGATGGAGGTAGTTATGTTGGTCTTTCAATCAGGCATGGGGGCTGCCTTTGTCAATTCTTAATTCTGGTATATTTCTCAATGCAGGACATAAAAAACTGTAATGATCAATCTCAATCCTGGTAAATTTGTGACTGCAGGACATAGCAACCCTTCCCCCCCCCCTCTTTTGAAGGTTCATATCTTGACATCAAAATGTCCTCTAAGTAGATTCTGCCTCCTAGATTGAATCCATTGCAGGAAGCCTATTCCTGCCAGTTCTAGATGCACCTAAAGTAACTCCAGCAAAAGGTTTATAGTGAAGCCAACTTGATGGTCGTTGAATGCTTTGTGCGTCTTAAAGTAGATTAGTAACCCTGATGGTTTCATGGTTAATTCTCTAGTGAAAATTTTTAAGAGAAGTGAGGTCATTCACTGATTCCCAGTCAACAATCAACATATATGTATATATATATATATTTGAACAGGATAAAATCTTGACACTGTGTGGTTTTAGTTGGAGAAAGGGTTTGGAGGATTTAGGATTTAGAGAAGAGAGATTAGGGTAAATTGCTTAGTAAGGGAAAGAAAGTCCTACAAGCATCTTATATTAAGAAGAGAACATTTCATATATACTATTTTACAAATACACCCTCGATATTACATATATCAACACTCTCCCTCAAGCTGGAACATAAACATTAAGCAAATCCAGCTTGACAGTAATATCCTAGAGGATAGTAGGGCCAACAGTTTTGGTGAAGATGTCAGCAAGTTGTTGAGAAGATGAAACATGCTGAATAATGAACAATCCCAAACTCTCTCTGAGAAAATGAATATCAATTTTAATGTGCTTTGTCCTTTCATGAAACACAAAATCAGAAGCAATCTTCGTGTCAGCCTCATTATCACAATATAAAGACATAGGACCTTTAATAGGAAATCCTAACTCGGAAATGAGAGAACGAAACCACAAAACTTCACAAGCCCCATGAGCAAGAGCCCGATATTCTATTTCGGCACTAGAGCGAAAAACAATGGGTTGCATTTTACTCTTCCATGCAACAAAGTTGCCCCCAAAGAAAGGCACAATAGCCAAAGGTGGAGCGACGATCAGTAGATAATCTAGCACAATCGGCATATGTATAGCCAGAGATCTCAAGATGCCCATGTGAGCGATATACAAGTCCACAACTGGGTTTAGACTTGATATATCAAAGAATACGATAAACAACATTAAGGTGTGAAGCACGGGGAGCATGCATAAACTGACTAACCATACTGACAGCAAACGTAATATCCGGTCGAGTGAGGGTGAGATATATCAAGCGGCCCACGAGACGCTGGTAGGTATGAAGATCAGAAAAAAGATCACCCTCAATATTATGTAAAGAGAGCTAAGGATCCATGGGAGAAGTAGCGGGTTTACACTCATTCATACTAGTATCACTCACCACTCATACTAGTATCACTCCACAGATCAAGAGCATACTTCCGCTGTAACAGAAAAATTCCCTTCCTAGATTGAGCAATCTCTAAACCAAGGAAGTACTTCAAATGACCTAGGTCTTCAACATCAAAAGTACGCCCCAACTCACTCTTAACACGAGAAATAAAAGAGGAGTCATCACCAGTCAAAATAATATCGTCAACATATACCAGAAGTATAGTACGGTCCGAGGCGCTAGAGTGGATGAAGACATTATGATCAATGACATTGCTGAAAGCCCATACTCAGAACTACTTCATTGAAGCGATGGAACCAAGCACAAGATGATTGCTTCAAATCATATATGGACTTCCAAAGTCTACAAACCTTCCCAAACTCCCCCTTCCCCCTGAAGCAGGAAACCAGGAGGGGGATCCATATGTACCTCCTCGGTAAGATGCTCATTAAGAAAGACATTCTTGATGTCCAACTGATAGAGAGACTAACTCTAATTGGCCATAAGAGATGGAAGAACACAAACATAATTCAGTTTGACCACAGGAGCAAAAGTAACATCATAGTCAAGCCTATAATCTAAGTACAGTCGCGGAAGACGGGACGAGCTTTATACCAAGCAACACTGCCATCAAAGTTATGTTTGACTGTGAAAACCCAACAACAGCCCACAGGTTTCTTCCTGACTGGAAGAAAAACCATATCTCATGTATGATTAGACTGAAAGGCATTCAATTCGTCAACCATACTAACCTTCCACTCAAGATGAAGAAGAGGAGCACGAACAGAACGAGGAATAGTCACAGTATCAATAGCGAAAAGGAAAGCCTGGTACGAAGGAGATACAATCTAATAATAAACATATTTGGCAAGAGGGTAAGGAGTAACACAGGAACGAACACTTGCGATGAGGAATAGGCAACCCAGAATCAAAAGCAATATGAGTAATAATAGGAGAAATATGAACAAGAATAAAGGAAGGTGAAGAAGTACCTAGTGGAGTGGCCAACAGGAAAGAGTGCGGTAGAGGCGCATCGGAGAGAGAACCAGGTGGCTGTCGACGAGAGTACGTGAGAAGCTCCTTCTGTCGTGGTAGATCCCTTGGAACAGGTAAATGCAAAGATACAATAGGCACATGACGAGGTAAAGACAAAGGAATGGTAGGGACAGTAGGGGAAAGAAATATAGTACTGTCTCGAAAAAGGTAACATCCAGATAGACAAAGAAGCAATGAGACTGGGGATCATAAAACCGATAGTCCTTCAATGCGCTAGAACAACCAACAAAGACACATCGAATTGTCTTACCATCCAATTTCTGACGACTTGGACAAAGTTCCTAAACAAAGCAAGTGCAACTAAACACCCATGGCTCAATGGAAAAAATAGGAGTCTGAGGACAAAGAAGCTGATAAGGTGAGAGACCAATAAGAACACAAGAAGGTACCCAATTAATGAGAAAACATGCAATGAGAAGGACCATAGACCAAAAAGGCTTAGGCACTTACATGTCTCGCAACAAGGAGCGAATGACACCCACTAAATGAAGATTATTGCGCTCAACAACACCATTTTGTTGAGGGGTGTACGGACAGGTAAACTGATGAGCAATACCATGAGTGTGAAGATACAGGACAAAAAGGGCGGATAAATACTCACCACCATTATCACATTGAAGGGCCTTAACAAGACCACCATCAAACTGGGTAAGAACCATAGCATGGAATTCTTGGAATTTAGAAAACACCTCATTCTTAGACTTGATAAGGTAAACCCAAGTAACACAAGTGTAGTCATCAATAAAAGTAACATAATAACGATAATCATCACTAGAGATAATGGACCCCAAATATCAGAATGAACAAGCTCAAAAGTAAAACAACATCTATGCATTTTTTTTTGATCGGTAAAGCCAAATTCATAAATAGAAGGACGATTCACAAAAAGTGAATCTCCAAAAATACAACACAAAACACTACGAATAGATACAAAAAAGACAAAAGAAAGCAACACAACTACAGCACACAAAACAAACTAATATAACTCCTCCTACTCCTAAGAGATAATCTCATCAAGTCCTATCTCCTCCAAGTCAACTTTGACCGAGACCTAATCCCGTAACATAGCACAAACAGTTGCACACTCTCTCCAAAGGAGACAACATTTTCAAACACCCGCCTATTTCGCTCTTTCCATAAAGACCACGAGACCACCCCTGGGAAGAATGCCCAAATAAGATCCATCTGACTATCCACCGAAACTGAAAGCCAACACGCTAACAACTCCTAGAGAGACGAGGGGAACACCCATGCTACCCCGAGCTGAGAAAGGTAATATGACCAAAGGCTCCTCGCAAACGGGCAAAGCAAAAGCAAATGGTCAATTGATTCCTCCTCCAACATACACAAAAAGCAACGATTAGGCAAACTCCAACCTCTCTTGCTCAAATTATCCAGAGTCAAGATCCTACCTAGAAAAGCAGACCAAAGGAAAACCGACACCTTTGAAGGCAGCCCATTAAACCAAACCAACTGACGAGGGAACTCCACCATGAGGTTCGGATTATTCACCTGGAGATAAGCTTTCACAGAAAACCGCCCATTAGAAGAGGTATCCCATACCCAGTGATCTCTGGCGGACTCAACAATTCTCACCGATTCTAGCAACGTCATCAGATTGACTGAGTCTTGAACTTCCCAATCATAAAGTGATCTGCTGAAAGGACTCCAAACCACTAAACCCGCTCTTCTGTTACACATATCCGTCACGGCCGCCAATTTATCAGATGAAATCAAAAACAAAGTCCTAAACACTTGCTTTAAAGGAAAAGACCCGCAGCACAGATTGGACCAAAACTTAATGTTCACCCCGTTCCCAATCACAAGACGGGTATGCTTGAAATACTCAGCCCACCCCGCCACTATCCCTTTCCAAAGGCCAACCCCATGAAGGCCCCTAGGCTGCCTTGGTTCCCAAAGATCTCTACACCCATGCCGAGCCACAACGACCCCTCTCCACAGGCTATCCTCTTCCACCCCGAAACGCCGAAGCCACTTCCCCAATAGCACCTCATTGAGCGCCTTTATAGACCAAATGCTAAGGCCCCTACACTCTTTAGGCCGGCACACTCATTTCCACCTCACCAAATGAAGCTTCTTAATCTCCACCTTCCCATTCCACAGGAAGTCCCTTTCCAACTTAGAAGCAATGGAAGCGGGTATTCTGAAAAGGGATAGGAAAAAAGTCAGAAGACTACAAAGAATACTCTTCAATAAGGTGTCTGCCTCCTTTAGATAACAGAGAAGATTTCCACCCCGATAGCCTCCTATGAAATCGCTCAATAATCGGCTCCCAAACCGACTTTGCTTTGAACGGCGCCCCCCAAAGGAAGACCTAAGTATTTGGTAGGGAGCGCTCCCATCTTGCAGCCAAGACCATTAACCAACGACTCCAGCTGAGGCACCTCCCCAACTGCGAAAATCAAACTTTTCTGAAAGTTGATTTTTAATCCAGAAACGGCTTCAAAACAACGAAACAAGTACCCGATATGAGTAAGGTGATGTTTGGAGGCCCCACAAAAGAGTAAAATATCATCCGCGAACTGCAAATGCGAAATCTGAACCGCCGGATTCCCCACCACGAAACCACCCCACACCGCCCCTGATGTCTTCCTAATCATCCTACTCAGAGCTTCAGTTACCATTATGTATAGGAGGGGAGATAAAGGGTGGGGTCACCCTGACGCAAACCCCTTGAGCTTTTGAAAAACCCATACGGCGAACCGTTGATCAACACTGAAAAGGAGGAAGAAGAGTAGCAACTCCTCGTCCACGCCCTCCACTTTGGCCCAAAACCCATCTGACTAAGCACATAATCCAAGAATCTCCAATTAACATGATCATACGCCTTCTCCATATCTATTTTGCAAATGATACCTCGATCTCCCTTCTTCAGACGCTCGTCCAGCACTTCATTAGCGATAAGGATCCCATCCAAAATTTGTCTCCCCCCACAAAAGCGCTCTGCCCCTGAGAGATCACATGCCCAATCACCCGGCTAAGCCTGACTGTCAACACCTTCGATAGAATTTTGTACGCACTCCCGATGAGGCTAATAGGGCGAAAATCACGAATATCCAAGACCCTCGACACCTTAGGAAGAAGAGCGATGAAGGAGCAATTGAGCACCTAGTAGAACGAGTTAAACTGAAAAAAACTCGTGGAAAACCCTCATCAGATCCAGACCGATGATCGACCAACATTTCTTGTAAAATTCAATAGAAAAGTCATTTGGCCCTGGGGCTTTGTCCCCTCCCATACCTGTAATTACCGACTGCACCTCCAATTCTGAGAACGGTTTTTCCAACTGACTGACCATCTCCTCAGAAAGACTCGCAAAAGGCAAACCATCCAAAAAAGGCCTATAAGCAAACTGTTCTTTATACAACAAACCATAATACTCTACTGTTGCCCCTCCCATTTCCTTATCATTAGCCCAAACTTTGTCCCCAATCTGAAGACTGACAATTTTGATCACTCTACGACGCACCGAAGCCATACAATGAAAGAACCTGGTGTTTTTGTCTCCCTTTTTTAACCATCGGACTCGCGACTTTTGTTTCCAACTGATTTCCCCCTGTTTTAGCAAAAGTTGGAACTCCTGCCGCAAAGCATCTCTCTCCTTACCCTCAGCCTCAGACAAACTGGAAAGCTCCTCCTTCGAATCCAAAGTTGAAATACCCTCCAGAAGAACTTTTTTCTATTCAGAGATAATCCCGAACACTTGCTTATTCCAGATCTTCAGCTTATGTTAACCCGCCTTCAATTTGAGCCTGAATCTAGTACTCCAAGATCCCCAAACTACCGAAGAATTCCATGCCTCTTTGACCACCGACATAAAGTCTGGGTGTTAAAGCCACATGTTCTCAAATTTAAATGGCTTAGGACCCCCCTCAACCCCGTCCAGCTCCAGCAACAGAGGAATGTGATCCGAAAACGGCCTAGGCAAAGCTACAAGCAAGGCATCCGGATATCTGTCCTCCCAATCCGGAGAAGCAAAGAACCTATCTATCTTGCTAAGGGAAGGGGGATTCTGGAAGTTGGACCAAGTAAAGGAGGCCCCCTTAAGAGGAAACTCAATTAGCTTCTGCCTAAATAGGAATTTCCCAATCTTCCGCATATTCGGGGTAATTGCCCTCCCGATAGATTTCTCATAGTTGAACCGCACACAGTTAAAATCCCCCCCCCCCAATACACCACGGAGTTTCCCATCGCACACTGATGTTGTCCAGCTCCCTTTAAAAATCCTTCTACTCCTTCGGGCACACCGGACCATACACCCCCGAGAACACCTACTAATAGTCAGACTTAATAAATCCACACAGAAGTCATAGAGAAAATGCCCCTAGCTCTTCCTCCAAGACTTCCACCTCGCCTTTATCCCAAAGGATAAGGATTCCTCCTACATGACCCAATGCCAGAACTGCTCACCAACCCGGATCGGCCCCCCAATAATCTCGCGCTATGGCCTTCGTCATCTCTGCAATTTTGGACTCCTAAATACACACAACAGCTGGTCTATATTTCGAAATAGCGAACTTGACCGCGAACCGTTTCTCCAAGGAGCCTAAACCTCGCACGTTCCAAGATAAAAGGCGCAAAGACATTAGAAATCAGCAGCCCTCCCTTTCCCTTTACTGAGTCGGGTCCTACTCCCTCCCCTCCCATGTTCTTCATAACATCTATGCATGCGAGAAGGATAACCAGGAACATGTTTAGTAAGCTCACAAGTATCACATTAAAAAGATGACGAATAACACAATTTACTAAAAGTAGGAATCAAAGAACACAGTCTTAGATCCAACATGCCCAAGCTTGGCATGACATAAACAATAAACATCATGAGCAAGGTTCTAAATGTCGATATCACTCGACATGTCGAGCCGCAGAAAAAAGATATATCAGAGATATATTGAAAGATATATCGTTTATCGGTGATTTTTGGAAAAATAGCAAAAAAAAAAAATGGAATTTTGCAGGGAAACTTCAGGAAATGTTAAAAAAGATGTTAGTATATTTTTAAAAAACCCTTATGAGCATAATCTTATAACATATAAATAATTTTAATTTATAAAATATTATTAAGAAATTATTGATTTTTTTAATATTACTAAAAAGCTCTTATGGACATAATTTACCATTGACATTGTGGGTTTAAAACACTTGGGCGTTTGGCAACACCACTGAAAGCTAATAAGTAGTTTTTTGTAAATAAGTGCTTTTTATAAATAAGTACTTTTATAACTTATAAGTGTGTATGGAGCTACTTATTCATAAGTATTTTTTTTTAAAGATTTTAAACACTTTTTATACTTTTTTTTTACCAAAGAAACTTATTTATAAATAAATAAATAAGTACTTGTTGCAAACACCCCTTTAAAGATTAAAACTAATAAAAGTAAAGAGTGAAGTTAGTATAACCCTTGTTAGGGTTTTAAGTATAAACCAAACATACTAGTTGCCAAACACCCCCTTAAAGATTAAAACAAATAAAAGTAAGAGTAAACTTAGTATAACCCTTGTAGGGTTTTAAGTATAAACCCATTTCATTAAGAGAACAAACCAAAAAAAAAAAAAAGCAGGAGCAGAGCTCAGGAATGAGGAAGAGACAAAGACGAAGAGGGGGGAGAAACCTTGGATTTGCTTCGGGGATGCTCCAGCGACAGCGACGACGAAGGGTGGACGGCGACGGCGACGACAATGGTGAACGGCAACTGTGGACAGCCACGGTACCCTTTGGCCTCTTGGCCCTCTTCTTCCTTCTTCTTTCTTCTACATAAACTTTTTTCCTCTTTTTTTTTTGGATCTATGCTTGTGCATCTGGAAAAAAAAAAGGGGAAAAAGATGTTTTGGCTGTGACCAAACACTATTTTGGCCATGACCGAACACTATTTTGTATTTTTGGTTTGATATCGACGTGTTATCGTCGACATATCGCTGATATCTGTCGATAACATGCAAAAAAATTCCTACACTGTATAGACGTGTCGGCAATGGTCGACACCGACAAATATCGGCGATATATCGCTGATATTATTGATTTTTTGATCCTTAATCATGAGTAGCATCAATAGAAAAAGGAAAAACAGTAATAATAGTAGTAGCAGTAGATGGGACACAATCAAGAGCATAATCAGTATCAAGGTAGTACAATCCGCCTCTTTTCACACCTCTACCAACAAGTCTCCTCGTAATCAGGTCCTGAAAGAGACAATGAGAAAGATAAAACATATCACAACAATTGAGTTTGGTAGTAAGACTACTAACTGAAAGAAGGTTTAAAGATAAACGAGGAACATGTAAAACATGAGATAAAGAGAGAGACAGAAATACAGGAAAGTGCTCTACTTCTAAAACAGGAATAACAGAACCATCAGCCAAGCGAACCTTGGCAGTAGATGGAGGTGAATAAATGGAATAATCATGTGACTCACCAGTCATATGATCAATGGCTCCGAAATCAATTACCCAGCTAGGGGAAGAAGATGATGTAGTGGCAACATAGGTAGAGGGAGCATGGATACATGAGGCAACAAGTGAAGATGAAGCAGCAGAAGTATCGGAGTCACTCTGCAGACGGAACTCAGTGCGGATCATCTCAACAACCTGAGTTCTCAAGGACTTTAAAGGATCACTCGCAGCAATTGAGGCGGTAGGCAAAGAATCAATCACAGGATTAGTAGTAAAATGAGTCATAGGACAAGACTGGTAACCCTTAGGATAGCCATGCAGGCGATAACAATAATCATGATTATGTTCCACTATACCACAGTGAGCACAAAGAGTAGTCCACCACAACCTCGAGTCCCCCTACCACATCCTGGAAGAGGACGGAAATAAATAGCAAAAGCAGTACAATCTGGAGAGAGCATAGGAGGGGAGCTCAAAGGCATAACAACTCGTCGGCATTCCTCACTGAACACAGTGGAGTACACAGATCGAAGAGGAGACGTGGCAAGGATTTGAGTGCGCAACTACTCAAATTCGGCCCAAATGCCACCCAAGAAATCATAAATGCGATTGTCGCTTAATTTGCTTCGTCATAATCTTTGCAGAAGCAACGAACAATTAAGAAAGAGACTCATAATGGCTCAATTCTACCCAACGACGCTAAAGAACTCCAAAATAATCAGAAATAGGCATATCCATTTGCTGAGAAAGTGAGCGATCTCACGAATAAGTTGAAAAAAAAGCATCATTCTCCATTAATGCATAAGTCTGAATAAGAGTCTCCCAAAGCTCATGACAATCCTTATAAAAGGCAATCTGAGGCTCCATAGAATTAAACAACCACCCTAAAATAATGCAATTCTTGGTATTTAATGTAGCAATCTCGGAAATACCGATCTCCGACTAAGGAGTTTTACCATCAAGATACCCCATCTTAGAACAATCCCCAATATAAAGTTCAACAGAGCTTCGCCACGCAAGAAAATTATCACCATTGAATTTAATATTGGTGATAGTGGATAACATAGTCGGAAAGAGCCGGCAGAGTAAGATTTTGATATCAATAGAAGAAACTTGAGGGAAAAATTAAATCACACCTCCACATAATCAACAATTCATCAAAACTCTATCTAAATGTATTAAGATTACCAAAAACAACCATCTAAGATGTTATAATAAGCAAACAAAGCATAAAACTCCCTTTGACAGTGAAAATTGGTAAGAATATGCTCGGGGAAAACATTATATGACCTTCAAATCTCAACCAAATGGAGTAAACTCAGTGTGGAAACATACCTTACAAAAACCTGGTCCATCCATAATCAACAAACACCATTAAAATTATCTCATTTGAGTGAAAACAGATCTGAACTGAAACAGTTAGTTTGCTAGAATTTTTTTGTATTTTTCTTCAAATCATTGTAACTTCTTAAAAAATGAATCAAATCACAAGATATATGATTCAAAAATCCTCTAAAATCAAACTCTCTAAAAAATTACCTTCGGAGAGACCCAAAATAAGGAAATAAGGCTTAGGCCATACAGCTAAAGACAGTCGTATGGCTAAAAACGTGGTTGTTGTCCTCCTTTCTTTGGTTGTTCTTGAGGTATTAAATGATCTTTTCCTTCCTTCTATTAAGCTCTAATACCAAGTTGGAAAAAGGGTTTGGAAGATTTAGGATTTAGGATTTAGAGAAGAAAGAAATTAGGGTAAATTGCTTAGTAAGGAAAAACTACTAGCATTTTATATTAAGAAAAGAACATTACATATATACCTTTTTACAAATATACCATCGATATTACATATATCGACAGTTTTAGGACTCGTGTAACAAGCCCGCTAATTTTCATCTTCCAGATATTAATGATAACTTGATGTTGTGAGTCATATGCCTTTCCCATATGATGCTTTTTGTTCAA
Organism: Tetracentron sinense; assembly: GCA_015143295.1. Lineage (NCBI taxonomy): Eukaryota > Viridiplantae > Streptophyta > Magnoliopsida > Trochodendrales > Trochodendraceae > Tetracentron > Tetracentron sinense. Next base: position 30,276,388 of record CM026556.1, read on the forward strand.
CTTGAATCTCTTACTAGTCAAACAATAATGCATTGTAGATTCCAATTTTTATGACACTTCCAAAAGTAGAGATTTGTGCTGGTGAATAAAGCTAATAATAATAAAACAATTGTAAAACTAAGTGTGGGTTTGATATAATTAATTGTATCTTAAGCGGCTGAGAGCCATTTTTTACTTAATTTTAATTTTATTGGCCCGACTCTCGATTGACTCTCATTCCTCATATAGTCTACTTTTTCGCTCGTCATCACTTGGTCTCTTTCCCCTTTTCCCTCTCATAAGCCATATCATCTTCTTCAAAAAGCCTCAAAAGGTTCCAACGAACCTTGGGTTTTAGATGAATGCCTTTTTCAATTGAAAATTTGTTCTTCATCTTTCCCCGTGCACATCTGCTTGAAAAAAATGTATGCCTCTTCATCTGAAAATCTAAAATGGGAATCATTAATTTTGGTCAATTCCCCGTTTGTAGTTGTTTTTCAATCACAAGTCCCATTATTTGAAGATTACTAGTTTTAAATTGAGATGGTTTGTGAGTAACAGATGAAGTGTCTAAAACCTGTGTAGGAATCGTGCTTTGAGTATTTCTGATCCTTTTGGGTTTTTGATTCTGCATTGTTTTTCTTTTCCCTGATTTTTGTAAGCTGGGATTTTGCAAGCATTTTAGGTAAAAGGTGTATATGGGGCTGGTCTATAATCTTGCTAGTGTTTTAACCAAATATGTTTATTTTATCAGTGATTATTTGGTTAGTGATTACATTTGTTATGATTACATATTAATTATTTTTGGCTAAGATAATCAAAGCCAAACACAGCCTAAGAACTACTTTACTTATACGTCCTAGGGCAGTCCGCATAGATTCCAACCCCTCTCTCCCAAACAACCAGGAAAAAAAACAAAGTTCAAGGTCCTGCAACAGTTGAGTTTAAATCTTGGACGATATTGAGTTTTACTGTCATAGGCATCTCCAATTTTTCGAGATATAATAACTTGATGCTTTTAAGGTGCTGATTTTCCAAGTGATCTAAACAAATCCTAAAGGTCAGCCAAGTGTACCAGGGCTGGTCTCTTTCCTTGACTCATGGAGGAATGACTCGCCAATTTCTATCTTGTCACTTTTCGGATAATTGATCAAGTGATTTCAAGATTCAATCCCGTCAGGGTTTTGTAAATTTCTGCCCTAGTTGACATCCCAAATTCCCAACCATGGTATCATCTCTATTGTAAATTATCACATCATCCATCTGATTTAGAACTCTTAACTTATCCTTATAATTCTAAAAGATCCTTTTCTGCCTAAAACTATTGAACTAAGCCTTCAAACAATCCAAAATAGCATCAACTTCCTCATATTTGAAACTTGCATTTTCAACTAGAATCTCTTAACAATTAACATTACTTAGTAAGATTTTGGTGTAATCCCACCCGTTCAAATCCTTTAAAAAAAAAAGAAAAAAGGAGAAGGAAAAGCAAGTATCCCCTCCAAATTAAAGATACAAAATTGTCACTAAACTCTTTCCATTTTTTATTAGTACAAAGAGCAATCTTCCCCAATTCCTATGGAAAAGGAGTGCCTCAGTCATTTCTACCCTCACGATTATGGGAGATTTATTGAGTGAAGTGATTTGAGATTCACTCCCGTCAGAATATTGGTAATCGGATTTTCAAAGTTCTTCTCCAGATGTCATCCCAACCTATGGTATCATCTCTTCTGTGAATTTTCATTTCTAAACTCTGAACATCTAAAATGTCATCATGTTTCTTAAAATTAATGGACTAAATTATCAAACTATCCAAAATAGCATCAAATTCCTCAGATTTGAAGATTTGCCTTCTGGTAGAATCACCCAACATTCTCTAGTACAATATTGAAGTTACCACGACTGCGAAATAGCATCATATCCTACTCCTAAATTTCCTAGTGGTCCAACCCAACTAAGATCAGGATATTTCCAGGCATACCCTGTGTCGAAAAGATCTGAAGGCATTCCCTCCCAATTGAAGATGCAAAAGGTTGCCGGTGCCTCCTACCTATGTAAGATTAAGATTTCCAATTGTCCCTAGGCCTTTTCCATAGCTTATTATTAATTCATTTAGCAATCTTCCCCGGTTCATTAAAAACAGAGTGCCCAGACATTTCTACCCTGCAATTTTTGGAAAATTAAGAGACATCTAAAACCACTCTATCAGAATATTGGTAATGGGTTTCCAAAGTGTTGCTCCGGTCGTCATCCCAAGTCCAAACCTCCGATATCATCTCCTTTGCAAATTTTCCATCATCCATTCAATTTAAAACTCTTACCTTCATGGAAATAAAAATCACCGATACGTATAGGTATCGGTAGTCTCATGTACGATATTTATACTGATACGAAATGGGCGATATGTATCATTCACTAATTATTTATGTTTCAATTCGTTGTGTAATTGTATTTGCAACTTTGTTTTTTAGTCACTTCTCATGGCTTTATATTTGGTTCCTATAACTCATTTAATTTTTATTTTTTTTATTTTATTTTATTTTATTTTTAAATCTTAAAGAAGAAAATTTTATATGTATCGTCTGAAAACCGATACCAATACATATAGGTTTCAGTTAAGACCAAACCTCTCCCGCCACCAGACAATGCAACAGTAAGTGATCAACTGATTCCGTTGTTGAGAGGCACATGAAACACCTATTGGCTAGGCACCACCCTATATGCATAAAGTGATCATTTGTTAAGATTTTATTTAGAACCGTTGTCTACAGGAAAAAAGATACCTTAGAGGAAACCGACGAAAACCACACAACCTGTTGAGGAAAATGAAAGTTTGGCCCAGTTTGCAAGGCTTGCATAAAGGATCTCACTGAAAACCACCCCCTGCTATCTGGGGACATTACACAACTATCCCTGATGAGTTGGTTGGGAATAACCTGCTAAATTTGGGGACAGTAGCCTGGAAGGTCCTGGATCTCCCAATCTAGTAAATTACGCCTTAGTTGGGGCGTCCATACCCGCACCACATCGTGCCAGACTAGGTAATCGGCTACTGAAGCCTTCTTGTTTGATGCAAAGAGGAATAGGTTGGCGTAGGACTGTCTGAGAGGTGAGTGTCCACACCACATATCATTCCAAAAGTTGATCTGCTCCCCGTTGCCCACCTTGAGTCGAGTGAACTTAGAAAAATCCTCCCACTCTTGCACAACGACCTTCCCTAGATAAAAGGGTAATATTGGTGTTTTAAGAGATTAAGGAGATGGCAACAAGGGAGCCACGTTTTACATCTATTATCAATTTCTTTTAAAATGTTAAGAGCTAAGATTTTGGACCTCCACATCTTTAGACCAAACTTCAGATCATCTTATATGTATCATGAACTTCCCCTTATTTATTTACTTGCTTCTTTCCTTCTTCTATGTTCTTTTTCCAACCTAGCAATCCACAAAAATATTCGAGCATCACAAAAACATTTGAATCAGGCTTCAGCCATAAAAGGTGCTTCCTATGAAGCTGATTCACATTTTCTACTGACAGGGAGTTTCTGTTCCCTTACAGACAGGGGGGAAGCTAGGTGGGGGCTTGTAGGGGCACGTGTCCCACTCAACTTTTAAAAAATTAGATTTTATTTTTTATTTTTTTAAGGGTATAGCATGGGAATGGGGCATGTGCCCCCTAAAGTTGGAAAAAACGTATTTTTTTTAGTTGGGAACATATTCAATCGTGATTGAACTCGACCCATAGGTCAACACATGTCCTTTTTAACTCCCATTAACTACAGTTAAGATTCACTAACCCTTAAGGTCCTACAATCTAACTTTTGTTTTCAGGAAAAAAAAATTAATCCCAAGGGGTTAAAGTTCTTAACCAGAATTAAAGAGGGGCTATGTAAGTACGATTGAACTGCCTGAATTCAATTGCAGTTGGACAGGAACCGGACTTGTATTTTTTATACTAAGTTGTTTAAGTATTTAAATGAGCATAATCATAGGACAAGGGAAGAGTTGTCCCCTAAAAAGATTATACTATATTATTAATGGCATAACTGAGGGGCAAGGGGCCAATTGTCCTCCTAAACTTTTGAAAACAAAATATATATTTTATACCATTTCATTTAATTATTTAATTGGACATAGTTATGTGACAAGGGGACAGCTACCTCGTAAACAATGAGAAACAATACTCATAAGATATGTACAAAATGTATGGACGAAATAGACCGAGAACCCATAATATTTCGTACCCACTTAATCTTTCTCCACAAAACCTATCAACATTTACTACGATTTCCAGTCAATCATGAGTGCCCCCACTACTAGAAAATCCTGGCTCCGCCCCTGCTTACAGATTGAACAATTTTTTGTAGGACATTCACCTCAGCCCTTTCAGATTGACCACAATTGAGGAACAAAGAATGACCACTTCACAGTGCAGGAACGGCACCTTCTCCTTCTCACAATCCTAAAGCACAGAGAAAAGTGAAAATAATCTATTGCAGTCATTGTTGTTGCTTTCCCGAAAAAGTTTTTGCAACAAATTTGATTACTTGCAAATCACGATTCCAAAATCCTTCCCAAGACCTTCAAGACCTGATTGAAGGTTTGAATTCAAATCAGGCATGTCATCAATAACCTCCTAAAACAATGAATTATCATGACACAACTTCACGAATAATTCCAGCTGTGAAATGCCCCCTTAATCTAAAAAATTTGTTTCTTTTTGGCCATTAATATGCCAACCAGAATTCATAGTTCCCCATTTCTGAAGTCCAAACCCGATGAATAGCAACAAATCAATAACAAAGGTCTAAAGAAATCACACAACACTCCGTATAGAAACAAGAGCAATTAACCGCCCAAACAAGGAAAAAATACAAAAAATAAAAAAGGAAGAAATATTTCCCTACATAACCAATGTGTGCTTGCTAAGTTGGTAGGTCAGATTGTGGAATAATAATTCAAAACAAATTGATCAACAAGGCTTGGGGTAAAATAATTATATTGTTTTAAAAAAATCAATAAGCTTATCTACGATCAATTTTTTATTTTCAGAAAAGGAAAAATCGCCGTACATACCTCTGTAACACCGATGAGATCAACAGATCCACCACCATCCAAGGGACAATTCGAATCCGCACCTAAACCTCGAAACGAGAAGATCGAATCTGTAATGGAAGCCGCAGGGCAAACAGGCAGAGATGAAACCCTAGCCGATTCACCACACGTGAGCCTCCCAAAAACCAGGAAAAGAAGGATCCCTGTTTCCCAAACCCTAGTCGCCATGGATGAAGAGATGCTGCCAAAAGATCGGCAAGGAAAGAGAATAGAGAAACCCTAATCAAGGATTTGAAGAACAGGAGGATGGAGGGGGTACAGAGCCCATTTCATCTTTGATGCTCTTGCAGTTTATGAGGAAAGAGAACAGAAATCATGGCTCGAGCTGTAACCGGTTTTCGGGTATAAAACAAACGGCTTTCTGAGACACAGAAATGTTTGGATTCGGTTCAGAGACGGAGGCGAAGCTGGTGAAGGTAACGAACCAGCGGACATTAGCATTCGCTTATTAGGAGTTGAATTATAAAGGAAAATAGTCACCTCCTCGGTCGGTGACGCGAGGAGGGGCGTGTCGGCTCCATTTTCTTGCCATGTGTCCCTCTTCTAACCCCTATTTAACTGTGGTTAAGATTCATTCATTTCTAAGGTTTACTTATCTATTCTTGGTTTTTAGAAAAATAAAATAAAATAAATTTCGCTAAAGATTTAAAAAAATTAACTCGAGTTAATAGGAGTTGATGGACAGCTATGTGAGCGTGGAGGACTATTGCTCTCTAAATGTGCAAGGTGACGTACTGTACAGGTAGACCTCCATAAGGTCATAGACCATATGGTTGGTAAGCTGTCATGGTGGTAGGATTGTCTATGAGCTCAGCGGGTTTGATTCATCTCAAAATGAGCCGAGCTTAAGTAGGGTATTTGAGCTCGTTGAGCCAAACATTTATTAATCATGCCAAACATAAGTAATGAATGGCTTAAAAGGTTTTTTTTAAGGAGAATTTTGTGAGCATGTTTAACTCTCACGATTTTGATTTAAAATTTTTTTTTTTTCTTTTGTTGGGTTCAAAATCAAGGACAATTGAACCTAAATAATAAGGTTAGCTCGTGTGCCAACTCTCATCGAGCCCAAGCTAATATTCTAGAGTTCAAATTGAGCTCCAGGAGCTTGAGCCAGCATAAAAATGTCAGGAGCCGAGGTTGCCAGCGCCCAACTCCGCTCATTTACACCCCCCCTTAAACTACACAAATCTTATGGTGTGAAGCGACGTGCATGTACGGAGAGGATCAACGATACACTCCTTGGTCAAACGTTGACTACAATAGATGACATTTTCGCTTGACCATTTGGTATGTTTTTTCTCAAAACTGGAAGTAGATCTAATGGTCAAAATGTATGAATCAAGTCCACCCTACCCTGAGAGATTTTTGTTAGGTGGGCCCATAGTGTAGTGGGTCCCGTTGGCTTTGTAGTTTGACCTGGAAAATTTGTTTTTAGTGCGGTCACAGAAACACCCTGTGACCCGGTGTTAAGGAGAGGAAGAGGTTCGGGTTTTCTCTCCAAAAAAGAGTTATTAAAAAAAAATCTTGAATAAAATATGGGCTACACACCTACCATATGCAATATACTATGAAGTCACATACACCTACCTGTCCTTTTGATTATAAAGTTTTATAGGCTTATAGGTCCGATCTTTTGGTGGAACTTTTAAAGTATAAAACTTTTATTGTTTTAAGCCTAATTTTATTTAATGTCCAAAACTACATTATTTCGTAGTGCAAAAGTCTACATATATGGAACTTTTAAGTTCTATCAAAATTTTTAGATTTTTTAAGTTATATATATATGTGAAACTTCTAATTAAATTGAACCTAATAACTCGGAGATACCATCGTATAAAGGGTTAGAAACTCTCTCCCTTCTTGTCCCAAACTTTTGTCCTCTTGTTCAAAAGTATTAATGTTGACTTTTAAAAGTTTAACCAAAAAAATGGAACCTTATAATATAGTTCAAGAATCTCATTGAGTGTAGTTAATATGTTCAATCTCTAACTAGAACAATATTCACCTACTTATTGGGATTGCAACCTCACCTATTAGGCCGCTATGATTCTTTTCGTGTGTTTTGTAATCAAGTTCGATATTAAGGTCTCATTTGGTTCAGATTATTGTAGTTGTAATTGATTCTACAATAAGTGTTGTCATAAATAAGTGTGATCGTAAATAATTTTGTTTGGTTAGCATTTTGTTAATAAACAATTATCTAATCAATTTGAAAAAAATAGTATTTTAGTTATTTTAAAAAATGAAATTTTAAAAACCTCTCCTAGGTTTAAGGGGTCTTGTAGGTCTTATGAGAGTGTAAAATTTGAGTACTCACAATAATTGTATCATAGTTCTAAAGGTACATAATTGATAATGTTTCCTTATAATCACCTCAACGAAATTATAAATCATTGATTATATAATATTTAAATAATCGGTTATCTTATAATCGCTTATGATGGGGTAAACTAAACACTATTATTCTACTATAATCCAGGCACAAGTGATTATAAGTGATTAAATCAATTTAGGCAATTTGATCCAAACGACCTCCGAAAGTTTTTTCAAAAACGTATTTTCAACAAATTTTGTCTTACCACCCAAATTAATTTGGGTTCGCATTATTTTTAATTTATCATCTTTGGGTCTTTTTGCCGACCGTCCAAAAAACATTTTTCTTAATATCTTCAAAAGGACATTTATGTTTTCTCTCAAGTCAATCGGAGCTATATGGTCTTAAAAAATAACAACACAATAGCAAAATGGGATGGCTCTGTTAGTGGAGTAGGTCACATTTGTTTTAGCCAAAAGCAATGAAATAGAGAATCACCCATGTCGTTGGCAAGCATTTTTGTCTAAGGTTTTTAATTTCGAAATTTGCGACGATTTCGGCCAGCCAACCCGAACCGAAATCCCGAAAAATTGCGGGATTTCGGCGAAATCCGAAATATTAATATTTTATTAATTATATATATACTTTTATTAATATATATATATATATTAAATTATAATATTTTATTAAAATTTTATATATTTATATAAATATTATTATTTTATTTTTAAAATTAATATATAAAATTTCTAAATTTCAGTAAAAATTTTGAAATATTTCGGAATTTTAATTTTTTTTAAAAAACTTATTTAAAAATAAAAAATTCAGATTTCGGCCGAAATTCCGAAATCTTCAAAATCCGAAATTTCACCCGAAATTTCTATCGAAATCTGATATTCAAAATAAACCCAGTTTCGATGTTGTTGGGGTTGGCCGAAACCGAAATTTCAAACCTTATTTCTGCCCAAAATATTCAATATGGAAAGCTAATGATAAGATTCTGTTTATATTTGTATAAAACAGATTAAGAGCCGGGTTAGCACTAAGCAATTCTTTATTGGGTTGGGTTTGGGCTTGCATTTTACAATCCGTTTATAAATAGGTTGGGTTGGGTCACGACCCCATCTATCAACTATCATGTTGCAAAAGCTCAACCAAATATCCCCACAGATTGAATGGTAACTTTCTAATTTTTATGGAGTGCATGTCTTTGATGCAGACACAATCAACGGCCCCATGTACAACACAAGAATGGGATACCAATTAGTGAGGCTGCATCAATTGTTGTACAAACGGGCCAAGACAGATCTAGCAAGTGTCATAAACCATATTAATAGGAAATAAGCGACTAAATCTAATGCAAGTCCAAAATTTTAAGAACCAACCGTAGAGCCAACAAGGTTCGATTGGTATTAGGAGTGTCAACAAGCCAAATTCGTGCCACAAAAACCTCTTGTAAATAGGTTGGACTCAATGTGGGCCTATTCAAAAATTGCAAAAATGTAAACCCAAGTCCAGCCCATTGACACTGCCCTTCGCCCTTCAGTATGTTGGTTTAGGCCCAAAGCAGCCTATTGGCTAAGCGGACATCATGTTAGCCTTCAGTACAACAACCCATTGGAGGTTTGTTGCACCAGAGATTTCTTCCATGGAAAAGAAAGGCTGGCCTAAGGTTCTAATATGTGTTAAATACATATTTAAAACTTCCCAAAGTTTAGTGGGGAATGTTTAGGGGTGTGTTTGCAGGTTGTTAGTATCTCAGACTAGAAAGGCTAAGCAGTCTCGATTATTTGAGAGATACAATTAGGAGCCTCAGGAATCGAAAGGGAAATGATCCCAATGACTTGGTTCTTCCCTAAAAAATCAACAAGATTATTATTATTATTATATGGCCGGCCCTAGATAGTCGAATGTCAAACTAGATACATTAGTTGGCCCAGATAGACAGTTGGAAAAATATTTAGGACCGTGCAATCCTGCAAGCAAAGTCCTAAAGAAAGTATATAATATATTACTATTTATATATAAATAATATACTATAAGTTTATAAGATTAAAATAATTTTATAAATATATATTTTTTATATAATTTAAGATATTAAATTATTATTTTTAATTTAGATGAGAATAAAATATTAATTTTTAAATAAAAATTAATTTTTTTTTAGCATTTTCCTTCTTTTAGATTTTTTTTAAAGTAATCAAATAATTGAGATATTATCTTAATTTAAATATTTTAATCAAAGTCAATAACAAATTTCATGTTTTACTATTTGGTTGGATATTTATTTGAATTCAGATAGTCATACATGCATGTAATTAGTCAGACATGCATGTAAACAAATATGAATTCAGATATACAACTATCTGGATTCACTCCATTTATAACTTTACTTTTTGGTCCTTCTAATCCTACTTCTTTGCAATACCAAAAAAAAAAAATTCCTACTTCTTTCGAGAAGGGATGAAATGGGAATCTGGTTTAAACATCGGATTAATTTCAATATATATTTTTAACCCATTATTTCTATGTGTTCCTATAAAAGAGGTCATGTGCTTTCTTTCCTTCAGATAGTGCAAAGTCCATCTGGAAAACCAAGGATTTCGAGCCCAACCTTAGTCGAAGTTGTAAATGAGGAAAATAGTCTTACACTCTTACTTCTATTTATTTCCTCCATTATTAATTCTATAGCCACTACTCTCGGCTCCATTTTGGTTAAGGAAAGGAAAAATAATAATGAAAAATTTTAAATACAGATATTCTGAGCCTAACTATATATGGGATCAGCTTTGGTTCAAGAGATAATTAGGCCCCCCCAAAATACACCTTGAGGCATTTTAAGAAATATTTACAAACATTTTATATTATGAAAATATCTTTCTTATTTAATGAAGCGTATTTTGAAGGGCTCTAATATTTTATTTGTATTGAAACTTAAAGTGTCACGTGAATTCCATATGTTTTGAATTGCATACATGAATTGCATTAGCATGGAGAGAGGGCTGCGTGTGTAGTCTGCATGTGTGTCGTGTAATTTTTTATTTGGGTAAACTCAATAACACCACAAGGCAATGACTGAAGGCAAATACAAGGAAATACTTACACAACCCATGCAAACCCTCACGCACACACCCAGCATGCAAACTCACACACACATGCAGCCCTTGTAAGCTTCACCCTAGAGCTCCTCAAAACGGGTACCAACCGTTTGAGGCGCCAAGGAACTTATAAGGGACAGCATGCTCGAGTAACTACCCAATGTGGGACTAAATACTCACCCTAAGGCTTTCTGTTTTTTTTGTGTTTAGAATGCTGCAAAATGAGTTATTTACTTATTTTATTTCTCTAATTACTTTATATTTGAGGGAAATTTTCTCTAAAATATAGGAGAATTTATTTCTAAGAAAAAATTTATTTTCCACAATAAAGAAAGTCTTAGGGTATTTCTGATTTTTTTGGAAGGTAAGGGTATTTCTGATGTTGCTTCTTCTTAAGCTACTTTGCTCTAAAAGGCTTCTAATGCAGTCCACATTATGGAGTGTTATATCCCTTTTCTTTTCATCATTTAACTTTCCCTTTTAAGACATTAAAAATATATATATATATGGGAAATGTAAACCATCACGCCGTACGTGAAGGTTAACATTGTTCACGCAAGTTTGTTTGGTCACCTTTATTTATATATATATATATATATATATATATATGTGGCAGCATTTTGTGGTCACCTTTATTTATTTATTTATTTATTTTACGATTTTGCTAAAAAGAAATAAAAGAGTTGGTGAAAAAGAAATTGGACCTAGCATTATCCTTGCACATTATGGTTTTGGCACATGGCAACTGAGGTGAGGTAACAAGTCCAAAATGTCCTTAATTAAGGAGTGCAATTCGTTTGAACTGAACCCTCTAAGATCTTGTGTGCTCAGGCCTACACAACCAATTAAAACGTAACAAATTTCTCCATAACTTTCTAAAATCCTACTAAATTACTTGGGATTGATAATGACCAACTAAAGTTTGGACAGTGTGGGCCCGGGACATGGGATCTTGGAGGATCTCTCCAGAGCATATGCACCCGTCATAAGAGGGGGTGGTGGATCTCTCCGCAAAAAAATATATATATATAGAAAGGGGTGGACAAAGGCATTATCAATGGGCCTTCATGTTAATGTCATCTTCCATGCTTATTCTCCGCGCATTCTTGGCATGAATCAAGGAACAATAAATAAGTTAATATAGTTTTATATATACAATAATTATGGTACTTTTCCTTATCGGTGTGCAAAGTCAAGGCACATAACGTTAAGAGCTCATGTTAGCTTGCATCACTAATGTGTTTTTTTTTGTACGAGACACACGGTTAGACCCCAACCCGGTTAGCAAGTCTGTATCTGTTCTAAGTTAAAGTGAGAGGAGAGTGCAACTCACTCTCACCCTCTCCGAAATGGAACCCGGAACCTCCTTCCCAAGGAAGGGATACACCTAGCACTAGCACTAGCACTAGCACCAGCACTGGACTATTCACTATAGTTAAGACCAACCACTTGACATAGTTCCCCTAATTTTATCACATCAGCTATGGCCGAACGGTAATTTCAATATGGTTCTAGTTCTAGTGGTTTACCCTGATATGCATCGGTATGGAAAGGTGGTAAAAGTGAAATGGTAAGAATGCAAATCAACTGACAGAATTGTGTAAAAATTCCTTATTCGGCACACAACAACTTATTATAAGTGTGACATTCATTCACTTTTAACTCCAACTTTTAGAGTCCGGATCCAGTCCAATTGCGACGCACTCAAAAATCCCTTTTAATTGCTCTTTTAACTTTAGTTAAAAGAATTGAACTCTCAAAATTTTTTTTTTTTTTTTAAACCAATGTTAGATTGTTTATTCCTAAAAAGTAGTGAATCTTACTGCAATTAATCGGAATTTTAAAAAAAGACACGTGTTGACTTGTGAATGCGATTGAGCTCTCACAATTGAATATGCACAATTGAATATGATCCCAAGTGACAATTTTAATGACAACCGAATTACAAATTAATTTAATCTAGATCTTCACAACAACTTGAGGAACCTAGAGCATCAACCCTCCAACAGTCAAGTGATGAACGGTTGGATTGAACAAATATATAAAAAAAAATTTAATAGCAAATTCCGTTCGGTTAGGCCGCAACTCCAATTAGGGCCTCGCCCTAGGGGCTTTAGTATCTGTTAAAGAGCCTATGAAGATTATTATTTTTAAGGTAAAGGAGTTAAATTCATTCATTCCCTAGCTGCTAGAACCTATTCCAACGGGCACCAGGTTGGGTATTACAACAGAGGAAGGGAAAGCGAGCAATTGACATGACACCTACGGGTTAATTTAGAATCCGACCATTTGATGTGACTCCTAATGAGGAACATGTAGCAAAAAAATCAAATTGATTAGATATTTATAAATCAACTGATCAAAAAAAAATGGAGATCGACTTAATAACGGAATGGAGAAATTGTTATCATGTAGTGTAATTTTAGAAACAAGACGAAAGATTTATGTAACTTCACTAAACCTTATAGGAGGTCAATGTAATTTACCATTTATTTTCATGAAATCATGCATGTCCATGGAATGAAGGGGCCGATTTTTTCGAAATTCCTAAAGTACCGTTCTATAAAACAAAACTTTATTCAATGTTTTACTTTAATGTGTTAATGTTTTAATATAATTCTCAAACTACCCCTTATCTATTTAAAGAATAGAATCACACCCAATTGCGATTGAATTCGGGGAGAGTTCAATCGCACCCGCGGGTTAACACATGTCCCTTTCAACTCCTATTAACTATGGTTAACTTCTTCCCATCGCTCTCACGTGCATCGCACGTGCCAACCACTAGTATATATATAAGAAAATTACCGCAAAATGCCTTCAATTACTGTAAGAGGCATTACATGATGACCGGCCTAAAAAAAAATATGGCGGTTAAAATTGTTTTACTTATATATATAGACTTGAGATCTTCTCCAGTTGGTGCTGGCAAAGTTGGTGTAAAAGAGATCACCAGCACCTACTCAAGGGCGGAGTCAGGATTTTCTAATAGTGGGGGTACATATTGGGGATTCGAGGGCGTAGCCCTCAAAATTATTTTTCTTAATGACTAAGTGTCACGCCTCAAAATCTCACCTAGGTTAAAATGAGACCTTAACACGTGATTTAACCATCATAACATCCTATCATAAAACATTCAAGGCAATCTAAAAAGTGAACTTGAATTTTTTTTTTTGTCAATTAACCACGATCAAATCTAAATATCTCAAATTAAAAGTAAAACATGATAAACCATTCAAATCATCTATCATGATTCTTAAGAATCAATTCAACATAATCATAAATCCAAAATTAATTTCATTACAATGTCTTGAACTCAATTTAAATACTGATAAATTAATTTTCAACAAATGGCCAACGATCCAGATTTCATTCACCATCGGGATAATCACCTGCTGTATCTTCTTCCTCTTCCACTCGGTGTGCATGAACTCCTAACTAACAATATAACAAAGATTAATATAAAGCATAAATTATGGTTTAATGATACATGCATACATACAAACAAATCCGAGTGTGGAAGCATTTTTTCTATTCAATATTTATATATGTTCACTTATACTTATCTTATTGTCTTTTTTGTTCGTGAGTGTGTGCAACAACATACACTATGCAATAAGTTAAAATAATTTTCCCCCATATATTGGGTAGAGACTAACATATATTCTACTTACCGAGGTACCTTATGTTTTTGCACATTATCCGATGCATATGGCTTATTTTTGCACATTATCCGATGCCTACGGCTTAGCACATTATCTGGTGTGCACAACTTGTTTGTGATTAACTTACTTGATATATCTTGCATTGATTTTAGACTTGTTGGTACTCGGGCAGTGCAGAACTCAAAATACATTCATGCTTATATACTTATAATTTTGTTTCTTATCATGCTTGCACATATTCGATATCCTGAGTGAGAGTGAGCAAACAATGATAACCCTCACTTAAATCGCACATCAAATTATTGGTCAAAAGCTCTCGAATATTCATCATAACAACTAAAACTGTCATGATAATACTCATAAGCCACATAATCATAATTCACGGTTTGTTTTAACCAAATATATATCATCCATGCAACTTGTACATCATACATCAAATTAAAGCATATAAAAATTCTCATATTTGATAAATTTAAAACATGTTTTATAGGGATTTCATATTAAAATAATGAAACAATTCAATTAATCATGCATCAATATCAAGCCTATCATTTTATATAATTTATATAACCAAAACCTTAATTTCATAACACATTACAATTTCTGCATCAAAATCAAAATCATTCAATCAAATCTGACAATCATCTTTTCCTCCATTCTCCAACATACACTATAAATTATTCTCTTTCCCCTTATTGATATATATAAGAAAACATTTAAAAAAGAATCATGAACATCTTTCATAAGGGATACATATAATAAAACATGTTTCAATCTTATTTCTTACTTTAAATCTAAATTATTTCTTCTTATTTACATTAATGATCATCCTATTGATAAAAATGAAATCCATATTTATCTCTCTCGATTGCTTCCCTACGATCTAGCGCTTGCGAATAGGCTCGATCTAGGTCTTCATGCTCTATTTCTTATCCTTCAATTTGATCTCCTTGTAAAACTTTTGGTTTTCCCTCTTAGATCTCTTAAAACAAACTTCTCTCTTTTTTAGGTTTAGAGAGCTTTGGGAACCATCAACTCACGAATATAATGATTATGTATAGGGTCGAAAATCTTAGAGAGTCAAAAAGTTAGAAAACACAAATCCCGAGAAAAATCACCATCAGGCGATCTATCAGTGATGGTGTGCCAATCGATCGGCTGTCGCCGAACTTTTTTTTTTTAAAATACTTTTTCGTTATTTTTTTTATATACTTTTTTTCATGCAATTTATTTATAAAAAGAGTTGAATTAAGCAAATTAATTGGGTTTTAATATTCATACATTCCACATAAATCTTCATAGAATTAATCGCATTAAAATTAAACACATTTTTCTATAGAATTAGATAAATAACACGAATGTTAAGGAAAATAAATTCAGATCTCTTCACAAAGTTTTTGGGCCATTTTGCCTATATATTTCATACATAACTTACGAATATTGTATATTTTTTCTTGTTTACTGGATAGCTATCCCCTTGCCTCATGGCTCTCACTGTTAAATAATTAAATAACACGGACGTTACCGCCTTACCTCATGGTTATAACTATTAAATAATTAAATAATATAATATATTTTTTTAGGGACAACTGTCGGCACCCTTATCATAACTACGCCCAACAAAATAATTATATGACTTAGTATAAAACAACTTTTTTTTAAAGTTCAATGGCACCTACATGGAGATCGGATCACAATCAATTGCGATTGAACTCGGGGTGAGTTCAATTGCACCCATAGGTCAGCCCGTGTCCCCTTTAACCTCTATTAACTGTAATTAAGTTTTAATAAAGCTTGGGGTTCGATCAACAATAGACCGTCAATTTTTAGAAGAAAAAATGATATAAAATATTTAACTTTGATAATGAACTTTAAATCTTAGGATTAATATTTTTTATCATTCATAAAAATAAAACCAAGGTTATATTATTGAACCCTTGGTGAATCGTAACTACAGTTAATAAAGGTTAAAAGGGACGTGTTGATGTGTTTGGCTAGGTGTGATTGAATTCTTCCCAAGTTCAATTGCAATTGAATGTTCTGCCCATTCACGCGACTTGCTTAAAAAAAAAAAGGAAAAAGAAACTTTTTTCAAAAAATTATATGGGGGCAGATGCCCCCACAGGCCCCTACTTGACTCCGCCCTGGTCCCACTTCCAAGGTGCCATGTAAGCTTGTGCATGCCGGTTAAAGTGTCATGCAAACCAACGTTCAGGCGTGCACAAACTTATGTGACACTTGGGAGTAGGTGTTAGCCGTCTCCTTGCCGGCACGGAGAAGATCTACTGTCATATCTATAGTGAGAAAAATAAAGGAAGGAGAAGATGAATTAAGCCGTCATCAAGATCTTTACAAGAAAAAAAAAGTAAAAATAGGAGAAAAATAACAAGTGCAAAAAGAAAACAAAGACTGTCTGCACGAGGAGATCGGATCACAGTCAATTACCATTAAATTCGAGGAGAGTTCAATCGCTCTCACAAGTCAACGCATTTCCCTTTTAACCCATATTAATTATGGTTAAGATTTACTAATCTTTAAGGTTCAACAATATTACTTAGCTTTTTAAAAAAAATTAAAAAAGGGAAAAACTAGACATCACGACGTGAATCTCTTATCCTTCACGCATTGAAATGATGATGGCAGAATTGTAATTATTGAAAGAAAATTAGTCAATATTTCAAACTTAGTTTTTTTTTTTGTTAATGTCAAAGTATGCCACTCATAGCAACTACAATTACGAATCTGCCACCGAAAATTGCTTTGCGTGAACGTCATGTTCACATTCGGCGTGAACTCTAGCACGTCCCATTAAAAGATATTAACCTTAAGGGTTAAAAATTGGTAAACGGAGTTAAATACTTTTTTCCTAAAAACCAAAGTTAGATTGTTGAACCCTAAAGAATAGTAAATTTTAACCACAGTTAATAGGGGTTAAAAGGGACACATGTTGACATGTGGGTGCAATTGGACTTTTTACTAGTTATTTTTTTTAAAAAAACCAAGGTTATATTGTTGAACCCCAAAGATTAGTGAATCTTAACCACAATTAATAAGAGTTAAAAAAGACACGTGTTGGCCTGTGGGTGCTATTGAGCTCTCCCTGAGTTCAATCGCAATTGACTGAGTGTGATCCCATCTCAACTAAAACACGGGACCTACAACAGATAAAACAATCTGAAACTAGTCACCTCCTCGGTCAGTGACGCGAGGATTGGCATATCGGCTCCCATTTTCTTGCCATGTGTCCCCCTTCCAACCCCATTTAATTGTGGTTAAGATTTATCCACCCTTAGGGTCACCCATCTACCCTTGGTTTTAGAAAAATATAATTAAAAAATTTAACTAAAGGGTAAAAATAAACTAACCCAAGTTAAACGGGAGTTAAAGGATCGGCTATGTGAGAGCGAGGAGGAATAGTCCCCTCCTGGGCCGATGAGGGGACTATTGCTCCTTGGAAGAGATTTGAAATTGGTGAAATGTTTTTTTCCCGTAAAATAAGAGCTACTCCCCTCGTCGGCCGAGGAGGGGACTATTCCTCCTCTCTCTCACATAACCAACCCTTTAACTCTCATTTAACTCGGGTTAATTTATTTTTACCCTTTGGTTAAATTTTTTTATTATATTTTTCTAAAACCAAGGATAGATGAGTGACCCTAAGGGTGGATGAATCTTAACCACAATTAAATGGGGTTGGAAGGAGACACATGGCAAGAAAATGGGAGCCGATACGCCCCTCCTCGCATCACCGACCGGGGAGAGTTTTTTGTTTTTGGTGGTATGAGACATACGGGCTGCAACCCCGGTTAGCAAGTAAGTTAAAGGCGGGTGGAGAGTGTAACCCACTGTCACCCCCTTGGGAATGGAGCCCGGAACCTCCTTAAGGGGGATACACCTACCACTGGGCTATTCCAGGGTGTGACCGGGGAGAGTTCAATTCAAGTCTCTGATCCAAACAGCTCTCCTACTTCTTACGTTTTTTTGTTTTTTTAAATTCCAACTTTTGTTCTTACGGGGTTTGAACTTGATCGAAAAACAGCTCATATATATATCTCTGTTCTCTCTTTTTCAATTCGGCATCCCTCTGTCGAAGCTTCAACAGGTACCATTAAACGATGCCCATTACTTCTTTATGGTTGTTTTTTTTTTTTTCAATAATTGGGTTTCTTCCCCACGTTGTTTTCTTGGTTTGTTTGATTATCCAAATCTCTCATGGATCTCATCTTTAGAAACTCTAGAGCTACAAATCTAGTTTTATTGAATCTCTCTGCTCATTTTCTTTCTGGGTTTTTCCCAATTGGGTTTCTTCATTACCATGTTTGGTTGAATGGTTTGATAATCCAGACCTCTAATGGATTTTATATCAGCCCAAAGAATCTAGTTTTGTTTAATCCCTCTGCTAACGATGAGGTTTATCTTTATTTTTTTTTGATAATCGATGAGGTTTTTCTCTTATTAAAGGATTTGTTTGCTCATATAAACTTGATATATATATATATATATATATATATATATATATATATATATTTTTTTTTTTTTTCTCAACTTGGGCTTTTCGTTTATTGGTTTGTTTAATTTCCAGTTCTGGATGCAGGAGAGGTTTTGTGAAGGGATTCTATAGAGCTTCTGGTAAGAAGCTGTTGTTTTTATCACTCTGGCCGACTCTACGGTGATATATTCTCCCACCTGGAAGAAGGTGTGGGATCGAGTAGGAGCAGGCGTTCTTCCTTCCTTTTCTTCTCCTTCTTCACTTTTCAATTCGACTTGGTCTCCTGTTTGGTGCCTCCCCATTGATTATGGCTAACCAATGATTCGATCATCTTCAACCTGACCCCTGGTTCTTCAGAATTTCCTTCTGCAGATTGTAAGAGTTCAATTAGAGATGTGAACATCAATAGTATAGAATTTTAAGGGGGTGGAATTTTTTTTAAGAAAAGGTATCTGTTTTGTGTTCTCTGTTAAGGATTTGTAAGTAAACCCATTATCTTAAATGTCTAAATTCAGTTGCTTCTCTTTACTCGTCGGGAGGAAGAACAAATACAAGGTGAGAAGCTGTATATTTTTGAATAATTGGTATCTGTTTTTGCTGCTTAAGATTTGTATTTCATGGACTGTAATTTTTGCTTTTAGGTAGAGGCAGAATCTTCAGATCTTGATCCTCACAACAAGCGATTTGGGACCCTGCTAATGAAGTTGGAACACCCCAAAAAATCTTCCAACACCAATGAGTTAAATTCCACTTCTTTCAGTGTCCCAGTACCCTTAGATATCCAGGAGAATTCTACATGCAATGTGGAGCTGGTAAGAGATGTGAGTCCTGTTGGAGTTGAAGCAGACGAGGTAGATTATGAAGGGGAAGACGAGCACGATGAAAACTACTCCATCAGAAGGGATTTCTCTGATTTAGATCTCCAAGCCCAAGTGGCTAACGGGGGAGAGGAAGTGAACCAGTCAATGACAAAAAATATGAACTCTTCCAACAAGTTCTATACTGAGATAAATGCTCAATCCGAGACCAAATTGGAGAGAGATGCTGAAATGGGTGTTGATTTGATTCGAAGTGGACATGTTAGTGATCCAGGGATTGGAAAAGCAGAGTTCTGGGCTTCACCGAAGCTTAAGCGTTCATGCTCCAACTTCGAAACAAGGGATGTGCTTAAAAAGGTAGCTGATCAGTTGCCTCCTTCAAAATCTCATTCTTTTGAAGATCTGCAGTATTTAACAGAGAGGGTGAGGGAGGAAGTTTTTATTGGAGCTCAGGGCAGCCCAATGTCGGTAATGACCGCTTGCAGTGCGGACAGAGTGATGCTAAAGAAGCATTCTTCAAGCCAAGTTCTCCCTTCTAGGAGTAAAAGCCTCTGGTGGAAGTTGTTCCTTTGGAGCCACAGGAACCTGCACAAGTCATATGTTGTGAAACCAAGGCCACTTGCCATTAGCCTTAATTTAAACCAGCAAGGTGGGTATTCATCGGATACTCTGGAACCAAACCGAGCTACGGGTTTGGGCAAGTTGGAATTGCCAGGATCATATACTGGAGAATCCAGTAACCAATGCTGCATTAACAACAATAGCAATCAGAACTGGGATAATTTCCAAGGTGGGGGTTCTGGTTTATGGCTACAGAACCAGTGGGTTGCTTTCTCTCCAGAAGCGTCCTCCTTAACGAGAGTGGATGAATGGGTAAACAGTCTCAATATCCAACATCCTCTTCTAATAAATGATGAAGACACCGATGAGGAGGGCATTTTCTTCCCTCCCCCTGATACTTGTGGATCACCTGAAAGAAGCGCAATTCACATGACCCGGATTCCTAACCTTAATACGTCACAGGAGGTTTTACATGCCAACAATGTCATACAGTCTCTGAATTCGTCCTCAACGGTAGCTCACATCACCGGAATGGGTTTGAAAGTCATCCCCACCATTTCACACTTCTCCAGTCTTCGATCCATCAACTTATCAGGCAACTTCATAGGTACAGATACAATTCAAGAGCTTTAACTGGAAAATGCTCACAGTTGTTCTGAAAATAGATGGTACTAACCAGTCCGTTTGGTTCTTTTGTTGCCTCAACCCGCAGTTCATATTACTCCAGGGTTGCTGCCCAAGTGCCTTCACGCCCTCAGCTTATCCAGAAACAAGATTGCTGCTATTGAAGGCCTTAAAGAACTGACTCGACTGCGGGTACTTGATCTCAGTTACAACCGGATTTCCCGAATTGGCCATGGTAAATATCTCTAGTGTAAATTGTATTTGTTGGGAGTTTTCAAACCTTTTTGACTTCCTGATGGTATCTTTTCCTCTAAGAAGTAAGAACCAACTCTATTATTGATAATATTGTGGTATTGAAAAATCCATCAGTAAAACTGTAGAAAAATAACGACCAATAGGAACAAAAATAACAAAGATTAACACACAAATTTACATGGTTCAGCAAGGTGCCTACGTCCACAACCGCATAGAGATCCTTTTACTAATTTCCCGTGTAAAACGGGTTACCATTCTCTGTGCTCTACTTTTGTCTATTTTTCTGCGTAATGAAGAAAACCTAATCATAAACTCAATTATATATTCCTGTACAATGATGTAAAATTACGAAATTGACTTTCACATAACCCCAAAAACAATTTGGGCCTGGTGTACACTGACAATCAACCAAAATACAAGGCACAATCATAACAAAAAGTGCATTGTGCCTCAGATGAAGGTTGCAAGTTCAACACAGCTTTCTCTATCCCCTGGTGGTTGAACCCAGGGTTACCAAGTTCACTGTATGCTATAGTGAATTTTGAACCGGAGCAAACCTGAACTAGATCGTGGTTCGGTTCGGAGTGGTTCATAAAATTGTGCGAACCACAAGATGGTTTTAAAATGGTCTTGGTTTGTCCAATCTTTTATTAGAATTCATTGATATTTATCTTCAGGTTTGGCTAATTTATATTTTGAGTTCACGTACCGCTCATAAAAGGCATTTTTTTTTTTAATGGTTTTTCAAAATAAGTATTTGTAGTATATTATTTACATGTTTAAAATATATATATTTTTATAGTATATTATAAAAATATATTTATTTTACCTAATTAAATAGCAAACCAAGCTAGAGAACCTAATTAAAGAACCTAAGCGAACCGAGAAACGAATTATCTCATCCTACCCCTAGCGAACCGGGTTCACTCTAAAGTGGTGAACTGCGAACCACGAACCTGAATTCGAACCGAGCGAACCAACAAACCAGGTAACATCGGTTGAACCTACACAGCTTAGTGGATGTTACTCTGTGTCTCTACTGTGGTACCACAGGTTCAATCCCTTCTTACCTTAACTACCTCCATATACAGGTCAAGATGTTAAACAAGTGCTACTGCATATAAACAAAAGAAATATAGGTCATCTGAGGAACGTCAACTACTTCGCCTAATGTTGGTGTACATCCAGAGGTTATATTGAGTGCGTGTAGATGTGACACAGGCACCATACCTGCTAGTTTACTAATTGAGATCTTGTAATGTTGTTAGGGTTGTCAAATTGTACACACATCAAAGAGCTTTATCTCGCCGGAAACAAGATAAGTGATGTGGAGGGGCTACACAGGCTCTTGAAGCTAACGATCCTAGACCTGAGCTTCAACAAGATAAGCACAGTCAAGGCGCTTGGACAGCTTGTGGCACACTACAATTCCCTGCTAGCTCTGAATCTGGTGGGGAATCCAATCCAGAGCAACAGCAGTGATGACCATCTGCGCAAAGCGGTCTCTGGTCTCCTCCCACAGCTAGCTTACCTGAACAAGCAGTCCATCAAGCCACAGAGAGGACGGGAGATGGCCACAGACAGTGTTGCCAAAGCCGCACTCAGGGACAATGGATGGACCTCTCAGAGGAAGACACAGAAGCGGGTGAGCCAAGTTGGATCACTTTCCTCCAGCGGGCACAGGAGCAGTATAAGTGGTGAACAGAAAATCAGGCACATGAGAAAGAGCCATAGTCACCATCATTCATCCATGAAAAGGAGGTCATCTACCCTTGCTTCCTCTTCCCATTAGAACTTCCCCCCTTCTTGGTGAATTATGCTTGATACATGGAGTTAATATTGTTTCGGGTTTGATAGTTTGAAAATTTAAGACAACTTTGTTTATGGTGTCTCTTCTATTTATTTGTGCTCTCATTATGGATGGTTATCTGAAAGCGACGCTTTTTTTGAATTTGTAAGTTCAATTTGAGTTCACCATGCTTCATATAGTGCAGTCTTGAAGATGTCTTTGGTTTTGGGGTGTTCTGATTGAATGTCAGAGAAAATGAGAATTGAGATGGTATTATTCTGGCATACAAGGCAAAGCAGGGGAATTCACATATAAGTGCTAAATTGTAAGGCATCTTAGAGGCCAATGATACTTCTCACAGAGGATGCTTGGAAAGGTCTGGTGCAACTGTAAATAAACGGCAATCCTCCGATAAAAAGTAGCAACTTTGCACCTAAACTGAATCTTTGACACCACCAAAGTTTCAAGCTCTTGGTCTTTGAGGGAGAAAGAGAAGTAGATTTTCTTAATTTTTAATTGTTCTCTTCTACTAATAAATCTTTCTTTTTCAGTCCCTGCTGAATGTACAGAATCTTCTTTTGCTTAGTTTTATCATTATTCACATCTCAATATTCCCTTGAATATTTAAAATAGGAATCAAAGACCTACTACTGTGATGCTGTAGGATTCAGGAAGAAAATGGGATCTTGGAATGCCAAACAATAGCTGGCCATAATAAAATTAAGGGGCCATTTGGCATTGTTTTTCAGGAACGATTTTCCTTATCCCGGAACAAAAATGGTGTAAACGTGTTTGACAACTCATATTTTGGAAACAATTTTAAGAGTTCTGTTTTCGCCACAATTTTTGTGGAACAAAAAAAAGACTTTAGGTGACTTTGTTAACACTAGTCTAAAGAGAAGTGTTTATTTGAAAATTATGCTTAGTTGGATTTTAGACTAAGTTGAAGGTTAATTGCATGCTACTTAAGACAAATAGCCCAATCAATAGTTGTGGACTGTTCAATTGGATGGATTCGTGGTCATAGGTTCCAGTGATGGGCCTAGTGACATATCCAATGGCTAAAAATCTGTCCGATGGACAGTTCAGAATTCAGATATGTTTTTTTTTTGTTTGAAAGGTATCAGTTACTTAGATTAAAACTGAAAAACTATTACATGCAAGGATTCTTCTGCAAGAGTGTGGATGAAGGATCCGAGCCTCCAAAGCATTTGACTCCCCACAGTATCTACCAAAACACACCAATTTGTGCGCAAAACTATTTGCTGATCTGGAAACATACCTGAACCGAATTTGTGGCACTGTTGTGATCAAGGCTTGTATATCAGAGAGGATTGCTAGAATTTCCCAGCTTGGGGAAGGTTGGTTGTTTGTTAAGCATTCCACACTTGCCAGGGCATCACTCTCAATTATTACTTGGGTCCAAAGAACTACATTTGGAATCTTCCTCAACACCAGGTTCTCCTTAACAGCAATGGAGTTTTTGAAAACCCTCCACATAAAGTTTTGGATTTTAGGGGGGATGGGAAATGTCCAAAGAACCTTCCAAATAGCTGTCGGAACCGACCATGAAGAGTCCCCTCTTGAGTTTTTATCTTTTTTCTTTTGCTTAATGGGACATTCAATGTATGCTAATCGGACCTGAAAGACCCCATTTTTCCTTGGGTGCCACACTAAACGATCATCTGCTCCACATTAACTAGTTGGGATTTTTTGAATTTCCTTTGCTTCCTCTTCTGAGAAAAGAGCCCTTAGACAATCAATATTCCAAGTTTTGTCAGTTGGTTGCATGAGTGATTCCACCATGTTACTCGTCACCTCCAAAGGTTTAGGAGTAGAGATTCTGAAATTTTGCAATGTTGGTACCCATGGGTCTTCCCATATGTTAATTGATTTCCCATTCCCAACTTGCCATCGAAGACCTCCTTGTAGAGCTTCTCTTCCTGCTAGTAGACTCTTCCATGCCCAAGATGGTCTATATCCTTCTTTCGATGACATGAAACCACCCTCATGGTAGTATATGCTTTTAAACAATCGACTCCATAGGGAGTGAGGTTCGGTAACCAGCCTCCATCCTTGCTTGGCTAGTAAGGCTAAGTTGAAACGTTGAAGGTCCCGAAAGCCATATCCCTCATTTGCTCTCCCGATACACATGTCTGATCATTTCACCCAATGAAGCTTTTTTTCCTTCTCCTTTTGTCCCCACCAGAAGCTACTCATCAAAGAGTTCAAGTTCGCACAAAGGCCTATAGGTAACTTGAAACAAGACATTGCAAATGCTGGAATTGCTTGAGCCACACTCTTTATTAAGGTCCCTCTACCTGCCTGTGATAACAGTTTGCCTTTCCAACCCTGTATCCGTTTTGTTACTCGGTCCTTTATGTATGCGAAGAGCTCAGCCTTAGATCTTCCAAAGTGTGATGGAAAGCCTAGATAACTCCCTTTTGAATTAATATTTTTTATGTGGAGAATACGACTCACCATTTTCCTGAATCTATGTGGGGTGTTCTGACTGAAAGTGATGGTGGACTTGTTGTAGTTTATAAGTTGGCCAGAGCTTCGGCAATAAGATTCAAGGACATTCTTGACTGAGTGTGCTTCACAAATGGATGCTTTGTAAAGAGAAGAGAATCATCAGCAAAGAGAAGATGTGTTATTCTAGGACTTGTCCTCTTTACTCGGATCCCATGGATAATCCCTGCATTTGCTGCTACATTTATGGCAGAAGAGAAACCATCAGTTGCTAAAATAAACAGGTATGGGGAGAGGGGATCACCTTGGCGAAGGCCCCTAGATGGTTTGAAGAATCCTTTCGGTTCACCATTAACAAGAACTGAATAGGACACAGTTGAGAAGCATTGGATGAGAAGCTGGAGCCATCTTTCACAAAAACCTTTCCTTCTAAGAACACCAATCAAGAAATTCCATTCAAGGCGGTCATATGCCTTGTTCATGTCGAGCTTCACCCCCATTTCAAAGGATGACTTTTTTGGTTTCTTCTTCAGGTGGTGCATTAGTTCATGAGCTATAAGAACATTCTCAGTGATCTGTCGGTTGGGAACAAAAGCACTTTGCTCAATGTTCACAACATCCCTAATGATCTTTTTCAAGCGATTAGCTAGAACCTTTGCTCCAATCTTGTAAATTACATTGCAAAGACTTATCGGCCTATAGTGATTAACACTAGTAGGGTGCTGCATTTTTGGGATCAAGCAGATGTGGGTATAATTCAGCTTTTGGAGGAGGAATCCGCTATTTAGAAAACTCTTGACTGCAAGGGTTACATCATCCCCTACCACCTCCCAATGCCTTTGATAAAAACAAGCAGACATGCCGTTAGGTCCTGGTGCTTTTGTCGCTCTAATTTGAAAGGTGGCTTCTTTTATTTCCACATCTGAAAAAGGAGCACATAATCTCAAATTCAGATCTTCGGAGACGACCTTAGGAATATTGTTGAGGAGCGAGTCGGCAACTGTTTGGTTATTTGAAGTGAACAGGGTAGAGAAGTGTGTCACAATGGCCTGACTTATGGCTACTGGATTTGTGTAGTGAACTTCATCATTGTCTTCAATGTGTGTGATAAGATTCCAAGATCGACGTTGAATAGTGGATGCATGAAAGAAAGCTGTATTCCGGTCTCCCTCACGAAGCCATTGAACTCTGGAACGTTGCGCCCAAAATTTCTCTTCTTGAAGAAGTACTGCATCCAGCTCCTCTAACAGGTGTTTCTCCAAGATTTTTGTATGCTGGGAAGGTGGAGAGCCTTGAACTTCAGCTATACGGTTTTTCAAATACTGTTTTCTATCAAAAACATTACCAAAAGTATGTTTATTCCATATCTTAAGGGCATTACGACAGTTGATAATCTTTGCATGAATTTGTTGCATGTCCGATCCTAGGCATTGTTGGCCCCAAGCCGCTGCCACCACCTCATAACAATCAAGACTATCAAGCCACATTTTCTCAAATTTAAACAACCTTTTTCTTTTAAGCTGAGTTGGTGCCACTTGTAAAAGAATGGGGTTGTGATCGGAGCCGATACGATCTAGATGAGTCAAAAAAGCATTGGGGAATTGAGTTCGCCAAGATGTCGAGACCAGTGCTCTATCAAGTCGCTCCTCTACACAATCACCTGGGCCTCTCTTGTTAGACCAAGTGAAGGGGGTACCATGAAACCCAAGATCCATTAATTGGCAAGTCGAAATCATGTGCCAGAAACTTTGAATTTGAATTGGGGTCTTTGGATTACCCCCCCTCTTCTCATTTGGGTGTAGAATTTCATTAAAGTCCCCTATACAAACCCAGTTGTTGGCGCCATGATTTCCTCTCCCTTCCATCCAGTGCCAAAATCTTCTTCTTCGTTGATCCTCGGGAGGAGCA
This sequence comes from Tetracentron sinense, assembly GCA_015143295.1. Taxonomy (NCBI): domain Eukaryota; kingdom Viridiplantae; phylum Streptophyta; class Magnoliopsida; order Trochodendrales; family Trochodendraceae; genus Tetracentron; species Tetracentron sinense. Next base: position 30,303,471 of record CM026556.1, read on the forward strand.
TAGACAAATGAAACTTTCCATGTAGGTAAAGAGGATCCGCCGCACACCTCAGCTTCTATAATATTCTTACAGAAAGATGAAATTGTGAGCTGAAAATCATCCTTCCAGAGGAGAGCCAGACCTCCTGCCAATCCACTCGGGTCTACTGTAAAACAGTTACTATACCCAAGCCGGGTACCAATGGTTTTCACCTTATTCGACTGAGACTTTGTTTCCATCAAAAAGATCACCTCGGGCAGGTAGCATTTGATGAGCTCCTGCAGAGCTCGAACTGTCGGGGGTGGGCCTAACCCCTGACAGTTCCAACACAAGAGTTTCATGGCGATCGGAGGGGCTGAACTCCATCAGCCTCCTCCGCTGAGAACGGCAGTTCACCATCTCCAATAGTTGTGGAACAGATCACCCATTCAGGCACCTCCTCTTGGCCATCATTTACCTTGGTAAGCAGAGCTTCCCCTTCTTCCTTGTCACCCAGAGTATGCAAGTGGTATGGATGAAACCGACAAGCTAAGTCATTGTGGTTATTCCCTGAAATTCGTTTCTTTTTGTATTGGGTAATTTGGCCTTGGATCTTGGTTTGGGCTATGAGAAAGGATTGATCAGACTGGGCTTGGGCCTGGGTGAGTATAAGTTGTTGTCCTGGGTTGGTCACGGTTTGTTTAGTTGGGGAGTGGATTTGGGGTGTTGGTTTTGGGCTTGGATTTACTGATTTTGTATCTTGGGCTGTATCAGTGGAAGTTTGGGCTTTAGCAGCTTGGTGATTAGTGTTAAACTTTTTGGCCTTTTCATTTTCTATCAAGCACGGGTCCATAGGTGGTATAGGGATAAGGGGCTTGGATTGGATAAGCCGTAACGATTCTGACCCTGATGATTGAGGCGGGAGAAGGGGACAGTGTGAGGTGTCGTTTTAGGGGGGCTGATCGTACAACGTATCAGACTCTGGTCGGCCTTGTCTCTTCCATCAGAACGTTGGGAATAGAAACACCACGTGTCCTCTCAATATGCTTTGCATCCTCTTCCATGTCCGTATGCGTCTTCTCCATTGTTTCGCCGGTGTGTACTATATCGACATCAGGCCGCTCCGGCAGAAAGTCTTCCATCTCCGTCATTGGTATCCCTCTGTTTGTAATCACCAAAGGACTGTTTTCCTCATGATTTCCATCCCTACCTGGCTCTTCATGCATTGTTCTGAGCATGTTTACCTCCTTTGTGACCCACTCTAGAAGTTGTAAGTCCCATTCGGACCGGATCCATGGACCAAACCGACATTGCTCAGGCCTGCATCTCTACTGAGGATTGTTCTTTCGTCACAGTGTCGATCATCATGCCCTATTACCCCGCAATAGTAGCAAAAAGTTGGGAGACGTTCATACTTAATCGCCACCATTTGAGGCATTTGCCGGTACTTTGATTTCAATGACACCAGGTATTGTAATGATTTAACAATATCGACCATAATTCTCACTCTAATATAGCAACCTTTGTTGACGTCAGCTTGAGTTAAATCAACCTCATCCACCTCCCCAATCTCAGTGGCTATTTCCTTCGCAATCCGGTGGGTGAATAGGTCCGGCGTTAGATTATGCAGTTGGATCCACAAGGGTACTATGTTGAAGTGTAGGTCTGAGAGTAATTTTTCAGGACCCCATTGCTGGAGCTTCAGTAGGCACCCATTAAAGCACCATGGTTGATGGTATAGGACCTTCCGGAGGTCTCGTTCATCCTCAAATTTGAATAGAATGTGGCCATTACTGAGATCGGAGTCCTACACTTTACCTTTTGTTTTCCATGCCTTTATTGTAGTTTCTTTCGCAATTTTCCATTTGAGGCTCCGATCCGTCTCAAACTTCCCTATCAGACTAAACCGGCTCGCCTGTATTCCTTCCTCCAGAAGGTCATCGTCCAACTCTACAAGTTTGTCTGCGCCAGGGATCTTCATTTTTTGTTGAAACACTGCTGCAAGATCTTAATCCTGTTTCGCCTCCATTAGAAACCGATGGGGTGATCTTGGAAACTGAGAAGATGGGGGGCGAGGGGTTTAAATTAGAGAGACTAAAAGTTATGGGGGGATTATTTTATGAGGATGTTAGAGACAATTTAGGGCTCCATGTTTGATATAGTTGATTTTTTGTTAAGTGACACCTGAGGGAGACCCACGCTAGGTATTTTTAATTAATCTAAACATCTTTTTTAAGTGGCACTCAATAGCGTGATGCATAGTAGGCAATGTTGGAGTCAAATAGATTGCCCATCCTCACATATTATCCAGCTCAGCATCTTGATTAATAAGAGTATTCTCCAATGAAGATAAATGAATGGAAGGAACTCTGCTGACAAAGAAAGAACACAAAAAGAATATAAATGCATTGGCCAGCAATTCCATATACTACAGCAAGCATCACTTGTTTATTCTATAATCTTCCTAACAATCTAAATCATTGTGGCTGTACTATAATCATGAAACATCATATGGAAAATTAAATGCATCCTATATTCCTCGCCTTTTTTGGCATAATTACATGACCCTACGGACGCCTTGCGGTTCCATAGGAAACTGTGGTCTCGTCCAACATGATGCCGTTCTTTCTCTTCTCTTTCTGCTTGTTGGTGTTCTCTCTGTTCAAACTTTTTGTTTTCCCCTTCCATGGTGGAACTTTATGACAATTAACTAACATCCACAAAATTAACGAATAACAGGATATATATTATATCTTCTCAGGCTCCGTTCATAATTCCTATTTACTTTTGTTGTCTCTTGAAGAAAGGTTTTTGGCAGACGAGGAGACTCTCATCGCTATTACTCTCAATATCCACCACACGTGCATCCCATCTCAGCCGTGTTGCAAGAGCTCTGGCTGATTTGATGAGAGTAGCTGTGTCACGGAGTATCACCCAACCCTGCATAGGCCCAAACTTTGTCAGGTTATCCAATACAATAAAGCAACTGCAGCACATATAATTATGCATAAATCCATTTTAGGCAATTCTGGGATGCAACACATCTCTTATGCTAAAAACTGTACTATTTCCGTAAAGAGGACACTCAGTGTGTTCTCTATTATAAATTCATGAGATGAATGCAGGATTCTTTGTGTGAAATAGGCTCTCGTGTTAATAGGAAATTACTCAATAGTCAATACACCTTATACTAAATTCAAATTGCTGGCCATGATCAATTAGGGCTCAACCTGGTAATATACACTTGCTTGAACAAGCCCATCCAAATTTTTGCGAATCCGTGCTGAGCCTGAGATGGCCTGAACTCAGTACAGGTTCAGCCTAGACTCATAGTGACTATTTTTCAAGCTCTTCATGGATATCACAATGGAGATCTTTCATGTTCTTCATGGAAAAATAAATATATTCTGTCTTTTTAACTAAGTATTTTTAAATATTAAGTATATTATCTATTCTTTTATATAGTAAACAAAAATAGATTATATGAGTTCGGGCTGGGTCAGGGATAGCATTAACTCAACTTCAGGCCCAAAATTGAGCCTGAGCCCAGTCCATAACAATATTGCAGAAACTCTGGCCCAGCCCACCCTGGTCTCAACCAGGAAGGTCTTGACTGGGTATCATCAAGAGACTCTTGCTTTCTGTAACATGAAAAAGACCAGTCTTTAAGAAGTAGCATCATTATCATGAATTCATATGCTCAGTTTGATGATGTATATTTTGTGTACCTACACCTATGTATATGTAGTAAAATTAGTTATTATAGATTAATTTTCTTAATTATAAACGTTTTGCATATATGTATGTCGGTAGATGAGTAAATAACTAGATATCACTATCACCTTAACATGTACATATAAATATTAAAAATATAATAAAATATTATATATAAGGCCTTTAAAATAAACAATCAATAAACATAACAAGCGAAAATACAAAATTTAGAAGGGCTAATAAAAACCAACTAAAAAATATCAGACTTGTACTATCCTTTGGAAAGGATTTAAATTCCGTTATTTGTTGATATTTATGTGTGAATCTAGAAGTAGATCCGACATGTGATAAAATAAGGGAGAAATGAATTAGGTGCTTTGACCACATTCAACGAAGTTCAATACTGCACTAGTGAGAAATAGTGAATTGGTGCAAGTTGAATATTATAGGAGGCAAGAAGAAAGCTGAAAAGGACATGGATAGAGATGGTAAGAAAAGATTTGATAGCATACGCTTTAACCAAAGATATGGCTCTTGATAGAATAGACTATAGAGTGGCAGAGCAAGATTCGTGTTGCTAACCCCAAATAGTTGGGATAAGGCACTGATAAAGAATAAGAAGAATACGAATTACTTGATTTTTTTTTCATTTTTCACTAATAATATTTTTTATTACCTTCACATGCTTAAATAGGCATAGTGATCATCTCAGAATTGCTGTCTCCTAAACAGATGAATCAGTGTCCAAGTTAGATAAAATCACAGAAGAATGTTGGAATTTTAGACCTATTGGTTATCGATTAATTACTTATTATCATATCAGTTACACCAAACATATCTAATTAATTCACCCACTCCGTCACCTGAGCTTTATATTAGCATCAAGAAGAACTGAAGGAGAAAACTGTGTTATAACCAGACACAGAAGGCAAGAGGCATGATAGGTAAAGGTACCTCTGGACGAAGCAACCGATCTATCTCCGTGAATAAATCAAGTGTTGTGCACTTGTGCTGCTGACTGGTTTCCAGTGATAGTAGTCCTTCAGCATTCACCATATCATAAGTTCTAGGGTATGTTGGAAATGCCTCGCACCTGAAATAAGGATATCAACTATTTGTAAACTTCAGAATAATAAAGAGAGCATAAAGTACATATATGTTTTAAAAAAAAGCACTCAGGAAAATGGATAAAATATATGACAGACCAGAGGTCTATCATCCTTGATGACAATAACCACACAATATGCGTGGACCACTGACTTATGGTTACACGCTGTGCAGTTGGTGGATCACAGCCCAAATATAGATCAACAGGAAATTTTTCACCCACTGCTGCATGAAATTCCATTTTCCTATCCACCAAAGACTTTTTTCCCATCTCTTAGCCTACTAGTATTATTCTATTCAAGTCTGTGATATCGATTAAAGGTTAATTCCTGATGTCAATCTGAATTTTGGACATATTCTATCAAAGATGACCAACTGACTAACATCTTGATCAAGGAGCAGATTGGTCATGCTTCAGGATGCAGACATGGTTCATCGAAAATAATGGAATTCTGTTCTTTTTTCTTTTGTAGGAAAGCGTCTTAGTGATTACTAGGTTAGCAAGTGAAATCGGACTTGAAACTCATATCTGTGGATAAACATGCACAGACTTTACCAACAAAGCAAGCCGACATCTTCTCATTGTAAAAGTAGGCAAAAAAAAGTTACTTCATTCAGAGAGAAATTTGGGATTGCAGGTCAAGCAAGATAGATCAACGTGGAACCAGTACTTATGAGAGGAAATACTGAAAAATAAAGGATTCCTAAGCTTGAGTTCCAGAGAATTAGGAATGTGAAGAAGAAACAAAAGGTAGTACATACCAGTCATGCAATACACCAACAAATCCCCTATCGAGGATTAGAGGAAGGTAGTTGGGCCCACTGGTAGGGACCACATTCATGACCCACACAGCTTTCCCAGCTTCCAATAAAGCAGAATTAAAACCACCAAAATGAGCGTTCATGTCTAGCACATTTCTAAGCATGTTAAAAGGTGGGGAAGGATCCTCATCTCCAGGTCGCTTTGGATGATCTGAGAATATCAGGGGTGAGAGCAGAGACCAATAATTACGAACTGCTGAGTTCCAGTTTAGAGCATCCTCAGCAAAATCTTCTGGATGCACGCCTGGTAAACAGGAAAATCATTAACAGATATAACAAGGCAGATGAAATCATGAAACTAAGGCTGGTAAAAGAACATAAAAATTACCATAAAGTGCAAGCTCAGTCGAGTTCAATTTAGCCCTAGAAGGCCAGGTTGTCCGTTCTTCAATAGGAATCCATCGGCGGCTATGAGTTCCTCCTATGCAGAGCTGGAGAGATCGATAGTATGGAGATTCGACATCATGGCCCTTACTGCAGATAGAATGGCCCGAACCAGGCTTCCTAGATATGCAGACAACGTGTAACTATAAATCAGGAGCACTCATATGTAACATCTATTGATATAGTCCATGTGATTACTTTTCATTCTTTTCTAATCTAAGAATAAATAAAATGTGAAATAACAAACAGCTATCCATGTTGGTCGCCTCACCGAGAAGCATGACAATTCCTTTTACTGGTCTTTTTCCACACAACAGTTTCATCTTGTTGTGACAACATATCCCAGCAGAGATTTTCCCCAAAATTGCGAACAAGATTCCATTTCTTCTGATTCTCTTTGTTACGAGCATTGGTAAGTGGCGAAGTCCAGACAAAGTATCCACCAGGCTTCAAAACTCTATCAACTTCAACCAAGAGAATCCCATCTGCATCACATAACAACAACAAAAAAAAGTCGGTAAAATAAAAGTGTATAAGGTGCTGGAAACCGAGTGAATACTAGTTTAAAAACAAATTTAGCATTCATGAATTGCATGTATCTGTTATAATTTAAGTGCACATAGCATATTGGTAAAAGATCTCAGAAATGGCTCCAGCGCATTCATTGACTATTGTGTTTCTTCCTTGATGGGTTTTACATAGATTCACACTTCATTTAACATTTTCAGTCTACAGGAACATACATAGTATACCCCCATGATACATATGAACAAGGAAACAAACATTATCAAATAGATCCCTAGAAACAAAGATTTACATCAAATTTACTTTTTGGAAAGAAATATTACATCCAATTTATTTTGGAATACCATGAAGGTAGACATTAAAACTTAAAAGACATCCCTAGAAAGTAAAGATACTCTGAAACTCTTGTGGTTGAAACTCACAGACCTCCAGTTTCCATATCTCATCATATCATTACAACCATGACCATAAATTGCTTCTTTCTACATCATCCATGTGACACCTCCTTCCTCTGTTCCAAATGAACTCGTCACTATACCATTGGCACTTTAATCAATCTATTCTTTTGAGGAATATCATTAATACAACAACAAAGTCAACACTAAAGATGGACCTATAGCAATCAAAGTAAGAGGGAAGTTCAATTTGAAGTACATGGAAATAAATAAAAAAGAGCAGCATTGATCTCCCACAAGAAAACTATTATTCTTTTATAGATTTCAAAATGGAAATAGTTACTACTGTTACGTTGATATTAAGGTTACATAACTTGTACTTTACCGCATGTATGTGGTATATTTTCTAGGAAGGTTATGGATTCAACGTTAAGATCTGATCTTAAGGGTCTGTTCGTTTTGCAAGAAATGGGTGAAGGAAAAGAAAATGGGAGAAAGTAAAAAGAAAAGAAAGTGATAGAAAAGAAAATGATTTTTCTTTTTGGTGTTTGGTTTTAAAGAAAAGAAAGTGAAAGAAAAAAAGGCTGATATTTCCAAATTACCCTTCCTAATAATTCATTTTTACATGAAATGTACTAATGATGTTACATTAGTTCAAGGGCAAAATAGGAATTCAAATTTTTTAACATCATTTTTTTGCAAAAGAATGTACTTTTTTGAGGGAAAATTTTGAAAGAAAGTGGGAGAAGTATATACTAAAAGACAAGAAATTGTGGGCCCAAAAATTCTTGCAAATTCCTTCCCTCCCAACCTGAACACTACTTTCCTTCATTTTCGTTTACTTTCCCTCATATTCTTGGCAACCGAACAGAGCCTAAATGTCACAGTTTAATAAGTTAATTAAAATGCTTTGGTTGATTTTCTCAACTATCTTCTTCGGTTCAAGTGGTTTATTTGACTGGAACTTATTATCTTACTTGAACCCACCTCTTCTGAGCAACTGGTTGGTTGTCTTACTTAGTTGGCATTGCTCAAACCAGAAACCACTATATCTTAATGTCACTTATGAAGCATACTTTAAAGTCTTGATGGTAACACTAAGTCACTAAAACTAAAAACAATCGCTGACCAAAATTTTCTGTTGATTAATTCATTAAGACAAGATCCAGCCAAAAGTTTGAGGATGAGGTTGATGTGGAGATAACAATAGTTGGAATTCCAGAAGCGGTCCAAGGTTCAGATGCTTCTATCATTCTCTATTACCTGGAAAAAGTTTCCTTCAGGTAATCACCGTAATGCTCTTGAGAGTTGAGAGAGTCATAGTTTGTCTAAGATCAACTCATAACACCAATATCAAAATTAACACTTCTAAGACTATTTTGGATGTTTAATCTCTAAAACAATTCAAAGCTTTGGCTCTGTTTGAAGATGTCTCCAGGTAACAATAGAGCATGGGATAACAAGGATTAAACATTGGCTGAATCTACATTTTCTTGGCCTCGTAGTCTCAGTTCCAAGGTGTACCTGTATAATCCATTATGTAGGAAACAGCTAAGTCAGGTACCAAGTAGTACAAGTTTCAGTGTTGGCTGGGTCACTTGCCAAAACAAAGATTCAATTCCCTGGGTGTGGAAGGGCATAGCAAGTGCATTTGAGGGCACTGATCTATATTCCCAAGATTTCTTCAACATTGTTTGTGCAATGTAAAAATTGCTTAATTACTAAAATAATTGGGAGTGATATTTTCTGGTGTAATGAAGAGAAGAAGTGCTCACTGCCTAGAATCCAAGTAAAAGGGCCACTTTGGAGTTGTATTGCACATAATCCTGATGGCAGCACCAAGCTATAATGAATGCTTATGGAATGTAAAGGTTGGGGTTCAAGCTGATGGAACCTGATCTGATTGTTGGATGTAGCAGTAATTTTCATCCAGTTGTGAAAAGGCCATGTTCTCAAAAGTATGGTTGGTTCCTTCTTGTCAATTTTACCAAATTTATTATTTTGCGTTTGTTTCTCCCACTCATCCATCTAATAGACTATTAGATACACTACATACTAAAACCATGCATCTACGCAAGTTAGTTTGACTTGAGTAAATCTTTTTACATGCTAAAGGGGAAAATAAGTAAATGCAATCTAGGAATCATTGTTTTGAAACTTGTCAAGTCGACTCGAAACTCAACTGACACGACTCAACTCGACAGTATTTTGAATTGATTCACTGCAAAACTCGTTCTCAAGTCAACTGATATTGACGACTTACTCAGCCGAGTCCACTCGACTAAGTTTCGTAAAGGCAGATCAGTCATATATAAAAGGAGGAGAAGGGATTAGGGCTCCCATTCAAAGGCCAGATAAGGAAGAAGAGGGAGGAGGCTCCCTTACTCTCTCTCCATTTCTCCTCAGTTAACAGGTACCCCCTCTCTTCTCCTCTCTGCTCCCTCGGCTCTCAGTGAAGCCCTCCCTCTCTCTCTCTCTTCATTTTCTGTCTCTCTCCCCTGTTTCATCTCTCTTGTTGTCTCTTTACTCCCTGCATCCCTCTCAAGCTTTCTCTCTCTCTCTACTCCCTACATCCCTCTGTCTCTCAGTGACTCTTCTTTATATATATATAGATTATTTTAGGTATATTTTGTCATTAATTTTTAATTTATACCATATATATAATTATATATAATAAAATTAAAAATTTTGTATATTTTTTCGAGTTTTATGTGTCAAGACTCGATCAAGTCTTGATCGAGTTTCGAGTTGACTCGACTCAACAAGGTTTTGAGTCGAGTCATGTCGAGTCGAGTTTTCGAGTTCTAAAACACTGTTTAAGAGTCTTTCACTGGAGATTTCAGAAGCTCGCTTCAAATTCAACCAAATTTGGCCCAAAGTGCCTCATGGCAATGGCATAATCATATATTTATCAACTGAAAACCTAAAAGTTGTGTTCAAGTTCCTTTCAACATGATCTCTGATCTAACCTCAGATGGGAAATTACAAGACCAAATACTTACTAACCCTGGGGATATGGAATCAAAATCGTGGATGGACCTTATGGCAAATCCACATCTCTCCCAGTCATGATCACTAGTGGACACTGGACAGTCTCACAAGTGATAAAGTACTCAGCCACAGAAAATTTTGCTGCTGATTCAATCATCTGAGGAAGAAAGCAAGCTTTACATAAGATAGGAAAAGAGGGCTTGAGACCATAGCTCAATTGGTTGATCTTCTCCACTCCAACCATGATGCCATGACTTAAATCCCAGCTAATCCACCCAATGCATATATATATATATATATGTTAAGAGAGAGGAAAGGCAAGATGGCGGCACAAGCATCTATATTGGTTAATCAGTTCTTGTTTCTGGTATGGTGATGGCTTGCCTAAACCAAATATTCTATCTTACTAGGTTCATCAACTTGAATAATTTAAGCATACTGCCAACCAGTGACACTGAATAGTGCTCCAGAAAAGGTTTCTTGTTAGACCAAGTATATGTATTGTATCCAGACAACCAAATGTTTTTCTGCTCGTATCATTTCTACAGTGGCACTTGCTCTTAAATAATCAGAGATGATCACATTACATAAATGCTATGCTTTTTTGGAGTAAGTATGCCTATCTCTATATAAAACAGGGGCTTTCCATTTTTTTTTGACAAATTAAGAACAATATTTTGTTATTATATTAAATATAAAAGTAAATGTAATCTGAAAAATGGACAAATATCAAACAAGGTATATATAAAATCCACTCACATTCTACTGGAAATATCACTTACAGAAAATAGACTAGCTTATAATGGATACCTTTCTGATCCCAGTCAATCCCGCATCGTGCACAATGCAACATATCGAAGGAAAGAGATGGATATGGTAACTGCTTTGAAGTAAGAGAGCCAATCATAGCTGGAAGACCTCTTTCAAGAGTTAGTTGAACTTGACTGCCTGAAGCCTCATAGTTTGCAATGCACATGGTCAATAGTTGTTTCGAAAAGAGATGTGCTCCAAAACTACCATAGCCACACCCTATATCCAAGACCGTTCTAACCTACAAAATTAAAGTATGATTAAGATGAGTGGTTAATTCCTCGATCCATCACAAAGATATGCATAAAATCATAAATTGCCATAATTGCCTAAATCAAATGTCATTAATCGTTAGGAGAAGGATGTGGCTTGAAAAAGTCGATGCGTCAAATAAAGTGATTTCAACTCCACACTGGATAAGATATCACAACGATACTATACTGTCATATATAGAACAATAAATTAGCTTCATTCAATCTACATTCTATACATGGAATGTAACTGATAGTGTCACGTCCAAATAAAAATGTATAAATCAATAGATGACAAGTAATAAAAATTAATGTTTGTATTGCACCAATTTTAGCACCCACATAATAGAAGTAATTACGAGATGATCTGCATGAATGATGGATCATCTGAAGTACACTTATTGGCATGGAAAAGTTACCTTATTAAAGTGGCCTTGTGCGTAAAATGTGGAAACATAGTTATCTCATCTAAGCAGGCTTACTCCAATAAACTGTTGCAGTTATTAAGGATCCATTCCAGAACGGTCCAGACATCATGGATTCTGAGAACCACGATGTTAGAGCCCAAAAGACCATCTAATGTGTTTGTTAACAAGTTGCCATGTCTGGCCTCTTCTAGCATATATCTACAGCATAACATTATTTATTTTTTGAGTCAGCATGTTCATTGCAAGGATGAGTCAAACAACCAAGACCCTTCTAATTTTTGGAACCTTGTTCTGCTGTCACCTTGAAGATAAAAGCGAGCCCAATAATGACAGATTAAAATCCATCAAAATAAGGAGAGGGAGGAGAATAGAGTGTTGAAGTATGGTGACTCGCATGGGGTCTCCAACTATTAAACTAAGAGCCAGAAAACTACGACAAAGCCAGACAATCAAGAAAGGCAACTACAGCCATAAAAGCTATAGCAGATCGTGCAGGATCTATTTAATAATGCTATTAAAGAAAATCATTTACCCCAGCCTGAATGAAGTAAGATTCATTTCTTAGCCCAATCATTTCAGCAATTTGATGCGAGTAGTCTTCAACTCCATCAAACATAAGGGAATCCGAACGGAAGGATATCTGATCTTCCTCCAACATCATCATTCTGCAACCAAATGGATTGAAGGTATCAAAGACCGGTCGAAAATCCAGTTAAAACAAAATTGGTTAAAAGAGGATGAGAATCTCCACTGACCTCTTGGTCAAGCTTCCAGAGGAAAGAACCTCTTGTGCAGTAATTTTCACATTGGCAACCCAGATGACATCTCTTCCAGTAGGCCACCTGAGAGGAATTCTGTAATTCTTAGGTGGAAGAAGTAAGCAACTCTGCCTAGATCCATGCTCGCATTGACGTTCATTCTCGTTGCCATCAGAATAACCCAAAGCAAGATTCTCAGAAACATTGAAGCAGGGAACATGATTCTCAGACTTCTGAGAACACAATTCCAGTTCTTTCAACCTGGCAGAACCGAGAGAAAGCTCTCCGATATCCAAGAGGTCTGAAACGAGTTGCTCCTGGAGTCGCCTATAACCCCGAAAAATATGACCTCTTGAGGCTGTCGAAATGGAGATTGTCCACCAAAGAGACCCAGAAAGAGCAAGAATCACTATCAGGACTAAACTAAACTTGAGAAATAACAAGGTTATGTAATGCCGACTTCTAGAAGTTCCCGGGCTGAAGGGATCAGATCCAAAACCATTCTCACAATTCCCAGATATGGAAGAAGAATTGTCCGGGAAAATTGAACTACCAAGAAAACGCAGGGATACAGAAGATGAGCGACTTTTATCTTTATCAATGTCTTCCTTCTCTGTTCTGTCTTTCATCTGAGAGTCCCAGGAATCACGACTGCTCTCGAAGATCCGTCCCCCAGATACACCACGATGAAGCGGTCGCGACATTCTCCGACCTGCGAACCCCACATAAACAAGTTAGAAAAAACCAGATAGAGAACCCCAGAAAAATTCTTCCCTTGCAATAGCTAAAACAGGGGAAAGAAGAAAAGGGTATCTCAGGATAAGATCTGTCGGCAATTGTTTTCGTACTAGATCCCTAAACGAAAACACACATTTGGATTGAAAAAAACAATCTTACACAGTAAATGAAATGAAGAGACTTCCAGTTTTGTCAGTGCTTGTAAAATCATAAGCAGAAAAAGGGAGAGAACGAAGAACCCATTTTCATAAAAGCAATTACAAAAAATAAAAACCCATTTAATTGCTCTCAGAGAGTAGCATCACCTCGAAGTAACAAAAGGGAAAGTTCAATTCAGTTAAAGCTCAGTTCAGCCAAGTACCTTGGACTGGAACACTAATAAAAGGAAACAGTGCAGAAACACATTTAGACCATCAGATCAATATACTAACAAAGCAGGACATTTAACACCATTAAAACACACCCTGACAAGAAGAGGTTGCAGAGACCTTGGTGGGGTTCTTCAACCAACTGAGAAAGAGATTAATAAGAAACAGCGTTTAGACTTCAAATCCATCCAAGAAAACAAAACAAAAAAACCTACCTTGTTGAAGGCGGAGGGAGAAAATCCCTTGAATTCCAGCGGATTTCGTGAGTTCTTACGCAATCATCATGTTCTTCACTTCAAGAACTGGTGAACAGAACTCCTTGGCTCCGATTTCTTCTCTCTCTTACTCTGCGGCTTTCATTGTGGGAGAACAAGAAGAGATAGAAAAAGAATATGAAGAAAATGAGGGCTATATTTTATAGAGATCCAATCAGTATCCAGCAAAGCTCGTGAAAACTATTCTTTTTTCAATCCACATGAGATAATAAATGCGACATTTTGAATCAGCGCTTCGAGTATCCTAACAACAACGCCATTCTTGGTGGTAGAGATTGATCCCAACTCTACTTCTTATTGCAGTAATTAAAGAAAACACGAGATTTTAGAGAGAGAAAGAGAGGTCAATTCACGAAGTTCCCTCGAAAAAGGAACTTTTTTTCCGAATTCCAAGCAGTAAAATTCTCGGGATTTGTTCTATCTGGTATCACTTGAGATTACCAGCGCCATCTAGATCTGTGATTAAATACTGAAATTCAACAGCGACTTGAAGATCAAATGATCTTACTAATATTAATTATAAGCCGAAGTCGCCGGAGATAAATAAAGACTGAAATTTTCCAGAATAAAAAGAAGGCTTAAAATCGATCGGAGCATGAACTCGACAACCCTAAAATGAAATTTCTCACTTTTGTGCACTGAATTTAAAGTGGAATCGCTGTTATTACTGATATATATATCTCATTTGAATCGAACAAAAGCTCAGGAAAAACGAACATTAATCGAACATCGATTTCGAATTCAACAACAAAAATACAGATAGAGTGATTGATCAAAACTCCAATTTTTAGAATTAAACCCAAATTGGAGATAGGTTTCGAGGTAGACAGAAATCGTTTCTAGGATCGAATCAGGATTTTACGGAGCTAAAAAATATACAGAGAGAGATGCTATGAGACAAAAGAGGTGTAAATAATCGAACGAAAGGCGCCAAATGATAGCAAAGTAAGGAGTGATAAGCTTAATCGCCCCCATTCTAGGCAAGGGACCCACATCCTAGGATTTCAAGATCAAATCACAGCCAATCGCAGGTCAACACGTGTCCTTTAAAACCATGTTAAATGTTTAAGATTCCCTGCTCCGTGATGGGTTTTTTTTAAATATTAAAAAAAAAATTAACCTTAGCATTAAGATATTTTAACCTTAGGCTTAAATTTTTTATAAAAATAATTTCTAAAAATTAAGGTTAGATTATTAGGCACAGCCACATAGGGTCTGAGGGGACGGGGGCTAGCCCCAATAAACTTTTAAGAAAAAAAATATATATTTTATATAAATATACACAAACAAAAACGATGGCCCAAGAACTTGTTCCACAAAAAACATTTCAAGGGCTACTACACCCCCCATTGCTAGCCTTCTTGTAAGAGAATCCTGGCATCGTCCAGACCCTAACCTTATGTTTGGTTGTCGAGAAAATAAGTGAAAACATGGAAAAAAAAAAAAAAAATTAGACAATACACAAGCAAAATTTGTATTAGAAATTTAAAATTTTCTTTTCTTTTCCATATTTTCACTAATTTTCTCGGCAACCAAACATAACTTAAGGGTTAGTGAATCTTCACCATGATTAATAGGACAAAAAGGTCACGTATTGACTTGTCGGTGTGATTGAACTCTCCCTGAGTTCAATCGTGATTGGCTGTGATTGGATTTCGGATATTTCTCTTTTTGATTTATTTCTTTTTTTTTAATGAGGGATAACTTATCCACCATCACAGGCTAGGGTTAGTGGGTTAGTACTGAGTACCAATTGAGTGGAGCACTTGCGAAATGGGAAAACTCTCCTTCCCATAACTTATCCCAAGATCATCCCTTCTAAATTCTAATGGAGAGCAAATCACTCATTATTTCTCTAATATCAACTTTAGTATTAGATTCATACATCTCTATAATAAAGCATTGAATATTATAAAAACACAAAAAAATTATGAAATTAAATTATCTTTCATCTTTTTATGGATTTTTTTTACACAAATTGGTGATATTTTGTAATTAGAGATAGAGAAATTTAATGTCAAAGTTGACATTGATTACTTAATAGATAATTAGCTCTGCAGGGGTAAGTTCTCTTAAATGTTTGTCTTTTGCTATAAAAAAAAAAAGCATTTTTTTCCATGAATCATCTTTAATTGTAGTTTAACATCTGATATGTCGTTACATATGTTGTTATATTATCGAAGCTAAAGGTGCATGTATGAGGCCCCAATTGAGGCTAACAAAATCCTAACAAATATATTACAAATAATTATATTTAGGCCCAAATTGAGGCTAACAAATATATTACAAATAATTATATTTTGGGTGTGCTAGTGTATCCTTAGGAGGGTGAGTCCCGCAAGTGGGCATTGTTGATTTCCCCACACTTGTGTTGAGCAAATACTAACCCATGGACTGTGCCAAAAAGAAATATATATACATACATATATATATATATATATATATATATATATATATATATATATGTTTTGATTTTTTATGTTTAAGTGTTTATGTCTGTTCCTATAGGCAGTACCTACCATGGTCATTTCTTGTAATAAATTTAATATTTGGTATTCTGTCATTGCATGTCATTGCATCAATATTCCATTCATAGATAGATTCACTATGATAGGAAGCTTGACGATGTTGTCCACGTTCCTCGATCTGGATATCAGGAAACGTAGGTCTTGGATAAAAGTTTTTAGTTGGAGCTTGTTTCCAATCTAAACGATTAATTGAATTGTGAATTTTGTCTAATGAATTGTTCAAGTTTTTTGTGAAATTTTGTTCTAATTGATCAATATCTTGGATGTCAGATAAATCATCTGAATCAGATTCTAGTATGTTTGGTAGTTTGGATAAAACATTTATATTTTTTGGATCAATTGTGTTTGGATCAAAATTTGGATCAGAATCTAATATTAATTTTACCATGTTGATATGTGAACTTTGTGTTTCGGGTGTGTCAGGGATTTGAGCACATTTGTAAATTATTGTGTTTAATTTGTTTAATTTGTCGTCAATTGTTTCCATTAAATTTCTAGAAGATAATTGTGAAGACAATTCTTTAGGAATTTCATGTGGTATAAACATTGGCTTATCATTTTGTTTTTGAGGTTCAGCTTGAGGTAAAATTTTTTCCTTTTGAATTAAATTTTCTACTCTGTTGAGCTGTGTACCTATTGTGTTTAAATTTTGGTTTGTATAATTATTTTGTTCAAATAGTTTGTCAATATCTCTAGCATTAGGAGCATTTAAATCATTTTTTCTCTTGAAATGAGATGCTATTAATGAAGTGTCTTGATGAGTTATTTTAATGGCTTCTAATGGAGGATGGATTGATTCAATATTTTTATCTTTAATTGTTTGCCATGTAGTTGAAGATTTTGAAGTTTCATTTATGGTTTTGGCAAAAGGAAAATTTATTGAATTATCTTTAGCATATATTTCGAACCATTTGAAAAAATACATTTGACATTTATGTTTGGTTAAAAATTGATAATATATTTGTAGAAATTCAGCTTTTTGTTTGTCAAAGTTTGAGAAATACCAATCCCTAAGAGGTTTGTTTTCTTCTGAATTGAAATCTTTACGAATATATGGTTTGTCAATTTCAAATTCTTTTTCTATCATATCAATTTGTGAATGTGTATGCATTTGTGAATTTGTTGGTGATAGTTGAGGTCATTGAGATGTATTTGACTCATTTTCTTCTTGTTCAATTCTTTGAGGAGTTTTAACTGTATAAATAGGTTGATGTATATTTAAGTTTCTTAATCCTGATAATTTGACTTTGGATTTTGTAGGAATTGAGGAGCAAGAAGATCTAGAAGGTTCAGAATTGAATCTTCTAAAATCTAAATCATTGATTTGGAATTCTGATGAAGAAAAGTCAATAATGACTTTGCCATCAGCTTGTTCTCTTATTTGATCTGGATATTTGAGATCTGGTTGAGCTAATTTTCTTTGTGGAGGTTTGTTTTGTAAACACCATTGAACCGGAACATCAACTTCATTTCAGTTTGTTATAAACTCAGGAGTTACAATCTTTGCTTTGGTTAAATCTGTTTGGATGTAAATTGTTTTGTTTTTGGGACTCGTATGGTATGCCAAAGGACTTACCATAGTTGTCATTACTTTATAATGTACTCGATATATTAATGTTAAGGGTTGTGACCCTGGTAACATATCAATACCATTTGTTTGTAGATTTAACACTAAGGATTCTAAAAGATTTGTGTCAGTAATTGAAAGAGAGAAATTTGGGGAACAATCGAAATAGATTGGACCATTGTATAATGTAGATTGAACCATTCCTAACAAGGAATCTTTGAATTGATTATGTCTACAATCACGAAGACATAACAATACTTGAGCATTTAATCCCTCACGAATTAAGGGTTTGACTGCTGCTTGGACCATTCCAACATGCAGAAATCTATACTTTAATTTGTGTTGTTCAATTGCTTTTTCACTAAATAATTTGAACTCTTCTTGAGATTCAGATAAAGAAATTGTTTGTTCAACAGTTTTGATTGAATAATCACTTGAGAAATTAAAAGTTCATTTTTTGTAAATTTGTTGAATAGGTATTTTAGGAATTTTCCAGTTATCTAATTTCTTTTCAATATTTGTTAAATTTCTTTCTTCGCTATTTACTATGTGATTACTATTACTAGATGAACATGATCTCGAAGACATGGATCTAAATAAAGAACTCATTATAAGAAAGATATATAGTCAGAATATTATGAATTATTGCGATAATAAAATCTCGAGAATTACGAAGTGACTCCTCTTTGTGTATTACCGTCCTGACTACCCTTCTGCCAACACATGTGGTCTTACTGCGGGTCTTACACAGCAACGTTCAGGAACACGTCGAGTCTACACTGAATGATTCTTTAGAGATTATATTATAACAGCAATACACACTATTCATCAATATCTCTATCTTCTAATCAGCTGCCTTACCTACTTCCTTGGCTCTGATACCATTTTTGACCCAGGCATGGATATATAAAAAGTGCGGAAAATATATATATCATTTGAGTGTACTGTACTTGTGTAATACACAAATCATTGTAAGACCACCTTTGTCTGCTTTGATTTGTACTGCTTGTCTGCTACCTTTGACCACCTTTGTCTGCTTTGATTTGTACTGCTTGTCTGCTACCTTTGACCTTGTACTGTTTGGCTTTTGTTGACTGATCTCTGCTACTGTTTGTGTACTGGACCTAAACTTGAACTGTTTGAATTCTGCACTGCTTCTGCCTTTGTGGATTGGGCAAAATTGTTAATGGTTGCTGATTATTTGGAGTTGATTCTTGTTTGATTAATTGTCTTGTATTAAATCTTCTTCTGCCCAATCATCTTCATTTATTTGTGGACCCCATACGACTTGTAAGTCAAGAAGAAAATCACCTTGATTATCTTCTGAATTTGAGCTGTCATCAATATATATATATATATATATATATATATATATATTTATTTATTTATTTATTTAGGGTGTTGCCAACATTCACTATGTAAGTGAATTCACTAATAAATTTTTACTTTTATACTAATTATCAAACTCATTAAAATTAAGGATAGTTCAGTATTTTTATATGAGACCAATCATTGAAATATAATTTAACTTTTCTTACACTTTTTCTCTCTTCAATTTAATGAATTATCTCTATGAAAATTGCAAAGTACCATCATACTTAATAAAATAGTATTCCATACATAGGGTTTTTAAATAAAAAATGTTAACAAATTCACTAGTCTTAGTAATTATTAGTATTTCTTGGGGGTGTTGCCAACGTTCACTACATGGATGAACTTGGTAATCTTCAATAAGACATTTTTATCATTATTTTAATTATAAAACTTGCTAAAGTTAAGGATATTTTAATCTTTTCACAAGGATCAATCATTAAATAAAAGAAAGTGTTGTGCAAAAACACAATAATCGGGATTGACAAAAGTACAAAAAATTACCTCACAAGACAAGATCTATGTGGCTCACCACACCAATGACTACGTCCATGAGCAAAAACGATCAAATGCCTTCACTAATAACAGAGAATATTACAACAAAAAGAAAATCATAAACCTCTCACACACCTTTCCCTTTTTTTCTTTCACACAAAATACTCGAAAATATTATTTATAGCCAAAACTCAATTTCCTTTGGCTTTCCTAACCAAAAACTAAACAAACAAATTAGTTTTCTTTCATAAAATTACAAAAGACTAAAAATTAGGTCACTTATCATGGGCCCAGTGGCATTCAAGCCACACTCACATCAACATAAAGAAGAACTAAAATTTTCTCAATTCAAGTTCATGGTTTGCCACTCTAGAGTGAATCATGTTCGCTAGGGATATGATTAGACAATTCTTTTCTTGGTTCGCTTAAGTTCTTTAATTTAATTCACTAGTTTAGTTTGCTTTTATATATATATCTATTTATTATTTATTATTTAATATCATAATATATTTAATAAATATATACATGTAATCATTTATCATCATCATACTTGAGATTTGCTTACTTACTTAAGCAAATAAATAAATAAATAAATAAATATATATATATATATATATATTAAACATGTAAATAAATATATTATAAATATTTGTAAAAAATCATTGAACAATATCTTTTAATTAGCAGTTCGCGTACTCAAATTAAAAATTCGCCGAACCTAAAGAAAAAAATTTGTTGAACCAAAAATCAAAATTCGTAAAATTGGGCTATTGGATACGGATACAGGATTTGTTAATTTTCATGTACCGTACTGCAAATCAATTTACGGTTTGGCATAGTAGGCAATGAATCAAATAACCCGGACTTCTTATAATTTTTCTCACCACTTTAATGAATTATCTTATTAAACTATTAAAATATCTTTATATTTAATAGAATATTTTTTTATAAAAAAATAATATCCAATACATAGAAATATAAAACATAAATAAATAAAAACTAATGAAGTTTAACAAGTTCACTTAAGTATGACTGAAGGAAAGATAACATTCCCCTCTATTAATTGAGAAGAGAGGGCTCACATGGGATGCAATTTTATTTAGGCTAAAATGAGGGGGTTGGGAATGGAATTTGGTCTAGCCCTCATAGGTTGACATGTGTCTCTTTTAACACCCTTTAGCTGTAATTAAGATTCACTAACTCTTATGTGACATTTGGATCAATTTATTAGCCAAAATCAATTGTGATAAGAACTGATTGTGTAGAAATTAATTAATTGTCAAACAATCACTTTTACAAATAATAGTGTTCGGGGAATACGAAGTTGAGTATATTATTTGTAAAAGTGATTATTTGACCATTAATTTGAGGTTTTCCCTTGATTGCCCCTATACTTTGGCTTTATTATCAAAATACTCACTTTTTAAAAATCCTTTTCAAAACACCCACCTTTGAAACACATACAATATCGGTACGAAATATCAACTCGACTTATTAAGTATCGACCGCAGACTGTAAGTCATACTAAAATGCAAATAAAACACATGTACAATCATCTAATATAAGATTTAAGTTTTAAAATCATAAATGTCATGATTATAATCTTTTTTCTTTAGGCTAAATTAATTTATTTTAAAAAAACACAAGAAATCCGAAAATGAGTGTTTTTCTTCTATTAATGGTGTTCTCTCACAGTCGTGGTTAGTAGTTTAAAGGAACAAAACTTTTTTTTAGAAATCTTAGTCGAAACAATATTAAATTTTTTGGAACTCTTCTTAATCCATTAAGGGGTTCCATTTTTTTTTTTATGAGGAATGAATGAAGCTCTCCATGGTTGATGAAGAATAGAGGGGACACAAATATATTTCCTTCAAATAGGTTGGATAAAATATAAAAAGTTCGAATGTACGAACTTTTCACAAGTGTGTGGGGGCATTTAGAGAAGAGTTTTTAAAATATGAGTATTTTGATAACAAAGCCAAACTATAGGGACAATAAGAGAGAAGCCCCAATTAATTTCTACAATGTCAATTCTTATTACAATTGATTTTGGCTAATAAAATCCAATCCAAACACCACTTTAGGGTTCAACAAAAATAAAAATTATTCACAAGAGTTAAAATTTCTTAACCAGCGTTAAAAAGAAATTTAAAGGAGATCGAATCACAACCAATTGCGATTGAATTCAAGGAGAGTTCAACCACATCCACAAGTCAACACGTGTCCTTGTTAACTCCTATTAACTATGGTTAAGATTCACTAACTCTTAAGGTTGGACAATTTAACCTTGGTTCTTAGAAAAAAAATAATTAAAAAATATTAATTCTAAGGGTTAAATATTCTTAACTAGAGTTAAATATATTTTTAATTATTTTTTTCTATAAACCAAGGTTATATTGTTAAACTTTAAGTGTCAGTGAATCTCAACCACGGTTTAAGAAGGGTTAACAGAAACTCGTGTTGACGTGTAGGTGCGATTGAACTCTCTCTAAATTCAATCGCAATTGGCTGTGGTTCGATCTCCAATTAAAGAGCTCGTGAGTGGGACAGATAGTTTTGGTCCAGCGAGAGTGGACCAAATCCGATCCCAGGGGCTTGTGGCTTGTGGGGTCCACAATCCTGCGTTCCCGTGCTCGATGAACCATGCCAGTGAATACGGCATCGGAGGACAGACGTTGGGTCACGGGATCGAATTCTTTTCTTGCCATGAGCTTTTGTATAGCTTCTTCTTCTACTCCCATATTAGCCTCCTGTAATCATAATAGATATACCCATGGATAGCTGTTTAGAGTGGCATTGTGCTTGGTGGTAACTGGTAAGGTGGTCAAAAAGACTTTATCTGAAAGATGGATGATCCTGATTCCTGACCGTCCATTTTATCTTATGTTTTGGATGAGTGGTATCGGTATGAGAAAGAAAAAATTATAGTATCTGTGGTTGGGCCCACCCGAATGGTGGGTCCCAACCAAGCAGTGGAGGATGATGAATGATGACAGATACATGACGCTTAAATCTGCCTCCATTATTTAGTCTAGTACTACTCATCAAAACTATAGCCTTACATGTCACCCATTTTATCCACCAAATGACTCCCCCTCACTCAATACTATTAGCACATCAATATCAACATCTTCTTCCACACCTTCAATAAATTCCATTCTCACTCCCAATGGGCTTGTCCTAGTGTCTATCCCTTATGCTATGTTTGATTGCCGGAAAAATAAGTTGTGAAAAAAGTGGAAGAAAATATAAAAAATTGTGTTTGATTACAAATAAAATTTTTGGGGAAAAGATAATTTGTTCATAATTTTCTTATTTTCTTATTTTCTTTTAAAGTGAGAATCCTCTTTCCTACCAAAAAAAACTTGGATTTAGGAAGAAACAAAGAGAAAATCTTCAACAACATGTCTTATCTAAAATATATATATATATATATATATATATATATATATATATATATATATATATATATATATATATATATTTTAGTAACCAAATTTTCTTAACAATCAGATAAGGTGTGCAAAAATACTTTTTTTTCCTTTTTTTATAAATTTTCTCGACAACCAAACATAGCAGGGTTAAACAATCTATCCTTAGTTTTAGAAAAAAAAATAAAAATTTAAGGGTTAAAAATTCTTAATTTGAGTTAAAAAGACAATGAAAAAGATTTTATGAGTGTGATTGAACTCTCCCAAATCCAATCACAATTGGACCTCTAGATGTGAAAATTATTGTATATTTAAATTAACTGTATGTATAAGCTTCTATAAAGTATTGGAGTGCTACCCTACACTCAAGACTTTCCTACTCTCAAGCTAGACCATCCACCTGTCCAAATTCTTTGTTAAAGCATTGCAAACACTGAAAAAATGTATACTTTAACATAGAATTAGATGGGTGATTGGCTTAGCTTGAGAGTAGAGAAATTCTGAAAATAGGGCTAGCATTCATCATCTATGAAATTGGCTGGACAATTTTAAGTGGGAATAGCTACAAATAAATTAATTAAAAGAGATCTATTCTGATCTTACTTTTATCTTCTGGTTAAGAGGTAAACACACAATCTGGGCTTTTCTGGTCAACACTAAAACTATGTCACGCGATCCGTGGCTTTTCATATACTTGCATGTCAGGGACATAGTTACTTTTCTTCCTTTCTTTGGTTGAAGAACATGACATAGTTACTTAGATGCCCCTTCTATTTTTACTAAATTACCTTATTATACCACTACGAGTAATAAAGAATTCTAACTTACCCGTGTAATAAAGAATTCCAACTTACCTCTACCCGATTCGTACTATTCCTAGAATCATTCCAAAGTCACGTACTTTCTCGGTATGGGTAAATCCAAATGTGGGGAGCAGACTCTAGGACCATAAATCACGAGTTTTGTCTCTTTATAATTTTGACCAGGCTGTTCCTCTGGGCGGAACGAGATCGAATACAGCGAATTGTGATTGAATTCATGGAGAGTTCAATCGCACCCACATGCTAACACGTGTCTCTCTTAACCCAAACAATTATGATTAATATTCACTAACCCTTTGGGTTTAATAATATAATTTTTCTTTTAAAATACTAACCCAAGGGTTAAAAATTCTTAACCAAAATTAAATATTTCTTTCTAAAGGATTAGTGAATCTTAAAGTGGTTGATTAGGGTTAAAATTGACACTTGCTGCCGTGGGTATGATTGAACTCTCCTTAAATTCAATCACAATAGGCTGTGATCCAATCTCGCGATTGTGCAAGGTAGAGGAAAGAACAAACCCAAATAAATAAATAAACATATAATTATACAAATAAAAGGGTGATGTTATAATGATGCAGCCAACTATCTTCTTCTCTTCTCTACTATAATGAGAATTCTCCTCTTAAGAATGGAAATTCTCAACCCATCACCGTAGCCTGATTTTTGATAAATTCTCAAACTATCCAAACTACCTATTTCTCATCTATAGTCTATTTTAAAGATAAAATCATAGCCAATCGTGAATGAACTTCGGGGAGAGTTCAATTGCACCCACATGTTAACACGTCTCTCTTTTAACCCTACTTAACTGTGGTTAATATTAACCATATAGAGTTAGAATAATTAAATTTACAACCTAAGATTAGAATATTGAACCCTAAGGGTTATAAACTCTTAACCACGGTTAATCATGTGCATAGCACGTGCAGCCCACTAGTAAGCTATAATGAGCAGCACATGAAAGAAAAGACTAGTGATATGTTATTTTGAATCTAATTAAGTTGATTGGACATTTATATATCAATCCATTGAAAGTTAGAAAATTAGGAAATCCTAGACTTTGCGAAAGCTCTAATGAACCAGAGGTTATTGTTAACAAATTAGAGTCTAATCCAACAGTTTAAAATCATTTGATTGGTCTAATTTTTGTTACATGTCTTTTATAAAATCCATCTTGACATCCAAATAATGTATGATTCCCAAACAACCGGCCACATGTTAAGAATCAAGATTCTTAAAAAGGAATCAAATTCTATGTGGTTATAACTGGATTTGACAAAACCGATTATACCACTGAGGTTGACATGTGTCCCTTAACATCTCTTAACTATGATTTATGGTATTAAAATATTTTTTTTCTAAAACCAAGAATGAGTGGATGAACCTTAGGGGTGGGTAAATCTTAACCATAGTTTAGGGGTATCAAAAGAGAGAACCCTAGGTTTGGGTAAATCTTAACCATAGTTTAGGGGGGGTATCAAAAGAGACAGGTGACGACCTCAGGGGCATAACTGGATTATAAAGAATTTGATTATAACAGTATAGAATTTAATTTCTTCTTTTAAGGAAAACAAAAATACCACTCGCTAATTTAACAGTGATATGGGCTAATAGGAACCACATATAGTCCATCTTGGGGTGTACTGAGTTTGAGTCTTGTCATGTAGCTGGGGGTGTTTTTTTTGGTAATCAGCTATATCATTCATTTATCTAATCTATGACAGGGGTTAGGTGGTTAGAACTCAGGATGGACACTCATCGACCACACCAGGACTCGAACACGAGAGTCACTCCTCCCAAAGGGAGATACACTACCACTGCGACAAACCCAGGCTTGTCATGTGACGGTGAGATACCCACTTGAGTATCTACCCTAAGTCCCTAACCTATTTAAATGATGACCAGAGAAAAAGTTTTTTTAAAAAAAAAACGGAGGGCAAATCAGTCTTCTCTGGATCTTACGGAGATGTCCTCGTCATAAGAATCGTCGAAATGCTTTGAACGCGCTTTGTGCATTTTATTTTTCTACAAATTTTATAGTAATGCTCCACTTTGGCTCTTCAGCTTATCTATCTGTAATGCACTCTCCGCCGCCTCTGATTGTCTTTGAAGCTTTGATTTTACATGGACTACCACCGGCTTTGTGTTTCTGTTCTGGCTACTCCTTTCTCCTTGGAAATTACAAGGTTGTCATTGTATTGTATTGTGCATTCTAAGCTTTTACATGCTGGGGGTGTAGCCTGCTCCTAGAGTTTTTCTTTTGTTGAATCCCCTTCCTTGTATGAGGTCGAATCACAGCCAATTGCGATTGCACTTGGGAGAGTCAATCACACCCACAAGTCAACACGTGTCCCTTTTAACCCCTATTAACCATGGTTAAGATTCACTAATCCTTAGGGTTTTTTTTTAAAAAATTAACCCTATGATTAACTCTGGGGTTAATTTTTTTAATATTTTTTTTTTTCTAAAAACCAATGTTAGATTGTTGAACCCTAAGGGTTAGTGAATCTTAACCATAATTAATAAGGGTTAAAATGGACACGTGTTGACCTATGGGTACAATTGAACTCTTCCCGAGTTCAATCGCAATTGGCTGTGATTTGATCTCTCCTTGTATTTGTCTCGCTTTTCTGCATAATCTCGCTTAGCCAAATAAAAGTTCTTACATATTCAGTCCACCATTGTTGTTGAATACCTTGGTGCAAACTTTGAAATAGTAATGTGAGCTTCCAGTCAGGGTCCTGGATCTGAATCTCAAGAACCCAAAGAGTGGAGGCCATGGGTTCCATCAATAGGAAGTAAAAACTCACATGAAAAAAGGGAAAGAAGAGGTTAAATGCAATGAAACATTAAACCCACATATAATGATATAAGATAATAAGAACATTTTAAATTCTAATTAGCCGTCAAAACAAATCTTAGATCAAGGATCCAATGCAAGTCAATCACTTAGAATAAAATATTAATTCAACGGATCCTAGGGTAATGATCCACACCACCATAATTCCTCAACAATTTTCAGGTGACAAAAGTTTGAGAGCAAGTAAACATGAACATGACCATGATGTTTTGGCAGCATCATCAAAGTTAAAAGAGGAATAGATTGAACTAAATACGCATATGCTGTTTAAAGCTAAGACTAAGAAAAGCTATGAGGGTCTCCTTTCAATTATAATTGCATTAATGGAAAATTTGGCAGTGTCAGGCCCCCACCCACCAGAGCCTCAACATCCGAAGGCATGTGGTGTGTTTAGTTGGGCATTGTCTTTGGAGACTACCACAGACAGATTCTCAATTATCCATCTTTTATAGTAATAATCATAGACTGAGCATGTGACCTCTCCCATCACTTGGCTACATCAGTCCCCATTTTAGTTCGATGTGCCGACAGTGCTGGCAATAAATCAAACGCCCAATAATAACCACATCAAGGAATCAAGTCAATGAAGAATCATAAATAGACTTTAATTCAAAAAAGGGAGGTGCATAAACATTAGTAAGAGAAGGAATACTTGTAATGTTAGAGATCTGTGGATTCACATTGTTGGATAGAAAAATTTTCTACTAGGCAATTGGGTAAACTGCTGCTATATTAAGGAAAGCAAACATAAACTCGACTGGGAGAATTCCTGACCATGTATATATATAAAACACTAGGCTAATGCACCAATGACATGCAACAACATCGAGAAAAATAGAAAATCCATAAGGACCACCAGTTCTGTTATGCAATAAGTCCGGTAGGGACAATAACGGTTAGGGTTATCAGGTAGAAGAACTTACAGCAGAAACTTGCAGAACCCAGATCAGCAAATCCATTTTTCAAATCAGTTCTCCACTAAATGCACTTGTAAGTAGGAAGCGGAGCCCATCACTCTGATCCAACTAGTTACACTAAGCAAGGAAAAATAAACACATGAGATACTATAGAATGTTTCCTCTGGGTTGATTTCCAGACTAGGAGATATTGTATCATGAGGGGCAGTGGGAGCCATTAAATGTTTTGGTCCCTGCAACCCAGCATTTGCAACAACTGACTAAAGTACTCTTTTTCAATTTTGCCTTACCTGTAACTTCGGTTTATTCTAGCAAATTTAAAGCCGAAACATCCAAATACTTCCCTCCTGAGTAAGATCTTCCCATCACTCGATGATGAGCCACTGAGCATTGAGTGTCCAGCACATGTTTAATTTCTTCTTTATTGCTTCTCATCCACACAATTATTTCTCGATGTTTTTAGCTGAGTAGCAACTGCCTGCCACAAAACACTCAGTGTATCATTCTGGAAGACGAAACCACTGAACAGAAGAGGAGATTACCCAATCCACAAGTGGGATAGAAACTCTTGCTCTCTGTTGATGTTTACACGGCCAACAAATCAATCCCTAAACAAAATGATCTAAATCTGATGCATTTATCCGGACAATCTGGTTTGAGTCACTGATAGACCAAAATATTTTTTCTATTGATCTTCGAGGAATATTCCAAGTCAGGGTTAAGGATGAAAAGACATCATCCTTCCTAGCTGTGCCTTGCAGATTACAAACAGTCTCCATTCTCCATATTTTAGTAGTAATAATCATAGTCAGTGCATGTGACCTCTCCCTGCCGACAGGGCTGGCAATGTATCAAACGTCGAAAAATAACCACATCAAAGAATCAAAGATACTGTAATTCAAAAAAGGGAGGAGTATAAAGATGAGCAGGAAAATGAATATTTGTAATGTCAAGAGGTCTGTGAATTCTCATTGTTGGATGGAAAATTTTCCACCGATGGTGAGTATGCAATTGGGTAAACTGCTGCTATATTATCGTAAGCAAGACATAAACATGACTGACAGAACTCAACCATAATAATGCAAGCAACAAAACTGAGCTAATGCACCAATCACATGCAATATCAGCACAAAAAAATAGAAAAACCACCACCAATTCTATTAGGCAGCAAGGTCTGGAAAATGAGCATATGGTCATAGTTATACCTAGGGCAGTATTCGAGCCGAGCTTGGCCCTGCTCGGTTCGGATTGAAAGGTAAAAATTTAGGCTCGAGCATGGCTTGGATTGATCTGTTGCTCGAAAAGCTCGGTTCGGATTTGGTTCGCTTGGCTTGAGTTCGGTTTGGGTGGAGTTCACCATGATTTATTAAAAAAATATTTTTAAATAATAATAATAATATTTTTATTATATTTATAATAATTAAATATTTTATATATATATATATATATAATAATGTTTTATGTAATTTTATTATTATTTATTTAACATTCAAGCTGAGCCGAGCTTGAGCTGAATCAAGCCGAGCCGAATCAAACATGCCTTGGCTCAAACTTGGCTTGAACACATTTCCAAACCCAAAAAATCAGCTTGGCTTGGTTCAGCTTGATCGAGCCTAATTCTTGAGCTCAAGCTCGGCTTTATCGAGCTGAGCCGAACTTCGAGCTAACTAGGTTTAAATACACCCCTAGTTATACCAGGTAGAAGAACTCGCTGCAGAAAATGGCAGAAGTCAAACAACCAACCATTTTTCAAATCAATACTCCACTAGATGCATGCACAAGTAGGAGCCACTTCAAATCCCACTAGTTCTACTGAACCAAAAAAGACAGTCATACGAGATACTAGAGTTTTTCATCGTTCGATTTCTGACCAAGGAGATATCATATGTTGGACAGTGAGTCATTGAAGGGTTTGGTCCCAGCAACCCTGCATGTGTACCAAATGACTTGAGAGTACTCCCTTTCAATTTTGCCTTACCACCTTTGGTTTCTTCTTGCGAATTTGAAGGTCAATCATCCAAAACCTTCCCTCCTGAATAAGATCTGCTCCATCATTTGGTGATGAGCTTCTGAACATTGTGTGTAGCAGGATTTTATGTTCTTCATTATTACTTTTCATGCAGACAAAAATATTTCCAAAGTTTTTAGATCAATAGCAGCTGGCAAAATTTTTGTTGCACCACTCTGGAGGACTAAACAACTAGTAACAGAAGAGGAGATGACACAATCCACTAGTGGGATGTCATTGTTCTGTTGATGTTTACTCGGCCAACAACTCAATTGCTAAACGTAATTATCTCTCAAACCCCTGCAGTCATCAGAATATGCTAATTTCTGTTACAAATAGTCCAATATTTTTGTCATTGATCCGATCAAAAAAATATTTTTGTCATTGATATATGAGGAATGCTCTTAAGTCAGGATGGAGGATGTGAATCCTACCTTGAGCCTTACAAAGATACAGTCTCCATTATCCATCTTTTATAGTAATAATCATAGTCAGTGCATGTGACATCTCCCAAGTCCCCCCTGAAAGGGCTGAATCAAGTCAGCAAAGAATAAATAATTCAAACAAGAGAGGTGGATAAGCATGAAAATGAATACTTATAATGTTAGAGATCTGTGTATTATCATTGTTAAATATAAAACATTTTACTAATAATGATATGCATTTTGGTTAACCAGCTGCACTATGAAGGAAGCAAAAATAAACTTGACTGGGAAAATGACCATAACTATGAAAGCAACAAAAAAACTAGGCTACTACACCACTAATCACATGCAACATCATCACAAAAAATAGAAAAACCATAAGGACCACCAGCTCTGTCAGGCAGTATGTACAGTCAGGACAATGAACGTAGCAGAAACTGGCATAGACCAAGCCACTAACCATTTTCAAATCAATTCTCCATTAAATGTACACTTAGAGAGCGCAGCCACCACATTTAATCCCACTCATAATACTAAATTGAAAAGGACGGTCACAGGAGATACTAGACTTTTACCTTTTGTTTGATTCTGGCCTAAGAGATAAATCATGTATTGGACGGTGCAAGTCATTGAATGTTTTGATCTAAGCAACCCTTCATGTGTGGCAAATGACTCAAGTACTATTTTTCAGATTTGCATTACCTGCACCTTTCAATTCTTCCTGCGAATTTGAAGGCAGGGCATCCAAAACCTTCCCTCCTGAGTAAGATCTGCCCCCATCATTTGGTGATGAACTTCTGAGCATTGAGCATGCAGCAAGGGTTTACTTCCCTCATTATCATTTCTTATCCACAGATTATTCTTCAATGTTTTCAGATCAACAACAGCTCCCAAAACTTTCATTGAATCACTCTGGAAGTTTAAATAACTAGTCAATTTAAATGTTATATGAATAAGACTATATAAGATTAAAATGAAAATAAATTAAATATTAAATCAAAATAATTGCAAACAGCACTAAGTAATGTATTACAAAATATAGTTCATCAAACAACACAAATATGGCATGAAATAAAGCAAATGAACTAATGAAGTAATTAATATATATTAATTCTAAATGTTAATGTAAATATCAAAGATGATTAATTTAAAATCTGAATTTTCTAATAAACAAACAACTAACAAAACTTACCCATACCTGAATGTCTTGATGATTAGAATTTGGCTCTTGGAGTGTGTTTGTAGAGAATAATATTTGAAGCTTATCATCTCTCTCTCTCTCTCTCTCTCTCTCTTATTAAAGGGATCAGTATTCCTCCTATTCTTTTTCTGTTTTTTTAATTTTTTTAAAAAAAGATCGTAGTTCTTCATCTCTTGTTGCCGGTTTCTCTTTTCTAATGATGAGTTAGAAAGAATTTACTAGAATTGATGCTAATTGCTTGCAGTTATATATCTTTTTTGTACAATAAATATGAAAAACTTATGGATATCAGGCATGTTCGTGTCCACCCGAACCCAAAATGCATGCATTCTTGTTGATATCAATCACAGTAGGCATGTCTTATTGTTCACGTCCACACACACTAGACATGTCTGTTATCTTAAAGAATCCGTGTAACATTAGATTAGTCGAACCAGTTTGTTCTTTAGGTGTGAGTTTGTTGTCACTTGTTATCATTACTGAAAGAAATGGATAATATTCAGGGTGCTGCAGTGCGCGTGTGAAATGAAAATGTCAAATGTATGCTAAAACATATAAAAGTGTGACAACATATTGAGAACATACTTTTTTTTTAATCGATAATCCAAGCAAATATATAAATAAGAAGGGAGCAGATCATACTAAAACATATGAAAGCATGGTGAATTGAAAGGTAGAAGGATATGATACCTTAAACGCGCAAATTTGCTGAGGTGCGCTACTTGACCTGTCAAGGTTAGTTCTTACAACATAGATAGAATGTATGTATAATAAATAGTGTAGAAATTGTAATTGTAACAATGCTGCATAATATAACAATGTAAC
Source organism: Tetracentron sinense (assembly GCA_015143295.1). Taxonomy (NCBI): domain Eukaryota; kingdom Viridiplantae; phylum Streptophyta; class Magnoliopsida; order Trochodendrales; family Trochodendraceae; genus Tetracentron; species Tetracentron sinense. The sequence continues at coordinate 30,335,447 of CM026556.1, forward strand.
TGTGGCAAAGTGTAATTGTGTAACATACAATTAGTAATAGTGTACCAGTAATGGAAGCTTGAAAAAAGTATGATAACTATTAATAAGGTGCAAAATCTATTCCTATGTATTCACACTTCTAGACTTGTAATGAGAGGGATTGTGAATACAATGACTCCTCCACAATAATGAACCAAGGACTTGTAACCATTCATAGGTTGCAATGCAGTTTCTTAGGGCTTCTTACTATCAAAGGAGATGAGCTAGATTTTCGTTGGTAACTGTCCAAGAGTAGGGGTGTTAATAGATCGGGCTGGCCACACCCAGCCCAGTAAAGTAGTTGGGCGGCCCAATTATTAATAAGTCTAGGTTTGGGCCTATCCCTGAGCCTAATTAGTAATCGGGCCACCATTGACCCAGCCTCCAAGAGGGTATAAGGGAATTTAGACTTAATACAAGTCATTTCTATATACAAGAATTTCAACAAGCAAAGGAAAAAAAACAAGTATTCTTCAAGATTCTAAATTTCGTCTCCTCGAGAAATAGCCATCACCTTACGCAATATATGTTGACATAAAACGTCGAATGAGCTATGAAGCTCAACAAGGAAATCGATCCCACTACTTAAAATCCAATCATCACAATAGTCATAGTATCATCTGGTAGTGTGTCATCGTTACATACTAGATTTCATAAATCATTAATTGCTTTGTTCTATAATTCTGATAGTTGAATTCTTTATCTTTTAACACTACGAAGTCAGCATAACATTCACATCAATCACTTATGACAAACTATTTATCTATCATTCGTTTTGTGAAATTCTGCCAACAATCTCAGGTTTCATCTTCCTTTCTATCGTCATTCAACAAGTCTAATTTTGTGGTTTGCAGTTCTTTCTTTTCTTGTTTTGTCTCTCAAGATGATTGTCGAACGGTATTCCCTCATGGGCTCACACATCTATCTTAAGATTCACCCGAATCCCTCAAGATGATTGTCAAATGGTACCCTCATAGGCTGACTAATCTGTCTTGAGATTTAATTTTTGAGGAATGCTAGGTCCACTTTCTCTCATTGTCCACTTTCTTTGGAGAGATGACATGTGGCACAACTTTTGCAAGCTACTATGGCAGCCGGTTAAGAGAGGAAGTTAAATGCTTTTTATTAAAAAAAACTTCCTCAATTTATACTTTCTAAATAACTCCTCCATTAAGTAGCCTTCATAAATGAAAAGTTATGTGTCAGAGTCAAAACAGTGAAACATTTTAAAAAGGAAATGCGACTTGGATCTTGTTCAATCGCGATTGAACTCGGGAGAGTTAAATCGCACCCATTTGTCAACACTGTCCCTTTTAACCACATTAACTAACTGTGATCAAGATTTACTAATCCTTGAGGTTCAAAAATCTAAACTTGATTTAAAAAAATTAATCCTACTAATTAAAATATTTTAACCAGAGTTAAAAGAAATATTAAAAGAATATTTGTGTTTACGATTTGAACTTGTAAAAGTTGAATTGCGATTGAAGGATCTGGACTGGAAATGCTTGTACTTCAAAGGTTCTCTACCAAATGCTTGATTTTTTTTCCAGTGTGTCTCACACGCATTAAGTTTCCGTGTTCTCTTCTAAACGTGTTGGGTTGGGCCTATTAAAAAATCTCAAATATTTAGGCCCAAGCTTGACCCATTGACACCGCTAAACCCAATCTTAACCCCAAACCATAGGGCCCCAAACATCAATCCGAGCCCGGAAACCAAACTTGGGCCATTAACACTGCTAAAACCAACCCCAACCCCAAACCATAGGCCCCAAACATCAATCTGAATCTGGATTTGATTACCGCTCTAGAAATGCACTTAATTTTGAGTCAACTCCAAGCTTAAGTCTCTGTTAAAAAAAGAAAGGAAGCAAGAGAGAAGATGAAGCAGGGGTAGAGAAAGAGCAAAAGGCAGGAGAGTAAAAAGGAAAGGCTTTACCGGGAAAAAAAAAAATTAAGTGAGAGAGAGAATGAACGTTGGAAATAGAAGAGTTTTGACTCTGACACATAGGACTTCTCATTTATGAGGATGTGTCTTCTTATTTAAATGGGATAAGGGGTTATTTAAAAATCTGACTTTAAAAAGGGTTTTCAAAACGAAGACATTTACTTTTTCTCTAAACCGGCTGTTACAATAACTTGGAAAAGTTGCGCCACATATTATCTCTACAAAGAAAGTGTACAAGAAAGAAAGTGGACATAGCATTCCTCTAAATTTTTTGCTTTGTCATGTTTTAGATCTAGTTTCTGTCTTTGGGTAACATCTTTTCTTTATTCGTCATAACATTTTTGTTCACATCTTTTATCCCGGGATTATTATCTTACCTCTCGTCCTTAGACTAAAGAATCCTACCCGAACTAACCCGCCCTGTCTTGGAACCACACCGGTCTTTCACGGATTGAATCCCTCAAGGATGATTGCTAGTCGGTAGTTAGTCTGCTAACCAGCCCCATCTTAGAACCTTACCGGTCTTTCACGGATTTTGTCCTTCTAAGATGATTGCCAACAGTCACCGCTGACCCGCCTTATTTTGGAATCACACCAGTCTTAGATCGTTAATCTAAAAAACTAGCTAGCTGAAAAACCTCTTTTTTTTAATCGGTAATCAAAAAATATATATATATAAACGGGAAAAAAAATACACAACTAAAATGACTACAGTGAGATTACAAGCATGTAAACTCGAAAAGCTAGAAAACTAAAATAGCAAAAAGAATATGTAATAATACTCTCTCTTGGCCAGCTAGGAACCCAAAGCAACCCCCAATAGCCCCTCCGCAATCTCTGCAGTTTACCTAACCAGACTCTAGTCCAAGACAAATTGTCTAATCTTAGCACAGATATGAGATGGGGGGAAGATGAATCCTTGAACACCTTCTTATTCCTCTTTTTCCAAATGGACCATGTTAAAGCTCCCGGAAGCAGCAACCACACTGACTCTCTAGTACCATCTACCAGGGCCCAAGACCAACTAGATAGAACATCACGAAAGGAAGAAGAAAAGGCCCACACCATACCTACTTTATAGAGAAAAAACCCCCAAATACCTTGCACTATAGAGCAATACAAGAACAAATGGTTCACTGTCTCTTCCTCCTGCTTGCACTGTTGCACATAAAGCAACGGCTAGCCATCTACCTTCCCCTAGATTTCAAGTGATTGCAAGTGAGTATTTTATTTAAAGTTGTTGTTCATAAGAAGAAAGAAACCTTAGAGGGAATGCCAGGATTCCACACAATCCTGTAGGGAAAGGAGACAGAAGGGACGCATTGTAACAATTGAACCACTGATCTCACTGAGAACCGACCCGCGTGGCCTTTAGACCAAATCCTACGATCCATGTTTTGCAAACTTGAAGAAGTAGCTTTAAGGCGCTCTAGAAGACAACACAAATCCTCAATTTCCTAATCGTTAAGGTCTCTCTTTAACTTAGGACACCAGAAAACCTCACCCGCACCCAATTCCCAATAGTTTGTTACCAAAGCCTCTTTATCGGTGACAATACTAAACAGATTACTAAAGTCATCCTTCATAATCGTGGAACCACACCACAAATCTTTCCAAAACCTGACCTCCATCCCGCTGCCCACCTAGAATCTAACACGGGGAAAGATACTAGCCTTGGACATTATACATTTCCATAACCCTGACCCATAGGCCCCTCTACCCTCCCTCGAAGACTACCTAGAAGATTCTCCATGTCTGGCTACTATAACTGTTCGCCACAGACTCTCTCACTCCTCCCCAAACTTCCACACTCATTTACTTAGAAGCGCCTTGTTTACCAGTCTCAACGGTTTCAAATTCAGTCCTCCGATTTGTTTAGGACGACAAATTTGATCCCAGTCAATCAAATGATACTTGAATTTATCCATCTTCTCATTTCACAGAAAGACCTATTGAAGTCTTTCCAATTTGGTCGCGATTCAAGCTGGAATGGTGAGCGTAGACATATAGTACATTGGAAGACTACTCAGAGTACTTTGAATGAGTGTTAATTCCCTCCCTTTTGATAGAAACGATACTTTCCCCCCTCCTAATCTACTAGCCACTCGATCCAGATCCGGACTCCATACCGATTTTGCCTTGTACCTTGACCCCAGGGGCATCCCAAGATAAACTGACGGAAGGGAGCCCACTTTACACTCTAAGCAACCAGCCAAGTCCGTTACCTCTAGGACCCTTCCCACTATCCCAATTTCACTTTTTGATAAATTGATTTTCAAACTTGACACTGCTTCAAAGTATCTGAATAAGCATCTAAGTTGTAGTAATGTCTACTCGAAGCTCCACAAAAAATAAATGTATTGTCTGCGAATTGGAGGTAGGAGATACCCAGCCTTTCCGGCCCCACCCTGAAACCTTCGAATACAAAGCCATTTGCTCTAGAAAGCATTTTGCTCAATGCTTCCAACACCATGATGAAGAGAAACGATGAAAGCGATTCTTAGAGCTATGGAAGTAGCCCTCCGGGCTGCCATTCACCATAATGGAAAAAGGAAACCGAGGAATAACATCTCCTCATCCACTGACACCATTTAGGACGAATTCATCTCTTGCACAACACATAGCCCAAAAACTCTCAATTCACATGACCATAGGCTTTTTCCATGTGAATTTTGCAGAGGATCCCGAATATACCGGATTTGAGACGCTCATCTATACACTCATTTGCTATGAGGATGTCATCTAAAATCTGTCTGTCCCTCACGAAAGCACCTTGCTGCGGAAAAATGATGGAGCTCATCACCTCTTTTAAGCTAGTGTCCAAAAGGGGGCAGATAACTCTGTGTGAATAGCTCTGTGTGTAGTTTGTCAATCTTTTTCATGTCATAATTTACCATTCCTATTTCCGTTGCGAAAAAAGCTAGAAAAGATTCAGCATGACTTTCTAGGGAATAGTTTGGTTGACTCCAACAAGTATCATTTGGTTGAAAGGATTTCTATTCGTTGTCAAGTTGCTTCAGGGGGCTAATTTGTTAAGCCATTGGTTAGTTTCAACTCAGCGCTTTTAGGTATGTGGCTTTGGAGATTTGGAAAAGAAAATAATAGCCTTTGGAGGCAAGTTACTTCGGCTAAATATGGGGTCAAGTCGAATTGGTAATCAAATGAGGTCGGCGATTCTTTTGGGGTGAGCTATTGGACAACCATCATTGGTGTTAGAGATAAGTTTTCTAAAAACTTTAGATATCATGTGGGATGTGGCAAGGATGTTAAATTTTGAAATGATGTCTAGTGTGGCCAGTCGTCTCTTAGGGAGGAGTTTGGAGTCTTGTGCTCCCTAGCTAGAGGAGGAAATGCTCCAATCACGTCTAATTTCCAGTGCTCACATGACACAATGGTGTGCAACCTAGCTTAGGCGTTGCCTCAACGATTGGGGGTTAGAAGATCTTTCTCTTCTTTTAGGTAGAGTTGAGACCGTCATTCAGCCTTTACTTAGGGACATGTGTGTTTGGTCCTTAGACAACAAGGGTCGTTTCTCGATAAGAGCTTTCGCTCTAGATTTGTGGGGTGAAATCTTGCTTCCTTTTCCGTATAGGGCTCTCTAGAATCCCAAGGGTCCATCCAAGGTTGCTTTATTTCTTGGGTTGTCATCTCTAGACATCACTTGTAACCATTTAAGAAAATAGAGGATAGAGGTTGGCTAATTGCAGTTTTATGTGCCTTGAGAGTTGAGTCAAAGGAAACAGTGGATTACTTGTTGCATTGTCCTTTTGCAACAGATGTATGGAGTCATTTTCTTGAGTTAATTGGGGTTGCTTGGATATTTTTGAATTCCTTTCAGGGCTTCTTTTGTTGGCTCTCGGTGAGGTTGGAGGCCCCTATTGTTAGCCTATAGGTTTTCTACCTAAGGTAACATAATTGATTTTGATGATAACACAACAATGGAATAGGATATGTGTTATTAATGCTTCTATTGAGTTTATGTGAAAATCAGAATATAAAGAGCATTAGCAAAGTCATTCAAAGAAAAAGCATGAAAGTGACACCATCTATGAGAAGATTCTTCATCAAGTCAAGGCAAGTCATTTAGATCAATGAAGATTAAAGAAGAAAAATGATGATCTTGAAGCTAAAGAAGTCAAATCAGAAGATCCAAGATCAAGTTAAAGACCAACTCTCAAGAAGGTTTAGAGTGTCATTTTTTATCTTTTAAGAGAGTTTAGGACTTGTGTAAAAAGTCCTCAAAGTTAGGTTGTTGAAAAGCTCAAAAACTTAGATTGACCATAGGTTCCTTATAATCAAATTGAAATCACTTAAAGGACCTAAAAAGTTGGTAATCATCTTGATTAAGATGAGGGAGAAGACCTTGGAACCAAATCTAATCATTAAGGTATCAAATGGATTATGTGCAAAAATTGCACTATCCAATCGACTAGATCGGGTCATCCAGTCGACTAGATATGCCAATTTTTTTCTGGCCATTTGTTCCAAAAATCAATCATCTTTAGGACCCATTTTGATCATGAATAAAGCAGAATTAGGATTTGATCATTAGATATAAAATTATTCCTCTTTGAATTTTAAGTCAAATAGGAAATTGAATTACCTATTTCATTAAGACAATCAAAAGTTATGGTTGAAATACTAAAGGAGACAAAACAAAGCATCATCCAATCGACTGGATGGACCAGTCAACGTTGGGACCCACTTAGACAAAAAAAAAAAGCAAAATTAGGATATTTACATTAGACACAAAATTGTTCCCCTTTGAATTTTGAGTCTAATGGAAGTTGAATCACCTAATTTCGATAAGACAATCAAAAGTTATGGTCGAAACACCGAGAGGCAAAAACAGAGCACCGTCCAGTCGACTGGATGGACTCATCCAGACGACTGGATGACTCGGGACCGAATATATTGACTTTGTAATGGCTATTTTTAACGATTCTTTTTTCATTTAATGCAACTCTAACGGCCATGAAACTTCTTGGTTATAAAATAAGATGATTTATAAACAAAACAAGAACTTCAATCACTCTAGATCATTCAATCAATCACTCACAAGCTTTGATTTCCAAATTTATTGAGTATACCCTAGAAATCTCAAATCTTGAGCTATTCAACTTCAATCTTTGAGAGATTTTTAGGGAACTTTAAAGTGATCATTCAGCTCGTGTTAAAGAGCATTTTATGATGATAAAGACACTTCTATACAAAGAGTGTATGAAATCAAGAATTGGTGGATTCTTGTGCTTGAAGTGAAGAGCTTCTATTTAAGGTTGGATCTTCACCCGGAAAAAGATAGTGGAAGTCAAGAGAGGGGATTCTCCTGCAAGTGTAATGATTTGGTCTTCATCCGTAGGAAGACTTGCGATTGAGAATAAATCGTGGTAAATCCTCTAGTGGGTATAGCTTGAGACGGGGACGTAGGCGGGATTGCCGAACCTCGTGAACAAAGTCTTTGTTTTTTTCTTATTTCTCTCTATTGCTTTCATTTTAGAATTGCTAGTTGCACTCCCTTGATTAATTTAAATTCCGCAAAAAGGACTAACTTAGAACTTTAAATTTGTCAAGACCCTATTCACCCCCCCTCTAGGGTCAATACTTGGGCAACAATTGGTATCAGAGCCTAGGTCACTATTCTTATAAGGATTTAACAATCTTAGAAAAAATATAATTTGGCAAAAATGTTTAATATATGTGCATCTACCCTTAGAGAAGGACAATCAACTCTTAGACCTCCCTTGTTCAAGGGAGAAAAGTATAACTATTGGAAAGTTAGAATGATGTACTTTATTCAAGTTTTAGAATATAAATGTTGGCAAGTTATTGTCAATGGTCCTCTCATCCCCACTAAAATTGTAGATGATACTCAAGTACCAAAGATTAAGGATGAATGGACGGAGGCCGATATAAGGCTTGTGCAACTCAATGCTAAGACTATAAGTAACTTATATTGTGCATTGAGTCCACAAAAGTTTAATCGAGTTTCGGCTTGTGACTCCGCTAAAGAAATTTGGGATAAAATCCAAATGGCCTATGAGGGAACCAACCAAGTTAAAGAACAAAAAATTAGCATGTTGGTTCATATATATGAATTATTTAAAATGGAGTCAAATGAATCCATTTCCTTTATGTTTGCTAAATTTACTAACATTATTAATGAATTGAAATCTCTTAGAAAGATTTATTCTAATACAGAGAGCATAAAGAAAATCCTCCAATCACTACCTAAGGAATGGGCTCCTAAAATGATGGTCATCCAAGAAGCCAAAGATCTCACAACTCTACATATGGATGAGCTACTTGGATCATTAATGACACATGAGGTCATTATGAAGAATCAAGAAGATCAAGAAGATGAGCCAAAATCCAAGAAAGGACATGCCTTAAAATCCTCCCATATTTGTGAAGAAAGTGAAGATGATGAAAGTGAAGAAGAAGAAAAGATTGAGAAAATGGTAAGGAAATTCAAAAGGTTCTTGAAACACAAGAAGAACATCAAGAAAATAGCTTACAAAAAGGAATTTTCAAAATAATTCATCAAGGGCAAAGTAAGAAGAGAAGAGGACATAGTGTGCTACAAATGCAAAAAATTCGGACATATCAAGCCGGAATGCCCCCTACTCAAGAAACGTCAAATATACAAGAAGAGAGCAATGAAAGCTACTTGGGATGACTCCGACGAAAGTGAATCGAAGATGAGCTCAAATGATGAAATGGTCAATGCATGCCTCATGGCAACTGAGGATGAGGTAAATTCTTCCCAATATAAATCTCTTTCTTTCAATGAATTACAAGAAGCTTTTGATGAACTTTATGAAGAATTTCGACAAATGGCTTCCAAAAACAAAAGGCTTAAAAAAGAAAACTCCTTTCTTTCAAATAGAAATGAATTTTTGCTAAATGAAAATGAAATATTAAAAGAGGAAAATTACAAAATTAAAAAATGAAATTTTATCTATTCAACGTGAAAATGAATATGTGCAAAATGAAAATGATAAATTATTAAAAGAAAATGAAAATTTGAAAATGGAAAAAAAAAGCATGCATCTAGTTCTCAAGTTTCAACTCTTGAATGCAATCAATGTGACAATCTTAAAACTAAAGTTGAAGACTTGTCTAAAATTGTCACCAAATTCATATCATCAAAAAGACCTTAGATACTATGCTAGATCAACAAATGTATGTATTTAGTAAAGCCGGTCTTGGCTATAACTTAAAAAATTAAGCAAAAAGATTATCAAAACTTCTTTACCTTTAGTTCTTCAAATACTATTTATACCTATATTGGAAAGAAAATGGTGAAGCAAATTTGGGTGCCTAAGGGAACAAGTCTTCCCAAGGGTAACCTTGTAGGACTCAAGATGGTTTGGGTGCCAAAGGGAGCTATTTGAACTTGTTCATGTAGGCTTCAATCATAAAAGAAGGAAATGTACTCATTGATAAAATTAAATAATTTCCTTATATGATTAAAGTATGGTGTGTACTGAAAATAAATCTGAAAATTTGGATGCTTGATCATGCTTGTTTTTACTTAAAGTAAATTGAATATGCCTTGAATGATACTATGATGCTTAACTAAGTTATTTTGATGATTATTGTGTGTTTTGCAAAAGAATGATACTTGAAACATTGATGATACGAATGCATGATATGTTTTGATGATACAATTGGTATTATATGCCTATGATTGAAAAGATGATGTTTTGAATGTCTAAATGTTTTGATCAAAATGAATGTTTCAATTGATGTTATGAGCATAATATGTAATGCTTGATATGATGGATGATGCTATGGCATGAGATGATACTTGTTTTGTATGATGTGATGTGGTGAAATGTAATGAAATAATCTAAGCATGATTGCACAAATGTTCAACTGAATGGTGTCGTAAGCCTTTGGTATCCGCACTAGTTATTACAGAGCAACTACCTAAAAAGCTCAGGAATTAAAACATTTTTTTGATCGCTATATGATAATTTTTTTTGCCTAAATTGAACATGATTTATATTGGTATAATTTGTTTGACATTATTATGTTTGGTATCATTTATTGCTTTGTTATGCTTTTTGATGATATCATGGGAGAAATGTGATAATGGAATGATATTCTTAAACCCCTAATTCTAATTAATATTAAGTAATAAATTTGATAATGTATAATTGGTATAAAGAGCTTAAAAGACATTCAAAATGATCTAAGTAAGCTTGAAATGACTTATAAAAGATTGGTATCCAAAAATCAAGCATGGTCAACTAAACTATGCAAATGAATTGAACTCTTATCTAAAAAAGGTATATGCATATGTTTAGGGGGAGCTAGCCTAAAAAATTCATAGAATTAATATACTGAGAGGGAGCTGAATCTCATCTCATTCCTTTATTATGTCATCATAAAAAATTGAGAGATTGTTACCCTATAGGTTTTCTACCTAAGGTAATATCGTTGATTTTGATGACAACACAACAATAGAATAAGATATATCTTACTAGTGCTTCTATTGAGTTTATGTGAAAATCAGAATACAAAGAGCATTAGCAAAGTCATTCAAAGAAAAAACATGAAAGTGACACCATCTATGAGAAGATTCTTCATCAGGTCAAGGCAAGTCATTTAGATCAATGAAGATTAAAGAAGAAGAATGATGATCTTGAAGCTAAAGAAGTCAAATCAGAAGATCTAAGATCAAGTTAAAGACCGACTCTCAAGAAGGTTTAGAATATCATTTTTTATCTTTTAAGAGAGTTTAGGATTTGTGTAAAAAGTTCCCAAAGTTTGGTTGTTGAAAAGTTCATAAACTTAGATTGACCCTAGGTTCCTTAGGATCAAATTGAAAATCACTTAAAGGACCTAAAAAGTTGGTAATATCTTGATTAAGATGAAGGAGAAGACCTTGGAACCAAATCTCATCATTAAGGTATCAAAAAATGAATTATGTGCAAAAATTGCACTATCTAATCGACTAGATCGGGTCATCCAGTCGACTAGATATGCCAATTTTTTTTCTGGCCATTTGTTCCAAAAACCAGTCATCTTTGGGACCCATTTTGACCATGAATAAAGCAGAATTAGGATTTGATCATTAGATACAAAATTGTTCCCATTTGAATTTTAAGTCGAATAGGAAGTTGAATCACCTAATTTCACTAAGACAATCAAAAGTTATGGTCAAAATACTAAAGGAGACAAAACGGAGCACCATCCAGTCGACTGGATGGACCAGTCAACGTTGGGACCCACTTAGACTACAAATAGAACAGAATTAGGGTTTTTACATTAGACACAATATTGTTCCCCTTTGAATTTTGAGTCTAATGGAAGTTGAATCACCTAATTCCGATAAGACAATCAAAAGTTATAGTTGAAACACCGAGAGGTAAAAACAGAGCACCATCCAATCGACTGGATGGACTCATCCAGACGACTGGATGACTCTGGACAGAGTATATTGACTCTGTAACGGCTATTTTTAACGACTCTTTTTTCATTTAATGCAACTCCAACGGCCATGAAACTTCTTAGGCTATAAAATGAGATGATTTATGAACAAAACAAGAACTTCAATCACTCTAGATCATTCAATCAATCACTCACAAGCTTTGATTTCCAAATCTATTGAGTATACCCTAGAAATCCCAAATCTTGAGCTATTCAACTCCAATCAATAAGAGATTTTTAGAGAGCTTTAAAGTGATCATCTAGCTCGTGTTAAGGAGCATTTTATGATTGTAAAAACACTTCTATACAAAGAGTGTATGAAATCAAGAATTGGTGGATTCTTGTACTTGAAATGAGGAACTTCATTGTAAGGTTAGATCTTCACCCGGAAAAAGATCGTAGAAGTCAAGAGAGGGGATTCTCTTGCAAGTGTAATGGTTTGGTCTTCATCCATAAGAAGACTTGCGATTGTGAATAAATCGTGGTGAATCCTCTAGCGGGTAAAACTTGAGGCGGGGACGTAGGCAGGATTGCCGAACCTCGTGAACAAAGTCTTTGTGTTTAAATTCCTTAACTACTTCCTTATTTCTCTCTATTGCTTTCATTTTAGAATTGCTAGTTGCATTCCCTTGATTAATTTAAATTCCGCAAGAGGAATTAAGTTAGAACTTTAAATTTGCCAAAAACCCTATTCACCCCCCCTCCTAGGGTCAATACTTGGACAACACCTATTTCCATAATATGGGCTTACTTACCATGTGCGGCGTGGTCGATCTGGAATGAGAGGAATCGGGGAGTTTTTTACAATGTCATCTCTTCTACTCAACGGATTAATGTGGGGATCTGCCACCTTAGTATGGACAAGTGTTCAGTGGGAAGGGATTTCGTCAATTTGGATCTCTTAGCATTACTATGACCTTTTAGTGGTTTGAGGGTCGTACTTGGACCGGATTCATTTCCTCTACCCCTTTTATTTTGTTCTAGTATCCTATTTTTCTTCAGTTTAGTTAGTAGGGCTCATGTTCTTGTGATCCCTTATGCTTTCTACTAGCTTGTATGATAAATGAAGAGAGACAGACATCTACTTAATCATATAAGATATGTATGAATCGACAACAATGAGAGCATTATAATTTCTCATTAAAATCTCAGCATGCCTTGAGGCTTTTAACTATACATTGGACGAATTATGATACCAAACCAATTACATGTTATATCTGCTTACTAGAATGTACTCTACAGCATGAAGAGGCTTTTAAATTGATAACTCTCCAATTGACTAAGAGCTCTGTCCATCTATTTGATTTCAGACAGAAAGAAACTCTTCTAAGTCAAAAAACTACAAGTTAGTAATTAGTACCTATTGCACGGAAATGGTAAGAGAAAATTCCTGTGTGCATGGGGCTCATTTGTGACTCCCCCATTGAGGTTGGCTCTAGCTGATTTTATGCAGGTGATGAAAGATTCTCCAGCACTACCTAAACCTTTCCTCCCAACCAATTTCACCCCATAGATGCGATTGAGCACCCTCACCCTGTTCCCATCTCCACTCACCACACTCAGCTCTATTACATGCTTCCTCGGGATCAAGCCATAAAGAAATAGAGAACCAGAGACCAACTTATCACCCCCAAACCTCACCTGTAGCAGTGAAGCAGAGTCAAGATCAATTGATCTGGGATCAAACAGAATCGAAAAGCTCCCGAAAGACAGATCTGGAGTCTCAAACAGCTCATACAAATCCCCACTTTCCTCTGTAGCATTATTTTGATTCTCAACTGGAACCAAGGACCCCTCTTTAGGCACTCCCAATATGTTAGCAGGCTCTCTCATCCCTCTTAGAAGAGCTCCGTGCATTGTCTCGTGTTCATCCAGATCCCCTCTTTCCTCTCTAGCATTATTTATTTTCTCCACTGGAACCAAGGACCTTCGTTTAGCCATTCTCAATATGTTAGCAGCCTCTCTCATCCCGCTGAGAAAAGCTCCGTGCATTGTCGCAGGATAACGTCGGGTAGTTGCCTCCCCGGCAAAGAAAACCCTTCCATCTCCCACACTCTCTGCAAGAACATCATAATCGTCTCCTGAAGCCCCAACAGCAACGTAAGAGTAAGACCCATAGGTGAACCGATCACTCCCCCAGTGTGTACAAACCACCTGAACTGGGTTCGGAACATCAACCCCTTTTGGAACAAAAATCCCCCTCAATATGTCCAAAATCCTCCCCACGGCGTCTACAGGAGACATCGTCTCAAATTTGATTGCAGATTCCCCTGCAACCAGAGCAACAAGAAGAGGACCTCCCGACATAGAAGAGTAGTTGTAGAACAAAAAGAACTCACCTCGCATACTCGAGTCTTCTGTCAAATGCCCAAAGGTATCAATTCCTCCACCCCAGAAATCGTAAGGAAATAACATTGCAACCTTATTTAGCAACCCAAACCCTATTCGCTGAATTGCATCTTTCTTTCGTTGTGGAAGCTCAGGGACAAACTCAAGGGACCCTCGCTTGAGCACACCCAATGGCACTGTACACAGAACCATATCCCCATGGAATACCTGCTCACCTGCGTATACCATAACACCGTCAACTCCATACCGTATGCTTTCTACTGTTCGACCATACAAGATTGGAAGGTTCTCTGCAAGCGCATGAATGAACCTCCCATTCCCACCAGGAATGACACAGTGGTCCCCACCCATCTCATATGGATCATCCTGGTCCCAGAACGCCATGGAGAGATCAGACAATAACGACGCATTCGCATATTCCAAGTTTGCAAGATGCCAATTCAGTAGCATTTGTTCTTGTGGATCCTCGGCGATCTTGTGAGTACGCCTAAAAGCTTCAAGTGCAGTCCCTAAAGAGACATCAACAGAATTCACCTCCTCCAACATCCCTTTCCTAAGCTTACACACTTCATCTAATAACTGATTAAAAGAAACCTCTATCCTAGAATCCATCTCAGAGTTCACAGCTTCTCCATTAGGTAAATACAGAGGGCATGTATCGCGTACCTTGTGAAGAGGAAACCCTAGCTGCCTAGCCAGAACACCAAGAGGATTCCCATTCATTCCAGTCAGAACACTCCCGCCAAGATCCGCAACCACGCCCTCACCGTTCATCTTTCTTGTCCTTACGCGCCCACCGGGCCGGTTTCTACCTTCCAAAATCCTGACTTTGAACCCTAAGGAGATGAGATGCCGAGCCGCCGCCAATCCGGCAAGACCTGCACCAATAATAACGACATTGGCCTTCTCTGATCCTTCCGGAGGTCTCAAGTATGCTTTTTTAATAGCCGGAGCAAGGCCGAAGTTAATGTACCCATGATCTAGAAGAAACGAGTAGGCCGAGCTGACTGATCCTCGATGCTCCGATCGAATCGATTCAATCGCTTGATCTCCGGTCATCCACGTAGAGACATTCGATCGCCACCGAGCGAGAATGTGGTTCCGAACAGCGATGTAGTTGGCCTGCTCGATTCCACCGATCGATGATACGACGTTGCAATCGATCTCTTCCTCGGTGAGGGAATCGACTGGGAATCCAACGGAGATTGCGATCAATGCCTCGACGTCGACTTCCTTGGCGAGGTCAGCGACTTTGCGACGCCGATTTCTCGAAAATGAAGTGTTATCGTTGATCTGCATCTGGATGATCTCGTCCATCAGCTTCTCACTGTAAATGCTTGATTTGGCGTGAGGACGAAGAACACCGAGTCCGTTTACCGCTACCGCCGATGGAATCATCTCAGGGAACTGCTTCTTTCTCCTGCGGCGTTTCTTCGCCGGAGGACCGTTTTGCTCCGGCGAAAGGTTCTGAGATTCTTCGAGGTGGTTCTCAAACAGCGGTTGTGAAGAATCTTTGATTAAATCTTCAATTAGAGAGTCCGCAAGGTGATTATCGAATGTGCTTTGTGGAGCACGAAGCTGGTTTTCCGGCCAGTTTTGAGGGTCGAGACGATGGTTTTCCAGCTTGATTGAGGAGTCTGGAAGGTGGTTTTCCGGCGACGGGACGTCGGTGGTGGCATTGTTGCGGTGTTCGATGGGAGGATTTGGGTTTGGGGGCTCTGTTTCCATAACGGGTGATTTCAGTTCGTACGGCTGTTGTTCGCTCGCCGCAAATCTGAGGAAAGGAAGGATCGAGGCAACGACTAGGGTTTTAATGGGTTGACGTTGATCTATGAACAGGTTTTTTAATTCAAATATGAGACGGGGCTCTGCTTCAGAGTGTTTAGCGGAGCTCCTATTTTCAAGGCATAACTCAGGGGTGTCATGTAATTATAGGGAAATAGAGTGACGGTTAGTTAGCATTGTTTCTCCTCTAATTATATAATTGCCACCAAGCTCTGATTTGAAAAGGAAGTTCCGCCAAACGATTCATATTAGCAGGTGGCATGTGCGATGCACGTGAGAGTGAAGATTGAACTCTCCCGTTTAATCAAAATTGGTAGAAAGAAAGAGAGAGAGATTAGGTGGGCGTTAGATAAGGGAAGATATTTTACTCTATCCGAGTACTATATAAAAGGAATACAGTTATTAAGTTATGTGTTATCTTTAAGAGTTTTAAAATTTTAAAACTCAATCAATGCTTCAGCCCACCAGTTCTCACTTTAAGAGATTGAAAAAATAAAAATTCATTCAATGCCTCAAGTATTAAGTTATTAAATTATGTGTTATCTTTAAGAGTTTTAAAATTTTAAAACTAAATCAACGCCTCAGCCCACCAATTCTCACTTTAAGAGATTTAAAAAATAAAAATTCAATCAACGCCTCAACCCTCCAATTCTCATTATAGTAGTAGAGAAGAGATTATTAAGTTATGTGTTATCTTTAAGAGTTTTAAAATTTTAAAACTCAATCAATGCTTCAGCCCACCAGTTCTTACTTTAAGAGATTTAAAAAATAAAAATTCAATCAATGCCTCAAGTATTAAGTTATGTGTTATCTTTAAGAGTTTTAAAATTTTAAAACTAAATCAACGCCTCAGCCCACCAATTCTCACTTTAATAGATTTAAAAAATAAAAATTGCCTCAACCCTCCAATTCTCATTATAGTAGTAGAGATTAGCGGGTGGCACGTGCATTGCACCTGAGAGCATGGGAAAGAATTAATAAGAGTTAAAAGGGACACGTGTTAACCCACGGGTGCGATTGAACTCGCTAGTGGCATGTGAGTGCGAGGGGAAAGAGTTAACCATAATTAATAGAAGTTAAAAGGGACACGTGTTAACCCGCAGGTGTGATTGAACTCTCCCCAAGTTCAATCACGATTGGCTATAATTCTAAATAGATAAATGAGAAAGGGGTAGTTTGGGAATTAAAGTAAAATATTAAATCAAATGCAAGGGGTAGTTTGGGAATTAAAGTAAAGCATTAAATCAATGTTTTGTTTTTATATAAGGGTAGTTTAGGAATTTTGGAAAATTCATCTATGCAGGACTCTCGCATTATAATAGTAAAGACTATTGCGAGAGGCATGCGAATGATTTTTCTGAAAATTTTAAATTTTATTATATAAAAACAAAATTTTGATTTAATATCTTATTTTAATTCCCAAACTACCCTTGCCTTTGATTTAATGTTTTACTTTAATTCCTAAACTTGCCATCTATCTATTTAGAATTACAGCCAATGCGATTGCCCTTGGGGAGAGTTCAATCACACCCGTGGGTTAACACGTGCCCCTTTTAATTCCTATTAATGTGGTTAACTCCTTCCCCTCGCTCTCAGGTACATTGCACGTGCCACTAGCGTGTTCAAGCGGGTGTTGTTAACTCCTTCCCCTCGCTCTCACGTGCATTGCATGTGCCACCCGCTAGTTAGGAATTAAGTCAAATGCAATAATTTTCTTATATCATGTATTTGAACTTTAAAGTAAACGCTTGCTTTAACTATAATGTTTAGCTTAGCATACTTTAATTACGTTTTCTTTGTTTTGGCGGAAGATTTTTTAAATACACACTACCCTCTTTCTCTCTCTCTCTCTCACACACACACACACCAAGTCGCAACCTAAGCTACAATCATACACACCTCTCTAATTACGTATTTAATATAGTAAAACTTTCAATTTATTTCTAATTATATGGATTTTAAGTTTACTAATTTTAAGTTCACTTCAAGTCTAATAAAATGAACTTACTTACATTATAGA
The DNA here is from genome assembly GCA_015143295.1 of Tetracentron sinense. Lineage (NCBI taxonomy): Eukaryota > Viridiplantae > Streptophyta > Magnoliopsida > Trochodendrales > Trochodendraceae > Tetracentron > Tetracentron sinense. Next base: position 30,353,005 of record CM026556.1, read on the forward strand.
AATTCTACTTTTTCATAAAAAAAAATAAAGAACTTCTACTTAAAATCTTAAAATTTTCAAGTGTATTTATGTAAAACTATGCTTAAAATCTAAAATAATTTAGGGTGGTGTTATGCGCACCCCACTTTATTATGAGTACACCTTTTTTTTTTTTCCTTTTAGCCCTTTCAATTTTCCTTAACTTTTATAGCTGCACTCCACACAATGTATTTGGCGGGAAGAACTTGAAGCTAACAGCACCTATAATTTAACTACTTGTGTGGGTAATAAATTAGTAGGCAGATTTCCACAATTTAAATAATACTTTGCTAATAGAACTTCTAATTGTTTATTTTATATATTGTCTTCTAATTATATACTTTTATGAGGACAAATATGTAGAATTCAAAATGTATATTTAATAGTGGGTCTCGCATAGTAGTAACAGTTATTATAATGGAATTTCTAAATATATTATATTTTAAATAATGTATTTATAATAAATTTTCAATTAAGTAGACATTGGTTTCACTTGGGCTCCGTAAATGGTTTTAAGACATCAATTATCTTTACTATTATAATGCGAGAGCCAGGCGTAGCCTGATTTTTTTCGAAATTCCCAATCCACCCTCATATAAAATAAAACTTTGATTTAATATTTTACTTTAATTCTCAAACTACCCCTTGCTCATCTATCTACCCTCATATAAAATAAAACTTTGATTTAATATTTTACTTTAATTCCCAAACTACCCCTTGCTCATCTATTTATTTAAATAATAGAATCAAAGCCAATCGCGATTGAACTCGGGGAGAGTTCAATCACACCTATGGGCTAACATGTGTCCCTTTTAACTCCTATTAACTGTGGTTAATTCCTTCCCCTCGCTCTCACGTGCATCGCACGTGCCACCCGCTAGTTTATTGTATAAAAGGTTTTACGATAAAATATAATTTTTTTATAATTTATGTTGTTTGGTTGTGTCGTTGAAAATAATGCAAAATTTTGTTTTATTCTATTTACTTGTGTTTGGATTAAAAGAAAATTAAAAATTTATGCTTTTTTGTCGTTGGAATAAAAATATGTAAATATGGTATTTATGTCAACCGAATAGTTCTTAGTGTTTACAATATATGTAAAGGGGGATATTTTTGTCGATCGCAAAATTCATGCAAAGTGATATCTATGTCATTTTAGAAAGGATTTGTTTTCTAAAAATACGCCTCTCGTTTGAACAAAATCCTCAACTAAGCTCTGACTTTTCCAACTTACATTTCTAAGCTCTAGCACGTGCAAACTTCTCACATGTGAGAAACCTAAGGTTAAAGATACCATAATACCCCATATAAGTTTTAAGACAAATCACTCTCTTTCCTCCCGTTCTTTCTCCCTATTCACTGGTTCTCTCATTCTTCCTCTCGTTGTCTCACGTTCGAACTTTTTTCTCACAATTTTTCATTGTTCGCACTCGCGTTTTCTTTCATTCATCTTTTTCTATTTGTCCTAGAAAAATCATTCTCTCACAAAGACCGATAGCCCTCGTTTTCTCTCACAAATACCGTAGTGTTCTCTCTTGCAAAAGATCATAGATTTTTTTAAGAGGTATTTATTTTTTCATTTGCAAACCTTAATCATAGATCTCGTTTTCTTTCGATCTTATACTATTATATTTTGAAATAAAATACGTTGCTTTTATAACTATTGATTGACCATGGTATCGATCTATCGGTAGCTTTATTGCATTACAGATGGATCGATAATACCCTATCAATAGATCAACATTGTATAGTCGATCTGAAGAAAAAAAAGAGATCACTTGTTTGTTTATTATTTACTAGTGTTATTATCTCTTACAACTTTAAAATGGCTACGAAAAGCGTTCACAAAGAGAAAATGACATACCATAGCATAGAGAAGACGATTATCCCATCAAATTAAAAATGATAAGAAGGTAGGGGATGGTGAAAGATTTGTAGTCTTGTGCTTTAGATCAATATTAATATAAAAGTCATATTGATAGTTTTATTGCGATCTAGCATCTTGATCTGTTGTAATAAAACTAGCAATAGATCAATATAGTCACAACCCTTAAAACTTTGATTATTTCGAATTTCTAAATTGATAATACAGTCAAAATTCTATATATTGTAATTTAGACCAATATTTTTTGGCGATAGATCGAGATTTTATCTCACTCTATCACAATAAAACTAGTGATAGATCGACATAGTCATAGTTTCTGAAACTTGCATTGTTTCAAATTTTCGGATCGATAATGCAATCAAAATTGAATATCTGTAGTGTTTCAAATCAATGATTGTATCTCGATCTATTGCAATAAAACTAGTGATAGATCGACATAGTCACAACCCCTGAAACTTTAATTATTTCAATATTTCAGGTTGATAATGTAGTATAGATTGAATATTTGTTGCGTTTCAAAACAATGATTTTATTGTGATAGATTGAGATGCTTTCTCGATCTATCGCAATAAACTAGCGAAATATCGATATAGTCAACCCTTGAAACATTGAGTATTTTGGATTTCCAAATCAATAATACTGTCAAATTGGATATTTCTGTGTTTTAGATCAAGGATTTTATTGCGATAGATTGAGATAGCAACTCGATCTATCGCAATAAAACTAACGGTAGATTGATATGTACTCAACCCCTGAAACTTAGATTATTTCAGATTTTCAGATCGGTAACACAATCAAAATTGAATATTTATGTATAGTTTTATTGTGATAGATCGAGATGTTATCTCAAACTATTGCAATAAAACCAGCAATAGGTTGATACTGTAAAATAAATAGCCGTGCGGGAAATATAGTAAATATGGTCAAAGACCAATGTAGGAATCTCTATTAATACAAAAGAGAATTCAAAGTAATTAATCTAATGGAACAAATACTATAAAAAAAAACTTAAAACAAAAAAAATACAAGATCAACGAAGAGAATGAAATGATTCAAACACTAAAATAACAAAATAGAGCCTATGAAAGAAATGCGAACAATGAGAAATAATAAAAGAGAGAAAATTAAGTACAAATTGCAAAAGAGAAAAATAAGTGTGAACGTGATAGAACGAGAGGAAGAAGGAGAAAAAATGCATAGAGAGAAATGAGAGAGAATGAAGAGAGTGAGATGAACAAAAAAGAAGGTAAATAGGTCATGAGAGTGTTTTTTTTTTCTTTCAAAAATTGCATGAGTATTTTCATCACTTTGATGTTAAGTCTCTCACATGTGAGACGTTCACACATGCCAAAGCCTATAAATATAAGTTTGAAAAGTCATAACTTATTTAGGGTATTTGTTTAAACTTAGGGCCTGTTTCTTGAAAACCTCATTTTGAAAATCACCTTAAGAGAGTTTTCGTCATTTTAAAAATATGTGTGAGGCTGTTTATATTTTGCCATTCCATAATTTATACGTGAAGATGTCTATTTATGTTATTTTGAAAAATAGAGGTATTTTTGTTATTTAAAAAATATATAGAGAGGGGTATTTTTATTATTTTAAGAGAGATATTTTGTCATTTTGGTAAATACATGTGAAGATAGTATTTTTGTCTTATTAATTAGGAATTATATGTCGAGAGAAGTATTTTTACAATTTATAAAGAATACTTGAAGAGAAGAGGGCTATTTTTGTTGTTTTAAAATACGAATATGAATATTTTATTATTTTTTTAAATATATGTAAAGAGGGGTACTTCTATTATTTTTAAAGACGCATTTATTGATGTTTTAGGATAAAATAAAAAATATATTAAAAAAACTATTTTTTTTGTATGTCATTACTTTTATTATGTGTTAAATGTATGTCATTTTTTACGAATGCTAATTATTTTACAAAAAAAAACTATTTTTAAAAGTTGTGCAAATAAAAACGTGAAAAATTATGGTAATTTTATTTATTTTTCATATTTTAAATTTGTTTGTTTGGAGGAAAGTATGTGTCCGAAACTTTTGTCAAGAGGAAATTTTTTTTTTTTGTGTTTGGCATATTAGAAAATGAGATTTTTTTTATATAGATAATTTCCAATATTACTTTATGCTGAAGGAAAGTTTTTTCTCTAAAAATGAAGAGCAAATATTTATGGTTTTTATTTTATTTTCACAACATTTTTCCTCCAAAACAAACCTTTGAAACAAAACAGAGCATCTCCATCGAAATAAATACTATATTAATTGACGAGTTATGTAGTATATAAGTAATTACTGCACATTGAAAGTTATAAAGAAATGACCCCGCCCTCTTGTGCCAGTGATTGGGGTGTGGCCTCCAAATGTGGGAGATCAGGGGATCAAATCCCCTTGGGTATGAGTTGCAAGAACTCCCCTGCCCAATGCTAACCCCTAACAGCCTAACCGAATCAAGATTACTAACGTAGGTACATGATAACTCCAAGGAAAGAAAAAATGGGCAACATATTTTAGAAATGTGGGACCCACTTAAAAGACTAGCATATTAAAAAGTAACACCGAATTGACTAAAAAGTATAAGTTGATAATTCTAGTTTGAAATTGAATAAACTTACTTTCTAGCCATTCATTAAATATATAATGATGTCTTTTATTTATTTATTTTTATATATCAAAAAGAAAATAACTGTAGTGTAGAAGGATTAGGATTGGTTGACTTGAGGTCGTCTTAAATAGAGACAAGTGAGTTGGGATTATTATGCAATTGCACCCATAGGTTAACACGTGTCCCTTTTAACCCTCATTAATTGTGGCTACCTTGTTTTTGGAAAAAAATAACTTCAAAGGTTAAATGTGTTAACCATAGTTAAAATGATAGTTAAAAAAGCTTTGTGAATGCAATTCATGAACTCTCCCAAATTCAATTGCAATTTGATAGGATCTAGAATTGAGACAAGCATGTGGGCTTAAATTTATTACAATGGTCGTAATGTCACTCGGGAAAGTTCTCCATTAATGTTGTAACTGTGAAGGTATTTAGTCAAATAAATCATTATTAATCCTTTTTTTTTCCTTCAACGACCTCTTATTGTCTGTATCAAGGTCTTATTAAAACGAGAAGATAAAGATTGAAATGCGACATTCGAGACAACTTGAGTGGCATTTCTAATCGGACTGCCATTGCCAACACACCCGAACCAATCCATTTTTCATGGTTTAGGGATTGATGTTTTAGGCCTATGTCCCATGTTGGGTTTCCTTAATTGGTTACTGATCCTGGCTAGAATCGACATACAATGAGGGAACAAAAAATGGCAGGATTAATAGCGGAAGCAATTTGGTAAATGATTGACCAAATGTTGGACGAGGACTTGCCCTAATAGCTGGTTACTTATAAGGGAAATGCTACTGAGACCCCTTTAGGGCTGAGACCACCGAGACCGTGCTCTAAGAGCACGAGATTTCAGGTGGGGCCTACCATGTGAAATGGGCCCCACCTGAATCCCGTGCTCTTAGAGCATGGCCTCGGTGGTCTCAGCCCTAAAGGGGTCTCAGTAGCAAAGTCCTACTTATAATTAATAAATGAATATAATGTTGATTTGAAAATTTTATGAAAAAAACTATTAAAAACACGCATAATGCATAATGGTTAGATGCATCCCTTTTGGGGTGGAGGATTCGGTTTTGAGTTTCGGTGTGGCGGTGTAATGCCCCGAAATACCCCCTATGAGTTAGGCTATATTTAGGCTCGTTACTTACCACACAACTATCCTGCGGAGGCATATAAGACAAGCTAAATAGTGAACTGAAAATTTCTTTAATAACTTAATTGTATTCCAAGTACAACTGTTTACAATAACTGAATATGAACTAAGACATGTACATGCATTCCTTAACTTGAGTTGCCAGCTCAAGTAATACAATATCCTCAAACCAAAAATACCCAAAATATATGTCTTTCTTACTCAACCCAACCATAGGGTCACATGTCAAAACCCCCAACATATGGATGACAACCCGAGCAATCTCCTGCTTTCCATGAGTCGCCTCGATCCAAGGAACCGGAGTACACATATCGCATAACGTACCTACCAACATAAAATGTACGGCTGAGTATGGAATACTCAGCAAGTACAATGTCCTAACTAATCAACAATAATAACAAGCATACATACTATCATAACAGTGAATTAAAAGAATACAGTTCATGATTCATTCTTGAAGCAACATACAAAATCATTCGTCACATCTTATTTCTCATGAAAGTAAAACATCATTTGTGGTCCTTATTATTTCTTACGAGTCCGTGTGAGCTTATGAGTCTTGTGAGATTATTACAAGTTCTTGTGAGTTCTTGTGAGCTTTATGAGTCTTGTGAGATTCTTACGAGTTCTTGTGAGCAAGAGATTAACACCCTTAACCCTGGGCTGGCAATCTCCTTGACCATTCATCAACTTGTGAGCTTTTCTTGTGAGCAAGAGGTTAGCACCCTTCACTTGAGCTACCAACCTCCTTGACATTTCATTTATTTGTGAGCCTTTCTTGTGAGCCAGAGATTAACACCCTTCACTTGGGCTACCAACCTCCTTGACGTATTATTTACTTGTGAGCTAGAGGTTAGCACCCTTCACTTGGGCTACCAACCTCCTTGACAATACCTTTATCAACTTGTGAGCCTTTTCTTATGAGCCTTTCTTATGAGCAAGAGGGTAGCACCCTTCAACTTGGGCTACCAACCTCCCTGACATTCCCTTTACTTGTAAACAATTTGTTTCCTTCTTATTAGTTTTCTCGTCTTATAACTTTTCTTATTGCACCTAACAACTTATTCTTATCTTGTGTTTAACTTCATGTACTTGTACATAGAAATTCAGTTCATGCGTGCCCGTGCATAACAATTTGTGACATCGTGGAGACATGAAACTAACATCACATAGCATTTCAACATTTTTATAAACTTGTGAGAATTTAAGGAAACATATAGAGCATTTTCTTAACATTGCCAACTTGGGGAAAAATCCCTAATTATATATTTCATGGCCTTGAGTTTATTTCCCACACATGCATTCAGCAAACACCTAGTATTCAATATCTCTATAGTCTTTTAATTTCATGGTTTCCCCTTTCAACATATCATCAAATACCTTGTGTGTGTTTATTATGAGTACATTGCCCTTCACATTGTTCCATCACACATCATTCATTACATTCACGCTATTTCACTTATCTTGTTTATTTTGGGGGAAGTGAAGCAATTCAAGAATAGGAATGTATAAACTCAACAACATCATTTTTAAAGAGAGAAACTTAGGTTATTAAAAAATTAACTAGGAGGGTGTACTAACCTTGGAGAATCCACTCCTTGATTGAAGAAACCCTTGAGTAGAGGTCTCTAAGCTTGATAGAGGAGGATCCTTGCTTGAAGAAGATCCAAGCTTTGATCCTGAGCTCTCCTTTCTCTAATCCAAACCCTCTTGAAAAAACCCAATTTCCTCCTTCTTTCTCTTCTCCAATCTTCCTTAGGTTTAGGGTAACCCAAAACCCCCAATGAAGTCCCCTATTTATAGGCAAAATGGTAGAAACCCTCAAAATTCCGAAAAAATAAAACAATTTCGCACCTACGATCGTTCGTAGTTTCCTGCGATCATTAGTAGGTTTCTACGACCGATCATAAACTGTCCAAAGGGTTTGTCCAGTTTTGGGATTCTACGATCGTTCGTAGTTTTCTACAACCGTTCGTAAACTTCTAAGATCGTTTGTAGGTTTCCTATGATCGTTCTTAAATCCAACATAAAATTTCTAGATTTTCTTGTTTTGGTATTTCGGTCATAACTTTTGATTCGCTTATCAGATTTTGACGATTCATCTTGCGTTGGACTCGTATTTTGAAGAGAAACAACTTTGTATCTAATGGACAAATCCTAATTTTGAGTTTTTAATTACCTAAATGGGCTCTAAAGATAACTGGTCTGGAAATGGATTTCAGTAGCCTAGATTTTCAGCAGACCCGGTTTGAAAATTCAACTTTTAACTCAACCCCGACTCAAAATCTGGAAAAATGGTAAACATGAACCTTGAAGAGGGCTTCCATACCTTTCTAATGATTCAAGAATCATTTGATTCCGATCAACGGTGACAAAACTAAAGTTTCTTAAAGTGGAGGGTACGTTAAGACATCCCCTTTTTCCCTTCTTTGTGTTTTGTGATCCCCAACAACCATATGCATCCACACTCATCCACTAACAACTCAGGGTGTTATTAAACTCTCATTACCAATGAGAAACATCTAAGACGAGACATGTAGGCCTTGACCTCCAAATACGCCATTCACCACACTATTCACCTAAGTTTCCGGGTTCAACATACACACTTAGGGTGTTCTATACCCTATGGTCTTAGATACTTAGAGTATTCTTATACTCTTATTTCGAGACTCCACGTACACACGTAACTCTCACTTCACTTGCCTCAAACCAATGACCCATGTGAGGCTTTATGCCTTTACATGCACCATGAAGGCACTATTCACTACCCTATTCATATGAACAATGACTGTCAGATCCGGGGTTCTACAGGCGAATGAGAGATCCACCATGTGTACTACCTACAAGATATAGTTCAAATAATACCCTGAATAAGATTTTTTTTACTCGTATCTTTCTCATGTCTTTTTCATCTAAAATTGATACGTGGTGTTCAAACATTTGTTTTATATAAGTCATTAAATATGGTTACTTTGCAGAGATTTTAGCAATGCTTTTGAAAATGGATAGCACATTGACCACATCAAAAGGGGTGGGTCAGGTCAATCGTTTGGATCGTCGGGTCAATTAGGTTATCCCAATTACATCAAGTATGACCATAAATATAAATAATGTTATAATAATAATAATATAATAATATAAAATTTCTCTGAAAAAATCCCCCCCCCCCAAAAAAAAAAAAAAAAAAAAAGAAAGAAAAATGTTGACAAGGGTCATTTCTTTAGATAGTTGAGGTTTCTACTTTTGCAACCACCACATGCTTGCATTGACTCATATAGTAAAGAATGAAGATTAAAGAATGTCTTTTCAGTTTTCCTGTAAAATTGATCTTTATATATTTCTATATTTCTTTAGAAGTTACTTCTGTTATAAGTTCTTCTAGAGAAGTCTCTCCAAGCCAGGCTTACAAAGAGACTTAGGGCTCGTTTGGCATCACTCTCAGAGAATAATTTTCTATTCCCTAGGAAAAGAAACTCAATAATAGTATTTGGATACATAGAATCTGGAACAATTCTGAAAAATGTTCTCATTGTGGAGTAAGAATTAAGGAGTAAAAATTTGTCACATTTCAAAATTATTTCTTGAATAGGTTCGCTCACTTGAGACTTTTTTTTATTTCTTATTTATTTATTTTAATAATTTTCGTTTTCCTTTTTTTTTTTTTTAATTTTTGTATTTTAATAATTCACTTTATATATATTTTTTAATTTTATTATATATATACATATATATATTATTTTTGTATTATTTCATCCAAACTTATTTTCGTTCTTAAGAACAAATTTTGGCTTATTGTTGCCAAACGAATTTTCAACACATAATTAATCTTGAGAATATATTCTCAAAAAGAACAATTCTTCTTTAGAACATGATAATTAGTAGAATCGATACCAAACGGGCTGTTATTGAATTTGTCATTGATTTATAATGTTCCTTTCAGTTCAACTGATTTTGTTTAGGGTCATCATATAGAGGGTGGACGGGAACGAAGGTCCATTTGCATCGGATTATCTCCCTTATGAAAGTCCATATTAATTCTACAACCAACAAGGAAATTCATACGAGTGTCAACAAACTTATAAGGTCCTATTTTGTTATCATTTATTTGCTTTTTAATATTTGATATATTGTGTAGAAATTCTGAAATTTGAAGAGTTACCATGTGCAAGAAATTAGGACAAGACATGCTCTATTCGTATGCATCAAGTAAATAGACTTTTAGTTGATAATTTTCCAGTAAACTAATGTTGTGGTCAGTAGATGTTGACGAAGGTGAGACGCTAACCAATGTAAGATCGAATATGACATTTTCATTCCCTTAATTTGGACCCACATGATAATTTACAGGAATGGTGGCCTCAGACCAAAATTCAATTTTCCCCCAATTTTTCAAAGAGAAAAGTATTGGTTTCCACCTATTCTTAAGATATCTGCTGAGACTTATAAAACTTGACACTTTACACTTTATTATGATAATTGGTAGAAAATTTGAGACAGTCTTACCATTGTTGTGAGATTTGTAATCATACATTTTGTTATATTTGAAGTATTTAAAGTCTTATGGGAATTACAACTAAGAGGTTTCTTTTTCTGGTAGATAGCTAGATCATTTATGTATCTATGTCAGGGGTTAGTGGGGTTAGAACTCAAGGGTGGGCGCTCAATGGGCACATCAGGACTTGAACACAAGTCACTCCTCTCCCTTTGCCTCCCCAAAGGGAGATACACTACCACTGGGACAAACCCAGGCGTGTAATTACAACTAAAAGTTAATTGAGAAGCTGGATTCATACATCTAAGGACTAAGTTCATCAAAAGAAAATTCAATTATAAGCCACAACAAAAGAATTGACCTAATGAGATTTTGGAAGTCTTCGTCTCGATTAGAGCATTCCTAGCAGCCTCACCAAATTTGTCTCACCAAAATAGCCAAAACTCACAAAAAGTCATGTTGGTGAGCCACTTTTTTAAAACACTCCCAACATTCTCACCAAAATAGCCAAAACTATTATTATTTTATTATTTGTGTCACTTCCACAATCAAAAAAGGAGAGAGAAACCTTTATTTTATTTGCGTGGGCCCATAAAGGAGGGAAAGAGAGATATTTGGTTTCGTGGGTGTACAGTAACTCACCAAATCGAAATCTTCAAATTGGTGAGGCTGCTCGAGACGATATTATGCACTTTTTAGTCAATTGGCTCACCAAAATAGCTAAAAAACTATTTTGGTGAGGCTGCTAAGAATGCTCTTATTAGCATTTCTCTTTCCCAGTTAGGTTGACCTGAAAGCTTCAAGGGTGAGAGATTTTGCCGGTTCAAGTCGATTCTGGGCTGGGCTTGGGCGGGCCGGCTAAGAAAGGTAGCCATTTGCCCGGCCTTAAACAACCCTTATCGACTCGTTCATCACATTTCTGATTAACTACATTTTAGAGGTCTATATTTCAATCATTTAGAATCGGACGGTAAGAAATAATCTTACACATGGAGCACCATGTATGTGGAGAGTAGCAGAGACAGAGTCTCTCAGGCACACACGACCACTTTATCAGGTTTAGTTCTTCTGGAAACTGGAAAGGGATCTTCCTCTCCCGAGCCTCATCTTCGACCAGACCGACAGCGGATCCTCCACCGCAGCTCCTAACAACACCTACAAGAGACACCACCAAACCACACTCCATTCCTGCAAGAAGAAGAAGAATACAGGTTCGTCATCCATTCGAGTTGCTTTCATTTATTTTTTAATATTCTCAACAAAAGCTATACTTTTTTTTTCTCTCCCTCTCGAAGCCCTACGAGTTTCTCCATGAAACAGAGATGAATAACAAGTTTGTGTTTTCATATCCCCGAGTTTGAATTTTGTATATCCTTTGGTGAATTACTGAAGAATTATTCAATTTCTTGTATGGGTACTGTTTGATGATATATCTCTCTGGTTTCTGTTTGGTTTGACGAGATATCTTTCTACTATTTAGTATTGATAGAATTGGAACCCTAATTACAGACAATTTAGATTACTTAGCGGATGCGAGTAGTACTGGTTGGGAATCAAAACTTTCTAAAGAGCTTTTCATGCAAAAATTAATATATTTTGACACTTTTATCTCTTTGGTATTCAGTTCTCTAGGGTTTCAATTCATAGGGGTAAAGTTGTCATCTTCATCTTCTAGTTGAGCGTCTTTATGCATAGTTTTGAGGCTATCTATTTTCTTCCAATATTGCCTTTTTATACATTGGGTTGCTGGGTGGGGGCTGCGGACCAACAATCCAGCAAATGGAGGCTTTTTTCGCACTATCGGTTAAAAGTCGGGTAAAGGCTCATGAGACAGCAACCATGAGGGCAAGGGCTAAAAGAGTAGCCATACCAATTGGGCGGCATTACCCCTTTTATTTCTTAATGAATTAGCCTTATGAAGAAGTAATAATAAGCTGCTACTAGTATAAAAAATATCAGACCTGAATAAGAAGAAAATTCTTTAACCTGAAGAGGTATCATGCAATATAATCAATACAACACACGTGTCCTTATGCGTTTCAAAAACTATCAAATTATAAAGAAGCAAGAATTGTGGTGGTCCATGTGTAATATATGTCTTTATGCACATATTAGAAGCAAATAGAGGTTGACACGTCTGGACGTGCCAAACTTGTGTCTGACATAACAAGTGTGTCTACACGTTTTGACACACGAACCATCTACATGGGAGCCGTGTCCGTCCCGTGCATCATAGAGATCTTTCCTTATCCACATCTTTACTCATGGTCGCCATGAGCTTCAACTAGTGTAGTCCAGGGTCTAGGCGATGCCTAGGCAATAGGGGTTCCCTAGCTGAGGCGTTGCCAAGGTGACAAATTATCTTCATTAATGAGAAGTATAAAATTTAGGATATTCATATATTATTGAAATTAAAGATTAAAAGCTATAAATAAATAATACATGAGACCAAAATGTCACTTCAAAAAAGTATGGTGCATAGTTTGGAGAAAGGGGGGGAGAGAGCCAGATGCAAAATCCTTGCACACATATATATAGGTTTATTATTTTTATCTTTTTGCCGATAACATCTAACTTCATACGGTCGTAGGCAACTTTGTCACCAATGTTCTGAAACGTGAAGGCGTGAGGCGAGGTGTTAGGACCTCAAGATGCGTGAGGCATAAGCCTCACAAGAAAGCTTCGTGCTCTCTCATTTTGGCTAAGAAATAAAATACAAAAAAAATTGCAAAAAGATTCAAAAAGTGATTGATAAATTATAGTATATATACACATATATATTTAGAGGGATATATATATATATATATATATATATATTTGTATTCGTATAAATTGTGTGTGTTCATGTGGGCGAACGCATACACATAGGAAATACTCTATAAATTAATTGAAACAAGTAACAAATAAAAAAAAAAAAACGACATTTAAGCCTCAGTTGTGGCTAGAAACCTAATTTTAGTTAATGTATGAGACATATGCCATAAACATAAAGTGAGCTTCAAGGCATGAGACGTGAGCCTCATGGGGTTTAAGCCTCATGATTGAGCCTCAAGGCGTTTTTCTTAAGCCTCGCCCCGAGGCGTAATCCTCCCACGTTTTTTAAAACATTGTTTGTCACTAATGCTTTAGTGCCTCGGAGAGAGGCTCATGCACCACATAGGTGACCTCATTTTAAGTCTTAATGAGTCCCCACCTAGACCTTGATTTGGCGATAGGGGTCCTGGCTAGGTGAGGCGGTGGCCTAGGCGTTGGCGTTGCCTAGGCGTAGGCGACATTTAGTCTACACTGCCTTCAATGCATGCTTGTACTTGTTTAGCTTTCTGGTAATATATTTGTGCTTCATTAGACATCCACCACCTCTGATTGATTTGATCGAAACAACAATTACTTTGTAATCATATTCAGAATAGTTTCACTCTTGGTTAAATCCATCCCAATTAAAATACTGCAAAAGAAAAGAAAACTTTAAACTTTATGTTTGGTTCTGTCAACATCCCATTTTCTACTTTGAGTGCTTGTTGCTTTCAAGCAAATTATCTATTTGCATAACAGCAATAAGATCGTGCAATTTTTGTGTTCTAGTGGAAAGCTAGTCTTTGTTTATGTTCATTTGTGTTGTATATTTTAAATATGATATACTTAAAAACTTCTTTTGATCTTCAATTTGCAGAAAGCCACTAGGGTTGAACTTGTTGATTCACCCTTTTCCCTCTACAGAAAAGATCTGAAATGGCAATTGTACCTTGTGGAAGTACATGGACAGCTCAGTGGGGTATTCGACCTCAGTTTATGTTAAGATCCACTGTCAGAAACAAGTTAGTTACATCCCAAATTGGGTGAGCATATCCATATAACTGTTTTCCTACTAGGAAATTGATTTGATTTCTGGGTCAGTTCGGCTAGCACCCGCTATTGGGTACTTGCTGTCTTTGTTTTTGGCATACAAATCATAAATGGGAATTGGGATCAGTGGATGAAGACGGCGAGTCCCACAAACATGCTTTAACGAGTGAATTTATGGAATTGTCACTGTCCCCAAGACCCCAACCAAGGACACACACTTTGGATACTCCTCCCTTGTCCTTGCATCTGAACCCCGCCTTTATGTTTCATAATTGTCGTATCAGTTTGCACTTTGCAGTTCTCTCAATGGTAGGAATGCTTAAATTCTTGTTTTTTTTTTTTTAATGTAAAGGTCCCAAAATTGTAACAAAGAGCTAGACCTACTTTCTTCGAAAAGAAAGTTATGCGACAAACCTTGGAACATTCTCCAAATGCCAATTAATTTTTTCCCCACACAAACTCAACAAATAAATAGCTTATTAACCTCCAAGGCTTGCTTTACAGGTTTCTTATTTCAAATTAACTCAACCACTTGTAATTTAACTGTTTTTGCTTGGATTTAACATTTTTTTTTCCTTCCTGTCATTTTCCTTATGTTATGGCAATGAAAAATTCTTTACAGTCAACAAGAACACCGACTTCCTCGTTGGATATATCATTGTGACAATGCCATGATACTCTCCACCTTGCACTTTCAGATGTCTATGTGAAGAACGTATCATGTGAATACTTTTTCACATGGTTTCTAGATCTTTTTTTACAATGAATAGGACCAAAATTTATTGCTTTGTTCTGTTTTTTTTTCCATTGCTTGAACATGTAAATCCGCATTTACATCTTGGTATGCCATATTCAAATTTTTGGTGTTTCACATTATAACTTAGTTTCTTGCTTTATGCAACATTATTATCTTATTTTATCTGTGTACAATATGTAACTCAAAAACCAGTTGCTGCTTTATTTTGAGTTACTTGATTGCTTGGACATTTTGATGCTGATATTCTAATTGTTTCTTTGTAAAATATAATTATGAGACCTAGAATATGTTTTTCCTCCATAATTTAGGCAATGTAACAAAAGAAAATTAACATTATATCATTGGAGGTAACCAATAACAGAAAATGAAAACTCTGGAACTAAACATTAATATTAGAAGTTCGCCTTCCTCTGATAGGCTCCCTTTTTTCTTTTCTATAGATCTTTTGATTTCTGTAGCATATGTATCTGCTATTCTGCTAGGATTAACTTTGTTTAGCAACCAACTTATCTGCAATTGGAATTTTCATCACGCCAAATCCATTGCAATTTAGGAGGTAGGGATAGCTATATTTTTGAGAGCAAGAAGAGACGTAATTTCCTTTCACTTAGAGGCATATACATGTGAAAGAGGCCTAGTGACTTGGGATGCCCTTTACCATTTTGGAGTAAATTTCATAGACCAGGCACTCTCACATCTTTGGTGGTTTCAGTCTTTGACAGCAACCATCTTCGCTTTAGTATTCGACCTATGACCAAGTGCTTTTTTTTTTTTTAATTGGTAAGCAGCATACAAGCAGAATCTCAACCCAGTATTTCTCCCAAGTCCACCCCAACTTGCCAAATTCAGCACCATTCTAAGACAAGCATTCTAATACGTGAGCATATGCTAGATGAAGGAGAGGGAGAGTCCTCAAAAACTCCCTTGTATCTCTCTAACCAAATCGACCATGAAATGACTCCTGGAAAAATCAACCGAATAACCTCTCGAGCATTATCCACGCTCCTTAGAGACTAACAAGATAAGAAATTGTAAAAGGAAGAAGGGAAGACCTGGTCCACACCTACTCGGGCAAAGAAATACCTAGAAATCAAAAACACAATAAGATAATACAAGAGCATATGATCCATCGTCTTTTCTGCATGAAGGCACAAAAAACAGCGATTTACTATCCTTTACCCTCCAGATTTCAAGTGATCGCAAGTGAGAATCTTAATCAAAGAAAAATTCTATAAGAAGAAAGATACCTCAGAGGGAATACCGAGATTCCACACAATCCTACGAGGAAAGGAACCCGAAAATGCTGACCTGAAAGACTGTAATGATCTTATTGAGAAACGATTGCTGTTATCTCTAGATCAAATTCTACGGTCCAAACCATGAGGACTTGGGTGGGCAGATCTAAGACGCTCTAAAAGGTGGCCTAAGTCATCTATTTCCCAATCATTCAAGTCTCATCTTAACTGCGAACACTACACCACCCCTTTGTCTCTTATCTCATAATAATCTTTGACTAATGCGTCCCTATCGAGAGCTAATAAGAGGATAAATTGCCAAAATCATCCTTAAGCTTCACGTTACCACATCACACATTCTTCCAAAATCTAACCTATGACCCTCTACCCACCTTAGAATTGCAGTGGCAGAAGAGTAAGCTTGCGACTGCCATGATTCCGTTTCATAATCCATATCCCCATCCCCTAAGAACTTTTGACCTCCTTCGGAACCCAACAAAGAATCCTCCTCATATTTGGCAATTAGCACCAATCTCCATAGACTCTCCCTCACCCATTTCCCTAATAATGCCTCGTTCACTTGAACTAAAGCCTTAAAATTCAAATCACCACCACTCTTAGGCCAACATATTTAATCCCAAGCTACAAAATAATATTTGAATCTATCTACTTTCTCATTTTAGAGAAACTCTCTTTGCATTTTCTGAAATTTTCTGAAGAGAGGGGGCTATCGAATGTGGGATGTTAAGGGTAGACATAAAAACCGTGCGTAGACTGCTCAGGGTGTTTTTTTTAAGAGTTAGTTTCCCTCATTTTGATAGATAAGACGATTTCCATCCTGATAAACGATTGACAAATCTCTTTATCACCGGATCCCACACTGCTTTGGCTTTAAAACCTACCCCAAGAGGCATGCCAAGATTCACTATTTGTAGGGAGCCAATTTTGCAGCTAATTCTTCTAAATCTGACACCTCACCTATGCTCACAATCTCAGATTTAGTCAAGTTGACTCTCGGACCGGATACTGCTTTAAAGCATCTAAATAGGCACCTAAGGTAGACCAAATTTTGATCCGAGACTCCACAGAAAATTAGGGTGTCATTTGCAAACTGGAGATGCGAGATACCCAAATGGTCCTTACCCATCTGAGACTCCACAGAAAATTAGGATGTCACCTGCACTGGAGATGTGAGTTAACCAAATTGTCCTTATGTATCGAGAAACCTTCGAAAACAGGATCATCAACTTTGGAGAACATTCTACTTAAGGCCTCTGATACTAGAATAAAAAGAAATGACGATAGAGGATCCCCTCATCTCAATCTCCTAGAATTTTGGAAATAACCCTCCGGGCTACCATTGATTAGGATAGAAAATAACACCCATGAAATACATGTCTTCATTCATTGACGCCACTTTAACCCAAAACCCATTCTTCTAAACACTTATTCCAAAAAATCCCAATTGACATGATTAGAGGCTTGCTCTATATCTACTTTACATACAATTTCAAGCACATTGGATCTTATTCGCTCATCTATGCACTCATTAGCTATCAAAATGCCATTTAGGATCTGTCTACTCCCTCACTAACACTCCCCATTGAGGGGAAATGAGTGAACCCATCACAACCTTAAGCCTGGACGCCAACACCTTCGATATTATTTTGCACACACTACTAACAAGGTTGATTGGACGAAAATCTTTGGGATCTACTGCCCCTTTTTTTTTGGGGGGGGGGGGGGGGGGGGGGAGGGGGGGGGAAGGGGAAGGGGGAATGAACACAACAAACTTGTTTTTAATCACTTTGTCAAATCGACCTGTTTTGTACAATTCTTTCATAACGGATAGGAAATTGCTTTCCACTATCTCCCAATGTGA
Source organism: Tetracentron sinense (assembly GCA_015143295.1). NCBI lineage: Eukaryota > Viridiplantae > Streptophyta > Magnoliopsida > Trochodendrales > Trochodendraceae > Tetracentron > Tetracentron sinense. The sequence continues at coordinate 30,370,892 of CM026556.1, forward strand.
TCTAAAGAACTCAATGGAAAACCCATTAGGCCCAAGAGCCTTGTCCCCAACCATGCCACGTATTGATCTCTTAACCTCCTTCGCCTCAAATGGACACTCCAAAGCCTCTATCTGTTCGGGTGCTAGCCTAGCGAATAGAAGACCATCCAACTTGGGACGCCACTCCTCTCTTTCCTATGCAAGTTTTTGTAATAGGATACAATGCTATCCTCGATCTCCTTCTTTCCCACCTTCCATTCCCCATTCACCCTCAATCTAGAGATAACACTCATTTTCCAATGAAAATTGGTCATTCTATGAAAAAACTTGGTGTTCCAATCCCCTTCTTTTAGCCATCGAATTCTAGCATTTTGTTTCCAACTAATCTAAAGCGACCTCAATTCTTCCATAGAATCCATCCCATCAAGCTCTTCAATTTCTCGAAGAAGCCTATCCTCTTTGACCTAGACATTGCCAAACACCTCCTTGTTCCATTCCTTGAGTCTTGTTTCGAGGGCTTTCAGTTTAAGAGTGAATTTAGTACTGGCAGACCACAAACATGGGTGGACCTCCACACCTTGGTCACAATATCCTTAAAACTCTCGAAAACAGCTTGCGTAAATCTCCTTTGAGAGTTACTCCAATGGTCATTTTTAGGTTTAATTGTTTGCATGGGTGGAACTTCCCCCCGCTGGTTGTTTGGAAGTGAAGGGCATATTGAGCTGAACTCTCATTTTATGTTACACATTTTTCTTAAGCTTGTGAACCTCTTACATATTAGCTCTTTGATATGAAAACACATATGGCTTCTTACTGAACAACTTTTGAAAGACTTTGCCCTAGTTGATGGATGTGGAGAACCAATGAATGAGCTGACCTCAGGCTTAAATCATAATGGAATTTTATCAACATGGTACTTGGGTGATTCTTCTTGCTTGCTGCTGAGATGACATCTTCGTGTTTGTTGAAGTCCTTTTTCTAGTTATTTTGAGTGAGTCTGCATGAATTATAAGAACAAAAAATTATTCGTTTACTTTAGAGTTTGGATAGAGGTGTTGATGTATAGAATTCTGGCTGAAATTACTTTTTCGACCCCACCAGTTACAACATTTCTTACTTATAAAGAAAAGTTCACTGATGCTCCTGCTCAATTACTTGAGTTATAGGCTTATAGCAATTGCCTTAGCTTAAGGCCAAAGTTTGATTAAAGTATTAAGGGCATTCCAAGAGTGACCATGAAGAGTAACCAACATTAATTCTGGTTTATTATTAACTTATTGGATAAATTTTTTCATTAATTATTCTATTTTTGATTTACTTAGAAAGTCTAGGGTAAAATGGTTATTTATATTTATTGGATATTTTTTCTGGTTTATTATTAACTGATTGGATGAATTTGTTCATTAATTATTCCATTTTCGATCAAATTCTTATCCTTAAAACTGCATCATCCCTCTTCTAATAATCCAATGGTACTGGTCCCGTATGACTATAAGAAAAAAAGGAGTTAACTTTAAGGAACTGAGCATCTAATTTTGGGAAATCTGGTGAAACTTTATTCTAGAGACTATGCTTTTTCCAGGACAAGCTATCCGAAAGAAAGTTTTCAAAGGGCTATTACATTTCAAGGAACATTATTTTGGAAAATCTGAGGGCAGAAAATCTGTGATTAGAGATTCCATTGAGAAGCTGGACCAAGTTGATTCTTATGTAGTCATTGGGTGGCTGACAAAGGATTTTTTCCCTCAGATTCAGTCTTTAAAATATGAAGTGATTTATGGTTTTTTATTCTTTGTTTGTTGTATTACATCTCGGTTGCCTTTAGCTATCGGGTTTCTGAAGCAAAAGCTATGAATTTAATATGAACCTACTGATTTTGTTCTGTGCTGTCGGATTTGTTCTTTTGGAGTCTCTTGTGCACATACGATGCTTTCATGGTGTTTCATTTTGTTCCTTTTTCTAGTTCAGATATTGTAGTTACAATCTCAAACTCATATCTATTTCGTTAAGAGTTTTTTATTGTATTCATTATCATCTTGTGTGCAGGGTTTCAAGCAAGATAAAATATTTGGCATCACCAAGTTCAAGCTTATTTTCTCAGGACTCCTTGTGTGCATTGTTTAATACGGTTTCATCCCAAAATTCACATCATCGAAGGGGAGCAAGGTTCATTGTTAGAGCTGATAGTGTGAGTATGCCTTTTGGTTTGCCTTTTGCTTCATGACAACAATCATGGCTATCTGGTTCTGCTCTTCCCCCTCGGGGCATTGTTTCCCTTCTATCATTTTGGTATTTTTATACTCATCAACTGTTGCAACTTGTAGTTTCAAGTATTGACATTTTCCACATACAGGATTACTATTCTGTTCTTGGGGTGTCGAAAAATTCCAGTAAATCTGAAATAAAAAGTGGTAAGTACACATTCCTGATCCTTTGTCTAGTAAACTGTCCTATAACTTTTCTAATTTAACCGTCTTTCCTACATTCTTCAATTTCTATGTACTGGGCATGCCAATTGGATAAGAAACGTGTCTACGCAGATGATTGTTTTTAGTGCAAATGTTTAAATATTATGTTTTTGTCCTTTTTATTGTGGAGTTTGTAGTTCCATGGAAATAAAAATTGCCAAAAACCGAAACGATATTTATGCTGGGACGTTAAAAATTCGGGTTTAATATGACTTGTCTGAAACCGATACTTAGTGGTAGGACTTGGCCGATACATATCGGTAGGACTCGGTCAATACATATGGGTAGGATCTGGGCTATCGGTTTTGACCAATATGCTTTATTGTTTTTTTCCCTAAAAAAATGTTTTATGCGTATCGGTTTCGGTGATATGTAACAGCATTGGTTGAAACTGTTATGCACCCTGAAACCTGTATTTAAATCCTTGAGTTGCTTCCTTTGTCAATTGCCATCTTATTTCTCTCCACAAGCGTTACGTGTTTTCATCTTTAATATAGTCCTTACGTTCTCTATTGGAGATAAGAGGCACAATCTTTTCTTATAGTTTAGGCTCAGCATAGTCAAAATATTACTAGGCAACATTGGTTAAAAAAAAAAAATCGCCTGACAAACCCTAGGCGATCACTTCTCCTAGCCAGGGTGGCCTAATCCGGGTCTAGGTGGCACTCATTGGGACAAGGTCTTCTAGAAGTGCCTATGCCTTGTCTCTGGGGCATTGAAAGACCAGTTATTTAAAAGCGTCCATTACTCTCATACAATTAGATGTTATTAAAAAAAAATATAAATAGTATAGGGATTAAAATATTTTTAATTAATAGATTTTACCTAGGATTTTGCATCTGGCTCTTCCTCCCTTTCTCCAAACTATGCTCTTTATTTAGATCTATTTCTAATCTTTAATGTTTATTTTAATAATTTATGATTATCTAAGATTGTTATAATTTTATTAAGTAAATTTTGGTTGCCTAGGCATTGCCTCACTAGGGCCCCTATCGTCGAGGTCGCGTCACCTACATGCCTTGACTACGCTGGTTACAAATTACAATGATTTTCTAATCCGAAACTCTTCAAGAATTTACTTTTTCTTTTCTTTCTTTTCCAGTTTGATAATTGATACAAATATACAATTTGTTGACAAGACCTATTTGATTTGGTCATTGAGATTCCTCATATAAGTCAATGACTGACCCATGCCGAAGACTTATAATCAAAAGATAGAGAGGGCTTGATGACTGTAACACCTGGCTATGCTCCTCAGGGATCCTCTAACATTTTCCTGATATTATTTTAATAAGTTTATTTTTTCTTCCTTAAAATCCATGAGGTAAAAGAAAAACTATTAAAAGCACTTGGCTTGTCTGCAGATTTATTTTTATGAAAACGAGAATGCTGACTGCTGTCAACACATTTCTTAAATTTTGCTGAGGGCTTTTAAAACTCCGTTGAGGAAATAAACCTGTTATTCATGTTGAATATTTTTTATTCGGCATGTAGAATCCAGGCTAGCATGAACCAATTTTTAATATTTATTCATATTAGCACTATTTCTTTACTCATGGATTAGCTACCAAAGTTATAAGAACTGTTAATATTACCATAGCCTGCCACTATCTTTGATTAATATAATTTTTCTTATATTATACTCTTTGATGTTCAGCTTATCGTAAGCTTGCAAGGAGTTATCATCCAGATGTGAACAAGTGAGTTGAATCGCCACGTTAATGAACTTCTTCTATGACCTTTTGCTTCCCGAAATCTTTATCTTGATGCTGTATCAGTGATCTCTGCCTGACTGTCCATTTTAATAGTGCGTCGATTTATTTATCCAGCATGCTAGTAGGAGGTGGAACAATAGGAATTTTTTTTTGGGGAGGGGGGTATGAAATCTGATGAATTAGGCAGTTCCATTTCCTCTCCCCCCCTTTCTTTTAGACATATCTGCATCCTTAGTTCCAATTTATGGCATGTCTAAAAAAGACAATTAAGAGCTGTCTGTACTACTAGCTCATTTGTTTTTCAGCTTTATCTCTAAGGTCATCTTCTTCATGTATAGTTTCTGCATATGTGCTTGCTACTGATATAGTTCCAGTACTTTTTTGTATTGTAAGAAATTCCTCTATCGGTTCCATGATTGATTCCATGTTTTCTAAACTGATCACTAATTCAATAATTATTCCTCTAATTCAAATTAGTGTTATGCTATTCTTGAGGTTTTAGTTACTTGCTGTCTGCTGATACCGATTTAAAGTGCCGATGGTCGTTTCAAGTTACACTAGTTTTCTCACAAGGGCATCACTGTGAATCCTGGAAGAGATGGCACAATAGTTTCAGTATTGTCAATTCTGACACTTGTCTGTTTTTTTTGTATTGGTAATCAGCATATTGTATAAAAATAGGCGAAAAAACAACAGCAATAATTAGGAAAGAGGATGGATTTTACAAGAGTGTAAACTCAAGAAAGTAAAAAAAAGTAACTACACTATCGACTGCGGAAAGTCCTCTAAAGCAAAGTCGGGGCAGGACCGCTGGACCTCAAGTTGATTCTCATCCTAGTAGATCCCCTAGATCCACTCCTGCTCGCCGAATAGAACATTATTCTAAGATGAGATGTATTATACGCGAGCAAACATAGGGAGAGGAAGAGGGCAAGTCATAAAAAACTCTCTTATTCCTCTCTTTTCAATTTACCCATGAGATTGCTCCAGGCAGGGCGTACCAATTCGCCTCCCGAGCACTATCCAAACATTCTGATACACTTGTCTGTTTGAGATTTATGGCTGAAAATCTGTAGAGAATAATGAAAAGTAAAAAAAAAATATCAGTGAGGAATAGTAGTACTGTCAATAAATAGGAGAAAAGCATTTGTTTATTTACAAGAATGCCTAATAATAAATAAGAGAGACACTTCTTCTATATGTAATTTAATATGGCTAGTGTTCTAAAGTTGTGTAGGGTTGCATCTCGAGGCTCGCTTCGAGGTGAGGCTCAAGGAAAACGTATTTAAATGCAACCTTGAGTCTTAATTCCTTGAGGCTTACGCCTCAAAGTGTGATGCTCACATGAGGCGTGCGCCTCATGTATTGAGTGTCATTTTACACTTGAGGCACGTTCATCGTACATTAACACAGAATAGGGTTCTAGCCACTTAACTTTGAAGTAAAAAAACAACTTTGAATTAAGTTTTTCTTTTTCATTTTCTTCTTCCATGACTCCTTTGCCATTGTCTGCTGGAATTTAAAATACGTCTCATGAGTTGATGGCTGAACATCATTTTTTTTAATCAATAGCAATAGAGTATATATATATATATATATATATATATAATTCATAGGAGGATAAAGTATAAGAGAGAAAAATGTACAATAAAACCGAAAAAGGAAAAAAATAGCAAGAAAGGAAAGTAAACAATGTTTCAAAGGGTTTATTGTATAAAATAAAGCATTTCTAGAAACTCTCCTATCTAAACGGTCTGCCGCCATATTTGTTGATCTAGGGATCCAAATGAGTGAGAATCTCCTTTGGATGGGGATCCAAATGAGTGAGAATCTCCTTTGGATGGAATGCCGCAAATCTCTGTAATGATATGAGCAAACCTCTGGGAAGCACTGACGACTCTAATAGCCCACCCAATAGTGTTCTTGGAATTTTCCTCTATGATGACCAAGGGGACGTCATCCGTCTTTCAATATGTATATGAACAAGAAAGTAAATTTAAATTGCAACATTTGCTTCTCTTAATTATTATTATTATTGGTAAATCAGAGAATATATAATAAAAGAGAAAGATAGTTGTTACAAACATGCTAAAAGAGAGCACAGAGGATCACAAGGATTAGGATGTGAGCTCGGCGGCTGAAAACAAGATAAAATACATGAAGCTAGAAAAAATGAGGTCAAGTGAAGTGAAATGTAGGCAAAAGAGGGCCCTCAACCCATAGCCAGATCATAGCCATGCAAAGAGATCGAAGTCCTTGAAATCCCTTCTAATTGAACACCAGTCCAAAATTAGACGATGGATCCGCACACAAATTTGCTGAGAGGAAGAGGCAAGATCATAAAAAATTATCCCGTTCCTCTCCTTCCAAATCACCCACGCCAATGCACTAGGTAAAGAAGCCCAAAGTATAGAGACAGTGCTTCTAACCTCATCGAAAGCCAACAAGATAAGAAGCGCTAAAAAGAATCAGTGTAGTCAAGGCGTCTAGGCGATTAGTCCCGGCTAGGCGAGGCGTTGCCTAGGTGAGGTCCAGGCGTTGCCTAGGCGATAAATTTAATTTTTTTATATATATATATATATATATATATATATATATTATCATATATAACATTCGAAAGACCAAAACTCCATACCCACATTCCACAAAAACATAAAATGAAGTTTAAAAGTAGCACAACGTACATCAAAAATTAAATTGCGAAAGAAAAGAAAATAACACATACTTTGTTTATGCGGCGTGTTCCTTATGCGCAATATTCTCAAACAAATCTGCAAACCAAGTACCAAATGACCAAATATTTTCTAATTTGTAATTCATATTCATGTCATTAAAGAGGGCAGTTGACATCATGTAAAATATCAAACACTCATCTTTCCCCTCTCAGATTAATGATTCAAGTACCCATTTAAAAGAATCAAACCAAAAGTGACATATGCGAACATGAATCATTAATCTGAATGGGGGAAAATAGAGAGAGATATTGAGAGATCTTCAATACTCCCCCTCCCCAAAATATGGGAACATTAATCATTATAAGAAGAATGCCTGAGCTTAGATTGCTGGTACCAACAGGGAGGCCTTGCTCACCTAGAAGGCCAAGGAACACACCCTAATGAAGAAAACTGATATTAAAACAAGCCCAAAATCTCCATGTTCTCGAAAAGAAAAAGAGCTGTAAAAAAAGTTTTGCTTCTTCAAACGAGCCTCACTTGAGCTCTAGCTCTTTGCAGCTCTTGTTCTAGTTGAGTACTTAGAGTTAACTTAATCTTACTTTACTCTAGCTCATGGAAATAAAAATCGCCAAAACCGATATGAAACGGGCGATACGTATAGGTTTCGGTAACTCCCTGTACGGTATTTATACTAAAACGAAACGGACGATACGTATTGTTTATTAGTTACTTATGTTCTAATTCATTGTGTAATTGTATTTGTGTTTGCTACTTTGTCTTTGAGTTGCTTCCCATGACTTTATATTTGATAAATTTATTCCTACAACTTATCTGAGTTATTTAAAATTTAATTTGAATTTTTTTTTATAAAAGATAAAATTATATGTATCGTCTGAAACCGATACCGAAACTGATACGTATAGGTTTCGGTTGGGACCGTTATATCCCCCGAATCCGTATTTTTAATCATTGCTCTAGTTGCTGAACATAACCAAAGACATGTCGACATAGTGGAGTATTAAACACTTCAAAATCTGGGCCAAATACCTAAATTCGTGTCACTGTCCATGTTACATGTATAAGGTTAGGCCCAAAGACATGTCTTAAAAATGTATTCAGAATTACAACCTGATGATTAAAGATGATGGAATATAGGAATTATTAAAAGGGCTTCATTATTTGAGATTGCTAATAGATGATATGAATTTACCCGATCAGAAAAACTAAGCAATTTGCTAGCTCCACTTTGTTTCTCAAAAGCCACCAACCCTACACCAAAAACAAAAAGTAGCGTTAGGATAAAGAAAAAAGAAGCACAGTGCGTGAGAGAGAGAGTTAAGATTTTTAGAAGAAAAAAAAGTGCTTGTGAGAACGCATTGTGGAGAGAGAGAGAGAGTGCGACTGTGCGTGCGTTAAGATTTAAAAGAAAAAAAAGCACAGTCTGTACTGTGGAGAACGAGAGAGAGAGTTAAGATTTAAGAAGAAAAAAAAAGTTAATATTTAAGAAGAAAAAAAAGCACAGTGCGTTCACTGTGTTGTGGAGAGAGAGAGAGAGAGAGCATGATACCTGGTTTCAGAATCGAGGCTGTGGAGAATGCCTTCTTCTTCTTCTCCTCCTTCTCCTTTGTGTTTTCTCTTTCTCCCAAATGTGTAAACCCTAAAAAAAACAAAACATTTATAGTGGGTGCTAAACTTAAGTTAATTAAAATAATTAATCAAATTAATTAACCTAACCATTCTTTAATAAAAAAAAAGTTTTTATAAGGCAGACCGCCCATGAACGCCTGGGCGTCGCCTAGCTACTTCCGACTGCCCAATCACCTAGTCGGGCGCCCCACCCCCAAAAACCCTAGGTGACGAATTAACTAAATTGAAAAGAATTCGGGAAGACCCACGCCACACCCAATTGCTCAAGGAAATGGCTCCATACTTCTGTTGTAAAAGGACATGCAACAACAAGTGATCCACTGTATCCTCAGACTCAAGGAAAGTAAAACATCGGTTAGCCAACTTCCACATTTTGTTTTTTAAATGATCACAAGCAATTTTCTTGTCCAAAGATGCTGACCAAAGAGAAAAAGCAGTCTTTGATGGAACCCCAGGATTCCACACAGTCCTATGCGGAAAAGGAAGTCAAGAGTCGCTCCACAAAGCTAGAGCAAAAGGTCTCATTCTAAATACACCCTTGCTATCTAAGGACCAAACTTGCCCATCTCAAGGAGAGGGAATATGACGACCTTCTCCAACCTACCCAAAAGATGAGAAAGAGCTCTAGCTCCCAATCATTGAGATTCCGCCTAAGACTAAGGTTGCACACCGTAGTGTCCCCTGCACCGTCAAGCGCTGTTTGATAAGGAGGCAAATCTATTTGGCAAATCTCTTGAGAATTTTCTTGCAGCTAGAAAGCTGTGTAGGCTATGTATAGTCGTCAAGCAGTTTCCGTTAATGAGGAATAGTGGGTTGTAAGTAAATAAAAGCCGACCCTTGGCTATTTTTAGTATTTGATATTGTTAGGAGTAGGGGCTTCAAAGTCCTCTCACATTCTGTGGATGAACCTTGCGGAGGAACCCTTAGGTTTTTGGGGGCAATGGGTTCTCACCAATGTAAGACATTCTCGCTTCCGCTTCGTCAACACTTGCTCATGGTGGGATGAAATCAGCCACGTACTTTACGACCACTTAGTGCAATAGTTCATATTAATATTCATGAGCTAACTAAGGAGGCTGCCTTTATGTTAATATGGTTCCAAGAGCGTTGAAGCAGCATAGGCAGGAAACAGTGTGGGTCAAGCAGGCGGGTTTCGGCTGTAAGCAAGCAGTTGGCAAGCGGCAAGCCTGCAGGGCAGCAAGCGAGCACCAGTGACAGTCTGATAGAGGACTTACTTGTATGGTTCATAGATGGGGTATGATCAACTCGTTGATTGTTGGGAACTTTCATTCCAGACCTAGACTACAACTACACCATTCATATGTGAAATCAAACATGGCAAGGGATACTCATTTGTTTTGTTTAAAAAGAAAGGACGAGCCGACTTCAAATTAAAACACCCCGGGCTCTTGGGTTGCCATAAAAGGTCATGTTCCTAATAATGGTTTTCTTGTTATATAAGAAAGAGGCTAGGTGTGATTTTTAATGGGGATGATTGAGTTTCGATGGGAATTTTTCTCCTATAAAGTCAAACTTAGTTAGGAGTTAAGTGTTTCCTAACTAAAACGTTGATGAATATTTCTAGGGCGGGCTTACAGCCATATAGTTCGCTCCAAGGGAAAAATGGAGTGGAGACTTCCTTTCCCATATCGTCTTTCATCCATTGGGATGATATCTTTCTTTGTTGGAACTAGAAGTCTCAATTCATTACTGGAATTGCATTTGTATACTCTTACAGTCTAATACAAGTCTTTGTGCTAAGCAACCCTAATCTATTATAGTCAAGGGGAACTTGTTTAACTTGAGTGAGAAGGGCCTTGGTTGATTAATTTCTTATGCAGGCAGAGGGATTTTGATTAAAGCTGTTGCACCCGTGATTCTTTCTTTGTCTGAGGTTCTGGAAAAAGTGATGCCTGTTCCGGTTTATTGTATCAGTTAGTGAGGCATGGGGATATGGTTTCCTGAGAATGAGAATACCTCCTTCCCATATTCCTTTTGTGAATGGTGTGGGAAGGGGATCTCACATACATCATTGAGCATTCTTAAATCTATGTAGGGCTGTTAATGGGTTGGATTCGGACCGGATCTGCCTAGATCTGAATCTGATCCGATTAAGAATCCGACAGATCCGAATCCGATCCGAGATCCGTCGGATCATGAATTAATCAATCCGAATCCGATTATATTTGTAAGATCCGAATCCGATCTGATCTGATTAAGGTTAATTTTTTTTTTAAAACTTTATTTTAATAATAAGAAAATCTAATAGTACATTAATTAACTCTAATTAATGTAATTTTTTTTAAATTAATACGTTATGCATAGAAAATCTATGTAATATATTTAAAATGATTAAAAAAAATTATTATAATCGGATTTTAATCGGATCGGATCGGATCATCCTATATCCGGATCCGATCCGATTATAATCGGATTCCACCGATCGGATCCGAATCCGATCCTACGGATCACATATAGGGTCCACAGTCCGGCTAATCGGATTGGATCTTGATCCGATCCATCGACAACCCTAAATCTATGCCCTTGTTTTTTCCAGTGTAGTCAAAATGTCGCCTAGGCTATGCCTAGGCGGCTAGGCCACCTCCTCGCCTAGACAAGACCCCTATTTCCTAGACCATAATCTAGGCGGGCAGTCAATAAATCTTCTATTACATTATATAATAGAAACAAAAAATGCAAATTTTGGTCGCCTAGGCATCGCCTTACCTAGAGAACCTCATTTTGCCTAGGTATCGCTTGGATGCTTTGACTACACTGATTCCTTCCACCATTCCCCTTGATAGAATGCACGACGGAGATGTGAGATAGGCGACCTGCTGGCGGCCCTCTTCCTAACGATTAAGCAATTGGTCCTGCAACAGTGAAATGGTCCTACAATCAAAATAATGATGAATGAAATGCCCTAAATGAGTAAGGCACACAACGATTAATCAAAATTGGCTCCTGAACTCATTCTGACAATGTATAAGTTTGATGATCACTGTTCCTCAATTTCTTTTTAAAAATATAATTATGTTTTAGAAGAGTACTCAATTCAATATGTATTTTGCTCCTCCATAAGGTGCAAGTCAAAGCTTCAGTCTTTTGAGCTATAGGAGTTTTAGTCATCTTCCATAGAGCTGTGGGTTGATTCTTCATAATCATCTGGGTCGTCATCTCTATCCTACCTCGCCTGCAGATTGGGAGCATTTCAGATTCTTCCGAATTCCAAGTATATATGAATATCGAAGAGTCTTCTACTATCCTTTTTCTTGTCCGGACCTTTTAAAGAGCTTGAATCAGGTGTGAGGCTTGTGCTTCTTTCCATGTCTATGGAGAGCAAGAAAGGCCCCTAACAGGTCTGTCAAGTTTCACCAAGCTGGTGCTTGATAAACAGTCAGTACTTGGCACTTATATAAAGGAGTCATGAGTGGAGTTTTGGAGAAATGTTAAGTTTATTGATTTGAATTTGAATTTTCACAAGGAGTCTTATTGAGTTTATTCAAGCTTTGCTAATGCCGAATTAGTGATTGAATCATGTGATTGCTATCATACTTTATTGTGTTGATCTTTGATAAATAATTTGAGAAGAATGCAAGTCAACCATACAAATCAAGTTCTATAGCTGTCGCATAATACCTTTGTCCATGCTCATTGATCCAAAACCTATGTTAGGTTCAGGTTTGATATCTAGCTTGAATTCTTTGATTATTTCCATATCCCGGCGTTATCATATTTGTTGAATTTGAATTAAACACTAGACTTGAGATTCATTAGGTTTTGATTCTTATCATCTAAATGCCATTGATTAATTGATTTGTGACCTATTGAGCCAAAATCCTATTCCTAAACTGAATTTTACAGTTTTTTTTTGAAATTACATTTGTGTCCTTCATTCTTCGGGCTCACTCAAATTGACCTTAAATAGATTTTTGAATCCCAGAACTCAAATACCTTCCATATTTTTTCTAGATCTGTTTTATGTTGTTCAATTCGATTTTTGAATGAAAATTACTAAAATAACTTTAATGGCGAAATCCTGAATTTGTGGATTTTGATTAATTTGGGTTAGATCCTACTTGGAAAAGAATGTTGCTTCCATGTTGCATCAGCACGGAGATGCACGAGATGAGGTCTTTATGACTTGAAACCCTATAGATCATTAGGTTGGACGAGTACTCGTGTGTGACACAGTTAAGTGACTTATGAGCCAGCTGAGTGGGGCTTAGCGTGTGCGACTTCGTTGTCGAATCATCACCATACTAGTTAAGGGTCATGTGTGGTGTCTAGTGGATTTGAAAGGTATTATGCTAATTTGATGACCCATTGATTGTGGAGGGTGATTCTGAGAATGCTTTAGCTTGGGATTGGGTGTTTTGGAAGGTTCTTACTGGAGCCAATATCTTGTTTGGGTTAAGGCTATTTGTGTAAACCGGAAATTTTGTATAGAGTCTATTGACACACTCTTCAAAGTGTCAATGATGATGTCAGTTATTGGCCAAAGTAGGGGTATGTCAACACTCTTTGTATCTGCAAGCAACCTCTAGCTTTCTCCTCCCCCCAATACAAATTTAAACAGTTGTAAAAAAAATATATTCACAACCTCGTATAAGATGGCATCTAAATGAGACCATTAGCATACATGGATGTACCAGCAATGAAAAAGGCAACGACCAGGAAGCTCATGTCACCCTTTCATTTAGTGTCTGCAAGCTTGGGCAGAACATAGGAGGCTGGTGCATAGCCTCTTATTTGTGCGCATGGTATATACGCAGTTTCTCTATATGCTTTTTGGTTGAAGGATGTTCCTCTATCTTAATTGTAAGGAATGTCATTTCTATTCTATCCATGCTTCCCCAGACACTGAATCCTATTGTATCTTAATATGTTTGAGCGTTGCCTATATTATAATTCTTTGTTGGGAATCATTCTATTCTATGGTGCAGAGAACCTGGAGCAGAACAGAAATTTAAGGACATTAGCAATGCCTATGAGGTACAAGTCCAGTTCCATGATTATACTGCTTGATGTTATGGCTGGTCTGTGACAGGTTTTGGCCGTGGACTGAATAATTGGTCTAATAACAGATTAACTTAATCTGCAGGTCTTGTCGGACGATGAGAAACGATCATTATATGACAGGTACGGTGAGGCTGGGCTTAAAGGAGCTGGTATGGGCATGGGGGTGAGTTCCTTTCTAGCGACTAAGAAAAATATTCACTGTTTTTCAAACTCTATTATCAGTAATTTCAGTTTTTGTATAACCTCAGCATGTACTTTCTCATAGTGGAATGGATTCTTCTCTGATGACAGGATTTCAGCAACCCGTTTGATCTGTTTGAGTCATTATTCGAGGGCATGGGAGGAATGGGCGGCATGGGCGGAATGGGGGGCATGGGCGGCAGAGGTTCACGAAATAGGGCAGTGGAGGGCGAGGACGAGATTTACAATCTTCTCTTGAATTTCAAGGAAGCGGTCTTTGGGGTAGAAAAAGAGATTGAGATAACCCGACTTGAGAGCTGTGGCACTTGCAATGGGTCAGGCGCCAAACCAGGGACCAAGCCGTCCAAGTGTAATACGTGTGGGGGCCAAGGCCAGGTCGTCTCCTCAGCGAGGACCCCATTAGGTGTCTTCCAGCAGGTAATGACATGCTCGGCTTGTGGTGGGACTGGAGAATTGTCCACCCCTTGCAACACATGCAGTGGTGATGGGCGAGTAAGGAGGACTAAGAGGATTAGCCTGAAAGTTCCTGCCGGTGTGGACTCTGGTAGCCGGTTGAGGGTCCGATCAGAAGGCAATGCTGGTAAGAGAGGTGGGCCCCCAGGAGACCTATTTGTCATTATCGATGTTCTCCCGGACCCTGTACTAAAACGTGATGATACCAACATCCTCTACAATTGCAAGGTATCCTACATTGATGCAATCTTAGGGACGACGATCAAGGTTCCGACAGTAGATGGCATGGTTGATTTGAGGATCCCGGCTGGTACTCAGCCGAGTACAACACTGGTGATGGCAAAGAAAGGTGTGCCTCTACTCAATAAAAACAACATGAGGGGCGATCAGTTGGTGCGAGTGCAAGTCGAGATCCCGAAAAGACTGAGTGGTGAAGAGAAGAAGCTGATTGAAGAACTTGCCAACCTAAACACGGCTAAGACTGCAAACAGTAGGAGATAGTTGCTGGGTGTGATCTCTTCATGTCAATTGCTTCTCTCGCTGATGCCGACCCTCATCATTCCTTACTCCTCTGGTGGGTGTAAATGATAGGGATTGTTTGACGGGAGCATGAAAAGGGGAAATTGGACAGATTTCTTAGTAAGTGTACACGAGCAGATAGTTTCATCCTATATATTGACATGTTCAAGGAAGAAGAACAAAATTAGAGGGATAGTTTTCCTTATACTTGTTCTGCTTTTTAATTTCTTTGATTTATTATTTGAATTTTGAATATAAATTCAAGCGATAGGGCAGCATATGTCCGAAGAACATGATAAATGCCAAATGATTTAATTAAGTTCATCCCATTTTCATTCAAAATGGTTCTTGTAAGTTTCGTCTTAATAATTTATGATAAACAATTTAAGAAATGTACATAAGGATTTTGCTGCCCCACTTTCCTCCCTCAAGTACTTTGTAGTAGGTCAATATGGATCTCACTGTCATTCTGCCTGGAAAAAGGGAGAGTGGAGCTAGCACTCTCCAGTAAAGCACATAAATATGAAAGACTCCTCTTTTCTTCTTTGGTGAAGCTCCAAAGTTTTCGCATACATTTATAGTTTAGTTGAGAAAAAGATAAAAGGGTTTTTGGGGGGGTGAGAGAGGCTCGAACTCTTGGCCTCCACCAGTAAAGTTCCTAAATATTAAGAACTCTTCCTTCTTTGGTAAATACATCGTGGACTGAGCAAGAAGGCTTAGGAGCTCCATAGTTCGCATACATATAGTTTATTTGAGAAAAAGACAAAAAAGGTTTTTGGGGTGAGAGAGGCTCGAACTCTCGACCTCAGGATAACTCAGAAGCTATGAGACCTACGCGCTAGCCAACTGCGCCACCACCCCTTGTGCAAATATTCCAAAACACTATTATTTTATCTAAAAAACATTGAGCAATTGGGTTGGGGTAATGCAATTTCAGGCTACTACCATTAAGTATGGTCTGGATTGATAAACATGAATGCTCCATCCATGTTTAGAGTGTGTTAAAGTTTTTTTTTTTTGGTTGGAGTTATCATGTACCTACGATAGTAATCTTGAATCGGTTAGGCTGTTAGGGGTTAGCATTGGGCAGGAGAGTTCTTGCAACTCATACCCGAGGAGATGCGATCCCTTCTCACATTTGGAGACCAAACCCCAACATGTAGAACCCCGGATCTTGATGGTATGGTTGTGAATAGTGTTTAAGGCTTGTAGCCTATTGTAAGGTTTTGAATGGTTATCAAGTTAATGAGAACATTGGTTGGTATATTTTAGGTGTATGATGTTTGAGGACATGTACTAAGCTTTAAGAATACTTCTTTTTAAAGTATATGAGTGTTTGGGATGAAGAAAGTAAGAGTGTAGAATACTCTTAAGTATCAACAAGGATTATGACTTAACATACCCTCAACTTTAAGTAGCCCTAGTTCTCTCACCACTGATCGGAATTGAGCGATTTTTGAATTTTTGGAAAGATATTGGAACCCTCTTCAAGGTTTATGTTGATTACTTTTACAGATTTCGGGTCGGGGTTGAGTCAAAAGTTCGATTTCCGAAGTCGGATCTGCTGCAAATCTGGGCTGCTGAAACCCATTTTCAGACTAGTTGGCTTTAGAGTCCATTTAGGTAATTAAAAACTCAAAATTAGGAATTATCCATTAGATACAAAATTATTTTCCTTTGAAAGACGAGTTCAATGCAAGTTGAATCGTCAAAATCCGATAAGGGAATCAAAAGTTATGCCTGAAAAACCAAAAAGTAAAAATCTAGAAACTTGCTGTCGAAATTACGAACGATCGTAGAACCCCATGAACGATCGTAGGGAATTTACGAACGATCGTAGATGAGCAAAGATCGATCGTAAAATCCTAGAAATGGGCAAAATCTCTGGATAAGTTACGATCGATCGTAGGAAAACTACAAACGATCGTAGTAGCGCTACGAACGATCGTAGGTCGCGAATCAGATTTTCTTAAGTGCGTGTTTTCTAGGGTTTTAACCCTTAGCCTATAAATAGGAGAGCTTTTGGGGGGTTTTGATTTACCTTGAACCTAAAAGAGTTCTTAGAAGAAAAGGAAGAAGATTTGGGGGATTTCCAAGAGAGTTTTTGGACTTAAGATCAAGAGGAGCATAGATCAAGGTGGTGTCTTCCTCAATCAAGTAGGGATTCCACTCAAGGGTTTTCTCAACCTAGAAGTTGATAAAAAAGTAAGTGAATCTACTATCTAGCTTTGTCATTATACAAAGATGAAAAAGATGATTAAATGGGTGATGTAAATAGAGATTTACCTTGTTATGATGCAAATAGTAAAAATATGATTTTGAGGTAAACTAGATTATGATCAAATGAGTAAAATAAGGGTCTATGATTTTGGGGGTTTTTCAATAAGAGGATGAATTTAGCTATACTTGCAAGTGAATGTGATTATCTATAAACAAATGATGATTTTAAGTATGATGTGATGATAGACTTAAAAGCCATGATGATGATGATGTAATGCAATGAATGACAATGTGCTATATTTCTAGAATTATTCAACTATACTATGATGCCGATATATCTTGTATGAACCATATGAATTGTTAGGGCTTTTGATATATGCATGATAATGCTCACAAGCACTACACGCACGATAAGTTTTATATGACCGAGGTTTTCATATGCATGTATTTCAAGAATCATAAAAAATGTTTTTGCAAGGCAATTCATAAGAAAGAAGCATAAACATTGACAAAGCTAAACTTTGGGTTGGTATTCTAAGATCGGTTACTTCATGCTCACAAGGATCAAATCCAAGATCTAGTACAAACTCTAAGAATCATAAGTCTCGCAAGGCTTTCAAGAACTAGTAAGAATTTCATAAGTCTAAGATCTTGCATAAATCTCCAAGGATCATAAGCTCACAAGAACAAGCTTATAAGGACTCGCAAGCTCACAAGAAGCTCATAAGACTTCGTAAGCTCACAAGAAATGCTATAAGAACTTGAAAGCTTACAAAAACTCATAAAAAAACACGAGGCACATAAGCATTCATAAGAATTCATAAACATGCATAAGATGGTTTGTTTTCTATGAAAAGAACAAGTTTTATGAAAGATTTTCCATGATGGAGTTTTTAAACATGAACTTGTGTTTAGTATTCCTTAAGCACTTGTATGTAATATTATAATTATGATCGCATTGTTAGCTAGTAGTTTTGACTTGCTGAGTATTTCATGCTCAGCTGTGCATGTTATATCGGCAGGTCAGTTCGACATCCCCAACCCGGAGCCATGTGTTGAAGAAGAGTACGAGGAAGAAAGGGATCCACCTATCCCAATGTAGTCACAGGAGGATAGAGATTTAGATAGGTGGTCCTATCTAGACTATTGTTGAGAGGAGGGATAGTGAGATCCATTTTGTATTTTGATAGGTGGGCATGTCCATCTTTACTTTTGTTATGTATGTACAAACTTGGAATACAAATGATATATAGAAAATAAATTTTTGGGTTATGCTTCTGCACTTTGATTTAAGCTTCCGCACTATTTATGATTCTATTATGTTATGCCTTGGGTATTATTACAGGATGGTTTGGTATCGGATATGGCACATCATGAGCCAAAGTATCCCTAACTCCTAGGGGGTATTTTGGGTCGTGATACAACCACTGACGCAAGAGGGCGGGGTGTGTGTTACTTACATGATATCATTTGAACAAAAAAAAATAAAATTCTATGACTTATATGGTAAAATAATCATGGTGTGGGGTGCCACAGATCTTATCCAAGCCATAAGCTTGTTTTATTGCTCTTCCATCATATGATTCACTATCAAACACACCGTGTGATGCTTGGGAAAATGAAAAAAAATAGCAAAATGAGTAAACTAATTTTAAGATATGATATATTTATTTGATAAAATTACAAATTTTATTCATACAAATTGCTTATTTAATATGAAATTATAGAAATATGTAGTCCATCGTCACATCAATCTCTAATATAGTAGAAATATAATAATATTAATTAATTAGTATTAATAAGAGAACTGCCACAATCAATGAGCGGAGCACAAAGGTTTGCAAAGAATGTTGTCTTTAAAGAGAGAAATTAGGATGAAGAATTTTAGGAAAAATAATAGGTAAATGAAGATGATAGATATTTGTGGGTCCCATTCATTGATTTTAGTTTGATGATGTGACCTCACAAATGAAGAGGAAGACATAGATGGTATCCATAGAAACACTCTAACTATATAGTAGTAGTATAGATTGCTCGTGGTTTCTCATCGTTGCCATGTCATGTGCCAGATGACATCATCACTAGGGGCGGAGCCAAGATTCTCTTGTTGGAGGGGGGGGGGGGGGGGGGGCTAACAATGGGGGTTTGGGGGCGTAGCCCCCGGAAATTGTTTTTGAGCGCCTAGTTCATGGGTCATCACCTATGTTTGTATCCGTTTATAATGAAAAAAAATTCTTTTAAGGGTTTAGGAGGGGCTAAAGCCCCCGTCCTCCCCGGTTCCGCCCCTCTCCCAAGTTACACCCCTATGAACACTATACTAATTATTAGTTTTTCAAAATTTCAGGGGGGGCTTCAGCCCCCTAGCCCCATGTGGCTCTGCCCTGGTCATCACGTGTCATGCTTAGTGCCACGAGACATTTTCCAAAATCCATCATCAACATCATCTTAATAGAAGGTCCTTAAAAGAGGAAAGTGAATGGCTCACACCTCTTTGAAATGGGCACTCCATGGCCCAAATGAACCTAACCCTCTGATCAAACAGCTGATTGATTTCATCCAGTAGTTACAATTGTTGGGCTGTGGCCCATCCAAGGGGTGGCTCATTATTCATTAATATTTAGTAGAAATAGAAGACGTTTACTATAATCATGGGCCAACCAACTAATGGGCCCACAACAACAGTTGGTAAGATCGTAAGAATGCTAAACTCTAACCCCTCAATCTCTAAAGAGGCATGGCCCACTTCACCTTTTTCTTTCGGCCCACTTCACCTCTCAATCAATACATTTCTCCTACATTAGAGTGAAAAACAAAGTTTAGTTGTATACACCATATGATCTTCAGTGCAATCGAATCTACCTGTGGAATCTGTAAATCCAACCGCAAGCGCGAGATCAAGATCAGTCGATGATAGGCCACCTTCTATTTGGGCCATACCAACAGCTTCACAAACTTCCTTATTGCCTATACAAATTACAGTTTGTACAACAATTATACTGCATTAGTGCCTCTATACTGATATAAATGAAAGGTCCCACAGGAGGGTCCTCTGTTAGAAGTTAGAGCTCAAATCATCTCCTAGCATTAATCATTTCCTACCTCGCTATCCAAATCATTAACAGCAAAGGTGGTTATGAGTCTAAACCAGACCATGCAATACATTGCCATGGATTCTCAACCCTCTCTGTTGTGGGGCATTTACTAAGTTCAGAGGCAATGGGCCACAGGTATTAAGGGACATGACTTCCATTCCCAAAACCAGAAAAAGAGAAGAAACAGAAGAGATTAATGAGACGGTTAACAAAGGTTGTTGTCCTTCAACTAACGCATTCTCCAGCTACACCCACTATACTCAAATTCTCTTTTCTTTTTAGGTTATAGAGACTAATATCTTTGATCAACCCATCCAAATATGGCTACAATCATATTATAAGTACTGTTAATTTCGAAAGATGAGGCCACCTTCATACTAGTTTTCCTCTAGAGCATGGAGTCTTCACTAATTCCATGTAGCTCTAGCCCCTTTGATACTTCTACTGCAAATGAAACGCAGAAATCTCTCGAGCCTCTACCATTGTTAAGCTGTTTGCTTCGTGCACCTACAACTCCGGTGGAAGAAAATCATGAGTCATGCAATGAAGATGGTGATGATGGTGTCACGGTAGCATTACACATTGGCCTTCCTAATTGTTCTAAAGATTTAACTAAGTCTAATGAGAAGAAATCAGATGGGAATGTAGCAGCTTCCCAGTATTGGATACCGACTCATTCCCAAATACTCATCGGCTTCACCCATTTTTCATGTCATGTGTGCAAGAAGACCTTCAACCGCTACAATAATCTGCAGGTTTATGGTTCATTTCTTTTCAATCAAAAAAAAAAAAACTTTCATTTCTTTATGGGTATTGCAAGATATTGTAGGATCGTTGATCCCAATCATCGAGAAGAGGTGACCGTGGATATAAACCAATGGCTCATGGTTGACCCCCTTGGGCTAATCCGGGTGATAGAAAACTTACTTTCTCCATAGATTGACATCTATTATATAGCCATAATCCATCCTTATAGGGGGTTGATCACCCTTAACCAATGCTTTTATAGCTGCAGTTACACTCATCTGGTCAACTAGTCAAGGATTTCAGATCTCCTTAATGATATGAGTAAATGACTATTACAAGCCAATTATTCCCATATCTATACCGTTTTTCGTGTTTCTAAGTTTCTAATAATTAATTTTTTTATTGACATTTGTGATTTTTGTGGTAGATGCACATGTGGGGACATGGGTCGGAATATCGAAAAGGACCGGAGTCGCTTCGGGGAGCTCAACCAAGAGCCATGTTAACCATTCCTTGCTATTGTTGTACAGAAGGGTGCAAGAACAATATTGATCACCCTAGAGCAAAACCACTCAAAGATTTCCGAACACTGCAAACA
Organism: Tetracentron sinense; assembly: GCA_015143295.1. Lineage (NCBI taxonomy): Eukaryota > Viridiplantae > Streptophyta > Magnoliopsida > Trochodendrales > Trochodendraceae > Tetracentron > Tetracentron sinense. The sequence continues at coordinate 30,392,228 of CM026556.1, forward strand.
CATTACAAGAGGAAGCATGGGATGAAGCCCTTTATGTGTCGCAAGTGCGGGAAGTTCTTGGCCGTAAAAGGCGACTGGCGAACCCACGAGAAGAATTGCGGGAAACTTTGGCTTTGCGTATGTGGTTCAGACTTCAAGCACAAAAGATCGCTCAAGGATCATATTAGAGCATTTGGGTCTGGTCATGGCCCCTTTACTACTTTAATGGATGGCTTGAAGGAGGTATATGAGGAAAATGTACCTTCTCTATCAATTTAACACTGTGGGATTAGATAATAAAACCTTTTAAAAGTTCATCGCAGCTGGATTTAGATGAATCCTAGCGACAAGGTTCTGTCAAATCATTCATGTAAATCCTTCCATGACTGTCTAATCATTCATGTAAATCCTTCCATGCCTATGAACATCATTATTATCGCATAGATTATACTAATCATCATTCAATACTAAATGTAATGTAGGACAGTCCTACATAATGGAAGGTTCATAAAAGAAAATAAAAAAAATTTCATTCATAATGAAGTCTAAGTTTTTTAGAAGCAAACTTAGAAAAAACCCTTAAAACCAATGAATCCTAGCAACTATTTATAATAAAAATAAACCCTAAAAACTAATTTAGAAGCTAAGCAACTAATTGACATCCTAAATACTAAAATCTTGAAAATCTTCATGAAATAGCTATTGTAGATCTTGAAATTTCATTTCCAACCCATCTGACAGACAAACCTCTCTTCCTGCATTTGTTCGTTGTGCCTTTATTTGAATCGTTGTATCTAATTATTCATGTAAATCCTTCCATGAACATGAACATGAACATGAACATCACTATTATCGCATAGATTATACTAATCATCACCGAATACCAAAATGTACCCGAAATGATTTTCTATAATTAATCCCATAATTCAGTGAAAACTGTCAGTGAAATACTAATAAGATATCCATAAATGTTGAAAATGTGACTACTGAGAAGTAGGAACCCTTCACTTCCATTTAGAACCCCATTATCAGCATGACTTCAAGGCTTCTAGGGCTAGTCATGGACAGCTCAAGATTCGCCCAAAATTTAATACTCGGCCTTAGCTTAGTTTAGGCCAGCCCACACCACGACAACTTGGCACGGGCCTGGTGCCGGACTCAATATTGTTGTGCAAAGTGTATTGCATTAAGCTTGTTACAGCTTTAGTACTGTCATGTCTCTCATTACACTCAAACTCAACTCCATTGGCGTACGTACGTGCTTCGGTACAGTCCGTACACTCCCTTGTATTAAGAGTTTGTTTTAAGTTAGGTTTCTATTATGTAGAGAGCAATTTTATTTGAAAGACTATGAGAGAGCAATCTCTGTAATCTCTTTGTTGTGAACCAATGAAGAAGACAATCTCTTTGTGAACATAGCCCACATTGGATGAACCACATAAATTTCTGTGTTCTTCTGTATTTCCGGTTTCATATATGTAGGTTATTTTCGCAACAAATTTATTAGCAACATAGCCTATTAAAGACTTGGACCCCACTCCCTAGTAAAGCCTAATCTTATGAATGACTTCTGTCTAGTTGGCCCATTGTAATTGACTTGTAATCATCTCCAGTTGTAACCGAACTCAGGGGAGTCCAATTACGCCACTGACGCTGCCACGTGTCTCTTTTGACACCCTTTCACCGTGATTAAGATTCGCCTACCCCTAGGGTTCACCCACTTATCCTTTGTTTTACTTTGTTTGGTATGCACATAAATACGTGTTAAAATTATATTTTCTATTGAGTCCAAGGAATGCATGATATACCATCTCCTACGTAAGAAAACAACTCGGAGCACACAAAATCATGGAGGGTCCATGTGAATTACTCTCGGTTTGCTCAGCCTTAGCAAAGTCCGTCACTCCATAAAACAGAGAACAAATCATCTACCCTGAACCCAGTACACTATTTCTTACCCGGACCCACAAGACGAATCAAAAGGTGACAAGTGTCTTGCAATGTTTGCTTGAGTCGTTGCGGGTCCGGTAAACTGCTACATATATTAAAAAGCAGAACCGCGTCGTAGTCTAGCAAAGCTTCCTTCGAACCGCATCTTGTTCCTCTATAAGATCCCACTCACCTTGTTGATCTTTCCTTGGTCGAATCTGTGTAGCGAAGATGAGTTATTACAACCAGCAGCAGCCTCTCGTCGGCGTTCCTCCTCCACAAGGTGATCTTTCGATCCAGTTTTTTTTTCCCCCCTTAATCTAGGGTTTTTTGTTCGTAGTCTCTCGTTTTATCTTGTATAGAGGAATGCTTGATTATGACTTTCTGGGTTAATTTCTGATGTCTCTTTTGCTTTTGGGCTTTTAATCTCATTAGGTTATCCTCTTGAAGGGTATCCGAAGGCTTGCTTCTTCAATGACTTCACTCTCTCTTTAAATCAGATATGACTTTTGAATGTATGTTGAGCAAAAGAATATATATCAAAAAATGATTATACACTAATGTATTATACAACGTCTCATTTCTTTTTGAATTTCTCATTTCTAAAAGTTTACAAACGAATATACATCAACTTCTTATACAATTTCTCATTTCTAAAAATGTACAGATAACTCGCTGTCCATAATTACTTTCTCTCCCTGAGGTCTCAAAATTGTCCATAAGTTGTGCAATATCTTCTGGGAGTACTTCAATGATGGCTGCCCATAATCTGTCTCATCTCGCCTTTGCTTGTCCCTTGAAGTTGAATGTGTCATCGTCTTTTGTGAATCCTTGATTATCGACCTAAAAGATAATTTTAGCTACAAAAAGTAATCAAAATAATAAATGTTAGATAATATAACAAAACTAAATTATCAAATTGATGTAAATTAACAATCGATCGATCAATCACTCTCTGAGAGCGATCGATCACTTTCTGAGAGCAGATCGATCGATCTAGGATTCAGATCAATCGATACTGTGTATACGAATGCAGTATATAAAAAAAATGGAGAAAATAATAAAAACGAAGGAAAATTCCTTGAATGAAAAAAAATGAAAGAAATTTTACAAATTTCAAATGAAGAAGCCTATAAACAGAAAAATGAAACAATAAGGAAGCCTATGAATAGAGTGAATATTACGAATTAAGATGATAAAAACCCTTTAAACAGAAAAATGAAAAAATAAAAAAAATATTTGGAATGAATCCGAAAAACCCTAATGAATATTGAGAATATGTTACTAAGAAAAATGAGAATAAACACCTACCTTTGTAATGGATGAATCGAATCAAACGAAGAAGAAAGTGATCGGATTTCCGAATGAACACGAAGACGAGATTTGTTTCTCCCCAAAAAATGAGAAAAGAAGGATATTTTAGTCCATCTCACGATAAGTCTCATGCATGTGTGACATTTACACATTTATAAGTCTAGAAAAGTTATTATGAAAAATCAGAGCCTATTTGAAAGGTTTAGCAATACCTAAAGCCTATTTTGGTAAAGACCCCATATGCTTATTGGGTACTGGGTGCTATCTGAGAATGGTCCCTATTTATTACTGGAAATGTCTCCCCCCTCCAGTGTTGGCCCGGTTGCCCTTATAGTCATTTTATATCCGAGACGTCATTCGAGTGAGGCTCACTTTTTCTTTTTTATTATTTAGGTTTACTGTACTTTGTTTACATACGCTATATCAAATGCTTGCTGCGTGTGTGATTACATAGTGTACGTGCTAGTTACATGATATCATTTCAACCCAAAAAATAAAAAATAAACACCCTTGCCCCATGTGTGCATGTCACCGCTCGTCTGGATGTCCCAAGAGGGTGCAATAGTTGAAATATCCAACCATACGTTATATCCTTTAGTACCCACATGTATATGCAAATTCCGAAGGAGATATGATCACAACAAACAAACCCATATGCAAATTCAGAAGGAGATAGGATCACAACGAATTGCAATTGTACTGACCAATTCAATTGCATATGTAGCTGATGTAGATTGGAAGATTGACAAAAAATTAAAAAATTTGGATTTCCAACTCATTTTCTTTTTTTCTTCCAATCAATATCAGTTACATATGCAATTGAATCGGCTTCAATGCAATTGTAATTGGCTATGATCCTATCTCATTCAGAGGGCAAATTCTCATTCAGAGGACAAACTCTGGCCGTTGCTCCTTCGATGGGAACCAAAAAAAATTCTAAATAAATTAAAAAAATAAAATAAATTCAAATAATAATTTAATTTTTATTATTATTATTTTATTGATGGACAACATTCATTCTCCTCTTGTCTCCATCTCTAAATTGAGATTTTTTTTAAAACTTTATTAGTTTAGTTGGGGTTAGTATGTTCTAGGTTCTTCCAAAAAAAAAAAAAAAAGTATATGTTCTAGGTGAAGAAACACCACACTCAATCTCTCTCCACGGTTCGATCCCAGGCCTCCCTCCCTCCCAGTGAGTGGTATACAGTTCCATACACTGTGCGACAGTTGGCATGAAAATGGGGAGAAGTCATTTCATTTTCTCCCCATAATTTTGACTTCTCCCCATTTGATATCTCTCCCCCTTATTCTCACATTTATCACCACGTCTTATTATGAGTGGAGAAGTCAAAATCATGGGCCTCATGATTTTGACTTCTCCACCACTTGTCCCCTATTCTATGGAACCCCGAGACAAGCCTTTTCTGACTTCGCTAGAGACAATCCAAAGCTGACTAATCGGTACTAATCTCTTAAAAAAATTAACCTTGCTTAATTATGAACTGTTGGGGCGAGGCATAGGGGTTACATCAAATAATTACAGGTTGTTTCAGATTCTTGTTGGGCTGTTAATTGTGTCTCTAGGAAGTGGAATTGGCCATGGGAGAGTTGCTTTATTATCTCGCGAATTTTAGATATATGTGCTCGTTTTGAAAGATTCGGAATCTGTTATACCCCTCAAGAGGCTAATCAAGCCGCAGTTTTCCTTCCAAAATTCTGCACTTCTCCTGGGGAGTGTTTAATTCCTCCTTCATTGTTTCCGCTCGCTCTTGTTAGGATTGTCTCCGCTGATGCGCGGGGGTGTACATACATTCGGGTGTAACTTGTTTTTTTCTTTAGTTTTATTTGGTCAGGGTCTGCCTAACCCCAGCTTTCCGGTTCCCCAAAAAAAATGTGGTTAATTTTTTCAAAAACAAAGGTTACATTATTTAAGAGCAGTGATAGGTGTACCTCTGGTATCTTATTTTGCAAACTTAAGATTGATCCTCATTGGTTTACACCCCTACTCTTAAATACTCATAAATTGTGATGAATATTTAAGATGAGGGCATGAACCAATGAAGACCAGTATTAGATTTGCAAATGGAGATCCATATAAGTTAACTATTTTTTATTATTTAACCTTAGAAATGAGTGAATCATAACCATGGTTAATAAATGTCAAATACGATATATGGTAAGCTTGGAGGTGTGCGTGTACCACACAAATGCATGCTATCACTCCCCCTAGTCAAATAAAGCGTGCTATCACTCCTAGTCAAATAACGCGTGGAGTTTGCTAGCCCCAGTCGCAAGTCTTCCATATATGCAACTTGGTAGCTACAAATGTCACAAAGTTTTTGTTTTTTTATTTTTCTAATGGGTTAAAATAGCAAACATGTCCACACGATATGACTTACCTTGTGTTATGGAAACTTTTGGAGTGAATGCGACTTGGGATAGCACTCCTCGGCGTGGATTTTGCTAGCCCCAGTCGCAAGTCTTCCACAGACGCAACTTGGTGGCTACAAATGTCACAAAGTTTCTGTTTTTTATTTTGTTAAGGGGTTACGTGGACATGTTTGCTATTTTAACCCAATAAAAAAAGGCATAGGATTCTCTCAAGTTGGAACCCCTAGAGGTTGTCACGTGTCTCCTTTGACACCCCTTAACCATGGGCAAGGTTCACCCATCCCTAGGGTTTACTCACCCATCCTTGGTTTTTTTTAGAAAAAATATTTAAAATAAATATTTATTTTTTAGAAAAAATATTTAAAATAAATTAACCTTAGGAGTTGGTAAATTTTAACCACGGTAAGGACGTTCTAGCATATTACACATACTAAAATCCTTTTTGAGAATTGGTTAACAGAATTCCATGTTTATCTGATAATGATAATTCTGGTCATAAATGATCAATGATTTTAAGTTCTCATGCTTTTAGTTCATAAAAAGGATTTTTTGCTCATTAATGACAAATTTTATCCTTATGTTACTAATGAAAGTTGAAACTATTATGCCTCTCACGCTATTGTCACAAATTCAAGTCCTAACGCCTTTGGATATTGGTTCAGGCTCTAACGCCTTTGGATATTGTTTCAGGCTCTAACGCCTTCGGATATCATTTCACGCTCTAATGCCTTTGGATATTATTTCAAGCTCTAACGCCTTTGGATGCTGTTTCAGGCTTAAATGCCTTTGATGTTGATTCAGGCTTCAACACCTTCGGATATCCTATATGGCTTCAGTGCCTCGTTTTGGCTTTCAACGCCTTTCTCATGATGATGGGCGTGGTATGGATCAGTACCCTCCTGGTATACCTTTCTGATGACTTCTGCCAGAAAGGAGATTTGTTTTGTCAGGGGTGAACGGTATGGATTGGTACCTCCCCGTGGGAATGAGTGTGGCTGTTTCCCCTCATTACCTATTCCAGTGGAGCATGGATTACTTCCTGGGCTGACAGCCAGGGAGAAAGCATTGAGGATGGATTTTTTCCTCAGTTTCTCTTAAGGCCTGACGGGAAGGGTGTCCTCGTCCAACACTTATGATTTCCCTATTGGACCTGAGTTACGGGAATACCTATGATTTCCCTATTGGACCTGAGCTACGGGAAGGGTGTCCTCGTCCAACACCTATGATTTCCCTATTGGACCTGAGTTACGGGAAGGGTGTCTTCGTCCAACACCTATGATTTCCCTATTGGACTTGAGATGATTATTAGATGATTATTATCATCGTTATTATTATTATTATTATCATGATTATTACTCTAGAGGAGTGTTGCTGTCTGAACACTAATATATTACCTCAGTAGGACAGTACACCATGAAAGCGTATGACCCGCTTTCACGATGTAGTTACTAATTGCTTTTGGGGGAGGATGATGAGTTGTGGTTTGGAGGGCTTAGATATAATTCGTTAAAAGATGGATATTGAGGATACCGCTTTTAACCTTTGAAGAATATATCTGAAAGCTTTGGTCATAAAAGCTTAAAGGAGGTATGGTGACAAAACGCCTTTATCTTGATGGAATCCAATATTTTCTCTCTAAAAGTCGGTTACAAAAAACGGTTATGACAGCTGTACAAGTTGGTTACGATTTTGATAATCACCTATAAATAGAGGTGACCCCTCCTTGAGAGAGGGGGAGATTTTTGGAGAGATTTTCCTAATTCCGAGAAGATTTCCTAAAAACAAATCAGTTTTCCAAACAGAATTTACAGAGAGAGAAAGTAAAGGATTCATCAAGAAAAAAAAGCATTCTGTCACTACTTTTCTTCATCGTTCTTTCTTCTCTCCCTCTGAATCATTTCCTTCTTTTTCCCCTCTTTCTTTCTTGTGTTCTCTGAATCATTTCTTCCAAAAATAACTCAATTTAGAACGGTCTGGATATCAGATTTAGGCTAGATTGAGGTTGCAGTAAACCCCATTTCTTCAAAGATCAAAATACCCCCTACAGGCTGTTAATTGTGTCTCTAGGAAGTGGAATTGGCCATGGGAGAGTTGCTTTATTATCTCGCGAATTTTAGATATATGTGCTTGTTTTGAAAGATTCGGAATCTGTTATACCCCTCAAGAGGCTAATCAAGCCGCAGTTTTCCTTCCAAAATTCTGCACTTCTCCTGGGGAGTGTTTAATTCCTCCTTCATTGTTTCCGCTCGCTCTTGTTAGGATTGTCTCCGCTGATGCGCAGGGGTGTAAATACATTCGGGTGTAACTTGTTTTTTTCTTTAGTTTTATTTGGTCAGGGTCTGCCTAACCCCAGCTTTCCGGTTCCCCAAAAAAAATGTGGTTAATTTTTTCAAAAACAAAGGTTACATTATTTAAGAGCAGTGATAGGTGTACCTGGTATCTTATTTTGCAAACTTAAGATTGATCCTCATTGGTTTACACCCCTACTCTTAAATACTCACCAATTGTGATGAATATTTAAAATGAGGGCATGAACCAATGAAGACCAGTATTAGATTTGCAAATGGAGATCCATATAAGTTAACTATTTTTTATTATTTAACCTTAGAAATGAGTGAATCATAACCATGGTTAATAAATGTCAAATACGATATATGGTAAGCTTGGAGGTGTGCGTGTACCACACAAATGCATGCTATCACTCCCCCTAGTCAAATAAAGCGTGCTATCACTCCTAGTCAAATAACGCGTGGAGTTTGCTAGCCCCAGTCGCAAGTCTTCCACATACGCAACTTGGTAGCTACAAATGTCACAAAGTTTTTGTTTTTGTATTTTTCTAATGGGTTAAAATAGCAATCATGTCCACGTGATATGACTTACCTTGCGTTATGGAAACTTTTGGAGTGAATGCGACTGGTATAGCACTCCTCGGCATGGATTTTGCTAGCCCCAGTCGCAAGTCATCCACAGACGCAACTTGGTGGCTACAAATGTCACAAAGTTTCTGTTTTTTATTTTGTTAAGGGGTTACGTGGACATGTTTGCTATTTTAACCCAATAAAAAAAGGCATAGGATTCTCTCAAGTTGGAACCCCTAGAGGTTGCCACGTGTCTCCTTTGACACCCCTTAACCATGGGCAAGGTTCACCCATCCCTAGGGTTTACTCACCCATCCTTAGTTTTATTTTTTTATATTAATTATTATTTTTTAAATTAAAAAAATTGCTTTTAGAGTTTTTTCATATTAAAAACAGTTTTTTAATTTAAAAAATAATAATTAATATAAAAAAATAAAACCAAGAATGGGTGAGTGAGGATGGGTGAACCTTACCATGGTTAAGGGGTGTCAAAGGAGACACGTGGCGACCTCTAGGGGTTCCAAAAGAAACCAAGTTGGCTAATATAGGCCTCGCCCTGACATCTGTCTTATATTTGTGGGCGTGCATGCAAACCAGCTTGGAACAGTTCTTAAGATGGATATATAGAAACAGCAATTTAACAAAGCGATTTGTTTTTGGAGAGAAGCACTTCGTCTGTCATTTTGTCCAAATACAAGTGAGACGAACCACCAGGTCTAGTAGCCTCTTCTGCTATCTTCTTCCATTCCATGGCCTTGTTCTTCATCTCCTTACCCTTCTTTCCCTCCATCAACTCTCTTATAAGCATCTCCACTTCACTACTGTTAACATTGTTATCGATTTCCATGCCGATACCCCACTGCTTGCAAGTGTATCGGCAGTTCGTTTGTTGTTCTGAGAAGAATGGCCAACAGATCATAGACGCTTCCCAGTATAGAATTCCACCCACAGTGCGTTAAAAACCCTCCAATCGATGGGTGTTTGAGGACTTGCTCTTGTGGGCACCAGCTTGCTAACTTGCCTCTTTCTTCAGTCTCCGTTACAAACTCCGATGGCAGATTCACAGCGCCACCGTCGACGAGGTCCTGTCTAACTTTCCATAAGAAGGTTTGCTTGCTATTAGCGAGTCCCCAAGCGAACTCAGTCAACTGTTGGCTCGTAAGGACTGTGATGCTGCCAAAATTCACATTCACAACCGAGTTGGGCTCTTTCCAATTGAGCCATTCGAGACACCCAGGTTCTTCTTTCCACAGATTTGACCCTATAGATTTAAACCCATTATCAGAAATCTGATCTTGAAGCAACTGAAGTGGACCGATGGTGTATATAGGAGGAAACATCGATGAAAGTGCATCCAACACATCCGGTTCGAATTCCTCGAACGTATTGAATATGATTGCAGAAGCTTTATGAGCTCTCTCCACTTCTCCCTGGACAAAGTTGAACATGATATCACTTGGATTGCAAGTTCGAAAGAAAGTTGGGAAGTCCCGCAGACGAAAATCTTTCATTAATCCTGGTACCCAGTCGATTACGGTGTCTAAATACCCGTTTTTCAAATAACTCTCATCTGTAAAACCCAGAAATGTATAATCAGTACCATATAAGCACAGAAGTTAGAATTAAAACACAAGAAAAAGTGTGGTTTTATACCTTTGAGTGGTGCAAGGCCTCTATCAATGAGATGTTGGATTTAAGCATAGGCCAAAAAGCCGGAAGCACTGGCGGTCCAGAGCAAGACTTCTGGAATGGAAAGCTCTTCAGCAACTTTGAGGGTGAAGGTCATGGCCCCGTCAGAGACTAAGCAAGAGACGGGAGGGACGTTGGAGGAAGAGGTGTGGTTGAGTTTGGAAAGGAGGTTTCGAAATGGAGCTAAGCAGGTCTTTGTAGTGGAGTCACAGAGAGAGGGGATGTCCTGGGTGGCGTCGACGTCGGACGGAGGAAGACCGTCGGGGATGGTATGAAACTGGAAATCAGGGAAGCCGTTGAGAGCATCGGGGCCTCTGGACTTGAGTAACCGTTGATGGTTGAACTCGGTGTTGACGAGGGTGATATGGAAGCCTCTGTAATGGAGGAGCTTTGCTAATTTGAGCATGGGGTTTATGTGGCCTTGAGCCGGGTATGGGATACAAACGGCATGAGGCTTCTCGAGTACAGCCATAGAAGTACTCATCTCTATTAAGGTATTAACGTTAATAAACAGGTTACAACTGGAGAAGATCACCAGTCTTATAGCAAACCTTGGCAAAGGATTTCTCTTGCCCGAATACCACACTCGGCACCACTCTTAACGTTACGCGTGATGATAACTGCAATTTGGATTTTGCTAGCCCAGTCGCAAGTCTTCCGAGACGAACTTGGTGGCATATCGACTGTTTATTATTTTTTTATGGCTCAGGATCCTCTCGAGTTGAACTCGAGAGAATCTCTCGAGTTCGAACCCCTAGAGGTCGCCACGTGTCTCCTTTGACACCCCTTAACCATGGGTAAGGTTCACCCACCCCTAGGGTTCACCCTTCCATCCTTGGTTTTTTTTTTTTTAATATTAATTTTATTTTTCAAATTAAAAACTTTTTTTAATGTTAAAAAAACTCTAAAATCAGTATTTTTAATTTAAAAAATAAAAATTAATATATATAAAAAAAACCAAGGATGGATGGGTGAACCCTAGGGGGTGGGTGAACCTTATCCATGGTTTAGGGAGTCAAAGGAGACACGTGGCGAACTCGAAGAGTTAGAACTCGAGAGAATCCTGTGCCTTTTTTTATGGGAGCGGATTCTCTCAAGTTGGAACCCCTAGAGGTTGCCACCTGTCTCCTTCGACGCCCCTTAACCATGGGTAAGGTTCACCCACCCCTAGGGTTCACTCACCCATCCTTGGTTTTATTTTTTTATATTAGTTTTTAAATAAAAAAAAATGTTTTTAGAGTTTTTTAATATTAAAAATAATTTTAAAAATAATAATTAATATAAAAAAAAAACCAAGGTTGGGTGAGTGAACCCTAAGGATGGGTGAACCTTACCCATGGTTAAGTGGTGTCAAAGGAGACACGTGGCATCCTCTAGGGGTTCCAACTTTAGAGATTCGCTCAAGTTGCAACTTGAGAGAATCCGGGGCCCCATTGCGAGCGGATTCTCTCAAGTTGCAGCCCTTAGAGGTCGCCACATGTCTCCTTTGACACCCCTTAACCATGGGTAAGGTTCACCCACCCCTAGGGTTCACTCACCCATCCTTGGTTTAATTTTTTTATATTAATTATTTTTTTAAAAATTAAAAAACTGTTTTTAGAGTTTTTTAATATTAAAAAGAGTTTTTTAATTTAAAAAATAATAATTAATATATATATAAAAAAACAAGGTTGGGTGAGTGAACCCTAGGGATGGGTGAACCTTACCCATGGTTAAGGGGTGTCAAAGGAGACACCTGGCGACCTCTAGGGGTTCCAACTTGAGAGATTCTCTCAAGTTGCAGCTTGAGAGAATCCTGGCCCCTTTGGGAGCGGATTCTCTCAAGTAGGAACCCCTAGAGGTTGCCACGTGTCTCCTTTGACACCCCTTAACCATGGATAAGGTTCACCCACCTCTAGGGTTCACTCACACATCCTTGGTTTTATTTTTTTAAATTAAAAAATAATAATTAATATAAAAAAAAAAAATATGGATGGGTGAGTGAACCCTAGGGATGGGTGAACCTTACCCATGGTTAAGGGGTGTCAAAGGAGACACGTGGCGACCTATAGGGGTTCCAACTTCAGAGATTCTCTCAAGTTGCAACTTGAGAGAATCCTGGCCCCCATTGGGAGCGGATTCTCTCAAGTTGCAACTTGAGAGAATCTCTCAAGTTGGAACCCCTAGAGGTCACCACGTGTCTCCTTTAACACCCCTTAACCATGGGTAAGGTTCACCTACCCCTAGGGTTCACTCACCCATCCTTGGTTTTATTTTTTTATTTTAATTATTATTTTTTAAATTAAAAAAATTGTTTTAAAAGTTTTTTAATATTAAAAATAGTTTTTTAATTTAAAAAATAATAATTAATATAAAAAAAAAACCAAGAATGGGTGAGTGAACCCTAGGGATGGGTGAACCTTACCCATGGTTAAGGGGTGTCAAAGGAGACACATGGCGACCTCTAGGGGTTCCAACTTGAGAGATTCTCTCAAGTTGCAACTTGAGAGAATCCTGGGCCCCATTGGGAGCAGATTTTCTCAAGTTGCAACTTGATAGAATCCTGGGCCTTAGCCATTTATTTGTAAGGACTTTGTTACGGGACCGCAAATTAAGGGCCGAGACGACACCGAGACGTGCTTGCGATGCATGGATCTCAAATTTTATTAAATCAGTTTTTGAAAGTTTGAGATCCTTGCATGTGATGCACGGTCTCGGCCCTTTGGGATCTCACTAGCATTTTCCTAATCATAACTAACTAACTTGGGAGTGTTAGCCCTATTCTTCGGTCAACCTTTACTCTCACCTTTCACTAGCCACCTGTCGACTTTATTGTGATTAAAGTATTTGTCACAAAAAAAAGTGGACTGATGGATGGTTGAGAGTGAGAGTATGAACTTGGATTAGCCCAAGCAACAATGTTACAGTGAATCTAAGCTTTTTCTTGACAAAGCAAAGATGAATTCATTGAAGAAATAAAAAAATAGAAAACATAATAAAGAACCATAGGACATACATCTTTGACCAAAGAATAGTAAATTCGATTGTTATTTTTCAAGTGGAGGAACGCTAGTCAAATTCTGAATTCGAAAAAAAAAAAAAAAACTATTGAAGCGTAGGTGATTGAAGGTTCTATCTATCCCATTTTTGTATGACAGGGTAAATAGATTTATAAGTGACACTACAATGTCATTTTTAAATTGGATACATGCTCTTAGACCATACGATCTCAGACCTATCCAAAGACCTTACCCGAAAACTCAGAATTCTAGGGTTTTAGGATGAAGAAAAAAACCCTACTCACCTTACAAAAAAAAAAATCACCTATTTATGTCTTAGAATATCGGATTTTGGTGTGAGGTCCAGACTCCAGAGTCTGTCTCAGAATATGTTCACTTTTAAATAAGAATTAGTTGAAGAATACTCCTAAAGTGTCCTCCGAAATATACTCTCTAATCATATCCATTTATTTCAATTATTAAACTATTAAGATTAGAGTTGATGTGACATTAGAAAAGACAAATTAAACCAATTCAAATCTTGACCCTTAGGTTGTGTTCGGTTGAGGGGAATGTAAAGGAAAGTGGATGAAACTCCCATTTTCACCCTATTCGGTTTGAGGGATTTTAGGGTAAAGTAAAACTTGAACTTTCTCAATAGTGCCTAATTTTCTCTCACTTTCCCCCAAACTCTATTCCACCAAAAAGTTGGAATTGTGAAAGAAAGTAAAATAAAAGCTTCTAATTCCAAATCTACCCTTTTGTTGAACCCTATTTCTAAAGAAAGCAAAGGGTAATTTTGGAAAAATTTAAATTTTCCCCTAAACTTTTCTCTCAAACCAAACACACAAGAGAATTTATAAAATTTTTTCACTTTACTTTACTTTACTTCATTTTACTTTCTCCCACCCATTTACCCCTCAACCGAACACCCTAGTGATTAGTTATAAACTATAGACCCACTCAATAAATAATAGAGCTCCAGATTTGTACTTATAAACCTATACTGTAAACCTAGATCATCAGCCTCTTTATTGTCACGAACCCAAGTTCTAAACCCCAAATGCATTCTATTAAAATAAGACTCAAAAGAACAAGGAAGACACAAATAGAAATGGAGAAAATTTGTAACAATAATCCATCACGTAATTAAAATTTCTTTGAGAAGTGATTGAAAAATCTGATGGTACCTACTATGGAGAGCATGGTCATTCAATTGACAATCCAACGGAGCCAAGTATCAAGTGAGGCTCACCATTTCATGCATGTGAGCCTTGGAGCCATTAAATTTTCAAGTGGACAGCCCAACTCTCGGTAGTAGGCACTATAGAGAGTTTTCAATCACTTTGTGTAACATAAGAGAACTCCACCTTTTATTTGTCCGCATGAGACATTTGGAAAGAAAATGAAGTATTGTAACAATGTGTGATAACGAGGTAGATTTGAATTTGTTTTGAGGCCCCTCTTTTCTTTTCTCTTTGTTTAAGGGGTAGACTCAATCTCAACCAACAGAAATCAAAAAAATGACGGTAGAGTACTGGATGTAGAAGACTAAAATCTAAACTAAAAAACAAAAAATCAAAATGTTTCCATCTTCAAAAAAAAATTTCTCACTTGGCGGCGGATGTGAACAACAAACGGTAGAGTATAATGTCCTTCTACGGACGATGACATGCCTATCTTCTTCATCTCCTTTCTCGTGGGATTAAGAGTGACTGTAAGGTTTTTTACGAGAGGGTATCAATCAGTGTCTTTTGATTTTCAGCTCAAACATATGTCTTGCCTTCACACGTGTCTTTTGAATTTTTAACGACTAAGTTTGTGAGTTATTTTATCCCATACATTTTGTACATATCCAATAAGTATTGTTTCTCATTGTTTATGGGAGCTGCTGTTCCCTTGCCCTAAATTTATGCCCTATTAGATAACATGATAGAATTTTTTTTAAAAGTTCTCCCCTTGCCCAATGATTATGCCCTATTAAGTAATTAAAAAAAATAGTAAAAGATTTTTTGTTTTTGAAAATTCAAAGGAACAGCTGCCCCATGACTCATCCTCTATGGTTATAAAACAAATTCCTTGGAGTCTGGTTACAACACAAAAGTCTTTTAACTCTAGTTAAAAACTTTAACATTTAAATTAAGTTAATTTTTGTTCATTTTTTTCTAAAAACCAAGATTAGATGGTTGAATCATAAGGGTTAGTGAATCTTAATCACAATTAAGATGTATTAAAAGGGACATATGTTTGATCTGTGGGTTGTAACCGGACTCCAATTGGAGTCCTTAGTAAACTATATTTAAAAAAAATAAAAAGTTGAGGAGGCACCCACCCGAGATTGAATCACAGCCAATCGTTATTGAACTCGAGGAGAGTTCAATCACACCCACGGGCCAAAATGTGTCTCTTTTAACTCTTATTAACTGTGGTTAATATTCATTAACCCTTAGGGATCAATAATATAACCTTAGTTTTAAGAAAAATATTAAACTTTGGTTAAGAATTTTTAACCTAAAGGATTAATATTTTTTAATATATTAAAAAAAAACTAAAGTTATATTATTGAACCCCAAGGGTTAGTGAATCTTAAATACAATTAATTGACGTTAAAAGGGAAACATGTTGGCCTGTGGGTACGATGGAACTCTCCCTGATTTCAATCGCAACCGGCTGTTATTCGATCTCCACCCACCTCCATATATGCCTCATGCATGCCCTATCTATATATACATAAAAAAAAAAAAAAAAAAATTCTCAAAAGTTTAAGGGGGCACGTGCCCCCAGGCCCCCCACTTGGCTCCACCCCTGCTTAAGAGAGGAGAGAGATAAAATCATATTTTATTTATTTTTAAAAACTTATTACTTTTGACTTAACACGAGAGAGGAGTTGTTTTACACATTAGAGATGAGAGAAAAGATTTGGACAATGAGCATGACCATAAAATTAACAGAAATGTTAGCCCCAGTCTCAATCTTCCTTAGACGTGAAAGTCAGAATTCAACACTTTTCTTTTAAACAATTCTAGCAATTCAAAAGTCTCTCTACAACTGAAGAATGAGCATATTCTTTAGGAGGTTTGAGGCCTTAGATGATACAAACAAGAAAGAGATTTGGAAAAATTAAGGGTGCTGCTACGAGCACACCACTATTTACTGACATGACACCATTTAAAAAAATAACTTACATTTTTTTTATAATTTGTATTTCTATGCACACCCACACCCCAAATCCCTAAAATCTTACTAAAAACTCTCCTAAAAAACAGTCTTCTCCTTTTATAGAAGTAATCTTCCCAATGTCTTCTCCTTTTATATCCATTCTCATCTCCTTCTATATGTTGTCTCATTCTATATGCTTTGTGCTTATTTTTCATATTGATAATCCTACTGAAACAGTTGTTTCATGGTGGTTGCAGGGCTACCAAGGTACTCTTTCAATAAAATTAACACCTGGCGACTTATATGAGTGAACCCTAAGGGTGAGTGAATTTAACCACAATTAATGGGTGTTAAAATTGACATGTGGTAGCTTATATAACCCCTTTAACTATGGTTAAGCTCAATCTACCTAAGGTTAGTATTTTTAAGGTTAATATATTTCCTATTTTTTTTCTTCTTCTAAAAATCAAGGTTATATGAAAGAACTCTAGAGGTGGGTGAATCTTAATCACTATTAGTGAGAGTTAAAAAGGGACACATGTGGGAGGGTGTCGAGGCGTGCGTGGGAAAAAAGTATTTCCCTTAAAATGGTGTTTAAGTAGAATATTTATAAGTATTTTTTTACTCTTGGTGTGCTCGTACAATTTGCTTATTTTTTAATGGTGTCCAGTTAGTAAGTAATATAAATGGTGTCTAGTCAGTAAATAGTGGTGTGCTCGTAGCGTCACCCAAAATTAATCTCAACAAGTCTTTCCTCTTGAGATTATTTTATATTTATAGAGCTTCTATTACAAGAGATTACAAGAGTAGTATACACACGGTTGTGATTTACAAGAGGGGGAGTTTTGAAGTTCAAAACTATCCCTATATAGCAACATGGGAAACATTCCTTGTTATGTGATTCCCTTGATTTTGGGCAATATTTCAAAGATATCTTCATATGAATCCTTTGGCAATATCTTCCTTGGGTGTCTTCTCATATCTATGATAACTTCTTGGTTGTCTTCACTGTCAACCAAATCTTGTGTGATATGGTTGATTGATGATGTGACAAGGTGAGATGAGGGACTCGGTTGGACATCCTTATTATCCCCCCACAAGTTGAAGGTAGCTATGTCGCGAAGGTTCAACTTGGAAGAAAAAAAATATAATAAGTGCCGTGGGGGACTTTTAGTAAAAATATCCACAATTTGAAGTTCCGATGGAACAAATGCAATTTGAAGTTGACTTGTGGTGACCTTTTCCTGGATGAAATGATAATTGAGTTCAATATGCTTAGAGCTAGCATGAAAAACCGGATTAGAGCTCATATGAATGGCACTACGATTGTCACAGTAGATAATGGGACAATTAGGGAGAACAATATGGAGATCACGTAATAAGTACGAGACCTAAGTGATCTCAGCAATAGTATGAGCAAGTGCTCTGTATTTTGATTCAACACTGGAGCGAGAAACAGTGGCTTGTTTCTTGGCATTCCAAGAAATGAGATTTTGGCCTAGGAACAAGGCAAAGCCGGAGGTAGAACAATGAGTATTAGGGCAACCAGCCCAGTTAACATCAGAATAACCTGTGAGAGTAACAGGAGAATCTGAGTAGATCTGAAGACCATTATACAGGGTTCCTTTAATGTAACGGAGAATGCATTTTACCGACTTAAAATGTTTCACAGTGGGAGAATGCATAAACTGACACACAGAGTTGACACTATAGGAGAGGTTTGGTCATGTGAAAGTGAGATATTGTAAGGGACCAGCAATACTGCGATACTGAGTGGCATCAAAGAAAGGGGCGCCGAGCTTGGTGAGCTTATGTCCAACGACCATGGGAGTAGAAAAAGGTTATGCTTCATCTATGTGCACCCGGCTAAGTAAATCAAGAGCATACATGGACTAAGATAGAAACAGGCCCGTGGGTGTAGTCACAACTTCGATGCCTAGAAAAAAAATGCAAGGGTCCCAAATCCTTCATAGAAAATTCACTGTTGCGACGAGCAATAAATTTAAAAAACATAACTGAGTTACTTCCGGTGAGTATAATATTGTCAACATAAACGAGTAGGATCGTGGTGCCAAGCTGACTATGTAGATAAAACATGAAAGGGTTAGCATGGCTATGGCAGAAACCATACTTAAGAAGGAAGATGCGGAATCGCTCAAACCAAGGTCGAGGGGCTTGTTTGAGACCATATAGAGCTTTCTGTAGACGATAGACATGCTAAGGAAGAGAGAGATCCTTATAGCCAGGAGGTTGATCCATGTAGACCTCTTCATGCAAGTTTCCATGTAAAAACGCATTTTTGACGTCCAGTTGACCTAACTCCCAATGATTCATAGTAGCCAAAGCAAGGAGAAGTCGAATGGTAGTGGGTTTAACAACGGGGCTGACTTTCATCATAGTCCAGTCCAAGTAACTGTGAATACCCTTTGGCCACAAGACGGGCCTTATGTCATTCGATAGAGTCATCAAACTTGAGTTTAGTTTTGAAAATCCAGCGACAACCCACAACATTCATATTAGGAGCACGAGGAACAAGAGTCCATGTATTATTATGATGAATGGCAAGGATCTCATCATCCATTGCAGCGAGCCAATGAGGATGGCGGGCTGCAAACTTGTGTACCCACGAGAGTCTTTCATGGAGTGAAGTGCATGGAAGAATACAAACAGGCAAGTTGGGAGAGGATGATTGGAGCGAGCCTTAGACTGAGTGACCATAGGTTGCATGGTTGTTGGGGGGGGGGGGGGGGGTGCAATAGGTAAGTCAATGATGATCTGCCCACCAGGAATAAGGGCTGCATTCTCTATACGATCAGGAGCAACTTATGAAGATGGAGGAAGACTCGCATGAGGGAGACTGTCAGCGTCTCAAGGAGGAGGCATTGGTGAAGAGGGATCCAAACCCGGGACGAGTGCGGAGGGACTGGCAGTGTCCACTTGTGTGACAGTAGGGGTAGTGGTGCGAGCTGTTGGTGGCAGGGCAGCAATGGCGTGGATGGGTGGATTATATGCCTTGAGCTGAATGGAAGTGGAGGCTGGCAAGGGGCACAGTGATCACTGTTCATGGAAGGACCATGCGAGGCAATATCATGGGAAGGTTCATTTGAGGGAGGCAAGCCATCCAGATCACAAAAAATACTAAGTTCTTCAATGCCAGTAGAGCCAGGGGAAGATCCAAGATAAGGTAGATTAGTCTCATCAAATACAACATGACGAAAGATGTACACACGATTAGATGAGAGATCAAGACAACAGAAGTCCTTATGCATAGTACTATACCCTATAAAAACACATCTCGAACTCCTTGGAGCTAACTTATGAGGTGAATAATCACATAAATAGGGAAAGCATAAACATCCAAAAGTACAAAACATGGAATAGTTGGGTGACTTAACGAAGAGAAGTAGGTAGGGGGATGCATGTTGGAAGATAGCAGTAGGGAGTCCATTGAGGATGAAAATTGGTGTAGAGAACGCTTCAACCCATAGGTGAATAATTATACTTAATTCCAAAACTACCCTTTATTCTTATATAAAGATAATGATATTTAAAAGGTTGATTGCCTTAATGCCAAAACTACCCTTTGCTATATATAAAGAGAATGATATTTAAAAAAATTGATTGAATTTTAGCTTAATTTCAAAATTAATTTTATTAATTTTAGCTTTTATTAATATCGAAGACTTTTTCACCAAAAACAAAAGTGGATTTAAAAGGTTCATTGAAATTTAATTTAATTATAAAACTGTCATTTATTAATAAATAAAGCAATATTTTCATAACCAGATTGGTTGCCCAACTGACCAGGTAACCAAATCCCGGTTTGACTGGTCTGGCTGGATCATGTCATTTTATTATTTATTTTCTTGGCCAGAATGTGTCTAAAAAACTTTTATTCTTAAAATTCCATTAAGTCAAGTTTCTATACCCAAAAATGGTGTCAAAATTTTTTCTATAGTCAAAATGTCTCGAATATTTGTTAGTTTTCAAAATGCCCCTAAATCAAATTTCTATACCCAAAATACCCTTCCCCAAAATTTACCCAAAATCCTCCTCAAGTTTTCCCATATTATCATTTTCTTTATTTCTAAAATGTCCCCCAAGTTTATGTACCCTAAATGCCTTCATTTTTTTCTATACTCAAAATGCTCCTAATACTTTTTGGTTCTCAAAATGTCCATTCATTATGTTTCTATACCCAATTTTTACCTCACAATATTTTTTACCCAAAATGTCACTCAAGTTTATATATTCAATCTTTAATTTTTCCAAAAATGCCCCTCATTAGGGTCCTCTTCTCAGACTCTCTCCCCTCCCCTCGCTCTCATGTACATCGCATGCGTGACCCATCAGTTTTAATAGAATACATATGGGAAACTCTATTTGGTTTAGAACTTAATTGGGTTTAAGAATAAAGAGGCTACTGGTATAAGCTTATTGTATGGGTTAAATACAAATCTGGACCCCTATTATTTAAAAGAAAACAGATTCTGAGAGGGTCTCAGACATACCTAGAACGTTACACCCCCCCCAAGGAGTGGTACTGTCTCAGAGGATCTATCCTATTTAAAAATAAAATAACATGATTTATTGTACTCTCTCATACCAATTTTTTTATTTCTTTCTATGAGACACGGTTAGGCCGCAACCCCGGTTAGCAAGATGGGTGGAGAGTGCAACCTACTCTCACCTTCTCGGGAATGGAACCCGGAACCTCCTTCCTAAGGAAGGGATACACCTACCACTGGGCTATTTCCAGGGTGTGTAAAAGATACATGTCCTAGAACCTGCAATCATCAAACACTTCATTAGTATTTCTTTTTTTTGAATTCAGAATATGACTAGCAATCCACCACTTGAAAAATAACTACCAATTTACTATTCTTTGGTCAAAGATACATGTCCTATTGTTCTCTATTATCTTTTTTTTTTTTATTTCTTCAACCAATCCCTCTTTGCTTTGTCAAGAGAAAGCTTAGATTCACTGTAACCTTGTTGTTTGGGTTATCCAAGTTAGCAATATTCAAGATACTTTGGTCAGTCTACAGTAGCTGTGGATCCCAACTAGTTAGGCACTGTCTCCATCCATGATTTGGCTAGCTTTTGTAAGAAACTCCAAAAACTCTAATCACCAAGAGGGGTGGGGGGAGGATTATGATGTTGAGGGCTAATTTCCATTGTAGAGTTTGATGAAAGGCTTCATTATGCAATTTTGAATTGTAGTCACGATTCAATGGCAAAAAATAGAAATATACCCATCTCACAATCTCTTATTGATAATGCCAAAGAAATCAAGTTGGCTAATATAGGCCTGCCCTGAGATATCTGTCTTATTTTTGTGGGCATGCATGCCTTCTTATAAGACAAACCAGCTTGGAACAGCTCATCAGATAGATACATGAATTTAACTAAGCGATTTGTTTTTGGAGAGAAGCACTTCGTTTACCATTTTGTCCAAATTCAAGTGAGACGAAGCACTTGGTTTAGTGGCCTCTTCTGCTCTCTTCTTCCATTCCATGGCCTTGTTCTTCATCTCCTTACCCTTCTTCCCCTCCATCAACTCTCTTACAAGCGTCTCTACTTCATTTCTCTTAACATTGTTATCAATTTCCATGCCGATACCCCACTGGTTGCAAGTGTATCGGCAGTTCGTCGGTTGTTCTGCGAAGAATGGCCAACAGATCATAGGCACTCCACCGCAGACGCTTTCGAGTATCGAATTCCACCCACAATGCGTTAAAAACCCTCCGATCGATGGGTGTTTGAGGACTTGCTCTTGTGGGCACCAGCTTGCTAACATACCTCTTTCTTTGGTCTCGGTCACGAACTCCGGTGGCAGAACAGCAGTGTCACCGATGACGAGGTCCGGCCTAACTATCCACAAGAAGGTTTGCTTACTATTAGCGAGTCCCCAAGCGAACTCAATCATCTGTTGGGGCGTCATGACTGTGATGCTGCCAAAATTCACATACACGACCGAGTTGGGCTCTTTAGAATCGAGCCATTCGAGACACCCAGCTTCTTCTTTCCATAGATTTGAACCAATAGACTTCAACCTATTGTCTGAAATATGATTGAGGAGCAAGTGTAGAGGACCGACGGAATAAATAGGAGGAAAAATAGATGAAAGCGCGTCCAACACATCCCGTTCCAAGGCATCGAATGTATTTAAAATGATCGCCGAAGCTTTATAAGCTCTCTCCACTTCTCCCTTGGCAAAGTCGATCATGATATCGTTTAAATCCGTAGTTCGAATGAAACTCGGGATGTCCCTCAGACGGACATCTTTCATTCCGGGGATCCAATCCACAACAGTGTCTAAATACCCATTTGTTAAGTAACTTGCATCTGTGCACCATATAAAAATTTATATATATTACCCATTTAATTTGTTAATTAACTTGCATAAAAATTTATAATCAGTACATATTTTTTTGGAACAAGGAAAATAGGCTAAGTACTATACCTTTCAGTGGTACAAGGCCTCTTTCAATGAGATTGGGGTACTGTACATAACCCATGAAGCCACAAGCACTGGTGGTCCAGAAAAGGACTCCAGGAATGGCAAGTTCTTCAGCAGCTTCGACGGCGAAGGACATGACCCCGTCAGAGACTATGCAAGAGACGGGAGGTACGTTGGAGGAAGAGGTGTGGTTGAGTTTGGAAAGGAGGTTTCGAAATGGAACTAAGCAGGTCTTTCTAGTGGAGTCACAAAGAGAAGGGATGTCCTGGGTGGCGTCGACGTCAGACGGAGGAAGACCGTCGGGGATGGTATGAAATTGGAAGTCAGGGAAGCCGTTGAGAGCATCGGGGCCTCTGGATTTGAGTAACCGTTGATGGTTGAACTCGGTATTAACAAAGGTGATATGGAAGCCTCTGTAATGTAGGAGCTTTGCTAATTTGAGCATGGGGTTTATGTGGCCTTGAGCTGGGTATGGGATGCAAACGGCGTGAGGCTTCTCGGCTACTGCCATGGATTCCATCTCTCTCTCTCTGGAAATGGATTGGGTGCGTCTGGTCAGTAGACTCAGTACTGCTCAGTGGGATCAGCTCTCTCCGGATTTATAGCAAACCTTGGCAAAGGATTTCCTCTAAAATGCCCGAGTTTTACACTGGGGCACCGCTCTTTTGGGAATGCGTTTAATTAGGGGGAGTGATAGAATGTATTGCAGATTCTATTGGGTGGTACATGCATATCTTCTAAGCTCACCAAATGTCCTCTCACATTTATTAATTATAGTTAATGCTATGTTTGTTTTGGTGTAAAACAGGGGAAAACAAAAGAATTTCAAGGAAAATATCATTTTTTGCATGTATTTTCGGTAAGACAATTGACATTTTTCATAAATTTCATTTGTTTTCCCCTAATTTACATCAAAACAAACGGAGCATAAGATTCATTCGTCCCTGAGGTTAAATAATATAGCCTTGGTTTTTAGAAAAAAAACATAAAAAAAAACTAATCACATGACTAAGTAAAACCATAAGGTTAATTTAAAAAAAATATTTTTTCTAAACATTAAGTCAGATTGTTTAACCCTAAGAATGAATCTTACCATGGTTAATGGACATCAAAGAAAACATGTGGTGGGTTTAGGAGGTTTGCGTATACCACCCAACTGATTGTGGACCGCATGCTATCACTCCTCCTAATTAAATGCCTTCTCCCGCGTCAAGCAAGAATGTTTTCGTAGTATAATACTCGGGCATTTTCGCTGAGGAAATCCTTTGCCGCAAAGCTTAGTCTAAGACAGCCCATGTTCAACGTACCACCCAAAAAAGGCCTCCGATTGTCTCTGGCGAAGCCAGAAAACCCTCTCGGGGTTTCATACATTGTGCGACAGTTGGCAAAAAATTGGGGAGAAGTCATTCCATTTTCTCCCCATAATTTTGACTTCTCTACATCTCATAATGGGTGGAGAAGTCAAAATCATGGCCCCATGATTTTGACTTCTCCACCACTTGTCACCTATTCTATGGAACCCCGAGACAAGCCCTTTCTGGCTTTGCCCGATACAATCCAAGGCCTCCCAAAAAAAAAAAAAAAAGTATCGATAAAAAAACATAATTCTCAATCTCGAGGAGATGGAGATGGAGACAGTAGAGGATGAATGCTGTCCTTTAATATAATAAAAATAATAATAAGAAGGGATAATAAAAGAGTGATCAGAAGAGCAGTGATCAGATGACCGTAGGTCTCTACAAAAGTCAGGGTCGTGTCCTGCTATCCCTTTTAAATCGATTTAATCCAGACTAATTTTAATTAAATTAAAATAAAGATTTTTTTCCCTAAAAACATAGGTGGGATTGGTTAGAATCTTAACTATTGGTGAGTGATAAATTAACTATAATTGGTGAGTAATAAAAAGGACGGCGTGGACCAATGATAACGGACTATTTTGTTAAATGCAATTGTGGATAAACTAAGCATTTTTTATAATAAATATATAATTTTTTTTTAAATTTATCATTAAATAAAATAATTTCTTTAGATTTTTTTTTTTTATGTTCCAGGAGCATCCAAGAGAAGGGTCTTTTCCGAATTTAATTTTGAAAGAAAGTGATTCTAGCATTGCCTCAAGACTAATCATTCATCATTTCCATATAATCCGGTGGCCTAACCGGAGCAAACCATTTTCATTATATCATTCTTTTTTACATAGTATCATTCTTCAAGCGTGCTTGATCATAGTAAGTGGATATGCTCTTCTGGCGATAAGATACACATTCACTTGGGATGTGTGGAGTCAACTTTGTTACAAACAGCAACCGAAGACTTTATCACAAACGAAAGTTAAATCCTTATCACATACAGATTACCCGAATTCTTCACACTGTATAAATGTTCTGTAACCCAATCAGTAAAGTTAAGGATTGTCTCAGAAGTTGTGTATTTTCACATGTTCTCAGTAACCTATTATGACTCAAACACCTGTATCATCTTTATTGGATAATCCTTATTGTAACGGATAAAATTCGTAAAAAGGAGTAAAAAGAAGGGGTAAAATAGGGATTTCTCATGCTAACAAATTCTAACAATTTAGCCGACATAAGCCCACTTGGGCTATGTGCTGGCTCTCTTGAGTGTTGTCTGACAGGTGATCTCATCATGACTACACAAGTCATGATGACTCCAAATGCCTATAAATAAGCAAGAATCACCAGAAAGAACAGGAGGATGGTACGAAAGGCAAGAGAGGAAATAAAGAGAAGAAGAAGAAGAAGAAGATGGAGATCTGAGAAGCTTGAGTCATTCACACCCCTACCCCGAAGGGCTATGCAGGCGGCCACTCATCTGATTCTCTTATCTTCCTTTGGTGTTCTCCGGCTACTTGATGCTCTTTATGGCCTCACAATCGATTATGGCCACCGGATTCTCTCAAATAGGCCATGTCCGCCTGATGCTCTCCCTAACGGTCACACTGCCACTTGCACGACCTTGCAATTAATCATCTGATGAGTGCAATCATACTTGAACTTGTGCCTGACGCTATGAATGGTGCCGAATCCGTTGTCGCGTTGTCTGCTGTGAATGGTGCCGAATCCGTTGTAGCGTTGCCTGCTGTGAATGGTGCCGAATCCGTTGTCGCGTTGTCCGCTGTGAATGGTGCCGAATCCGTTGTCGCGTTGTCCGCTGTGAATGGTGTCGAATCTGTTGTAACGTTGTGTTGTGAATAGTGCCGAGCTCGTTACCCGTTGTCTGATGCACAATGTACCCGTTGTTTGATGTACAACGTATACGTTGTCAGAGCTATGTTATCCGAGCTAGAGCTACGTTGTCTGTGTCTTATCAGAGCTACGTTGTCGGTGCCTTATCTGAGCTACGTTGTCTGTGCCTTGTCCGAGCTACGTTGTCAGAGTTACATTGTCTGTGCCTTGTCAGAGCTACGTTGTCCGTGCCTTATCAGAGCTACGTTGTCTGTGCCTTATCAGAGCTACGTTGTCGGTGCCTTATCTGAGTTACATTGTCTGTGCCTTGTCCGAGCTACATTGTCTGAGCTACGTTGTCAGAGTTACATTGTCTGTGCCTTATCAGAGCTACGTTGTCTGTGCCTTATCAGAGCTACGTTGTCGGTGCCTTATCTGAGCTACGTTGTCTGTGCCTTGTCCGAGCTACGTTGTCTGAGCTACGTTGTCAGAGTTACATTGTCTGTGCCTTGTCAGAGCTACGTTGTCCGTGCCTTATCAGAGCTACGTTGTTGTGCCTTATCCGAGCTACGTTGTCAGAGCTACGTTGTCTGAGCCATATTGTTTGTGCCTCCTGAGCTACAATCTCCAGAGCATAACAGCAGAGCTCGTCCTCAAGTGCATATACCCAGTGTCCTCACGATAAGTATCTCTATACTATTATGTTCATATGTTCATGTGTCTGTGCCTTATACTGACTTTATCAGCTATATTCTTTGTGCCTCCTGAGCTACAATCTCCAGAGCATAACACCAGAGCTCGTTCTCAAGTGCATATACCCAGTGACCTCATGATAAGTATCTTTATATTATTTTGTTCATATGTTCATGTGCTTGTGCCTTATACTGACTTTATCATCGGAGCTTATTTCAGGGTGCACACCCGCCCCCTCAGACTCAGTCACAGGTGGCGTTTTGCTAACATTCCTCTACCAGCTGAGCAGCCACAGACGTGTGGCATGTACGAGATTTTTCCCTTTCACTTATCCTACTGTTGTATTGGATAAGGATTATCTTAAACCAACAGCAAAATCTCAGATTTCTGTAAACAACATACACTTGTAACAAGATGTTACTCTATGCAGATCGTGTGATAGTACCAACTCTACTAATATACAACTATTCATATAGGACGACTTAACTATAGATGCTAACCCACCTGTTGATGGAAGTGTCTCGTACCAAGCTGCGTAAACCGCTCATCTCCTATTGCTAGATAAAGAATGGATTGAATCTCACCTTTTCGTGATTGAATCTCCGTCTATCTCCAGAAGGTCCTCGCTCATGAAGAAGCTATCCAGGACAAGCTATAGAAGGAAGTTGTGGGTGCGCGATTGCGAGTCATTCACACCCCTCAACAAATAGAAGTAGTGGTTGATCCGTCCTCCCCATCCGACCCATAGAATGAAGTAGTCGAGTCAAGATCTGCACCCGCTCATCTCTTTGATCCATCCGGCGGAAGAATCGAACTTGAAGTGACCGATCAGTTGCCTTAACTCGACGTGGTGGGTGGGTACTGGCAGGTACTATCACATGATCTGCATTGAGCATCATCTTGTTACAAGTGTATGTTGTTTATAGAAATCTGGGATTTTGCTGTTGGTTTAGGATAATCCTTATCCAATACAATAGTAGGATAAGGATTATCCAATAATCTCTACTCTTTAAGTCGTCCTATATGAATAGTTTTATATTAATAGGTTTGGTACTATCACACGATCTGCATAGAGCATCATCTTGTTACAAGTGTATGTTGTTTACAAAAATCTGGGATTTTGCTGTTGGTTTAGGATAATCCTTATCTAATACAATAGTAGGATAAGGATTATCCAATAATCTCTACTCTCTACTATTATAATGAGAGAAACAGGGTTAAAAAGTTGATTGATTTTTTCTAATATTTCTAATGATTCTTAATTTTATGGTATCTTATAGTTAATAAGAGTGGATTTTTTCTATTTTATCCATAACTCTATATTTCTACTATTATAATGAGAAAAGTGGGGTTAAAAAGTTGGTTGACAATTTTATGGTATCTTATAGTTAGTAAGGGTGAATTTTTTCTATTTTGTCCATGTGTGTGATTTTTTTTGAACGTCCACGTGACACTTGCTCCTCGAAATCTGGTTTACTGGCGGAAAGAAGAAGCGGAGGGTGCACCCTGTAATACACTCTGATGCCAAAGTTAGGATAGGAAGAAGATGATATGTAGTGAAAGATTGAAAACAATAGTAAAATTATCAATTTCACCGATCCTTATGCACTGCATCTCTCATGGCATTTATAGGCTTAACTCTGTATGTCCATCCATGCCCATAGATATCCATGGATAACCATTTCACTTGCTTTATGATCATTACCAAATATGTCAGACAGTTACGTGTCACACGTGTGAGCCTACTATTTCTAATATCGGTCTGGGGTCGAAAACAGGCTGAGATAACTAACATTAAATGCAATAAATGATAAGACAATGATTTTCACCTAACAACAGGGTAAAGTGATCACCTCCTGATTATTGCATCCTGCGAGTCGGTCTCGTTGTTGACTTAAGTACGGGTTCGTTGTGTATGTGAATATGAATAAAATAACCGTTGTCCAAGAATACAGCTACTATACTCGTCTTCAGGATAACGAATCCGTTGTCCTGAAGAGCACGGGTTCGTACTCAATTTGAATACGGATCTTTCATCCGTTGTCATAACAATGAAGATTTGCTCGTCTTCACAACACTTATACATTTTACGAATTTTATCCATTACAGTCCATAACTCCATATCTCTAATATTATAATGAGAGAAGCGGGGTTGAAAAGTTGGTTTATTTTTTTTTTTCTAATATTCCTAATGAGTCTCAATTTTATGGTATCTTATAGTTAGTAGTGAATTTTTTCTATTTTTTCCATAACTCTATATAAAAAAAATTAAGATATTATGTTATCTAGCTAATCTTACATCAGAAAAGTTAGTAGGGATTGAAGTAATATCAACTATAATCAGTATACACTGTTCTAATCTTCGTTGTTCTGACCTTGTTGATTTTTTTCTTATCAGTTGAAAAACGCGTTTGCGGAAATTTTTGAACGCTATGACAACATCGGTCAGGTAGCCGAGTATTGGAAGCATCAGGCCACCATATCGGCTGAAAAGGCAACGGCGGAGAAGATGACGATGGCCAACAAGTTGCAAGAAACTTGTTCTCAACTGGAGAAGGTCAAAGCGGATGCTGATAGATACCGGGAACAACGGAACACGTTTCGTGAAGCTGCTCAGAAATCAGCTAAGGACAAGAAGAAAGCGTCGAAAGCAGTCAACACAGCCAACCTCTGAATTAGGGAGCTGGAAGGTTTGTTTGAAATCTTAGCCAAGCAACTCAAAGAGGCGGAGCTCGCGAAGGAAGTCCAGAAGACTGAACTTCGCGAATACTATCAGAAGGAAGTCGATCGGATGGTGCTTGAGGACTGGTTAGAGACGGAGAGGGAGCTTCTGAAGGAACTCTGAGAGGCAGGATGAATGATCGATTTTGATGGTTAAAATAGGTTGTGAAGAACCATAATTATGATTCATGTTATTGAATGATTAAAATAGGATGTGAAGAACTATATTTGATTCTTATTTTATTATTCGTAGATGATTAAAATAGGTTGAAAAGAACTAGATTTATAGTTTCAGTATATTATTCTTGGATGATTAAAATAGGATGTGAAGAACTAGATCTATGATTTCTGTTTATTATTTTTATGGTTAAAACAGGATGTGGAAGTACCTATTTAAGATATTGTTTTATCATTTTTGAATCATTAGCTTATGATGTGAAGAACCATGTTTAAATTAATTATGATTCAACAAGGGGATTGGGAAAAATTAATTGAAGTATGTGGATTTATGAGAAGAATGGGATGATGGATGAAATTGAATAGATGATTTAATTGTGGTATTTTAATGATATGTGAGTTTGATTTTATGTTTAAAATTTATGAGAATTATTATTGATTAAAGGTGTTATAGTTAGGATACTGATCTTGATTAAACGAAAATGAGATTTTGATATTTAAATTAGATTGTGATTGTGAATACTCTTAATACCAATTATGATGTTTGATTTGTCGAATTATAGGAAATGTGAGAGGTTGTGTATTTCTGTTATATTTCTTAATACATGATATACCATTAGGTAAACGAACCTCTAATGAAAGTCAAGGTTGCTTAGGCCTGGTTAACATAGTGGTATGGGATGCTATGGTGAGATGTCTTATGACCCTTGTTGGTTAGTTTTAGGTGCAATTTAAACAAGAGGTATATCATTGTACACTCACGAATGAAAAATATGTAAAAGTATGAAGAAAGAATTAAAGATATTAAGTAAGACTAAAAGCAAAGTAAGAAAGTAAGAAAGAAAGACACACGAAAATGGAAATGCATGTATGTGTTTTGCACCACCGGATACCATCAGAAGGGCAAGATGTATGCCAAAGCATGTAAGCGTCGTACCGAAAAATGTATTAAGCTGTCTGTACCGGACAATGTATGAATGATGGTATCTCGGTAAAGTAAAGTATAGTAACCCCTTTCCTTATATAGTAAAGTGGTATTTTAATTTAGTACAAATGCATGTGAATGTGTATTGATGAGATGATAATGTATGAATTATAAAAAATAAGAAAAGAAAGAAAGTAAGAAAAGAAAGAAAGAAAGAAAAAAAAAAGAAATTGACATAATGTACATGTTTATTTTCTGCACTCTGACTTTATATGTAAACTGATGTATTAAGTGATGAAATGCATGTAAAGTATTATTCATTATTTGGTTTATTATGATCTGTTATATGCGCGGAGTAACTCGTTACTCAGCCGATGACTTTTGTTGTCGGCAGGTTCAGGTTTTGAAGAAGAGGAGTACATCGAAGAACCCGAAGGTGAGTATCCCGAGGAAGAAAGGGACCTTGATCGATGACCCTATTATTGAAGTTACTTGTTGGTTATTTAAATTCGGGAGACCTTAATTAATTTTATAAGGACATATGTTAGTTTAGTCTTTTATGTTTATGGTTAGGATGGATGATTAGGATTTATTATTTTTTAGTTGCATTATGGAGTTTGGATTTTAGTTAATGGATTAATTGAAGAAAATTTTTATATCCGTATTTTAGTATGCCTTAATTGCTTATAACAAGATGAATTATTAAGTAAGTCACGTGCCAAGATCTCACATCCTCCTAGGTGGGGTTTTGGGGCGCGACATTAAGATATTATGTTATCTAGCTAATTTTACATAAGAAAAGTTAGTAGGGGTATTGAAGTAATATCAATTATATACGACTAACAATAATCCCTCTATATCTCCATGATTCTCTCGAATTCTTATCTTTATATTCTCTCAAGCTCCCTCAACGAAGAGGCACACCCTCTCTACGTTGTAACTACTTTTCAAGAGAAAAAGTAGAGACATGTGGTATGTGGTGGTTTCCACCCACTCCTCCATCTTTTTAAGTTAAAATTTTAAAATGAAATTTTTTAAAATTCCCTCACTAGAGTCCCTCTTCCCACTCTCGCTCCCCTTCCCCTCTCTCTCACATGTATCGCACGTGCCGCCCACTGGTAGCTTAAGATAAAAGAGAGGAGAGGCAATCTACGTTTGATAAGCCTGCAATAATACTTGTTTTGCAAAAGCTTTTATGGTATCAAATCTTGTTCAACAAAAATGCCCCGCCTCTTTCACTGATGGTGAGGTGTGACGTCTCCACATGGGAGGTCTTGGGATCTAATCTCCTGGGCGAGGAGTTACAAGAACTCCAATCCCTATTGTTACGGCCTTAATCCTTCTTCTTGATAATGACCGTGCGGCACTCGATAATTTAACCCTACCGAGTAAGCCTTCCTCTTAACACTCTCAAGAGACAAAATCACTAAGAAACAAGAGAATTGAAGAAGCTTTTACTCACTCTTCTTATTACTCAAGAATGCTTTACAACTCTTGGATGATCCACAAATGAAGGGGCCCTTCCCTTATATAGGCTTTATGGGAGGGTTCTAGTCATCTAGAAGCCCCCTAGTTCTAGAATACTCCTCCACCTCCTCTTGAGGACTTCTTTAGATAGTTTCTACACACTCTCCTTCTTCTAGAGTTTTCCTATACAGTATATATACTAGTCTTTTATAGTATCTATACATGTATTCTTATACTTCTATTGTATGAATACAAATCTTTCATATTATATATGCCTTCTTGGTGCTTGATGAAATGTTTGAGTTAGTGGGTTGTGACACTCTCCCCCACCTAATTCGTCGATGTCCTCGTCGAGTGCTCGTCTTGAAATCTTTGTATCTGTTTCTCGAATTACCATAGATGTTCAGCCTGTTCCCACGTTGCTTCGCTCTCAGGCAATCCTTTCCACTTCACCAAATACTCCGTGTAAGGAGCATGACTTTGTCGCCTGATTGTCCGATCGGAAATGATGTAGTCGACCTCTTTGTCATAGGAGGTAGTTACTGCTGTTGGTGCTCTTGTAGATACCCCTCTTTCAGGATAATTTGGGTCTTCATGATAAAGTTTCAAGTTGCTCACATGGAAGACTGGATGTATCTTTAATTTTGATGGTAGCTGCAACTTGTAAGCAACCTTCCCAATCCTTTTGATGATGGGAAAAGGTCCTTCATACTTGCGTACCAACCCCTTGTGTACTGGTCTTAACTTCTTGAATTGTTGGGGTAAAAGCTTAACTAGGACCATGTCCCCTTCCTGATATTCGACCGGTCGCCTTTTCCTGTTCGCCCATTTCTTCATCCGCTTGGTAGCCTTGTTAAGATATGCTCGAGCTAACTCCATCTTTTCTTGCCAGTCTTCGGCAAGCTTATGTCCCACCGGGCTTTTTCCCTTTTGTCCGACCAGTATAGTGTTTGGGGTAAATGGTTGTTGTCCCGTGGCAAGCTCAAAGGGA
The DNA here is from genome assembly GCA_015143295.1 of Tetracentron sinense. Classification (NCBI taxonomy): domain Eukaryota; kingdom Viridiplantae; phylum Streptophyta; class Magnoliopsida; order Trochodendrales; family Trochodendraceae; genus Tetracentron; species Tetracentron sinense. Next base: position 30,425,147 of record CM026556.1, read on the forward strand.
TTGTGGTAGGTAGACTCACTCTTTTGTAAGTTATAGGAGAATTGGGTCACATCCAACAACTTGGCCCAATCCTTTTGGTTTGCACTCATAAAGTGTCTAAGATAAAGCTCCAAGAGTTCATTGATCCTTTCTGTTTGCCCGTCAGTTTGTGGGTGGAAGCTAGTCGAGAAGTGTAGGTCGGATCCAAGTAGTTTGAATAACCCGGACCACAAGTGTCCTGTGAAGTGTCGATCTCGGTCACTACTGATGGTCTTTGGCACTCCCTAGTACTTGACCACATTCCTTAAGAATAATTGGCAGCTTCTTCTGCAGTGCAGTCCTTTGGAGCGGCAATGAAAGTGACATATTTGGAGAACCTGTCTACTACCACCATGATTGATCCACATCCTTCTGATTTTGGCAAGGCCACAATGAAGTCTAGTGAGACACTTTCCCATGGTTTCTCTAGGATGGGTAGTGGTTCCAACAATCCTCCAGATTGTTGTTGATCTACCTTGTCTTGTTGGCATACAAGACAGGTTTTCATGTATGCTTCTATATCTTCTCTCATCTGTGGCCAGTAGTAGGCAGCTTCCAGAAGGGCTCGAGTACGATGTTGTCCTGGATGATCTGCCCATAGGGTATCATGACACTCCTTCATCATTTCCCTTCTCAAGTTGCCCCACCTAGGGACATAAATTCTTTCCCCTTTAGCATAGAGTAGCCCATCTCGTACCCAAAATCTCCGAGTTTTTCCTTGTCGGGCCATCTCCATTAAGTTCTTTGCATTAGGGTCTTGATCTAACCCTTTCTTGATTTGGTCTAAGAGGGACCCTTGGAGTTGGCTTATGGTTGCTAGTACCAACTTCCGACTCAATGCATCGGCAACTTGATTGGTCCTTCCTGGCTTATACTCGAAGACCATGTCGAATTCAGCTTGGAAGTCTTGCCACCTTGCTTGTTTGGGGCTTAGCTTCTTTTGACTCTGAAAGTAGCTCGTGGCAATATTGTCTGTCTTGACAGTGAAGTGCGATCCTAACAAGTAATGCTTCCATGTCCTCAAGCAATGGATAATGGCGGTCATCTCCTTCTCTTGGACAGTGTAGCGTTTCTCAGTGTCATTAAGCTTTTTACTTTCATAAGCTATTGGATGCCCCTCCTACATGAGGACTCCTCCAATGGCAAACTCTGAAGCATTGGTATGCATCACGTAGGGAAGTTGATGGTTAGGTAACCGCATTACTGGCTCCTTCATCACTGCCTCTTTTAAGTCCTCGAAGCTATGTTGGCATTCACTCGTCCATTGCCATGCTGTATTTTTCTTCAAAAGGTCCGTCAGTGGAGCAGCCTGTGCTGAGTAACCTGCAATGAATCTTCTATAGTAGTTTATTAATCCAAAAAATGATCGGAGTTCGGTTACCTTAGTTGGTGGATCCCATTCCTGGATGGCCCTGACTTTTTCCCCATCCATCCTAAGCTGTCCTTGGCCAATATAGTGTCCTAAGAAGGCTACCTTTTGTTGGGCGAAAGAACATTTCTCCTTCTTCACATAGAGCTCGTTCTCCCTTAGCACGCAGAATACTTCCCTCAAGTGATTTACATGTTCTTCAAGGGTGTTGCTGTAAACTACGATGTCATCCAAGTAGATTACTACAAAGCAATCTAAGTAGGGTCGGAAGAGCTCATTCATCAAGGTGCAAAAGGTTGCAGGAGCATTTGTCAGTCCGAAGGGCATGACTAGGAATTCAAATGATCCATACCTTGTCACACAGGTAGTCTTGGGCTCATCTCCTGGTGCTATCCGGTCTTGGTGGTAGCCTGATCTTAAGTCTAGCTTAGAGAAGAACTTAGCACCTCCTAGTTGATCAAATAGATCGGCAATCAAAGGAATAGAGTACTTGTTTTTGATGGTTACCTTGTTTAGGGCCCGATAGTCAATACATAGTCGGAGAGATCCATCATGCTTCTTTTGGAATAGAACTGGAGCTCCATATGGTGCTTCAGATGGTTGGATGTATCCTGCATCCAATAATTCCTTTAATTGCCTCCTAAGTTCCTCCGGCTCTGGTGGTGCCATACGATAGGGGCTCATAGCCTGGGGTTTAGCCCCTGGTTCCAACTCTATCTTGTGATCGATCTCTCTTCTTGGGGGCAACTTCTTTGGTAGTTCAGGAGGCATGACATCTTGAAATTCTTCGAGCACCTCATAGATCTCCTCAGGTACTTTCTCTCTAGTGCCTTGATCATCTTGTGATATCTCCGTCAGGGTAGCCATAAACGTTTCTTCTCCTTTCTTGAGCCCCTTTGTTAACTGTAGTGCTGATAGCAACTTGGCTCCAACCTAATTGTTTTGAACTACAAGAACCATACAAGGGGATCCTTCCTCCATAATGCATACTGAATTAACAAAAGGTATAGGTATAGCTCTTACCTTGCTAAGGAACTCCATGCCAAGGGACTACTTGGAAGTCATCCATTGGGACTACAGATAAATTGGCCTTCCCTTTCCAAGCTCCAATATGCAGTTCTACTCCGTGAGCTATGCCATGAATAGGCTTAGCTGCTGAGTTGACAGCCTTGAGCCATCCTCCTTCTTGGTTTACTTGTAGGCCTAGCCTTTTTGTCTCTTCCATAGAGACAAAGTTGTGTGTAGCGCCAGTGTCCACCATAGCCCAAGTAGTTTTCCCATTGATGTGGGCTTCAACATACATTAGCCCTTTGTTTGTCGGCCTAGGTGTTCCTTCTCTTCCTTTGATAGCATTGAGAAGTTGGAGTGACCCCATCTTTGTCTCCTCCCTTTCTTCTTCCTCATCATCCAATCTTGAAGCAAAGGCGTTCAAGGCTTTCCTTTTTGGGCAGGCCCGAGCCATGTGATTCCCATCATAGATAAAACATTTGAACTCTCTCCCCTTGAACCTTCCTTTGTTATCTCCCCATTTTTCTTTTCCTTCCTTGTTCTCAACCTGTTTGGGAGGGTCCTCTTTATGACTTGGAGTCATTTCTCCCCCACCTTTTCCTTGATACCCTCTTGGAGTGAACCTTGGTTTAGAAGAGTCACCTTTCTTGAAATCCACCAACTGTTCGGCAACGGCCATTGCGGATGCAAGATCTTGGACACCACGCCGTTGTAATTCTTGCTCTGCCCAGTTTTGAAGCCCATCCATGAAGTTGAAGAATAGATCCTTCTTGGGCATATTCGGAATTTCCAGCATAAGAGTAGAGAAGTCTTTTACATAGTCTTGGAGTGTCCCCGTGTGTTTGAGCCGCTTTAGGTTCTTCCTTGCCAGGTACTCCACATTTTCAAGGTAGAACTGCTTCTTGATCTCCTTCTTGAAGTCCTCCCATGTATCGATGGTGCATGTTCCCCTCTCTATATCTGCATGCCTTTTTTTCCACCACAAGGTAGCAGTATCAGTAAGGTAAAGAGTAGCGGTGCGTACCTTGGTTTTCTCATCCTCTAAGGAGATAGCCTCGAAGTACCGCTCCATTTGCCATAGGAAGTTATCAAGTTCCCTAGCATTCCTTGTACCATTGAAGGTCTTAGGCTCGGGAGTCTTCACCTTGTGTACTTCTCTCTTGACCATTCCTCCACTTGTCATGGCCTTTTTCCAAACAATGAATTCCCCTCGTATCTCCTCCATTTGATTTTGCAATGAAGTTATCAACCCCATCAACTTGGCTTCCAAGGCATCCTTCTCTTGTTGTTGGGAGTAAAGGACCTCATTAAGGGTCCCCAGCATTTCCCCTTTGAGTCCATCAAGCTTTCCTTGAATCTCCACCAACTGATCCTGATCCTCAATAAGGCCACGCTCCAACCTTTGAAGCCTTGCTTCCATCCCGGCACGAGAATCTTTGGACTTCCCTCTCTTAGGGTTTGCGGCGATGGGAATGTCTTGATGGCCTCCCTCGATCATGACTTGTTCCTCCGCGATCTTTGAGCTCGTACTCTTGTCCATTGCGCTAGTCACTTCCCCTCGTAATGTAGCTCTGATACCAACTGTCACGACCTTAATCATTCTTCTCGATAATGACAGTGCGGTACTCGATAATTTGACCCTTCAAGACCGAGTAAGTCTTCCTCTTAACACTCTCAAGAGACAAGATCACTAAGGAACAAGAGAACTCAAGAAGCTTTTACTCACTCTTCTTATTACTCAAGAATGCTTTACAACTCTTGGATGATCCACAAATGAAGGGGCCCTTCCCTTATATAGGCTTTATGGGAGGGTTCTAGACATCTAGAAGCCCCCTAGTTCTAGAATTCTCCTCCACCTCCTCTTGAGGACTTCTCTAGATAGTTTCTACACACTCTCCTTCTTCTAGAGTTTTCCTATACAGTATATATACTAGTCTTTTATAGTATCTATACATGTATTCTTATACTTCTACTGTATAAATACAAATCTTTCATACTATATATGCCTTCCTGGTGCTTGATGAAATGTTTGAGTTAGTGGGTTGTGACACTATGGGTTGTGACACTATGCTAACCCACTAACCATGTATTTATGTAGGTAAAATAGGACTTTGCTACCGAGACCCCTTTAGGGCTGAGACCACCGAGACCGTGCTCTAAGAGCACGGGATTTCAAGTGGGGCCCATTTCACATGGTAGGCCCCGCCTTAAATCCCGTGCTCTTAGAGCCAGTCTCGGTGGTCTCGGCCCTAAGGGGGTCTCAGAAGCTTTATAAAGGTAAAATATGATGGCTCAGGATCCTCTCAAGTTCAACTCGAGGGATTCTCTCGAGTTGGGACGTGGGCGACTAGGGCTGTGACATGTGGCACCGGTTTAAGCGGGAGACCAGAACAATTAGAGTGAGGCCCACTTACGGCTTCCGTTGACGGGGCTGACGGAATAGCAACTGAGGTTAACTTGACGGGGCTACGTTAACGGAGCGTTTTGAACAGATGTCTGCCATTCAAATTTGAGGAATAGAACCCCCAAACCCGCGAACTTTGCTCGCCTTCAACCCAACCAGAGAAATCAGCCTCTGCTTGTCTTCATCTCAACCGGAGAAACGCTGCTCGTCTTCAACCTCGGACTAAAATTAAAAGTTCGAGTCCCGCATTTCGTCCCTAATTTCGTCCAAGTCCCTCAATTCAGCCTCTGCTTGTCTTCAACCTCGGTTGCGATTTCGAGTTCGAGTAAGTTTTAATGTTCATTATTTGCCACTCAGATGCTGTGAAATCTACGAAAATAATGGAAGCATTTTCGGGGTTTTCTCTCTCATTTTTGTCAGTTTTCAAAGCATAAGAGGTTTTAATTTCGGGGTTTTTCCTCTCATTTTCGTCAGTTGGGACGTGGGCATAAGAGGTTCCAATTTCGGGGTTTTTTCTCTCATTGTCGTCAGTTTTCAGAGCTTATGAGGTTTCATTTTCGTCAGTTTTCAAACAGCAGAGTTGTCAATTTCGGGGTTTTGATTCATTTTCGTCAGTTTTGACAGAGCAGAGTTGTCAATTTCGGTGTTTTGCACTCATTTTCATCTGTTTTCAGAGCATAAGATGTTTCATTTTCGGGGTTTTATTTTCTTATTTTCGTCAGTTTTCAGAGCATAAGAGGTTTACCCATGACCATGAGGCAATGTAGATATATATTTGTGTAATAACTAACAGTAGGTGTCATTCAACCGGTTATATTACACTTATTGCGCTCTCTATCTCTATGTATGCCTATGATCAGAAACCTTTTAGATTAGCTTTTTGGCATATTTTTTTCTCTCATTCACATATCAGAGTTTAAAGTTTAACAGCACTATACCCCTGCTGGATCTATTGCTGATGCAGCCCAACAATTAACAGCCAGTAACAATGTTGTGTCGTGTTAATGTGACCTTATCAACATGTTAACGTAGTAGCTCTGTAGTATGAATTAAACCATTTGCTCCGTATTTTTTGGACCAATTAGAATTATTTTTATTTTATTATCTCTTTTTGTAGAGTCCAAATTTTATTGCTAGATGATTACCATTTCTTTCTTTCTTTTGAAGGAGCATAACAAAATGGATAGTCATTGTGAAGAAAGTATGGATAGTGGGATTCAGGCAGCACGCAGGTTATCATTCGACATTGATAACCAAAATATAGAAATACCAAAACCCCTTAGGGATGAGGGGAATGCGTGTTATATTATCGTTGAGGCTGAATCTAAAGAAGATACATCTGAAAGTATTGCCACGCTAAATCCAACAGTTGGGATGAAGTTCGAAACAGATGAAAAAACTTTTGAATTTTACAACGCTTTTGTGAGAAGGACTGGGTTTAGTGTTAGGAAGGAATTGATCAACAAGAACAAGTTCGGTGTGGTGAGTAGTAGAAAATTTGCTTGTTCAAGGCGAGGAATTAGAAAAGAAGATAAAAGGAAGGTCACACAACATCATGATGCAATGAGAGTTGATTGTAAGGTACATATGGTGGTTACATTGCAAGGGAATGGTAAATATTTCATTACTGGATTAATACAAGATCACAATCACCATTGTACCCCGAAAAAAGCATTCATGTTGAGGTCACATAGAAAAATTAGTGTTGCTCAAGCTGCTCAAGCAAGCTTAGCAGACAATGTTGGCATTGCACCTAAGGCCACATATGACTTGATAAGTGCAGAGGCGGGGGGGGGGGGGCAAGAGAAAGTTGGTTTTCTTCCCATAGACTACAAAAATTACATCCGGTCAAAGCGAATGAGAGCAATGATTTTGGGAGATGCAGGTGGAGTAATGCAACATTTGCAGACAATGACAGTGCAAGATCCAAGTTTTATTTATGGCATTCAACTTGATTCTGAAGATCAAATAGCCAACATTTTTTGGGCGGATTCAAAGATGGTTACTGATTATGAGGCATTCGGTGATGTAGTTTGTTTTGACACAATGTACAGGACAAATAATTATGATAGACCATTTGCCCCATTCGTATGAGTAAACAATCACAAGCAGACTATTGTATTTGGTGCGACATTGATGTATGATGAAACTATTGCATCATTCGAGTGGGTGTTTAAGACCTTTCTTGATGCACTGTCAGATAAAACACCGAAAACAATTCTGACTGACCAAGATAAGGCAATTGCTAGTGCAATAAAGTCTGTTATGCCTACTACATATCACCGGATCTGTGTTTGGCACATGTATCAGAATGCTCTGAAACACCTCAGTCATGTTTTTAGCCAGGCAACAACATTTAGTGAAGATTTTAGTCGATGCATTTATGATTATGACGATGAATGTGATTTCCTTGAAGGATGACAACAAATGCTGGAGAAGTATGATCTTCAAAAGAATGCATGGTTATAACAGTTATTTGATGAGAGGGAGAAGTGGGCCTTGGTTTATGGAAGAACTAAATTTTGCGTTGATATGAAAAGTACGCAAATGAGTGAATGTATGAACAGTGTATTGCGACGCTATTTGCACCGTAGTCATGATTTGTTGCGATTTTTTTTTCGCATTTTCATAGATTGATATTTGATAGAAGTAAGGCGGAATCAGCAGCTGACTTGAAAATGACACAGACTTTACCTGATTTGATTATGGATGTTTCTATGTTGAGTGCTGCAAGAGAAGTTTAACCACCGGTGATCTTTAAATTATTTCAGAATGAATTTTGCAAGGGAATGAGTTGTACACCCAAATTATTTAGTGAGCTTGGAACTTTGGTCACATACAAAATCTTGTGGAGGAAGGGAAATCGCGAATACACAGTTACATTCGACACAAAAGAGGATACGCCGTCGTGTTCTTGTAAGAAGTTTGAATTCACAAGAATTTTATGTGGACATGCATTGAGGATAATTGATAATAGGGGAGGCCAAGAATGAGATTGTTAGGCCAACTCAGGTTAAGGGGGTTATAAAAAATGTCCGAGGTTGTAAGGGGAGGCCAAGAATGAAGAATTGTTTGGAGAAAAGTGGAACCAAAAGGCGTTCCACTTAGGGACCTTTGGAGAAAAGTGGAACCAAAAGGACTGTACCTAATGCATCTGGTTCCCTAGAGCCCCCAATCCCTATCCCTCCACCTAATCAATTTATACATGTAAGTCATAAGTATTTGATTCCATTTAGTTGAAAATCTTAATTACTTTTACTAGTTTTAATGATGTTGCATATGATTCGATTGTGTTGAGTAAGGATTCACATACCAACCATGTCAGGAGTATGAAATGAATCCATATTTCTGTCAACCACAAGGTTATCCGATACTTCAACTGATGCACCAATTAAATCCAGGCATTTACCAACCATCTCAAGAATCTATCTTCAACAGATCTCAATTGAGTGAGGTAAAATTATTGCTTATTAAGCTTTTGCTGATATGAATAATTATATTTCTTACTTAATAATGCATTTCATGAAGGTTGATGTCCCTCAACAACATTCTATTGTCAGCAGTTGCTCACAGGGAGAGGGCACGTCGAATATTGTGGGTGGGTAATTTCTTGGGTTCCACTAAATTATGCAAGTACAATTATGCTTCTGTTTTTTTGGTGCTTGATTACATTAAGAAATTTTTTTTACAAGATGCATTCAGAATGAATCAACTAATAGAGAAACAAGTGAAGATTCGACAGACTAGTTTCCTCTGACTTGGGCTTCTGTACAGGTTAGGCCTTCATTCTTTTTCTACCAGTTTGTTCAAAAAATTTGTAGTATATTTGAGCAGCACCAATACCAGCACCACCTAAAGCGTTATTTTTTTAAAAATGTTTTTCCTTCTCCTTTTTATTTATTTATTTCCTTTCTAATGCATAAATGGAGACCTCTACTCTACCTTCATATCTAGATATAGTTTTTCATATCTTGTTTACCCTTTGCAAGCCTTCTTTGATGCAGAGATAAAGAAGATCTTGGGACTGGGGGAAATGAAGGATAAATTTGATGGATATTTTGTGACTAGAGGCGTAGATCTTCGTAATGTTTATGATTGCAAATTGCTGTACTCATTTGGTACTGATTGGATTGCTGATTAGTTGTTTGAACTTATAATCATGAGAATTGGCTATATGCTTTCACATGCCCACATGGGGGTTCCTAATCGAACCCCCAAGGCAGCATCCTTGAAGGTTGACCCCATATTATTTGCAACATCCATGCGCAGTTTTTAGTTACTCATCACAGATTGATAAGTGTTGAGGGAAGCACAACTGTGACTGCATAGTGTATACTGAAACATGACTCAAGTTAGTACATTGTAGCAATTGTGGAAAGTAAATGAGTCGTTTCAGTTTAATAGAGTATCATAAACCAAACTTTCTCAAATGCACACACTTGCATGTATGCGTATTCCTGGTGTCTTAGCTCCAACAACTTAGTGAATATGTCAATGTGCTATCATATTTATCATAAACACCGATAATATTGGAAATTGTACTGCGATGTAATGTGCATAATTGCCGAAAATGATTACTGTAATCCCGAAAATGACTAAATTTGATGTAAATTACTCCAAAAATGCCTGAAATGGCTATTGTACTGTTCCGAAAATGTAATAATGATCATTAATAAAATACAATTCAATGGTGGGTATGAGGTAATGGGTTTACCATCGAATCAATCCATGAAGTTGACTTAGCAATCTCCCCCACAAGTTCTCGTGTGATCAACAGACCCTCAATAACATTAGTGCTGTTGCTTTATTGAGGAACTCGCGCAATTCCAGATTCTGTACAATTGAGAAAGGATCTTTGAGGTCGACAGCAATCCTTATCACCTTCCTACTTTTCAGTTCAATAAAAGGGGAGCGCAGATATTGTGACTTGACGCGCGGCCTCTTTGCAGCCTGCGTAAGATGTGCATCTTCTACCTATCACCAATTATAGGAAGGTCAAAGTCTATAGTAGGACGAACAAAATTTACAGTAATGTAAAGATTCAAAGCCCACACCTGTGCATCTTCAACCCCCTTAACTTCTGGCAACCCCCCAGTGTATTTATTGGTCGGAACGGGATCCATCTGATGCTCAAAATCGATCGAAAGTTGAGGACTCACAATGGGATGCATCTTCTCATCATTGACCGAGGGTTGATGACTCGGAATTGCATCCATCTTATCATCAATGACTGAGTGTTGAGGACTTGGACATTTGGCATTCATTTTTGCAAAGTTGGCCTCAATAATGGAAGACAAGTTATGTACATCCGAGGACAACTTTTGTATATCCGAGGACAAGTTCTGTATATCCGAGGACATACGCTCGGCAACTCGCTCAGACACTCGCTCAACAAGTCTATCAACCATACGATCAAAAAATGTCTCCATTGCGCTATCCAATGCATTCTTGACAATCAAATTGATATCATGAACTTGGACAAATTCAAAATCAGAAATCAGACAACTGTAAGAAATTAAATAAATGCCGAAAATGGCTATTGTGACACCCAAAAATCCCGAAAATTACTTAAATAACAATCACAGAATCACGAAATTGGTCACTGTGACCTTCAAAAATGCCGAAATTCATAAAACTAGCTACTCATAATCCCGAAAATAACTGTAATAACTAACTCATAATCCCAAAAATAAAGTCTGTGAAACTCAACAATGCCGAAAATGGCTACTGTCACCCTCTAAAACCCCGAAAATGGCTCCTATCACCCTCTAAACTAACGAAAATGGCTCCTGTGACCCTCTAAAATGCCGAAAATGGCTCATGTGACCCTCTAAAATGCCGAAAATGGCTCCTGTCAACCTAAAAGGCCCAGAAAATGTCTCCTGTCACCCTCAAAAATCCCAAAAATAATTTAAACAACTAACTCAAAATAAGGAAAACAAGTTAATGTGAATCTCAAAAACCTCACAATAAATAACTATCAATATTCGTACCGTTTTTGACCTCTCCTCATTCCTTCTCTTCGTCGCCGAAGATGAGGATGGACTCGCATCATCACCACCATCATCGCCATCACCACCATAATCACCATCACCACCATAAGTATCACCACCATCGTCGTCAATGTCCTTCACATCACGTACTGTTTTTGAGCTCTCCTCAATCCTTCTCCTCTTTGTCGGATATGGGGATGGACTCAATTCATCATCACCACCATCACTATCATCCTCCTCCTCCACCTCATGTTTATCTTCCACAATTTCTTTCTCCTCCTCCTCCTCCTTCTCACCACCATCACTATCATCGACATTCACATCATCATCATCACCATCATCATCATCCTCAGCATCCTCAGCATCCTCAATCTCTAATCGTGCAAGCAAGTCCTTCACCACTTGTTTTTTCTTCTGTGCAGCAGTAGGCTTTATATTGCTCAGCTCAATCTGTAATAAACCAAATGATATGTTATAAGTAGACATATTGTTAATCAAAAGTTGCAAGTTGAAGTTAAAGTTAAATTTTGAATATTGTAAAACTGCAAAGGCAAGTACGTACGTTCTTTAAATTGAAAATGGAACTTGCGAGTGACTTATAGCTGAGATATGAAGCATGCTTCCACCGCAGTACAGGTGGAAATGTGATTACATCTGAGGGTGCATTACGAGCACATAGTATCCCAAGTGTTGGGATGCACTCATAAGCCCAAATCTGTCATTGGTCATAAATTATAGTATTACTGTAAGTAAAGTAAACAAAAATTATCTAACACAATAAACTTGCCCGAATTAGTATGTGATATGTTTACTTGGAAAGCAAGAGCACATCCATTGATATTGTACCGCTGCTTCTTAACATGAGCGGTTTCCAAAGCATCCTTGCACAACTGAAAACCCACAGTGCCTCACGGGTGCTTGTTAAAGGCTTCAAAGTCATCAACTAGGCACAAATGACCTGTGTTAACAGCCACATGAGTGCCGGTCCCCACCAACAACAACTCAACGTAAAGGACCAATGACAGCTTCACCACATCCAAGCCATTGTCACATGCCTTCAATGCCTCAACTATATTAATCTTTTTAATAACAGCCAAGTTCCAAAACTTGCAAAACTTGAGAGAGGTTGGCGGTGCTTCATGTGGAAGGACTGGAGCCTTGGACACTTGGGCATTAAGGCCCATCATCAATGTAAAGTCCAACACCGTGAACTCTAGCTCCTTCCCGCATACTTCAAAACATAGGCCTCCTTTACGCCTTTAAAGAAAATGGTGGATTAACTGCCCACTTAGTACCATCCTAGGCAAGTCATATAAATGGCCAAAGCAACTATCTATCCATATTCTCTTCCTTTCTGGATTCTCCTCCAATAAGGGTTTTATCACCTCAAACCATGTTGTTAGGGAGCACTTTACTGAGGGATGATATTGTATTTCTTCATCTTTTCTCTTTCTATTACCCTTCTGCTTCCCCCCTTTTCCCTTCCCCCCAACTTTCTGCTTCCCCTTCTCCCCCCGTTCTCATTTTTGGTTACAGGAGCCTTTGTCTTATCCCTACCAGCTCTCTTCTTTAATCGCATCTTGTACCTGCAAAAATGTAAAACAACAAAACAATGCTCACTGTCACAAGAGAAAATATAGAAAATGAACAAATAAAATAGCAAAATACCGAAAATACTCACTGTCACAAGAGAAAATACCGAAAATGAGAACAAAACCAACGAAAATGAACAGAGAAAAACAGGAAACCACCGAAAATGATATGTTCATTATCATTTGAGAAAATCCAAAAAATGAGCACAATGCTCACTGCCACTCACAAGAGAATATACCGAAAATGGACACTGGTAACAGCAAAATAACGAAAATGATGTGCTCAATGGCTTAAGAGAAAATCCCGAAAATGAGCAACATACCATTGAAAATGCACACAAAAAACTGACGAAAATACCGAAAATGAGAACAAAACCAACGAAAATGAACAGGGAAAAACAGGAAACCACTAAAAATGATATGTTCAGTGTCATGTGAGAAAATCTAGAAAATGAGCACAATGCTCACTGCCACTCACAAGAGAATATACCGAAAATAGACACAGGTAACAACAAAATAACGAAAATGATGTGCTCAATGGCTTAAGAGAAAATCCCGAAAATTGCCAACATACCATCAAAAATGCACACATAGCAGTTAGAAAATACCGAAAATGATCACTATTAAAACAGAAAATCCCAAAACTTAGCATAATAACATTGACAATGATGTTAAAAACTTTGGGGCCCATGTTTGAACTTGGAAATTTTGAAAAAGTATATCACTTACCCTCTTTACTGTGGCTGAATCAAAAGTCTTGTGGAAAAGAACGAGTTTTTTTCTTCTGTTTTTTTATTCTTCTTCCCAATCTTCTTCTTCTTTTTCTTCTTCTTTTCTTCTTCGTTTTCTTCTTCAATACGATGCCCGTAGAAGATTGTGGGGGAGTGGTAACGATTTTTAAGAAATAATTAAGAGCAGTTTTGCATTTGGGCTTTCCGAAGGGTTCCAGTTCCAGTTCACTATATATGTTTCCGGGAAGACACCAACAGTCGCAAGGGTATTTTGGAGATAAAAACATTTTAATGGTAACCTCGGTTGCTATTCCGTCAGCCCCGTCAACGGAAGCCGTAAGTGGGCCCCACTCCAATTGTTCTGGTCTCTCGCTTAAACCGGTGCCACATGTCACACCCCAGTCGCCCACATCCCAACTCGAGAGAATCTCTCGAGTTGAACTCGAGAGGATCCTGAGCCAAATATGATATCCAAGAGCAAAAAAAAAAAGAAAAATCTTGTTCTGCAAACACTTTTACGGAGAAAGAAAGTATGATTAAAGACAAAATCCTCTTTAGTCTCTGTGGTAACACCAGTGCCTCCATGCCTCCCTCTTCTGAACATCCTCACATCACAAACATTAACTAGTTTGTCTCGATCAAGCTGGATGGCGCCAACTTCGTTCTATAGCGTAGTCAGATCAAACGGATCCTGATTTCTCAAGATCCTTTTTGGTATATTGATGGTTCTATGCTCTCTTCTTCTCCTTGCCTGAAAGATGGTGTCCCCAATCTAGCATTTCTTTAATGGCAAAGAACCAATAGCTTTGTGATTAGCTGCATTAACAGCACACTCACAAAAAGTGTGCTTGACAGGCAATGGGTCTCTTTGCTTCATGAAGCATTTGGCATCTCCTCACGCAAACTTTTGCGCAAAACTCTCAAGCTTGAGTGATGCACTTGCGTCTCACCCTCCAAATTAACTCTACAGAAAGGGTCGAGCAATATGTTCGACTATTTGAATCAGATTAAGATCATCTGTGATTATCTTGCCTGACACCACTCAGGCACTTAACTCGGAGCGGTAACATGCTCCTTGCGGTCGGGGCAGAGACCGTGGTCGATTTTCTAATCGCTCTCGCCAACAGGATCTATCTTCTCGTAGTCGGAATGATAATCCCTCCTATCAAAGGAACATCATCAATTTCGTGATAACCCAAGAGAAGGGAGTTGTGGCCCAGCAAAATCAGCCACAAAATGCCAAATCTGTCATAGGCATGGTCATACAACAATCTAGTGCCGAGATTACTTCAACCACACGTTTCAAGATGATTTGCCATAACCTATTTTTGTCATGTCCATGATGACCATGACTTCCACACCAGATGACTACTGGTATCCAGGCACAGGAGCAATCAATCACATGACAAGAAATCTTCTCTCCTGGATAACTCTACTCCTTATTAGGGTAATGATAAAGTTAAAGTGTTGTTGGAAATGGACAACGCACCTCAATCTCCAAAATTGGCAAAAGGTTTACTCTGGTGCTCACCAGAATATCCCTCTGGTGAGCAACAGATCAATGGACGAAAAAAGGGAAAAAAAAATTATAGAGAGATTACATTAACCTTAAGATAGAAATCTAATCTAATCTAATCAAATATTTTATATTCTTGATTAATGCTAGTCTAATATTAATATTGTGATGAGATCATACATTTGAATGATATTGTGTATCTCATTCACCTTATTATAGTATTCTTAACATATTCCTTAATACCTCCCCCTCTTTTTGAAAGGGTTGTGTGGGAGCTGTAACATTGTGTCACTGGGTGTGTGTGTGAGTTGTGACTATGTGTTTGTATTATATAAAAAAAATAAAATAAAGGTAAGTGATTTAATTTCTCCATGGTACCTACTATTGAGAGTTGAACATTTGAATTTTTAATCTAACAATGTCAAGTATTAAGTGGGGCCATCGTTTAGAGCATGTGTGGACATGGAGCTATTGGATTTTCAATCCAACAGTCCAACTCTCGATAATAGATACTATAAAGAGTTATTTATTTATTTTTTATTTTTATTACTTTCCTAAATTCAAACTCAAGCCATTTCTAATGCCAACACACCTTTTTTTTTTTTTTTTTTTTTATGAGGAGTGCTAGCCCTAGTCACAATAATGCCAGCTTTTTCGACCGAGACAAGAATATGTGCAACACGTTGAGATATTTGATATATTAATAGATTAAAAAAAAAAATATCAGGAGAAGTTTGACATTTGTAGCCACCAGGTTATCTTTGGAAGATTGCGACTGGGCTAGCATTTCTCTCTTTTTTATTACTGGTAGGCGACTCCGTTTTGAGTGTGGAAGTTGGCACACAAATCTTGTGTGGCACAGTGCCCCAATATACACTAAGGTGACATTTGGTAACACTAATCAAAATAGGTAGATCTTATTTGAAAATTTGCTTAGTTTGAACTTTAGATTATTAAGTTGAAGGATAATTGCATGTCTACATCTATTTGAAGTAGAGGTTTTACCTCTAAAACAAAAAGTAGATATGAGCTATTTTTTAAGAGAATGATTTTGAGCCGGAGCTCTGCATCAAGCGGAGCTCTCTTTTTACACTGTAAGTGTGGCATGTTTGTAATTAGTGATGAAGGTTGGGGTATTTTTGCAACACACCATAATTACACATTTGCCACCCAATAGTATAAAAAAGGGAGCTCCGCACAACGTGGTGATGCAGAGCTCCTCTTTATATTTAAATTGATTTTTTCAAGTAGATGTTTTTCCCTTTAAAGTCTCTGCTTCAAATAGCTACTTTTTATTTTAAGAGGTTTTTCCCTTTAAAGTCTCTTCTTCAAAAATATGTAGATATGTAATTAACTTTCAACTCAACAATCTAAAAGGCTAATTAAGCATAATTTTCAAATAAGCTCTTACCTATTTTGATTAGTGTTACCAAACACCGCTTAACTATGGTTTATTCGTAAAAATATTCATTATAAAATGGGACGAATTCACCCTTCATATCATGTATTTTTACTAATACACTCGGTCAAGGGATCGAGATGGCACACATAATCTGTGTGCCGACTTGCATACATAAATCATGAATGGGGGACTCCAGCCCACGCAGCCCTACCACTCCATTTGAATATGAAAGAGCGATGCCGCATACTGTTTGGCACGCGATCCATTGTCGGATTATCTAGTCAAGGTAACTAGTGTAAATCTTACCATATCTTGATCACTTCAATTTTTTTTTAAAATATTTAAGTCAAAGATGCGTGTTGTGAGTTGTGACCTCTCCCTTTGTTTTCTTTTGGGGTGACGTGCAGCTGCTTCATTATCATATTTGTCACATGAGGAGTGAAGGAGAGATTTTTTTTTTAATTTCTGACTTTTTTTTTCTCCCTCAACCCTATGTGACACATATGCGACTGAACTAACATGAGTTCAATCTTAATTGACTTTGATCCGATCTCATTATTAAAACGAAATTACAAGAGGGGGTGCCCATGGGCGGAGCCCGGATTCTCTTATAGGGGGGGGGGGGGGGTTAACAATGGAGGTTCGGGGGCATAGCCCTCGGGGAAAAAAATTTTGAGGGTCAAGTTCATAAGCCATCATACCTTTTTGTGCCCAATTCTATAGAATATAAGCCCCAGTCCCTCTGCTCCGCCCTCTCCCAAGCTATTAATAGTTTTGTAATTCTTATTTTTTTTCAAAATATGGGGACGGGGGGTGGTTTAGCCCCCTGGCTTCATGTGGCTTTGCCCCTGGGATGGGCAACAAATTCCTTTGTATTCTATATACCTCAACGAACTCCCGAGTACGTGGGCAAGAGTCGAGGTCCAAAGCTAGTGAGCAAGTTGATTCTGCCGTCTACAACTCGCGGAAAAGTTGGAATTCAGTCCATTCAAAACTCGCTCCAGTTCGTTCATTTAAATAAGCGAGCTGAGTTTGAATTTACTTTTTAAGTTTGATTGATATAAACAAATAAACATTAGTCATCATAACAGATAAGAAATAATCAAATGATAGGAAAAGACAGAAAACATTTTACACAATACACGAACCTTTGTCAAAGTCAAAAATCAATTATTGAGTACAAAATATATTTAATTCTTATATAAAATATTATTTGCCATCTGACAAGGGTACATGGCATTAGATCAAATCCTAGCCAATTGGGATTAAACATGGAAATAATTCAATCACACCCACAGGTCATCCAATTGCCTTGTTAATTTGTCTTTGCATGAGAATACAATATCTTTATTTTTTTTAATAAACTCAATAACACCACAACGGGATTACTGAAGGCAAGACAAGGAAATACTCACACCCCACCCATGCAGACCACACAAACACCACACATGCAGCCCAAATAAGCTTCACCCAAAACAGGTGGTACCCGTTTTGAGAAGCTCTTGGGTGAAAGCTTATTTGGGCTTCATGTGTGGTGTGTGTGGTTTGCATGGCGTGTGTGTGTGGTCTACTTGGGTGGGGTGTGAGTGTTTCCTTGTCTTGCCTTCAGTAATCACCTTGTGGTGTTATTGAGTTACCAAAAAAAAAAAAAAAAAGAATACAATATCAATTGGGTAGTAAGACAATATCAATTGGCTCCACCTTGGGGCGGCTCTCTACAAGCTCAAAAGACACCAAATCAATGACGACAAAAACACCCATACATTGTCATCTATGTAGCCATGGAAACTCCTTTAAAACAGAGTTTTGATCAATTGACTTTCCTCTCTATAACATAGCCCTAGAAAAACCAGCCCAAATAGCTTTGAAACCGTTTTTCTTATGGATTGAGAGATTGGGAAAGTAAGAAGATTGTTATAGGGCTTCAACTGGGTTTTGAAAACTCAGTTTTTCATGGAGGAATTACAAGGATGTTTTTTTATATATAGCATTTTTCCCTATGGAGAAGAAAGAGACAAATGACCTTGTGGTTGGGCATGTGTGTGTTTATTGTGTTAACTTAATAATAATAATTTTTTATAGGAAGAAGAAAGATACAAAAAGGAACTTACTAGTTACCACTACCGCATTTACTCTTCTTCTTGAAGTCTATGGACTGTTGAGAGTAAAAAGAGGATAAAAGAGAAACGGGGTTAGGGTTTGTTTTGATAGTGATGTATGAGGGTAATTTAGTCTTTTAACCTATTTGACTACAATCAATTAACTAGAGTTAAAATTCTGTTAAATAATTTAACAGTGGGGTTGTATTTATAAAAGATTTCAAAGTCATTGGGGGAAATATATAAAATTAGAAAAGGCAGGGTTGTTTTTACAAATTCTTGAAAAGAGGGGGTTTTTACAAAGAACCCTATAAACAAATAAACATTAGTCATCATAATAGATAAGAAATAATCAAATGATAGGAAAAGACAGAAAACATTTTACACAATACACAAACCTTTGTCAAAGTCAAAAATCAATTATTGAGTACAAAATATATTTAATTCTTATATAAAATATTATTTGCCATCTGACAAGGGTACATGGCATCAAGATCAAATCCTAGCCAATTGGGATTAAACATGGAAAGAGTTCAATCACACCCACAGGTCAACACGTGTCTATTTTAACACTTATTAATTATGGTTAAGATTTACTAACCTTTAAGATTAAACAATATAACCTTGGATTTTAGAAATAAATATTTTCAAAAAATTAACCCTAAGATTAAGAAATTTTATTCCTTGAATTAACGGTTAGTGAATCTTAACTACGGTTAATAAGGATTAAAATGATACATGTCTACCTATGGGTGCGATTGAACTAGGTCATGATTGAACTCTCCCCTAATTCAATCACGATTGGTTGTGATTCAATCACTTGACATAGACTTCTAAAGATTTAATAGACCTTTTAGACTTTGGATCTTTTCCCATTGGTGCTCGTGAGGAAACCACCAGCACCACTTGAAAGGTGCCACATATCTTATGTACAAGCCTACCAAGTTTGTGCATGCAAATTCATGCCTCAATATCGTGCGAGGGGTTATGTGGTGCATCCTGAGTGTGTATTATTTATCCTTTGACAAGGTGAAGGAAAATGATAATGAGAATTCTTGGATAATTACATCAAGACTCAAGTAAGATTTATATATATGTTACATTATCGTAATCGTAAGATGGAAACTCTGTCAAATCTAATCCTAATTAAATCAAAGTAATTGATCCTAATCCCTTTCAAATTTTAAATTCAAATCTACTTTGGGATAAAAACACATTTCGTCTCACCTTATTACATCACTTTATTGTATTTCTAAACTATTTCTATATACTCTCCCGCAAATGCATGGTCTTTTGAAAAAGGATTGTGTAATTGTTACAAAAAAATTAAATAAAAAAAGAGCTTGTGATCATTTGAGCTTTGTTGATAAATTATCGGAATATAAAATCATGCATATTGGTGGTCACCGTTTGTCTGTGAAATCCATTACTATCGCATCTCGCTCATTTTAGAGTCTATCGGATCTAGTGGTCCATTAGAGTAGATCGTCATGATCTCTCCCAATAGTACATAAAGAGAAGCCGGTCATTTGAGGAAAAAAAAATTCGAATTAAGGTATCGATGATCAAGAAATTTCTTCACTTCCCTCTCTCTCCCCATAGAGTGTTTTGTTTGTGTTAAAATTCCATCCAGCTTACACTCTAAGTGGTCTTCGATGTAAACAAACCGAGCAAGGTTGAGCTTAAGGTAATTTTTACCTGACGAGCCTCAAAAAACAATCAAACTCAAATCAGGCTTGAGCTGAACGTAAACAACTTTATAATTTAAAAAGCCAATTAACCTTATAACTTAGGTGGAGTTTGGTAACACTAATCTATTAAGTTCTAAATAGATAGAGATTATTTGAAAATTGTGCTTAGTTGGACTTTAGATTGTTAAGTTGAATGTTAATTGGATGTCTACATCTTTTTGAAGTATTTTTACATCTTATTAAAAAAGTAGTTATGAGGTACTGTTTTAATAAGAGGTAAAACCCCTACTTCAAAAAAATGTAGACATCCAATTAATCTTCAACATAACAATATAAAATCCAACTAATCCTAATTTTCAAATAAGCTCTACCTATTTAGAGCTTATTAGATTAGTCCGACCAAACTCCACCTTAGATTTTCGTGAGGAAGATATCACTTGGGCCTGGGGGTATTCTGTTGATAGTATGAAATATTGAAAGTGGTTAGAGCTTCTGATATGGGTAGGGCTGAGACTGTCCTGAGACTGTCTCGGCCAACATGATTTTAAAGTTGTAAAAAAATCAGCTAGGGATTTGTGTTGCTCGAGAATCCATTGCTGACCAAGATGGTCTCGGTAGCACTTGTGGACACCACACAATTCTGGTGCAGTGAAGGAGGGTCTCAGCTCCCTCTTCTTGCCACAAATCCCTATTTAACCCCTTTAACTTAGGGGTGCACACGGTTCAGTTTGGGTCGATTCTAAGAATTTTTGGGACCGAACCATCGGTTATCGGTTCTAAAAAATCCAACACAGGACCGAACCGTAGAGCCTCGGTTTGGAAAAAAACAAACCCATAACCGAACCGGAGAGCCTCAATTCGGTTCTACCCACGGGTTGGTTCCTAGAAAGGTGGAGCTAGGCGGATTGGCGGTTTGGTTCTCATACGGTTTTCGGTTCTCGGCTCCACATTTAGTTCTTAGTTCGGTTCGGTTCGCGGGTTCCACATTCGGTTCTACCGACGGGTTTGTGAGCATGGGATTTTCCTACCCACTTTCACAATATATGGTTTGACTGAGAGTCGCCACCTATTCATTCTTAGGGATAGGTCTCGGGTATTTGTTTGTTTGGATAAGGCAAATGGTCTTTACAGAGTTAGGGTAAGCGGTTCGATTAAGTCCTGGGGAAGGTATTAGGCACCCCAGGACCCCCGTTTTACAACGGTTACCTACTCCCTAAACTTAAACCAAAATTTTAATCTCAAATGTTAATTAAAATGTCCAAGTATTTAATCGAGTGCTAATCCAAGAAATAAAGAAAGCTAGATAGCTAGGGTCGAACCCGGGTTGGGATGCCTACGTACTCACATTGGGGTGAGATCAGACCGAGCGTAGTTCTGGCACATGAGCCCGTGCCAAGGCTAAGGGTGCGTGTGTGTGTGCATAAGGTGGTCAAGGGTCTAGCCTAGGGGCTAGGGTTTAGTTGACCGGGTTGGTCAAGTGCAAGGTCTAGGTCTAACCGCGGTTAGAAGGGTGTTACCCATGGTTGAGTAGGCTAATCAAGATCTAGCAAGCATGTTTTTGGTCTTTTGGTATTTTTAGATTTTTTTTGGTATTTTGAGATTTTATAATGTTTTTGGTATTTTGAGATTTTATCATGTTTTTTTTTGGATTTTCATATAGGTGAGATTTTGGCAAACTTAACTAAAGTCAAATTTAATTCAAGAGAAAGGCTAAGGAAAAGTTAGGCTACAAGATTATATTTAGGACATAAAGAGGGGTGTGCATTGTGAATAGTAAATGGTCTATTGCCAACACCTATTTTGTTGGATTGGTGTTGATAATAAATCAAATACCATTGTCTTTGATATGAGGTATTTTGGATTAAAGTCCTCTTTAAGTCCTTAGGTCCTTAAGTCATCATTTATCCATTCAAAATAGAACATGAAGAAAAAAGAAAGAAATGAAAAAGTGACAAGTGAAGAAAATGAAAACTCATCATCTCCTCTCTAATGTAGTCCCTTCACACCATTATGAATGATGTAATGAGATTCAACTATGAAAATTGGAGTGATGATGAGTTTCCCAAATGATTCTAGAAGAAGGACTAGAATCAAAATGAAGAAACAAAATAAAAAAGAGAGGTATAGCTTTAGCTTCCACTCTCTATGGGCCTACCCATATCCACACTAGTGGGTACATATGAAAGAAAGAAATATTTACATGAGAGAAAAAAATAAGACATCTCCTTTCTTTTGAGGTGGGGTCCCTCTACACCATTAGATTGGTGTAGAGAGACCCAACTAAACTTGAGAAAAGAAAGGTCTTCCCAAATTATTCTAGAAGAAGACTACAAATAAAAAAAGATATGAACTAAAGAAGAAGATAAAGAATAAAAGGAAGAGTGCCTACTACTCCAAGACTACTTCTCCAATGCTCCAAGAGGTGATGCGTTTTTAGAGTCCACAAAGGAAGAGAGTTAGTGAAGAACTCTAGGCTTTTACTCCTAGAATTCTCTACACACTCTAAACCTTGGCTTCTTCTAACTTTCTTCAAGGCTAAAAAGAAATAAATTGGGTGAGAGGAGGAAGAGCTAGGGTTTCCACTTGGGATTTTGGAGGTGGAAGAAATGGCTTGTGAGGGTCTTGTATTTATAGAGGTTTCAAGGGGTTGTGGCAATTTGGTGATTAATAGAGGGTTGGGTGAGAAGAAGGGAGGTGATTGGTTGGTCAAAATTGATGTGGTTGGTGATTGGGTAATCAAAAAGGTATGTACTTGATGAGAGGTAATTGGGTGGTCAAAAAGAGTGTAAGAGGATTAATTGTTTTGTAAGAGGTGTAAGAATGAGTGTAAGAGGTGTAAGAGAGTAAATGAGGTGATTGGTTAGTCAAAAAGGTGTGTACTTGGTGAGAGATGATTGGGTGGTCAAAAAGGTATGTAAACATAAAAATGGGGCTATTTGGGGTTTGAAGAAAAAATAAAAGGTCTTTTGTAGGAAAGTGGAAAGTGGACTTGGGTTAGTGGGTCTTGGATATGGGTTGAATGGATGTGGGTATGTGGACTAGACCTTATGGATCATGGGTTGTTAGTAGATGGGTCATGGGTTATGGTTATTGGACTTTAACTATGGCAATTGGGCTTGGGCTATGGTAACTAGGCTTTCGATAAAGCAATTGAGTTTTGGCTAAGACAATTGGGTAATTAGGCTTGGCTACTTGGGCTTGGGTAATGGAATTAAGTAACTGGGCTTGATTGAGTTGTTTGGGTACAAGTTTGGCTAAATGGGCTTGGGCCTTGGGTAAACCTTGGAGCATTTGAAGAAGTGGGAAGAGGAATAGGGGGTGCAAAAATAGGGTGCTTACAGCTGCCCCTCTTTGTCGGAGGGTGCGGGCAAGCGAACGACAAAGACTGAAATCACCACTATTTTTGCACAGTAAAACCTGCGAAACTTGAAAAAAATATAAGAAATGATAATGAACTAAATTGAAACTAAGTTAAGTTTGCCAAGACAAAAATGTGGAGTGCTGGAGATGCATGATGGATGAGAGGAGTGAACATGTATCCGCTTCAACGGAGATAGGGTGATGGTTGATCACACAATCATTTCACCGGAGATGAAATGAAAATTGATCACACAACCATTCCACCGGAGATGAGGTGAAGGTTGATCACACAACCATTCTACCAGAGACGAGGTGAAGGTCGATCACACAACCATTCCACCGGAGACGAGGTGAGGGTCAATCACACAACTGTTTCACCGAGGATATATGAGGTGAGGGTCGATCACACAACCGTGCACTAAAAATAGATGAGGTGAGAGTCGATCACACAACCGTTTCATCGAAGATAGATGAGGTGAGGGTCGATCACACAACCGTTTCATCGAAGATAGATGAGGTGAGGGTCGATCACACAACCGTTTCACCGATGATATATGAGGTGAGGGTCGATCACACAACCGTTTCACCGAGGATATATGATGTGAGGGTCGATCACACAACCGTACATCGAGGATATATGAGATGAGGGTCGATCACACAACCGTACACTGAAGATAGATGAGGTGATGGTCGATCACACAACCGTACACCGAAGATTGTTGAGATGAGGGTCGATCACACAACTGTACACCGAAGATTATCGAGGTGAGGGTCGATCACACAACCAAACACCGAAAATAGATGAGGTGAGGGTCGATCACACAACCGTACACCGAAGGTAGATGGGGTGATGGTCGATCACACAACCGCTTCACCGAGGATAGATGTGGTGTAGGATTAGCGTTACCAAGGCCGTAAATGACATCCAGTCACACGACTGTATTCACATACTTCTTGATTAGTGAGCTAGTCGAGCAAAGATAGACTTCACAAGAGGCCGCAACTGAAATCGACTGTTCCAGTGCTCCTTTAATAGTGAAGGGAGCGCAATGCTATAAGCATCCGCCCAAAAGCGGGACTAACATCACCGAGGCCGTAACTGACGTCTGGTCACACGATCGAGACAGTACTCCTTTAACAGTGAGCTAGTCGAGCAGAGATAGACTTCACGAGAGGCCGCAACTGAAATCGACTGTTCCAGTGCTCCTTTAATAGTGAAGGGAGCGCAATGCTATAAGCATCCGCCCAAAAGCGGGACTAACATCACCGAGGCCGTAACTGACGTCCGGTCACATGACCGGGACAGTACTCCTTTAACAGTGAGGTAGTCGAGCCGAAATAGACTTCACAAGAGGCCGCAACTGAAATCGACTGTTCCAGTGCTCCTTTAATAGTGAAGGGAGCGCAATGCTATAAGCATCCGCCCAAAAGCGGGACTAACATCACCGAGGCCGTAACTGACGTCCGGTCACATGACCGGGACAGTACTCCTTTAACAATGACCTAGTCGAGCCGAAATAGACTTCACAAGAGGCCGCAACTGAAATCGACTGTTCCAGTGCTCCTTTAATAGTGAAGGGGGCGCTATGCTATAAACATCCGCCTAAAAGATCGACAGAGATAATGGGGGTAAAGACAGCCATCCGGCTGCTTCACCGAGATATAATGCAATGCTGTAGGCAATCGCCTGATTGCCTCTTCGGGATGCAAGGTGATAGGAGTACAGACAGCCGCCTGACTGCTTTACCAAGATAAGATGTGACACTGTAGACAATCACCTGACTGCCTTCTAGTGGGTGAATTTGATGTGATAGCTGATGAGAGTGAGTATGAATCCAAGATTTTGTGGAGCGAGATGAAGTCGAATGTGGGAGCGAGAGTTGTAACCCTGAGCCGTCGCACGAATCTTATGATTTTCTGTATATCAAGCCTGAAGGATTTAATATGCCCCTCGACTTGGATGCTTCGACTGTATACACTAGCCCCTTGGGATATACTGATCTGTGTCACCCAGGATGGTCTGTCAACTTTGCTCTGCCTGGTTTCATTGCTCCTCTGGCGTTAGCAGGAATGAGTAACTGACTTTGAATCGACTCTACTGGAGAGTGAATTTTGACTGACTGATGATGACTTGACAAGGAGACCGATGGACTGACAAACAAGAGATGTGACAGACCTGTTGAGAAGACTGATGGAATGACCGACAGGTGGTTTGATGGTAGACTGACGATTGAAAAATGGATTGACTGTGCCTGAGATTGCTTGTATTGGGATACCTAGCTAGGTCCCTCTGCCTTCAGGTGAACGATTCCGATCATCTTTGTAGTAGATCTGTATCTGCTGGAGAAAAATATTTGCAAAGCATGTATCAACTTATTTTCCCTCTTTTGCCCCTGGGCCCTTATGGGTTTTTACCAGGACTGGGTTGTATGTTTTGATATTTGTCCCTTTTTTGCCCCTGGGCCTTTTCAGGTTTTCACCAGGACTGGGTTCACGTAATTTTTGCACGATAGCAGGATTAATGATTCCGTACTATGCCCGTGAAATTTTGAAATTTGATTTATCCATTTTTTGCCCCTGGACCCTTTCGGGTTTTCACCAGGTCTAGGTATACAAGCTTTGCATTTTCTCATTGCTCTGTTCTTTTCTTATAATTCTCTAGTCTTCTCTCCTCATTGCCATGGAGGTGAATGCTTTGACCAACGATGCTCAGATCCTTTCAAAGATCAAGGAGGGCTTAATGTTTAGGACGAAACGTGGTTTGGTTAGAAACGAGATAAGGCTTAAAGTTTCTATTTTAGCAATGGTAGGGCACCCTATGATGTTTGTTCAGTGTCGGAATGGAACCAGCTTCTGCATTCTTCATGTACCCTTTTTTTTTTTTTTTTTTCATTTTTATTGTTTTTCTCTTCTTTTTTTTTTTTGTTTTTTTTGTTTTTGTTTTTGTTTTTGTTTTTGGTACATGGTTGCTTTGTATTGCAACACATTTGCTGTGTTATGACCGAACCTGATTTTAGGCTGCCTACGTACCCAAATAGGGATCAGGTCAAGACGTAGTTCGGCTAAAAAGTCACTTGATGTTGTGCTGGTTGTTCTTCTTTTGCATTGTTCTTTGACTTTCACATGGTGCCCTTGTCTGGGTTTTGAAAGAAAAGCTATTTAGGCTCAATAATCTAACTAGCGGATATATATAGCACATGTAGGCGAGGTATTGTGAAGGTTTATCAAAGATGGCCTCCTATCCTTTCCTCGATCGGTCGAGAGCATGTATGGTCATTGTATTGCCTCATATTTCAGTTGATTGACATTTGATGGCTCAAAGAGGTCTTTAGTTCCTGTATTGTTCTTATCTCGGTTTGTTCAACCTCGGAAGGGTATCCGTTGATTTGAGTGATCAACCTTTATCAAACTGTTCCTTACAGGCATTAGAAACTAGTTCAGTTTCCAAATTAAGCATCTTAGAGCACAATGAAGCTTGATCTAAAAGAGTCATTTCATTAAAACCTGTAAAAGGTGGACAGACTCGATATAAAGCAAAAGACTCAAGGGGCCACTGGCCGACTAACTGACTGGACTGAGATAAAGGGACTAACATAGGCCATCAAGGCTAACTACAAGACAATTGAAGAGATAAGACAAAGACACAACAAACAAGGAGATTTTGCTCAAAATTTGACTGTAGAGATTTCGGCTGAAGCGCCTCAGTTTCCCGGAGTAGCATGATTGGGCAAAGGGACTTGAGAGATGTCCGTGTTCCCTGGTGCAAAGCAGATTCTATCTGTTTCCAGCAAGTCTTGGATCGCGTGCTTTAAGTCATAGCACCTGTCCGTAGGGTGTCCTGCCGACTGATGATATTCACAGTGCTGCTCAGCCCGATATCCCTTTGAGGGAACAGTCGGAGGGGGTTGTGGATCCTTCAAGGTGATTAGCTTCTTGTCCAGGAGGAATGGGAGAAGTGCAGTTGGTGAGTACGGTATTGGAGTGAATGCCCGGTTCTTTCTCTGCTCCAGGGTCATTTGATGAGAGAGTAGTTTCTCCTGGGGGTGCTGAGCTTGCCTAGTTTGTTGGACTTGTCGTCGCGGCAAGTTGGGCACTCGGACTGGTATGGCTGATACCGTGTGTCCATCGTCCTCTTTCTTTCTATTATCTCTTTTCGGATGAACGGGAGGACGAGAGGAAGATGCACAATTTGATCCCTGAAACATGTCGAATGATCTGCTGTCACCCATCGTTGTCTCGATCCTAGCACCGCACTTGGCCATGGTGCTGAAGTCAGAGATAGGTTGTGCCGCCAGGAGAGTTTTTAACGGGTGTTTGAGGGTACGGAGGAATGTCGTTACCAACTCTTCTTCCAGTAAAGGAGTGCTCATTTTTCCAGCCATTTCCCTCCAACGAACAGAGTATTCGATGAAGGTTTCGTTGTCCCTCTGGGACATTCTTTCCAAGTCTACTCTCTGTGGGACCAGATCAACATTGTACGAGTATTGGGCGATAAAGGTCTCGCAAAGATCTTCCCAAGTCCGGACTCTGTTGGGGTCCAGCTTGGTGAACCATTGTAGTGCAGGCCCTTTCAAGCTCTTCTGAAACAATTGTACCAACAACTTGTCCCCATGTTCGAGCTGGAATAGCTCTCCGCGGTATGCTCTCAAGTGTGTCTCTGGACATCCCTTCCCACCGTACTTTTCAAAGTCGGGAATTTTGAAATCCTTGGGCAATTGGATCCCTGGATGTATGCACATGTCCTTGAAGTTAGTGGATTTGCGGGATCCCTGACTTTGTTTTATCAGCTCCTCCAATTTCTCAATCCTCTCCCGGTATGCGTCCGGGATTTGGGCAATGCTTGAAGATATATGGGCGGACCCCATGTGTGGTTCGCCACTAGCCCTTGCCTCTTCTTCCTCATAGTGGTCTATAAGGGGTGGTGAAATATGATGGGTATGTTGTGTTTGGATTGGTGGAGGAGGAATGTTGGAGGTGAATGATGGTTGAGCAGGTTGAATGGGTTGTGGTGTGATGTTGATAGTAGGTAGTGATGCGATAAGGTTGGAAGTAGATGGGGGGGTTAAGTTGTGATGGCCTTATTGCCTCGGCCGGTTGAGAGTTGGAGGAAGATAGGGCATGTGTCATTGCCTTCATAAAATCCTGGACGATGTTTGTCAAATTTTCAATACTCTGGGCATTCTTAGCTAGTCTTGCTTCGAAATCCGGAACCTGAGATTGTGATCTCGGGGTATCCGGGTCAGTCTCTTGTCCATCTCGAGGTCCATGTCGTATCAAGCTTTTCAGATCCGTGCTCGGCTCAGGGTATGCTCCTGAAAAGATGGGAGATATAGAATGAGAGTTTGAATAGATGGGAGAGCAAGGGCATGCAAACGACTTAATAGTCTAGATGACCTGGGGACAATGCCCCTAGTCTGGAAGTTGAGTTAGCATGCAGGAGAAAGTCGGAATGCATGCAAATAACTTGTCTAGTTGACACAGGGGCAATGCCCCTGGTCTGGAGTTGGAATGACATGCAAGAGGAAAATTTTATTTTATTTTATTTTATTTTTTTTGATTTGGTGATTTTTTTTTGTATTGGACAGGGTATGACACGACAGGTGTAGCCCAATAGGGTAGGCGGAGAGAACTCCGTTCTGCTAACCTGGGTTGTTGGTAGCCAGGGCCTACTGAGTTGAGATAGGTGAATTGATTCTCCCATTACAACTTAGGATTTGAACCTTACATGTATGTCTGGAGACAGGGTAGGAGTATTTTATTACAAGCATAACAAAAGGCTCAGTACATGCCCCCTGGATGGGTGTTTATCTGGATAGAGTACCCTGATATTCAACCATGGTTGGGGGACAGGTATAGGGTACAAGCAGGTTAGGCTTTAGCATATACCTCCGGGTGGGCTGCTTGTAAGCTATACCTAGCCTAGTCTATATGTATGCATGCAGGGGTAATGCAAGGTGTTCCTAAAAGATGAGGGTCACTTAACACCATATATGCTACTCCCCGGTATAGAACATACCTGAAAAGGGATGATTGGTGTAAGCGGGAGCGTTCAGAATCCTTCCCTGAGGGTAGTCACCTAGCAGGAGTAATTCCGCGGACCTCCAAGACTGTTAAGCCCCTGTCACTGAGGATAGTCATCCAACAGCCGTGAGCGTAATAAGCCTGTCTAATGGGTATTGAGTTGTTACACTAGTATGTTATGCATGAAATGCACTGTACAAGAAACATCTCAAAAAGTATAAAGAATCAGCACTTAATTAAATACTTAGGTATTAATTAAATTTGAGATTATTTGGCTTAAGTTTAAGTTCCGGCTTGAACCTGTCCCTAGCAGAGTCGCCAGAGCTGTGAGCATGGGATTTTCCTACCCACTTTCACAATATATGGTTTGACTGAGAGTCGCCACCTATTCATTCTTAGGGATAGGTCCCGGGTATTTGTTTGTTTGGATAAGGCAAATGATCTTTACAGAGTTAGGGTAAGCGGTTCGATTAAGTCCTGGGGAAGGTATTAGGCACCCCAGGACCCCCGTTTTACAACGGTTACCTACTCCCTAAACTTAAACCAAAATTTTAATCTCAAATGTTAATTAAAATGTCCAAGTATTTAATCGAGTGCTAATCCAAGAAATAAAGAAAGCTAGATAGCTAGGGTCGAACCCGGGTTGGGATGCCTACGTACTCACATTGGGGTGAGATCAGACCGAGCGTAGTTCTGGCACATGAGCCCGTGCCAAGGCTAAGGGTGCGTGTGTGTGTGCATAAGGTGGTCAAGGGTCTAGCCTAGGGGCTAGGGTTTAGTTGACCGGGTTGGTCAAGTGCAAGGTCTAGGTCTAACCGCGGTTAGAAGGGTGTTACCCATGGTTGAGTAGGCTAATCAAGATCTAGCAAGCATGTTTTTGGTCTTTTGGTATTTTTAGATTTTTTTTGGTATTTTGAGATTTTATAATGTTTTTGGTATTTTGAGATTTTATCATGTTTTTTTTTGGATTTTCATATAGGTGAGATTTTGGCAAACTTAACTAAAGTCAAATTTAATTCAAGAGAAAGGCTAAGGAAAAGTTAGGCTACAAGATTATATTTAGGACATAAAGAGGGGTGTGCATTGTGAATAGTAAATGGTCTATTGCCAACACCTATTTTGTTGGATTGGTGTTGATAATAAATCAAATACCATTGTCTTTGATATGAGGTATTTTGGATTAAAGTCCTCTTTAAGTCCTTAGGTCCTTAAGTCATCATTTATCCATTCAAAATAGAACATGAAGAAAAAAGAAAGAAATGAAAAAGTGACAAGTGAAGAAAATGAAAACTCATCATCTCCTCTCTAATGTAGTCCCTTCACACCATTATGAATGATGTAATGAGATTCAACTATGAAAATTGGAGTGATGATGAGTTTCCCAAATGATTCTAGAAGAAGGACTAGAATCAAAATGAAGAAACAAAATAAAAAAGAGAGGTATAGCTTTAGCTTCCACTCTCTATGGGCCTACCCATATCCACACTAGTGGGTACATATGAAAGAAAGAAATATTTACATGAGAGAAAAAAATAAGACATCTCCTTTCTTTTGAGGTGGGGTCCCTCTACACCATTAGATTGGTGTAGAGAGACCCAACTAAACTTGAGAAAAGAAAGGTCTTCCCAAATTATTCTAGAAGAAGACTACAAATAAAAAAAGATATGAACTAAAGAAGAAGATAAAGAATAAAAGGAAGAGTGCCTACTACTCCAAGACTACTTCTCCAATGCTCCAAGAGGTGATGCGTTTTTAGAGTCCACAAAGGAAGAGAGTTAGTGAAGAACTCTAGGCTTTTACTCCTAGAATTCTCTACACACTCTAAACCTTGGCTTCTTCTAACTTTCTTCAAGGCTAAAAAGAAATAAATTGGGTGAGAGGAGGAAGAGCTAGGGTTTCCACTTGGGATTTTGGAGGTGGAAGAAATGGCTTGTGAGGGTCTTGTATTTATAGAGGTTTCAAGGGGTTGTGGCAATTTGGTGATTAATAGAGGGTTGGGTGAGAAGAAGGGAGGTGATTGGTTGGTCAAAATTGATGTGGTTGGTGATTGGGTAATCAAAAATGTATGTACTTGATGAGAGGTAATTGGGTGGTCAAAAAGAGTGTAAGAGGATTAATTGTTTTGTAAGAGGTGTAAGAATGAGTGTAAGAGGTGTAAGAGAGTAAATGAGGTGATTGGTTAGTCAAAAAGGTGTGTACTTGGTGAGAGATGATTGGGTGGTCAAAAAGGTATGTAAACATAAAAATGGGGCTATTTGGGGTTTGAAGAAAAAATAAAAGGTCTTTTGTAGGAAAGTGGAAAGTGGACTTGGGTTAGTGGGTCTTGGATATGGGTTGAATGGATGTGGGTATGTGGACTAGACCTTATGGATCATGGGTTGTTAGTAGATGGGTCATGGGTTATGGTTATTGGACTTTAACTATGGCAATTGGGCTTGGGCTATGGTAACTAGGCTTTCGATAAAGCAATTGAGTTTTGGCTAAGACAATTGGGTAATTAGGCTTGGCTACTTGGGCTTGGGTAATGGAATTAAGTAACTGGGCTTGATTGAGTTGTTTGGGTACAAGTTTGGCTAAATGGGCTTGGGCCTTGGGTAAACCTTGGAGCATTTGAAGAAGTGGGAAGAGGAATAGGGGGTTCAAAAATAGGGTGCTTACAGGGTTGATTCCTAAAAAGTTGGAGGTGGACTGGCGGTTCGGTTCTCATACAGTTTTCGGTTCTCAGCTCTACATTCGGTTCTTAGTTCGGTTTAGTTTGTGGGTTCCACATTCGGTTATAAGTTTGGTTCGGTTCAGTTTCAAATTGAAACAAACCAGAATCGAACCGAAAAAAATCGGTTTAAGTAAAACCTAACTCAGAACCAAACTGAGCCTTTACAAAAACCGAACCGAACCGGACCATGGTGGTCGGTTCGGTCTGGTTCATGGTTTGACCCGTACCTATGTGCACCCCTACTTTGACTGATGTTAAGGTATGCCTTATATTTTTAATACCTAAAAGGGCATGCTTTTGAGATTTTTATCAAATAGGGCATTCTTTGCATTTTTATTATCAGAAAGGACATGTTTTTGACATATTTACCCTTAAGTTATACATATAAAAGATGAACACTATAAAGATAATACTGGAATACATACCCTCTTTGGTAAATATTTTCAAACCACGCCCGAAGTAGTGATATTTTTAATTTAGGATTACAAAACTGTACTTTTTTTTTTGATATTTTGAACTAACCAAACACACTCAACACACACCCACAAGACACACACACGCCCTACAATATCAACTTCAAGCCTATAACCACACACACCCCTCGAAAAAAAGGGGTGAGGTGGGAGTACTTGAAGGAGAAGGCCCCTACAGTCGTTAAACGAGGTGGGATAAACGGGCTAATAGCTCATAAGAGAGCAACACACACCACACTGTTTTTGTCTTTTTTTGATATTTTGAACTAACCAAACACACTCAACACACACCCACAAGACACACACACTTAATTAACTCTTTTTTGTAATCACTGAAGTTAAAATGTCGTGCCGAGAGTTTAAGGTAATTAAAGGGGGCTTTGTGAGAGGCGGGCAACTTTTTAAAAATGATAATGAAAATGCGTGTATGCTTAGAAAAATTCTTTGTAAAATATGTAGTAGGTGACTGACTAATACTTCTTACAGTTTACTTTTTTTTAAAATTAGTTTATGAAGGGAACACATCATATTCAAGCATTTCTCGAGAAGAGAATGATGAGATTTCCGGTAAACTTGTTGTTTGATCTATCCAAGTTGTAGCTGATCAAGATCATAAGCTTAAGATCCTTCCATTGGTCTCAAACGGGTGATCCATGATTTTGGCACTGTAAGAATCCATCAACCATCATTGGCTCTACATAAAATTCCATATCTATATTGGATATTTCAGGACAATCTAGAGTTTTTTTGTTTTGTTTTTTGTTTTCATTTACTTTAGTAATCAAGGGTTAAGTGGTTAGTACCTAAAGTGAGTGGAACTCGAGCAAGCCTACACCACTCTATGGGACTAGATCCCAAAAACCGCCCTCATAAGAGTGGCATTATACAGTATGGAGTATGATGAGTGATGATCAAATCGGAAAAGAAAACATAGATAGGGACATCGATCTCTGTTTGCCTTATGTAGACTCAATTTTCAGGAACCACTCTTCTTCCTTTTTCTAGAACAAACTAAGCTTGGAGCTGCTCTTAAGATACGAACAAACTTTCTAATTAATCGATTTTTTTGGAGAGAAGCACTTCGTTTACCATTTTGTCCAAATTCAAATGAGAGGACCCAAGTGGTCCAGTGGCATCTTCTGCTTTCTTCTTCCATTCCATTGCTCTGTTCTTCATCTCCTTACCCTTCTCTCCCTCCATCAACTCTCTCACCAGCGTCTCTACTTCCTCTCTCTTAACGTTGTTGTCGATCTCCATTCCAATACCCCACTCCTTGCAAGCATAATGACAGTTCGTTTGCTGTTCTGCGAAAAATGGCCAACAGATCATAGGCACTCCACCACAGACGCTTTCCAGTGTCGAATTCCACCCACTGTGCGTTAAAAACCCTCCAATCGATGCGTGCTTGAGGACTTGTTCTTGTGGGCACCAGCCTGCTAACATACCTCTTTCTTTGGTCTCTGTTACGAACTCAGGTGGCAGAATCGCCGCGTCACCGACGACGAGGTCTGGTCTAATTATCCACAAGAAGGATTGCTTGCTATTAGCCAGTCCCCAAGCGAACTCAATCATCTGTTGGGGCGTCATGACTGTGATGCTTCCGAAATTCACGTATACAACTGAGTTGGGTTCCTTCGAGCTCAGCCACTCCAGGCACGCAGGTTCTTCTTTCCACAGATTTGACCCTATAGACTTAAGCCCATTATCAGAAATCTGATTTTGAAGCAACTGAAGTGGACCGATGGTGTAAATAGGAGGAAATATTGATGAAAGTGCATCCAACACATCCCGTTCTAAGTCCCCGAACGTATTGAATATGATTGCAGAAGCTTTATGAGCTCTCTCCACTTCTACCTGGACAAAGTTGAGCATGATATCATTTGGATCGCAAGTTCGAAAAAAACTCGGGAAGTCCCACAGACGAATATCTTTCATTCCTGGTACCCAGTCGATAACGGTGTCTAAATACCCGTTTGTCAAATAGCTCTCATCTGAAAAGCCCAGAAATGTATAATGAGTTAGAATTACAACACAAGAAAATTAAGGTGGGTTTCTATTTGTTTATACCTTTGAGTGGTGCAAGGGCTCTTTCAATGAGATGTTGGTATTGAACATAGCCCAAGAAGCCGGAAGCACTGGCAGTCCAGAGCAAGACTTGAGGAATGGAAAGCTCTTCAGCAGCTTTGAGGGTGAAGGTCATGGCCCCGTCAGAGACTATGCAAGAGACGGGAGGGACGTTGGAGGAAGAGGTGTGGTTGAGTTTGGCAAGGAGGTTTCGAAATGGAGCTAAGCAGGTCTTTGTAGTGGAGTCACAGAGAGAGGGGATGTCCTGGGTGGCGTCCACATCGGACGGAGGAAGACCGTCGGGGATGGTATGAAACTGGAAATCAGGGAAGCCGTTGAGAGCATCGGGGCCTCTGGACTTGAGTAACCGTTGATGGTTGAACTCGGTGTTGACGAAGGTGATATGGAAGCCTCTGTAATGGAGGAGCTTTGCTAATTTGAGCATGGGGTTTATGTGGCCTTGAGCCGGGTATGGGATACAAACGGCATGAGGCTTCTCGAGTACAGCCATAGAAGTACTCATCTCTAGCTCGGTGTCTCTCTGTGGTTGGGGGTGCTTTACATCCCTATCCCAGTTATATAGTAGCGAGCTTTTTTTTGGGACGTAATCTTCTCCGGTTGTAAAACTGTGGTTAAGATTCACTCACCAGTTAAGATTCACTCACCCTAGATTTACCTACCTGTCATTGGTTTTTATAAAAGATAATAAAATAATTTATTAACCGTGGTTAAAATTCATTACCTCCTAAGGTTAAAATATTTTTTTCTAAAAACCAAAGATAGGTAGGGAACCTAGGATTGGTTGAATCTTAACCATACTTGAAGGGTGTAAAAAGGGACATGTGGCCACCTTGGGAGTGTAACCGGTTTTTGCTAAAACCGGTTACAACTGGAGAAGATTACGAGTTTTTTTTTTCTTTTTTCAGTAGTAGAGAGTTAAAATAAGGCCCGGATTCTCTAAAGTTTGAACCGCTAGAGGTCACCACGTGTCTCCTTTGACACCCCTTAACCATGGGTAAGGTTCACCCAACCCTAGGGTTCACTCACCAATCCTTGGTTTTTTTTTTATATTAATTATTATTTTTTAAATTAAAAAAATGTTTTTAATATTAAAAAACTCCAAAAACAGTTTTTTTAATTTAAAAAATAATAATTAATATAAAAAAAATAACCAAGGATGGGTGAGTAAACCGTAGGGGTGGGTGAACCTTACCCACGGTTAAGGGGAGTCAAATGACACACGTGGCGACCTCTAAGGGTTCAAACTTGAGAGTTTCTCTCAAGTTGATCTTGAGAGAATTCTGAGCCAAAAAATAAAGGAAAGTATGAAAAACCCTTAGATTGTACCTACTATGGAGAGCTGCCCGTGGATTTAATATCTGATGGTTCCATGTCTTCACGTGCTTAAAATGAGAGCCCCACCTAATGTTTGAAACCATTGGATCTTGAATCAATCAGATAGTAGGTATTATTAAGAACTTTCACTCACTTTTCTAAAATAAAATAGAACCCAAATCCTCGACGGTTGTAATCAGATTTTGGAAATTAAGTTATGCCCTGAGGTCATTAGGGGTGGAGCCAAGATTTTTTAGTAGTGGGGGCACACGATGGTTCATAAAAAATGGTAGCAATTGTTTTTAGATTTGTGAAAAATTATTAGGTTGATACAAAATAATCTTAATCTAAAGAGGATGGGGGGTTCCGTGCCATAGGCCCGGCAATTTTTTTTTTTTTTTTTATGAATAAGTTTTGGGGTGCATTTCGCTCATATGTTTCGTACCTATCTTACGGTTATTATTTCGTTTTGTTTACATCATTGTCCCATGGTTATGTCCAGTGAAATAATTAAATAACATGTTTTTTTTTATTAATGAATTAAATAACATGTTATAGAAGATATATTTTGTTTTTAATAGTTCACGGAACATTGCCCACTTGCCTCATGGCCTATTAAATAGTTAAATAATATAGTATAATTATTTATCTCTGGTTAAGAATTTTAAATTTTAGGATTAATATTTATTATTGTTATTTAAAAATAATGTTATATTATTGAACCACAAGGATTAGTGAAGCTTAACTCCAGTTAATAGAGGGGCCATGAGTTGACTTGTGGGAGCGATTGAAATCTTCCAAAGTTCATGTCCCCACTCCCAAGGCGAGATCGGATCACAGCCAATCACGATTGAACTTGGGAACAATTCAATTGCACCCGCAAGTCAACACTTGTTCTTTTTAACCTTATTAACCATGATTAAGATTCACTATTAAGGATCATCAATCTATCCTTGATTTTTTATAGAAAAATTTAATAGGGTTAAAATTTCTTAACCCTAATGTTAATTTTTTTTATTATCTTATTAAAAAAATCAAGGTTAAATTGTTGAACCCTAAGGGTTAATGAATATTAATTATGGTTAATGGGGGTTAAAAGGGACACGTGTTGATCTATGGGTGCGATTGAACTCTCCCCAATTTCAATTGCGATTGGTTGTGATTTGATCTCTCCCATGGTTGTGTATGGGTTAAAAAAAAAAGCTTTTTCAAAAGTTGAGTGGGGCACGTGCCTCCATAGGCCCCCACTTGGCTCCACTCCTAGAGGTTGCCATGTGTCCCTTTTGACACTCATTAAATGCGGTAAAGATTCACTTATCCCTAGGGTTTACCCACCACCCTTGGTTTTCGAAAAAAAATATTAATTTTTTTGGGACACCTCTTAACTGTGGTTAAGATTCATCCACCCTTACCCTATGTTTGGTTATCAAGAAAATAAGTAAAAACATGGAAAATAAAAAAAAAATAGACAAAACACCACTAAAAATTGTATTAAAAATCTAGAATTTTCTTTTCCTTTTTTATTTTTCATCAATTTTCTCGACAACCAAACATAGCATTAAAGAAAAATATGAAAAATACTCACATTTAAGTTTCACCCAACACTAGGGAAAAATATTTAAATATAAATTTTTTTTTTTCTAAAAACCCAAGGTATCCGGGTTGGGTGAACCTATGGGTGGATACATCTTAACCACAATTAAGAGGTGCCAAAAGGGACATGTGGAGACCCCAGGGTTTCCCTAAAATCCTAACTGATTCCAATAAAATAAATAGTTTTAATACAAAGAGGAGCTTTGCTTCCCTACATTGAGCAGAGCTCCTTTTTACAATATTCAATGATAATTTTGTAATTATTATGTTTTGCCAATTTGCCTGCTCCCTCAATAACTACACACATGCCACAACTTTAGTGTAAAAAGAGGAACTCTTCTTCGACCCTGTGAAGTAGAGCTCCGGCCCAAAATTAATCTCTAAAATAAAACTTTAAGAAAGGCTTGTCGTAGATCACTACTCATTCGACTATGTAGTCAAATGTCATGACGACGTCTCTTTTAAAACTCTTTTAACTATGGTTAATTGTAAGAGAATCAAAGTTAATTTTTTAAAAAATAAAAACATTGCTTAACTTTAGAAGCGAGTGAATGTTAACCACATACAGTTGATGTATGATAACAAGGGGAGCATGGATCCGGATCAATGAGTACTGTACATTTGACGAATTTGTCAAATGCGGTAGTAAGTTAAGCATTTACCAAAAAAATAAATAACACTTATTTTCAATCAACCTCAGAAGAATAGGTTAGGGTTAGAAATTGTGTATTGAAAATAATAATTATTTAATAAAATAAATTACAAATGACAGTTGCCTACGACTCTGGAATAAACCAGACTATTAGGTGACATAATATCTCCTTACTCTTCAATTACTGATTGGATACAACGATGTTAAACGTACACGGCTACTCTGTAGGATAGTGTTATTAAATGATATTTTATTATTATTATGCTTACGACTCTTAATCTGTGTCTCAATTTGAGAAGGTGAGAACGTGTGCGGGTGCTATCCGATTATCTCTGGCGGACGCCCGAGGTGGGAGTTCGGTCATACGCACATTATTGGACATGTGGTCAAAAAAGTAAGAGATATTTCGACAAGTCAAAATTATGAGTAGAAAATGAAATGACTTCTCTCGTTTTTTATCACATGTGCGTGTGCTTACAATCCGAAGCCTTTTGAGTGTGTGTACGAGTATAGAGTTTATACACTTCCACCTCTTACGTGAGTGGTATGAGTGTAACTTTCCGATGTTGGAGGTCTAGGGATCTAATCCCACCTAGGGGTAAGAGTAAGCAAGAGCTCCACTACCCAAGCTAACCCCATCTGACCGGTTGACTCTACTAAGAATTTCTATCGCCAAAAATAAAATAAAAAAGAGTATAGAGTTTATTGTGTTAAAAATAAATCTGGCTGACATTTTTCAGACTAAACTCAGCTATCGAAACGATAGATGATGGCAATATCTTTGACTTTGGTGTGCTTTTGAAATTGGCTTTTTAGGTGAGGGGAGCCTGTCCCGCCAGGTCCTCCGAGACCTTCAAAACTGGGAGCTTACAGATTTTTTTGGACTTTGCTACTAAGACCCCCTTAGGGTGGAGACCATGTTCTAAGAGCACGATCTCGGTGTAGAATTTTGGCTCGTTTCCGAACTCATCAAAGAGAGCTGATCGATCGGTGGCGCGACAGGGCTTGAGCTTGGACCGTCGATCGATCGGCCGGGGTGCGCCGATCGATCAGCTAAAGCGGGAATTTTTCAGAAATTGCTATTTTGAGTTAGTTTTGCTGTGGGAAACTCCTATTCCGATTGGGGGACTTTCTAATTTGTTTAGGACTTCGAATTTAGTCCTATAAATAAGGGATATGGTCTAGGGTTTGTAAGTTAATGATCTAAGGATCAAGGGAATGCTTTTGCATGGGAGTGAGAGATAATAGAAAGGATTAAAGCATACTAGGGCTTGGGAAATGTTTTGTAGAACCCCGAATCCGTATCTCATTAAGTAGTGAATAGTGTGTGAATAGTACTCAAGTGTGGTTTTGTACACTAATAGACCTTATGTTAATATATGTGTTTGGATTTATGCCTGCATATTCTAATAAGTCTACATATCATTAAGGAGTGTGTTTTAAATACTAAAGGTGTTGGAAATAGGATTTGAGAAGATCCAAGTAGTGAAAATAAGGTTTTACAGCAAAACAGGGGACCACCAATCGCTCGGTGATAACCTCCGATCGACCGGTCTCATACCGATCGCTCAGTAGCTATCGAACGGTTAATTTTTTTGTATGGGGAAAAATTTCAAAGATGGTGTTTTTAACCGATCTCTCGGTTGAAACCACCGATCGACCGGTAAGTCACCGATCGCTTGGTTTGTACCACCGATCGATCGGTTATACGCAGATTTTATTCATTAAAGGTGTTTAAGACTTTAGCCACTACCCTTTACCTATATAAGGGCTGGGATCGTGCCTTAAGGTTTCAGAAACCCTTTATGCCCTATTTTGAGAGCTTTTGAAGAGGAAGAAGAAGGAGGGAGCTAGGTGTTGCTCAAGCTTGAAGGAAGATCAAGATCCTTCCTTTCTTGTGGTGTTTCTCAACAAAGAACTCAAGTTCTTCAAGTGTTCCAAGCCTTTAGAACCAAGGTCACTGATTTCTTCAAGGTAGATACACTCTACTACCAATCTTGCAATACTACTAGTTACTAAAGGTTGTTCTTCTCAATCTATACTATATATATCTTGAATTATTATGATGTGAAAGGGTGTTGTTTTCATACTTGGATGTAAGATACCACTATTATGCATTTTATGTGTTTGTGTAAATGCCTATAAGGGTTTTTGGGTGTTTAAACATGTTAGTACTCTCATATGCTCATATGTTCGCATGTCTCGCATGAACCGGTGTTTTCCATGGATTTCTCACATTACAAAAAATGGTTTTTTAATAAATAACTTATAAGGAATAATTCTAATCAACTCTATGATATATCTAAGATTGGTTCACAAGCTCTAAGAATCATGATACACACTCACAAGAACTCTATGATAAACTCTAAGATCGTTTCACAAGCTCTAAGGATCATAAATGAAATGCTCTAAGATCTCTATGTTTCGTTCTATGAATATGCTCTACGGTATTGCTCTATATCTCTACGGATCATAAATGACTCTAAGGAACTCCATGAACTCTATGAACTCATAAGGCTATGATTATCGCTTGACTCACACGGTGTTGGTTTTGGTTTTGGTTTTCGAATTTCATCTCACATGCCATTTCACGGTTTCCATGCTCTTACATGTTTTAAGGATTTCATTCTCCATGATTCGCATGCTCCATGCTTATTGCTTTATTGTTAGTAGTTTGTATACACTGAGTATTCCACGCTCAGCCGATATTTGTTATCATCGGCAGGTGCTCGGGTTCCATTCGACTTATGTGGTGCGGAGCCTTGGGTAGAGGAGTACTTCGACCTGGAGCCTTCCATGGATCACTAGCAGGACGATGGTTCATTAGATAGGTGTCGTGACTTTGATTTCTATTGATCGATAGTAGTTAGGAAGATACATGATATTTTGTTATATGAGAGTGGGACTTGTCTACTCCACCCTTTTTGAATATTTACATACATGTATATTTTGTTGGTTCATGTTTGGACCAAGTAATAGAAGTGTTTACTTTGCTTCCGCTATGTTTAGTGTATTTTGTTTCCGCTGTGCATTATAAATCGTTTCCGCTATGTTTGTCTATGTACTCTGACAGGTTTCCATGTGTGCCTTATGTATCATATTGAAGATATGATATGGCGGTCATGAGTCAAAGTATCCCTAACTCGTAGGGGGTATTTTGAGTCGCGACAGGTTTAAGGGAGGATAGATAAAGATTCTTCTTTGGGTTTTCATAGAGAAGGTGAGTTAAATGCTTTTGTACTGGTTCCTCAAGGTTTTTGTGAATAAAGAAGTGATCGAATCTTGACCCGTGGACGTAGGCAGGTTGTTGCCAAACCATGTATATCTCTTGCGTTCCTTTGTGTGCGTGTTTTTGGTTTATTTTTTTCCGTCTGTTTATTTCTATTGCTACTTTTCCCATAAAAAATTGGTGGTTAATGAAAAATTTTGGACAATTTTCCGTGAAGAAGTTTGACGGAAAATGGAGTTTCAATCAGTGACAAATGAAGGTAAATGATGTCCTAGTTCAACAGGGTCTCGTAAGGACGTTGAAGGGGGATTCCGGTAAACTAGAAAAGATGTCTAATGCAGATTGGAGAGACGTTGAGGCGAGGACAATCAGCACAATATGTCTCTGTCTTGCAGATAACATGATGCATAACGTTATATATGAGGAATCGGCACCGGATCTTTGGAAGAAGTTGGAAACGCTCTATATCGGAAAGAGTCTTACCAACAGGTTATATTTGAAAAAGGAATTCAAAACTTTAAAGATGGCGGATGGTGCAGATCTCATGAAGCACATTAATGTGTTCAACCAGATCTTGAATAAACTGCAGAAAGTTGGTGGCAAAGTGGATGAAGAAGACCAGGCTGTGGGGCTTCTTACATCACTTTCAGACTCATATTGTAACGACCCAAAAATCCTACAAGGCTAAAATAGGACTTTGGGATCGCCACATTACTTAAACCTGCTTAAAATCCATGACATGCAAGGCACACTAACACGAGTCTCCAAAAATGAGGATAGTAAAATTTCCGATATATCAACTGTAACCAACTAAATAGCACGAGTCTATAGTCAACAAATACAACCCACTAAAACCAAAGAGTCTGATACACAACTATGAAAATCTACTAAGCAACATCTACTCAAGTCTACTACAACTCTCTCAATCAAATGAAATAAAAACTAAGAGGTGTAGCCACCCAAGTCTCTGGCTCCCTCCTTAGAAGGCTCACCTTCACCTCCTTCCTCTGCGTATGTTTCCTCAACCCACGGCTCCGCTGTGTACTCCTGCTCTAAACCTGCCAATAAAAAGTCCGGCTGAGTACAAAGGTACTCAGTGTATATAAAATCCAACCAACAATAATAATATACCTGCCCTTAGTTAGAAACATATCCAATAACATAATAACATAATCAGAGTGCGGAAGAACGTGTGCGCATATACATCATATCATCACCTTGACTCGTATACTTGTGAGAATCTTAGACTTGGAAGACAATACACTTATGAGTTGCTTATGCTTATAAGACCACGTGCTTGTGAGATGTTTATGCTTATGCACTTATTCAGATCATACAATGATGTGACATGCCGTTCTTGGCGGATACGGACCATGTCTAAAAATCAAATGGTTGACATGCCGTTCTTGGCGGATACGGACCATGCCTATGAATCAAATGTAATTGACATGCCGTTCTTGGCGGATACGGACCATGCCATGCTCATGCTTATTCAGAACGTCATACGTATGTCATGCTCATGCTTGTGGTCCACATGTGTGACTTGTGAGACTCTTATCTTAACATACACGTGCATATGTACTTAAGTGTCGAAATTAACATTCGAGTTGGTAATTGCTTAGATTCCGATCTCCCACCATGGAAACTCCACTATACTGTCCCATACCAAATAGTTAGAGAATTCCCGGTTTGAGAGATGTTCCTCTAAGTTCTTACCTTCCCGACTATCAATTTCCATGCAAATAATTAGACATACTTAACAAACAATTCACATATACATATCTTATCATAATTCATATCGCAATTCATAATCAATTTACCACCATTTCATAAGAGTATAATAGCATTTATCCTTTCAAGCATTTTCACAAACACCTTGTATACGCATAATATGAATCCATTTCCCCTCTATATTTTCAAGCATTCATCAAACCATAATTCATCCATACAATCAATTCACTATTCACATCCACATATTAATCCCATCCTCCATACATTTCCCATCCTCCATATATTCTATCCACATCTAATCCACATTTCCATCCACATTTCCATCAATAATTAGCTTACTTCATAGAAAATTTGGGAAAAATGCATTTAATCTCTATTCTATCATTTCTATCAAATTAATACTCACAAAACATTAAAATAGAGTTGATTAGGATAGTATATCGACCTTAAGAATCCTTCCCTTGGATTCAAAACGCTCCCGAGGAGATTTAGAGAAGCTTTGAGGACGATCTCCAAGCTTTCCTCTCAATCTTCTAACAACCTCCTTCTTCTCCAAGCAACCCTCTCCCTCAAACCCTAGGTTTTCTTCCCCTTTTTGCCAA
Source organism: Tetracentron sinense (assembly GCA_015143295.1). Taxonomy (NCBI): domain Eukaryota; kingdom Viridiplantae; phylum Streptophyta; class Magnoliopsida; order Trochodendrales; family Trochodendraceae; genus Tetracentron; species Tetracentron sinense. The sequence goes on from CM026556.1 coordinate 30,468,743, forward strand.
ATTAGGTTAGAAATAGGTAGAGTATTTTAATATTTCGAGTATGACCCCTATTTATAGCCCCAAGGTCTGAGAACAAAAAGACCAAAACGCCCATACTAAAATTCTGTAAAAATCACGAAAGACCGAGCGATCGGTGGTTATGACCGATCGATCGGTTCTTAACCGAGCGATCGGTGCTCTTGACCGGGCGATCGGTCAAAAAAGCACTCTCTGGAAATTTTCCCCATACAAAATTCTGGACCAGTCGATAGATACCGATCGATCGGTTTTGGACCGATCGATCGCTACTTCTGACCGAGCGATTGGTTGCCTACAGATTTTTGACCCGCTTTACTGTTTCGACCATAACTTTTGACTCGTTCGTCGGATTTCGACGATTCAACTTGCGTTGGATTTATCTTTCGAAAACGAACATTTCTGACATTTTAGAATTTCTAAATTCCACTTAATTAATAGATTAAATTATCCCCAAAGTTGACTGATTTGCAATTCCATTAGATAAAACCCACCATTGACTTGGCTTAAACTCAAAATAAGGAAAAACATTAAACATGAACTTCGAAGAGGGTTCCAACACCTTTCTAATGGTTTAAGAATCACTCAATTCCAGTAAACGGTACCAAAACTAGAGCTTCCTAAAGTTTAGGGTGTGATATGACATCCCTCCGTTACAAGTTTGATTAAGCCTAATTTACGCCACACCAAATAAATATATAATACAATAAACATCAAAACATCACAAGGACAATAATACCCCTAATACAATGAAGTAAAAACATGAAAAAGATTCGGGGTCTCTACACATATGATCACTTGGTGATAACTCTTATGTATAATAAGGAGACATTACTGATAGAGGAGGTCACGACGGTGCTACTCTCTTACGAGATTAGGCGGAAGCTATCGCATGATGGAAATAATCATGCTATGATTGGTCGGGGAGGAGGAAGAGACATGGAGAGAGGATCTGGAAAAGGCAGAGGCAGATTCAAATCCAAAGGAAAATACGGGGTCCAATGCTACTATTGCAAAGAATTAGGGCACTTCAAAATAGAGTATCTGAGGCGTGTTGATGGGAAGAGGGATTCTTCCAGAGGAGATTCTTCGGTGGCTATGGCAACAGATAAGGAGGAACACATTGAAGATGTTTTCACAGTCTCCAAAGGTATGAACAATTCTTCTAGTGAGTGAATTTTAGATTCGGGAGCATTATGTCATATTTGCTTAAATATGGAATTTTTTGATACATTCTAAAAGAGGATAGGAAAAATGTTCCTGGGTGATGGATTTGAATGTGAAATCATGGGGTTTGGTAATGTAAAGACAAAAATTTTTGATGGAGTTATTTCGGACTTTGGAAGGGGTAGCTTGTGTCCCTAAATTACGAATAAATTTAATATCACTTGGGTAATTAGACTCCAAGGACTATTGCTACACAGTTGCAGGTGGAGTTATCAAAATAAAACGGAGAAAGCAGGTTGCTCAATTTTGATGAAGGGGAAGAAGTGTGGTGAATTATATCTCTTGGAAGCCAGGGAATATGGTGGTAGGTGGAGCGACTACAAGGTCTACAGGAAAACGAAAACCTGATATTGTGCAGAGGGTAGAAAGCTCATCTAAAGTCTCTTTCGCAATCAGTGCGAATATGGATATGTTGGTAGGTTTTCGTAAGGGAGAAGATGGTGATGATGTGCCTTTGATGGAGAGGGCAGGTCTATGTCATTGTTCGGGATTCTTCTAGATTGGAGGATGAGTTTCAGGCTACACATGGATTTTGACCATGTTCATCAGATCTGGTGGAGTGCTTTCTAGGGTGGATTTGAGGGTGTGTAGTTGGTGGGCTTCTTTCGCAGATGGTGCAGAGGCGGACAAGGTCAAAAGGATTGTTTGTGGTATTTGTAAACGGGGTGACAAAACCTTAAGAAAGGTTTTGGTTCGAGGTGGAGGTGCTTCCCGGATGTGAGTGAGGCGGTGTTCTATCTTAGAGGTTTGCTTGGTGATTAGTAAATCAGTTTTCTTAGTTCGTGGTGATATTGCGGAATTCTCGTCAAGTGGAGATTTGTAGAATTTTGGCTCGTTTCCAAACTCATCAAGGAGGGCCGATTGATCGGCCACTTATGGCCGATTGATCGGTGGCGCGACCGGGCTTGAGCTTGGACTGCCGATCAATCGGTCGGGGTGCGGCGATCGATTGACCAAAGCGGGAATTTTTCGGATGGGTGGGTGAACCTTACCCACGGTTAAGGTGTTCCCAGGCACCAAACATCGCTTTTGTATTAGGCACATCATGAAGAAATTTCCTGAGAAGTTATCTCATGTGTACTTCAAGAAATCTTGTTTCAAGAATGAAATAAAGAAATATATACATGACACGAACACTATTCAAGATTTTGAAGAGGTATGGGCTAATTTGATGGTGAAGTATGGTTTAGAGGAAAATCAGTGACTTCAGAGTTTATACAAAATTCGTAACTCATGGATACCAGTTTACAACTGTAACACATTTTTTGTAGGGATGATTATACTCTTAGAAGTGAGAGTATAAATGCATTTTTAAAACTCTTTTGTGAAGCCTACAACCAATTTAAAAGAGTTTGTTGAAAAGTATGATCTTTCCTTGAAGAGTCATTATTCAAAAGTGAATAGATCATTTTGAATCAATTTTTAAACAACGAGTATTACGTGTAAGATCTTTTATCTTAGAGCATGCATCAAGGGTCTATACAAGATCATTTTTTTTTAAGTTCCAAGTGGAATATAATGCTACTTTTCGATATTTAATTGATGAAGTTCAAATAGATGGGGATTTTCAGAAATTTGAAGTGAAGAATATTGACCATGTGCAAGACATGTTTTTGGTCAAGTTCAATCATGAAAAAAAAGAAGGAAATTACGGGTGTCAACTTTTTGAGTTTATGGGGATATTGTGTAGACATGTACTAAAAGTCTTCTTGAGATTAGACAAGTTAGAAATCCACATCATTTTATATTAAAATGTTGGACAAAGAATGCAAATAAAGGTGAGATAGTTGATGAGATTGGTTCTTTAATACATGACGACCATTCAGGTGCAAAAGTATTACGAATCAGCCACATTGGTTGACGGGCGATGGGATTGGTTTACATGGCAGGGAGGTCGAAGCAATGTACACACAGACTTGCTTTTTAAAAGCTATGCCAACTCAACACTAATCATGACCGTTAATGGATTGTTATTCACGGTCAAGATTTGGGAGTATATGTCACACCCCAAAATACTACCTAAGAGTTATGATACTTTGGCGACGTGATTTATTCTTAAAACCATCCTATACAGAGTATACAAGGATGCCAAATAGTGAATCTGGAAATTTATTCTATATAAATGTTCTTCCAAGTGTTGATATGAACAAATAACTGAATAAAACTAGAATAAGTACAAAGGCACAACACTTGAGTTGCCAACTCAAACCCACATGAAAACCCCCAAAAGTAAATCCTAAAATACATGCCTCTCTCACTCAAGCCAACCATTGGGCCACATGTCAAAACCCCAAAATCTGGATGACAATCCCGAGCAGCTCCTACTCTCCATGAACTGCCTTGATCCAAGGAACCGAACACATATGCCAAAAGATGATCTTGCCGACATCAATAGGTACGGCTGAGTATGGAATACTCAGCGAGTACAAGCTACTAACTAACAATAGTAATAACATTAATATGTCATGCATAGTACAGTTAATCATCACATATGCAAAATCAGAGTACGGAAGCTAAGACAAAATAACAAATATAAATCTTGAACATCATATTCTAAATCATACTTTATGTTCATGTTTTAACCAAAACATATTTCAATTACCTGGTAAATCTTCTGAGTTCCTTGTGCACCTTATGAATCTTGTGAGTTTCTTATACGTTTTATGAGTTCCTTATTTCACTTGTCACATTTGGCTAGTACCCGAACTATGAAATGAACGAACATACTAACGGCTTGTCTTATTTAACTAGTACCCGAACTATGAAATGGACAGACATACTAGTGGCTTGTCTTATTTTCTTAAGAGCTAGATGTGACATATCCTTGGATATGCCCCATCCTTGACCAACCCAAAGTTCGGCTTTATCATTCGTATTATAATCATTTATCTTATTCTTGATTTTAGTCCATATACTTATAATAGAAAACTCGGTTCATGCATGCTTGCATGCTCGTGCATAACAATTGGTGACATCATGGTGACATAAAACTAAAACATCAAATAACATTTCAACATTTATATAAATTTGTGAGACTTGAAAGGGAATACATAGAGCATTTTATCAAATTACTAATTTGGGAAAAACTCCTTAATTATGTTTGCATAATCTTAGTTTAAGTCTCATAAAGGCATTTCATCAAACATGTGATATTCAACTTCTCCTTGGGTCTTTTAACTCATGTTTTCATAATCAACATTTCATCAAACATCTTGTGTGCGTTCATTATGCGTATATTGCCCTTCCCCATTTTCCATCACACAACAACATCCAAATCCTACATGGCATCCAATCGCCTTAATTATCCATCCATTCAACACATCATCATCATTTACTTTAATTTTCACATTTTAGAGAAAGTGATGTATTTCAAGAAAAGGAATATACAAGGTCAATCCACAATATAATTAAAGAAAACCTAGCTTATTACTAAGCCAACTAGGAGGATGCACTAACCTTGAGGATTAACTCCTAATCTTGAAGAAAACCCCTCTTGATTTGGAATCTAAGCTTGAGGAAGAATCACCACTTTGGAACGGAAGGATCCTTGCTTGATGGGGGAAGATCTAAACCTTGATCTTGATCTTCAATCCCAAAACCCTCCTTTGAAATCTCCAATCTTCTCCCTTTCTATCCCAAGGTCTTTTCTTAGAGTTGGTAACCGAAAAACCCCCAATTTGGGTGGGTATATTTATAAGCCAAGAGGGTTGAAACCCCAAAAATCCTTGCACAAAAAAACTGATTCACGCGTCTACGATCGTTCGTAGGCTTCCTTCAATCGATCGTAGAATTTCCAGTGAGTTTATCCAGTTTTCGGCGCTCTACGAACGTTCGTAGCTCTTCTACCGATTGTTAGTAGGGTGTTTACGAACGTTTGTAACTTTTACAGAAACTTTCCAGATTTTTTCCGCTTTGGTATTTCGGTCATAACTTTTGACTCAATTATCAGATTTTGACGATTCAACTTGTGTTGGACTCCTCATTCAAAGGAGAACAATTTTGTGTCTAATGGAAAAATCCAAAATTTGAGATTTTAATTACCTAAATGGGCTCTAAAGCTCGACTAAAAATATGAAAAAATGATAAACATGAACCTCAAAGAGGGTTTCCATACCTTTCTAATGGTTCAAGAATCATTCGATTTTGATCAACGGTGACGAAACTAGAGCTTCTTAAAGTTGAGGGTATGTTAAGACATCCCTTTTTCTCTCTTTTGTGTTTTAGGATCCCCACACCCACGCGCATTCACACTCATCCACTAACAACTTAGGGTATTGTTAAACTCTTATTACCACTAAAAAACATCTAAGACAATACATATAGGCCTTGACCTCCAAAGACGCCATTCACAACACTATTCACCCAAGTTTCCGGGTTCAACATACACACTTAGGGTGTTCTATACCCTATGCTCTTAGACACTTAGAGTATTATTATACTCTTGTTTTGAGACTCTACATATCCATCTAAAACCCTCACTTCACTTTCCTCAAACCAATGACACGTGGAAGGCTTTAGGCCTTTACATACACCATGCACGACACTATGCAATACCCTATTCACATGAACAGTGACCGTGAGATTCGGAGTTCTACAGTATAAGTGGGAGTACCCATAGACAGATTCATTATGTTTACCATATAATAACTATTTTTATTGTAACTATGATCGTAGCTCTAAAATAATTAACTAAAGTTTATATATTTGTAGTTGAAAGGACAACTCTTACAATTATGGTCTATAATAAATCATGATTATTTATTTAAAAGCATCACGATTGTTTTAATAACCGTGATCGTAACTAAAAAATAATTTAACTAATATTTATTTATGAGTATTAGAACTGACAATTTTTACAATTATAATTTCTAATAAATAGTGATTGGATTTACAAGAATCATGGTTAGTTAAATAACCATGATCGTTGTTCAAGCACACTGATAATTTGTGTTGCTATAACTCTATTCTTGGATGTTACATTAGACACTGCAGTAACAAGCTATCCTCAAACACTTATGAAAATAACTTTAAGATTTTTTACAAGTATTTAAGGTGGTCAGCCTAATACTGCACTATGTTGCTGTGACACATTCAAGAGCATAATTACAGCAACACACATGACCAACATTCTCTTGAGTCAAGTGCTCAAACAACACAAGAGATATCCGAAAAGGAAGAAAACAACTTTGAATGAAAGATCGAATGATTGCAGGTATTTATAGAGCGGATCATCGATCACGTTTGTTTATAAATCGTGATTGGACATTAAAATAATGAAATTAATTTTTTTATTGGAATATGAAAAGTCAATCTAAATGATTACGTTTATGATTTAAGTAGATAACTCTAGTTACAAAAGGATATTAATCATAGTTATGTTAAGAACCGTGATCTAAATATTAAATATCAATTTATAAAAAAGGGTAAAAAAATGGTTACAATCACGGTTGGATAATAACTGTGATCTTATATTTCCCGCCACAAACATTTATCATGGTTTTTGTTTAAACCGTGATGGAAACTCTCATCAAAATTTTTAATTTTTGCGATCTCTCTTGTGATTTATAAGGGATTCTATTACAGTTCCCATGAACACCGTCATTGTTCTTGGAAAAATAATTATGATTATTAAGCATATTTGTAGTAGTGCGAGCTCTATTAATAGTTAATCTCAATTATTAAAGAAGTGTATAGAATCACTACCATACCCTTCTACAAATGTTTTATTTTTGGGCAAATGGTAATAATTTCACCAACTCTTAGTAAAATCTAAAATTGAAATCCCTAATCTCTTAATTCCCTCTATTTTTGTTTAGGAGGAGACTTTTGAACAAGTGGAATCTAGAACTCGATAATCTGCACGAGGCCAAGAAGGGGACCATCAAATGAATATTGCTGGTTGTGATGTTCAAGCAGTGTGCACGGTTAATTGAATCCCTCTGGGTGTGTTTGTTTGACGAGAAAGTGTGTGAAAGAAAAGAAAAGAAACTTAAATTTTCTTCCAAAATAACTATTAAAGATGGAGGATGTTATAGGGAAAAAGTTTATCACTATTGAGAAAAATTGAAAGAAAATGAAAGTGTGTTTCTTTGCACACTTAACGCAAAGAGAAAAGTGCAAGAAAACTTAGTTTCCTTTTACTTTCCTTCACTTTCTTAGCAAATGAGTGCACCCATCAAGTTTTGTAAGAAGATATGAGCTTTCTTACTTCTTCCCTTGTTTTCATTGTATGAAGTATGTACTTTATTGTGGTTATGCTTTGATAGATTATCTTTACTATTATAATGGGAGACTTTAATTTAATGTTTTACCTTAATTCCCAAACTATCATCATCTATCTATTTAAAGAATAGAATCATCGTGAATCATGATTGAACTCGGGTAGAGTTCAATCGCACCCGCGGGTTAACACGTGTCCCTTATAACTCCTATTAACTGTGGTTAACTCCTTCCCCTCGCTCTCATGTGCATCGCATGTGCCACCTGCTAGTATTAAATAATTACATTTGTTTTGGATTTTCTTTTTTGTTTTAAATTGTTCTTGTTGTATGAAATATGTATTTGTATTATGGAAATGTTGTGATAGATTTTATTAAATAATTAGTTTTGAATTGACTTTACTAATATACGCTATAATGTGCAGACTCTAGCTAGGGGTGCCAAAGGGTCGTCCGCTCATTACCCGTATCTTAAGGCCTAGTTCAATTTCTTAGGCACATATTTATGTGGTCAGCCTAGGGCTTGGCTTGTTAAAGCTCGGGCTTGACTTTGTGTATTTACATATATTTATTGTATTTCTATACATAACATATAATAGATATTTTTAAAATTGATAGCATAATATATATATATATATATATATATAGAGAGAGAGAGAGAGAGAGAGAGAGAGGTTCTTGTTGGCTTAGCTTACTAGAGATTCTAGTAAGCTACACAATCATGACCGTTAGATCAATACTACTTTCAAATACAAGAGAAGAAATTAAAACCACTTATTTTGTAAAAAACCACCCTAATACGTAACCAACCTCCCCCTTAAATAAGAGTTTCTCTTTTTTCCTTGCTCTCTCTCTCTCTCTCGCATATTATCTTTCTCATATTACTTTTTAAAAAATCATATTTGGTTGAATCCCAACCCAACACATTTCCTTTTAACTATGGTTAAGAAGATATTAACCTAAAGTTTTATCTTTTTTCTATGGTTCAACATCTTCTAGAGAGAGAGAGAAAGAGAGAGAAAACACATCTCGTGCGGTTTTCTAGAATTAAGGGGTAGTATACAAACACTATCTATCTTGAATGTTTGGTGGAATTTAAATGAGTTTGTGGTTTTCTAGAATTAAAGATAGTAGTTTTACAAAAACCACCTATCTTGAATGTAGGGTTGGATTTAAATGAGTTTATGATCTAACGATTAAAAATCTACTGCTTACCAGAGTCTCGTAACAACTAAGCTGTTAGGAGTATATATATATATATATATATATATATATTGAACACATTGTTAACTGTGTAAAATCAATTCAAGCTTGAGTCATCTTCCTATAAACAAGACGAGCCAAGTCGAGCTCGAGCGTAAGGTATTTTTTATGAGCCATGCTTGAACACCATTTTAAGTTAACGAGCTATGCCTGAACCAGGGATGGAGCCAGGGGGGTCCCCCAAATTTTTTGTAAAACCTTATTGGTGTAGTATGAATAGTGGGCCTCTCAATTAAGTTTTTTTTTTTTTTGAGTATACTTGCCCCGCCCCCCCAATTTTTTTTCCTATATAATATAGTGGCCCCCCAATTTTTTTTGTCATATATGTAGTGGGCCCCAATGGAGTCCCCTTATGCCCTTGAGGTTGCCACATGTCTCTATTGACACCCCTTAACTATGGTTAAAAATCACCCAATCTCAGGGTTAACCTATTTATACTTGGTTTTTAGAAAAAAATTATTTAAATAATTTTAATCTTAGGAGTCAGTGAATTTTAAACTAGGGTTCAAAAAGAAATTTGATATTTTAAAAAAAAACAAGGACATGTGGGTAAATCGTAACTACAATTAAGGGGTATTAATAGGGACACGAGGCCACCTCAAAGGCAATACAGGGAAAAAAAAATTCTCAAAATAAAAAAACTATCCCCAATTTTTTTTTCTTGGGAGCTACGCCTCCAAACCCTCAATGAAAAATTCCTGACTTCGCCCTTGACCTGAACACCCTACTGCGTGGTTCGGCTCAATATAAACCCTATCTAGGAAATTTTCCATACCTTCAATTTCCTTAAGGATTACATAACCAGCTTAGGGATTGGGTGGCAGTTCGACCACCAAATGAGGGGTCCTTCCTAGCATGACCCTCCTAAGCTCGCAAATTGAAGGAATTTTTTCCTTCCTATGGCCTGCCGGCTTGGTAGAGCTGAATTTTTAAATTCTCTCTAACTTGAATGTTGGGCTAGGGCATCGTCGCCTTATACTCAGCTACATCATAATATACATATGGGTACCACTATTACTAATAGAAACAGAAAAAGAACTTTTACCGCCGCTAAAAACCTATTTTTCTTGTAGTGATACTCTCGTACCACTGGAGCAACCAGGGCGGTGTGTCCCTAAATCTTATAATTGTTGTGTCCCTAAAACTTAAATCATTCTTATGTTTTATATAGTACAGCGGTAGCAGAAGTACAAAAATTTTCTCTCTGCGCTAAACAGACCGGTTTGCTCGAAACAGGGCAGGGTTCAAGTCTTGAAACAAGTCACGCCTTTTGGTTTTGAAATTAGTAACGACTACCACTTAAAATATCAGTTTAACTACAGAGAGTCATGGCGTTGAGCAGAGCTCTCCTTTTTATATTGTAATGATAGCAATGTTGTAATTACATATGTTGTCAAATTACCCCCAACACCTTTTAGTAATTACAATCATGCAATTAACCGTAGAGTAAATAGGGGAGCTCCAATTCAACGACGTGAAGTCTCTGACTCAAAATTAATCTCTTAAAATATTATGTAAATGCCACATGCCTTTTTGTTGTTTTGCTGGTACGCAACCAACTTTATTTTGTGTGTAAGAGCATTCCTAGTAGCCCCACCAAATTTAACTCACCAAAATAACCAAAACTCACAAAAAGTTATTTTTGTGAACCATTTTTTTAAAACATTCTCAACAGCCTCACCATTTTAACCAAAAAAAAAGAGAGAAATAATATTTTATTATTTATCCTAGCAGCCTATAACCAAAAAGTTATTTTGGTGAGCCAAATGGCTAAAAAGTGTTAAACACTCTTTCTAGCAGCCTCATCAAAACTTAGCAAAATAAATATTTGGGTTTGGTGAATGTACAGTACACTAAAGCTAAAATTTTTATTTTCCTCATTTTTTTATGGGCCCACACAAATAATAAAATAAAGGTTTCCCTCTTCTTTCCTTTAATATGGTCTCACACAAACAATAAAATAATGTTTCTCTCTCTCTCCCTTCCTTTTTCGTTTCTCTAAGTTGGCATACATATAGGCCTGAGTGGTAGTGCCTTGTATACCGTACATTGGTTTGCCGACTTGCATACACAAATCGGATTTCACGCAGCCTTACCGTTCCTTTTCCAGTATGAAAGAGCGATGCCGCATACTGTTTGGCATGCAAACCATTGTCGGATTATCTGGTCTGACCCAATTGGTGTAAAACCCATGGCCAGTGAAACAAATGTAGCACGAATTTACACACTTCAGATGCTCCTCCTTTTTTGGCTGATGTTCTTCTTAAGGATGCATCTTCAACTCGTCTTTAATTTCAATTCTCATCTTTCCATAAAAAAAAAAAAAAAAAAAATCAAATTTTAATCAAAGTTGCGTGTAATCATTGCAAATGTATCTAATTTTTAATCACAGCCAATTGCCATACGTTTCTATCCTAAACCAACATGTGTCTCCTTTGACCCTTACTCCCCAGCCCTTGATTTTCAATAATACAACTTTAGTTTTTAAAAAGAAATATTAAAAAAAAGTGTAAATTACACTCACCTCCCCTGAGGTTTGGTGTAATTTCAGAAACCTCCCCTCTTATTTTTGAGAAATTACATTGACCTTCCCTATCAGACTAATCTTATTAACTCTGTTAGCTAATTATATTATTTTCCAAGTTTACCCTTATTACTTAGAGGAAACATGTAAGTAAGCTTAGTTAGTTTGAAAGCTCAACAAAAAAAACAAATAAACATCCCAAGCGGCACACCCATTAACTATGATTAAGATTAACTCACCATTAGGGTTTATCCATCTAACCTTAGTTTTTAGAGAAAAAAAGACCTTAGGTTGATTATGCTTAACCACAATTAAAGGGGGCTCTACAAGCCGTCACGTGTCCCTTTTAATACCCATTAACTGTGGTTAAGACTCATTCACCCCTAAGATTCATCAATCTAACATTGGTTTTAAGAAAAAAAATATATTAATCCTAGGTTAATTATGTTTAACCACAGTTAAAGGATCTCTACAAGCCGCCACTTGTCCTTTTTAACACCTACTAACTATGGTTAAGATTCACTCACACTAAAGATTCATCCATCTAACATTGGTTCTTAGAAAGAAAAAAAAAACTTAGGTTGATTATGCTTAACCACAATTAAAGGGGGCTCTACAAGCTGCCACGTGTCTCCTTTAACACCCACTAACTGTGGTTAAGATTCACTCACCCCTAGGATTCATCCATCTAACCTTGGTTTTTAGAAGAAAAAAATATAAATCCTAGGTTAATTATGTTTAACCACAGTTAAAAGATCTCTACAAGCCGCCACTTGTCCTTTTTAACACCTACTAACTATAGTTAAGATTCACTCACACCAAAGGTTCATCTATCTAACATTGGTTCTTAGAAAGAAAAAAAAAACTTAGGTTGATTAAGCTTAACCGCAATTAAAGGGGGCTCTACAAGCCGCCATGTGTCTCCTTTAACACCCACTAACTGTGGTTAAGATTCACTCACCCCTAAGATTCATCCATCTAACCTTGGTTTTTAGAAAAAAAAAATACTTAGGTTGATTATGCTTAACCACAATTAAAGGGGATTCTACAAGCTGCTACGTGTTCCCTTTAACACCCACTAATTGTGGTTAAGATTCACTCACCCCTAGGATTTATCCATCTAACCTTAGTTTTAAGAAAAAATAAAAAATATTAACCTTAGGTTAATTATATTTAACCCCAATTAAAGTGTCTATATAAGCCACAACGTGTCTCTTTTAATACCCACTAACTATGGTTAAGATTCACTTACCCTTAGAGTTCAAAGGGGTGGACTAGTGGGTCCTGGGCCTTTCCCCGAGTGGGAGGTCTTGGGTTCCATTTCTCACTCCCCCTTTGGGGCCAGCCCCGCATGGGTTAACCCAGACTTACCTAGTGTGGTGGGTTGCGGGCTCATGTCGCACCCTTGGGGATTAGTCCTGACCCGTTGGGGACACCCTGAGTTCCCCCAAAAAAAAAGAAAAAAACATTGGTTTTTAGAAGAAAAAAAAATATATTTGCCTAAAGTTGATATTATTAACCTTGGTTTTAGAAATATATATTAACTTTAAGTTTATACTACTAAACTTGGTTACTAAACCCGATTATCATTTATTTTATTGTATTAGTTGACTTTGTAAAAGATAATTTAGATATTTTAAAATATTTAAATGATGTCATCATCAAATTTCATCCATAAAAGTAACGACCAATTAATGGAAGGGGTATCTGTTACAAAAATCAAAATTGAGGGAAGGTTAGTGTAATTTCAAAAACAAGAGGGAAGGTTTCTGAAATTTCACCAAACCTTAGGGGATGTGAGTGTAATTTATCCTTAAAAAAAAATTGAACTTTAAGTGTTAAAAAATTCTAATTAGAGTTAAATATTTTTCTAATATATTTTTTTAAAAAATAAAGATTATATTTTTAAAACCAAAAATTAATAATGTTAATCCCAGTTAATAAACATTAAAAAGAACATGTGTTCATGTCAGTCTGAGGAGAGGTCAATCGTAATAGGCTGTAAGACGTTTCATTTTTTGGTTTTTTTTGGTACGAAAGACGTATCATTTACTCTTTGGTTTTTTGAGGTGACATGCGTCTGCATCTTTATCATAAAAGAGACGAATTACAGCAAATTGAGATAACTATATTTGTCACATGAGGATTGGAAGAGAGAAAATAATTGAATTTGACTCTCATTCGAGGATATTTTTTCAATACCCATGGGGTATCCATTCATACAATACTTAGGTATTGAACGGTTAAATACCTTAAGGGGTATGGAAGTGTGACTCCTAATTTGATCTCATCATGAAAAAATGAAATTACATGACAGGAACGGATTTGGTTTTTATATGTTGGACGGCCGAGGTGGGCACTCTGGCGTCCACACATCATTGGGTATGGTAGGATAAAATGGGGAGAGAGATCATGCGAGGAGAAGTCACAATAATGGAAAAAGCATAAAATGACTTCTCTCTTATTTTATTGTCACATGTTCTATGATGTGAGGACGTCAGAGCATCAACCTAAGGCATCTGCTAGAGAAAATCCGTGGCCTTTAGAACCTCAACGAGCTCCCGACGTGCAGAGGGTGTAGAGAGTCGAGCTCCCAACCCAGTCAGCGAGTTAATTCTGCCGTCTAGGAGTATATGCGAAAGCGACTCGTGAGGGCTGATTAATGAACGGAATTACTTGCGGAAAAGTTCGAATTCAGTCTGTTGAAAACTCGTTCCAGTTATAAGCAAGCTAAATTTGAATTTAACTTTTAAGTTTGACTGATATAGACATGAGTACTCCTTAGTGCTGCTCTCAACATCCACCAATTACTTTATCTATTTTTGAGAGATAATACTCCATTCATTACAAAAATAGACAAGTTATCATTGGTGGGGACTAAGAGTAGGAGTAACATTCCACAATAAACAAATAAACATTAAGTAATTATTTAAGAAATAATAGAAGGAAAGTGATGAAAAACTCTCCATGGTACCTACTATCATAGAGCCGAACCGTTTGATATAATATCCAATGGTCCATGTTTCCATGTCTTCACGTGCTTTAAATGAGACCCCACCTAATGCTTGAAACCATTGAATCTTGAATCCAATGGTCCAACTCTCGTTAGTAGGTACAATCGAGAGTTTTAAATCACTTCCCATAATAGAATAATAGGTAAGTTTAAGAAAAGACGAAAAATATACAACAATACACAGAACTTTGAACTTTGCCAAGGTCAAAAGAAAAATATTGAGTACAAAATAGGGAAATGAGACCTGAGAAGAGGACCGTAGTATCTCCGTGCCCCTTTTAACACTTTTTAATCATGGTTAAGTTTGATTAAATTAAAATAATATTTTTGTATTTTTGTTTTCCTAAAAACCATGGTTAGATTGGTTAACCCAAGGGTCAGCTTCTAAGATGGTTAATCCCTTACCCTATGTTTGGTTGCCGAGAAAATAAGTGAAAACATGAAAAAGAAAAAAAATTGGGTAAAACACAACTAAAATTCGTATTACAAATTTAGAATTTTTTTTTCTTTTCCATGTTTTCACATATTTTCTCGATAACCAAACATAGCATTACGGTTAATCAATTTAACCATGATTTTTTGAAAAACAAAATTACAAAAAATATTATTTTAATTTAATAAGCTTAATCAGGATTAAAAAGTGTTAAAAGGGACACGGGACACTACAGTCCTTTTAGAAGAGGACCCTGCCGTCCTCTTCTCATGACTACAAAATATATTTCATTTTTATATAAAATATTAATTATTTATAAGGAAAAAGGGTTTCAGACTTCTAAAGATTTAACATACATGTAAGATAGGCAAAAGATTAGCTCTAATGGACGCCCTAGCATTCGGGCATCACAAATGATTGGGCACCTAACGCTAATTTGGAAAAGTCATTTTATTTTATCCCTATGATTATGACTTCTCTTTACTTGATATATCTCCCTTTTAAAATGCAGCATGTCCCATCATCTGTCAAGCGGCGTCCATCAAAGCTAATCTTTTTCAAGATTCACCGGATCTTTTCCATATGGTGCTGGCGTGTGTCACTTACCTATCTATGTGAGACATTCTATATTATGTATAAATATAAATTGTATAACTAAAGATGAGGGTGTGAATTCTTTATATATAAAATGAGAGTTCCTTTTACCGAGGAGATTATGATATTGTGGTTTTTCTATTTTCAAAATACATAAACATAAAAAGACAATCTTAATGATTCCTTAACTGGAAAAAGGAGTTTTGAACCCAAGAGATCCTATCGTGTAGGTCTCTTGGTGGTGACTTCATGATCAACATGATGGGCTTCCATATGTTTTCATGATGTATACGCATATTAAGTCTGTTCATGCAAATTCATGCCTCAATAGGCATGTAAGGGGTTATGTGGCGTGTTCTGAGCAATATTATTTAAGGAAATAGTTAACGCATACCTGGAAAATAGATGTCCAAACCTAAGGTTGGACCTCATTGATGTATGCCCCCTCCCCCCTCTCTTAAATATTCACAAACTATGGTGAGTATTTAAGAAGGGTCATGGACCAATGAGGTCCAACCTTAGGTTTGAAAATCTATTTCCTAGGTACACCTATCACTGTCCTATTATTTAACCTCTGACAAAGATACATAGCAATAGAAGCCAAATCCTCTACAGTGATAACCGGATTTGGCATACAAATCCGGTTATCCTCCCTTGACGTAGCCACGTGCTCCTTTTGACACGGCTTCATACTACCTTTGGTGGATGCCCGAGGTGGGCACTCTGGCATCCACAAATCATGGGACATGTGGCATTTAAAAGGGGGGAGATATCAAGCCTTTTGACACCTATTAACTGTAGTTAAGATTCACCCACCCATAAGGTTTACCCACCTATTCTTGGTTTTTTTTTAAAAAAAATATTAATTTTATTTTTAAAATTAAAATACGGTTTTTAAGGTTTTTTTAATATTAAAATATTTAAAAAAGAATTAATTTTTTTAAAAAAACCTAAGGATGTGTGAGTGAATCATAACCACAGTTAAGGGGTGTCAGAAAGGACCGTAGAGGATTTGGCTTCATAGCAATATAGCAGACTTCCAAAGATTTAATAGACGTATAAGACTTGGATCTTTTCCATCACCACTTGGAAGACTAGAGAAAATCCCAAGTTGTAATAGCCAGACCTCTATGAGGTTAGCTGACGATGAGGTCAATGACTGAGGTAGCTTAGAATCAAATAGAAGTTGAGGACCATATTCATCGAAGAATACCCCTTGGGTGCCACGGATCAAACCAGATTGATGGATTGCACTCAATCATTCCCAATAGATTAAAATATAAGCTCTTTGCTTGGTCCTAGTTTGGAAGGATTTTGCGCCATGACGAAGCTAAGTAACTAGAGCGTAGAGCGGGAGCGAGAGCGGATGCGGGAGCGAGAGCGAGAGTGTCAAATTTCAATTTAGGATAGGGTTGGGAGCGCCTCTGGAGCGCCGATATATATATAAAATATATATTGACGTTCTTGAAAATTACTTGTAGATATAAATATATCTTTTTTAGTATTTTAAACTCTAAGAGAAAATTGATAAAATCATTCATAATTCAAATTTTTCATCACAACAAACAAGATGATTATTGAATTTTTAAATGTATCATTCTAAATTCAATTACAAGATCACTAATGATTAGCAAATCTTATATGAATCTTGTACACTACAAAGAAATATGACAAAATACACTTAATTTCACATAAAAAAATTAGGATAAAAATAAAACTTTACACAAAAACCGCACCTTTAGGTGAGAGTGAGGTTTACAAAAGTTGAAATTGAGCTCCCGAAGTGAAAACGATGTTTAAGAGCAGGAACGGGTAGCAGGTTAGGAGGTTTGGATTACTAAGTGACGAAGAGCAATCCGTAGTCCATAAATTTTTGTGTTTTAGAAGATTCGCATGAGTCCAATCAGACCAAAGGCTTTCTTGGCGAGAGGCAATATTTGAACGTGGGGCTCATTTTATAAGGGACTTTGCTACTGAGACCGCAAAGGCCGAGACCACTCATGTGATGAGCCGATCTCAAAATTTTCATAAACCTAATTTTATTTATTTGAGATCTGCTCATCACATGTGCGGTCTCGTTATGGTCTCTGCCCTTTGTGGTCTCAATAGCATTTCCCTTTTTTAAGACACAGATTCGGAACTCCAATTAACAGGAGCTTTGTGAGATGTGAGGAACAATAATCCCGAGGAGCATACTATTGCAGTATTGCTCCTCTTAACAAAATTCCTTGTAAAATATTTAGCAAGTGACTGGCTAAAACCTTTTGTAGTTTCCATTTTTAATAAGTTTATGACCTTGGAACACATCATATTCAAGCATTTCTCCAGAAGAGAGAGCCGAAATTTATGGTAAACTTTTTTGTTTGATCTAACCAAATTGTAGCTTAAGATCACAAGCTTAAGATCCTCCCATTGATCTCAAACGGGGGTATATTGGATATATGAGGACTACATCCCCTCTTTTATTGGAAATTTTAAGTCCAAAACACTAATATTTTGCAACAAGAGTCTGGATGAGATGAGAGAGAGTTTTTAACCTTTTACATGATGATATCTCAGATTTATCGGGTTAATTTAATTAGAAGTTCTACATGTAAGGAACTTAAAAAATCCAAAACTTTTGATGGAACTTGAAAATTTCATATTTATATAACCTTTGTACTCTATGAAATAATATAGTTTTAGATATTAAGTATGATTAGGCGTAAAGCAATGAAAGTTGATACTTTAAAAATTCCACAAAAAGAACCGAGCCTTATTATAGAATTTTTCTTCTCTATTACTAATTGTTATTTGTCAAGGGTTAAGTCGTTAGTAACTATAATATGACTATATGAGTCGTACTCGAGAAAGCCTACATCACTCTCGGGACTAGACGTTTTGAGGTTCCTGGGTGTTGATTCTTCATGGGCTGAGTGGTTGTATGTGGCTGGATGTGTGCATGAGTGGTGTGAGTTTTCCTTTTCTATTACTTTTAGTCCCACCTCGGTAGTTTTACTACCACCTAATATAGTTCTAAAGTTCCATGGCCCCAAAACGGATGGAACCCGTTTTGAGGTTCTTGTGGGTATGATTTTTCATGGGCTTAGTGGTTGTGTGTGCATGAGTGGTGTGAGTATTCCTTCTATTACTTGTAGCTTTGCCTTGTGGTATTGTTACCTTGACCCAAAAAAAAAAAAACAAAAGAATGGCATTAGAGTATGATGAGGAAAGAATGGCATGAGAGTATGATGAGGGGTGATCAAATGAGAAAAGACAACGACTCAATTTTCGGGAACCAAATTTCTTTCCCTTCTTAGAAAAGTCAATACAGAGGATAGAAGTGAGCAAGATAACAACAAACTAAGCTTGGAACTACGCTTAAGATACAAACAAACTTTCTAATTAATCGATTTTGTTGGAGAGAAGCACTTCGTTTACCATTTTGTCCAAATTCACGTGAGAGGACCCAAGTGGTCCAGTGGCATCTTCTGCTCTCTTCTTCCACTCCATTGCTTTGCTCTTCATCTCCTTACCCTTCTCTCCCTCCATTAACTCTCTCACCAGCGTCTCTACCTCTTCTCTCTTAACGTTGTTATCGATCTCCATTCCAATACCCCAGTCCTTGCAAGCAGAATGACAGTTCGTTTGCTGTTCTGCGAAGAATGGCCAACAGATCATAGGCACTCCACCACAGACGCTTTCCAGTGTCGAATTCCACCCACAGTGCGTTAAAAACCCTCCGATCGATGTGTGCTTGAGGACTTGTTCTTGTGGGCACCAGCCTGCTAACATACCTCTTTCTTTGGTCTCTGTTACGAACTCAGGTGGCAGAATCGCCGCGTCACCGACGACGAGGTCTGGTCTAATTATCCACAAGAAGGATTGCTTGCTATTAGCCAGTCCCCAAGCGAACTCAATCATCTGTTGGGGCGTCATGACTGTGATGCTTCCGAAATTCACGTATACAACTGAGTTGGGTTCCTTCGAGCTCAGCCACTCCAGGCACGCAGGTTCTTCTTTCCACAGATTTGACCCTATAGACTTAAGCCCATTATCAGAAATCTGATTTTGAAGCAACTGAAGTGGACCGATGGTGTAAATAGGAGGAAATATTGATGAAAGTGCATCCAACACATCCCGTTCTAAGTCCTCGAACGTATTGAATATGATTGCAGAAGCTTTATGAGCTCTCTCGACTTCTCCCTGGACAAAGTTGAGCATGAGATCATTTGGATCGCAAGTTTGAAAGAAACTCGGGAAGTCCCGCAGACGAAATTCTTTCATTCCTGGTACCCAGTCGATAACGGTGTCTAAATACCCGTCTGTCAAATAACTCTCATCTGTACAAGTACAGCCCAAAAATGTATAATAATTAGTACCATATATAAAGTTAGAATTAAAACACAAGAAAATTTAGGTGGGTTTTTATTTGTATATACCCTTGAGTGGCGCAAGGCCTCTTTCAATGAGATGCTGGTATTGAACATAACCCATGAAGCCACAAGCACTGGTGGTCCAGAAAAGGACTTCAGGAATGCCAAGCTCTTCAGCAGCTTCGACGGTGAAGGACATGGCCCCGTCAGAGACTATGC
This sequence comes from Tetracentron sinense, assembly GCA_015143295.1. Classification (NCBI taxonomy): domain Eukaryota; kingdom Viridiplantae; phylum Streptophyta; class Magnoliopsida; order Trochodendrales; family Trochodendraceae; genus Tetracentron; species Tetracentron sinense. Next base: position 30,488,604 of record CM026556.1, read on the forward strand.
AAGAGACGGGAGGGACATTGGAGGAAGAGGTGTGGTTGAGTTTGGCAAGGAGGTTTCGAAATGGAACTAAGCAGGTCTTGCTAGTGGAATCACATAGAGAGGGGATGTCCTGGGTGGCGTCCACATCGGACGGAGGAAGACCGTCTGGGATGGTATGAAACTGGAAGTCAGGGAAGCCGTTGAGAGCATTGGGGCCTCTGGACTTGAGTAACCGTTGATGGTTAAACTCGGTGTTGACGAAGGTGATATGGAAGCCTCTGTAATGGAGGAGTTTTGCTAATTTGAGCATGGGGTTTATGTGGCCTTGAGCTGGGTATGGGATACAAACGGCATGAGGCTTCTCGACCACAGCCATAAAATTACTCATCTCTATCTCGGTGCCTCTCTGTGGTTGGGGGTGCTTTGAGTTACAGCTCGATCCAGTTTTATAGTGGAGAGAGTCAAAATAAAATAAAACTTTTTAAGAGAGGCTTGTCGACTACACGCTAATGCCAGACTTCTGATAAGATGCAAGGAAGTTAAACGAACACGGCTATTCTGTAGGAAAATCTTATTTTGTTACGTGGGTGAACAAAACAATAGGGTGGGTGTCAAAAGGGACATGCGGCGACCGTTATAATCGGATTATCACCGTAGAGGATTTGGTATCATTATTATTATGACTGTTGGGGATGGGGTTGCATCAATCAGCTGTAGAGAGGTGGGATAGGTCTAATCCCTGTCTCTATTTTTGACTGGCATTTTTCAGACTTCGAAACGATCCGCAGTATCCTTTTTGACTCAGTGTAGTCTCCTTAGGTGTGCGTACCAGCTGTTTGGAGGGGGGAGTCAAATCCTCTACAGTGATAACCGGATTTGGCAAATCCGGTTATCACCCTTAGGGATACCAGCATCTCATCCGGTTATCTCCTTTGACACCCTTAATCATGGGTAAGGTTCACCCCCCTACTTTTGGTTTTTTTTTTTTAATATTAATTTTTTTTTTAAATTAAAAAAATGTTTTTAGAGTTTTTTTAATATTAAAAATAGATTTTTTAATTTTAAAAAGAGAATTAACGTTAAAAAAAAAAAAACCAAAGGAGTATCAAAGGAGACACGTGGCGCCAAATCCGGTTATCACCGGAGATGATTTGGCTCCAGAGGGGAGGGGAGCCTGTCACGGCCACTTGTCAAGGTCAAAAGTTGTCAAGTACTGTCATGACCGTGATACGGGGCCGGGATGGCCTGAGCATGGGCAAGGGATGCCAATGCGGTGCCTAAGAGATAGGCGAGGCAGTATGCAAGCGATAGCGCAGCGTGGTGCAAGGTTGGTGCCTTAGTGTTGAGGTACCGAAGTGAAGGGACATAGAGGTGTTTTGATGTTGTATACGAGGTACTATGGTTTGGGTGAAGTGCACATGAAGTGTTATGGAGTGAAGCTTGAGTTTGGTGCTTGGTCGGACACATGTGGGCGAGTGTTATGGGACCCACATGGTATGTTGGAAGTAGGGCCGATAGTACCTTCATTCGAAGAGAAAGATAATGTGAGTTCAATGGTATAGTTGGTTTGTGGATCTTCAATGTACTGTTCCGTAAAAGACCAGTTTGACTCCACCGGTAATGGTGATGTTTCCTTCTGGTAAATGGTGAAAGATTTATTATTCACCTTGAGGAGAAGGGTGTAGCTCTACTTTTCCTTATAGCACATCTGGGGCCACCTAATGAGTAACCCCAAAAGAGTTGGGGGCGGGCTTTAAGATCCTGAAGGGGATCTTGGAGTTTCCTTGGATGGTTGTTAGAGCATCCGAGGATGGTGCAAATGAGATGGACTTCCTATCACTGCGCAAGAACCTTCGGGCAAGAGGTTTCATCCTAGTATAACCTTTAAGTGTGCAGTATGCATCATGGTCGTCTAGGAGGGATGCGAGGTATGGTTGGAATACTCGGTCAGAGGACCGAGGATTGTGTTGTGGGCGTTATGCCCTCAATGCTCGGTAAACAGGACAGTGATGCTCCTAAGCTATCCACGATGCGTAGGGATGACCGATAGTCATGTTCGAGAGTATCGGGAGGTGTTGGATGTTCGGCTTGATCGGGGAACCTTAGCATCATGAGAGATGCATGAGACGGAACCTCGATGACGCGGGAACCTTATGTGTTGGACAAGTGTCAGGTGCGACACGATGAAGTGATGCGTAAGCTAGCTGAGTATAGCTTAGCAGATGGGACTCGGTAGTGGGTCGTACCTTGTCGTAGCATTGTTGCACGAGACGTTGGGTCGGTTCAATAGATAGATAATGTAATGGTGTAAGACTGACCTAGATCATGGGATGATTGAGGCGCCGCACGGTTGTTCCGCAAAATCAAAAAGTTGATCATGACACACTGCCGGGCCTTCCTTAGACCTTTCAACCGGGAAGCTTTGCCCCAATCTCTCAGTTATTACAAACATGTCATATTCATAATGTAAGAATGAGAGTTCATTGAACGCCGTGAAGCAGAGCTCTTGCTCAAAATTATTCTTTTATTATATATCTGAATTATTGTATATAATTTTAAGAGATTAACTATAAACATCAGCTTGGTTGAATATGTAATTACCGGGGCACCCATAAAAAGTCTTGGGCAGTGGTAGTTTGTTAAATACAAGTACAAAGGTATTTTTCTATTATTAAATGCTTTCCATAAATACCTATTCCAATGGCTTTTTTGAGTTGCTTCAATTATCTCTCCAACGGAAGCTCCTGTTAGCTATTTTCTATTGTCATTTTGATAAATTATTAAGGGATTAACTACAAAAAGGAGGCTGAGGAGATAAGCGGACTAACCCAAATATGTGCTATTGCGGGTTAGTTTGATAATTATAAATGTAAATTAAAGATATTTCTATGAATTAAACTATTTTCTATACTTCTCAAAATACTCTTATCAAATGTATTTATTGGGTTGCCCAGGTTATCTATTCAACCGAGCTCTATATATAGTTAATTAATCTCAATTATTAAAGGAGTTTAGAGAATTACTACCATACTCTTCTCCAAATGTTGAATTTTTGGGCAAATGATAATAATTCCACCCTCTATAAAATCTTAAATTGAAATCCCTAATCTCTCAACTCCCTGCATTTTAGACGGAGACTTTTGAACAAGTGTAATCTAGAACTTGATATTTTGCAACCTTCCAAAAAAACTTGATATTTTGCACAAGGCCAAGAAGGGGACCATTTAAATGAAACGTTATTTGACTCCCTTCAAGTTGATGACCATTTGTAACAGAATAGTAAACGCGAGAGCTTCACATCTGTTGATGACCAGCTGCGAGATATTCGCAATGAGATCTCTCAGTTTCATGAAGATCGTGGGCACACCAACGAGGATGATGACTCCTCAGATTATGATGCATCCGCTTAGCGTAGGCTAGACTAGGATTTTATTTTTCCATCCATATATATATATATATATATATATATTATCCCTTTGGATACATATTTCATGATGGATGGGTTGTTTCTTTAATGAACACTGGGGTAATGAAATTATGTTATAGTTTCTATGTGTTGTGCTTTGATTGTCCGTTTCAGTACCCTTGCTACTTGCATTACACCATTATTCATGCTCCTTTGGCCATTCGTGCTAAAAAGGGGGAGACTGTGTTATATTGCACAATTGCCTATCTGTTGAATTTTTTTATTTATATATTCATCACACATGCTTCATTGAATCTTTTAAGCATGTGCAGACTACAAGTTTGCAGACAAGCTCAACATGACGAACCTCTGTGGTTTATATGCTTGATATGTCATTTAATTTATATTTAAAGTCATGTAAATCTCAATTGAGTCCTGTATTAGTCTAAATCCCCATTTGGATTACTTTGGGTGTGATTTAACAGTGAGTCACTTCAATATAAGTGAGTGCGGTTTTACCATAGAATAGCCAAAGGGGGAGATTGGAAGGTCCATATTTGTAATTTGTAAATTACATAGTCAAAACCTGGTCAAGTTACTATCTTGAGTCTGTCTATCCTCAAATGACTTGCTCGTGATGAAGATAAACCTCCAAAGGATTGCTACTGAAGACATTATGCCGTTGTTGTGATCTCACAACGTAGGATGGTAAGTGACTCAGTGACCAAGACTGTACCTTAGATTGATTGACTTAGAAAGCTTTCATTAAACCTTAGGTGATTAAAAGCTTGGCCCTAAAATATGGAAATCCAGTCAGAACTGGGCTGGAGTGTGTTTTGAGGACAACCTCGCTCTTGCGACAAACTAAAATTCTCTGCATGTAACTCTATAACAAACTCACTCAAGTGAGGGATGGTTTGGCTGGAGCAAATCTAATTCGAGTTGTCTACTTTCTTCTGACTGAAACTCCAATAGCTTCCTCGCTCGAGTGAAGGGAAAACTAGCTCAAGCGAGATATTGGTTTGTTTATGGATTTGGAAGGTACTATTCACAGCTTGTGTACAAGGCTCGCTTGAGCGAGAGTTAATTTGGCTTGATCGAACCCTGCGCATAATAAATTTTAGAATCTGTTAACTTCTAATTCCGAATTGTGTTGGGTTACTTATAAATTCTAAGATCCCTAAACTCACATTAAGGGTTTTGAAAAAGGTTTTGAGCTAAAACAACATATTTTAGAGAGGAGATCTTGGATTTCCCACTTCCTTGGGTGGATATCCAATTGAGATTAACCTAACCTTCTTCCTAGATAATGCAAGCCTGATTAATCTTCCTTATTATTGCTTGCTAAGTTATTCTCACATTGTGGAATCCTTCTATCCAATCCGTTCTATTTGTTGAGACCTTCTGCTGGAGTAAAATCTGGAGCCACTATAGGGGAGAACAAATCTGTGGATTCCATGGTTGTTGATGAGCTACTGCGTTGCTATGAGAAAGCTGGGCTGGTGAGGAGCCGGAGCCACTGAGGTGTAGATTGAACCCGCGAGTTTGTAGTGTTGCAAATGTGAAGAGCCTGTTATTGTGGAGCGAAGTGTCATGTCATGTCTTGTTTGGGTAAGGTGACTTATTTATTTCTCATAGTGATTGCTTTTTGTTGGACAAGGCCCGTGATTTTTTCTGTGAGAGTTTTTCACTTAGAAATCTTTGTGTCTCTATTTGTGATAGTCTCAATATTTTCTACTAAATTTAAAATTGGATACCTAGGAGACCTATCCACCCCCTCTAGGTCATTGGATTCATAATAAGGGAAATTTCAACAAAGATTTAGGATTTTCTCTGATAGGCCCAGAGTTAAGTACTCTAGCCCAGCCAATCCAACTCGCCACATATCCCTTTTAACTCCCTTTAACTGTTGTTAAGATTCACTAATCCTTATGATTAAATGTGACTTCAACACATAGCATATTCACGCACACATGTGGGGTTATCTTCTGATCCCTCCGTTTGGAAGGCCTTAGAGACCACCTTCTCTCAACAATCCCATTCTTAATCCATGTACTTCGGGGGGTGTTACAATTGAGTAAAAAAGGAGTAGCTCTATCTCTGATTTTATGGTTAAGATCAAGACCTTCTCCGACTCCCTAGGCACTATCCAACTTCCAGTAACAGATCAAAATCTTGTTCTTCACTTGCTAAATGAACTTTCTATAGACTATGAGTCCTTCATCACAAACGTCACAAACCTAGACGAGCATATCTCCTTCAAGGAGCTGCGTGCACACCTACTCCAACATGAGCAATGCCTCACTTATTACATCCTCCTATTGCAGTCACATATTCTAACTAACGACATTATACAGTGGACACTCCTCACATTGTGGTTCTCAGCTTAGGGCCCATAGTTTTCGCAACTGTGGTGTTTATTTTTATCAGAGAATGTCCAGCTTGTTTTTAGGGTATCAATATCGACGATCTTTTGGAGACCTTTTAGCTATTGAATATTAGGGTATCTTCAGTAGATTTTGCAGGTTAAGTCCCATTAACGATAGTCCAGTTGTTGTTGTTAGGGTTTTTTCTTATTAAATAAACACCCATGTGGTCCGATGCAATCCTTAGGTTTTCAAAACTCGGATTGTATTACTGTCAATAGAAAATAATAAGGTTAAGGGGTCCCACTAAAGAAAAGTGATCAAACAGGGACCCTTAAGTGTTATTAAAGCTAACAAGATGGTCAGGGTTGGCGACCATTAGATCTTTGGTGTGATTCCTCTCAGCCCAGGGATCTTATGATGGGTAGGATTCCAAGAGTATATAAAGAAATGGGAACTCTCTCTTTTCTCTTACGTTATTTAGAAGCCCCATTGAATCAGACCTAAGAAGAAAAGAGAAGACTCCTCTCATCCTCCCAATTGCAGTACGAAAGACCTTGCATCATACCGAGAAGGGAATAAGGATATTCTAGTGAGTTGGTATTTGAATCTTCATCTATATTTTTTTTATTATGAATCCTGGAATCTAATTGCATGGTCCAGATCTAGGATTTAAATAATATTGTTTAGATGAACAAATTATTATTCTTGAATCCCAACAATTGGTATCAGAGCCAGGTTGACATTGTAATTAATTTTTCCTAATAATAAAAATCTAAGTTGAATTGATTTTCGGATCTAAATGATCAATTTTTTTGATCTAAGTGATTCGTACTTAAAGTATATCAGATAAACATGATGGATTTACTTTCAGATTTGTATAATCATGTTTGAAGATCTGTGCAATTCGGATTTAAGGAGATTAGAGAAACAAAAATTTAAAGAATAAAACAAATTTGGGTTTTTTTACCCGTTTCCAGTTGGACGGCGTTTTCGCCACTGTCCGTCACCGGTGGAGGCTGCCGTCGGTAGGGTTTTGGTTGCCGAAGGGTGGCCAACCTTTTGGCACCGGTGGCTACCAGAATGATGGTCGTAGGGCCCCCAACAAAGTGGATACAGTAAACGGTTTTAGGATTTCTAAAATGTTAAAAATAAAAAAAATTAAATTAGCTTCGGGTTAGAAAGACGAGTCACGAGGGTCAACCCGACCCTGTGACCCGACCCTTATGGTACCTGGCCCGGATGAGACCTGACATCGGTTCACTAGACCGTACCGATTCAATCGGACCGGACCGAGGGCTGAAACAGACCGGACCGAGCCGCGTCCTGGATCGGACCGTGTGCTCACATCAAACCGTCTATGTGACAGTTCATGAGTTGCAGTGCGCAGGTGGGATACTGTTCCCGTGTGTGTGACGCGCACTCCCCGCACGTGAAGCACAGTTCCTGCGCGTGAGGCTCTCGTGTCACTCTCTGGGAGTGTTCCTTATGCGCGGCACGTCTCCAAGACACTTCCAGGGGAAGTGTCAGACCATTCTTGAGTTTTGGGGTTTTCTTATTCCGTTTTAGGGGTCTATTTGGACTTCTGAGCACTGTAAAGAGCTTTTTTAGTGCATTAACATTATTTTCTTATAGTTTTAACACAAAATAAAGGAAGAACTTGATACTTTTACCTAAAATTAATATCAAGAGTTAAAGTTAGATCATTTTATGGAGTTTAGGTTTGATCTGTAAGACGATAATTCGAATGGTCATAACCAAAATAAGTTAGATTGTCTTGCTCAAATGTGGTCGTCCTATGGAAGTTATGGTTCTTCGAATTTAGGGAATTCATCCTTTAAGATCGCAAGTTTGCACTCACTTACATTGAATAATTAGTCTTGCCCAATGGTGTCTAGGGACTTCATGTAGATTGAGTGGGGCAAAATGATTTGTGCGTGACGGTGAGAGAAGGATAACCCTCTTGCCTAAAGGTGTGGAAGTTTCCCGATCAATCCAAAACGTGATAGGTCAATTTTGTACGCGATTGTTGTCTCCAATTGGGGGGTGAATTGCATGTCGAAATTTCTTACTCAAAGGTGTGATTAGATAATGCGCCCACTTGTCCTGTAAAGTGGAAGTAAGCAATCTTAAAGTAAACCACTTTAGCTATCCAGCTTAACCCCTAGACCAGATTAGAATCATAAAGCTTAAATAAATTCATGCAAGGACAAATATAAAGTAAATTGTTATAATTTGTGCAATATTTTGTGAGACATACCATAACGACTTTGTGTTGCCTTGATTACGACTTTGTCCTCTTGGAGGAAAAGCCGGTTGCTTCTGCTGCTGAGTCTTCAAACTCAGACAGGTCCTTGCATTCGAAGTGGGAGAAAGCCAATAGGATGGTCATGATGATCATTAGGGCTTCTGTTCAAAAAGCCATCAGGAGTGGTATTCTTGTTGCTGATACTGCTAAGGTTCTTCTTAAGACTATCAAGAAGCAATTTATGAGGTCTGTTAGGTCTCATTAGTACAGTTGTTTGACTCAGCTGATTTCATTGAAGTATGATGGTGTTGGAAATATTCGGGAGCATATCTTGAAGATATCTAAATTAATTATCTCTCTTAGAGAGCTGGAGTTGATTATTGAGGACGACCTCATGGTACATTTGGTTATAGCTTCGCTTCCTCAATCCTTTGATGTTTTTAATGTTAATTATAGTGCCCAGGATAAGAAATGGGACCTGTATAAGCTGATTGTGTATTAGTGAGGAAGAGCGCATGAAACATGGGAAAGCTGAGTCTGCAAACTTGGGTGTGAATTCTAGTAGCAAGAAGAATTTTATGAATAAGGGGTTCAAGAATCCTAATTTCTCAGAATTTCTGGCAAAGACAGAGTTCAGGACATCAATTTTAAGGAAAAGATAATACTGAAGAACCAGAGGAAATTGAGTGTTTCTTCTGCAAGGGAAAATGTCACATGAAAATAGATTGTTTCAAATATAAGGATTGGTACAGGAAGAATAAAAGAGTTTATTCATCGGCGAAATGTCAAGGCTGAGGAGCTGCTGTTTTTTTGGGGAGCTCTACGCCAACAGTGATGGAGGCTATTGGAACTTACTGATCAATATTAGACTTTATTTATCTTTTTACTATTAGATGTTACTTTCATTGTGTTATTGTTTAGGTGAGATATTATTTATTTTGGATTGGATAATGTTTTGATGTTATCCTTGAGAGGAGTACACTCTCCATTAGACATATTTTTCAGATAGTTGGTAGTAATATATTAGTGGATAATCTTTATTAATTATCTTTGAACTCATATTTTATATCATCCTTATTGTGTATGTTTGTTGATTCTATTGCAATAGTTTATTACAAACTGACAACAGTTCCTTTTAGAAGATTTTTCTAGTTTTCTAGATGTTGTGAATAGCGATTTACTTGGATTGGAGCATATACCTCAAGGTCAATAGGAGCAGATTTGTAATTATGTATTGTACGATAAAGATTTTTGATATAAGATTATGGGGAGACACGTTATATTTTGGATATCAAGACTACCAGAAATCATATTTCTAGATGTTTGGGGTTATCTCATAGGACTTCATGTTGGTTTACAAGAGATGTATTGAACTAGAAGTTGTAAAGTTATTCAGACTCTGATTTTGCTTGTTTTTAGGATAGTTTGAAATTCTTATCAAATTATGTATTGTTGTATGTTTGGATTGTGAACCCGTTAACTAAGAACTCTCCACCACAAATTTTAAAGAACTTATTACTCCTGTGAGAGTTTTAGAAGCTTTTGATTATTTTATTTAGTGGGAGTGTTGTTTATTGCTTTATCTTCCAGTTATTTATTTGATTTACATGTCATTGTTTTACACTCTCAGATATTGAATTGTTATGGTTATGCAAATTAAATATTGATGCATCAATTGATTATGTTTATGTATTTGAACTGTACGTGCAAAATGTAAAGACGTCAAGTGATGGACTTCACATGATGGATGCCATTGATGTCAAGTTTGCTCGAGAGCTTTGCACAAAGCTCTTAAGTTGCTTGGGGTGAACATGGTTGGGTACCATGTTTGAGGTCTTCATTCTAGATACAAGGTGATGGACTTCATATGGCGGTTGCCATAAAGTATCGGAATGATATGCATATGCTTAAATGCATGTAGCGTGGATAATTTTTGGACGTACACATTTTTTATCACATAAGGTTGTATACAGTCCATATCACACCATACTTAGCCACCATAAAGAACCGCTTGGAAAACATTAGTATTACTAGCTGTTTGACTATGGAGTGACTTGCATCATAGTAATGAACACTAGTAGATGTTATATGCTTCCATGATCACCGTTAGTGGTGTTTTTGAATCAGGGTGAAAGTTAAAGAACACTTAATTCTCGATAGCAATGTTTTTCAAAATAAAAGTGGTTACTCATGTTTTTAAGGTTGTTCAATCTGAAGAGTCTTTTTATTTTATTTAAGGATTGTTTGAACCAAGTGAGAGATTGTTAGAGTTTTTTCTTATTAAATAAAACCCATGTGGTCCGACGCAATCCTTGGGTTTTCAAAACTCGGAAATTATTGCTATCAATAGAGAATAATAAGGTTAAGGGGTCCCACTAAAGAAAAGTGATCAAACAGGGACCCTTAAGTGTTATTAAAGCGAACAAGATGGTTAGGGTTGGCGACCGTTAGATCTTTGGTGTGATTCCTCTCAGCCCTTGGATCTTATGATGGGTAGGATTCCAAGGGTATATAAAGAAATGAGAAGTCCCTCTTTTCTGTTACGTCATTTAGAAGTCCCATTGAATTAGACCTAAGGAGAAAAAAGAAGACTCCTCTCATCTTCTCAATTGCAGTACAAAAGGCCTTGCATCATACCGAGAAGGGAATAGGGATATTCCAACGAGTTGATATGTGAATATTATCCTCTATTTTTTTTATTATGAATTCTGGAATCTAATTGCATGGTCTAGATCTAGGAATTGAATAATATCGTTTAGATTAACAAATTATTATTCTTGAATCCCAACAGTTGTGGGTGAACCTGATCATGGACACGTTGGCAGCTCTGGCAACCGATTGACCCTCCGAGGAGCTCATGAAGAAGCCTCTGCTTGGTCGTACCAAGCCGCTTGTAACAACTGTTATGTGGAGGAACCTCATGTCTCAGGCTCTCTATCAGATAAGCGTTGTTTTGGTCCTACAGTTCAAGGGCAAGTCAATCTTCAATGTCAACGAGAAGGTAAAAGATACCCTAATCTTCAAGACTTTCATCCTCTACCAAGTTTCTAATGAGTTCAACGAAGAAAACCAGAGAAGAATAATGTCTTTCAGAAAATACACAAGAACCACTTGTTTCTAGGGATTGTGAGGATAACCATTGTTCTTCAAGTAGTGATATATGGTGGATTTTTAAGAGATTAATTTTGAGCCGGAGCTCTGCTTCACGATGTTGAAGCAGAGCTCCTCTATTTACACAAGGGTAGTGGCATGGTTGTAATTATTGTTGAAGGCTGGGGCAATTTGCCAGTACACATAATTACAACATTGCCACCCTTTCAATGTAAAGAGAAGAGCTCCGCTCAAGGCCATGACGCAGAGCTCCTCTTTGTATTTAAATTGATTTTTTAAAGAGGTTTGCAAATATAGAGAGGTTGAGTTGGATGCAGTGGGCTGTATGCATTGGAATTGCAGCTGTATCATGGCCAATTGGTTGGGTTTTCAAGCTCATACCAATTTCAGACAAATAGTTTCTTCACTATCTCAAGCATAAAGCTTCAAAGTCCAGGTACTAAGAACAATTCTCAATATGTCAATATGAGGAGTGCTAGCCCTACTCTCAGCGTGAGCCAACCACTTGGTTATTTTCAATGTTAAAGCCTTACAATCGCTGAAAAAGTATGTACTTTCACAGTAAAAATAGACAAATGGTTGGTTCAGGGCTGAGAGTAGGGCTAGAACTCCTCTTCTCAATATTTGTCCTTTGAACTCGAGCCTGTCCATGGAGAGCTTACACTTTTCTTTCTTTTTCAAACGGTCGGGCAATCCTAAGTTGCCCCCCTTTATTATATCACTTTAAATACAAAGATGAGCTCTGGTTCAGGGGTTGAGTTGATCAGCGGAGTTCCTATTTTTACACTATCATGATGACAATCTTATAATTATGGTGTGTCACAAATTGCCCCAGCCTCTTTCAGTTATTACAAACATGTCATGACCATAGTGTAAAAAAAGGAGCTCCACTTCAATGCCATGAAGGTTCAAAATTATTCTATTATTATATATCTGAATCATAATTTAATACTTAAAATAATAAAAATTGTAATTTTTAATAATATTAAAATTTATAAATATATTTCTTACATAATTATATATCTTTATTATTATTATTATTATATTTCAATTATAATTTTTAATTTTTATTTAATATTTATTAAATAACTTACGTAAATAATAATTTAATACATAAAACATTAGTTACTATTAATTAATTATTATAAATTATGATAATATTTAAATTTTAATAAGTGTATTACTTATATAATTATATATCCTTATTATTAAAATTTTAAACTTACAATTAATATTTACTAAATAACATATGTAAATAAGAATTTAATACACAAAGTAATTATTTATAATTTAATACACAAAATATTAATAATTAAAATTTATAATGATATTAGAATTTCTAATTATATTAAAATTTAATATATATATATATACATATATTACTTAGATAATTATATATCCTTATTATTACTATATTCAAATTATTATACACAATTTTTATTTATCAAAATAATGAAATTGTTTTTGTAGTGCAATTCCATCTAATCAATTATGTAGAATTCAATTCAATGGATTTAAATTCCATAGAATTCAATTCTTTAGGTCAATTCCAATTCAACAAATCCAAATGCAGCCTAAGGTTGTCTTCCCAAGTTAGGAGTCTTAGATTTTCAATTTAAACCCTTTATTGGGTCATTGTACTAATGCATCCAAGAATTATCAATAAACTCATGGTATCAGAGTCATCAATCATTTAGTGACCCCTTAACTTTTTTTTTTTTTTTTTTTCATGTTTGGCTGGTGGTCATCCACTACCTGTTGGGTGTGAAACTTTTTAAATTAAAAATCTTGCCATCCTCAAAGGGAGTACTATACATGTCTAATTATTCATCAACAAAGGGAGTACTCGAGTTCCCGCAAACTTATGAAGACTTTCAATCTTCATGTATATGAGGGGGAGAATTAGGGAAATAAATGTAAGATAAGATACACTATATCATAAGTGTATGCCATCAAAATCACAACCTTGAATTGCTACTATCTTTAGTAGATTATAATTATTTTAAAGGTTGTCTTTCCAAGTTAGGAGTCTTGGATTATTATAGGTCATTGTAATCCATCTAAAATGTATCAGTAAATCAGTTAATGTTTTTGTAACTAACCACTCCCATTACTGTAATAGACATTGCACTTAAGAAACTGTCTTTTCAAAGTTGGTTGCTCCCTGCAAGCTTGCATCGTTTAAGCAGGAGTCCTCAATTAAGAAGAAAAAATAAGGAAGAAGTAATGCAAGGATTTTTGTTTGGATAGAGGGAGATCTGGAGCGGAGAAAGAGGGGTGCCAGGCTTTGGTTGGAGACAAGAGGAAGATGGGAGAAGATGAGGGCAGGGGAAATTTTTGTATTTTTATTATTTTTATGTTTTGTTAAAATTTTAGGGTTTTATTTTTTAAGTTTGGGGTGTAGTATCAAATAGTGGGGTGCAGGTAACACTACCCTATACATATAGAGTATTGTATATTAGATACAAGAAATTTATTATAATTACATTAGGTATATATACTTTACATAGTAACACTTTAATACTATGCCATATGTTAGTATTGTGTCAAAATATCTTTTATGTTCGTATTGTATTAAATTTAGATATATATTTATATTATGTCTTATGCCAGTATATTATATCGAAATTAGCTAGATATAAGTTGGTACTCTGCCTTATGTTCATACTATTTCAAAATGCCGGTGGTATTACTATGTGAAAATTAGTATATAGTTTATGTTATCACTTAAATAATTTTATGTTGTACATATAAGATCTATATGTGCCTTAAGTTAGTACTATGTCAAAATTAAATATATAGAACGAAAAAGTACATAACTAAAACACAACAATGTATAGAATATAGTATATACAATTTCAATTTAATAGAATAGTAAACATGTTATAATATTTTAACTTAAAGAAAATATTATACTCATCCACCAAGTAAAAAATATAAAAATAATTAATGACTCCATAGTGCTGCTCTTTCTGTCGCATCCTCCATCCCAAGACTAAATAAAGGAGGACGGTTTTGTTATCCAATGGTGGTGCATGTAAAAACAAGTGTACTCTTCTTTTAGGTTCTGGCCCTTGAGAGTATTGAGAGTAGGGCTTGGGCATTGACCCTTCATGCCTTCTGAAGGCTAATGTTGAGATAGGGCTTGACCGTTGAAGACGCTCGGGCCTGGTAAGACCTAGGATCTCCCTGGCCCAGCTCTTTGATATCCCTACATGTTGATGATGTGATTTTTTGAAGTTGTGAGAAATTTCACAACTTTGTCAATACTCTCCCCAACTCTGCCAGAGTAAAATACTCTATTTTAGCCTCTCTAATTCGCCACATGTCCCTTTTTACTCCCTTTAACTAGAGTTAAAAGTCCTAACCCATACAGTTAATGGAGTTAACCTTTATTTCTAGAAAATAAAAGATAAAAAATAAACCACCACAGGAGTTTAAAATTCTGAATGGGAGTTAAAAGGGTGTTCAAAGGCTAGGCCAGAATATTTTGCTTTGACTTCAGACATAGGAAATCCGGACCTTAAAACAAAAGAGATCCGATCACAGTCAATTGTGATTGAACTAAGGGAGAGTTCAATCGCACCCACATGTCAACACATGTCCCTGTTAACTTCCGTTAATTGTGTTTAAGATTCATTAGTCTTTAGGGTTCAACAATCTAACCTTCATTCTTAGACAAAATATTAACCCTAAGGGTAAAAGTTCTTAACTAGAGTTTAAAATTTTTAATATATTTCTCTAAAAAATAAAGTTAAATTATTGAACCCTAAGGGTTAGTGAATCTTAACCAGAGATATAATAATAGTTATCGGGACATGTGTTGACCTATGGGTGTGATTGAACTCTCCTCAAATTAAATCGCCATTGGCTGTGATCCGATCTCAAAACTAAACTTTTTGTGTCTGGCTACTTGTGAGCCCACGAAAAATAATCTGTTTTTATCAAAATAGGGATTGAGATTATGAAAATACGTCTATGCTTGGCAAAATTCTTTGTACCATTGGTAACAAGTGACTTGCCGGGGTTTTTTCTTGTGGCCATGAGTTTTTAAAAGGCCAGGATCAAATCATTTGTACAGATTTACAGCTGTAAACAGTCTTAAAAGTAAAAGAGATCCTGACCTAACTCAACTCTTTTTCTCTTTCAAACCAAGAGGATTGGCATTTGGCCAAGATGTAATCTATCTCTTTCTTTGGTTGGAGTGGAACTTTGGTTTTCTTTAGCTCTTCAAATACTCAGGTAATAGGGAAAAACCTAAGCAATAACACAGACCATTTCTCGAGAAGAGAATAAATAGCATTTACCGTAAACTTCTTTTATCTATCCAAGTTATAGCTCAAGTAGTTGTAGCTCAAGATCACACGCTTAAAATCCTCTCATCAGTCTCAAACGGGTGATCCATGATTTTGCTACTGTAAGATTCCATTTAATATTCCATACCTATACTGGATATATGAGGACAATCTGCATTATAGAGTATGAATTTTTTATTATATATACACAGATGCTTTTGGTGGTGAGTGAACTCCTCCCGGTATAAATATGCAAAAGGTTTACTCTTGTGCTCACAGAGTATCCAAAATTTCAATGGGAAGAAGTCAAAAAATTGGAGGGAAAAGAAATGACTTACGGTGACATGGCCTTTTTTTTGTCGACTGATCCTGTGCCAAGAGGGATGGATACTCTTTTGAGCACAAGAGTAAACCTTTTGCCTGCTAAATAACTCCTGGGGAATATATCCCATGACCGCCCTCATAAGAGGGGCATTATAAAACATCACTAGTGGTGCTTAATTGAGATAGAAACAATTTTCTAATTAATTAATCAATTTTTGTTTCGAAAGAAGCACTGCGTTTACCAGTTTGTCCAAATTCAAGTGAGAGGACCCAAGTGGTCCAGTGGCATCTTCTGCTTTCTTCTTCCACTCCATTGCTTTGTTCTTCATCTCCTTACCCTTCTCTCCCTCCATTAACTCTCTCACCAGCGTCTCTACCTCTTCTCTTTTAACGTTGTTATCGATCTCCATTCCAATACCCCATTCCCTGCAAGCGTAAAGACAGTTCGTTTGCTGTTCTGCGAAGTATGGCCAACAGATCATAGGCACTCCACCACAGACGCTTTCCAGTGTCGAATTCCACCCACAGTGCGTTAAAAACCCTCCGATCGATTTGTGCTTGAGGACTTGTTCTTGTGGGCACCAGCTTGCTAACATTCCTCTATCTCTGGTCTCTGTTACGAACTCAGATGGCAGAATCGCTGCGTCACCAACGACGAGGTCGGGTCTAATTATCCACAAAAAGGATTGCTTGCTATTAGCCAGTCCCCAAGCGAGTTCAATCATATGATGGGGTGTCATAACTGCGATGCTTCCGAAATTCACGTATAAAACTGAGTTGGGTTCCTTCAAATTCAGCCATTCCAGAGACGCAGGTTCTTCTTTCCACAGATTTGACTCTATAGGCTTAAACCCGTTATCTGAAATCTGATCTTGAAGCAACTGAAGTGGACCGATTGTGTAAATAGGAGGAAACATCGATGAAAGCGCATCCAACACATCCCGTTCGAAGTCATCGAACGTGTTGAGTATGATTGCAGAAGCTTTATGAGCTCTCTCCACTCCTTCCTGGATAAAGTTGAGCATGATATCATTTGGATAGCAAGCTCGAATGAAACTGGGGAAGTCCCTCAAACGAATGTCTTTCATTCCCGGTACCCAGTCGATAACGGTGTCTAAATACCCGTTTGTCAAGTAACTCGCATCTGTACGTACACCCCAAAATTATATAATTAGCTAGTACCTACCATATAAGCACAGGAATTAGAAATAAATCTAGAAAAAGTGGGTTACCTTTGAGTGGTGCAAGGCCTCTTTCAATGAGATGACGATATTGAACATAGCCCATGAAGCCGCAAGCACTGGCTGTCCTGAACAAGACTTCTGGAATGTCAAGCTCTTCAGCAGCTTCGAGAGTGAAGGTCATGGCCCCGTCAGAAACGATGCAAGAGACGGGAGGGACTTTGGAGGAGGAGGTGCGGTTGAGTTTGGCAAGGAGGTTTCGAAATGGAACTAAGCAATTATCTCTGGTGGAGACACAGAGAGAGGGGATGTCTTGGGTGACGTCGATGTCAGACGGAGGAAGACCGTCAGGGATGGTATGAAACTGGAAGTCAGGGAAGCTGTTGAGAGAATCAGGGCCTCTGGATTTGAGTAATCGTTGATGGTTGAACTCGGAGTTAACAAAGGTGATATGGAAGCCTCTGTAATGGAGGAGCTTTGCTAATTTGAGCATGGGGTTTATGTGGCCTTGAGCTGGGTATGGGATACAAACGGCATGAGGCTTCTCGGCTACTACCATGGATTCTCTCTCTCTCTCTCTCTCTGGATTTGGTTCCGCTGAGTAATATGGGATCAACTCTCTCTGCCCGAGCTGGCGCTCGGACATCCACAAAACATTCAATAATTTAGGGAATGAGTCATTTCACAATTTTCATTCTTGCAGCGTGCTTGCTTAATACGTGGATATGCTCTTCAGGCAATAAGATACACATTCGGCAAAAGATTTTCTCTGGCATATAATTTGATCTCGATCTCCACACATCATCCCACGTATCGCGATAAAAATGGGGAGAGATATCATGTGGTCAGAAGTAAAAACGCATGGGACTTCTCCCGTTTTTATTTCCACATGTCGGATGATGTATGGATGCCTGAGACCAAATTTCTAGCATATGACTGAGACAATCTCATCCCTACCCATTCATACGGATGTGTTGAGTCAACTTGCATATGCCTGCTCCAATGCCCAAGCTAAAATTTGACATACTTACAGTAATAAAGTAGATAAATGCTTACAAAAACAAAAAAAAAAAAAAAACTTGCATAAACCCTAACAAAAAAAAAACTTGCATATAGCTTTACAAAAATTAAAAAAAAAATTGCATATACCTTACCAAAAACAAGAGCTTGCATATACCCCTCTCAGTGTAGTGGGGCCATTGTCATGAGCTGATTTTGGATACATAAAATAGGGAAATTAAATGCTTAACTTATGCCACATTTAAATATATAGTGCAGTCCTCATTGGTTCATGTCCCCTTTTTACCACCCATCAATGGTTAAGATTCACTCAATCCTAGGATTAAGCATTCTAACCCAGTGTTTAAAAAATTGACGAGTTGACTCGAAACTCAACCGAGTTGACTTGGATCAGTCGGATTTTGAGTAAACTCGGCTAGGAACTCTCTCGCCTAAATCGGCCGAGTTTCCTTGATTCGACCAAGTCGAGTAGATCGAACAAAACTCGAAGGGTTTTTTTTAAAAAAAAAAACCTAAAAAACTAAAGATGATAATCATGAGATCGTTAAATAATTTCTTCTTCCTTTTTAGTTTATTCGGCCCTCTAATCTCTTCTCTAGTGAAGTATTTGCATTTGAAGAAGAAGAAGAAGAGATTAGGTGCTCACTGGTGAGATTGGGTGCTCACCGGCAAAATTAGGTGCTCCACTTGATCTTTTACGGCTCCATTTCGACGAGATTCGGTGTTAGATCCCTTAGATCTCTGTTCTCATAAGATCTGTGAGTCTATTCTCGGTTCTTCTCTTTCATCCCACATATCGCGATAAAATGGGGAGAGATATCATGTGGTGAGAAGTAAAAGATATTGAGAGAAAATGAAATGACTTCTCCCTTTTTTATTGCCACATGTCGGATGATGTGTAGATGCTGTGTGGATGCCGGAGTCCAAATTTCTAGCATATGACTGAGACAATCCCATGCCTACACATTCACATGGATGTGTTGAGTCAACTTGCATATGCCTGCTCCAATGCCCAAGCTAACATTTGACATACTGACAGTAATAACGCAGATAAATGCTTACACAAAAAAAAAAAAAAAAAAAAAACTTGCATATAGCTTTAGAAAAATTTTTTAAAAATTTGCATATACCTTAACAAAAAAAAGAAACTTGCATATACCTTAAAAAAAAAAAAAAAACTTGCATATACCCCTCTCAGTGTAGTGGGGCCCTTGTCATGAGCTGATTTTGGATACATAGGGAAATTAAATGCTTAACTTACTGTCACATTTGAATATATAGTCAAATGTGCAATCCTCATTCGTTCATGTCCCCTTTTTACCACACATCAATTGTGATTAAGATTCACTCAATGCTAGGATTAAGCAATCTAACCTTGATTCTTAAAATTAAAATTAAATAAAATTATAAATTTTAATTTTCTTAAGCTTACCTATAGTTAAAGGAGTGTTAAAAGGATCACGTAGCCATGGCATTTGACTACATAGTCAACACCCTTTTCATTTCATTTACTTAAAGTTTTAAATTAAAATAAGGAAGTACCCTCTATTTGGATTCAATAAAAATACTTAGAAAATTAAATTTCTAGTAAATCAAAATCTAATTTTCTAGTTTTAGGCTAAAAATGGAAAATAATGTTTGACGTAAAATTTTCGAATGTCAATTAAACTACTATATACGTAATAATAAAATCTCATAAAAATCACATATGTTTATTTAACTCATAAACATTCATTATGGGAGGAATCATCTCAAAATTTGACCATTTATGTTTTTGCTAAACCCATGCCCTTCTTATAATTTTTGAAATTTCTTTACTTAGTCATTTTTAATTAAACTTAAACTCATCAAAAAACAAGGCATTAAATGCATGACATGAATATCGAGACATAAAATACAGGTCTCTTCCCGACTGGTACGGTTGGATCATGTCCTTTTATTATTATTGTTATTATTTTATTTATTTTATATTTATTTTAATTTTCTTGGCCATAATGTCCCTAAAGTATTTTATTCTCTAAAGTCAGGTTTCTTTACTCAAAATGCCCTCAAATTTTTTCCTAGCTAGAATGATATTTTTAAATTCCCGAAATACCCCTAAGTCAAATTTCTATAGCTAGAATTGTCGCGAGCCAAAAGACCCCCTAGAAGACAGGAGACCTTTTGGCACATAACCTAAATCATATCATATCATCCTGTGCAATACACAATGCATACAAATAGTGGAAACTAAAATTTTCTAAATATATTAAACCTATACAAGTATCCAAGTTTGAACCAACAGAATGTTAACAAAATATAACAAGTGTAAAGTGGACATTCCCACTTATCAAAGTACACTAATCTCTCCTTGATGACCCTCTCAAAAGTAGTCTAGCTAGATAGGGCCACCTATCCGGTGCTCTATCCTCGAGCGGATGATCCATAGTAGGCTCCAGTTCGTAATACTCCTTCTCGACCCAAGGCTTAGGAGAAACATCAAATGAATCTGCCGATGATAACAAATTGGCTGAGTTTGGAATACTCAACGTATACAAACCACTATAAAATATGTCTTAATATCACATGCTTTCATAAGATACAAATGCACTGAAACACATAAGGAAACCCCTTTGCAAATACATATGTGCGATACGATAAAACACATACTCTTTTCTTTCAAAATCGTATTAGTCTTTTCTTTTCTTTTGTTGCTTTTACTTTACACATGCAATATTTCACTTGTTTTACACATGGCTTTATGAGAGTGTACACATGACTTTGACTAATGCTCTACCTAGAGTGGTAGAAGTCATTAGCATTCACATCGACATGGAGCATGCCTAATGTTCTACCTAGAGTGATCTTCATTATCAGCTTCATCCACCTCCCCATGGATATCTTTGCACATAGTTTGCACAGAAAAAATGCCAAATGCTCTACCTAAAGTGGTAGAAGTCCATTTGTATTCTTCACACACATAACTTCATTTGGGACCAAATGACTAATGCTCTACCTAGGTTGGTAGAAGTCCATTATTATTCTCCCGATACATCTTAAATTGTTCATCTTCTTTTACTTTACTTTGTTGATACACATACACATGAAAACTCCGATCATGCAATACACGTGTACATATACAATTGTGACTGAACATGGTACGTAATTGGAAACGCATAACACTTGACACATGTTGTCTATTTCATTCAAACTTCACATAAACACATACTTGCTTTTCTACTTCATTTAAAACCATTACATAAGTTAAAACATGGAATAACACACTTGAATTCATCATCACATAGCTTTCATAATTCATTCATAGTATAGAATACATCTCAATTGAATTAGTAGGATTTCCTACTAATCCACCTCAATTACAGAGGAATTTCCATCAATAATCCAATTTGAAATTATGAGAACAAAAGCTAGTAGAGTGTATTTACCTTTCAATGACTATTTTCTTTAAGTCTATAGCTTAAGTACAGTTGAGAAGCAAGAAGGACTTCTCTTGTGGTTGAATTTCCAAAATCAAAGAACACCTGATGAACACCGTGATAAAACGTAGCTTTCCTTACCAAATTCCCCAAATGATATTCTCTTAGGGTTTGAGTAAACCAAACTCATGAATTTGGAATCTATTTATAGGCTAAAGCATTCCAAAAACCCAAAAAACCATTTTCAAAATATCTCCCAAGGTCAGTTATGCATATCTGGTTAAAATGACATATTTTCCCTGTTTTGTTGTTTTTCCCATTTTTCTCACTTAGGTCACTTTCCTACTTTGTTTCTAACACCCATAAACATAAAAGAACATATCCTAGGCCTCTCATACATGCCACAACATATTAATCACTATGATTAAATGCCAAAAACTTTTTCTTCATTGATGAAAATCAAGGAAAACACATAAGGCTTCAATGCCTCAATACACTGTTCATAGCACTATTCACAGCACTACGAACTTGGTTCCGGGGATTTACATCCTCCCCCCCCCCCCCCCCCCCCCTTATAGAAATTTTGCCCTCAAAATTAGAATGATACTAGAGGGTACAAATAAGCACAAAATTACATGAAAACCAACAAAGGAAAACTATATAAACAAATGAGGGTACTTTTCCCTCACTTTGGTATCACGCTCCCATGTAGCCTCTTCTGCAGAATGGTACTGCCATAACAAGAGGACTAGTGGAATAGTCTTGGTGCGCAAGACTTGATCTCTACGATCCAAGATCTGAGTCAGTTGCTCCACTAGAGTAAGATCCTCATGAATCTCAACTGGATCAAGATCAATGACGTGCAATGGGTCTGGTACATATTTCCGAAGCATGGAAACATGAAAGACATTGTGGATTGCCGCCATATGAGGAGGTAAAGACATTCTGTAAGTGACTTCTCCGACGCGTGTGATCACCTCAAAATGTCCCACATACCTTGGGCTAAGCATCCCTCTCTTGCCGAATCTTATGATTTCCTAACTCGGAGAAATATTCACAAAGACCCGATCCCCAACCTGAAATTTGAAGTCTCTGTGGCGAGTGTTCACATAACTCTTTTGCCTATCCTGGGTAGTCTTCAACCTCTTCCTCAATTGTCACACCTCATGATATAATCCTGAGAGCAATATCACAACTTAGTTAAATTTTGAATCAAGCTCATTAAATAAGTTCAATCAGCATATAGTGCTTATATATAGCACATCATATTACAACGAGGAATACACATAATAGTATAATCATAAAATTGGTTTCCTAGCAAAGCTAAATTCTTGAACATCGGTTAAGTCATTAACCGATCAGACTAAACCTATTTGATTAGTTTAAACTTTGCATACGATTCCCTATACTTACCTAATATCTTTGCTTGATACCCGTTATGTCACAGTATATCACTTGTCATTTAAATTCCATCTGAGTTCTAAGTTCAACTCAAAGAACCGACATAACCTAAACCTAACTTCTGCTTAGCCTTGGGAAACTAATCCCTGAGCTCTGATACCAACTCTGTCGCGACCCAAAATACCCCCTAAAAGATGGGAGACCTTTTGGCATGTGACCTAAATCATATCATATAATCCTATGCAATACAAAAGGCATACAGATAGCGGAAACTGAAATTTTCTAAATATACTAAACTTGTACAAGTATCCAAGTTTGAACCAACAAAATGTTAACAAAATGTAACAAGTGTAAAGTGGACATTCCTCATTTATCAAAATACACTAATCTCTCCCTCTCAACAGTAGTCTAGTTAGAGCCACCTATCCGATGTTCTATCCTCGAGCGGATGATCCATAATAGACTCCGGCTGTAATACTCCTCCTCGACCCAAGGCTCAGGAGCAACATCAAATGGACCTGCCAATGATAAAAAAAAATTGGCTGAGTTTGGAATACTCAACATATACAAATCACTAGATAATATGTCATAATATCACATGCTTTCACACAGGCAATTCATAAGATACACATGCATTGAAACACATAAGGAAACCCCTTTACAAATACACATGTGTGATACGATAAAACACACTCTTATCTTTCAAACTCATATTATTCTTCTCTTTTCTTTTGTCTCTTTTACTTTACACATAAAATATTTCACTTACTTTACAAATGACTTTATAGGAGTGTACAGATGACTTTGACTAATGCTCTACCTAAAGTGGTAGAAGTCTATTAGCATTCACATAGACATGGAGCTTGCCTAATGCTCTACCTAGAGTGATAGAAGTCCATTAGTAGTTTCATCCACCTCCTCATGGATATCTTTGCACATTGTTTACCCAGAACAAATGTCAAATGCTCTACCTAGAGTGGTAGAAGTCCATTTGCATTCTTCCCACACATAGCTTCATTTGGGACCAAATGACTAATGTTCTACCTAGGTTGGTAGAAGTCCATTATTATTCTCCCGATACATCTTACTTTGTTCATCTTCTTTTACTTTACTTTGTCGATACACATACACATGAAAGCTTTGAACATGCAATACATGTGCATATATACAATTGTGAGTGAACATGGTACATAATTGAAAATGCATAACACTTGGCACTTGCTGTTTATTTCATTCAAACTTTACATAAACACATACACATGTTTTTCTACTTCATTTAAAACCATCACATAAGTTAAAACATGGAATAATATGCTTGAATTCATCATCACATAACTTTCATAATTCATTTTTAGTATAGAATACATCTCAATTGAATTAGTAGGATTTCCTACTAAACTACCTCAATTACAGAGGAATTACCATCAAGAATCCAATTTGAGATTATGAGAACAAAAACTAGTAGAGTGTATTTACCTTTCAAAGAATATTTTCCTTAAGTTTATAGCTTAAGAATAGTTGAGAGGCAAGAAGGACTTCTCTTGTGGTTGAATTTCTGAAATCCAAGAATACCCGATGAACACAATGATGAATCATAGTTTTCCTTACCAAATTCCCCAAATAATCTTCTCTTAGGATTTGAGTTAATCAAACTCATGAATTTGGAATCTATTTATAGGCTAAAACTTTCCAAAACCCCAAAAGTCCATTTTCAAAATATCTCCCAAGGTCGGTTACGTGTATTTGGTCAAAATGACTGTTTTCTATGTCTAACTCGTCGACGAGTCAGAAACCTCAAATCCAGTCGTCGACGAGTGAAACTACATAATTCTCTATTTCAACACTGTCTTGTTCAGTCGTTGATGAGTTAGGACCCTTCTGATGCACTCTTCGATGAGTGAGATTGTATTTTTCATGTTTTGCTGTTTTTCTCATTTCTCTCACTTAGGCCACTTTCCTACATTGTTTCT
This sequence comes from Tetracentron sinense, assembly GCA_015143295.1. Taxonomy (NCBI): domain Eukaryota; kingdom Viridiplantae; phylum Streptophyta; class Magnoliopsida; order Trochodendrales; family Trochodendraceae; genus Tetracentron; species Tetracentron sinense. Next base: position 30,513,321 of record CM026556.1, read on the forward strand.
AACACCCCATAAACATAAAAGAACATACCCTAAGCCTCTCATACATGCCACAACATATTAATCACTATCATCAAATGCCAAAAAAAATTTCTTCATTGATGAAAATCAAGAAAAACACATAAGGCTTCAATGCCTCAATACACTATTCATAGCACTATGAACTTGGTTCCTGGGTTTTACAAGAATGCATCTGACAAAATTTTTAACCCAAAATGCTCCTCAAGTTTGCCAATATTTTATTTTCTTTATTTCTACAATGTCCCTCAAGTTAATATATAAAAAGAACCCAAAATATTTTCTATAACCAAAATGCCCCTAAAGCCTTTTGTTCTCAAAATGTCCCTACGTCATGTTTCTATATATATATATCCAACGTGTCCCTCATAATTTTTTTTATCCAAAATGTCCCTCAAGTTTCAATACCCAAAATATTCTTCAAATGTTTTTCTAAAATGCCCCTCATTATAATTCCTTTTTCCAGTCTCTCTCCCTCTCCTTTCTCTCATGTGCATCACACATGCGACCCACTAATATATATATATATATATATATATATATATATATATATATATATATATATATAGAGAGAGAGAGAGAGAGAGAGAGAGAGAGAGAGAGAGTAACATTCCTAACAACGTAGCTGTTAGGAGACTCTGGTAAGTAGTGGACTCTTAATCGTTAGATCATAAATCCACTTAAATCCAACCCTACTTTCAAGAGGTTGAACCCTAGAGAAAAAGATGAAACTTTTGGTTAATATCTTCTTAACCACAATTAAAAGGACACGTGTTGGGTTGGGATTCAACCAAATATGATTTTTAAAAAAGCAACATCAGAGAGAGTGTGTGTGACTAGGAGAGAGAACAAGGTAAAATGAGAAACTCCTATTTAAGAGGGGAGGTTGGTTACGTAGTAGGGTGATTTTTAATTTTATCTCTTGGATTTGAAACTAATATTGATCTAACAGCCATGTATTGACCAAGTTGCCCATGAATAAGATCTGCACAGTCAAACTAACCATATGTAGTTAGATTGACGTCTTTATATTTCTGTTTTTGTATCAATTAATCCCATTATATAAGGGTAGGGCTATAAATGGAGCGAATTCAGAGCAGATATTGGTATATCTGAATTCATATCCGATTATATATCCAGATATCCGTATCCAGTTAAATATCCAGCGGATAGTGAAATATGAATTTGTATCTGACTCCGATTAAAATATCCGGATTCAGATAGTATCCGGATTATCTGATTATTTTTAAAAAAACATTAAAAAATATAAATTAATATTTAAAAATGTAAAAATATATATTTTTTATTTAAAAATATATTTTAAAGGTAATATTAATTTTATAACTTTTAAATATATTATTTATATATATTATATAATCGGACAGATATTTATCGGATCAGATATACCAGTATTCGAATCCGTATCCGATTATAAACGGATAGTGATTTACTATATGAATTCGCTCTACCGGATATCTATTTGGATAAATATCCGACTAAACGGATTCGGATACGAATTAGATAATATCTGCATCCGTTTACAGCCCTATATAAGGGATATAAGGGATTCACACAGGCTGTAACTTTCTATTTATTTGATCATCTCAATACAAGATGAATCTTCTGCTCAAACCATATTATGGTATCAGAGCCAACACAAGACATCACCATGGCGGCCAACTCTTCCTCCTCAACACCCTGATCTGGATCGACCCCTACAGGATCCAACTCGTCAACTCTTTTCCCCTCTCTCACCCTCCCTAACGTTGCAACCCTTGTCTCTGTCAAACTCACTGAAACCATCTTTCTTCTATGGCAAAGCAAATTAAACCATTCCTTTTGGGGTAGAATTATTGTCGATTTCTCAATGGCACTTACCCATGTCCTCTACCATTTTTCACTTCCTCTGATTCCTCTGAAACTCCAGATCCTGCTTATATTTTCCGATTCCAAACAGATCAGACTCTCATCAGCCTTATCAATGCTACCTTATCTGAACCTATTCTCTCTCAAGTTGTTGGTTTGTACACATCTCGCAAAATATGGCAATGTCTCAGCAAAACTTCTCTCAACAATCACTGGCCAATGCCACTCATCTTTGGTTCAAACTTCTTTCCACCACTAAAGGATCCAAATCAATCTCTGAATATCTCCAAAATGCAAAATCCATCTCAGATGCCCTAGCAGCCATCAATCAACCAGTCTTAAATGCAGATCTCGTCACCTCTGTTCTTCGGGGTCTCAACCTTAACTATACGATGCTTTTCTCCGTTATTCTTAACTTCCCACCATTTCCTGTCTTCTCTGATCTACATGATCACCTCTTATCCTTTGATTCTCAGATTTCCCACCCACAAGGCCCCGACATCTCCTCTAACACTGCCCTTCTCACTTCTCACGGTACCTCCCATAACAAGGCCTACTCGGGCCTTCACCTAATTCTACAATTCAATGTCAATCTACAGCAAATTTGGCCACTCAACAACAACTTGTTACAGTTGCTATTGCAATAATTCCATTGATGAAGACCTCTCTATCCCCTTTGCTGGATTTCAAATAGCCCCACAGGTTGATCCAAATTGGTACCCCAATTCAGGCCTGATAAACCACATGACTGGTGACACCCGTTCTAAGACCAACAGATCTGACTATGATGGTACTAATCATGTCCAACTGGGTAATGGTGATTTCTGATAGTAGGTTTTTTCCGTCACTTGAAAATCATGCTACTATCAACACTTTAAGTGTAATCCGAGACCTACAAAATATGATATGTATAGGGCTTGTGTCCGATGTCGAATCCTCACTCTTGAACTATGGAGTTAGTATAAAGAAGAAACCAAAAAGAAGAGGAAATTGTAAACCGATGAAGGGATGAAAATGATAGAATAGATTTTTAAAAATTCATTTGTTTGAGAAATTATTAAGATTTACTAATTAAATGACATGAACATAAAATAAAAAAAATGAAATCAATGCATTAAATAAAAATCACATTCATTGCAGTAAAATAAAGAAGTAACTTACAACTAAAATTGAACTCGCATTACATCCGTAAGAAATATTCAGCAAAACGGAAACTCGCACTAAGCGTAGTTGCAAGTGTTCCGATGGAGGTTTTTGAGAAGGGGTTGAGAAAAGAAGAGTTTAGAGGCTTAGACAGAAAAGGGGTTAAAAAAATGAGAGAGAGATGAGAAGAGAAGTTAGGGGGAGGGAACCATGATAAGGGAGAGAGAGAAGTGAGTATTTATAGAGGGTGGCTAGGATTTTATAAAGATTAGGGTTAAAGAGAGATTAATTGGTGATAGAGAAGAGATGGGTAGTTAATTAGGGTTTTGTAGAGAAATAGATTAGGATTTTAACACAATGAAGAATTTAGGGAGAGCTAAAGGGGGAAAAATATGGAAATATATTGTGTGATTAGAGTTACTATGTGAAAGAGGGAAAATAAGGATTTGAAATGGATGGTTAGGATAGAAGAAGAATGATTGGTTAGGATCAATTAAAGAGGAAATTGGTTAGGGTTTTAAAATTATAAAATAAAAATAAACAAAAACAAGCAAAAGGTCTTGAACCCTGAAGAATTTAGGGAGAGCTAAAGGGGGAAAAATATGGAAATATATTGTGTGATTAGAGTTACCATGTGAAAGAGGGAAAATAAGGATTTGAAATGGATGGTTAGGATAGAAGAAGAATGATTGGTTAGGATCAACTAAAGAGGAAATTGGTTAGGGTTTTAAAATTATAAAATAAAAATAAACAAAAACAAGCAAAAGGTCCTGAACCCTAGTCTCTAACATGATCTCCCCCGGACTTTGCCAATTAAGCTTGCTTCTTTCTTTGTCTTGTAGGGAATATTTATCAATTGAGTCCATTTTCCCTTGAAAATTTATTCTTTAGGTCCTTTGGTCTTATTCAATTACTGGCTCAGCCCATACTTAGTCCATCTCTCTAGCTTTTAATAATAGGCCTCGATGGTTCTTGAAATTCTTCTAATCAGGGGTCCTGAAATATTAAAGCGCGTACTAAGAGTTCATCAAGATAACTTTGTATCTAGTCTTTCAAAAACATGTTAAATTCATGCAAATGCATCATTTTTACCATAAATATGTGTGCTATGCAATGGAGGATACCCTTACGTAGAAAGGTTTGTAAGAATGCAAGTTTTACGTAAAAGAATGCGATAATGCTTCAAAATATGTTAGTGAAAAAGAGCACTTTTAAGCGAATATCACTTTCCTCCCTACCGCACAAACTGGTAGTCTCTCACTTTCTACTGGTAGACGTTCATATCCCCTCTCTAATGTTCTTCATGTCCCTAACCTCTGCAAAAATCTTTTCTCTATTGCACAGTTTACAAGTGATAATTTTGTTAGTTTTACATTTTATCCATTTGGTTTTATTGGCTGTGACTTACATTCCGGTTCTATTCTCTTCCAGGGCTGATGTGAAGATGGCTTATACCCCATCAAACTTGGTTGTTCTCCTCATGCTTTCTTTACATCCACTCACTCTTCTACTTTGTGGCATCATCATCTAGGCCACTCATCAACACGTGTTCTTCAGCTTTTGTCTCACAATATATAATTGTTTAGGTTCCTTTTCTTTTAGTAATACTCATTTTTGTAAGGATTGTGCATTGGGCAAGTCCACTCGATTACCATTTTCTAATAAAGAATATCGTGCTACCGCCCCATTTACTTTAATTCACTCAGATGTTTGGATGTCTCCTATCTCTTCTGTTTCTAGATATCGCTATTATGTGTTTTGTACCAATGATTTCACTCGCTACACTTGGATCTTTCCAATGAAACGCAAATTTGAAGTTTTCTCTCACTTTGTTAATCTCTTACATTTTATTGAAATTCAATTCTTGACCATGATAAAAAAGCATTCAAAGCAATGGTGGTCGTGAATATGATAACAATTATTTTCACTAGTTATGTTCGATAAAGGGCATTCACCATAGGTTCTCCTACGAATTTGCCAATTATGAGTTGGGTGCTTTAACCATTCAGCCATGGATGCTAGCGGGGATCCTCAGTACATCGAGGATAAGCAAATTTCAATTGAAATGAAATGCAATTTAGATTAAAATGAGATGCCATTTAATTTAGATTAAAATGAAATGCTATTTCGGAGGAATCAATGAAAAATGAAAGAGGGATCAACGAAACAACATCAATTCCAATCCTGGATCTTCGAATTGAGAGAGATATTGAGAGAGATCAATAATTCTCACTATTTCTTAGATTCATGGACCAAATTCGATTCGGTGGGATCTTTCACTTGCATTTTCTTCCCCCAAGAACGTTTTATGAAACTCTTTGACCCCCGAATTTTGAGTATATCCTACTTTCACAGGATTCACAGGGTTCAACAAGCAATCGATATTTCACGATCAAAGGTGTAGCGGTCCTTATATATCGCATTAACAATCGAAATATGGTTGAAAGAAAAAATCTCTATTTGATGGGGCTTCTTCCTATACCTATGAATTCCATTGGACCCAGAAATGATACATTGGAAGAATCTTTTAGGTCTTCCAATATCAATAGGTTGATTGTTTCACTCATGTATCTTCCAAAAGGGAAAAAGATCTCTGAGAGTTGTTTCCTGGATCCGAAAGAGAGTACATGGGTTCTCCCAATAACTAAAAAGTGTATTATGCCTGAATCTAACTGGGGTTCGCGGTGGTGGAGGAACTAGATCGGAAAAAAGAGGGATTCTAGTTGGAAGATATCTAATGAAACCGTAGCTGGAATTGAGATCTCATTCAAAGAGAAAGATATCAAATATCTGGAGTTTCTTTTTGTATATTATACGGATGATCCGATCCAGAAGGACCATGATTGGGAATTGTTTGATCGTCTTTCTCCGAGGAAGAAGCGAAACATAATCAACTTGAATTCAGGACAGCTATTCGAAATCTTAGTGAAACACTGGATTTGTTATCTCATGTCCGCTTTTCGTGAAAAAAGACCACTTGAAGTGGAGGGTTTCTTCAAACAACAAGGAGCTGAGTCAACTATTCAATCAAATGATATTGAGCATGTTTCCCATCTCTTCTCGAGAAACAAGTGGGGTATTTCTTTGCAAAATTGTGCTCAATTTCATTTGTGGCAATTCCGCCAAGATCTCTTCGTTAGTTGGGGGAAGAATCCGCACGAATCGGATTTTTTGAGGAACGTATCAAGAGAGAATTGGATTTGGTTAGACAATGTGTGTTTGGTAAACAAGGATCAATTTTTTTGCAAGGTACGGAATGTATCGTCAAATATTCAATATGATTCCACAAGATCAATTTTCGTTTAAGTAATGGATTCTAGCCAATTGAAAGGATCTTTTGATCAATCCAGAGATCATTTTGATTCCATTAGTAATAAGGATTTGGAATATCACACATTGATCAATCAAAGAGAGATTCAACAACTAAAAGAAAGATCGATTCTTTGAGATCCTTCCTTTCTTCAAATGGAACGAACAAAGGTAGAATCAGACCGATTCCCGAAATGCTTTTCTGGATATTCTTCAATGTCCCGGCTATTCACGGAACGTGAGAAGCAGATGAATAATCATTTGATTCCGGAAGAAATCGAAGAATTTCTTGGGAATCCTACAAGATCCATTCGTTCTTTTTTCTTTGACAGATGGTCAGAACTTCATCTGGGTTCGAATCCTACTGAGAGGTCCAATAAAGATCAGAAATTGTTGAAGAAACAGCTAGATGTTTCTTTTGTCCCTTCCAGGCGATCGGAAAATAAAGAAATGGTTGATATCTTCAAGATAATTACGTATTTACAAAATACCGTCTCAATTCATCCTATTTCATCAGATCCAGGATGTGATATGGTTCCGAAGGATGAACCGGATATGGACAGTTCCAATGAGATTTCATTTTTGATCAACAATCCATTTTTTGATTTATTTCATCTATTCCATGACCGGAACAGGGGGGATACACGTTACACCAAGATTTTGAATCAGAAGAGAAATTTCAAGAAATGGCAGATCTATTCACTCTATCAATAACCGAGCCGGATTTGGTGTAACGCAAGCATCGTCACATTTCTTAAATGGGTCAAACCCTTATGATTTCGGCCTCTCTACCCCTTAACCTTTGGGTTGAAGCTCTTTGTACCACTGTCTACCTGATTAATTGGCTCCCCACGTCGCTCTTATAATGGGTTTCCCCATTTGATTCCCTTTTTGGTACTACACCGGACTATATGACCTTACACGCTTTTGGGTGTGCATGTTACCCCTATCTTGGTGACTATGTGGCTAACAAACTATTACCTCGCTCTATTACTTGTGTCTTTGTTGGTTACAACTCTAAGCATGAAGGCTTTCATTGCCTCGACCCTTCCATTGGCCGGTTATACATCTCACGGCATGTCAGATTTGATGAATTGGCATTTCCCTATGCTTCCCTTCAGGCTTCCAACCTTCATCCCATGACAACACGTGCCAAGACTGGCATCTCTAAACCCAAGGCATGTGCTGATTTTGTCACCCATCATCCACTTCCAATCACCCTTTCAACACACCTCACTAGTGAAACCGAACCAACCTGCTACTCTCAAGCCATCAAATCTTTTCATTGGCGACAAGCAATGAACAAGGGATATTTTGCATCTAACACATTAGCGGAAATTAGAGCTGTTTTTTATGGGTGTTCTTTCTGTGAGAAGTTCGGCCTTTTCAATATTATTGTGCAAAGTGACTCCAAGATAATTATTGATGTTATTAATGGGCTTATTGAGCCGCCTTGGAAATCGTGGTAATGGTGGAAGAAAATCATCTTCCTAAAAGATAAATGCAACATGATTTTTCAACATACTTACAAAGAGAATAACCATGTAGCTGATTTTTTGTCCAAGGAAGCTTGTAAGAAATTTGAGAGGAAAGCTTTCAGAGATATTCGGGACATGCCATTGACTAGTCAAGGCATTATTCAAATTGACTGCTCTTTGATATTTAATATTAGATGTTAAATGGGTAGTTTGTATGAAGGGGTTTTGGTTTTATGTCCCCCCCTTAGTCTGTATCAGGTTTTTGAGATTTTAATAAACTGGTAGGGGTCCGCCAAACCCTCTCCCTCGTCGGGTGCTTTAAAAAAATGAATGAGGAATTTAACACCTTCTCAAGAATTCCACTTGGTCTCTTGTACCTCCCAATCTCGTTCACAACACCGTTGGTTGCAAGTGGGTCTTTAAGATTAAACGAAGTTCTGATGGAACTCTTGAGCGTTATAAAGCTCGTCTCGTCACCAAAGGCTTTCACCAACAAGCCAGTATTGACTACGAGAAGACTTTCAGCTCAGTGGTAAAACCCATCACTATCTGCACTATTCTGAGCCTTGCCACAACATTTGCTTGACCTACTCATCAACTGGACGTTAAGAACGCTTTCCTTCATGGAACACTCTCAGAAGAGGTTTTATGGCCCAACCATCGGGATTCACTAATCCTACTCGTCCACACCATGTTTGCAAGCTCCATAAGGCTCTCTATGGCCTTAAACAGGCCCGAGAGCATGTTTCAGCGCTTCAATTCTTTTCTCATTTCATTTGGGTTTCAACAGAGTGTTGTGGATTCTTGTATGTTCATTTATCGACGGGACTCTCACATCATGGTTTTACTACTCTATGTGGATGACCTTGTCCTCACGGGCAATCTTCCTTCTCTCCTTCGATCCTTCATCATCAACACTCTTGGACAGAAATTTGAGATAAAGGACTTAGGAGATCTCCACTATTTCTTGGGTCTCGAGGTTTCAAGCCTGCCTAATGGACTCCATTTATCTCAGAAAAAATACACATTAGATGTCTTGCTTCAAGGTATTTGTCCTTTGACTATTTGATTTTCCATTCTTTGCACTTAAAGATCTAGAGCTGAAGCATGGTCTTCGATGCTACAAGCTTATAGTTTGGGTTGCTCAAACTAGCGGTTGGAATTTCCCTATATCCTATCAAGATACTTGGAAATTTGAATTTTTTTTTCTTCTGAGACTCCAGTGGCTGGATATCAATGGTACTGTGGTGCATAAAACCCTTTTCTTTGTTGTGAATTTTTTTAATAAGATTCCAATATGGTTCTCTGTAAAGAAATAAATCCAAAATATATGGCTAAAAAAAAGGTGAAGAAGATTGATCTTACCACCTATCTTGGTCCCTTATATGGGCAGAAGCGGAGTAACCATGTTTTTATATTAATTTGTTTTCTGTTTTTCTTTTTGTATACTCAAGAGACTTTTTCCTGTATATAGGTACTCAGAGATGGACTTGAGAGTTCTCCACCCTTGTTTGAATGAAGACGCCATGAAGCTTGTGGGGGGAGTGTTTATGCCTTGGTCAAGGAAAGGGTATTTTTACCCAATTTTTTATATTCTATTTTCAATGTCTGATTTGGTAATATATATTACCATATGTATGTAGTCAACAAATATTGGATGGTTGATATCATTTTATCATGTCAATTTTTAACCAAGTGATTTGTCATGTTGGGCCCATTGAGTGGGGTTATATTCCGGACAGATTTAGAGCGGATAGAGGTATATATGTATCCGAATTCAAATAAATACCAAATTCTTCTATTATTTTTAAAAAAATTAAAAGAAATAAAATATATTTATTGAAAATAATAAATTAATATTTTATATTCATTTAAATTAAAGAATAATCAAATATCTTAAATTATATAATAACAAGGGTTAAATTAACATATCAAGTCATTTATTTCTCCAAACCCTTAATCTTACAATGAGGATCCCGACAGTGTTGAGATGAGGATACCACGACCACTCGAATCTAATGGTTTCGTGGGACCAATCAAATGGTGCGACATCCCTGGGCTCTCCTCGAAGTTCGTTGGGTTTGATAAAATACAAAGCGGGAAACAAAGGCCTGAAACGTGTGTACTTACTTACATGCACATGTATATGCATTCATTAAAACTTACACAAATGCAAATAGAGAGATGTTAAATTTTTATTTTATTTTTTTGGTATAAATCAAACACACCAAGGTGCAAATAGAGACATGTTATAGACATGTTGATTTGTGCTTAAAACATTTGGCATTTGGGACACCGGCAAGTAGAATGAGAGCGGTTTCTCCCTTCTCCATATTCTAGCCAGTAAGCCTTTTGCATTCAAAAGCGGTAATTGTCTAGGATGGTTTGACTCTATAATTTACCACCGTAAGTGATGTACTTAGTTTTCTAAATGGATGGGCTTTATGTTCGTGCAAATCTCCTTGCATCTCTCATCTCTCTTTCTGTTACACCCCTCCCCCAGAATCTCATTCTTATCCTCTATATGGAAATACATGGACATGGATAAGGAAAAAAAGAAGGATGTTTCTGACACTTTTGATAGATTGGTCGGCTGTAAGATGTTAGGTCAAAAATGGAAAGAATATAATTCATAAGTGGTGGTGGAATAAGAAACTTGATGGGAAAGAACAGAGGATTGTTTTCTCATTCTCAGAAATCTCATGGTCTCAGCATTGTGTTGCAACTGAGCAAGACAATTCCTCATCTATTTTCATTTTCATTTCAGGATAATGTCAATATCACTTTCTTTCAAATTCACTTTATTTATGGGTTAAACCTGTGTTGTTGTCTTCCATTAAGAAAATGACACATGTTTTCTGTTAACACACCCTTCAATCATCCAAAGAGAGAATGAGTCCCGAAAGAAAGTAATGCTAGCATTAAGAATGATCATTTGTTAAGAGAATTGACTTCCAAACATGAAGGAAACATTCTACTTATGTTAATGAATGCTCATTTCGTTTTAAATGTATTATTTCAATATTTTTATGATAAATAATCTTACATATATGAAATTTTAGTATTTTTCTTTCAAGTTATTTTATTTCTTTTCCTTCATTTTTTATGTTATGTTTATTATGGGCATTTGACTTAGATTATGACTTGGGGGTGGGCGAGGGTTGATTGATAAAATGGGAAAAGACAATAGAGACAGCTGGATAAACAGATAGATTCAATCTTTGATAACCAATAATCTTTTTTCTAATATTCTAAAGAAGGATAAGTCAATACAGAAGACAGAAGTGACCATAATATATAACAAAAAATAGAAAGATCTTTCTAATTAATCGATTTTCCAGAGAGAAGCACTTCATTTACCATTTTGTCCAAATTCAAGTTAGAGGACCCAACTAGTCCAGTGGTCTCTTCTGCTCTCTTCTTCCACTCCAGTGCTTTGTTCTTCATCTTCTTACCCTCCTCTCCCTCCATTAACTCTCTCACCAGTGTCTCTACCTCTTCTCTCTTAACGTTGTTATCAATCTCCATCCCAATACCCCATTTCTTGCAAGCGTAACGACAGTTCGTTTGCTGTTCTCCGAAGAATGGCCAACAGATCATGGGCACTCCACCGCAGATGCTTTCGAGTGTTGAATTCCACCCACAGTGCGTTAAAAACCCTCCAATCGATGTGTGCATGAGGACTTGTTCTTGTGGGCACCAGCTTGCCAACATACCTCTATCTTTGGTCTCGGTTACAAACTCAGATGGCAGAATTGCGGCGTCACCGACGACGAGGTCGGGTCTAATTATCCACAAGAAGGATTGCTTGCTATTAGCCAGTCCCCAAGCGAACTCAATCATCTGTTGGTGCGTCATGACGGTGATGCTTCCGAAATTCACGTATACAACTGAGTTGGGTTCCTTTAAATCCAGCCATTCCAGACAAGCAGGTTCTTCTTTCCACAGATTTGACCCTATTGACTTAAGCCCATCATCTGAAATCTGATCTTGAAGCAACTGAAGTGGACCGATGGTGTATATAGGAGGAAACATGGATGAAAGCGCATCCAACACATCCCGTTCGAAGTCCTCAAACGTATTGAATATGATTGCAGAAGCTTTATGAGTTCTCTCTGCTTCTCCCCGGCAAAAATCGAGCATGATATCATTTGGATCGCTAGTTCGAATGAAACTCGGGAGGTCCCTCAGACGAATATCTTTCATTCCTGGAACCCAATCGACAACAGTGTCTAAATACCCGTTTGTAAGGTAACTCGCATCTGTACAACCCCAGAATTGTATAATTAGTACCATATAATTAAGAGCAGGAGTTAGAATTAAAACAAGAAAATTAAAGCAGATTTTTATTTGCTTATACCTTTGAGCGGTATAAGGCCTCTTTCAATGAGATGTTGGTATTGAACATAGCCCATGAAGCCACAAGCACTGGGTGTCCAGAACAAGACTTCAGGAATGCCAAGCTCTTCAGCAGCTTCGAGGGTGAAGGACATGACCCCATCAGAGACTATGCAAGAGACGGGAGGGACGTTGGAGGAAGAGGTGTGGTTGAGTTTGGCAAGGAGGTTTCGAAATGGAACTAAGCATGTCTTTGTAGTGGAGTCACAAAGAGAAGGGATGTCCTGGGTGGCGTCGACGTCGGACGGAGGAAGACCGTCGGGGATGGTATGAAACTGGAAGTCAGGGAAGCCGTTGAGAGCATCGGGGCCTCTGGACTTGAGTAACCGTTGATGGTTAAACTCGGTGTTGACGAAGGTGATATGAAAGCCTCTGTAATGGAGGAGCTTTGCTAATTTGAGCATGGGGTTTATGTGGCCTTGAGCTGGGTATGGAATACAAACGGCATGAGGCTTCTGGGCAACAGCCATAGAAGTCATCTCTATTTCAGCCTCTCTCTCTGGGATTGGGGTGCTTACAGCTCTCCTCTGCTCTGTAAGATTGGCTCATCTCCATCCACTTTTATAGGAGAGAGTCAAAAGCTAGTTTCAGTTGATGTGAAAGGAAGCACAAAGTAATCAAACCATTAATGGCCGGCCACCAACACAATAGTATTTTGGAGTCAAATCCTCTACGGTGATAACCGGATTTGGCAAATCCGGTTATCACCCCTAGAGGTCGCCACGTGTCTCCTTTGACACCCCTTATCCGTGGGTAATATTCGCCACCCCTAGGGTTCACCCACCTATTTTTGGTTTTTTTTCTTTAAATATTAATTCTATTTTTAAAATTAAAAAACTGTTTTTAAAGTTTTCTTAATATTAAAAACAGTTTTTAATTTTAAAAATAGAATTAATATTTTTTTAAAAAACCAAAGAAACACGAGGCGACCTCTAGGGTGATAACCGGATTTGTCAGATCCGGTTATCACCCTAGATGATTTGGCTCCTAGTATTTTTTTTTTTTTTTGACGGTTTTTGCCCTGACAAGACCCATAAAATAAACATGAAATATGAATGGCAAAAGATTAGCTCGGGTGGATGCCCGAGCTAGGCATTGGGCATCACAAAAATGGGACGTGGGCAGGGGTGGAGCCCGGAATTTTTCATTAGGGGCCGAAATACATGTATAAAAAGAGGGAACAATTTTGAGCCAGAGCTTTGCATCATGCGGGAGCTCCTCTTTTTATACTGTGAGGTGGTAAATGTGCAATTATTTATGGAGGCGCATCCATCAATAATTACACATTTACCACCCTGTAGTGTAAAAAGTCTGCACAACCTGGTGATGCAAAGCTTCTCTTTATATTTAAAATAAACTATAGGATTTGAAAGTAAGGAACTTAAGGGTTCGGGACGTAGCCCTTGAGAAAAAAAAAATTTGGAATAATTTTTTTATTTTGAGAATTTTTTTCTAGTAATGTCCTTGAAGTCGCCACGTATCCCTATTGATACCCTTAACTGTGGTTAAGAATCACCCACATATCCTTGATTTTTTAAAAAAATATCAAAATTTTCAAACCATAGTTAAAATTCACTAACTCCTAAGGTTAAAAAAATAAATTTTTTTTTAAAACCAAGGATAAGTAGGTGAACTCTAAGAATTAGTGATTTTTTACTATAGTTAAGGGGTGCTCAATAAAGACATGTGGCGACCTAAAGGGCATAAAGTCCATTGGAGGGCCCACTATATATGTGAAAAAAAAAATTGTTGGGGGGGGGGGGGGGCGGGGGGAAGTTTCAAGGCTAAGGGCAATACAGGGCAAAGAGGCTCTATCCGCTCAAAGGTAGGGGAAAGAATCCGCGAAAGGTCAGGTTTTGGCTCTTCTTCTTCAAGTCGGGAATCATAGTCTGGTTCAAGACGGGAATCATAGCTTTACAGCGCGGTCAGGGCAAAAGGAGATGGGGCGGGGGGGGGGGTTTAGAAAAAAAATATTAAACTCAGGTTAGTTAAGCTTAATCACGATTAAAGGAAAGTCTCTCTAGGATGTCACATGTCCCTTTAATACTCATTAATTGTGGTTAAGACTCACTCACCCCTTAGGTTCATCCATCTAACCTTGGATTATATATATATATATATATTGACTCGAGGTTAATTAAACTTAACCCTGATTAAAGAGAAAAAAGAACACATGATGGCCTTGAAAGGGTGTTCCGTGGAAATAATCACTCCTCATATATATATATATATATATATATATATATATATATATATATATATATATATATATATATATATATATATATATATATATATATATATATACACACACACATCAAAACATATACCAAGATGTCACACAATATATAAAAACATAACTAAAAAAATTTCCCCGGGGAGATGTGCCCCCATGCCCCCCCTTGGCTCCGTCCCTGGACGTGTGGTGAGGGGAGAGATATCAATGGGGGAGAACGTGAAATGACTTCTTCCCAAAATTATCGTCAGATGCCGCAGCTCGAGCATCCAGCATCCACCAGAGCTAAGGCGGGATCTTCGGTCCGGCGAAGTATTTTCTCTAGCGGATGTCCCACTTATCACACTCAGGCAAGTCTCTTCGACTAAATGGTGCTTCCATGCATCTCGAAACTTTCCTTTGGGTAGTACATGTACACCTCCTTAGCTTGTCACCTGACACCTATTACCTCTAGTTAAGATTCACTTACCTTTAAGCTTAAATAATCTAATATCTTACAAAAATTAACTCATTTAATGAGTGAATCATAATAAAGGTTAATTTTTTAAAATTATTTTTTCTAAAAATTAAGGTTAGAGAATATAATCTTAGGGTGAGTAAATTTTAACTACAATTAATAAATATAAAGGGGACACATGACTAGTTGGAGATGTGTGTACTGTCCAACGGAGCGTGCATGATGCATTGTATCACCTCCTTATTGAAACATCATTACACCCGTCAGCTGAAGTAGCTTGCCTTGACAAGTTGAACTAGGTGTTAGTATTTAAACTAAAAAACAGAAAGGAGGTGAGGGGACTGCTAGGGTTACTTTAAGAGGGGAGGATTCATTTAAGGGAGGGATATATATATATACAAAAATAAGGTCAAAGGTGATGACCTGACTTCTAGGCAATTGCCATTTGTCAACACCTTAATACTAGTGGAAGTTGCGGCAGCCGGCGGAAACTTTCACAATAAAAATATCATTCGACTAATAAAAGTACAAGAAGTAACCTAAATTTTATGTCGACAAAAATATCATTTAATTTAATTAATCATCCTAGTAACATAGATTAAAAGAAGTTTAAAAGAGTTTCATATCACGTATAATTAGAAAAGATGTAGAGTTAGTTTATAACTCAACTTTCATATCACGTTTATTGTTAAGAAAAAAAAAAACAGAAAAAAGGTAGAGTTATATCATGTATATTGTTAAGAAAAAAAAATGCAAAGAAGTATATTTAGAAAAACTTCTCATCTAGCAGCAACACCACCATCCATTCCTCACGGCCAATCACAAAGCCCATTGCCCACTCCTCAACTCGCTCTCTCCTTAAAAACTACCGCCACCAAAACAACCATATCCATAGTTTCCTACAAGCACATAAGCAAAAATGAGAAAGAGAAGATAAATGAGCCAAAGAGGCCATTGGTTTCCTACTGAGCGGCAGGAGTTCTTTTTGCAGTCCCAATATCAAGTTGGGTGAGTTTTTGTGTAACATTGGGGCTAAGATCGTGGCCATTGATATGCCACCACTTATGCAAAACCACACCGTTAGTTGTGCACGGAAGGCGTATGTTAGCCAAGATAAATTTATCTCCAAGGCTCTGGCTTCCACTCTCAAGAAGGTAAGTAAAGATTGATTTTTGTTGAGTTTGGTGATGGAAACATGGGGTGGTGATATTTTGAAAGATGCAGGAACTGGATGAGGGTATATGGACCGGTGTGGCACTATATCGTGGGACCAGCTTTGGGTCTTTTGTGACACTTTGTTTGAGGGTTTTTGTACTTCTCAATGGATCAAAAGTTGCATAAAGTCAAAAGGTGAGCATGACCTCCTTAAACATGTTGTTGTTGGTGTTATTATTATTATTATTATTATTTTAATTTTAATTTTCTTGTGAGCTGTGACATGAAGTATTGATGATTCATCACTGGTGATTTAGAATGATTGTAGCTTCTCTTAAATGAGATGTGAATCATTATATTTTATTTCACTTATTTATTGGATGTCATTCTTAGTATTATGTGGAACCCATGTAACCTATTATTACGTATTGAATAATTATTTTGTTATTTTTATGGATAAAAATTCTTTATTAGTAGAGAGTTAGAATGATTCATTAAAATTATTTTAATATAATGTGGGACCCATGACATCTACTATTACATATTAAATCTCTATTTTGTTATTTTTATGGATAAGGACTCTTTGTTAGTAGAGAGTGAGAAACACTCACTAAAATTATACTAATCTAATATGAGACCTATTATTAAGTATTAAATCTCTATTCTGCTATTTTTATAGATAAGGACTCTATTTTCTTTTGGTCTTAAAGTCAAAAGCACAAATATTCTAACCATTGAAAATAATAATAATGTCAGAATAGTTATTTCTAATATTATTGTTTTTATTAGTAGATGATTATTACGCATGATTCTTTGCTTTTAATACATTTATAAGTGCACCTATAAGTAACTCTTTTTTAATTACTAAAATATTTTTATATAAAATATATTAATATAATAAAAAATTATTTAATATAAAGATAGCATCTCCTACCGAGGAGGTAATTATTTTCCAAAGGTAATGGTGAACGAGATTATGATGTGATCTTCCTATAGACCCTTAGGCACCCTATATTAATTTTTCTAATTAATATGTTAAATAGTGTAGAAAAAATCCACCATTAGAAGAAAGTGGGTCTTATTAGTAGGACCTACCAACAAATATTCCTTAGTTGGAATTCCAAACACCCTAAAACTCTATTTGAAAGAGTCCTTGTTTTTATACATTTATAAGTGGAATCCATAAATAATCAGATATTAAGAGCTTTTTTTTTTATTAAATTTAAATTCATATAAGGAATTTTAAATTTAATTACTAAAATATATTCTATCTGATATACTAATACATTATAAAATTAATAAGCAATAGTCACCTCCTCGTGCTGAGGAGGGGACTATTCCTCCTCGCTCTCACAAACCCTTTGAACTATGGTTAAAAAATTAATCACCTCCTGTGGTTAATTTTTTTAAGAATATTTTTTTCTAAAAACCAAGGGTAGATGTGTGAATTTTAGGGATGATTGAATCTTAACTATAGTTAATGGAAGTAAAAAGGAGACAGGTGGCCCAAAAAATAGGGGACGAGACGGTAAGTCCCTTCCTCGGCCCAAGGAGGTGACTATTTTCTAAAATTAATTAATAGAAAAAGAGTAACCTCTAATAAAAATATATTAAAAATTAATTTTTTAAAAAAATTCTTTAAAAAATTATATTTTTATATTAATAATGAAAAAATTATACATGAAAGCACGTGCACCTTTTTTTTTTTTTTTTTGAGCACGTGCACCTTTATTAGTAAAATAAAATATATAAACCAGAAAAAATAGGCTAGGGTCTGAAATTTTGCATCTGCCAAATAAAAATGGAGTCAAATCTTCTGCAGGAAGAAGTGGATTTGGCAAATCCAGTTATCACCCCTAGAGGTTGCCACATATCTCTTTTGACACCTCTTAACCGTGGGTAAGGTTCACCCACTCATTTTTGTTTTTTTTTTTTAAATATTAATTATTTTTTTAAAATTAAAAAACGGGTTTTAGAGTTTTTAAATATTAAAAACAGTTTTTTTATTTTAAAAAAAGAATTCATATTTTTATAAAAAACCAAAAATGGGCGGGGAACCCTAAGGGTGGGTGAACCTTACCCACAGTTAAGGGATGTCAAAGGAGACATGTGGTGACCTCTGGGGGTGATAACCGGATTTGCCACCAGAGATGATTTGGCTCCAATAAAAATATGATAATTGGCGGTTGTCGACTTGGCTGATATAAACCAACTATCGGCTAATAATGCCAACATAATCAGGGGTGGAGTTAGGAATTTTTCTTGAGGAGCCAAAGTATGGGTCTTGGGGGTTTGGGCGTAGCCCCTAAAAAATTTTTTTTTGGACAATGGGTCAGGTCTTTTGAGAGAGCTATTATTTAAATAAATTAATTGTATTTTAAATTTTTTTTAAAAAATTTATATATAAGAAAAATTATTTTTTTCGGCAAAATGTGCGGGCCTCTACAACCGCCACCTGTCCCTTTTTTATCACCCAACTAACTTTGGTTAAGATTGACTCAGCTCTAAGGTTCATCCATCTAATCTTGATTTTTAGAAAAAAAATATATTAATTAACCTTAAGTTGATTAAGCTTAACCATATTTAAAGGAGGATCTACTAACTTCCATGTCTCTTTTAACACTCAATAACTATAGTTAAGATTCACTCACAAGTCACCACTAACATCTTGGTTTTTACAAGAACAAAAAGTATTAATCTTAATTTGATTAAAGTTAATCACAGTTAAAGGACAACGGACGGGCGTGTGTGGAAAATTAGGGGGGCCATTAACTCATAATAATTTGGGGGGCCACTATATATAAAATTTTAATATTATATATATAATTTTTAAATCTACCTAAAACATAAACGTCCCACCATCCACCCTGAATATAGGCCTCGGATTGTCAAGGGCTTGTCTCAAGGTTCCATAGAATAGGTGACAAGTGGAGGAGAAGTTAAAATCATGGGGCCATGATTGTGACTTCTCCACACATATTAAGACATGCGGTCATAAGTGTGTGAGAAAAAGGGGGAGAGATATCAAATGGGGAGAAGTCAAAACCATGGGGAGAAAATGAAATGACTTCCCCTAATTTTTTTTTTGCCAACTGTCGCACAATGTATGGAGCCCCGAGAGGAGTTTCGCCAGAGACAATCCAAGGCCGGGAATAAATATTGCTCTTTAGTGTTAAGAGTAATAGTTCGCTGCACTGGAAAGGAGCAAACTACTGCTCCTCACTCTCACAAAGCCAACTCAACCGCTATGGACTCTAGTTAAATATTTTTAACTCCTAGTTTAAAAAATTATTTTATTTTTCTATAAACCAAGGGTAGGTGGGTAAAACTTAGGGGTGATTAAATCTTAATCATACTTAAATGAAGTTAAAAGGGGGACAAATGGCATTAAAAGGGAACCTGAGACTCACCTCCTCTCATCACCGATCGATGAAGTGATTATTTTCTTTCCAGATGCAACGATGATAAACATGCACGGCTACTCCTTGGAAAATTATCAAATTATATTTTATTATTATTATTAATCTTATCATTATTATTTTGGGTTGAGACTTGGATGAGCAATTTTTCGTTTTATGGGTATGCAAGGGTGCATGCGTGTAGAAGCATCTAATCCCTTATTATCAATTTAGACTGGCATTTTTC
Organism: Tetracentron sinense; assembly: GCA_015143295.1. NCBI lineage: Eukaryota > Viridiplantae > Streptophyta > Magnoliopsida > Trochodendrales > Trochodendraceae > Tetracentron > Tetracentron sinense. The sequence goes on from CM026556.1 coordinate 30,533,023, forward strand.
ATACTAAGAAGCCTACAACCAGCCATCGAAACGACAGACGACTGTCCTTTTTTTTTCTTTTTTTTCTTCTTGTTTGTTTTTTTGGACCTACCTCTGTCTTAGGTGGGGCCTTTTATTTTCAATTTAGTTTTTTTTTTGGCATTTCCGCCTAGCCTCAGATTGTCTCTGGCGAAGCCAGAAAGGGCTTGTCTCGGGGTTCCATAGAATAGGAGACAAGCCCTTTCTGGCTTCGCCAGAGACAATCCAAAGCCTTTTCGCCTTAACCAGAGATAGAGGAGAAATGCCAGTCCCAAATGCGTATACTTTCAAAATCCCAGCGTGGCAGTGGTAAGTGTTGCTGATTTTCTCTGTTACCATGTTGTTCATTAAAAATTTGGCAAAAGATTAGCTCTGGTAGGGATAGTCAGTAAGCGAGGCAGGTAAATGGTTTCGAGAGGGGCCACGCAAGCAATTGATTTAGGTCAGCGGTTACAGGTACTCGAGGGAAGGAAAGATTTGGAAGAGAGAAGGTTGAAAAAAAGAAATGAAAGTAGATCAGATAATGTTTCAGTTACGATACTCTAGGGCCGGTCGTATACAAACCTATGATTTTCAAACAGGTGTCCTATTGTTTGTGGATGCTCGAGCGCTTAGCTCGGGCAGCCACCAGAGCTAATCTTTTGCCTAAAAATTTTGTATTTCTAACCTATCGAAGTCCATGCTTTTTTCCTTTCTAGTAAAGGTTCTACTCACTCCCTTCTATGGAGTTAGACTTGTTGGGGTTTATCTTCGGCCATTCCAGCGTTCGAAGTTAAAGAGGGAAGCAACTGATGGAGCTTTCAACTAAGCTCTGGAAGTTATCCTTGGCTGCCAATAACAAGGTAGTTCATTTGGAGGAAGACCTCATAGAACAGGCGCAACAATGCTGCCAGCTGAGTTTATTGAGAAGATTTTTTTTTGAACGCCCAATAAATTGGAATGCGGCAAAGTCCATCACAATAACAGCGTGGAAATTGAAGGGAGGAGTGCAAGTGACTGAACTCTAGGAACAGATAATGTTTTTCGGGTTTCAGAATGAGACGGATCTTCGGAAGTGTTGCAAAATGAACGATGGTCATTCAACGGTCATCTTCTACAGTTGAAAAAATTGGGAACTCGACTTAATACCTCATGAAATACACGTTACCCATACACCCTTTTGGATTCAACTGGACGGTCTTCAGCCAGAGCTCATTCTTCCAAGGACCGGAGTTAGCCTTGGAGCCAAACTCGGTGAGATGTTGGAAGAAGATGAACCAGGTGTCGGGAATGCTAAAGGGAAGTTCGTTCGCATCCGGGTTCTCCTCAACACCAGCAAGCCATTGCGCCACCAGATCCTGTTGCACAAAAGGAGAAAGGATCCCACCATCATAAAATTCAGGTATGAGCACCTTCCCATATTTTGCTTCCGGTGTGGTGTGATTGGCCACGATTGCAAACAGTGCCCTTTGGAAGTGGATGATCAGGCCCAAGGTGACTTGCCGGCAGGGGTGTTTGGGCCTTGGCTTCGAGCTGATTATGCTTGGGCTTATTCTTTGGGTTCCCCTAATGTGGTTCCAAACAGGAGGGATAGGAGTATCGCCCCTTCGGTCTTATCACCTCGGGCAGGCCGAACTCCAGCGATGGAGGTGTTTCGGGATGGTTCTTCCAGTATGGGGAGCTCAGCTGGCAAGGGGGTAAGGTCTGACCAAGGATGTGGCAGGTGACGGGAAGTAGGTCTCTCTCCCGTTAGACAGCGCCTTGTCGGAGGTGAATGAATCAGCAATCGACACATGTATGGAGGTAGCACTTGTCTTACAGATAGTCGTACACACAACCCCGAACCCGTACCTTAGGAAATCATGGTCAGAGACGCGCGCCCGATCGTCATTACCATATGCGCAGCGGAAGACTTTGCCCACGTAAATGCAGGAATTTTCAACTTTTTTATGAGCTTGTAAGCACCTTATTTTTACACCCCCTCCCTTTAACTGTAGTTAATAAACTTAACCATGGTTAGCTTATCCTAACCCTAAGCAAACCCTAGGTCAAACTCAAAGCCCATTTCTAAGCCCAAGAACTTCAAAAACCAGCCCAAACCACCCCGTGGGCCCAAACATGGGCCCACATACCCCTGGAGCCCTTAGTGTGGGACCCACTATGCAGGATTTGAAAAGTTCAAGAATTGCGGTAATAACATTACCGTCATTCCTAATTTAGTAAAAGAGAACAATGCCCCTGCCCAATTGCAATCGGGTTGGGCCTGTTTTAGCATAAAACAGGAAATGACGATAGAGTTTCTACTATCATTCCCATTTTAGGTTAAAACAGGAATAGTTGTAGAATTTCTACCGCCATTACTAATTTCTGTTCGAAATGCATGCTGGCACCCCTGGACCACCTCAGCTCTACCCCCTTAGTGTCTAGGACCTTCATCTAATCCCTAAACTACCCCAAGGTCCCTCCAATCTTATAAAATCCCTCAATTCCAAGCCTTAAATGGATTCCAAAAAAACCATACCAAGCCCCTGTTGGAGTTCGGCAAGCCTACTCCTAAGCCCTTTCAACCTTAGTCTTTTACCTTGGAAAATCCAAGCCTCCCCAGGAGCTACCCTAGGCCACTCTACTGCTCACCACCACAGTGCACCGCCTGCCACCACTGTTGGAGCTCAACCGAAAGAGGGTATTAAACCCCTTCCCTTCTTTTTTAATTTCTGTTAAAGCCCTGTAAACCTTGGTCCTCTTCCAGGAGTATTAGTCAGTTCAGTTCTGGTGTTAGCACCCAAGGACAGAGGTCCCCCTACCTCTCCGTAGGCATGAAAGCCCCCTTGAGGGTTAGTACCTTGGCTCAATGGCCCCCGTGTGCATGGAACCTCCACCTACTCTCTAGGGGAACCTCAATCCATGAGGGATCCCTTGGGTTAGCCCTGGTCTAGTCCAGGGAGGAGAAGAGTCATTTTCTGAAAAATCTCAGGAATGGCGGTAGAATAATTACCGCCATTCATGGCCTTCTTTGTTGCAACCTTTGTAGCACTATCTTGTGTAAGTCCTAGTCCATTCCAGGGCTCAGGTTTGGTTCCTAATACCCTTATCTATCCACCCTGGTCCTTCCAGGGTCTTCAGACCTGCCTAATCATGGTTAAAATCCCCTTAACTCAACACTGTCCAGAATGGCGGTAGAGTTTCTACCGTCATTCTGAGTTTCTGTTTACAGTGTGTTCAAGCCCACCTTGGCCCCACTTCAAACCAGTTCCAGGGCCCACCACAGGTTCAGGACACTTAGGGGAGTCCCCTGACCAACTCTAAGGGTCCTTGACCATGTGGGTTCACCCTTAACCTGACCACAGTCTAGCAAATACCATTCTCAGAAAGACTGAGAATGGCGATAGACTTTCTACCGTCATTTCAAATTTGTGAAGATTTGGAATGGCGGTAAATAATTTACCGCCATTCTCTATTTACTATTATTGGCCTTTACACGAGGCCCAGACCAAGTAGGAGGTCATTTTAGGCCCTGCCATGCTACCTGAGCCCATCCTGACCAGACCATATCCTTTAACTGGAGTTAACCTAACCTCAATTAACATTTAACCATGGTTAAGTCCTTTAACCCTTGAAAATATCCCAAAAAACACCAAAAGCACTCAAAAAATGTAAAAAGATCAAAAAGAGACTTGTAGGATCTTTTTAACTGTGGTTAGATCTTCTAACCATGATTAAATCTCTTCTAACCACGGTTAGACTTAAACCATTCACTTAACCAATCCGGTCAACCAAACCCTAGCATCCGAGTTAGAGCTTTAGCCATCCTTAGTGCACACACACACTCCCCTTAGCCTTCACACGGGCTCATGTGCCAGAACTACGCTCAGTTTGATCTCGCCTTGTGAGTACATAGGCAACCCAACCCGGGTTCGACCCTAGCCTAGTTAGCTTTCTCTTTTTCTTGAATTAGCAAAGTCTAAACGCTTAGGCCTTTTCATTAATCTTGATTGTAATTTGGCTTAAATTTATGGAGTAGGTAACCATTGTAAAATGGGGGTCATAGGATGCCTAACACCTTTCCCAGGACTTAATCGAACCGCTTACACAAACTCTTTGAGACCATTAGACCTTATCCAACCATCTGGGACCTATCCCTAAGAATGAATATGTGGAGACTCTCAGTCAAACCAAGTGGATAGTAAAACTCATGCTCACAGCACTTACATAAGCAATAACAACTTATCATCACAATAACCTATCATAAGCAAATGCTTTACCTTCACTTGATGCGGTAGTCTTTATAAACCTCAAACATCTTGTCAGGACCTTCTACTCTCGGGACAGCAGCACCATAATCTGCTGACATAAATCTTTAGTGAGCTATGAAGCCCAATAAAATCCATAGTCCATCTAGACTATTTTCAACATAGTAACATCCATCAATAAGAATATAGTATTACAGTTCAATTCTCATTTCATAATAATATCATAATTAGTGACCCGATGTCACTCAGGGCTATTTCACCCTATTCCAAGATTTCCGACATCTAATTGTTAATTTATCCAATCATCATCCACAACACCAAGTTACTGTTCCAAATAACCGCTCATAATCAATCCTTGAGTCCGTAGACTCGATCGACTAGGTCTTCACCCGTGTACAACATTTACCCTTGAGTTTGTAGACTCAATTATTAATTAATCTGGCCTACGCTCATCCAAACCATACCTTGAGTCTTTAGACTCAATGCACAACCTGAGTCTTTCCCGCAAGATTAACACAACACCTCTGACCTCAGCCTATATGGCCGGGGAACTTGTCCTCATGGTATTTCTGTCAAATGACACAATACATCTGACCTCAGCCTACATAGGGAACTTATCCTCATGGCATTTCTGTCAGATGACACAACACCTCTAATCTCAGCCTACGTGGGGAACCTGTCCTCACGACATTTTTATCAGATAACACAACACCTCTGCCTACGTGAAGAACCTGTCCTCACAGTATTTCTTTCAGATAACACAACACTTTTGACCTTAGCCTACGTAGGGAACCTGTCCTCACGGTATTTCTATCAGGTAACACAACACCTCTGACCTCAACCTATGTGGAGAACCTGTCCTCATGGCATTTCTGTTAGATGACATAACACCTCTGACCTCAGCCTACATGGGGAACCTGTCCTCACGGCATTTCTGTCAGATAACACAATGCCTTTAACCTCAGCCTACATAGGGAACTAGTCCTCACAGTATTTATGTCAGATAACACCACACTTTTGACCTTAGTCTGCGTGGGGAACCTATCCTCATGGTATTTATGTTAGATGACACAACACATTTTGACCCTCAAGGTAACATCATTCATCATCATAACCTCTGTTAGGTGCGTACCTGCCCATATAGGTCAATGCCCCCTCAAGGTAACATTTCTGAGTTCGTAACTCAATACCACCATGGGTTCGTAGACCCCAAAACAACCCCCGACCCACAAGCCCACTACCATCATAACTCTCCCAAATATCAGTCACAGAGGAACCTTGGCTCTTTACAGAAACCGTCTCTCCGGACCTAGCCAAAGAGGAACCACAGACAGCATTTAACATAGGTTTGATTTTCTAACTGTAGGAAATCTCCAATTAATCCAAGGCTCGCGTGATTAATTGAATATGTTGGACCTCATGCCCGTAGACTAAATCTGAAAGTATACCATCCCGATGTGGAACATTACCTAGATGATGAACTTTTTCATCGCCTTACAAGTGTCTCAATAACATCATATCATACAAGATCGTCCCGCTAGGGAACTTATCCGGGCTTATGGGTCCGTCAATCGCCCTACAATATCCAAAAAACATCACATCATGCAAGATCGTCCCGTTAGGGAACATATCCAGACCGATGGGTCCGTTCATCATCCTACAACATCCAAACAACATCACATCATGCAAGATCGTTCCGCTAGGGAACATATTCGGGCCGATGGGTCCGACTATCATCTCGCAACATCCAAACAACATCACATTCTATAAGATCCTCCTGCTAGGGAACATATCTAGGCCGATTGTTCCATCCATTGCCTCTAACAATTTCAAATGATCATTTTGTCACCCAAGGGTGACATCATAACACACAAGCAATCCAAGTTGGACTTCCCGGAGGGTCCGAACACAATCGAGATTCGAATTCCCAAAACCTACGCACTGGTGATTGATCGCCAGTGCTGGGCGATCGATCGCCTAGCCTCTGCCGAGCCTAAATTCCGAGCTTTTCAGCCCAGAACCGAGGGTTATGCCCTCTACTCAATTCCAATCAATTTCCAACATTTCAAATCAACAAATCATACACCGATTGTTCGCACGATCGGGCCCCGAGCCTAAATTCCGAGCTGTTTAGCCCGAAACCAAGGTCTACGTATCTTTGCTCATTTTTCACGCATCCCCACACTTCATATCTAGTCTCTGACCGTTCTTTAATTTGCATTCATCATACACAAACCATTCCACATACAAAAATAGCTTAAATAAGGAAAAAAAAAAGAAGAGGAAAATGGATTTTACTTCTTTTCACGCAAATTGAGGCTCCGAATGGTAAAACAGACGTCGGCAACGCCCTCAGAATGCTAAAAACCCCAAGGTAGAACTCCTCTCTCTACCCTCACTTTCCCTCTCTACACGTAAATCGAGGCTCTAGTGAGCAAAATGGACGTCACCAATGTGTCAGAACGTCGAGAAACCCTAGGGTAGTCCTCCTTCTCTCTCTACCCCACTTTCTCCCTCTACCTTCTCTCTCCTCCCCCCTCAATTTCTTTCTCTAGAATATTTTGAGCAAAGCTTCCGCACTCAGGGAGAGAATGAGAATGAGGGGGGGTGATCCCCTCCTTATATAGCAAGAGGGTGGCCTAAGTGGTGCTTAAGTAGTGCGGCCATGTGCTAGCACATGGGCCGTGATGATGTGGCCCATTGACCATATTGGCTGGTTTTCCCAATTTTCTAATGCATACGGCTTCCATAACTTTATGAAACGACGTGCGATGATGATGAAACGACAGGTGACCGAATTAGGGGCAGTTCGACACCCGTTGTACGAATTTCGGGAAAAAATATTGAGTTTTGTCAGTAAACACTAAGTCCAAAAGAAAACAACAATACACACTAATTTCCTTATTTTGAACACTAAACATGTCGCGGTTTCGCGGTTTGAGTTGCAATAAATCCGAGACAACAAGCAGTCGTCCAAACGGCTGACCGACACTTAGTGTACAAGTTTTACAGATTTCTATGGAGTTGATTGGTAAATATTGAGTACCGACGAAATTGTAGAACCAGCGGATTTTCCCGGGTTTTGTGTACAAGACGTGTCACGGCTTTATGAATCGACGCGTGATAGGACCGGCATGATGGGCGATCATCCAGGTAGTGGACCAACACGTAGTACGAGAATACCGAGTGGTATCTCTTGGTTTTACCAGTAATTATCGGACATCGAATCTGATAACCAGAACCCACGGTTAAACACAAACACTTTCTCGGGGTTTTACAGATTCCGATTAAGGTAAAGTGACACCCCAATATTTATAAATATTATTCTTTAATTAATTATCTTAATTAAAGGTCATCCTGACCTCAGGATTTTATTTCAAAAATCTGGGTCATTACACGCTGCCCAAAATCAAGATGTCAAGGAAGGATAGAAGATCTCTAACTCGACAATCCTGAACTTAGGAAGCAAGCCATCTTTGGAGAGCTCTTCATCCAAACCTGGTGAAGCTAAAGCTATGAGAGAATTGGGCCCTAGGCCATTTCCAAGCAAGCCCTCTTTGAACAGGCCAGGCCTTTTTCTATATTGAAAAACCACCAATTCAGTAGGAGCTAAGAAGGCCCAAGGTTTACTAAGTACAGCTTGAGAAATTCGTAGGAAGAGAAGAAGACTTATCCAGTCCCATCCTTACTGTCCTACTTCTCTATAGGTGGATGATTCAGGCTCTCCTCTAGGGTTTCCAGTACCATTCTTCGAATCCAGATTTTCAAATGCCGGTGCAGACCGTCTTTTGTTCGAGAAATCTACCCTTGTTGGAGGGAGGGCCCTTGCTGAGCTAGTTCAGGATCATGAGCAAGAGGCGGATGATAGGGATCAGCCCCTCCCAGAATAATGAGTATCATAACTTGGAATTGTCGAGGGAGCGTGCAACCCTCGACAACTCAAGCTCTGCGGGAGCTCATCCGTAAGTGGCAGCCCGAGGTTCTGTTTCTGATAGAAACTAAAGCTAAAGTGGAGAAAAATGAGACTTAATAGAATTTTACAATTTGATCACATTTTGGTGCAAGGTGTGCAAGGTTTATCTAGGGGCTTATGTGTGCTTTGGCGGAAGCCTTGGGTGATTCGCCCAGAGCAATGGATGAACACCTACTTCATCTGTCGGTCCAATCTTTCGCAGACGAGAGACCATGGGACCTTTTCCTTATGTATGACCCTTCTGTGGAGGGGCAGAGAAAAGCATTCTGGGATTCAATGGGGGTGCAGATGCCATCAACTGGGAAACATCTTTGGATTGGGGACTTTAACGAAATTTTGTTCAACTATAAGAAGGAAGGGGATCATCTGAAGACAGTTTCTCAACTGGTGCATTTCGGCAGCTTTGTTCAGAGACTTGGGCTTATGGATTTGGGATTTCAGGGTAACTCTTTCATATGGTCAAATCAGAGGGTAGCAACTAACAATGTGAAAGATCGGATAGATAGGGCCTTGTGCTCTTCTGAGTGGTGGGAGAGTTTCCCTTCAGCAACTTTATTTCATCACCCCATTTTCACTTTTGATCATTGCCCTATCGGATTGGAATTTTCTCCTCGAGCTTCTAACAAGAAAGACAGTTTTAAATTTGAATCCATGTGGACAAAGACGGAGAGCAGTACCTGTATCATTGCGACGGCCTGGCAATCACCGATTCTGGGCTCTGAATGTTTAAACTTTGTCGTCTAGTTAACCACTACCGCATGAGTCTAGCAAAATGGCACAAAGTTGATTTTAGAAATATTCATCACCGAAAGGCCTCCTTGTTACAGGATCTCAAAATCAATCAATTTCTTCCCCTTTCTGTTGAAAATAAGGTAGCCGAGGAGGATCTAAAAAATAGGTTAAACTATACTTTTGTGTGGGAAGAAGCTTTTTGGGCTCAAAAGGCTAGGATTTGATGGCTTAAAGATGGGGATCGGAATACAAAAAAATTTCATCTTTCTACTATTCAGCGAAGATAGAGGAATAAAATTGATGTAATCCGGTCCGAAGATGGAGTGGAGTAAAATTCTCCAGAAGGAGTTGAGGGATGCATCCTCTAACATTTCACTAACCTTTTTAAATCCTCAAACCCCGAGAATATTGATGCAGTTCTTGAAGGGTACCTAGAAAAATCAATGGTGTGATGAACAATGAGTTATGTCTTCCCCTCTCTAATGCTTAAATAAAGGATGCAACCTTCCAAATGGGACCCACTAAGGTGCCTGGTCAAGATAGGATGCCAGCTCTTTTCTATCAACACTACTGAGAGGTAGTGGGACCATAAGTCATCCTTGCAGTACGCAATTTTTTAATGGTGGCTTTCTTCTCCAGCAGGTAAACCAAACAAACATTGTTTTGATTCCAAAGGTTTTGGATCCAGAGCACCTGGAGAAATTGAGAGCCATCAAACAGACTGCAAAATAATTTGGGAACTCTTATTCATCCATCCCAAACAGCATTCATCCCGGGCCAGAGTATATTGGACAATGTTCTCATCTCTCACGAGATATTCCACCACATGAAAGGCAAGAAGAGAGGCTCAGACTATTTGATGGCCATTAAATTAGATATGAATAAGGCTTATGAAAGGATGGAATGGGGATTTCTAGAAAAACTTATCTGGAAGTTGAGTTTATGTGAGCGGTGGATCCAATTATTAATGCAATGTATCTCCACTGTAAAGTATTTTGTTGTTATCAATATGACTGCGTAGGGAAATTTTAAACCTGAGAGAGGTTGAGACAAGGTGACCCTCTTTCTTCCTATTTATTTATTTTAGCATCTAATGCTCTATCTTAGCATCTCAATAAGGCAGAGGAAGGAGGGTTTTTGTAGGAAATTCAAGTTCGGAGATGTAGCCCCCTTATATCTTATATGATGTTCACCGATGATTGTATTTTGTTTGCCCAAGCAACTACGCATTATACCTTCGAGGTTAAGCAAGTTCTCGATGACTTTTGCTTAGCTTCATGTCAGAGGATAAATTTTCAGATATCCAGAATCTCCTTCAGTCCCAACACTCCTCAAAAATTCCGCCGCATGCTGTCCCGGATTTTACATACAAAAATTTTGGATCACACGAGAGTTTACTTGGGTCTCCCAACCGAATTTGGTAGGTCTAAAAGGCATTTATTTTCCTCTATCATAGACAAGGTGAAGGCCAAGCTCTAATCTTGGCGAGGGAAGTTTCTGAATAAAGCAGGGCGAGAGGTTCTTTTGAAGGAGGTCATTCAGGTGATTTCGTCTTATGCCATGGGATGTTTCAAGCTCCCTCGGTATGTATGCCATGGGATGTTTCAAACGTGACATCTTTGATTTATCAGAGCATGAATTGGGTCTCTCATGGAAACATCCTTTCCACACATGAAGACTCATGAAGCTTCGCGACGGGTTACGGCTGCAAAAATTCACGAAGACAATCAGATGTGTACGTGAACAAATGACGAAGCATACCAGACCGCTTTGTAGTTGGGTCTTAGTAAGATGAAGCATCACCACATTTGAACTAAGATGAAGGTAGGCAACGGTTTCAAAAGTTCTGATGGTTTGAGAGGTTGCAACGATTTGGACCGACCCACCCGTCCCTGGTGTTGTAACTGCATCCATAGATGATGCTTCGTAGTGTGTGTTGGATGGAGGAGGATGATTGGTTGGATACAACTAAAATCCCTCCTGAGATGCCACGTGGACCACCCAGGGCTGTGGTTTAATTAGTAGTAATATTGCAAGGAAGCGCATTCCGGTGGATCCTCATTGCTTGTTGTGTGCAGAAAAGGATGAGACTATTACCCAAGAATTTGACCCTAGAGAGGGGTGAATAGGGTCTATGGCAAAAATAAAATTTTATTCTATTCCCTTAAACGGAATTTCAATTTTAAAAAATTAAAAGGGAATAAAAATTTAGTAATTCTACACAATCAATCAAAACAATTAAGTAAATGAGAAGGGAAAGAGTTGAGAAAATACAAACACCAAGACGTTGTTCACGAGGTTCGGCAATCCCGTCCACGTCCCCGCCTCAAGTTATACCCGTTAGAGGATTTCCCACGATTTACTCAATCGCATAGACTTCTTACGGGTGAAGCCCAAACTATTACAATCTTCTTCCGGGTGAAGATTAGACCTTTCCCTTGCAAGAGAATCACCTCTCTTGACTTTTACAAAGCTCCTCATTTTAATGACAAGAATCCACCGAAATTCTTGATTTCTTTCATACTTTATAACAAAGGTTATTACAATCATAAATTGCTCATTTATACAAATTGGATGGTCACTTTCAAGCTCTCTAATTGTCTCTCAAAGAATGGAGTTGAATAACTCAAATTCGGACTCCTTTGGGTTTCTAGGTATTCTAACTCAAATGATTGATCAATGAATGATAGAGTGAGTTATAGAATGATTGGATGGATTGAAGTTCTTCTTTAAGTTCATGAATCATTCATATTTATAGCCAAGAGGTTTTATGCCCGTTGGAATAACATTGAATGCACAACTAGTCGTTAAAAACTAGTCGTTATAGCAATTTCGAAGTTTTCCGCATGAATTCGTCGACGAGTATAAAAATACTATTTGCATTCATTGACGAGATCAAGGCCAGAAAGTTACGATAGCTATTGTAACTCCATTCGTCAACTAGTTCATGGATTTGTCGACGAGTCCTTTGTTATTTCACAGAAATCTCATATTTACTTTGTCTAAATGATGAGAATGATTTGCAAGGTCTCTTGGCTTAACTTTATCATGTTTTTTATCTTTCCAAATGATGTCCTAGAGCCTTATAAAGTTATTCAATTTTGGTCTAAGGCTCCTATGGTCATTCTAAGCTTTGAGCTTTTCAAACAACCAAGCTTTGAGGACTTTTACATAAGTCCTAAAATGCTCTAAAAATAAAAATTAAGATTCTAAACCTTCTTGAGAGTTTTCCATTCTTCTTGATTTTGATCTTGACTTGATTTCATCTTTAAGCTTCTTTAGAATTCATCTTCACATCTTAGACTTTGATTGATCTTCAATATCTTCAATATGATCCAACTTTGACTTGATGTTGAATTCCCTTCAAGTATGGTATCATTTTCATGTTTTTTCCTTGAATGGATTTTCTAATGCTCTTGGTATTCTGATTTTCATATAAATTCAAACGAGACATTAGTAACACATTGACATTACAGTATTGTATTATCATCAAAACTAATGATGTTACCTTAGGTTAAAAACGTAAAGGCTAACAGAGACTACGGTGCACTTGTTAGTTGACTGTACTCCAGCCCGAGCATTATGGTAGTGTTCCCCTCTTGCTGCTAGGTTGGATTTCAAGATTTCCATTCCTTCAATGATTGGTGGAATTTTTGGGTTGCAGCTCCCTTAGTCAGGACAGATAAGATCTGGGCCCTTTCTTTGGTAGCTAGCCTCGCTTGAAAAATCTGGAAGGCTAGAAATGATCTCACGTATAGTTCTACTACTCCTTCTCCTTTCTCTATTATGGCAAAAGCAGCCTCGCTGGTGGAGGATATTTTGGAGCCACCTCTTAGGTTGCGCCAGGTATCTCCTATTCTTGGTTCTACAGCGAGAGATGTGGTCTCAGCCTCAAGTGGTGTGCCCCATGATTGGATTGTTGTGGTGTATGATGGTGCCTCTATTTCTAATGTGGTTGTTGTCGGTGTTGGTGTGGTCGCTAGGACTCCGAGTGGTTCTATTTTGAGTGGCCTTTCGTAAGCCCCTTTGGGGGGCTCCCTTATCATGGCAGAAGCCTTATAAAGCTCTACGGTCAGCCACATAATTTTCTTTGGCTCAGAATTGGTTTCGGGTTCGTTTTCTTTCCAATGCGAGCATGTTGGTAGATCAAGTATCCTCTGTTAGCCTAAAGGTTACAACCATAGCTATCCTCAATAATTTTGATGATAACACAATAATGTAATGACCTATGTGTTACTAATGTCTTTGTTGAGTGTATGTGAAATTCAGTATACAAAGAGCATTAACAAACCTTTCAAGGAACATAACACGGAAATGACAGCAAGTATAGAAAAGATCCACTATCAAGTGATAAGCAAGCCAGCGGAACAAGTTAAAGATCATATCAAGTCTTGATATGAAGATGAAAACTAACTAAGAAGCAATCTTGGTCATAAAGATAAAATCAAATAAGACAAATCAAGATCAAGTTTGAAGAAGATTGAAGACTTTCTATGATTCAAGGTTTTACATTTATAGTTTGAGAGTGCTTAGGACTTTTGTAAAAAATCCTCAAAGTTGGAAGTTTGAAAGTTCATATACCTAGATCGGTCATAGGAACCTTAAAAGTAATTTGCATATCATTCTAAGATCCTAGAATATCATTTTGAATGATAATATCCTTAATTAAGAAAAGGTAGTTGACCAATCAAATCATGCAGATCATCTAGGTTGGTTAAAGATGACTTTTCTATGAAAAACAGAAAACCATTCGACTAGTTTTTACTGGTGATCAAAACCAGTCGACTGATTTAGCTTCAGAGCATTCTGCTTTTTACTGGCTGAAAATCAGTCAACTGATTTTATTGCGGAGTGTATTTAAAGCCCCTAACGGCTAGTTTTAAACGACCAGTTTTGCATTCAATGTTACTCCAACGGCCAGAAAACTTCTTGGGCTATAAATTGAGATGATTTATGAACTAAATCAACAACTCCTACCACTCCTATGATTCTATTACTCACTCAATCATTCATTGATCTATTCTTTGAGTGAAAACCCTAGAAACCCAAATGAGTTAATCTTGAGCTTTTCAATTTCATTCTTTGAGAGACTTTTAGTGAGCATTCAAGTGATCATTCAGCTTGTGTAAGGAGCAATTTCTTATTGTAAATACTTCTCGACAAAGTATAATTGAGATCAAGAGTCTGTGTGACTCTTGTCCTTGAAGTGGGGAGATTTATTGTAAGGTTTGATCTTCACCCTGAAGAAGATTGTGGCAAGTCAAGAGAATGAATTCTCTTACGAGTGTAAGGTTTGATCTTCACCTGAAAGAAGATAGTGCGATTAGTGAATTGTGTTGAATCCTCTAGTGGGAAGCTTGAGGCCGGGGACGTAGGTGGGAAGGCCGAACCTCGAAAACATATCTTGTGTTTGCTTTCTCTTTCCTTTCTCTTTATTTATTTATTGTTGCATTGATTATAGAATTGCTAGAATTACTTTCCCTTGTTATTAAATTAATTCAAATTTTGTAAAAGGGATTAGGAAAAAAATTGAATTTTCTTAGACCCTTTTCCCCCCCCCCCCCCCCCCCCCCCTCTAAGGTCAAATACTTGGGCAACAAGTGGTATCAGAGCCTAGGATGCTATATTTGACTTAACCGTCTTAGAGAAAAGATTAATGAAAAATATATTTGCAACTATCCTAGGAGAAGGACAATCAAATATTAAACCTCACTTGTTTAATGGATAAAATTATAACTATTGGAAAATTAGAATGATGTATTACATTCAAGCCTTAGACTATAAATGTTGGAAAATCATAGTCCAAAGTTTTCTCATCCTCACCAAAACTATTGATGATATTCAAGTACCCAAGGATGAGAACGAATGGATGGAGGCCGATACAAGGCTTGTGCAACTCAATGCCAAAGTAATTAGCAATTTATATTATGCATTGAGTCCACAATAATTTAATAGAATCTCGGCTTGTGCAACTCAATACCAAATATAAATTATTTAAAATGAAAAAGATGAATCTATTTCAGAAATGTTCACTAGATTCACTAACATTATTAATGGTTTAAAATCTCTTGAAAAAGTCTATTTAAATGCAGAGAATGTTAGGAAAATTCTTTGCTCACTCCCAAAGAATTGGGCTCCAAAAGTGGCAGTCATCTAAGAAGCAAAGGATCTCATCAAGCTTCCAATGGATGAGCTTCGAGGTTTCCTCATGACACACAAAGTAATCATGAAGGACCAAAAAGATGAGTTAAAGTCAAAGAAGGGACTTGCCTTGAAGTCCACTCAAGAGAGTGAAGAGGACGATAGTGAAGAAGATGAGGAAATGATTCACATGGCAAGAAAATTCAAGAAATTCTTGAAGCATAAGAAGAATTTCAAGAAAAGATTTTCTACAAACGAATAACCAAGGAAATCATTAAAGACAAATTAAGCAAGAAATAGCTCATCGTATACTATGAATGCAAGAAGCCCAAACACATCAAACCCGAGTGTCCCCAACTCAAGAAAAGTCAAAGATTCAAAAAAATGGCTTTGAAAGCTATATGGGATGACTCTGATGAAAGTGAATCGGATGCAATCTCAAAATATGAGAAAGTTACCAATCTTTGCCTCATAGCACATGAGGATGAGGTAAACTCTACCTTTGATGAATTTATTTCATTTGATGAACTTAGGGAATCATTTGATGAATTATATAGTGAATTTAGAAAATTTGCTTCTAAGAAATCAAAACTTAAGAAAGTAAATTCTTCTCTTTCAAATGAAAATGAAATTTTACAAAAAGAAAAAGAAAATTTACAAAAAGAAAATGAAGTTTTGAAAAAGAAGACATTGCTTTTAGGCCTCAAATCTCAGTAAAAGAAAATAATGATTTAAAAGTCAAAGTTGAGGATTTGACTAGCATCGTAACTAAGTTCACAAATGGTCAAAAAAACTTAGATATATTGTTAGGTCAACAAAAATGTGTGTTTGATAGAGCTAGAATTGGGTATAATCCTTCAATTAAATGAAAGAATTATAAAAACTTCCTTACCACATTTTCTAATATTTTAAACAACTCTTCGAGTACCTCTTATACATATGTTGGAAATAAGAGAATTAGGAAAGTTTGGGTTCCTAAGGGAACAACCCCTCCCAAGACTAACCAAGTATGACCCAAAAGGATTTGGGTACCAAAAGATGTTACTTGAACTTGGGTAATGGCTATGCAAGAAGTTCTTACCAATTTGAAAAGATTGGTAGCCCAAGGTTACAACCAAAGAGAAGGATTTGATTTGATTAATAATATATAACGCTTAAATGGATGATTAATGTTTATTGAAAATAAATTGGATGAATGATTGATTATATTATGTTCAATACACCTTTGTAACTTTTGGCATATATATAACTATGATTAAAAAAAATTCCATTGTGACTTTTTGAAAATTAATTTATCTTATGTTTGAATTTATTGGTATAATATGCTTATAATTGACTTATTTAACACTTCGCAAATAAATAGAATTTATGAGGGAGAAAATGTGCAATCATGTAATCTCTTGCTATAAGCTTTCATATATGATTAGTATGTCTAAAAGTGTATGCAATGATGAATTTCTTATATATATATATATATATATTGATTATTTATGGCAAATATATCTAATGTTGCATTTCCTATACACTCAGCCTCATATAAATAAATTGGTATCATCTATTATAAGAATGAAGCTAATAAATTTGATATCATATACTTGTATATGATACAAACAAATTGATGTCATAAATTGGTATCATATGCTCCACAAGAGTGGCCCCAATGACCCCAAAAAGTAGATTTTTTTTAATGATGTCAGGGGGAGAAAAGTATATGAAATGAAATGATGCTTTTATTATAAAATGAAATGATGTTTTTAATTAAATGAAAATGAATGATGTATTTAACTTTGCTATCATGTTCTTATATATAAAATTTTGGTATCATGCGCCTATAAATGACTAAATTGATGTTGGTATCATGTGCTTAAGTATGTCTTATATATATTGGTATCATGAACTTGTAAATGGTTTATTTAAAATTTGCAAAATGAATTGAGATTATGTTATAAATATATTAATGCATATGTTTAGGAGAAGCTTATCTCAAAAAGTTTATTGAATTTATATATTGAGGGTAAGCTTGTTCTCATTTCTTTCCATTATTATGTCATCAATCAAAAAGAGAGATTGTTAACCTATAGGTTACAACCATAGGTATCCTCAATGATTTTAATGATAACACAATAATGTAATGATTTATGTGTTACTAATGTCTCTGTTGAGTTTTTGTGAAATTCAGTACACAAAGAGCATTAACAAACCTTCCAAGGCACATAGAAAAGATCCACTATCAAGTGATAAGTAAGTCAGCGGAACAAGTTGAAGATCATACCAAGTCTTGATATGAAGATAAAGACTAACTAAGAAAAAATCTTGGTCATAAAGATGAGATCAAAGAAGACAAATCAAAATCAAATTTGAAGAAGATTGAAGACTCTCTAAGATTCAAGGTTTTACATTTATAGTTTGAGAGTGCTTAGGACTTTTGTAAAAAGTCCTCAAAGTTGGAAGTTTGAAAGCTCATATACTTAGATCGAGCATAGGAACCTTAAAAGTAATTTTCATATCATTCTAAGGTCTTAGAATATCATTTTGAATGATAATATCCTTGATTAAGATAAAGTAGTTGACCAATCAAATCATGCAGATCATCTAGGTTGGTTAAAGAGGACTTTTCTATAAAAAAAAATAGAAACCCAATCGACTAGTTTTTACTAGTGATCAAAACCAGTCGATTGATTTGTGGAGGCACATAAAAACCAATCGACTGATTTTATCACATAGTGCATTTAAAGCCTCTAACGGCTAGTTTTGCATTCAATGTTACTCCAATTGCCATAAAACTTCTTGGGTTATAAATTGAGATGATTTATTAACTAAATCAACAACTCCCACCACTTCTATCATTCTATTACTCACTCAAATATTCATTGATCTATTCTTTAAGTAAACCGTAGAAACTCAAATGAGTCAATCTTGATCTTTTCAATATCATTCTTTGAGAAACTCTTAGTGAGCATTCAAGTGATCATTCAACTTGTGTAAGGAGCAATTTCTGATTGTAAACACTTCTCAACAAAGTGTAATTGAGAACAAGGGTCTGTGTGACTCTTGTCCTTGAAGTGGGGAGCTTCATTGTAAAGTTTGATATTCGCCCAAAAGAATATTGTTGCAAGTCAAGAGAGGAGATTCTCTTGCAAGTATAAGGTTTGATCTTCACCCGAAAGAAGATCGTGCGATTAGTGAATCGTGTTGAATCCTCGAGTTGGAAGCTTGAGACGGGGACGTAAGCAGGAAGGCCGAACTAAAAAAGAAGGGAGAGTTAGCAAAATAAATATATATATATTGAATAACATACGTCAAAGGTGACGATCAGATTTCTGTAAATGCCAACACGGCTGGTCAATTGCCTAACCCTACTACTGGAAGCTGACTTTTGAGGATAGGTCTTCGAGAAAGTGAATCACAGTCAATTACGATTGAACGCCCGGGAGTTCCTGTCCACAGGTCAACACGTGTCCCTTTTAACTCTATTAACAATGGTTAAGATTCATTAACTCTTTGGATTCAACAATATAACCTTTTAAAATAAATATTAAAAACAATATTAAACATGGTTATGAATTTTTAATCTTTAAGATTAATATTTTGAAAAACCTAGTTGAACTCCAAGAATTAATAAATTTTAACCATAGTTAATAGATTTAAAAGGGACATGTGGGAGAGTTCAATTGCAATGATTGTGATCCATCTCGGTCTTCGGTTCAATACTTTTACTGAAAGAAATAAAATAAACTTTGTTTAACACCAAAATATTAAGCTTGTCAGAGAATTGTGTATCCAGAAATCATAAATATTAAATTAAAGGCAAAGTAGGATTACAAGCAATTGCAATGGATGATGTGTCACATGTGGTTTGGAGGAGAAAAAAATTGAGTTTCAATTTCTCACCTATTTTTTTAACCTGTAATCCACATGTGACACTGACACATCAGCAATTAAGCTCTCTTGAGTTCAATTGCAATTAGATGTGATCCTATATCTCAAAGGGAGTGTGTATGACTCTTATATAAATAAACTGATTAAAGGCTATTTTTTACATAATTTTATTTATTTATTTTGGTTAAACGCAATAACACACTATACTCAACACACACACCCAGGCCACAACAAGGTTTGAAATTTCGCGAAATTTTAGTTTCGGCCAACCCCAATGACATCGAAACTGGGTTTATTTCGAAAATCAGATTTTAGATCAAATTTCGGATTTCGAAGATTTCGGAATTTCGGCCGAAATCTAGTTTTTTATTTTTAAATAGGTTTTTTTTATTAAAATTCCAAAATATTTTGAAAGTTTTACTAAAATTTCATGAAATTTTGAAAATTTATATATTAATTTTTAAAATAAAATAATAATATTTATATAAATATATAAAATTTTGATTTCGAAATTCCGCAATTTTTTGGATTTCGGTTTCGGGCTGGTTGACCGAAATCCTCACAAATTTCAAAATTAAAAACCTTGGGCCACAAGGCCATTGCACCCCTGTACCCTCTCCAAAAAAAAAAGAGGTGGGTTTTGATCGGTCAATCACCATTCAACTGGGGATAATTTAATTGCACTCAATTTTAACCACAATTAGTGGGTGTTAACCACAATTTTGGCAAACCTCATGGGTTTTGGTCGTGGGCCTATCATCAGTCACACTCAAGAAATTGACCATGATCAGTCAATCACCAGTCAAAAAATTGTTTTTTTTTTTTTGGATACCATTAAGAAAAAGACACGTGTTTTAATATTTAGGGTTAAAACTTAATAACTAGAGTCAATAAGGCAGTTAAAGAGGCAATGTGAGAGTTAGATGGCAAGTTGGCAGGATGGGGACTTTGTTTACCATATCTAGACTCAATGATTTTGAGAAGGAGCCAAATCATCTCCGGTGATAACCGAATTTGGGAAATCTGGTTATCACCCCTAGAGGTCACCACGTGTCTCCTTTGACACCCCTTAACCATGGGTAAGGTTCACCCACCCATTTTTCGTTTTTTTTTAATATTGATTATTTTTTTAAAATTAAAAAACTGTTTTTAATATTTAAAAAAAAAACTCTAAAAATAGTTTTTTAATTTTAAAAAAAAGAATTAATATTTATAAAAAAAAACCAAAAATGGGTGGGTGAACCTTAACCACGGTTAAGATATCTTATGCTAAGGGAAGACGAGTGATTACACAAGTAAATTAATGTGTATCATTCGTGCTAACCGAAGATACGAAATGCCTAGGGCTTGATCCCTTGAATTTTTGTAGATCAGTTGAAAGGGGACGTGCTGTCACTCTAACTGTAATGTTTACAAATCAAGAGGTTTAAATGATTTCAAAATAGGATTAGTTATGAGGTTGGTGGTGGATTCGATCACCCTAGATTTTCTCTTCAAAAGATTTAAAAAACCCATTAGTTGATAATTAATTTAGAAATCTCCCTTAGTTTACTCTTAGTTTAATTCATTGTTGTAATCAAGCAAAATTCAATTACCTATCTTATTAGTTTAGAATTAATTTGAATAAAAGGCAACGAAATCAGCCCAATCCTTAGAGGAATGATACCCTTGCTAGTACTATTCTACGGAATTATTACTAAGAAAAATTCTATGACAAGGCCATTGTTATGCCGGCTCTTGGGTCCAATACATGGAGTCTTTACTTTGGTAATTTAATTACTCAATTATTACTTTACCATAGGTATGTGCTTGATGAGAGTGAGCCTAGTGTTCCTCTTGTATATTTTGGATAGTCTTCTTGGGAGAAATCATATCGTGCTCTCATTAAATATACCAAGACGAAAATGTCAGATGATTCTACTTCTGAGGATGATGTTATTCCTGATGAGGTTCATGCACCTCCCCGATCTAGACCTAGAAAGCCACCTACCCAGTCTAGCGTTCAGTCAGAGGCACTTGTATACTTGACTCATCAGGAGTTTCAAGAGTATCAGAGTATTCAGGATCAAAGATGGGAGGCACATCAGCATCAGACAGATTTTCTTGTTTTTAGGGAGTATTCAAAGCAGAGATGGAGACAGGCTGATACTTTTTATGATGCGGCGTGACAGCATTGGGATAGGGCTGGTCAGTTTTATCAGCAGCAGACCTAAAGTTCTTTTGATTTTCAACAGATGAAGAGGGCTGCACTCGAGACACAATTTCCATCAGGCCATTTTCCACCACCTCCTCCTCCTCCTCCTCCTCCTCAGTAAATTGTCTTTCCAGTCTTTAGTTTGGATTTTTTATATTTTCTTGAGTCAGTTTTGTGGTAGTTAGTCCATTAGTCCCTAGTTTTATCCACTGTTATGACTTCAGATGCTCCTTATTTTATATTATTTTTTGTGAATATTTTTTTTAGTTTGTACTAACCTTGTAGGTACTGTTTGGACGTAGCTTGGGGTGGTTTGTCTTCATTCTTGATCTATTTTCACCCCCTCCTCCTTCACCTTTCTTATCATGGTTTGCTTGTCACGATTCAGGTATTATTGTTCTAATCCCTTCTGTACTTTATTTCTATTTTTACATTGAGGATAATGTAAAGTTTAAGTTTGGAGTTGAGAAATAATAGGCTATGCTATTATTTTGATGATTGTGCAACCATGAATAGGGTAGAACATGCAAAAACACTGAAATTTTTTAGATTGTTCTATTTTAAAATTTGAAATATTGTAATGCATATAGGATAATCCAAATCTTATTGATAGGGTTGAATTTGATAACACATAATCCCAAATACACACTGTTTGTAACTGTTTTTAACCTTACAAAAGCTGATTTTTTTTAGTCATGAATACACTTTTAAATTTGCACGAGCACTCTAATATATTGTCTAGTAGGGTTTAAAACCAAACTAATTGATTAATACTTTTGTTAACTCATAATAATTTGATAATCTAGAAATTGAACATCAACCTTGGCTAAAAAGAAAAATTGACTAAAAAAAAATGGGTTACCTAACCAGGTTTTGTACTTAGTAACCGAGCCTCTTGCCTCACTAAGTAGAGAGAGTTCGCATCAAACCGTGTGATTTTTGAAATGGATAAAATAACCTAGTGTGACTAATTTGAGTTTATAGCCTAGTTAACTCGAGTTACTAAGCCCTTAGAGGTGTCTTGACACCTAGTGCCCTACAGCCATCTGGTTTGAGAGTCACTGGCCTAACACTTGCTACATGAGTTGTCTAGAGTGCTTAATGGACTTAGATTTTGCTCAGTCATACTTATATAAAAAAAAAGAGTATTGAATGAAAGCCTTGGAGTTGGTAGTTTAAATTGAAAGAAAATTCGATGATAAATGAGAAGACAGAAAAACTGTTGAAAAGTAAGGTTGATATCACACATTCAATTGTTTGTCACATTACACATCAAAGAAAATTCTGACAAATCTTTTAGAAGCTAAATTTTTCAAAAATAGTTAAGAATTGTGTGAAATTAAGAATGTGGAGAGTTGAAAATTCAATTTTGTTAATAATTTGTGGATTATCTTGTATGTATTGTGATTCTGAAAAATTTGGAATATGATTCAATCACTTGTGAGATTTGCATGTTTTACTTAAATATATTGCACAATGACGGTAGTATAGATGTTTGTAGGTGTCATCACTGTAAACCTTCACGAGACTTAACTCGTCCTCTAGGACCACCTAGGGGTTTAAAAAGCTTGTTGCATATATAAAATGCAACTGGGGATCCCACGAAAGGGGATGTAGGTTTAGTTTAGATTCTAGTTTTATTTTATTTTTCATTGCTCGAGGACTAGCAATGTCTAAGTTTGAGGTTGTGATCGGTACTAAATGTTATACATATAAGCACCTCAAACTTAACTTGTTAACCCTGTAGAGTATTCTTTTAAATATTTTTATACTACTTGGATATTTATTTTCGTTTCAGGTTCATGTGCGAAAAAGAGCTTAAAATTGAAGGTTTTAAGAGCATTAAAGACTTAGAAGAATCTCAGTAGCAAAAGTGAAGAAGAAAAGAGAGCGAAATCGCGGAAATTTACCTTGATAGATCGATTGGCTAAAACTGCAATTTCTGTCAATAGAGGGGTATTTTGGTCATTTTCCTTCATCCAAAACTTATGAAACTTTTTGGGTAGATTCTAGATGGCCTAAAGAAGCTATGTTTCAAATTTCGAGTCAATCCGATAAAATTTGAGCTCTCTAGAATTATTCAAAGTTCAGTGGCAAAACTATAAATAGAGTGAATAGTGTTGCGTGGATAGTGTTTTAGCACTTCTAAACACTTTCTAACTCTATTATTGCCTTCATAAGTGAGGGTTTGATCTTCATTCAACCCTTAGAGAGTTTAGAGAGAAAAAAAGAAGAGTTGGACCTCAATTAGAACTCCTAATTTAATAAGGACTCTATCTTTCTCTCTTTCTCTATAAATAGGAGAACCCTTAGCCATAATCAATTTTTTTGGAGAATTTTGTAGAGATTTTGGATCTGAAGAAGAGAAGCTCTGAAAATTAAGGAAGCCATGAAGAAGAATGTAGCAGCTTTGTCTATGAAGATGATGCATTCTTCCCTCACGATGAACTAATTTTCATTCTAGGGTTTCGATAAAACCCTAACCAAGTAACTATGTCGTTTTATTTTTGATTTCTTAGTTGTAAAACATTGATTGCATAATGAGAGAGTTGTTTCAACAACCAGGATTTATTTGAATTATATTTGATTTCAATGGAATTCTAAACCTTATCTTAGGTATTATGAATTTGAAATTGAACTCACTTGTGTTAATTTTCGTTAGAATTTAAACATAGGTTTTATAGAATGGTTTTAACATATCGAGAGATTAAATTCGAAGATATTTTATGCTAAGGAAATACGAGTGATTACACAACCATAGATTAGTGTGTATCATTCGTGCTAACCGAAGATACGATATGCTTAAAATATAATCCCTTGAACTTTTCTTAATCAGTTGAGAGGGACATGCTGTCACTCTAACTGGAATGTTTTTAAATTAAGATGTTATAATAAATTCAAAATATGGATTAGTTATTAGGTCAGTGGTGGATTTGAAAACCCTAAATTTTCTCTTTCAAATGATTTAAAACCAGTAGTTGATAATAAAATTAGAAATCATAATTAGTTTAATTAATTATTTTAGTTTAATAAAATAAAATTAAATTACCCATCTTATTAGTTTAGAATTAATCTGAATAAAAGGCAACGAAACTAGCGCAGTCCTCAGAGGAACGATATCCTTGCTAGTACTATTATACGGAATTATTACTAAGAATGAATAATTTAAGATTGACTGATGATCAGTACTTTAATTAATTCGGCAACATCTCTTGATGAAATCAAACTACAAATCAATGAACTTTTAAATCAACAAGACACTCAAACTAATTATGAACAAACTTCTTCTGAAAATTATGCATCTGATAATCAAATAAATGAAATTTTTTTATTCTGATTATTCTAATGATAATAATTTATCTTTAGAACAAGTTTTTTCTACAAAAAATAATGAAAAAATAAATTTTTGTTTTTGTCGTAATTGTCAACAAGGATTTTCTTGTAAACAAAAACACATTAATATGATTATAAAAAACTTTTATCTTTTGCTGATCAAATTGTAGATCCACAACAAAAATATGACTATCTATTTCAATTACAACTATCTTTACAACCTCACGAAGATAAATCTATTTCTTCCTTTACAAATTATGATTTTTCTGATATAATGAAACGTTTTAATAAAAATGATAATAAACCTATGACAATTCAAGATCTTCACAAAGATATTTTGCAAATAAAAAATGATATAAAGATTCTTCAAACTTCTGTATTTAATTTACAAGTCAATAGTCGACCTCCAACTCCTCTATAAAAAGATCATATTGAAGAGAATTTCTACTAAATTAAAATCATAATGATGATACTGAAGAATTACAGAATCCAAAATATCTTGATTTAATTACTAAGATTAATTTTCCAAGATGGCAAATAATTGTAAGACTTATTATTAATCAGTCTTTTCAATTTTCAACTATAGTCCTTATTGATTCTGGAGCCGATTTAAATTGTATAAATGAAGAATTAGTTCAACAAACATAGACTTCTATTAATCTTAATTAGGAAAATATAATTTAAACAAATTTAAAAACATATAAAAATATGCAAGAAAACAGCTTAATATTAAGAAATAAAAACTTACAAAAGTATACTTACAAATGGAGAGATAGATTACATGGCAGCGGAAAGAAAATATAAGAAAGAGAAAGAAAAGATTACTACTAAAATTGCTTCTGCCCAAAACTTGAGAAGAGGCTTCCTTTTATAGAATATAAGGAGCATTCTCAAAACATTCTAGAAATAAATTAAGTTGGATAAGCTTTTGAAGTTCGGCACTAGTTTGAACTGAATTTGAAATCCACATCTGCCTTTAGTGCAAGATACAGGCAGCATTTGTCATTTTGTACTATTTGATTGACATTTTTCTGTTCACTTTTTGACTTTTTTGGTAATCAAATCTTCATGCACAGCATCTTTCGCTTTTTGATAAGGAGCATTAAGTGGTATGAGTCATCAGGCATATTCATCACTTTCATCATGATCATTGTCGTCTTCTCAAAGATACCCATTTAGTTTGTAGGAGAAATTTGTCAAAGTCTTCAAGCTGTTTGATTTGAACGGAACTCAACTTTAACTTTGGAAATTAAGGTCAATATTATAACAATCGTCTTCATTTTCTTGAGCATAATTGGTAGATGATATCTCTGCATTACCATCTTCATTATCACTATCAAATATTTGAGAAAGACTTTCTAAAAGAGCTTTTTTAGAATCTTGTTTGGAATTTACACCGACTAGTTTAACTTGTAACTGGATTTTGATTAAAAAAAATTCTGATTGTTGAGAACTTGGTTTTTGACGAGTTTGAAACCAAGAAATGAGAGCTAGTTGAGATATTTGATCAACTTTACAACGATTCCACCATTTGGTTTTGAAACATCGTACAAATAAAGAAGGATAATATTCAGTTTCAGGGGGTATAATATGAAAGTCCCAAGAGGTAATCCAAGTAAGAAAAAAAGTTAAAAGGAAATGAAAGAGAAAGGGAAAACAAAGATCTCTTGGTTTTGTATTCACATCAAAAAAGTTTGCGGAGAATAGTTGAAAACTATTTTGAATAGAGGGAGGTAAATTCGGTTCAATAGGACCAAAGTAATTCCACCATTGGGAGAACCAAAGAGGAATAGTCGCAAAGATTTTGGTATTTGTGAAGAAAAAGAATCAGGAATGAGACCTAGTCCTATTTTAAAAATAAAATGTCTTATACCAAGTGGATCGATAATTCCAATAAGTATAAGTTGGAAGGTAAAAATTTAATTTTGCCGGAAAAGAAATTAGAGTATTAGGATTAACACCCCAAGAAGAAAAAGTATGAACATGATTAATTTGACATTTAGAAAAAGCAGTTTGAGTGGGATCTTTTGAATAAGATCGAATTATGAGTTAAAGTAATTGATTCAGTGGCAACTAGAATCAATTCATAGTATTTTTGGGTTTTAAGAGGGTCCTGAGTAGAAAATTTCCAGTTTTTGAGAAAACATAAAGAAGGAATTTGAGGCGGAAAGAAATGAAGAAATTCATCTTCTATTTCCATAATTGATAAAAAGTTTGGTTTCAAAATACAGTCAGAGTTAGGAGAAGAAGTAGAAACAGTTGATGATGAAATAGTTTGTTGAATGAGATTAGTTTTAACAGTTTGTGCAAAGGTAGAAGGTTTGGTTAATTTGATTGTAGAACTAGAAACAGAAGGTTTAGTTTGAGAAGGAACAGTAAAAGGGTTTTGAGATAAAGAAAAACCATATTGAGATAGATTTGGATTTGAAGACATGGGTCGATTTGAAGAAACTTGGGTTTTGGCTTTTTGTGGGCTTGGTGTTGAAGGGCCAGGTGATTTTGATGGGTTTGTGGTTTGAATATAAGTATCAAGGGTTATGAGTTTAATTTTTTCTTTGGCTTTAGAAACATTAATGATGCTTGTAACTTATTTTGCAAGAACTCATGAGAAAGAAAGTCAAGAAAACTATTAATTTCTCCTTCAATATATTCTATATTAAAATCAAAAGCAGAAAGTAATGCTTGTCATCGAGCAAATAAGTGTTTTGAAACATCATTTTTAACATCTTTGTGTAAAATATCTTTTGCAGCTTTGCAATCAATTACTATTAAAAATATTTGATTAAAAAAATCAATTTGAAATTTTTTAATGCATAAAACTAATGCAAGAAGTTTCTTTTTTACAGTTGAATATTTTTGTTAACTACTGGACTATATTCCAGATGTATATCTAACAAGTTGTTCTTGATTGTCTAAAACTTGTTTAAGAATACCACCATAACCTAAATCAGAGGCATCAGTTTCAATTATTTTAGGTGTTGTATGGTTGGCTTTACCAAGGCAAGATAGAATTTTGACATGAGTTTTAATTTGACAAACTATTTGTATACGCTCATCCATCTAAGGCATTACAATCCAGTCCCACCCATCTCTTCTCCCTTCCACCATCACTATTCTCATGAGTAGTACTTTTTTTTTTTTTGGTCACTCTCATGAGTAGTACTTGATGCAGTGCTAGTGGAACTAGTGGAATTCCCTGTATTTGAAAACAAAAATATCAAAAATTAATATAAAAATTTAAACTAATAGCACCAGAGAAACCCCATCTCAAGAACATTTCTTTTAAAAAAATTACCAGTAGCAACCGGGATAGTGGTACTCCCTTTAGTGCTGTTAGCAAATTGCAGGAAAACCTGAGCATCTGGTGAATTAGGATCCAAATGTAGGAGAGCTGGTTCCATCAAGATGATCAAAAATTAGTGAGACAGAGATTATAATTATACACATAATATGAATTCATGTATAAAACTGCAGCATGTGTGTGTGTCTACGTACTGGGACACTCGGAAACGTTAGACGGGGCATGGCAAGAAGTAGGAAGACCAAGTGCAAGCGTAGCGTTGATTTTGAGACCGAGGGCTGGATCAGTTCGATCTTTGACCAGGATACAGAGGTACTTCCTGCTCTTATTGAGGACCTGTTTGAGACCAGTGCAACAGTGTAGAGTTGGAGCTTTAGCATCTCCGCCAACGTAAGGAAGGCATGTGGCTAACCCTATCAATTGCTCTGCACATTCTTCTCTATCTTTGACCATGTCTGACCTCACAAAACCAACCATTATCAACATTAGTAATATGTATGAAACTCCCACACCAACATTGCTTGAGCCCATTGCCATGGTTTAGTCCAGAGAGAGAGAGAGAGAGAGAGAGAGAGTCCTTTATGCTGTGGCTGAAGAGATGCTTCTTTCCTTGAATGCTTTGGCTTTTAACACATTTAAATGAGAAAGGAGGTAAAAAGGGAGCGTGGTGTGGGTGGTGGTTGAATTGAAATAATTGTGTTAGTTGTTTTAAAGGACTTTCCTACTCACACCGTCTTAGGGCCGAGACCATGCTGCGGAGCATGGGATGGGATTTTAGGTGGGCCATCATAGATGGTCATAACGGTCTTAGAAGCAATTCCATTTAAAGAAGAAAGTCTCTTTAGAGACTTTCACATTTAAAGAGGTTTAATTTGTATTCAAATGGGGAAGTACTGTATAGAGGACATTGCTGACAGATGATGCTCCTCATTATAACACAGGTTTGAATTTGATGCACCCAATACCCAATACAGTACAGTTGGCCCCACCTCATCATGAATCAGATCCATTCAACTGGTGGGCCCTTCTTGGCCCACCTATGGTTGTCCTGTGATTGGATTAGCAAAAGGTTTGCTTGAGTATGGAGCATCAATCTCGATGCTCCTGAAAGCATCATAATGAGCAAACCCTGGAAAAGGCCTCGGATTGTCTCTGGCGAAGCCAGAAAGGGCTCTCGGGTTCCATACATTGTGCGGCAGCTGGCAGAAAAATGGGGAGAAGTCATTTATTTTCTCCCCATGATTTTTGACTTCTCCCCATTTGATATCTCTCCCACTTATTCTCACACACTTATCGCCACATGTCCATTTGTGTGTGGAGAAGTCAAAATCATGGCCCCATGATTTTGACTTCTCCACCACATGTCACCTATTCTATGGAACCCCGAGATAAGCCCTTTCTGGCTTCGCCGGAGGCAATCCAAGGCACATCTGATTTGTTTTGACAACCCGTGATTGGTTGGGTCCCATTTGAGCATGTCTCTCATAAAAGTTTCCATCTATGAGATGAACCAAACCACCATTGATTCAGACACAAAGCATACTCTTTAGTTCTGTCACTGTTCAATGATAGACTTCTTTACTTTTCCTTGACAAGTAGAGAATAAAAGTTTAGAGAGCTTTGGATCTGATCTTGCTTTTAATTAATGATCAATTATCATACACCTCCCCCCCACTCAATGATTGATCAATTATCATACACCTCTCCCCCCCCCCCCCCCCCCCCCTCAATGATTTTGAGAAAAGTAAAAATAAACTTCATAAGAAAGGTCAGTACAGAAGATAGAACTGACTAGGGTAAAACAAACTTGCTTGTAACTACTCCTAAGATATAAACATATTTCTAATTAATCGATTTTTTTTTTTTTTTGGAGAGAAGCACTTCGTTTACCATTTTGTCCAAATTCAAGTGAGAGGATCCAACTGGTCCGGTGGCCTCTTCTGCTCTCTTCTTCCACTCCATTGCTTTGTTCTTCATCTCCACACCCTTCTCTCCCTCCATTAACTCTCTCACCAGCGTCTCTACCTCTTCTCTCTTCACGTTGTTATCAATCTCAATTCCAATACCCCACTCCTTGCAAGCGTAATGACAGTTCGTTTGTTGTTCCGCGAAGAATGGCCAACAGATCATAGGCACTCCACCGCAGACGCTTTCAAGTGTGGAATTCCACCCACAATGCGTTAAAAACCCTCCGATTGATGTGTGCTTGAGGACTTGCTCTTGTGGGCACCAGCTTGCTAACACACCTCTTTCTTTAGTCTCTGTTACGAACTCTGGTGGCAGAATCGCGACATCACCGTCGACGAGGTCAGGTCTAATTATCCACAAGAAGGATTGCTTGCTATTAGCCAGTCCCCAAGCGAACTCAATCATCTGTTGGGGCGTCATCACTGTGACGCTTCCGAAATTCACGTATACAACTGAGTTGGGTTCCTTCAAATTCAGCCATTCAAGGCACCTGGGTTCTTCTTTCCATAGATTTGACCCTATAGACTTGGACAAATTATCAGAAATCTGATCTTGAAGCAATTGAAGTGGACCGATGGTGTAAATAGGAGGAAACATCGATGAAAGTGCATCCAACACGTGCCGTTCGAAGTCGTCGAAAGTGTTGAGTATGATTGCAGAAGCTTTATGAGCTCTCTCGACTTCTTCCTGAGCAAATCCGACAATGATATCATTTGGATCGCAAGTTCGGATGAAACTCGGAAGGTCCCTCAGACGAATATCTTTCATTCCTGGTACCCAGTCGATAACGGTGTCTAAATACCCGTTTGTCAAGTAACTCTCATCTGTAAGTACACCCCAGAATTATACAAATAGTACCATATATAGCTAGAATTAAAACAAAGAAAAAGTGGGTTTTGATATATATGTTTATACCTTTGAGTGGCGTAAGGCCTCTTTCAATGAGATGTTGGTATTGAACATAGCCCATGAAGCCGCAAGCACTGGGAGTCCAGAACAAGACTTCAGGAATGGAAAGCTCTTCAGCAACTGTGACGGTGAAGGACATGATCCCGTCAGAGACTATGCAAGAGACGGGAGGGACATTGGAGGAAGAGGTGTGGTTGAGTTTGGAAAGGAGGTTTCGAAATGGAGCCAAGCAGGTCTTTCTAGTGGAGTCACATAGAGAGGGGATGTCTTGGGTGGCGTTGAGGTCGGACGGAGGAAGACCGTCGGGGATGGTATGAAACTGGAAGTCAGGGAAGCCGTTGAGAGAATCGGGACCTCTGGAGTTGAGTAGACGTTGATGGTTGAACTCGGTGTTAACAAAAGTGATATGAAAGCCTCGGTAATAGAGGAGCTTTGCTAATTTGAGCATGGGGCTTATGTGGCCTTGAGTCGGGTATGGGATACAAACGGCATGAGGCTTCTCGGCTACTGCCAGTGCCATAGAACTCATCTCTATCTTTGTGTCTCTCTGGCGTTAGGGATGCTTAGTGCTTACAGCTCTCTGTTATTTAAGACAGGCTCACCTCCATCCAGTTTTATAGGAAAGAGTCAGAATCCAGTTTTAGTTAAATGGGATATGGAAGCACAAACTGCCAATAGGTCGGGTGTTCTTAACCAACAAAAAAAACCCCTAACCCTCGTCACCAAAAACGAAATAATAATTTTGAAAGCACAGATAGCCAACCAATAATGGCTACCAACAAAAAAGTATTTTGTTGGGATTGGCGCTAACAATCCCCTAATAGACAAAAATATAACAAAAAAAAAACTTTGCTACTAAGACCCCTCCTTTTAGAGCACGGTCATGGCCCCAAAGGGGTCTTAGTAGCATTTCCCTAGAGAAAAAAAAAAAACGTTAAATATGAACAGGTAGGGATCTTGAGATCGGATCATATCCAATTGCCATTGAACTCAATTCAATCACATCTACAGGTCAATAGGTGTAACTTTTAACCCATGTTTTTAATTATGATTAAGATTCACTAACCCTTAGGATTCAACAATATAAACTTGTATTTTTTTAAATAGTAAAAAAAATATTAACTCTAGTTAAAATATTTAACCCTTAAAGGTTAATATTTTTGTATTTTATTTTTTCTATAAAGTTAGATTCTTAACCAGAGTTGGTAAATATTAAAAGGTATACATGTTCACTTGTGGAAGCAATTGAACTCTCCCCAATTCAATCGCGTCTCAGTTGGACTGTCAATCCGGCCCTTGGATGAGGGGGTGCGACCCTACCCAACCCTTCAAAGCCCGTAAAATAGAGGGCTTAATAAGGCCTTAGGATTAGGCTAGGCTTGGTAAGCACATGGCCCGGCCCGCCATTCTATATGTTATAACATATATTATAGTATACATAATATAATAATTTAAAGACTTTTTAGAACCTAAGAGGCTAAGTCTTATTGTGTGTATGTATAACATTGTAGTAGTATAGTTCTAGAATCTTTTTAATATATTAATTTGTAATTTTTTTCTTTTATTAAAAAAAATATTGATAGAAACTTAAGATTTACCCTGTGTATATATAATGGACTAATAGTATAGATTCTTCCAAGAATCTTTTAATGTTAATACTTGTAAGTTGCAATGTTTTTCCTTTAAAAAAAAATATAATGGTAATAATACTACAATTTAATGATAACAATTGGGAAATGTATTAATACTAATAATCTAACGGTACTAAACGTTATGGTGTTCTTTGAGTTGCATTGTCGGTACCAAATCCGAATAAAGAAATAGGGTTGTATATCATATTGACAATCAATGTAGTACAAATTGCTATAACATGATTTTTATTTTATTTTAGTATTCTTTTGGCCCTAGCCCAGCCCTAACCCAGCCCTGAACCTTAAAGATTGGGATTGGGCCTAGTTAGTTCAACCTTTCTAGGGCTAGGGTCTCACTCCGGTGAATGAGGGTCGGACCTGGTAAGACCTAGGCCCTGCCCTGACCCGACCAGGCCCTTTGACAGCCTTACATCTCAGCTATCTTTGGTTCTCTTAAAAGCTTAGAAACCATCCCGACCAGCATGGGATTTTCAGCCGGCACAAATACTAAGGGGTCATTTGGATACATTAATTCCTTTTTTCTGTTTTCAAAATTTTTTTAAGTAGGAAACATGTTAGCCATTATTAATTGTTACTTATTTTTGAAAAAAAACAAAAACAGAACCAAGAAAACATGTTTGTTGACTACAGCTATCGCCTTGTGGTGTAATTGCCTTAACTAAAAAACCATGATCATGTATTTAGTTCTATATCGACAATGTTCCGAGCTCTCAATCCCTTAAAAGTACCATCACGCCCTAAACAGTTGGATCCGTTTTAGTGAGTGTTTGGGTGAAGCTTCTAAGGGTTTGAGTGTTGTGTTGTGTTGTGTTGTGTTGTGGGGTATATGTGCGTGGGTGTGTTTTTGCCTTGACTGCAGCTATAACCTTGTGGTGTAGTTGCCTTTTTTTTTTTTTTTTTTGTTGATAATTGGAGGTGTAGTTGCCTTTACCCGAAAAAAAAATGATTAAATGGACACGTGGAAACTTTAGGGAGATAACTGGATTCCCCAAATCGGTGATAAACGTGATTGGTTCCTTAATCGAACGGTCAAAGCTCTACTATGGATTAGTTTTCAGTCACTTTCCTAAAACTATTAGACATAAGAATCAGGAAAATACCAACGATAACAATGAGACAATGATTGCTAGCTAAAAACACAAGGAGACAAGGATTGATAATGAGTGGTACATTATATCATTTATTTGCCGTTTGTGGAGATCGGGTCACAGCCAACCGCAATTGACTCTCTCCAAGTTCAAATTGACTCTCTCCAAGTTCAATCGCACCCTCTCGTCAACATGGTATACCTTTTAACTTCTATTAATTATGTTTAGGGTTCAATAATATAATCTTAGGTGGCGTTTAGTAACACTAATCAAAATAGATATAACTTATTTGAAAATTGTGCTTAGTTGTACTTTAAACTGTTAAGTTGTAGGTACATCTTTTTGAAGTAGAGATTTTAGAGGTAAAAACCTCTACTTTGAAAAGTAGTTCCTACTTTTCACTTTAGAGGTAGAACCTCTACTTCAAAAAGATGTAGATATGCAATTAAAA
The DNA here is from genome assembly GCA_015143295.1 of Tetracentron sinense. Lineage (NCBI taxonomy): Eukaryota > Viridiplantae > Streptophyta > Magnoliopsida > Trochodendrales > Trochodendraceae > Tetracentron > Tetracentron sinense. Next base: position 30,566,891 of record CM026556.1, read on the forward strand.
TCTAAACTTCAAAAAGATGTACCTTCAACTTAACAATATAAAGTTCATCTAAGCACAATTTTCAAGTAAGCTCTACCTATTTAGATTAAGTGTTACCAAATGCCACCTTAGTTGTTAGAAAAAATGTTTTAAAAAGTTAACGTTAGGGTTAAGAAATTTTAATCCTAAGGTTAATTTTTAAAAAAAATAAGTTCTAAAAACCAAGGTTAGATTACTGAACCCTAAGGGTTAATGAATCTTAACCACGGTTAATAAGAGTTAAAATGGACACATGTTAACTATGGGTGTGATTGAACTGTCCCTGAGTTCAATCGCTATTGGTTGTGATCCAATCTAACACCAACCTAGACCTGCCATGGCTGCTGCTTTTAATGCTTAGGCAAAACCATAACAGTTAACAAAATTTATCATGATCTTCTCAAATTCCTTATTATTACTTTTGTTATTTTTTTATGTTTAAATAATTATACAAATCTACTTCAACGCAGTCTATAATGTGTTTATCAGTTTATGTGACATGATCTATTTGGAGGAGAATTTTTTTTTTTTTAAATCTCGCTTTTTTTTTTTCTCCTCCAATTGGATACTGATACGTATGTGATAGAACTCAAAAGAGTTCAGTTGCTCAACCCTCGTCTAGGGTGTTCAAGGTTCATTCTCTCTAGCATAGTGTCAAAAATCGACTCAATTTCGTCAAAGTTGATCGAATTGAGTCAACTTCTGTGGTATACAAAGCGAAATGCACTTATATTGTAAAATTACTAGACTTTGTGATAAACTTTGACCGAAACAGAAAATAAAATGAAAAAGTGTTGAGAAAATACAAACTTCGGTAAAAGCTACTGAAGTGTACAAAAAAAATGATAAATTGAAAAACTTTTAAGTTTTAACTTAAAAGAGTGATGATAGTTCCACTTGCTTTAAATGTTCTTTCTTCATAAAAAAAAGACATGTGTCCCTAACATTAACCTTATTATAAATATAATTAGATTTAAAAGAAAATGTTGCTTGCATTAACCTTATTATAACTATAATTTTATTATTAGATTGGGGTTAGCATTAACCTTATTATAAATTATAATTTTATTATTTTAATAATTTTGTTATTAGTATATTATGCTCATAATAAATTTTTAGTAATATTGAAAAATTAAATAATTTCCTAATAGTATTTCATAGATTAAAAATTATTTAACTACTCATCTCCCTCTATTCACATATTGATTCGGTTCTGTAGAAACAATGAGTTCATCAATTGCAGTTTGAAATAGGTTTAGAAACTAAATTAAATTTTAATTATTTATTAACTTTAATGTGCATTCATAAGTTTTTCAGGTTTTAAAAACAATTAACATGAAAATAAAGAAAATACATATCTCCTTCACTTAACAAAGATGATAAAATATAGTTTAAAAAATTGACAATATAGAGAAATATCATGAAGAAATTACATGTCAGACAAGCAGATAACCTTTGTCAGTTAACATGATTCTCACATTTGAGTACTACATGCTTATATCAGTAATATAATGAATTCTAAATATGTATTTATGCTTAAGTATTGAATTTCTACAGTTTCATCTTAGATTTTCAATGTTTCCTTAAAGTTTCTTAACCTTCTTTAATTTTTGCATAATTTCCTTTAATATCCTTAAATTTCCTCGAAACGTGTCAACTGTCATAACAACTGAAGTTTATCCCGAAATCAAAATTTTTATACCTTACTTCGAGTAAGTCCACCATGTTTAGCATGCTCATAAGTCAGGTGCTCAACTCTCTAATCAACACTAATTTGGGTTGCAGCATAACAGTATTGGACTATCAAAAGAAGAGGTGTGCTAGCCCAACTTTTAGGCAACTCCTACTCTCAACTAGAAACCAACGAACAATAGTTACCTACAATGGAAATTTGCAGCTACAATGGACCTTTTGCAGTGGCAGCTGCAAAGGTCTTTCGTAAAATGGCACATGGGAAAATAGGGTTATTAGCTTTTCAAAAGACGGGGATGTCTTTCACTGGTACTTTTCTGACAACAATATATGCTAACCTTCTTTTCCTATTTGGCATCGTGAGGGACCCTTTGCAACTACTGGCTGCAAAGCGTCCCTTGCTACCGATTATTGTTTGAAACCAACACCTGCAATAGATATTGGTTTTTGATTGAAAGTAGACAAATATTGGTTTCTGGCTAAGAGTAAGGGCTACTTGAGAGTAGGCCTAGCATGGCTCACAAAAGAAATGCTTGGAAATTAAAATATTTCTCAATTTCTTAATTCAAAAATTGCCTAATAATGGCAAGATTATAACACAACTTGGCAAATGATGATATTCCTAGGTCGTCAACATTTTTTTACTATTAGCCTGTTTGAGAATTTAACCTAGACCAGTTCTGTAAAAACCCAATTTTTACACCCCTTCTTAACCATTTTTAAGCTCTCTAACCATAGGTCAAAACCTAGTCAACCTTAGGTCAAATCCTAGTGAAACCCTACGTCAAACCCTAAACCCTATGACAAACCCTAGTTAAACCGTAGGTCAAACCCTAGTCCAAACCTAGGTCAAAACCCTAAACCCTAGTTAACCCTAAGTCAACCCTAGTTGAACCCTAGCTAAACCCTAAAAACCCCTAGGTCAACCCTTGAGTCAAACCTAGGTCAAAATCCTAAACCCTAGTCAAACCCTAATCTAACCATAGGTAAACCCTAAGGTCAACCCTAGTTGAACCCTAGCTAAACCCTAGATAACCTAGGTCAACCCTTGAGTCAACCTTAGGCCTAACCATAATTAAACCCTAGGTTAATTCTCTAACCATAGGTAAATCCTAGGTCAACCCTAGGTCCACCCCAAGTCAACCCTAGGCCTAGCCCTACAAACCTAGGGCATGGGCCCAAGGCCCATGCAAAACCCAAGCCAAGGCCCTTAGGGCCTAAACCCTTGGCCAACCCTGGCCTGGGCCCAAAAATTCAAACCCCTCAGTCGTACCGCATGCAAGTAGGGTCAGGCCCCTTTTTAGATAAAAATCAGTAATGGTGGTAGAGTTTCTACCGCCATTATCTATTTAGCCTTGTAGGAGAATGGTGATACTGGAATTACCGTCATTCCCTGTTTACGTATTTTGAAGCTTACCTGTCATCCCCAGTGCATAGGCATGCCTTTGGCTGCCCCCACTCCTCCCTACGACCTCCACCAACCCTTGTCCTTATCCCCTCCATGTCCCTAACTCCATCTTCTATAAAAGCCAAGCTCCCCCACTTCACCTTCACCACTTGAACCCCCTATCCGAAAATCCTTGGAGAAATCCCTGCAAAACTCGAAGGCCCAAGCCCCTCCATGCTCTTGAGAACATCCTTAGCCCCCCCTGAGTTCCTTCACTTGCCTCCCTAGTAGCCCCTGTTGCGAGCTTCACCATCACTAGGCCACCACCGTCTCCACCATAGCAGCCAGCAGAGTAGGGCCTCCCCCTACCCCTTTTTTTTGTAAAAAGGCTTTTGTGAGCCCTCGGTCCTACTCCAAGGGACTTCATTTTCTTTTTGTTGCATAACCCAAGAGCAGGGGTTCCCCTACTTTCCTTATAGGTATGGGGGACCCCTCATGGGTAAAAACCCCTGCCTCGTAGCCTCCAACACGTCCCCAAACCTTCCCCTGATCTTCTGAGGGACCCTCAGCTCAAGAAGGATCCCTTGGAAGCTTCACAGTGCAACACTGTGGGGGAGTGAAATAATTTTCTTGAAAATTTTCAGAATGGCGGTGAACACAATATCGCCATTCTGGATCTTCTCATTCCAGTGGCCATAGGCCCTAGTTGATTGAGCTTTGGTCTATTCCAGGGCTGGACTTGGTCCCTAGGACCTTCCTCGACCTACCCTGGTCCTTTCAGGCTCACCCCATTAGCTTAAGCATGGTTAAAATCTTATAAGATGGAAACTGTCCAAAATATCGATAATCAATCTACCGATATTCTGGACTTTCAAGCACAGTGTAAACATGGCCACTGTGGGCCCATTTCAGACCAAGTCTAGGGCCACAATAGGCCCAAAGCAGATGGCAAACCCCCTAATCATTTTCAATGGTCTAGGGCCCTTTGGGTGTTCCCCCCCTCACCTTGCCATGACTGCAAAACTAGTGTTCCTAGACAACCAGTAGTAGCAGTAGTTATCCTACCGCCATTTTCATTCTGTACAAGACTGGAAATGGTGGTAGAATAATTACCGTCATTCCCAGTTTTCACTAGAACAGTGGCCTTATAGGGCCCAGACTTGGTAGGAGGCCATTTTAGGCCATGCCGTGTTACCTGGGCCCATTCCCAACCTGATCAGACTTGTAACTAGGGTTAAACTTAACCCCGATTAACTTTTAACTGTGGTTAAACTCATTAAACCCTTGAAAAATCTTGAAAATTCTTTAAAATATCTAAAAAATGCAAAGAGGCCATAAAACTGACTTTGGACCTTACCAACCATGGTTAGCACCCTTAACCATGGTTAATCTATCCCCTAACCATGATTAACTCATCTATTAACCACGGTTAAGCATACCTTAGCCTACCGGGCTTACACTTGGCCTACTGGGCCTACCCTTAGCCTACTGGGCTTACCCGTGGCCTACCCTTGGCCTACCGGGCCTAACCTTTAGCCTACCGGGCTAACGCTTGGCCTACCCGGCTAACCCTTGGCCTACCAGGCCTAACCTTAGTCTACCGGACTAAACCCCGAGCCTACTGCGCTACCCCTTTAGCCTCCAGGCTAACCTGCAGCCTACCGGGCCCAATCCCAAGCCTCCGGGCTCAATCCTTGGCCTCTAGGCCCAAAACCACTAGACCATGCACCTAACCAACCTAGTCAACCACCCCTAGCTCACGGGCTAGACTCTTAAGCCACTCCAATGCACACACACACTCCCCTTAGCCTTGGCACGGGCTCATGTGCCAGAACTATACTCGGCCTGATCTCACCCCATGTGAGTACGTAGGCAACTCAGCCCAGGTTCGACCATGGTTAACTTTTCCCTTCTTAGATTAGTATAATCTAAAAACTAAGGCATTTGAACAATATTTTGACATTAATTTGACTTATACCTAGGAAGTAGGTAACCATTACAAAATGGAGGTCTCAGGATGCATAACACCTTTCCTAGGACTTAATCGAACCTCTTACTTAGAATTCTCTAATGTAGACCAAAGACCTTATCCATATAATCTTAGGACCTATCCCTTAGACGACTCAAAATCTCAAATCAATCCCAATGTGAGTGGGTGACGAAATCCACGCTCACAAGCTCCTCAACGTCTTAATCATGAGGAGCACACCTTCACCATCCTAACTATAAGGGTGGGTTCTTTTGCCATTTAGAGGCGTCATATGAAATATATAAAGGAAGGCGGAACACAGATCTCATTTCCATATATATCACTAAATTTGATGAATTAAATGGTGGAGAAATGAAAGAAAATACCAATGATATTCTTACAATTTCCTTGTTGAGGTGTTCCAGCCCATTGTGGAGTGGGTCCACATAAGTCTAAAAAAGTTTGTGTTTCGATCTAAACTCCTATTTGGGTAGTCTATTGGGGATGTAAAATTCCCTATGAAAGAAGTATTTGGAAACTTTATCTTTAGGGTGTGTTCAGTTGGGGTGAAAATAGATGGGAGAAAGGAAACTAAGGTAAAATAAAGTAAAAAAAAGGCTTAACTTTTCTTTTCTCTCACTATTCTGTTGTTTAGGTAGAATGAGAAATAAGGGAAAGTAAAAAAAAAAAGCTGCAATGTTGAGAAAAGATGGCGTTGGAGTTTGTGCATTTCTTGCATCCCAAACACACAAAAAGTAAGAGAAAATGAAGATTTCTCTTACTTTACCTCAGAATCCCATGAAACGAACACAGCCGTAGGGTGCATTCATTTGACGAGAAAGAGAGAGAGAAAATTTTTTTTAAAAAAAGTGAATTTTCTTGCACTTTTCTTGTGTTTGGTGTGTAAGAAATACATTATTATTTTCTTGCACTTGCTCAAAAGTAACAATTTTTCTCCCAAAAACTGCATCCATCTATTGATGATTGTTTTGAAAGAATATTAAATTTCCCTTTCTTTTCTTTCACCCACTTTCTCGTCAAACGAACACACCCTAACGAGAAAGTGGGTGAAAGAAAAGAAAAGAAACTTAAAGTTTATTTCAAAATAACCATCAAGATGGATGAAGTTTTTGGGAGAAAATTTGTCACAGGGTGCACGAAAATAAAATTGTGCTTCTTGTATACCAAGTGCAAGAAAACTCGCTTTTCTTTTACTTTCTCGCCAAACGAATACACCCTTGTGCTAAGTTTGGTTGTCAAGAAAATAAGTGAAATCATGGAAAAGAAAATTTTGGATTTCTAATACAATTTTTAGTTGTGTTTTGTCCAATTTTCTTTTCTTTTCCATGTTTTTACTTATTTTCTCGGCAACCAAACATAGGGTTAGGGTTGAAGATCAAGAAAAATATATTTTTCTTCCCAAAGATCTTGGGGTTCAAGAAAGTTGTAGTGAAGCTAATTTAAGTGATTGTTTTCTTTTTTCAATTCTCTAAGAAGTGGATTTTGGGGCTTATGTGTACATGATCGAAGCTCAGATTTCTTTAATGATGTTTTGAGGGTTTATCTACACTTCCTAGGAGAAAAGGAAGATGCAAAATCAATCGTTTTTGTCTACACTTCTTAGGACAAATGGAAGATTGAAAATTATCCCCGTAGGAGGTAACCTTGTGTTTCCTGAAGTTAGGGCTTGGACCTGAAGTTGGAAAATCTGTTATTTTAGACAGAGCCCTCGCCTGGACCTAGACCTGGACCTGGACCTGGACCTGGACCTCCTAGCCAATTCATGCCCTCCAAAGGCTAGTTCTGGGATAAGGTTATCCATACAAGTGAGGGCCGGGCTAGGACAGACCCTAGCCCGGCCCAATGACAGCCCTATTCCATTGGTTAAACACAATAAAACACACACACACTACGCCTGGCAAATTTTGATAAGATGTTGTTAATGGTTTTGTGCATCTACCCAAATACAAAACCCCCCATCTGTTTTCTAGTCAATGAGCATACTAGCAGCTCTGAGCTGCATCTGAAACTTGTAAGGGAGAAGAAAAACATGTTCATGATTTGGGCCTTTTACAGTCTACTTTGAATTTAAATTTACATGCATGATCGTAAAATTTAATTTCCATGTATGATCTTCTATAGAAGTACACTATATCTTTATTGGAAACCAGAGTAGTTCAACCAATCATTTAAAGGTTCGATAATTTATTCGTAAGCCCACATCATCGACATAATGCCAAAATCATGAGAGTTACGGAGTAGGCAAATATTGATGTCAATTTAGAATATGGTGAACCAGTGTTACTGATTACTAATGCTTACTTGGTCAGGAAGACTTTTTTTTTGGGTAACAAGGTATTTCATTCATTAATGAGGAAATGTCATTACAGCACCCGGTAATGGATTCGCATTGATACTAATAGCCTCAAATGAAGGAAGAAGGATACTCAAATTCAAGGCTGCTTGGGCTTGCATATGCGCTTCAATGTTGAGGTGACGCTTTACATGAATGAAATTCAAATTCCGAAACCTATTTCGGGGCGTTTTGATGTCCTCGATGATAGCATGGATTTCCCAGGGGATGGGAGAATTGTCTATGTTTACGATGTCCACCACCACTTTCGAATCCAATTTGATTCTCACAAAGTCCCACTGTCTAGAGAGAGCTGTAGTGATACCCTTCCGAATGGCCGTCGCTTCGGCCATGAGAGCAGATCCTCCAGGAAGAGGGATTGCTGCCTGATCAAGTGTCTGGCCCTCGTTGTTTCGAGCTACCAGACCAGCCCCCTCAGGAAGACTCAGTACTACATATTTCCATCCCTTTATATTTACCTAGAAAATAGATATACCTCCCTCTCTAGCTCGAATGGTGAGGTGAGCCCCTCTCATGAGGGTAGTCCCGGGATCAAGTCTTAGAGAAAGAAGCTTTCCTTCCACTACCCATGTGCTCCTAAATCTTTGGGGTTGATCGGTTGCAGGGATTCATGTGCTTGGCATGGTAGGGATTTATGCCTCTCTTGCAATGACATTGGGCTTAGATTACACATCCTGGAATGGGCCTACTTTTTGGGGCCTCCACGTTATACTAGCAGACAATTGCTAGTTCAGTCTAATGGCATTCCTGGATGGGCTTGGTGTGATCTCAGACTCAAAGACATACCTGTGAGGCAGAATTGTGCCAGATCTTTTAGCCTTGACTGGGCATTAACTCATGCCAAATTGTAACAGAGCAATATCAGCCCAACACAGACTTGCTCCAAAAAAACCCTTAACAATCAAGGACTTGTTTGTGTTCGGATTATTATAAGCGCTTATCTAGGATATAATTACTTATGTCCCGATTATGTCTCAATAATAGGGGGTGATTATTATGGAGCATAATTGCGTATGAACTTTAGGACTATGTGACAATTATTGTAAGCACACAAATTTGTACCCCGTAAGGCTTACATTATATGTAGAGATGGATTTCTCACTCCACCAACAACTAATAGTGGGCCATCGAAGGAAAAAAAAAAAGGAAAAATTGGTACCCTTGAATCTTGATGCACATTTGGGTATTGAAAAGCCGGGCCGAACACCGTAAAGTCAAATCAATGAAGCGGGCAGCCTGGGGTCCAGGGTAGGCCCAGGCTGGCTTAGTGAGTCGAGAGCCAAATCCTTTTAAGTGGGTCACGTATTAAAGCCCATTGACAGCCTTACTCAATTCTCACATCCATATCCGTTCAGGGAGAGTAATGAAGCTAATATCCACTATTCATCACCATCAGTACATCCAGACATCTGCTGTATCCGTGTGGATTACGACCAACTGTTTGTTCTTACCCTCGAGATCGCCCCTTCCAGAATCCAGACCTTTTAATGTTATATTCTAAGCCAACTTGGATCTGATGTTTACAGATATCTAAATTATTAGGGACGTAGGACCGATCTTCCAATGTCTATGATCTTCACTAGATCTTTCTTCTAGATATTCATTTAATTTATTTTATTTTTGCACTTTACTGGTTAGTTGGGGTTACAATTGTTCCTGTGAGGAAATATGTTGTGCCTCTTTCTCTTCCCAAATAAAAATGTGAAATTAAATGAGAATGGGATAGAATTAGATCTCATTAAAGGGAGATCTACACATTTTGAACTCATTCAAGAGAGTCCAACACCTCCCAAATCTCTTTTTCGAAAGAAACTCATATTCATTCATTTGTTATTACAACTTTTAAATAGACACAAAAGTAAGTTATAAAACTACCCACTACAATAAATCACTCCTAATAACTACCCATTTACACACCCACTAAACCCACTAAATAAGCACATAACAGTCCACCCCTCTTAATTTAACCTTGCCCTCAGGGTTAAGTTAAGAATTCTTTTCTTCTTCTTCTTCCTTTTTTTTTTTTTTCATCTTGATCTTCAATATCATCTTCTTCTTTTTTCTTTTGGTGTGTACCATAAACCATGAACACAGGAACGTGGCTCTGATACCATCTGTTGTGCCTTTTTCTCTTCCCAAATAAAAATGTGAAATTAAATGAGAATGGGATAGAATTAGATCTCATTAAAGGGAGATCTACACCTTTTGGGCTCATTTGAGAGAGTCCAACACCTCCCAAATCTTTTTTTCGAAAGAAACTCATATTCATTCATTTGTTATTACAACTTTTAAATAGACACAAAAGTAAGTTATAAAACTACCCACTATAATAAATCACTCCTAATAACTACCCATTTACACACCCACTTAACCCACTAAATAAGCACATAACAAAATATTACACTCACCTCCCTCCCTTGGGTTGAACCCGGGACCTCCCACCTAGTGAAGGGATACATCAACCACTCTCGGCTATTCCCACGTGTTAAGAGTCACCAAATCCTATGACATGAATCCTGATTTGGTTATACAATTCATGTTACCAGCACCAAATTTAGAGAAATAGGAATAGCTCTAGTGGTCCATAACAAACAAAATAGAGTTTGGACCATTAAATAGCTTGCATTCGTAGAACATATAGCGTGACATAGGTAATGAATAAATAGGAGTTAATATCATTTCAATTGTACAAAACAAAAGTAATTAGTGTTTTTGACATTAAATATATTTTTGAATGGTAATTGTTTTTAAAAAAAACCAATTAATTCTGCAACAAAATCACTTATTCCCGATAATACAAGAGAACCATCTAGCATCGTAAATATTTTTTACACTGAGATAGGTATTCTGCACATTTTGTCGAATCATAACTAAACCTTAGAGTGATGAGTCAAATGTTTAGGCACTGTAGAGGGGTGTTTTGATTTTTGAAGAAATGGGGTTTACTGCAACCTCAATCTAGCCTAAATCTGATATCCAGACCGTTCTAAATTGAGTTATTTGTGGGAGAAATGATTCAGAGATCACAAGAAAGAAAAGGAGAAAAAGAAGGAAATGATTCAAAGGGAGAGAAGAAAGAACGATGAAGAAAAGTAGTGACAGAATGCTTTCTTTCTTGATGAATCCTTTACTCTCTCTCTTTGTAAATTCAGTTTAAAAAAAAACTGATTCGTTTTTAGGAACTCTTCTCGGAATTAGGAAAATCTCTCTCGAAGAATCTCCCTCCCAGAATTTCTCTTATCTTCTCAAGGAGGGGTCACCTCTATTTATAGGTGATTTATCAAAATTGTAACCAACTTGTACAGCTGTCATAACCGTTTTTTGTAACTGACTTTTAGAGAGAAAATATTGGATTCCATCAAGATAAAGGCGTTTTGTCACCATACCTCTTTTAAGCTTTTATGACCAAAGCTTTCAGATATATTCTTCAAAGGTTAAAAGCAGTATTCTCAATATCCATCTTTTAACGAATTCCATCTAAGCCCTCCAAACCACAACTCATCATCCTTCCCCAAAAGTAATTGGTAACTACATCGTGAAAGCGGGTCATACGCTTTCATGGTGTACTGTCCTACTGAGGTAATATATCAGTGTTCAGACAGCAACACTCCTCTAGAGTAATAATCATGATAATAATAATAATAACGATGATAATAATCATCTAATAATCATCTCAAGTCCAATAGGGAAATCATAGGTGTTGGACGAGGACACCCTTCCCGTAACTCAGGTCCAATAGGGAAATCATAGGTGTTGGACGAGGACACCCTTCCCGTAACTCAGGTCCAATAGGGAAATCATAGGTGTTGGACGAGGACACCCTTCCCGTCAGGCCTTAAGAGAAACTGAGGAAAAAATCCATCCTCAATGCTTTCTCCCTGACTGTCAGCCCAGGAAGTAATCCATGCTCCACTGGAATAGGTGATGAGGGGAAACAGCCACACTCATTCCCACGGGGAGGTACTAATCCATACATTTCACCCCTGACAAAACAAATCTCTTTTCAGGCATAAATCATCAGAAAGGCATACCAAGAGGGTACTGATCCATACCACGCCCATCATTATGAGAAAGGCGTTGAAAGCCAGAACGAGGCACTGAAACCATATAGGGTATCTGAAGGCGTTGAAGCCTGAATCAACATCAAAGGCATTTAAGCCTGAAACAGCATCCAAAGGTGTTTAGAGCTTGAAACCATATCCAAAGGCGTTAGAACTTGAAATGATATCCGAAGGCGTTAGAGCCTGAAACAATATCCAAAGGCGTTAGAGCCTGAAACAATATCCAAAGGCGTTAGAGCCTGAATTTGTGTCAATAGCGTGAGAGGCACAATAGTTTCAACTAATAATGACATAAGGATAAAATTTGTCATTAATGAGCAAAAAATCCTTTTTATGAACTAAAAGCATGAGAGCTTAAAATCATTGATCATTAATCGCCAGAATCATCATTATCAGATAAACATGGAATTCTTTTAATCAATTCTCAAACAGGATTTTAGTATGTGTAATATGTTAGAACGTCCTTTGAGCCACGCGTCATTATTTTATTGAATTATGAACAACGTTCTTAAATTCAAAATTTCACAAGTCAAGCTTTTCAATAACCATCATCAACATTTTAGCCCCCTGTCTGTGAGGGCGCTTTTAGGCTCAACCATACTCTAAAAGCGTCTGAGCAGACAAATCATCATGATAAGAGGAGTTCATTAAATAATATGCTTATCATAAATTTGGCGTCTAAAACGTCTTTTCGAATCCCGCTCAAAATAACTTGCCATATTTATAGCCAATAAGATTATGCGGACAGCCTGTCAAAGTCATTATGATCGTACCTTTTTTTGAATTTTGAATCAAAACGTGCTCCTTGGAAACCGCACATCATAAATGTTTAATCATTATAAAAGCAAATAATCAGTTCTTTATTGCTTTACTGTTCATCTTCTTCTTCGTGCAAGCATACTTTGAGTTTTTATCTTTCTTCTGTGCTCGGGTTTTCATTGATTTTACTGTGGTTTTCAAGGATCTCAATCTTTATTTGGAATTCCAGGACATCTTCTTAGAATTCTGGTGAGTTTTTCTTTTGTTTTCTTACTTCTTTGTTTACCATTTCTATTTGACTATTCATGTTTATGCTTGCTGTCTTATTTTTTTTTTTTCTTTTATATTTGTTTCGTCATTGTAGAAGTTTTGATTATCTGTATACCATGTCATTTTGTCTACTTTTGTTCTTTTATTGTTGTTATTGTATGTTGTTGTTATTTGTTTCATCATTTGTTTTTATCATTATTATTATTTTATTTTTTTTTTTTAGAAGAACACACTGTTTTATTTCTGCAATTTTTACGCTTTCAGCTATGGCATCTTCTTCTCAAAAAAATATTTTAAGTAACGAATTTTGGGATTCAGCTATGCATCATTCCTGGGATACCGCTGTTCCCTCTGATGGGTGGGCTTTGCCTTATGAAGACATTAGCGGAACTAGAGGATTTTGTCCTTCTCCTTTTGCCACTACTATGTTTAGGGTAGAGAGGAAAGATTTTCCGCTTTCTCAAGTAAATTTTAGTTCTCATAGCGGTTGCACCAAGGAATGGACAGCGTGGTGTGATTACATACTTACTCATCCGGAGTATGGTCCTAAATTACATGCAGCTGAAATTTTTAGGGCAATAGAGCTTTCGAAGGATTTTGAAGTTAGAAAGGATACAGATAGCTTATCACAGATAGTCACAAGATGGAACAGCCAAACTCATACTTTTATTACTTCGTGGGGAGAAATTACTCCTACTTTGGAAGATGTAATGGCGCTATGGAGATTACCGGTCTTTGGGAACAGTGATATACAAGACATTGTTTTGAGCAAAGAAGAGGTAAAAGCGTCAAGACTTTTGCATGCTCTGGTTTGGGAGTCAAGAGTAAATCCTGTTTGGGGATCTTCAAAGGAATCTCATGCAAGGCGGCCAAATTTCTATGGCTGGGTACGCTATTTCTTTAGAGAGAAAGGTCCTGTGAACCAAGAGACAGGAGTTAGGGAATATAAATATGGAAAAGAATACAAGTCTCCTTTGGAGCTGACGGCGTTTATCTGCATGTGGCTGTCAAGATATATTTTTGAAGGCGCTCCAACAGATAAAGTTTTGGATAGATTATTCCCACTAGCTTTCCGCCTTGCCGATGGTCAGAGTTTCCCTTTAGGGGTATATTTTTTGGGAACTTTATACAAGAATTTAGATCAAATCCACAAATGTCAGGCCTGGTCAGCAGGTTCTTTCCACATAGAATCATTCGTTCATACAGCTTTTCTTCAGATGTGGTTATGGGAACGCTTTCCTGGTTATGCGCCTTCAGCCAGGCAATTTTCTCCTTTACAAGTTGATGATACCGCCGTTGAAGATCTCCCAAGTCCAAGGGCATGGCGGTGGAGTAGCATTTCCAGAAAGAAGGACGCATTGATTTTTGACTTCATTGACAAGGAAAGATGTTTTTGCTTCAGGCCTTATATTGAGCCTTTAAAAGGGATTGAAAAATTTTGTTATCATTCTGAAACTCCCTTGGCTTTTTTGGGTACTAATTCTGAAGAGCGGGCAGAAATTTCATTGAAGACTCTTCACTGCTTCGCTATTTTGTCCAAATGCCACTTAATAGGCCTTTTCAGTGTGGACGGCGGCAAGACAAACAGTTTTTGTCTCGAGTCTTACAACCCTGATCGGTGTCTGAGGCAGTTTGGGCTTGATCAAGGCGTTCCTGATGGTGTAGCAGAATCTTTCTCTCTAAAGAGAACCATGAAAGCTTTCATTTTAGAGAGTTGGTCTTTAAATTTAAGACCCTCTGTTACCGGTTTCTATTTGGCTGGAGAACACAGGATGGGCAGATGTACGAAGAACTACCAGCTTTTCTGGAAAGCTTGCGTTGGTACTTTCAAAGCCTTTGTTCAAGGTCCGCCAATGCTTAGTCAAACAGTTAATTTGGCTATGGACAAAGAAAAATGTCTGAAAGAGGCACCTGGTGCAGGCAAGAAAAGGAAAGCGGTAGCTTCTCCTCACAAGAAGCCTAAATCAAAAACTGCTGTTGGAGGTTCTTCAGAGATCCGAGAGGAAAACATTACTCCTCCTCAACCTGCAATTATTACTGCTCCAAAGGCGGCTACTCCAAGAGCGCCTAGAATCAAAAAGATTGCAATAAAAAAGAAGGCACCTCTTTCTAAGAAGCGAAAGAGCCAATCAGTAAGCAAAGCTTAAAGCATTTTTCTTATTCATACACTTTTCAAATTTTCATTTGTATAATTTTTTGTCACTTATATATATATATTTTTTTTATTTGTCACAGGATCCTTCTTCTGATAGTGAAGACAACGAGCCTTTGATTGTGCGCAAGCAGAATCTACAGACTCAACATGAGTTAGGAAGAACTGAGGCTTCTGTTACTCAGGAGAAAAGCACAGCACCGCTTTCGGATGTTGGTGCCGGGAGCTCTGGAACTCCAACTACTCCAGTGGGACTCAGCATCCCTGAAGATAATGTTGCCGATATTCCTTTCCCTCCATCGGCGGAAGCAAGAGTACAAGTTGAGAATTTGGCCAATGTTTGGCCTGAGAGTGAACCCAGTTCCTCTCCGCTTTCCCAAAAGAAAGATCAATCTTCTAAAGCTTCTGGTGTTCGAAGAACTGCAAATCCTGCCAGAACTATTGACATAGCCAAGGCGTTAACATCTCTGAAGAGAATGAGATCGCAAGCTATCAAGGCAAAGTCACTTCTTCTACAAAGGACAGCGCAATCTTCATCACCTCTTATGATTGACGCTATTGATGATTCTGAGGGCGTAGGTTAGTAGCAGTTAAAAATGTTTTATCAATATACATACTCATATGCTTATTATTATAATCATTATAGTGTTTTAACAGTATGTTTCATTTTAAAGGCCCTTCTGAAAGCGTTCAAGATGAAATACCAGAAAACATTGCTCCTGCAACAGTTGAGGTCCTTTCTGATGATCTTCCTGGAGACAAAAACGTTGTTGAGGCTGAAGTGCACAATATTTTTGATGAAAGAACTTCTGGAGTTGAAACCTCAGAACAGCTTATGGATGTGGACCCTCCTTCAGCCAGTGAAATAGCGTTTTTCTCTTCAGTGGTGCAGAGTTCTGTGCAACAGCGTCTTCCTGAAATTATTTCAGAGGTTTCCTCTTCTCTTGATGACGCTCCTTTTATTGGCGGAAGCACTCATACTCCAATGCCTTCAACTGAAAGTGTCAGCGCTCAAGTGATTGCTTCTACTGAAAGCGTTATTATTGGCTCTTCAGAAGTTTTTGAAACGGAAGCTGCTCCGGAAGGCGTTCATGAAGATATTCAAGCTGCCAGTACCGCCATGGGAATCAACGTTGCTTCCAATGAAGAAATGGCAATCACAAATTCTGATCTTCATGCAACAGCTTTTTCGCCAGTTACGACATCAGAACTATCTGCTTTTGTTGGCAATTTTATGAGTGAGGACCCTGCTACACCTTCTACTTCAATAGAGCCGCTATCAGTTGATTCTCTTGATGACATTGTGAGGCGATACCCTGTTTCTGAAAGCTCAGTCCCTTTATGGACAGAGATAATTAAACGCTATCAGGACATCACTGCTTCCTGTTCTTTGAAGAATCCTATCATCAGGGCGGGCTGCATAGAGACAGTATGCTCTGTCATCCGAAGGATCAGAGATATCAAGCCTCATCTTGCATTTCTGAGGATAAAGACCCTTGAAGACTGGGGGCAGGAGCTGAAGGAGTTAGAGGATATCAATGTTAATGTAAAATGGTTAACAGATTTTCTGAGTAGTTTATCTGTTACATTTTTTCAAGCCAAGAGCTTTGCCAGGCTGAATAGCTCCTACAAAAATAAAGTGGTCAAAGCGGAAGAATTCAAGAAAGCGATATCAAACGATCAAGATAATATTCATATTATTCGTCAGGAGATTGCCCGCCATCAGGCCATGCTGGAAGAAAAAGAAAAAGGAATAAAAGCTGCTCAAGATAGTCTGTCAGTTCTACAAGAAGAAATCAAAGCAGATCATGAAGAATATATTCGTCTAAAGGCTTCTGCTGAAAGACTTGTATATCTAAATGAGAAAGGCTTTACTGCTGACATTTTGTAAAAGCTTTTTCTTTACTCTTTTGTAGCTCTTGTCAAATTTTATATGAATATAAAAGGAAAATTTTGTTACCTTTCTCATTAAGCATAGTATTTTTTTAACCATTTTACATTGATAGGATCATGTAATACTTCACCAGATAGTGTAGACAAAAGACAATAACCGCTGTCAAAGCTTTGCCTTATCAAAAATGGCCCTTCCCAATTAGGAGTAAACTTTGCCACTTTTGTACCATTCCTGATATGAATAGCTGTTCGAAGGACCAAGTCACCCTCTTTTAGAATTCTATGTCGTACTGCCTTGTCATATGCTTTAGCAACTCTCTTTTGATACGCTTTTGTCTTTATAGCTATGCATTCACGCTTTTCATCCATAACTTCTAGCTGAGCTAATCTAGCAGCTTGGAGGCATGCCTCTTCTCCATCAAATACTTCAATTCTTGTAGATGGTATCTTAACTTCCAGAGGTACAACGGCTTCTGTCCCATATACTAAAGAGAAAGGGGTAACACTTGTTGCAGTCCTTGCTGAAGTTCTGTAAGCCCAGAGCGCTGTTGGAAGTCTTTCACACCACTTTTTATGAGCTCCTTCTATCATTTTTCCAATTATCTTCAGGATAGTCTTGTTAGTAGCCTCTGCTTGCCCATTCCCTTTAGGATAATAGGGGGTTGACTTTTTGTGTTTGATATCATATTTCTCCAATAATTCTCTCACATTAGAATTTATGAAAGGCGTTCCATTATCAGTGATGACCTCCTTTGGTATCCCAAAGCGGCAGACGATATTTTCTTTGATAAACTTAGCCACCATGATACCTGTAGCCTTTCTTAATGGTATAGCCTCTACCCACTTGGTGAAATATTCAGTAGCCACAAGTATCCAAACATATCCTTCAGCAGGAGGATTAACAGGTCCAATTAAATCTAGCCCCCAAGTATGAAAGGGCCAGGGCGTAGAGACATACCGTAGAGATTGTGCAGGTGCATGAATGACATTCCCTCTTATCTGACACTGATGACAGCTTTGAACATATAGGTGTGAATCTGCCTCCATGGTAGGCCAATAATATCCCAACCCCAAAATGTGTTGAAACAGCTTTCTTTTTCCTTGGTGAACACCACAATCTCCACTATGAGCTTCATGCAATGCTATTTCGATCTCCTTTCCGGACAAGCACTTGAGAGCAATACCGTTGTATCCTTTTCTGAATAATTCTCCTTTGTCAAAATAGAATTTGGCAACTTTCTTCTTAAACTTGAAGGATTCCTTTTGATCAGTAGGCATTATTCCATCTGTGAAGTAGTCATTGTACGGTTTCTTCCAATCTTCCCAAGAATTTGTAAAATGACATTCTTCTTTATCTGGCAATATTTGACAATCAGAACATTCCTTTTGTAACATAGCAGCATCTTTCTCCATTGTTGGCCAGTATATTCCAAAACGCTGTAACCTCCTATACAGACTAACAGAAGGATTATACCCACATATTCTTGTGTGGATTTGCTTCATTTGTTTCTTAGCTTCTTTTACTCCAACACATCTCATCAAAACCCCTTCAGGTCCCTTGAAATACAGATCTCCATTTATCTGTAAGAAATTTTTTAAGACTTTCAGTGTTGTAGTAGGGACTACTGTTGAATCATGAAGGCAGAAGACATCCTTCAAAATTGGTTCTCTCCAATCTGCTTCTTCTGATTCTGTGTCGCATAATTCTTCCATCAGCGGTGTAGCTATTATACGCCTTTCAATTACCACCTGAGAAGATTCTCCTTCAAATATTAATTTTGATGTCAAAGTAGCAAGTGCATCAGCATGGCGGTTTCTTGTACGCTCTTGATATTTGAATTCTATTTTATCAAAATTAGTCATTATTCTTTGAACCGCCGTTCTGTAGGGAGCCAAACCAACATCTTTTACATTGAATGACCCTTCCATTTGACTAATTACCAAATTGGAATCTCCTATTACATTTATTCTTTTGGCCTTTAACTCTTTAGCAATTGACAAACCTATGAGGAGAGCTTCATATTCTGCTATATTGTTAGAGCAAGGAAAATCCAATTTGAAAGAAAAAGACATTACCTCACCCCCAGGAGCTTTTAACACAATACCTGCCCCAGCTGAATCTGCAGTTTCAGATCCGTCAAAATACATGAACCATTCTTCTTCTGCTTCAATAGTCATTGCTTCAGGGAATTCTCCGGGTAGTTCTTCTCTTAATATCAAATCATCATTTCCTGGGAAATTTGCCAATAGATCTGCTACTGCTTGTCCTTTGATGGCACGAGGGCAAAGGCATGTAATATCAAACTCTGATAATGAAAGGAGCCATTTAGCTGCTCGTCCTGAAAGAACTGGTTTTGACATGAGATATTTGATTGGATCAGATTTTGTCATCAGAAAAATCTTATGAGATAGTAAATAATGACGGAATTTTTGTAAGGCATAAATCAGAGATAAACAACTCCTTTCAATCCGAGGATATCTCAATTCTGCATCTCTGAGAATCCTGCTGAGATAGTAAATTGGCCGTTCACAACCAGACAAATCTTCTTGGGCTAGAAGAGCTCCAATAGCGGTTTCTGTTGAAGCCAGATACAGGACCAAAGGCTTCTTGGGGATTGGTGCCATCATAGTTGCTGTTGAACTCATCATTTTTTGAAGTTGTTTGAAAGCTTTTTCATGCAATGATTCCCATTTGAATACACAGTTCTTCCGTAGGAGTGGCATAAGGGGTACTGTGACA
This sequence comes from Tetracentron sinense, assembly GCA_015143295.1. Taxonomy (NCBI): domain Eukaryota; kingdom Viridiplantae; phylum Streptophyta; class Magnoliopsida; order Trochodendrales; family Trochodendraceae; genus Tetracentron; species Tetracentron sinense. The sequence continues at coordinate 30,586,206 of CM026556.1, forward strand.
GCTGCTAGTCCTGGTATGAATCTTCTTATATAGGATACCTTTCCTAAGAAACTTTTCAACTCTTTGACTGTGCTTGGGACCGTCATGGATGCAATTGCTTGAGCTTTTGTAGGATCAACATCTATACCTTGTCTATTCACAATGAACCCCAGGAATTTGCCTGCAGATACTTTGAAAGCGCATTTTAACGGATTCATTTTTAACTGATAATGGCGGCATCGTTGAAAAACTCTTCTTAGATCCTCAACATGACTGCAACGCTTCCGAGATTTAATAACAATATCATCCACATAATCTTCCACTGTATTATGGAACATATCATGAAAAATGGCTGTCATAGCTCTTTGATAAGTAGCCCCAGCATTTCTCAACCCAAATGGCATAACTGTATAATAAAAATTCCCAATTGGTGTCCGAAAGGCGGTTTTTTCTGCATCTTCTGCCGCCATCTTAATCTGATTGTAACCACTGTAACCGTCCATGAATGAAAAAGCATCATGACCCGCTGTTGCATCAACTAATAGGTCCATATTGGGTAGAGGAAATTCATCTTTTGGGCATGCCTTGTTTAAATCCCGGAAATCAACACAGCAACGGATTTGCCCATTCTTCTTTTTGACTGGTACAATATTGGCTAACCAAGTTGGATGTTGAATTGGCTTGATAAAACCGGCTTTCAAAAGCTTTTCAACTTCTATTTTGATTTGATCTTCAATATCTGGTCTGAATTTTCTTGGCATTTGCTTCATTGGTACATATCCTGGCTCAATATTCAATTTATGTGTGACCAATGTAGGATCCAACCCTGGCATTTCTTCATAATTCCATGCAAAAATATCTCGGTACTCTTTGAGCAAATGTACTAATTCTTCTTTTTCTCTCGGGGCCAACTTGGAACTGATGAGTACCGGACGCTTTTCTGATAGATTTTCTGCAATGTTTACTTCTTCAAGACTTTCTTGTACCGCTTTTACACCATCCTGCATCTGTTCTGGTGCTTCCCCAATTTCGCTTGTTTCTTCTGCTTGAAGTATTTGACTCATCACGGGAATCTGATTTTCTTTTGATGAATCAGTTTCCTTTGATTGTCATAAGATATATACAACCCTTCCATCTGGTTGTACCACCCTCTTACAGCCCCCAGTTCTTGATTCTTTGATAGCATTCCCCCTTAGAATTTCTGTTTTCACACTTTCGTCTCGGGGTCTTTTTGAGGCCTTTGAAATTTCTGATGGCGTTAAGATAGTGGATGATGGTGGCATAACTCCTTTAGCCTTTTCAAAAGCGGTTTCACCTTCTTCAGCCAACTCATCATAAAACAATGCCTCTGAAATATGAGCTTCGGCTTTATCAAATGGTGTGGCAGTTGCTAGTATTCTGATGACTTTCCCTTTGTATATCCCTTTAACACATTGATGAAATGTTGATGGTATTAGCTGGAACTTGTGAATCCAAGGGCGGCCAAGAAGAATATGATAGCTTACATTGGCTTCAATAACATGGACTCTTATTGCTGAATTTATTGGCCCCACTTGAAGATTAATAGTAGCATAGCCAATAGTGTTCTGGCACTGTCCTCCAAATCCTGATATCTCTATTGGCTGTTTTGAAATTTTTGAAGGATCTAATCCCATTGTCATTGCTGTTGATAACGGGATAAGGTTTAAGGAAGACCCAGGGTCTATCAGTGCTCTTTTTGCTTCAATAGAGTTTATTAAAGCTGTAACATACAAAGACTTGTTGTGAGCCATTGATGAAGCTTTCATATCATCAGCAGTGAAACTCACATCTTGAATTTCCGGCATTGCTTTTCTTGTAGCAGAATAGGCAAGAAAACAATGTTCTGAATGAGCTTCTGCAACTGTTGTCAAAGCCGCTGTTGCAGCTATTCTTGCCGCTTTTGAGAAATGCATCTGGTCAAAGAAGTTTTTAAACTTTGAACTCTGTGAAAGAGTTTCTATTGCTGACTGATCATTAAGGATAATTTCTTCTTCAATTTCTTTTTCTGTAACAATTGCTGAATTATGACAGACCATAGCAACCACATCCTTCACTTTATGATTAGGCAAGGGATCCTGATGGACAGATCCTTCAGGAGTAGTTGAAATTTTCAGGTGTCCAGCGGCTATTTTGTCATTAAAAATCCGCCTTAGAGAGAAACAATCTTTTGTTGAATGGCGTATGGTTTGGTGATACACACAGTATTTGCTGCTTCGTTTGTCTTCTTCTGTAGGCTTTTGGAATGGTGATGGTAAGTACAAGACGCCATCAGCAATCCATACTTCCACAATTCGTAGTACTTCGGCCATGCTGCAGGGAAAAGGCGGTGGAATGCTTTCTGGGTTGTACTTTGGTTTTTTGTCAGACTGATAAGAGGTATTTTTCTGAAACGACCGCCTTCCAGAATTTTCTGCCGCCATTGCTGATTCTCTCTTATCCCTCCTACCATATCTATCTTCGTACCTTGGTAGGGTTGCTCTTGATATGACTGTGTTGAGCCTTTGAGAAACATCATAAAGCTTTTCAAAAGAAGGGATAGTAGCTACCTCCAAATAAGCTCTGTATTCTTTTGCTGCTCCATCAACGCATATTTGTACAAGTTGCTCCTCAGTTGTTGGTTCATGACAATCTAAAACCAAATATCGAAAGCGGCGAACATATTGTGTCAGATCTTCATTAGGTCTTTGCCGCTCTTTCGACAAGGTATTGAGAGTAACACGGTCTTCTACAGAGAAGAATTTCTTGGAAAAGATAGTGACCATTTCTTCCCAAGAGTGAATAGAGTTTGGAGCCAAAGTTGTGTACCAAGTGAAGGCACGATCAGTCAAAGATTTAGCAAATTCGCGGAGACGAAGCTCTTCATTGTTAGCATATCTGCTTAATGCATCAGTGAAGCGCATCACATGTTCTCGAGCATTTCCAGTTCTTCCATTGTAAAGAGTGAATTGGGGTGTGATATATCCTACTGGATATTCCATTCTCATGATTCTTGCTGAAAAGGGGGGTCTAGCATCGAAGGCATTCGAAAGTCCAGAGCGTTTTGCTTGCTCCTTTTCAAACATTTCAGAGAAATCTTCGGCTGTCATATATGAGGAATGTCTCCCTTCTTGTTCACGATGATTGCAGGGTGGAGAAGAAGGAATAGGATCTTTCCTGGGAGGATTATTGTGCATGTCATCTTCTTCGTCATGCTGAGACGGAGAAGGTGTACGCTCCTGCGACCTCTCTGGATTGCGAACATTATCTTCACGATGGGCTTTAAAAAACTCCTGCATTTGTTTTTCTGATGCTGCTATCTGAGCTGCTACCTGAGTTTGGATAGCCTGCATCTGAGCTTGCATCTGTACTTGGGTTGCTTGAAACTGAGCAAGAAAGGGCCCAAGAACAGCAGAAAGATCTGGAACTTCCACTCTGGAAGTATGAGATTCTTCCCTATTTTCTTCTTGAACAACATGTGCTTGGGACGAAGCACCTCTTTTAGTCACCATTTTCTCTCAAAAATTGTTACAGAACTCCCCAGTGGAGTCGCCAAATGTAGAGGGGTGTTTTGATTTTTGAAGAAATGGGGTTTACTGCAACCTCAATCTAGCCTAAATCTGATATCCAGACCGTTCTAAATTGAGTTATTTGTGGGAGAAATGATTCAGAGATCACAAGAAAGAAAAGGGGAAAAAGAAGGAAATGATTCAAAGGGAGAGAAGAAAGAACGATGAAGAAAAGTAGTGACAGAATGCTTTCTTTCTTGATGAATCCTTTACTCTCTCTCTTTGTAAATTCAGTTTAAAAAAAAACTGATTTGTTTTTAGGAACTCTTCTCGGAATTAGGAAAATCTCTCTCGAAGAATCTCCCTCCCAGAATTTCTCTTATCTTCTCAAGGAGGGGTCACCTCTATTTATAGGTGATTTATCAAAATTGTAACCAACTTGTACAGCTGTCATAACCGTTTTTTGTAACTGACTTTTAGAGAGAAAATATTGGATTCCATCAAGATAAAGGCGTTTTGTCACCATACCTCTTTTAAGCTTTTATGACCAAAGCTTTCAGATATATTCTTCAAAGGTTAAAAGCGGTATTCTCAATATCCATCTTTTAACGAATTCCATCTAAGCCCTCCAAACCACAACTCATCATCCTTCCCCAAAAGTAATTGGTAACTACATCGTGAAAGCGGGTCATACGCTTTCATGGTGTACTGTCCTACTGAGGTAATATATCAGTGTTCAGACAGCAACACTCCTCTAGAGTAATAATCATGATAATAATAATAATAACGATGATAATAATCATCTAATAATCATCTCAAGTCCAATAGGGAAATCATAGGTGTTGGACGAGGACACCCTTCCCGTAACTCAGGTCCAATAGGGAAATCATAGGTGTTGGACGAGGACACCCTTCCCGTAACTCAGGTCCAATAGGGAAATCATAGGTGTTGGACGAGGACACCCTTCCCGTCAGGCCTTAAGAGAAACTGAGGAAAAAATCCATCCTCAATGCTTTCTCCCTGACTGTCAGCCCAGGAAGTAATCCATGCTCCACTGGAATAGGTGATGAGGGGAAACAGCCACACTCATTCCCACGGGGAGGTACTAATCCATACATTTCACCCCTGACAAAACAAATCTCTTTTCAGGCATAAATCATCAGAAAGGCATACCAAGAGGGTACTGATCCATACCACGCCCATCATTATGAGAAAGGCGTTGAAAGCCAGAACGAGGCACTGAAACCATATAGGGTATCTGAAGGTGTTGAAGCCTGAATCAACATCAAAGGCATTTAAGCCTGAAACAGCATCCAAAGGCGTTTAGAGCTTGAAACCATATCCAAAGGCGTTAGAACTTGAAATGATATCCGAAGGCGTTAGAGCCTGAAACAATATCCAAAGGCGTTAGAGCCTGAAACAATATCCAAAGGCGTTAGAGCCTGAATTTGTGTCAATAGCGTGAGAGGCACAATAGTTTCAACTAATAATGACATAAGGATAAAATTTGTCATTAATGAGCAAAAAATCCTTTTTATGAACTAAAAGCATGAGAGCTTAAAATCATTGATCATTAATCGCCAGAATCATCATTATCAGATAAACATGGAATTCTTTTAATCAATTCTCAAACAGGATTTTAGTATGTGTAATATGTTAGAACGTCCTTTGAGCCACGCGTCATTATTTTATTGAATTATGAACAACGTTCTTAAATTCAAAATTTCACAAGTCAAGCTTTTCAATAACCATCATCAACAGGCACTTCCTTATTTTTCTTAGAAGGGGGTGTCAAACCAGCTTTCCCCAAGCGCCCGCCCAATCAAAAACAAAAGTCAACAAGATAATGTGCATGCCGTCATATAACCTTTGAAGGATTTTCCAGCCGATGCACAGTAAAATAATGCGAGACTAGTGGACCCCTTAAAAATTCAATTATCCGTCTAAGTGACGTAATCTCATTGGCCATTAAGATTTAATTTGAAGTAGGCTGCCCAATCGGAATAATTAAAGTTGGTTTATGAAAAGTTTTGCACGACAGTTTAAATACAAAAGGAGCTCTGCTTCTAAGATTTTAGCGGAGCTTCCTTTTTCACACCATCAAGATGGCAATCTTATAATTCTGTGTTGTAAAATTGCCCCTTTCTATTTCAGTAATTACAAACTTGCCACTGTCATAGTCGAAAAATGGGAGTTCTGCTTCAACCCTTATAACAGAGCTCCGACTCAAAATTAATCTTTTTGCACAAATATATATATTGTAAAGATGTTTGATTCATAGAGCTTATATGTTCGAAATCATTGTTTTTTTGAACCAAAATAAATAAAAACCATTGCTTTCAATAGAAATGAAATGGGGCAATATGATTCATGTTACTGACCCTCAAATTTGATTAATGTTTTTTTTTTTTTTGAAACGAGGGTATCCAGGCCTCTTAGAGCACCTGACTATTCCTTCATACACGTGCAACACCCCCCACGCCACATATACCAAGTAAGTCGGGATTACTCCCTGAGGGTGGCCAACAGAGAGAGGGGATTTGAACTCAAGACTTCCGCTTCCTGAGGCGTGGTCGTGGCCAATAACCCAACCCCCTATTAGTTAAATATGATTAATGTTACCGACCTTAAAGTTGTTTATGATGATGATGATGCGACTAAATTAAAGGTAATCCATGATAGGACTACTCATCCTAGCACTTGAGTCATTACAACCGTGTGGATGTGATTTTAAGAGAGTATTTATGGGATAGGCGTCCTAACAGCTTGGTTTTGACATGTAACCATATTGGGGTACGTAATGGCTGGAGATTGTAATTACTCCAAAATGCATTTAAAATGAGTCAAATGTATATTTCTTATAAATGAGACGCTTGAGGTCGTAAAGGTCACCTCACCTCACCTCGCCTCTTGCGCCAGTGGTGGGTGTGACCCCTCTTAGGGAGGTCGGGGAACCAATCCTCAAGGTGATGAGTCCACAAGAGCTTCAATCTCAAACTAACCTCTAACCTTATTCACGTAGCGAAATGATATCCGAAGCAAAAACAAATAAATAAATAAACAAAGTAAATGTGCTCCTCTTCCTTACATTATTGGATTCTTATGGCTACTTTATTCTAATACAATAATCTTGGTAGGATTGAATGAAACCCCACAGGCCGCGTGACGCTCGAGAGTCCACCACAAATGATTGGTAGGCATACTTCATGAGTGATAACGGGTTGTGTGGGTAGGTCCGGTTTGGGTCAAGTATAACCCGACAAGAGTTCCCTCAACACGATCCTAATCTTTTTACAAAAGGAGTTGAAAACAAAAAAGAGACCCCTCATCCATGACCTGCTCAATTAGTCCATTTCAAATAAAAGACTAGATGAATTCTCTACATTTTTAATTATAATAATATATGTAGGGTTTTTTTTATTGGTTAAGATATATTTAGGTGCTTTATATTTTTAATGCTACCAAAAAGAATATGTAGGTTTAAAATTATAGACATTGGATATAATGACTTCCACACCCTGCCTCTTGCGCCAGTGGTTGGCCCGAGAAAATCAACCCGGGCAAAAAATCAACACTGAGTCACCAATCATTCGAAGATTCTGATATGCAAAAGGGGTTGTGTCCCACATAGTTCCTCCCCCATAATACACATGTTATAGCGAGATTAAACTCACAGCCAAGTGGTAAATCCATTTTAAGTAAGTCGGTGAAGTTGTGTCCCTTCATTATATAAGATACTTCCACGTTAAGATTTGTAAGGGACTCAATAAATCAATAAATTTGTAGAAGTTTTCTTTTGCATTAAACCTAAAAAAAGAAACACATAGGATTGGGGAGAGTCCATTGTAACCTTTGGGGTTTAATATAACTTTAGTTATTTTAAAAAAAATTATTAAATTTAAGATTTTAAAATTCTAGTTCAATATTTTAAAATAAAGTAAGGTTATATTGTTGAACTTTGGTGTGTTAGCCTATGGTGTTCTTGAACTCTCAACGAATTCAATCGCAATTGGCTGCGATTCGATCTCGCTTGGGTGGGTGGGTGGGTTATAGTATATATTCTTGTCATGTGGTCCGGAAAAAAAAAATCACCGCCAAACTGTTTCAAGTGAATCACAAAACTGTTAGGACCAACCGACGCCGCACAGTCACATCTCTGATTTTCCCTTCTTTTTTTTTTTTATTGTTAGAGCAATAGTTGACTCCACGGTGGAGGAGCAATTGCTCCTCGCTCTCACAAATCCGCCCCTTCTACCTTTCATAAACTTGGGTTAAATTATTTTAATCCTGTAGTTATTTTTAATAACCAAGAGTAGAGGAATGATCCGTTGGAGTGAATAAATCTTAACCACAGTTAAAGATAATTAAAAGAGGGACACATGGCAATGAAAGGGGAGCCAAGATGCACCTCCTCTCGTCACCGACCGAATAGGTGATTATTTTACTTATTCTGTTATATTATTGTCAAGGGTCATAATCTTCTCCGGTTGTAACCGGTTTTCCCAAAACCGGTTCACCCCTAAGGTGGCCACATGTCCCTTCGACACATTTTAACTGTAGTTAATATTCACTCACCCTGACGGTCCACTCTTATCATTGGTTTTAGAAAAAATAATATAATAATTTATTAACTGTGGTTCAAATTTATTATCCCTTAAGTTTAAATTTTTTATAATATTTTATTTTAAAAATTAAAGATAGATGGATGAATCCCAAATAAAAGCAAATCTTAACCACAGGTGGTTAAAAAGGGAAAGATGACCACATCGGGAGTGTAACCGGTTTTGTCAAAGATTAGGAGTCTATTGTCAAAGCTCATCAAGAATGTAACCTCTCATAAACACACACGTGGATTGGTAGGTCCCAAAACGCGGTTGTCCAGGTCAATGGGGAGACATCTGAGAGTAATGACGACGTTGACTACCCTTTACGCATTCATCTATCAATAGGCCGCCCGCCCACTCCCGTCCCGGCCCTCCTCCATACGATACGGTACGACACGCACCCTTCCTTCACTAATTAATATCTCTGCCGACGCTGCTTCCGTTCCACTCTCACACACGTGAATCGTGACCACGATCCCTGATCACGTGTCACCTTTTTTCCTCACTTTATCGACTCGCGCGTCTGTTTTCACTTAGAATAATTCCGAATCTCGCTGCACCGCCCAACTTTCCGACTTTGGTTTCAGAGCACCACACCCACCGACCTCGGTTCGTGTACTTTTGTTTAGTTTCTAAATATGATTAGAGCAGTGATCAGTGAACCTTGTGTTGCTTCCTATCTTATCCTTGTACCTTTTCACCTTGGTAAAACTTAACTAAATTAAAGTTAGGATTATAATTTGTTTTTAAAATCAAAGTTAGATTACTTAATCCGTGAATGAATCTTAACCATATTTGACGAGTATTTAAAATTGGAGTGTGGACCAATGAGGAGGCTAATTTGTTACAAAATGAAAACCATGGGCACATTAAGTATTTTCCGTAGATTACAACATCCACTCAATAGCTGTGAAATTAGAATTCAGTAATCCAAATTATCTGTTTCCAATCATGCGACTAATCTAAAAACTACTAAAATAGGACTAAAGTACTTAGGCACTGTCGTCGAAGAATGGGCCATATAAAATAGCCCTCTGTGGGTCCAGTCCTAGAATCCTTCCTTAGCTTGCTATGTTTGAAACTGCGCGTGAATTTTACTACTGACTTGAAGGTTATATATTCGACTGTTAAGATCTGCCAATGTTAACCCCCATTGTATCTCCATGTTTGCTGTACCCTGTAGGATCGAATCATTCCAAATTGCCAAACATGAAAGACTATTGAGGAGTGCTAACTCTCCCAATCAGCCAACCACCTATCCATAAAGTGTGTACTTTAATTGTAAAATTATGCTTTAACCGACATTAGTTTACTACTAGCGCATGCTCGAGGTTAGGCCCCGAGCGTCCACTCATCATCAAGCATTTGGCATTAAAAGGGAAAAAGAAAAATGGAGGAGAGATATCAATTGTGGAGAAGTTAAAAATAAGGGAGAAAATGAAATGAAGCATCCCCTTTTTAGCGCCACATGCCTGATGATGAGTGCACTCCGGAGGCTATTGGTAATCAGGATGCCGCTTTAACCTGTTGGTTTTTTTAGTTTATGAACAGGTGATTGGCTGAACGTGAGAGTAGGAAAGAGCTGCAGAGTAAGGCTAGCACTCCTCAAGATTATTTATCCTCCGTTAATCAGGACCTTCCGTATTACTGTATTGTCAAATATTGAAAGCGCATTCAGTACGATGGTCCATACAATGTATGGTAACATTTCTTTTAACGTCGAAGTATCATACGGACCACCAGTTCAGAGAATTGACCTTCACTTGATCACCACGTCACCAGAAGTTTTTTCACTGCCTGGCAAAACTCGCCACCGAACCAGGGCAATCCACTTGGTGTTTTCGGGACGTGGACACTACCGCGTCTACAGCTGTCGATCCTGTTATCTACCCAGTATAAATACCCACTCTCTCTTCACAAACTCACTCGTTAATCTCTTTCGACTTTCAAAACTCTATGGCGCCTGTTTACCGTTTTACCCTTCTTGCTTCTCTTCTCCTACTCTCCTCTCTCTTCAACTCCTCCATGGGCACCACGAGAAAGCTCTCAGCTCTGGTTCAAGAACAACCCCTCGTTCTCAAGTACCACAACGGTGCACTTCTCAAAGGAAATTTCACCGTCAATCTCATCTGGTACGGAAGCTTCTCTCCAATCCAACGGTCCATACTCGTCGACTTCCTCCAATCTCTCAACTCCCGCAAGACGACCCCACCACCTTCCGTCTCGTCCTGGTGGAAAACCACTGAGAATTACAAACAGGGTTCAACCAACCTCGTCTTAGGAAAGCAAATCCTTGACGAGAACTACTCTTTTGGAAAATCTCTTAAAACCTCTCATATCGTCGCTTTGGGTGCTAAAGCAGGCAACAAGAACTCGGTAAACGTTGTTTTCACGGCGAGAGATGTAGCCGTTGATGGGTTCTGCATGAGCCGGTGCGGGACCCACGGGTCAGCTGTGGGGACTGGGAGTAAGCTCGCTTACGTCTGGGTTGGTAATTCGGAGACTCAATGCCCCGGTCAATGCGCGTGGCCCTTCTACCAGCCCATTTACGGACCACAGACCCCGCCGTTAGTGTCCCCTAACGGCGACGTCGGAGTTGACGGAATGGTTATTAACCTGGCGACGGTTCTGGCTGCGACGGTGACGAATCCGTTTCACGATGGTTACTTTCAAGGGCCGGCGAGTGCGCCTTTAGAGGCTGTGTCGGCTTGTACGGGGGTGTTCGGTAAAGGAGCTTATCCGGGTTATGCTGGGCAGGTTTTGGTGGACAGAACGACTGGGGCTAGCTATAATGCGCGCGGGGTAAATGGGCGAAAGTACCTGCTGCCGGTCATGTGGGACCCACGAATTTCTGCATGCTCTACTCTTGTGTGAAAAATAAATAAAAATAAAAACAAGAGTAGAGAGTCTCCAAGTACGCATATGTACGTATGTAAATATGTTTGCAAGTACTGCCGGAGGGGATCGAGACTGTGGATAACGTTTGATGTTCACGTGTAAATTGCTTTTATAAATGCAGGAAAAAAAAAGTATATTTAAGAATATGATAATGAAAGCAATGGGATTCGTACGTGCACTCTTTTATTGTTGGACTTGAAATTGTCTCACGGTTGTACATCACAAAAGCTTTCTTTTAACTTTGTTAATAACTTCTAACTTTAGGTAATAACTTTAATTTTTTAAATTAATATTTTATTAAAATTAAGGTTTTATAATTGAACAAAAGTTAGTGAATCTTAATAACAAATGTTGACTTGATGGTTTTATTATAGGACTTTGCTAATGAGACCGTAAAAGGGATGAGACCTCATGCGTGCGTGAGATTTCAGGTGGGGCCTATCTTCACATGGTGGGCTCCACCTGAAATCCTGCGCACTGGCCCGAGATCTCGGTGGCTCGGCCTTCTCCAGTCTCAAAAGCATTTCCCTATATTGTAACCCTAGAGATCCCTATAGATCGTTCTAACAAATTAGAAGACACACCCCTTCATACACCACAGTCCACACGCACACACTTGCTCAGACGGTGCATCATCACACAATCCTCCCATTTTGAGAGAGGTGAAGAGGATTCCTTTTTAACTTGGTGGCACAAGTGGGTCACCAGCCCGGAATTCACGTCGAGCAATCAATTTTTAGCCATTCACCTTGCCACCACGCCCAAGGAAGTTCCCTAGAACTTGCTTCGGGATGCCACTACGCGTTCGTGCCCCTTCCACTGGTCTCCACTAAAACTGGGCTGGATCAAGATTAATGTCAATGGAGCGACTCTCCCTCACGGTATGGCAGTAGAGTGGGTGTTGTTTCTCGTAATTATAAGGGCATAATCCTAAAATACCTTTGGAAAGCCTTGTTTGGAGGGTCCTCTAAAGTTGCCGAAGCGGAGGCTATCTGTATGGGCTTTCAAGCAGTCGTCTCCAATAATTGGAACCGAATCATCATCCAATCTGATTCAAAAGAGAACATTGATCTGTTGAATGGTAGATCCGATCAGACCTCTTGGTCAACAACAACCATAACTGGCGACATTCAACAACTGCTGAGGTGTTGCGATAGTGTTGAGCTGATCTTTATCTGCCGCGAAGGCAATACCTTAGCTCATCATGCTTCCCAACAAACCCTTAACGAGAGCATACAGCGTTGGTATTCCCAAAAGGTTTTATCGGATCTATCTATCAGATCCTCTCCAAGTGGGGATGGGGTGGGGTTGATGTGGGACATGCGGTGATAAAAAGTGGGGAAGATATCAAACGGAGAGAAGTCAAAAATGAAATGACTTCTCCCCTTTTTATTGCCACATGTCAGACAAAAACCATCACCGGATGGTTTTGGTATGTAGCCGGATCAAATCCCATCCCCTCCAAGTTGTGTAATTCCGAGAGTTCGGTTTCAATGAAATCAGGGGCGGAGCCAGGAATTTTTCCTTGAGGGGGCGGATACATTTACGAATAAAAGTAATCGGTTTGGGGGTTCGGGGCGTAGGCCCCGAGAAACTTTTTTTCTTGGATAATCGATTCATCGTTCAATCACATCTACAGGTCAACACATGTCCCTTTTAACTCTTATTAATTGTGGTTAAGATTCACTAACCTATAATGATCAACAATCTAACCCTTTTTTTAGAAAAAAAATATCAATCCTAAGGGTTAAAATTACTTAACCACATTTTAAAAAATTATTTTTTTTTTTCTGAAAACCATGGCTAGATTGTTGAATCCTAAGAGTTAATAAATCTTAACTACAATTAAGAAGAGTTAAAAGGGACACGTGTTAACTTGTGGGTGCAAGTGAACTCAAAGACATGTTAAACTTGTGGGTGCGATCGAAGAAAGTTTCTTTCAAATTCACTTTGTTTACAAGCAAGACATGTGTTTTCCATTAAGAATAAGACCTGTTTTCCACTAACTCTTCAATCAATTGGAGAGTGAGGCTAGTATTATCCTATATGTTTTTATTTCTAAACGATTTGAGGGGCACTCTATATGAATTAAGGCTATTTTAAAAATCTTTATTTCAACGAAAAGAAAAAAAAATTAAAAAAACTATAAGAACTCACATACCGAAGGAATCCTACCGATTTGAGAATAAATTTCATAATTTTTTTCTACAAATAAGAAGACATTCTAAAGTTGATATGAAAATGCTATTGCTGGTTAGCTTTGGGGACTCTCATAGGGTGAGGCCCAGCAGCATTACGGCTAACCAATTAAATTGGTAGGCCACCGCTTGATGCATGGACTACTTCGTCTTTAATGTGAACAAGACCCATCTTTATGCTAACCACTGCTCATTCATTATTGGGTTGATAGATTGCTACAAAATCGGTTACAGTGGCTGATACTATTTCTTAAGTTTAAGGTGTGATGTCTCTTGCACACCAGGGCTTTGTCCCAATGGTAGTGTATCCCCTGCTTTGGGAGGAGGTACTGGGTTCCATTCCCGAGAGGGTGGGAGTTTCTATATACTCTCCACCCGCCCATTAACTGATATGATACTAACACCTAACCGGCGTTGCGGCCTACACGTATATCTCGAACCAAAAAAAAAAAGGTGTGATGTATCTTGTGAATAGCATTGTGTTAGTGAGTTTTTTTTTGTATAAGTTGCAACCCTGAATAGTTATGTTAGTATTTGTTCATATGAGTTTAATATGTTTTTTTAGGTTGAAATGATATCATGTAATTAACACACACAGCCCCCTAAGGTGCCATAAGGGTCAGTTCAAGCAACTACTCCAAAAGGGTCTATCTTAAGGAGGGTTGATGACCCCTTATACACCCTTACTGTAGAAACCCGAACTTTCTTTCATGTCTTTAATAGAATTAATAAGGGTAATTTGATCTTTTGTTATGTTATTATGCATGTCGTGATTATGACTAAACGGTGTAGAGGGTTTAAAAGGCTTTAGTGTTGGAAAGGGGAAAAACAGAGCATGCGATCGATCGGAGAGGAGTTACGATCGATCGCACTTAGTCTAAAACTAGGGAAAATCTTTGCTCTAGTTGCGATCAATCGTGGGGTACTTACGGTCGATCGCACTCAGTCAAAATTTTGGAAATTTGTTCTGTGTGTTATGCAATAGATCTTCATCAGTATGATCGATCGTACTGGAGGCTACGATCAATCGCAGTATATGTGCGATTGATCACAGTCACGCACAAGAATTTTTTAAAAAGTTACGGAAATCAGGGTTTTAAACCCCTAGGCTATAAATAGAGGTTCTATTTCGAAGGTTTTAGGGTTCTAACTTTTCTAAACCTAATTTGGCAAAGAAATGAGAGAAAACCTAAGGTACTAAGGAAGAGATTACTTGGAGAGGAAGGAGATTGCAAGGAAAGCTTGAAAATCAACATCAAACCTTCTTGAGAGTGTTTTGGATCGAAAGGAATGATCCCAAAGGTTGATATACTATCCAAGTCACTTCTATTTATGAACTTATGTATGTTTAAGATGATTTAAGCTAGAAATGATGGATTATTAGTATGATTATGATAAGATTATGGATAATTATATAGGGATTATGGGTTATTATGAATAAGTATAACTATACGTATATAATATGGGGTTTTCTTATGAAATAAATGATGTTTAGCCTTAAAAATTGAGTAAATGGATTATGAAAATGTATGTGGATGGATTTATGGTTTTATATGCTTGTTAAATTATGTACACTAGCGGGTGGCACGTGCGATGCACGTGAGAGTGAAGATTGAACTCTCCCATTCAATTGGCAGAAAGAGAGAGAGAGATTAGGTGGGCGTTAGATAAGGGGAGATATTTTAATTGAGGAATCGTGCTCTATCCGAGTGCTATATAAAAGGAATACAGTTATTAAGTTATGTGTTATCTTTAAGAGTTTTAAAATTTTAAAACTCAATCAACGCCTCAACCCACCAATTCTCACTTTAAGAGATTTAAAAAATAAAAATTCGATCAATGCCTCAACTATTAAGTTATGTGTTATCTTTAAGAGTTTTAAAATTTTAAAACTCAATCAATGCCTCAGCCCACCAATTCTCACTTTAAGAGATTTAAAAAATAAAAATTCAATCAACGCCTCAACCCTCCAATTCTTATTATAGTAGTAGAGAAATGGAGGATGAGAATGTATGTAGATGAATTCATGGTTTATATGATATGTGGAGTGTGTATAAATGAAGGAATGGTATATATGATGGAGGATGAGTATTGTTAAAGATTAATGTTTGTGAAATTACTATGAACTATGATAAGGTAATATATATATATATATATATGTGTGTGTGTGTGTGTGTGTGTGTGTGATTGTTATGTTAAATTATACCCTAATTATATTGTATGGTGATCAATGTTCAAGAAGACCAAAGTTTAGAGGAAAAACCTCCATGTTGATAATTCTTTAACCAGAGAGATGTAACCTGGCGGAGTTTCTTGGCGGAGGTTTAGAACTTAAGGGATGACCGATTCGAATGTTAATTGCGATACTTATGTACAAACTCACATGTGTGTAAGATAAGAGTCTCACAAGTCACACATGTGGACTACAAGCATAAGCATTACATATGTCTGATAGACTGAATAAGCCCAATGAGGAATCTGAATAAGTATATGTTCTGAATAAGCTGCTCAAAGACTCATAAGCATAAATCCTACATATGCTCGAGAGAAATCTGAACAAGCTCGATAATGGATCTGAATCAGCTGCTCAAAGACTCATAAGCATAATCTAACCAAAAAAAACTCATAAGCATAAGCATCTCATAAGCATGTGGTCTCATAAGTATAAGCATCTCAAAAGTATGTTGTCTCCTCAGTCTAAGGTTCTCACGCGTACACAAGTTAAGGTGATGATATGATGTATATGAGTACACGTTCTTCGGCACTTTGATTATGTTATTATGTTATTGGTTATGGTTTTAACTAAGTGCAGGGATATTATGTTGTTGGTTGGATTTTATATACACCGAGTGTTTTTGTACTCAGTCAGACTTTTGTCTTGGCATGTGTAGAGCAGGAGTACACGGCGGAAACGTAAATTGAGGAGGCATGCGTCGAGGAAGGAGGAGAATGTGAGCCTTTCGAGGAGGGAGCCAGGGGTTTTGATAGTTACCCCTATTAGTTGGTTATGTTTTGTTTCGGTTAAGAGAATTGTAATAGACTTTTAGATGATGTTGATTACCAGATTACATTACAATTGGGTATCAAACTATTTTGTTTATGGTGGGTTATGTTTATATTGACAATAGACTTGAGCAGGATGATTTGGTTTTATGTATCGAAATTTTATTATTCTCATTTTTTGGAGACTCGTGTTTTATGCCTTGTATGTCATGAGATTTAAGCAGGTTTAAGAAATGTGACGACCTAAAGTCCTATTTTGGTCAAGGTAGGATTTGGGGTCATTACACTTATGAAGTCCACTTCCCAACCGATGTTGGGACTAAACCCAGGATACACCCTACGCACGTGGTAACAAAACCAAATTAGTTTTTAGTTGAAATGATATCATGTAAGTAACAAGTTTAATATGTTAGAGAGCCTAGCATTTTGAAGCTCGTGAAACGATGGACACATCAATTGTCACACTACAATTCATGAAAATAGATTTCAAGTCACCACACGAATTACACATGTAGGGAGTTAAGAGTTTGAAATTATAGGTGCCAATATTTAAACGTGTGGCACATGCAACAACAGTGAATGATATTTTGTTTAATTACATAAAGACCATATAGTTTAACAAGATGTCCTCAGTGTTTGTGTCATCGCTAAGAGAAGGCATGTTCTTGCACCTGCCGGTTAATGCATGAGGTCAGCAATCCTCATATAATAGCACATATTTTTGTGCTACCATACAAGAATTCCTCTTAATTAAGGTTTTAAAGTTGTTTTCGAGCTTAAAAACATCTTAGGGGTGGCAATGGGGCGAGTTCAGGATTTAAAACCTTTGTAAATGAGTTGGACTTTGGGCCATACCTATTCAAAAATCACTAAAATTCAAGCCCAAACTTGGCCTATTACCACCCCTAATCTTAATAATATCCAGGTTTCGATAGTTTTAGTTGCAGCGAGGGCTTATTTACTTTTAAAAATGAGAAATCACTAAAACATTTTGAATGCGGGCCTTGTCCAAAAATATTTGTCTTCTTTTGGGGAGCTATTAGTAAATTTACATATTATATGAGAATTATACACAAATAAAATGTATAATTTATTATCCCTATAATTCATCTATACTATTCAAAGATATGGAAACATTCGTGAATTTTCTAAGTAAGGCGAATCGTTTGCAATCTATTCGCAAATCGTTCGCGACTTATTCACGAACAATATCTTTAAGATTTTAAAAAAATCTAAACCCGCAAGGTAAGTTCCTAAATCATTTGTTCTCTTTCTCACATTCGCACACAACTCGTTTTTTCTCGATTCTTTTCTCTCACTCAATCCATATTGTTAAGTCTTTATCTCACCAGCCACATTGTCACTGAAAGCCGCTAGTCATGAGTCCTAAAGTAATCACCAGCCAGCACTCAATTTCCTCATTTTTTTTCTTCTTGAATATCTGACCCTAACTATTTCACAGTCGTCACTTATCATAATGACACCACAATCGCCAATATATAGTCGAGGATTGAGTCTCCGATTGTACAACATTTTTAATGCCAACAATCATCATATTTCAATCTCTTTTCCAAATGCGACCCTCTCTCTCTCTCTCTCAATCTCCTACTGCACTTCTTCTTATGAATCGTTCTACCCAAAACATTGAGCTTACCTCATGTCATTTCAATCTTCTCATGAACCTGAATCATTTATTAAGGACTGCAATCATTCTTGCTGGAGAGATGTTATGCAGGGAGAAATCAATGCCCAGGAAAAAAAGAATAAGACTCGGTCTCATTCCCTGCAGGGAAACAAGTCATTGGCTGCATGTGGATTTTACAAAATCAAGCATAAAGCAGACAGCTCGGTAGGGAGATACAAAGCTAGATTAGTAACTAAAGGATCCCTTCAAGAACATTGAGTCAAAACTGAGGATACATTTGCCCGAAGTTGCTTAAATGACCACCCTTCGTGTCATTCTTACCTTGGCTGCAATCAAAAAGTGGTCCTTAATTCAAAAGAATGTCTTTCTCCATGGAGATATGCAACGTAATTTCTTATAAATTTTATATGTTCAAGTTTATATATTAAGCCAAATTTTCAACGAATTATTGAGTGTTGGTCTGAATTATTTTCGTACCACACTTTTAACGCTCTACGTATTTTTCGTTGAATTTTTAATCGAACTATTGAATGACTATTCTAAATTATACTCGAATAATTTTCATTCCAAATTTTTACCGAATGAAAAATTACTAACTATGATTAAGCCTGGTGGTGGCTAAAGCTCACACTCCCATAGCCAAGTTAGTCCAATTTGATCATCCGACCATAAAAGGAAGAAGTAAAGCGTGATTAAAAAAAAGTTTGGTATTTTGTATCATATATTTCTTGACTTTGGAAAGAATAAGCCACAACTAAGGTTGGTAGTCTCATATGGGAGACAATCAAGTTTGGTAATCCAACCTGTTGGAAACTAGGGGCCGTTTGGCATCATTCTCGCGGAATGATTCCGCGTTCCGGAACAACCCGAGAGATGATAAACGGGTTTGGGAAGGTTGATAAGTTCAACCCAAGTGAGAAACGGGTTCCAGCGGCATGAGTTTTGCGGGAACAAAAGAAAAGGACTCCTCGGAACGGCACAACTCGCACTCTATACTTGTTCCCGATAAAACAAAAAAAGCAAACTTCAGTGGCTCTGGTGAAGGGAGTAGCAGGAAGAAGAAGACATCTCCAACCATCGATCGCTGGTGAAGGGAGTAGTAGGGAAGACAAAGTCTAGATTATCATCTCCAACCACCGATCATCGCCAGTAACAACTCCTAACGGTACTCTCTCTCTCTCTCTGAAAATGGATGTCTGGTGAAGATCTTTCTCTCTCCCTGTCTCTCTAAAATGGCAAATCTGCCAACGATATTTATAAAATGGCAGATCTGGTGGTTCTTTCTCCCTCTCTCTCTCTCTAAAATGGCAGATCTGCCGATGATCTTCATCAAATGGCAGATCTGCCGGCGATCTTCATATTCCACCAGATCTGCTATTTTTTTTTTCTCTGGTTCTATTTTTTTTGTTTACAGATCTTGATTTTATGTATTTGAGTTCTCTAGCAAGATCTAACATGACCTGTGAACATGACCTGCTGCAAGATCTTCCTCGTCTTGATCTATGAATAATTTTGGTAGATATTCCTCTTCTTGATCTGTAAATCAATTTTTTTTCATTTTCTCAACTTGATATGTTTTTTTTATTTCCCTTTTTTGTTATCCTCTCACTTCAAATGAGATCTGATTTTGGAAATGAGATCTGATTTTGGAACAGATTTGATCTGATTTTTTATATGTGCACTGTATTTTTGATTTCCTGTTTTTATATTTTTGATCTCTTTTGTCTTGTGCTAGTATTTGATTTTGGAAAAGTCCTTAAAAGGTATTTGATTTGTAGTGTTACAGTGCACACCAAGTGTTCGATATATTGGTTACATGAAATCTCCTATTCAACTGAATGATTTTGTGTTGTTCGATATATTGGTTACATGAAATCTCCTATTCAACTGAATGATTTTGTGTTTTGCACTGTGTTCATATGAACTTCCATATCTCAATAGCTTTAGTGATAGGCTTGTAGCTTTTCATTGTACTCTGGTGTTAGAATTTAGAAATATGATGAAGGGATAAAGGGGTGTTCTCTCTGTTATGGGTTCACAACACAGTAGATCTCATAGAAAAAACAAAAGTAGGAAGAGAAAGGATACAACAGGTTAGCATTGCTCAGAATATTTAATGAAGCAATTTTTTTTCTGTTCATTGGACTACAAGGATCTAGAGTGGTCTTAATATGCTTGCTTGTGTGCTCACCGTAATGTACTGCAATGATCATGGTAAGGGTGTAATGTACTGTAATGGGGAACAACATAGATGATGCTATTGGTTTTATATGGATGTATTAGAAGGATCAATTATCAATATGTAAAATGCATTTTAAAATGTTCCTAGATAGACATAAACTTCATATGCATTTTAAAATGCATTATGGTTCAATTTCAGAATTGTTGTAATTGAAATGGTTGAACATGATGTTATGAAATGGCTGAACATATATGGTTTTATTTCAGAATTTTTTGAAGATACAGATCTGAGATATTTTTTAATTTTTTTTAAAGAAGTAATGGCTGACGAGGTTGCAAGGTGGAGCACTATGGATGAGAAATTGTTTATAGAACTAATAGCTGATGAGGTTCGCAAGGGAAACCGACCAACTACAACGTTCTCAAAAAAAGCATGGAATGATATAAATGATAAGTTCTTTAAGGAAACGGGACATAAGTATTCTCATCAACAATTCAAAAACAAGTTCAACAAGTTGAGGCTATACTATCGAGAGTTTAAAACGCTTTGCGATGTGCCCACAGGTTTTGGTTGGAACCCCGTCTCCAAAACTGTCACGGCTCCCGATGACGTATGAGAGTCGTATTTACGGGTATGTGCAGTTACTATTTTTTTGTTATCAACAAGATCAATAAAAAAATATACTTCATTACGTAATAATACTCATCCTCATTGTTTTTAAAACAGCAACACCCTGGGACAAAAATATTCCATCATAAAGGGTGTCCAATGTGGGATGAGCTTGTGACAATATATGGCGACACTACCGCAACGGGTGATATTGCGGGTTCCTCAGCACAAGGTGCAGGTGATGAGAATGTTGATGGGATTCCCGAAACTCAAGTAGAGCAATTGGAAGAAGACTTTGATGTGGATATGGGGGATTTGACCCGAACCAGTCAGGGTACTTCTAGGACTCATACTCCTCATCGAAAGAAGGTAAATAGTACTTCAGTTTTGATGGACACGTGTAAGGCTTACACTACGAGACAACATCAAAGGACAAATAGTTCTGGGTCCGAAGCAAGTGAGGACCCTTTCTCTATTACCCGGTGTTATGAGGTGTTGGCAACATTAGATGAAGAACTAAGCGATGAGGCCTACTTGAAGGCAACGAAGATTATCACGCGCGATCGTAACTGGAGATAATTGTTCATGAATGTGCCCACAAGCCGGAAACTCCTCTTACTAAGGAGTTTAGAATGAAGAATCTGATCTTAGAAAGCTTATAACTTTTTTGTTGGGATGTTTCGTTGGGATGTTTAAGACTTTGTTACTTTAAAACTTTGTTTACTACTTTAAAACTTTGTTTGCTACTTGTTTGCTACTTTAAAACTTTGTTTGCTACATATTATGTTAGTTACTACTTTACAACTTCGTAGTTGTTATGGATTGATTAAGATGTAGTTTTTATTTTGTAATGATGTGACTTTAGTCTTCATGTTGATATATTATGCTTATATACTATGTTCAGGTAATATGGATCCAGATACATTGGAGTCAGATTCAGACCGTGACTAAGAGTCAAAATCAGATAGTAAAGAATCTGATGATGACTTTTTGTTTCTACTTATATTTAATGAATTGAATAATCGTATCATCAGAAAACCAATTAGAAACCGTGGTGAGACAGGATTGGAATTTGTTCATAAGGTACTTACTGGACATCCAGATAGATGTTACGATTTGTTTCGGATAGAAAAACACGTATTCCAAAGTTTATGTCAAACTTTGAGAATTAGAAACCTTTTGAAGGATTCAAAATTTGTTGCAATCAAGGAACAGGTGGCTATGTTTTTAATGACAATTGGTCACAATGAATATAATCGAATGATAGCAGATAGATTTCAACATTCAGGAGAAACTATTAGCCGTCATTTCAAAAGAGTTTTGAAGGCTGTTGTAAATTTGGGAAAAGAGCTAATATGCCCCCCAGATTTTAATGTAACTCCACCAAAAATTCCTAACATTTCAAAATACCATCCTTGGTTTAAGGTAATAAATGATTTACAAATTGTATTTCCGTCATAAAGTGTTTCTTTAAATGATTACAATTTATTGTTTTGTTTTCAAGGATTGTATATGGGCAATAGACGGCACACATGTAAGTGCATCTGTCCCTACTAAGAATCAGATTCCTTATCAAGGGAGGAAGACATTCATGATTCAAAATGTCTTATGTGCATGTTCTTTCAATATGCGTTTCACATTTGTATATGCCAGTTAGGAAGGAACTGCAAATGATTCAAGTGTTTTTGCGGAAGCCATAACAAGACCAGAATTGGAATTTCCTCACCCCCTACAGGTAACACTATTTGAAATATATATAGGTATCATCGATATTAGTGATTTTCTTAAAAGTTTTTTATTTCAGGTAAATATTATGTGGTCGACTCAGGCTACACCAGTATGTCAGGTTATCTGATGCCTTATCGTGGAGAGCGATATCACCTATAAGAGTATAGGGGGTGTACTCGACAACCACGAGGAAAGAATGAATTATTTAATTATCATCACTCATCATTGAGAAATGTTATTGAGAGATGTTTTGGCGTTTTAAAATCTCAATTCTCTATCTTGAAGCAAATGTCAGCTTACTCCCTCCGGGCACAAAAACGTATTGTTCTTGCTGCATGTACTATTCACAATTTCATCAAATCGCAAACGCAACAAGATAGAGATTTTCTTGCTTATGGTGATGAGGAGATGATTGTTAACAATGACGATACAACTAGCAATGATGTAGGTCCCTCAACAGTTGTAGAGATAGGCACAACACAAGGTCGACAAGAAATTGCACGTGTTAAGGATGAAATTACAGATGCTCTAGCAGCGTATTACGGTGTTACGAGAGATTGAGATGGACATCTTTAGCTTAGTACGATGATGTTGTTTATATGTTTTGTAATATTGTGTGACAAGGGGATACATTGGTAGACATTGTTATACGTTTGCAAACTTTAATTTTCATATCCTTGTCTATGAATATGTTGTTGTTTTGACATGCATTATATGTACTTATAGTTTTGGAAATATTTGTAGATATTACTGAAAGTATGACAGGAGTCCGCAAAAGTCCTACATGTTCTTATGGGCGGGGTGTTATGAAATTGTTCATGGCAAAAACAAATAAAAATTATGGACGTTGGTTTTTTCGATGCCCACGTCGTCAGGTTTATATGCTTTGATTTTATTTTGATATTGATTTCAATAACAACTCATTATGTCAATTAATCATTAGCTAATTGGATTTTATTTTGTTTAGGATCACGAAAACTCATTCATATAGGTAGATGAATATAATGTGAAAGAGCGTGAAAGTGAAAATGATACGGATGAAGCATCTGAGCAATTACTCGTTCAACGCAAACAGCATCGTATTTTCGTTTGTGCAGCCTGTGGTTGTAGTATGATATGTTTTTTTATCGGACTTTTAATGTTTTTTTGGGCAATAGTGATTGTGATCTTCGTAAAGTAAACACATAACATGTTTTATTGTAAATATAACTTTGGTGGGTAAATGGGGACTCTAAACAGCCTTGCAGGTGCGTTAATATATTTTTTTTGAGCTTTATATATATATATTTTTGGAAGCTTTGGTTTTGTGGGATTTGTGTACCAGTATTTGGTGGTAGAAATAGGAAGAGGTCATGAGATCCTTGTAGATTATGCTTGTTTTTCAGGTGAGTATGGTAAATATAGGAAGGTAAAAATTGGTAGGTGCAGATTACTAAAATTCAGGTTGGATCATTTCCCAAATTCAAGTGCATACACTGTTCTTACTTTGCTAGATCTATAACCTTAGGACATAAATTGATCATGCATGCATTTCTAGGTGATTGATCTGGTACAGGAGCTAATTGAAGCTTTAAATGGTGGCAGAGATGAAGAAATGATTCACGTGTTCGGTGATTGATCTCGTTCACATTATTGGGGTGAATTTGTACATGTTGAGAAGCAAGCCTAGTGCACACGTCGCTCAAAAGGAAAGTACAAATTTTTTCTTCTCTCAGGTTTGAAACCTTACTTTCTTATGTGCTTGTAATATTGTTAATTTTTGAGCACATCTAATGCATTTCAATACCAAAAGATTCTTCACATCTAATGCACATCTATGTTCTAAGTTCTAGATCATATATGCGGAAGAGCACTGTTTTGTGCTTGATTTGAATGCTGTTTATTTTTTTGGTTCTGGAATCTGAGAACTGGAATTTAAATTGGATGCTACTAGCATATGCAGACTGCATATATGTCTAAATGGAGCTCTGACATCTTATGGCAACAAACATATTCATATAATGTGATTTCTCTCTCTCTCAATATCTTAATCATGCTCTGGTCTCATTGCATTTGGGCTGTTTGAGCTGGTATCAGAACAGTGTATACTTTGCTCCTGTTTATCAAACTTGGGGAATGTGATGGGTATCCTACTTGCTTGTATCATCTCTTCATTCTTATGCTGTTGAAATTTTGGATCGAATGGGGCTTCAAATGCACAATCAAATGGATCAAATTAATCAAATAGATAAAATGCTTCAACGATGCATCTTTCATTGTTCTCTAAGATGCTTGAAATAATTTAGTATATCATAGTAGAATAGATGATTATCTTGTCAATTATAGAACAATCTTTTCATATTTCAGCTTGCAAGTAAACTTGTCTACTAGCCAAGCAAACATTTCTTTCTTTATCTTTTTATAGAATGCAATGACAGTTACTTGATTTTCCTACCTGACCATGTCAAGTAAACTTGCAAATGAGCAAGCCAGGGCACTGAAGCATGGCACGTTGTCGTTGAATTGGACTACTAATCTTTTACTTGATAGAGCAGTTCTACTTTTCCTAAGCAGGTAGATGAGGTGAAAGGGGAAGATGTGGTTTGTGTGATAAAGAATTCTGCTACCCTGGCTGGGTCATTGTTCACTTTGCACATCTCTCAAATTTGTATTGATCTGCCCACCCTCACTGATAATGATAAGGAAGTAAGTTATGTTCAATGATATGTTATGAATACAAAATTTGCATCATTGATATGTTGTGCATCCATATCTTCTTATTTCTCTCTTTGCCTTATATGATGTTGGGAAAAAGGTTGAATTGTTGTTATAGGAAACAATGCTAGAGGGAACCACCAATACTATTTAATTTTAATTTTCTGAGATACTTATCCAACATGGATAACACTTAATCTATTATTTAAGTGAACTTTGGGCAGTCTGACATAATACTCAAATATCAAAAAGTATGACTTCTTGAAGCAGTGTGGGTATTGATCCTATTTGGAGCCACCTCTCCTCCCACTGTGAATATATTTGCTAACTTAAGCCCCTGGCCATGGTGTCCTTAAATTTCTGGTGCAGGAGACTGATTAATCAATTATCGGATTTTACAAGAATTGGATCAGTTGGGATGGGAATCTGCATATCCAGTTCTTCTTCAAAGAGTCAAGAGACTAAGGACAACAACGAAAATGTGATATTTGTTGAAGGGACTATTGGTTCCAATGAAGTTCCCAGACTTGTTTCTCTTCATTCTCAACAAGGAAGCAAAGGATCAAATCAAGATGCTGCCATACTCCACCAGATATGTTAATGGGGTTATCACCAAATTGCAGCTTTTTCGCTATCGTTTAGTGGGTCATGATATGTTTATCATTTATCGTCGATTTTTATTTTTTATCTTGACTAAATCTATGTTGTCTTCTATGGAGGCTACAAATGGCAGCAATGAAGGAGAAGCTGCTCCAAGCTCAGAAAACACTCCAAGTGAAACCACCCTGGAACCCGAAACTGAAGAGGAACCTACTACAGTGGCAAGGAGGCTTCAAAAACCATCACTCAAGCAGATGAAGACAAAGCCTCTCCCCTTGTCTCTTCGTAACAAGGGTAGGAGAAGGATGCAGCCATGGATTTGGGTCCTTATGGCACTGCTTGTTCTTGCCTTATTCCTGGTGGGAAATAGCGGCTTCTCTCCTAGTTTTGGCCTGCCAAGCTTTGGCTTCTAAATAGATATGCAATACATAGGCAAATTTTCTTCTAGTTTTGGCTTCTTGGTGGGGTGTTACCTTGGAAGAGATTGGTTTTTCTATTATCTATTATGAACGGACACAATTCATTTTATAAGTTGCTTTCACCAGTATTATATAATAATAAGAATGGTTTGTTGTGCACACTCAAAAATTTTTGCTAAAATTTCCTTTTACCTTTCCTTTTCTCTGTGGATTGAGTATGCAAAAAGGTATATATGTATTCTCATAAGCACTAGGCACATGTTGGGGACTGAGATTCATGATCCAAGCTAGGAAGGTAAAATATCAATTAGGCATGATACGAGTGGTCTAGAAAACAATCCAGGTCTGATCTGTTTCATGCCTTAAATAGCTTTCCATTGGCTCATGCAAGCTGCAAAATGGAATCTAGAGATATCCATATCTCCAATCTTGATCTTAAGCAGCTTGAACAAATTTGAACCACAAGAATGCCTGTATTAGAAATAGGGGAGAATCAGATGAGTCTTATACCAATTAGTAAATGTATGGTTCCCTGTTAACCTTGGTATATCTATGGTTCCCTATTAACCTTACCATACTCAAACTTGACACAAATCCTGGTGGTCAAATAGATTGGGCATTGCTCAAAATTTCACCAGTTGGAAGATCCTAGTTGTCCATTTCAGTCTATGTCCCAGTGAAATGGCCTAAGTTTCTGTCTATGTCCCGAGCCCAATGAGGTAGCTCATCTGAATCTGGTCTAGCCCAAGAGAGAATTGTCTCTTCTGGACATGCTTGACCCTGACAACCTCCTCATTTGGTGACTGCAACGGCTTTGGCTTCGGCTTCGGCCACTTGGCATGAATAAGTAGCTCTATTAATTGATATGTTATCTAAAAAGGGTGGAAGTAGAAATTGTGAGAGTATGATGATTATTTGCCTATTATTTGATCAATTTATAGTATATATAAGTGATTCTGTTTTTTTTTTTTTTTGTCATCCAAACGAGATTCTATTGTTTCTGTTCCCCAGAACAGAGTTTGGTTTACTACATCCAAACGAGTTCTGAGAACGGAAACGTTCCAAAAAAATTAGATTGTTCCATGGAATAGAATTGTTTCTGATCCGGAATGATGCCAAACGGCCCCTAAAAATCAAGGAAGAAAGATGGAAGATAGGAACATTGCCGTGAGGCTGTGTGTCACAACTCAAATGGGCTCTTCTTTATAGGAGCATATCTCTCTTGTACGTCTTGTAGCAATCTTTCTCATGTGGTTTATTCCCCTTTTATAAATCTGTTGTTATAAACCCCTCCTAAATTTCACCATAAGTTGGAGATAATTAATAGGAAGTTTTTTAGACATTCATGAGTGCCCTTAAATAGCATTTACAATTGTTGTTACGAATTCAGATAGTCACTAATGGCTCTCATGGCCATTAGTGTTAAGATCTCTCGCTTGGACATGAGAGCCAAATATCTATATATCACTTGGCCATGTGGGTCATTAAATATCATAACACTCTTCATTTCAAAAAATTTCCATTATCAATATATTAAGTCATGAGGTTCTCACAACATTGTTGCATATGCCCTTCATATATACTACAATCATGAGATTTTTCCGATGTTCATAGATTTGCCTTTCATGATAACATAATCATGAGATTTTCCTAATGTATACGAAAATACCCTTCATGACAAAGTCTCAAGTTCATATAATAACCAAATATACTTATGTATCTCATTATAAGTTTTACTCCCCCTAATCAATAGATTTACCATTGTGCACATGTACATCATCATCATGAGATTTTACACGCTTTCTGTGGTTATCCACTCATGACAAAAATAATGAGGTGTCAAATAAACATGCATATACCAACACATGAGGTTACACACGCCTCTGCAGTTATGGTTCTCATGATAAGTGCCTTAGAATTCATCAACTTAGGTGTCCTTAAGTCCTATAAAGTCAACAAGCTTTAAAAAATAATTTTTCACTTTTATTATTTGTCAATAGATTTGCAATCATATCAGTTTAAGGTAAGTAATTTACAATGGGAAATGGAAACCGGACCCAGGGTCAGCTTCTAAGCTGACCTTGTAATTTCATTCGTCCATGCCCCCTGTAAGCACCCAATTTTTACACCCCTGTCCTTTAAGTGGTTAAGCCCTCTTAACCATGGTTAAACCCCTAGTCAATCCCTTAACCCTAGGTATAACCCTAGCAGACCCTAGGTTTTAACCCTAGTAAACCCTAGGTTTTTAACCCTAGTTAAACCCTAACTCTACCTAAACCCTAGGTAAACCCTAGATTAGCCTAGCCTAGCCCTAGTCGTAACCTAGCCCTAGCCTAGACCTAACCAAGCCCTAGCCTAAGCCCTAGGTCCTTAGGGCTTAAATCCAATCCAAAAACCCATAGGGTTCAAACCTCTCGGCCTGGGCCTAAGCCCAAGCCCAACAATTCAAAAAAACCAGCCAAGTACCGTGTGCACAGCACTGGGCCAAGCCCTTTGGGCAAAATCCATTTTGGTCGCTAGATGGATTACCAGCACTCCAAATTTGCACAAGTTTGGGGATGTCGGTAATTATATTACCAACAGCCTTTGTTTCTTCTTCTGGTGGCACACCCACCCCCTGCACGATCAGTGCACACCTGTATCGCCCCTCTCCGACTTGCAACATTATCATACCTCTCCTGTATACCCATTTACCTTGGTACAAATGCCATGGGTGTCCCCAACCCTTGGCCTATAAAGGGGACACCCCCCACAGCTTCAAATCCAGCTACAAACACCCAAATCCAAACCCCTATTGAGTTCAGGCCACACCTAGCCACTCTCTTGCCTCCAAAAACACCCAAGGAGTCCTCCCCAGCTGCCCCCTACTCTCTGCTCTACAACACCGCCACCTGTAGCAGCTCCCACAATGCCACCACCAGCCACCACAAGACACCCAGCCTCTCCGGCAGCAAAACAGCAGGGTAAGGCTTCCCCCTACCCATTTATTTTCTTTCTTGCACTCTTGTGAGTCCCTGGTCCATTCCAGGGGATCTTTTTATTTCATTTTGTAGGCATACCCCACTGTGGGGGGGGGTCTCTCCCACCTTCATAGGTGTGGGGAACCCCCCAAAGGGCCTAGCATCACTTCAGGTGGCCTCTCAGGTCTTTGGGGGTCCCTCATACCATGAGGGAACCCCTGGTTCCTCCCTTATAGTAGCCCCGTAGGGCCTCTTCATGTTTTTGAAAAATTTCCAGGGTGTATGTAAACTCAGTACTGACACTCATGGAGCTTTCTTTTGCAGCTGCTGTAGGCCCCACCTGGTGCAACCCCGACCCAATCCAGGGCATGGGTTAGCACCCTAACCCTCTCATGAGTCCAACCTGGGCTTTGCCAACACCCATGAAGCTTTCTTATGCAGATGCTGTAGGCCCCACCTGGTGCAACCTTGACCCAATCCAAGGCATGGGTTAGCACCCTAATCCTCTCATGAGTCCAACCTAACCTTTGCAGACCTCCCCCATCACCTTAACCTTGGTTAGTTTGCCTGAGATTGAAAACTGCTAAAGTGTCGGTAAACCCTCTACCTACACTTATTATTTTATGTAGCAATGACTTTGGGCCCACACCAGGCCCATATAAGGCCTCCCCTGGGGCCAACACAGGCCTATGGCCTTCCCTAATATCTAAGCTTCAAAAGCATGGGTCATGGACCCCCTAACTCCACACCTAACCATAGTTATAGGGGGTACAAACCTTGGTTAAAAATATTGAAATTGGCGATGAAGCATTCACCGCCATTCTGGTTTTGTGAATAATCTGAATTGGCGATAAAGCATTCACCGCCAATTCCAGTTTTGTAATATTTTGGCCTTTACAGTGACCCTAGCCCCTGAGGAGACCTCTACCAGCCTCGAGATGGCCCCTGGGGCCCAGCTTAAGCGTGCCCAGATCTTGCCCTTGCCTTAACCCATGGCTAACTCAACCATGGTTAAGGGTTTTTTTTTTTTGATCAATAAACCTGGAATTGCAATAAAACAAGAAAGAACAAGTTACAAAAAGAGTTTACCAGAGAGTAAACTCAAACTAAAAAGGTACAAGTTCCCCATCAGCTGAGTCAAAACCCCCCTATGCAAGCTCAAGCCCAAAAAGTACTCAAATCCACCGTATCACGACGGATGGAAAGCCATTCTTCCACTAGCATGCGTATACGAAGACAAATACGAGACATGGAAGAAGGAGAGTCATCAAAAACCCTCCTATTCCGCTCTTTCCAGATAAACCACGAGATGGCACCAGGGAGAGCCGACCAGATTGCTTCCCTCACACTATCCGAACCAACCCAAGTCCAACAGGATAAAAAGTTCATAAAGGAAGAAGAGAAGACCCAAGCCACCCCTACTCGGGAAAGGAAAAACCCCCAAATCTTACCTACAAATGGACAATGCAGCAGCAAATGATCCACCGTTTCCTCCGCAAGGAGGCAAAGGAAGCATCGATTGGCCAAACTCCACCCTCTATTTTTCAAGTGGTCACAAGTAAGAATCTTATCCAATGCCGCATTCCATAGGAAGAAAGAGACCTTAGATGGAATACCGGGGTTCCAGACAAGTCTATGAGGAAAGGGAGCAAACGGTACTGACCCAAAGGATAGAAACAAAGATCTCACTGAGAATTTGCCAGCGTTGCCTCTAGACCAAATCCTACTATCTCTGCCTTGGAGACTCAAAAGGGGGCTCCTGAGTCGAAGAAGAAGGCGGCCCAACTCCTCTATTTCCCAATCATTCAGATCTCGCCTTAAAATCGGACACCACACCACCCCCGCACTATTTGACTCGGCATAAGTTCCTACTACAGCATCCCGATCAACTGCCAAACGGAAGAGGTTAGGAAATTCATCCTCTAACTTCAAAGGACCACACCATAAATCTTTCCAAAACCGGACCTCTAACCCTACTCCCACCTTGAACGTAAAGTTAGGGATGACCAGAGCAGCCACTGCCATTATACCTTTCCACAACCCAACACCATGAGAACACCTGACCCTCCGCGGGATCCAACAAGAGACCGCCCCATACTTAGCCACAATGATGGACCGCCAAAGGCTCTCTCTATCCTCACCAAACCTCCAAACCCATTTCCCTAAGAGGGCTCTATTCAACTGGACTAAGGACTTTAGATTTAGGCCTCCCCCACACATGGGCCGACAAATTCTATCCCAAGCAACCAAGTGGTACTTACCACTACCCTCCTTACCCTTCCAAAGGAACTCCCTCTGCAACTTCTCAAGATAAGCAGCTACTGAACTAGGGATGGTAAAAGCAGACATGAAGTATGTGGGAAGACTATTGAGGGTACTCTTGATAAGGGTTAGTTTCCCTCATTTGGATAAGCTAGACGATTTCCACCCTGAGAGGCGAGAAGCAAACCTTTCCTGGACCGGCTCCCACACCCTCTTAGCCTTATAGCCCGCCCCTAATGGCATACCCAAGTAAACTGAATGGAGAGACCCTACTTTGCACCCTAGATAGGCTACAAGCCGCTCAACCTCCATCACCTCTCCCACCGGCACAATCTCGGACTTCCCTAAATTCACCCTCAACCCAGATGCAGCTTCGAAACATCTAAGAATACATCTGATGACTAACAAATATAGACCCGACGCACCACAAAAGATTAGGGTATCGTCCACAAATTGAAGATGAGAAATGCGGAGATTGTCTTTGCCTATTGAGAAACCATCAAGAATAGAACCATTAGCACAACTTAGCATTCGACTAAGTGCCTCTGAAACAATGACAAAAAGGAAAGGAGATAGAGGATCCCCTTGCCTCAAGCCCCTAGAGCTATGGAAAAACCCCTCGGAAGAACCATTGATGAGAATAGAGAAGGATACCGAGGAAATACACATCTTCATCCAATGACGCCATTTTAATCCAAACCCCATTCTTCCAAGAACATAATCCACAAACTTCCAGTTCACGTGGTCATAAGCTTTTTCCAAGTCAATTTTACATAATATGCCTGGCACATGCGACCTGATGCGTTCATCCAAACATTCATTGGCTATCAAAATAGCATCCAAAATCTGTCGACCCCCAACAAATGCACCTTGTTCTGGGGATATTATGGAGCTCATTACTCCCTTGATGCGAACCGCCAATACCTTGGAAATAATTTTATAAACACTACCCAAAAGGCTAATTGGACGGAAATCCTTAAGATCCACAGCTCCCTCTTTTTTTGGAATCAATACCAAGAATGTGCTATTCAACACTCTGTCAAATTTTCCCGTATAGAAGAGTTCTCGCATCACTTCTAGCACATCTTTGCCCACAATATCCCAACAAGCTCTATAAAATTCAATGGTAAACCCATCTGGGCCTGGAGCCTTGTCACCAACCATGCCTCTGATAACTTCTGAGATTTCCTCCAATTCAAAGGGGGCCTCCAAGCTCAACCTTTGATCAGGGGAAAGGGTGGCAAACTGTAGGCCGTCCAACATAGGACGCCATACTTCCTTTTCCGTATACAACTCTTTGAAGAAAGAGACAACACTCTCGCCAATCCCCTTTCGCCCCTCTCGCCAAATCTCATCAACTCGTATCTTGGATATGAAATTTTGCTTCTTATGGGAGTTGGCCGTTCTGTGAAAGAATTTTGTATTCATATCCCCCTCTTTAAGCCAACGCACTCGCGCTTTCTGTTTCCAACTAATCTCTTCCAGCCTCAAAACCCTCAAATATTCTGCCTTCTTTTCCTCCTTGGTACGAATCTCTTCATTGGAAAGGACACCCACTGCCTTAATGTTATCAATATCTCCAATGTCCTTAAGGAGGGAAGCAATTCTGGTTTGGACATTACCAAATATCTCTCTATTCCAAACCTTAAGCTTGATTTTAAGAGCTTTGAGCTTTAGGCCCAACCGAGTGCTAGCAGATCCCCAACCCTCGAAGTCATGCCACACTCCGGCCACTACCTCCTTAAAGCGATCATCCTGGAGCCACATATTTTTGAATCTAAAGGGGGTGGGCCCCCCTTTGAAGTTGCCTGCTTCCAGCAACAGAGGAACGTGATCCGATGTCGGCCTTGGGAGTGCATTCTGAATGATATTCGGGAAATGAGTTTCCCAATCCGGACTAAGAAGGAATCTGTCAAGTCTACTTGCTCGCGAGTTGGAAGCTGATTGAGACCAAGTGTACCGAGCACCACGCAAGGGAATATCAATCAATTCCTGGCGGAAAATGAATTCCCCAAATCGGCACATTTTAGCATTAATCCCACGCCCGCCCTTTCTTTCTCTCGGGAATCTTATGCTATTGAAATCCCCACCCAGACACCAAGGGGCCTCCCACCTAGCACTCACATCATCAAGCTCGGACCATAACACAAGATCATTTGAACCCCCCGATGGGCCATACACTCCCGAGAATACCCATTTAAACTCATCACCTACCAAGTGACACAAGATAGAGATCGAATAAGCCCCCAATTCGGATTCGAGAACTTCCAACCGTGACTTATCCCAAAGAAGAAGAATCCCCCCTGATGCCCCTAAGGATGGGACAACAAGCCACTCCGGCAGTGGTCCATCCCAAATATCCCTAATAATGAAATCTGGAACCGCTTCCAGTTTTGTCTCCTGAATACACAGAATCAAAGGTTTCTTAGTCTTCACAAATTTTTTTATAGCAACCTTCTTTTCTTCGAGCCCCAACCCCCTAACATTCCAGGACAAGATAGAAGGACCTAACATCGAGATACTCGGCGACCCTTTCCTAAGCTCGGGCTACGCAGCACCCCTCTAGACGACGGACGGTCATAATTGACATGACACTCCAATCTTCTTCGCTCTAAAGCTGAAATAACCCCCTGACCCTCACTAGGGATGGGACTGCTAGGATTTGCATCCTCAGCCCTATAACACTCAAGTTTCTGAATAAGGATCCTCGCCTCCCCCTCACGACCCTTATAAGACAGCCCTAGAAACTTACCCACCTGTTCCATGTGGCTAACAACCCAATCAGAGGCCTCAGCAGGCTCTGGAAAAGGATCAGACTTAAGACTCCCCCCAAGAGGCTCCAGGTAAATAATAGGAGATGGATCTAAAGGCACTGACTCTGGCAACATAGAATTCTCAGCATTGATGCATGAAACCAAACTTGGGACTTGCCCTGTCCCACCCCTTTCCTCAACAACAAGTGGTGACATAGCTCCATGAGACGACAGCACTGGATGGAAATTCTTATGATATGGCACTTGAAAACTCTCACTGCCTACCCCATCTTTACCAAGGATGGGGAGGAAAGTGGGAGAAGAAGGAGAAGGCGTACCTGGCAGGGGGGATAATGGTGGATCAGTCTGCTGATACTTGTCCCAGATTCTCTCACGAGATGATGGAGACTTTGGGGGATTATCCTTTCCCGTGTTGGTATGAGATTGGAGCTGGACATTCCTTCCCGGCGTTGCTTCCTCTGTGCTTGATTGGACGCAGTGAAGATTTGTTTGGAGACCCAAACAGTTTTGGCCTGTTGAATCTGTAACTGGCAATGTCTTCTGACTCCCCCTTTCAGCATACGACCTCCCCAAACTAGTCTCAAGCACCACAGGTGGCTCATTGGCTTCTATTAAAATATTGTTCATAATATTAGACGGCACAACCTGAACTTCCGTTGCCCTGTCCCAATCTGATATCTCCCGATCTGGATTAGTTGGCCTAACCTCATGAAAAAATCTCAAAAATTCCCAAAAATGTCCAAAATATTCCAAAACTTTGGAAAATACTACTTTTGGACTGTGCATGCTTGCTTAACCATGGTTAGATGAGTTTAACCATAGTTAACACTTGGTTTAACCATGGTTAAGCCAATTTAAACCCTGAAAATTATAATAAATTATGGACAATCCCTCAAAGTGTTCAAAACAACACTTAAGGACCATAAACATACCTTGGACCTTACCCAACCCCGGTTAGCATCCTTAACCACAGTTAAACCACTCTTAGCCTACCGGGCCTAAATCAAAACCTATCGGGCTCACTCTTGGCCTATCAGGCTCAATCAAAAGCCTACCGGGCTTACCCTTAACTTCCGGATCCATCCAAGGCCTACCGGGCCTAATCTTGGCCTACCGGGCCCAACCCTTAGTCTACCGGACTAAACCCTAGCCTCCAGGCTTGCACCCTTGGCCTATCGGGCCCAACTCAAAGTTTACCAGACTACCCATTGGCCTATCGAGCCCAATTAAGCATAACCAAGCACTTGACCAACCCGGCTAATCACCCCTAACCTCTCGGCTAGACCCTAAGCCACCCTTGGTGCACACACAACACTCCATTAGCCTTGGCACAGGCTCATGTGCCAGAACTAAACTCGATCTGATCTCACCCCAATGTGAGTACGTAGGCAACCCAACTCGGGTTGGACCCTAGTTTAGCTTTTCCCTTCTTAGATTAGTATAAACTAAAACCTAAAATATTTGACTAATCATTGACATTAATTTGGCTTAAACCTAATAAGTAGGGAACCGTTGTAAAACGGAAGTGCCAGAGTACCTAACACCTTCCTCGGGTTTAACCGAACCTCTTACTCAGAACTCTAAGCAAACTAAGACCTTATCCATTACCCGGGACTTATCCCTACCGAATTAATAAGTAGCGACTCTTAACATAAAATATGGGTAATTGGAATCTATGCTCACACCCCCTATTTACCACCCATCAACTGTGGTTAGGATTCACTCACCCCTTATAGTTAAGTAATCTAATCATGGTTTTTAACAAAAACAAAAAATCAAAATTATTAATTTTAATTTACTTAGGCTTAATCATGATTAATGAGGTATTAAAAGGGACAAGGGGACACTACGGTCAGCTTAGAAGAGGACCCTAGGGTTCTCTTCTCAGGACTCATTTACAATTTTTTAACTAGTGAACTAGCCCACCGATTTTGCAAATCTTCATATTCTCTTTTCAGTGTTTTATCTAGATAGTGTTAAGATGAGACAACATTAAAGGTACAAACCAAACTTTATATGAATATATAGGTAACTACATCATTATTTCTAATTCGACCAAGAAACAACAACATCTCCAAAAAAACAAAACTGAGGGAGATAATTTTCACCATCCTAATCCCTAGTAAAATGAGCACCAGTATCCATGAACTTTAAATTCATCAACTTAAAATATGGTTTAAGGTGCTTAATTCCTATTAATACTGTAAAATTCCTTTTACCCATTTGCCAATAAAGCATTGTAGGTTACTTTAGAATCTGCTATGCGAGACTTATATCATTAGCTAAATCTTGTCTCATACATAACAATGCATATATGATGCTTTTTTCATAAATCTAGTAGGATTGTGTTTGTCTAGTTGACTTTTACCCTCAACTCATATTTATGATATGTCCCTATATTAATATAAGGGTTGACCACTAAGTCATTTTGCTTTTATCACGTTATCCTGTTGATTTTACCAAAATATATTTTGGCAATGTCATCTTATTATTTCATAATTCTGGCATTCGTACTTAGATGAATTTATGAGATTGTTCACACTATATAGTGAATTTATCTATCATATATTTATAAGTCATAAGGTTTTCTCAATACAATGCATACGATTTACCATCATATTTTCATAATTTTGACAAGCCATAAGGTTTGCTCACGCAATGCATGTGATTTACCATCATGTTTACTTTCCAAATACATAACTATTATTATTTTATATTATAGCTTCCAACCGATATTTCAACATGTTATTTTAAATTATCATATGTATTCCTTTATTATGTTTATCGTTCTTGATATCAATAGCCACAATAATTTAATTCGGGAGTATTGCACTCTATAATTATACTCCCACTATTTTATACATCTCTACACCAATAGTTCATTAGCTTACATGCTAATCTTATCTGTTAATAATCATTTAACATGTATCAAAGCTAATATTTTGTAGCCCTTGTAACTAATGGTATTGACTGTGTTACCTGTACATCCTAAATTTTGTGTCTGTCACATTTTCACTAGTGTACTCATCTAGCTAGTCATAAAATTCATATATGAATTCATATATGACCAACTAACACAATACAATATATAACACAAGTATTTAACATATAATGTAAAGAGTTTAGGTTTCAGCAATCTAACAATTTATTTGTAGCTTTACCGTAGCTTATGTGCACCTAGGATTTCTGAACTGCAACCCATTCTTTATTGTGTTCCTCACATTTCTTGGAGCTTGTCGATTCACCCAAGATTTCTAAAATGCAACCCATTTTTTATTATGTTTCCCATATTTCTAAAAGCATGCCGATTCACCCAAGATTTCTATATTAGATTTGATAGAGTTTCTATCTTGAGATGACGTGAGATGTGACATCTCTATAAACCCCACTTGGGTTTCTTTGTAATAATCCATAGATTATCAATAAATTAATCGCTTTTCTATTATGATATCAGAGCAAGTCGATTGACATTAGTTTCAATTTTTTCCCTTTCAATCTTGTTTTTTTTCCAAAGCTATGGGAGTTATCAAATTCTAGTTAAAATCTCTCTATCATTGATATCTTTGAGTTTTTTTTTTCTCAAACGTCTGACGCCTTTTCTGATGAACTTTACAGACAGAAGGTGACAACCAATATACACGATTGAATGTTTTAGCGACTTATCAATGAAGCTCAAATGATCTCGGGCTAATTTTTTTGTTACAATTGCATCATTATTCTTCAAAGGACCATGCAATTGTAGGAGGATATTAGAGATTAGATACACTATATCTCAGCTCATAGTAGATTTGTATTTGAAATTTGAAAGAGACTAAGATCAATTACTTTGATTTGATTTGATAGCGTTTCTATATTGAAATGATATAAGATCTATATAAACCTCATTTGAGTCTCTATGTAATCATTTCAAAGATTATCAATAAATCTCCTTTTTATCATCTAAACTACAACCCATTCTTTATTGTGTTCCCTTCAGGAGCAGGTCGGTTCAGACGGATTTGAAATTGGAATCATATGGACTTCGATATTGTAGAAAATGTGTAAACATTATACATTAATAGTGTATATGATTTACACTGTTCATTTAAAGAATAAGGCCCATTACGCAACCAATTTTTGAGTCGGTTTATTAGACTCAACTCGGTTCGGCTCAGCTTAGCTTGACTTCAAAAAGCTCAAAAAAAAAAAGTAGCACGTCACCACTCATCAAGCAAGCCAATATAAAAATTCAAGCAATGCTACGTCCACTTTCTGGTTGTCCACTCTCCCCTATTTTCATACAAGACAAAATAATATGACACTTTTTTGTGAGTCTCATCACTTTTATTTTATCTTTTTGTTTAAAATTAGGAAAGATAATGAGAGTGTGGACAACCGAAAAGTGGACGTAGCATTCTCTAAAAAAATTGGTGTTAGCGTACAACACCTTAAGATAACTCCTGTAAATATCTTTCTTCCATTCTTGTCGAGAAATCCTTCTCACCACAACGTACGATCCACCATTGTTATCCAAAGCCCGCCAAACCATTATTTGGGATTCAACTGAAAGTATGCCTCTTTTAATTTTAGAAAAACAGTTATTGGGGGACATACATCGAATCTCAAGATCTGACTATAATTCTTATTGATTTTATTCAATGAAGGTTAAAACAATCACCTTCGCGACTTTGATATAGAAAAGTCATCTCTACGATTTGAAGGATAGAATGATACCTGCAAAATTTCGCAAGTGAAAAGTCTTATTTGCGATTCATACGAACCTTCTTTAATCCTTTAAAGCTTTTCTCCAATTGAAGCTAATGTCTTTTCCAATTCCAATTCCAAGTTCTATGATCTTTTATTCTTTTCTTGAATTCAAGATCTTTTCTTGAACAATAAAAAATGAATCTTTATCTTTAAAGATTGGTTATGATATTATTCAAGATCAAAACAAAAACCAAGAAAATAAGATGAGAATAGTAACCGTATAACCCAAGGGGATGAGAGTGTTGGGCGTGAGCTTTAGGGGAGAGAGAGAGAGAAAAATGTGTGGGGGGTGAGATTATGCCAAAGGAGTGGGCGTCCCACCCAATTTACAGGCCAACAACCTTATCTTAGATTGCTTACTTGGAATCCATGACTTTTTTTTTTTGGAGAGTTCAATCTCAATTCTAATCTAATTAGAATTCTCTTTCGTTATTTTCTTAGTAAAAATTCCTAATCTAATTAGGATTTATCAAAATTAGAAACTAACATTATCCATTCCCTATTTATTAGGAAAAACAATTAGTAACTTACTAATTCAATCCCTATTTATTAAGAAACCATTAATTAGCAACCAAATAATCTTATCTCTACATAATATGAGATAATTACTTGATAACCAATTAATTGGATAAGGTTACCATAAAGTGAGTGTCCCACCCTATGTGGGCCCCACATTCTCATACCCCCTATAGAGTTCCAAACTCTTTTTGATCAAGTTTTGATTTTTATCAAAATCTCATATGAGTCCTACGCATTTGGTTAATCATATCTCATGTGATTTCACCTATTAAAGTTTCATTATATCATATAGTGATTTACATAGAGAAATTAATTAATTAAATTAAAAAGCTTTAACAAGGTCCTAGTGTGTGAGATCTAAAGAGATCTCCGATTTCGGGTTGTGGGACCAAGTGCTTCACCTTTTGGTTGAAGTCTTGTTGCTAGGAAACATTTTCCTATAATACCATTAGGATCATAGAATTTTATCTGTCTCTGTACTTCCATAAATCACAATAATGTCCATTACCACAATGTGACTAACTTCCAGAAATTAGAAAATTACTTGCAGGTATTATCCATAATAAGATTTGTTTACAGACACATCATTCTACCATCCAATATTGTTATAAACTTACGGGACAATATCATATACTGTCTGTAATCCCTAGCTTATAATGAGAATTCTTTCTCTTTGATACTTTTAGTCAAACTTAGACTTTTAAAATTATTTGAAATTCTTTAAGAGAAATAATAATAATTATTATTTTCCTTTTACATAGAAAATAACCTTTTTGATAAAATCATTTCATAGATAAATACCAGTGCTGATTTTCTACGTTCGATTTGACAAGTATCAACTCAATATAAATTACTATAAAAGAAGAGTGGATTCCTTATTCAACGTACATATACTACTTCTAGTATAACGTACATAATCCAATGAGTAGTTCGTAGTGTTGGTGTTGGACATTGACGATTGACTACATCAAAGCTATATAGAAAAATACTAGAGAAGATGTCGACCTCTCAGGTTAAAGACATTCTGTCAAATGGACTACGCTAAATATACAGACAATATATTTCTGAGGGTATCCACTAAGTCATCTTGTTACAATATAAGTACTTTTTACTTATATCCACATCTTAGTCAAGAGACCTTTCTCTCAGTGATTGAGATTTATCAGTCCATCATATGAAACTAAAAATGTGTAAATTAGTAGGAATACATTGTTCAGATGTATCCTAAATAACTCAAAACAATTCTAGGTCTACAAGGAATTAGAAAACCATATTTCCTTAGCAATTGGTTCAAAACCAATTGGATAGTTTTCCTACAATGTTACATAAGGGACAAAGTAATCTCATCTTATAAGATACTTTTGATATGTTACCCAATGTAGAAGACAATGTATGAATGTAAATACGTTTTTATTAATAAAATAGATTAATACAATTCCGGAATGACTTTTGTGGGCATATATGTCTAACATCAACCCCATCCAACATCTTAGACCCAAGAAACTCCTTCGCCCTTCTACCTCTATTGGCAAAAAAGTTCAAAAAGAAAATCATAAATTCTTCAACAATATAGAGTTTCAAGATTCTTTTGCAGCAAGTGACTTGATAATGAGATTAAAGGCAAACCAAAAAAGCAAAACAGACAAAGAGATGTATGTTTCTTTTTCTTCCGTTTATTTTTTACTTGAAAAAAATGTAAAAGAGAATCTGCCTTCCGCAATGAGCAAGAGCAAGAACAAGATAGCTGATCCTTTTGCCAAAATCAGTGTTTGGGACTTTGATACCAATGTTAGAAACTGAAAATCAAAGAAGAAAGATAGAAGATAGGAATATTGTTGTGAGGTTGAGTGTTGCAACTCAGAGCACTCTTCTCTACAAAGGTAGATCTCTCTGATCTTGGAGCAATCTTTCTCATGGGTTTATTCCTCTTTTATAGACCTGTTAGCATAAAAACGCTCCTTCATTTTATTCTTAAGTTGAAGACAATTAATAAGGAATTTCTTATACACTCATGAGTGCCCTCTCATGAGTGCCCTTACATGATATTTACAACTCACATCGATAAAGGAGAGGAAAGACAATCCTCTATCTTACAAATTCAGAGAATTACTAATAGCTCTAATGGCCATTAGTGCTAGCACAACCATTAGTAATTTGTATCTTTATAGTCATAATTTCTCCATTTCGGGTAGGCAAAGCAAAACACTAGTCCAGAGACAACAGATTTTCTCATGCAAATGACTGAGTAATACTCAGGGCATCACGCGTGGATGACATTTAAACAAAGAGCTGATAGCATGCATGCGTATGTATCACTGGGTAGTACACACCCACCTCTCAAGCTCGCCACATATCCTCTTTGACACCCATTAACTGTGGTTAAGATTCACTCATCCATAGGGTTCAATAATCTAACCTTAAGTTTTTCAAAAATCCTTGCTTATAATTCACTCACTCATGTAGTTAATTTTTTAAAATATTTTCCCTAAAAATCAAAGGTTATATTATTTAACCCTATTGATGAGTAAATCTTAACTACAGTTAATGGATGTCACAGAGCCACGTGGAAAGCTTTAGAGGTGTGCATGTACCACCCGACGATACATTTGCATGCTTGCTATCACCTCTTTGTTTAAATGCCAACCAACGTTTAGGGGTGTATTCGAGCCGAGGATGAGCTGGTCTTGGCCGTGCTCAGCTTGGTTTGAAATATTTTCATCTATGCTCGAGCTCAGCTTGATTTGACCTATTTTCATTTTTGTTCGAGCTCGGCTCGAATTTGTTCGGTTAGGCTCATGCTTGGCTTGAGCTCGGCCTAGCTTGAGCAAAGATTGAATTATTAAAAAATGATTTTTAAATAAAAATAATAATAATTTTATTATATATAAATATATGATAATAATATTATTTAAATGTATAATAATTTTACTAGTTATATATATAGTAATGATATATATATATATATATATATATATATATATTATTTTTTATATAATATTTAATCCAATCTGAGCCTCAATCGGGCCGAGCTTCAAGCTGAGTCGAATCAAACAGGCCTTAGCTCAAGCTTGACTTGAATACATTTTCAAACTCAAAAGATAGTTTGGATTGGTTGGATCGAACCTATTTTTCGAACTCAAGCCGAGCTTTTTCGGGATGAGTCGAACTTCCAGCTAGCTCGATGTGGATACACCCCTACCCGCGTTATTGGAAGAGCAATACCCAAGTGTAATACTCAGCATCTTCGAGAGAAAATCCGTTGCCCTCAAAACTTAGGGTAGGATCACAACCAATTGTAATTACATTGAAGCCAATTCAATTACATATGTGGTTGCTGTTGATTGGATGAACGGAAATTTTAAAATTTGAAATTATTTTATTATTCCAATCAAGATCAGCCACATATGCAATTTAATTGGCTTTCGATGCAATTGCAATGGGCTGTGATCCTATCTCTCAAAACTTGGGACAGATGTCGTTCAATCGTTAAAACCGTATTTTACGAATTCGGTTATAACCGTAGAAGATTACGAGTCCAGTGTCTTTATACAGGTGGTGTTGCTTTTGCTCGGTGTTCTTGTTGCAGCGCAGCTGTGTTTGCTCTCCCTTCCTTTTCTTTATTTTCCCTTCATCTCTGGTGGATAAACGGGCGAGTCTTTGCAGATCCAAGAAAACGCAGAGCCAGGCGATAAATTGCCCCTTTTCTAGGTATATGTAATTCATATTTTTTTAAAATTTTAGTTTTTATTGTCGAGTTTTTCTGGACCATTTTTGGGTGTGCAGAAGAACAGGGGAAACAAATTGTTTATCACAATTTTTGTGTGAAATTCAGTACATTGTGATAATAATGATATCGACTGTGTCCTTTTTCCAGTGTTCTTGCT
This sequence comes from Tetracentron sinense, assembly GCA_015143295.1. Classification (NCBI taxonomy): domain Eukaryota; kingdom Viridiplantae; phylum Streptophyta; class Magnoliopsida; order Trochodendrales; family Trochodendraceae; genus Tetracentron; species Tetracentron sinense. Next base: position 30,629,416 of record CM026556.1, read on the forward strand.
TATGGGTCTTGATTTCTTGATCTGTTTCCCTTCTGGGTATGTATATTGGTTGCTAGAGTTTTTTTTTTTAATATCCTTTTCTTTATCTATTTTCTCCTCTCTTTTGTAATGAAATTTCTCCATTTCTCTTTGCTGCTATATATTATTTTCTTCTATAGAGATTCTCCTCAGCATTTTCCTCATCTGGGTATGGTTTTGGATCGATAAAGCTGGTTTTTTTTTTTGCTTTCTCTATTTGTAGACCATTGATTACTTTCATGGTTTCCTTGTCCTGATCACTGATTTTGATTGGTAGAGACATTAGTTTCAATTTTTCAGCCTTTTCCCTATTGTTGGAGCTTTGATTTTTTCCCTTTCTCATCTGGGTCTTAGGCTTGCTAATATTGAAAAAGTGGGCTCATCTTTGAAAGCGGCTCATTTCTCTTCTAAAAACCATTTAATAGTTATTGGAGAAGGAGAGGTGTTGGGGATCGAGCAATTAAACTTTCAGAATAATTAAGCAAATTATTAAAGAAAAATTGAAGTTAATATCAAGAATAAAGACATGGATTTACATAGTTCACTCAGTGTGGGCTATGTCCACGGAGAGATTCAGCCTTCACTATGATAATCAATAAGAAAACACAATGATGAGAACAACCTCCCAGTCATTTTACACTTCCAGCAAAAGCCCTGCAAGATTTTTATTTATTTTTTCTCACAATAAATAAAGAAAAAGAAAAAACCCTGCTTCTCACGGTTTTATTCAGAAATAAAAATAAGGTTATTTATCTCCCCAAACCCTGGGATAAAAATAGTTATATATGTTTTATAATTTCTACCCAAGAAATTATAAAACCTCAAAAAGAGAGAATAGTGATATGTCTCCACACGTCCCCAATAATTGGATTTCAGAGTCCAAAATCAAGTATAACAACCTCCTACTTGGAGACAAATCTGAACAACTCTAACCCTCACTGTAGCTATGAAAGAAGCATCTTATCATAGCTTTGGCTTGAATCTATAGTCATCTTCATTGAGCTTGAAGGCCAATGGAAACTAAACATAAGTTCACCAGTCTATAGTAACCACTTTTGTTAACATCTATGTAGGATTTTGCCTCTAAAAAAGAATGAATGAAATGGTACCACATGTGAATATACTTCGTCCTGGAATAAAAGCTGAATTTTTGGCACTCTAGCTTTCACTGTGTAACTTATTATTATTTTTCTTGTCCAATTCCTCCATGAAGTTTTGTAACCTTATCATTTCCTTGCATGCTTTTGTAGCTGCAACATACCCAGTGTATGTCATAGAGTATAGAGATAACAACAATCTTCTGTAATGGAGAGACCCAACTAACGGAGTAACTGCTACATTACCCAATGTGAAAACATTGCCTGCAGTACTCTTTTTACTTTCAATGTCCTGACCAAATGAGAATCAACATACTCCTTTAAAGTATAGATGATTCATTATAGAACAAATCTTTGTCATTAGTACATCTCAAATATCTTAGAATCTACAAGAACTGCCATCCAATGTACTTTTCTTGGATTGTTCATAAATCTACTCACTACTCCCACTACATGAGCAATGTCTTGTTTGGTACAGACCATTGCATACACAAAATTATCAACAACTGAAGCATTTGACGCCTTTGACATATAATTAATCTCATCTGTGTTTAAGATACTATTCCTTTGTGAGTTTGAAATGACCGGCCAATGAAGTGCTAACTGGCTTGGCATTTTCAATTTGAAAATTACTGAGTAATCTTTTCACATATTCTTCTTGGGACAATATCAACTTGCGATTTATTCATCTTGAGAATTTGTTTAGCAGGCCCCGAATCCTTCATGGCAAATTTCTTTGACAATTGTTGCTCTAGATAATTAATTTCCTACATATCAACAAGCATATCATCCACATGCAAAAAAATATGATATATGAATCACCAAACTTTTTTTTTGATCGATAAGCATCTCAATATATTAAAAAGGAGAAAAAGAAAAACAGGGAAAAAACAAGGCAATAGAGTTTACAAGCATATAAACTTAACACCGGGATGCAGCAAAACAAGATCCTCCCCCTAGAAATACAACAAATTAGAGCAAAATATCATGATTTCCTCCCTTGTACAATGAATCCTGTACACTCCATCACTACCAACCTGATACGATCACAATTCGGGGAACGGTAGACGAAACATCTTCAAAAACTCTTTGATTTCTGTCTTTCCAAACAAACCAAGAGATAGCCCTAGGGAGACTTGCCCAAATCACCTCCCAAGCACCCGCCCCTCTATCCCAAGACCAACAATCTAAGAAATTGTGAAAGGATGAGGGAAAGACTAGCCACCCCCATGCGAGAGAGGAAAATCCCCACACCTCCTTCACTACAGGGCAGTGCAAAAGGAGATGATTCACCGTCTCTTCTGTTGGAGACACATAAAACATCGGTTGACCATACTCCATCCTCTATGCTGCAAATGGTCACCAGTTTGAATTTTATTCAATGCTGCAGACCATAAGAAGAAAGATACCTTGGAGGGAATTCCAGGATTCCACACAACCCTATGAGGAAACGACCACCCAGAGAAGGAGACAAAGACTGAAGCAAAAATCTTACTGAGAACCACCCATGGTTACTTCTAGAACCACATCCTATAATCCCTGACCTCTAGGCAAAGAGCAGACGATGAAATGTGCTCCAAAAACCAAGGCATATCACTTATTTCCCAGTCATTAAAGTCCCGACGCATCCTCGTACACCATACAACTCCTGCTGTACTCATCACCAAACTTCTTAAAGTAACAAAAATGATCAACATGACATCTCTTATAATCACTACCAGACATAGACCTACCAAAATTCATATACATTTGCTTAGGGGCTTACTTTATGCCATATAAACTCTTTTTTTAATTGGTAATGAGAATTTCATTAAAAAGAAAAAGAATATACAACGGGAGCGAAGATTCACCAGTAGTGAATCTAAGAGCTAAATATCAACTATAATGGTGCTAAATATGAAAAGAAGGAAAATAAATAAAGTCTGAATCTCCCACAACAATAAACACAAACTCAAATTAAGCAAGAAGCTTTGAAAACCCCCAATTCCTTAAAATTGTCCTTGATTGAGGTTTAGTTAAGTGGGAGGTTTCGAATCCGTTGCCTATTCTTATCCAGGGATAAAGATGAGTTTTTGAAAATCCGCATGTTTCTCTCATTCCAAATGAACCAAGAGATTGCCCCAAGAAGGAGCATGCAGAAAAATCCAAGAAAGTATCCACAAGGTCAAATGCCAGCAAGAGAAGAAAGTCCTGGAAAGAACGGAAAAGACGTGTGACTCAAATTCGAGAAGAAAATGGTTCCAGAGCTTACATGTAACATGGCAGTGAATGAGCAAATGATCTACCGTTGAGATGGTTACAAGTCATGATTCTATCCTTATAAGCTATTGATAGAAAGATATCTTGGGAGGCATACTAGGAGCCCGACATGGAAAAAAGAGTGGAGGGCCTAGGATGCATTGCCTAAAGAAAGGATATCACAATAGAGCGACATTTGTTGTCCCTAGAACTAGATACGACTATCCTTAGTTCTTAAAAAGGGGATTGGGATGGCAGACTCTAGATGAAGATAAGAACCTAATAAAAGAACTCACTTCCCAGTCCTTCAAAGGCCATTTAAAATTGGGACCTAGATTACAGACTCACCCATCAGTTAAAACATGGAAGCCACTAACGCCTTTTGGTTTAATGAGATCTAATAGAGAGATTCAGAATCTTGTTGCAATGTGGCAAGGCCACACTATAGGTCGACCAAAATTTGACTTCCTTCTCATTACCAATGACAACCTAGTGTGGCGATCAAACTTAGCCCTTATTGTGGGAATTATTTCCAACAGACCTACCCCACGAGGTTCTTAACTTCTTTGGTAATTCATTTGTTACTACTCCCCATGACATGCCACAATAACCTTTCGCCACAAACTATTACGTTTCTCGCCAAATCTCCATAACCATTTTCTAACAAAGCCTTATTCACTTTGTTAAGGAATAACCTACAACAGGATTTGTGAGACACAATTTAGACTACAATGAACAGACCACACACACAGAACACCATAATTTACTTGGTTCCCTCCCTCAAGTTTTAGGTACTCCCGAGTCGCCAGATTTCACTAGGTTCTTAACAAAAAGCAAGTACAGAGTTTCCGATCTAAAATAACATAGCCGCCCACACCTATTCTTAATAGTATAGGGCTACTAAGCAATGTGAAAATACACGAGTAACTCCTTTCAAAATCTCGCCTCGGGGCTAAAGCCTCGAACCCCACCTTTACGGCAAGGGAGCTCTACTCCCCTGGCAACACCCTCCAACTACGTATGAAGTTGGATCTGCGAGAACATAGTAGTCTGTTGCATCGAGGGAAAAAAAAAAACAGACTCCCACGTCTATCATCTCCCACTTGGAGACTGACTCCAGACAAAACTCTTAACTCACATGCTTCAAACACAATCGAACATCTTATTGACTCACTCCTCCATCCTTAAGGTTTGTAGACATACTGAAGCTAAACAGAGCTTCAGTTTCTCAATATGCTGCCTTGTTTACATGTGTGTCTGGATTCCTCACTTCCGCGGCTCTTCTCAAGTAACAGTACTCCATCGAGCCAAAAGAACCGTATGAACTAGTATCTCAACTGTATGTTTTTGTTTTTTGGAATCAATGCCGGATTCTTTGCAGAGAATAGCCTTGACTATCGCTATACAAACATACTATTCTCTTTTTCTTACCCAACTCTTCTCCCAAAAAACCCTTTTTTCCTTTTGGCAAACAAGTCATCTCCTGCTGCTTCAATAACTGCAACATATTCAGTTTCTGTAATGGAAAGAGTCACAATCTTCTGTAGCTAGAAACCAACTACTGCTGACCAACCCAAAGTATATACTACCATAGTACGCCTTATTGTCAACATCCCCAACTAAGTCTGAATTACATAACCCCTATGCCAATCTGGCCCGTTAAAACAAAGTGTTGTTTTTGTGGTACCCTTTAAAGTTCTAAGATCCATTTTGTTGCCTCCCAATTTGTTTACCTGAATTACTCATGATCTGCTCATAACTCCACGGCATTTGCTTCTGGCCCTAGTGGTAGACCATAGCATACATTATGGTACTCCAATCGCTGAAGCATATAGAACCCCC